>JBBAXF010000033.1:0-1200000 GCA_037837765.1 Delichon dasypus | reverse complement strand
CTGCAATGTCCCCACCAACCAGCAAGAAGGAGACACAAGCTTTCCTAGGCGCTATAGGATTCTGGAGGATGCACATTCCTGAGTACAGCCAGATTGTGAGCCCTCTCTACCTGGTCACCCGCAAGAAGAACGATTTCCACTGAGGCCCTGAACAGCAACAAGCCTTTGCCCAGATCAAGCAGGAGATCGCTCATGCAGTGGCCCTTGGCCCAGTGAGGACGGGACCAGATGTGAAGAACGTGCTCTACTCAGCAGCTGGGAACAATGGCCTGTCCTGGAGCCTTTGGCAGAAGGTGCCTGGGGAGACTCGAGGCAGGCCACTAGGATTTTGGAGCCGAAGCTACAGGGGGTCCGAAGCCAATTACACCCCAACAGAGAAGGAAATCTTGGCCGCCTATGAAGGACTTCAAGCTGCCTCAGAGGTGATTGGCACAGAAGCACAACTCCTGCTGGCACCCCGACTACCAGTGCTGGGGTGGATGTTTAAAGGAAAGGTTCCCTCCACCCATCACACCACCGATGCCACATGGAGCAAATGGATTGCCCTCATCACACAGCGCGCCCGCATTGGAAACCCAAATCGCCCTGGGATTTTGGAGATAATTACAAACTGGCCGGAAGGTGAGAACTTTGGTCTCACAGATGAAGAAGAGCAGGAACAAGTGACACGTGCTGAAGAAGCTCCACCATACAACCAACTGCCAGCAGAAGAAACACGCTATGCTCTTTTCACTGACGGTTCCTGCCGCATCGTAGGGATGAACCAAAAGTGGAAAGCAGCTGTATAGAGCCCCACACGACAGGTTGCCCAAGCCACTGAAGGAGAAGGTGGGTCAAGCCAACTTGCTGAACTCAAAGCTGTTCAACTGGCCCTGGACATTGCTGAAAGAGAGAAGTGGCCAAAGCTCTACCTCTACACTGATTCGTGGATGGTAGCCAATGCTCTGTGGGGTTGGCTGGACAGGTGGACATTGCCACTCGGGTAGAGAAGCTACCTGTAAAAGTCCGTCATGTAATGCCCATGTCCCCCAGAGTCGGGCTAATGAGGAGCACTGAAACAACGAGCAGGTAGATCAAGCTGCAAAGATAGAGGTGTCAAAGATAGACTTAGATTGGCAACACAAGGGAGAGTTGTTCCTAGCTCGATGGGCCCATGATGCCTCAGGCCATCAGGGTAGAGATGCCACCTATAAGTGGGCACGAGACCGAGGGGTGGATCTAACCATGGACAGTATTTCTCAGGTTATCCATGACTGTGAGACATGTGCTGCCATCAAGCAGGCCAAGCGGGTGAAGCCCCTGTGGTATGGCGGGCGATGGTCCAAGTATAAGTATGGGGAAGCCTGGCAGATTGATTACATCACCCTTCCCCAAACCTGCCAAGGCAAGCGCTACGTGCTCACAATGGTTGAAGCCACCACGGGTTGGCTGGAGACCTATGCTGTGCCCCATGCTACTGCCTGGAACACCATCCTGGGCCTTGAAAAGCAAGTCCTGTGGAGGCATGGTACCCCTGAGAGAATTGAGTCAGACAACGGGACTCATTTCAAGAACAGCCTTATTAACACCTGGGCTAGGGAACATGGCATTGAGTGGGTGTACCATATTCCCTACCATGCACCCGCTGCAGGCAAAGTGGAGAGGCACAATGCATTGTTAAAAACCCAGTTGAAAGCATTGGGTGGGGGATCTTTCAAGAACTGGGAGCAGCATTTGGCAAAGGCCACCTGGTTGGTCAACACCCGAGGCTCCACCAACCGAGCAGGCCCTGCCCAGGCTGAGCCTCTGCATACAATAGATGGAGATAAAGTCCCAGTGGTGCATGCCAGAGGTCTGTTAGGGAAGTCAGTGTGGATCAAATCTGCCTCAAGTACAGACAAACCCATTCGTGGGGTTGTCTTTGCTCAGGGACCAGGTTGCACATGGTGGATAATGCAGAAAGATGGAACAACACGATGTGTACCTCAGGGAGATCTGATTGTTGGGTGAGAATCATTTACAAACATCACTGTCTGCTGAATGCTATTGCTATTGTCTGTACATTAAACCATGCAGAATGAAATAGAAAGAAATGTGTAAGTGAGAGGGTATGTGTTAAGTGTCGAAGGTAGGAGCAAGTGTTGAAGGTATAAGTAAGTGAGAGAGGAATCCTTCTGCCCTGCAGTCTGGGGCCTGGATTCAGTGGCTCAGTGTGGAATGTGACAGGATCATGATGGGTATTGCTTGTTTGTTTTTTGTGGGGAGAATGCATGGAAGTTTTATGTGGAATATACATTGGTTATGTCTGTAAGTCGACGATATGGGGATAAGGGGTGGAAGATGTCCTGGGGTGACTGTGTATCCCCAATCGTCTGTTGGGTGCAGGGGGGAGGGCAAGCGTGGTTTGTTTTTCCCCAGGAAAACTCTGCTCATCGGAGTGACCTTGAAGCGGGGGAGTTGGAACACGGCAAGACGAAAGAAGCTCTGTTGTTTTTTTCCCCGGCAGTTAGTTAGTTAGTGCTAGCGTAGTTAGACGCTGTAGAATAGCTGAAGCTTTTTGCTTTTTTTTTCTTTTGCCTTTTTTTTCCTTTTTTCCCTTTTTGTTCTTCCTTTTGGCTTTTTTTTTGCCCTCTCCTCGGAACTGTTCCAACCTCTCTGGACTGAGGACCTGGGGAAGCACCGGGGGGCCTCCACAGGGGACCCACCCCACCAAGACCAGCCCTGCGCATCTCCTTTTCTGCCAACATCAGCGGAGACGGAGCGGTGGAGCACAGTGACAACCCTCAAGAGGAGACTTTCTTTAAGTTTGTTATCCCTCCGTAAGCGGCACAAAGCTCTTGTCATCGGGTGTTGTGCTGGGAGTGCTTTGCCTGTTTAATAAACAGGTTTTTTCCACTTCTCTCTGAGGAATTCTTTTTCCCGAACCGGTTGGAGGAGGGGAGGGGGGCCCCGTGGGAGGGTTTCTCCCAAAATTTGCCTGAAACCACCACACCCCTGTATGGGGTCCCTCCGAGGAGCAAACCCAAACAGCCCCTCCCCCCAACCAGTCTGGTAAAAAACATTTTTGGAGAAAAGTGGAAAAAACTATTTTACTTAACAAACAAAGTGCATATAAGTATAAAGAATGAATAATATGAAACAATAGAACCTCTTGTTCTGGAGTGAGATGCCAAATTGAGAAAGTTCTTGCTGTGGATGTAGATTGGCTCTCTCAGTCTCTCACCAGTCCCAGTCCCTCCAGTGCTGCTGGAAAATGCTGAGGTCCAGGCTCCGGTGGGCCGCAGGTGCAAGCCCACAGTGATCCCCTGGGTTTTTTCAGTCCAGAGCAGGTTTAAACAGTCCCAAGAAAAATGGAAAAAAACAGTCCAGGGAAGTTCTCTGCCCTAGTAAGCTAAATCTAACTAAAAGCAAAAAGATCTCTGTCCTGCAGTCTCTCCAAGCCTCAGCTGAGCACCCTGTCCAGAGAAGAATGTGTAGAGAATGTGTAGGAGTCAGGCAGTTTTCTCAAAACAAACTCTGTGGTCCTCCTTGATCTTAGAACCAGTCTTAAAGGCACAGAACTCAATATCCAGCACACACAGAACAGATGACTGGGGATACAAGTGTCATAAAGTCACCCTAGGACAGAGCCACATTGAACCAATGGTCCATTGTTATACTGTGGCTTAGTGGAGACCCTTGTGACACTGGGAAACCTCTTGGAACCAAGGGAACATTTCTGACACAGGAAGACCTCATGGAACCATGGGTCCATTGTGAAACTGCAGAGCCTCATTTAACCAAAGTGAACAGGTTATAGTCCAGAACCCCATGGAACCAAGGGTGCATTGTTAAACTGTGTGGCTTTTATGGTAATGGCTAAATTGCCATTACTAAATTGCAATACACATGTAGCGACTGTATATAAGTAACACTCTTTCACAATCACATGCCCATATAAGGTTAGAAGTTATCCCAGGTTGGGATTCAAGTGTGAATAAATGATGCCCTCTTAAACACCAAATTAGTGTTAAAGAGTCTTATTCTCATACTTGGGAGATTTGGTGGCAGCAGGGCCTCAGAGAATCAAGGAGTCTACTGTGACATCTTGGAACCTCATGGGACCAAAATCCTGTCTAGCACAGCAAGGCCACATGGAACCAGTGGTCCGTTGTGATACTGCAGATCCAAGGAGACCATTGTGACACTCTGGAACCTCATAGAATCAAAAGTACAGTGTGACAGAGAAAGGCTTCATGGAACCAAAAGTCTGTTGTGAAACAGCAAGGCCTTGTTTGACCAATGGAACCATTGTTGACAGTACAGAAACTCATGGAACCAAGGGGCAAATGTGACTCACTGGGACTGCATGGAATGAAAGGTCCATTGTGACAATCCAGATCCAAAAGCTCACAGTGACACTGCGGGGCCTTGTGGAACCAAGGGGCCATTCTGACACAGCAAGGCCTTGTAGAACCAGGGAGTCCATTGTGACACTGCGGAACCTCACAGAATCAAGGTGACCATGGGATAGGACAGAACCTCATGGAACCAAGGGTCCATGGTGACACTGCAGAACCAAGGAGACTGTTGTTGGCAGTATGAAAGCTCATGGAACCAGAAGTCCATTGTGACACAGAAAACTATCATGGAACCAAGGGTCCATTGTGACTCTGTTGAGCTTCATGGAACCACGAGCCTTTGTGACATAGTGTGTCCTCATGGAGCCAAGGGGCCATTGTGACCCTGAGGATCCAAGGAGACCTCAGACAATTGTGAAAGAGAAACCTCATGGAACCAAGGGGACTGCAAACTGAGGGGCCCTGTGGAGCCAAGGGGACCACAGTGACATTGTGGGGCCTCATGGAACAATGGAGAATATTCTGACACTTTGGGACCCACTGGAACCAAGGGGCCATTATAGCATGGAAGGGACGCATGGAATCAAGGGGCCTGCAGAGAACACTGTGGGTCTCCATGGGATGAAGGGTCCAATCTGACACCATGGAACCAAGGACACCATTGTGACACTATGGGGCATCCTGCAACCAAAGGTCCTTTGTGACACAGCAGGGCCTCATGAAACCCTGGAGGCCATTTTCACACCTTGAGGCCCTGTGACACCAAAGGGACATTGTGGAACTTCTGAGCCTTGTGAAGGAGACAAGGGGACCATAGTGACATTGTGGGGCTCGATGTAACCAATGGTGTCCTGTGATACTGAAAGGCCTCATGGAATCATGGAGACTTGTGACACTACAGGCCTCCTTGAACCAAGGGACCATTGTGACACTAGAAGGCCTCATGGAAGCAAGGAACCATTGTGACACTATGGAGTTTCTGCAGGCTGAGGGCAGTTGTCATGCTGTGTGGCATCATTGAACCAAAGAGTCCATTGTGACTTTACAGGGCCACATGGAACTAAAGATTCATGGAAGAGCATGGAATCACATGGAACCAGAGGACCATTGTGACATTGCAGGGCCTCATGCAATCCTGGAGGCCATTATGACACTTTGAGGCCTTGTTGAATCAAGGGGCTCTGCAGGGCCTCATGGAACCAAGGAGACCCTTCTGACATTGCGAGTCCCCATGGAACCAAGGGCCCATTGTGATACTGTGGTACCAAGGAGCCCCCTGTGACACTGCAAGGCCTCATGAAAGCACGGGACCACTGTGACACTGTGGAGCCCCATGGAGACCAGGGGCCAGAAACACATCTGGGCCCAATGAACCAAGGATCCAATATGACACTACCATTGTGACACTGCAGGGTCACCTGGAGACAAGGGGCCACTGTGACACCATTGGGGCTCCATGAATCTAAGGGAACAGGTAACAGGTCTGGTTGGCTTGGCCTGACTGCTCCAACTGACCTTGGCATGTCGAGGGTCTCTCCATATAACCCTTAAACACTGCAGCTCTGGGTTTTCATTTAAATGGAAAAGAACTGCCCTTCTCATTCAAGCATCTATGGCCAAAATGGGATCTCCCCTCCAAATTTCCTAATCTGCAGGGATTGCTCCCAGACAAAAGCTGCCATTACCAACAAGTCTGGCTGACCTTGTCTTCCTTGGAGCTGGGTCTCACCTGCCTTCAAACACCGAGGTTCTGCGCTTTCCTTCCTATGGAAAAGAATCGTCCCTCCTGCACAGGCACCCGTGGCCAAAATTGGTACTTCACCTGCAAAATTCCGATATGCAAGGGTTTCTCCCTGACAAGGGCTGCCATTACAGACAGCTCTGGCTGGTCTTGGCCACCTGAGGGCCAGCTCTAAACTGCCTTCCAAGCACTGGGGCTCCCAGCTTTCCTGTCTATGGAAAAAAACTGGCCTTCTCCTCCAGGCAAAAAGTGCAGAAATTGGGATTCAACATTCCAAATTTCAAATATTGATGTTCCTAGACAAGAAAGGTCTGGCTGGCCTTAGCCTCTGGTAACTGCAGTTCATCAGCCCCTGAAACATTGGAGCTCTGTGGTTTCCTTCCTGTGGAGATCATGGTGACCTTTGGGGCCTGGAGAAATGAAGGGGCCTTTGTGACACTGTGGGGAACCGTGGATGCCAGGGACCATGGTGACACTGGAACCAAGGGGTCATTGTGGCACTGTTGGCCCGCATGGAAGTAAGGGGCCGTTGTGACACCTCAGAAGCAAGGAGAACATTGTGACACTACAGGGCCTCATAGAACCAAGGGAAGATGGAACAGATCTGGCTGGTTTGGCCTCCCAGGGGCCACCCCACAGCTCCAGCTGATCTTGGAATGCTGAGGGCTGCCTCTCATCACCTGGAGCAATGGTGTCTTGTGCTCTCCTTCCTATGGAACGGAACCATACATCTTTCCAGGTGCCCATGACCAAAACTGATATTCCCCCTAAAAAATCCCCTATGTCCAAGGGATTTCTGAGACACAAGCAGCCAGGACAGAGCGCTCTGGCTGGTCTTGGCCTCTGGTGGTCACCTCTCATCTCAAGGAAGCCCTGAGGAAAGAATTTGAACAGATTTGACTATTGGAATATCAATGAGTCTCTTATCTTCTGAAAACTCAGAAGCTTTTCTGATAGTATGTGATTTTCTTTCTCATTTTGTGTTATGCATGAAATACTGTTTTAAGCTTTATATATATATATACACACACACACACACACATATATATATATATATATATATATATATATATATATATATATATATATATTTCTCACTCTACCAGTGTTATCTGACACAAAGCACCCCCTCTACATACAGATCCAGGTCACCTGTATAAGCAAACACAGTAAAGAATCCAGCAGAAACTATTTGTCTCTGCTCCCATCTGTCCCATCTCCTCTGGAGCTGGAGGTGCAGCCCCAGCACTTGGAGGGCTGCAGGGATCACAAGCTCAGCTCCCACACAGACAACTTGTGGACTCTGGGGTGCTTTTCTTGGCCCCTGCACGCTCACACAGACTGAGATGGACACTGATGGTTTCTGTGCCAGGCTCTCTCAGCCCAGCCCAGCTCCCTCCAAGCTCTGCCAGCTGCCCTGAGCTCTCTGCAGCACCAAGGACCTCTCCCCAGCACAGCCCAGCCGGCTCTGGCCCCACAGCTCTGCTCAGGGCAGGCTGCTGTGGGCAGGGGCCCCACGGCCTCAGCCCCTCGGAAGGGCACAGCAGCAGCTGCAGCTCAGAGAGGGCTCAGCCCCAGCCATGGGGGAAGGTGCCTGGCCAAGGGAAAAGGAGGCTCCCTGGGTGCCCTGCTCTCCTCTCCAGGACATGCTGAGAGCTCTGCAGCCCCTGCTGCCATCCCATCTGCCCAGGCCAGCACAACAGCCGCGGCCTTGTGGCCCTCAGGAGCTGTTCCTGCTCCAGGCCCAGGGCCCATCCCAAAGCTGGGGCAGCCAGAACGCTGTGCTCATTTCTGTTCATTCATGACATGATGAGGATAGGTCATCAGCAACCTGGTGTTTGTAATGAATTTTACTTTTCCAGAGGCCTCTTCTTAATCTCTTCAGTTGAAAAAATTGTTGACAAAGGCTCATTAACATTTGTTCAAAACACGCAAACAAGACAAACCGTTGGGAGTAGTTTAAGTTGTCAATTCTTCTGTGGTTAATTAGACAGATTTCAGAAGTGTATTCCAAGTGAATATACTATATTAAAAACAATGAAGAAATAATTGTTTTGTCCTGTTTAGGTTTCTTTTCTTGTTTACAGATTGATATCAGCAATTCCCTGTTGTTATTGATCCCCAGCACCTCCTAGTGCAGTCTGAATAGATCTGAAAATCAAGACCCTTCATGGCTGACAATCAATCAGACTTTTTCCCTACCTCCAACCCAACATTTCCCTCATCCAGTCCCTGGGACGCAGAGTAGCTGAGGAAAGTTTCTCTTCATCACCAACCTAAAAATGTTGAACATGATGCTATTCCATACCCATCACAATTCTTCCCTCAGCTTTCTGTGCAATGTCCCAGCTGCATGTCCATGCCCCATCCCCCATCCACAAGGGATTTCTGTGCAACACCAGTTTTCAACAAAGGTGATACTCAGATAGATATGAAAAATCAAGGTGTTGTATCAGGATGCTCTGCCTGGACTGGAGGTCAAAACAGCTCCAACAGTGTCCTGTTTGCAAAGGTGCCAGTCATGGATGAAGACCGGGTTCAGGCTGCTTTTGGTGTTGAGGAAATGCTGAAACCAGCCTGATCCATTTTATCTCCTCCTCTCTGGCTTTTCACTCTTGCCTCTTCCATCCAGTGTCTCTTGTCTCCCACCAGGCCACCGGTGAAGAGCCTGGCTCTGTGTTCTCCATCACCTCCTCGGTGGCACTGCCAGGCTGGCATGAGGAGCCCCTCAGCCTTCCCCGCTCCAGGCTGGACAAGCCCAGCTCCCTCAGCCTCTGCTCACAGCCAAAGGTCTCCAGCCCCACCTTGGGGCCCTTCCCTAACCCTGCTGCAGCTGCCAGACATCTTTCCTGCCCTGGGGAACCCAAGCCAGGCCACAGTGACCTGGATAATGCATGTCCTTGATGTCCTGGTCACACGGCCCAGCCCCTTGTCCCCGTGTCAGGCTCTGGGGGTTGATTTGTGGAAGATCCTCTTCTTCAGCCACTACTGTAGGTTCTGCCATGCTATAATGGCCCCTTGGTTCCAATGGGTCCCAAAGTGTCAGAAGAGTCTCCATTGTTCCATCAGGCCCCACAATGTCACTGTGGTCCCCTTGGTTCCACAGGGCTCCACAGTGTAACAATGATTCTTGGTTCCATGAGGTTCCTCAGTCACAATGGGCTCCTTGGATCCTCAGTGTCACAATGGCCCCTTGGTTCCATGTGGCCACACTGTGTCACAGTGGCTTGTGGTTCCATGGGGCCACACACATTAATAATGCACCCTTGGTTCCCAGAGGTTCTGTACTATACCATGGTGACCTTGGTTCTGTGAGGCTCCGCAGTGTCACAATGGACCCATGGTTCCAGGAGGCCTTGCTGTGTCAGAAATGGCTCCTTGGTTCCAAGAGGTTTCTCATTGTCACAGTGGTCTCCTTGGAACTGCAGTATCACAGGGGACCATTGCTTCAATGTGGCCCCAAAGTGCCAAAATGGATTTTAGTTCCATGAGGTTCTGCTGTGTCCAAATGGACCCTTTGTTCCATGAATCTGCACAGTGTCACAGGACACTCCTTGGTTCTGTGAGAACCTATCAAATATCTGAAATACCAAAACAAGACTGAACACTAATTTGCTAGGAGGGTATCCTTGATTCAGGCCTCAGATCTAGAGAAGGGTAACTCCTAACCTTACATGGACATGTAATTCTACCAGAGTGTTGCTTACATACAGTCACTCAATGTGTATTTATAGTTACACATTTCCATAAAACCCACTTGAACTTCCCAGATTCACTCCTTGTTTTTTCTATCACTACACTCTTGAGCCAGATGTCTTCTTTTTGTCTTCCAACCATCCTCACATGAAAAGAAGCCCTTTACTTGACTTGTTTCTTGGCTAAAACTTCACAGGCAGGGTAGAAATGGAATTTCCCTTTTGGTATCAAGCCCAAAGCTTTGCAGAGGCAGGCAGGACACAGAGCTGTCAGCAAAGGAAGGGGCCAGCGAGGTGGGGCAGCCAGGGGATGACGACAGCCTGCAGGGACAGAGGCGCAGGGCATGGACACCGTAGGACAGCCTGGGCTGGAGAGGGCACAGGGATGGGCAGCAGCTGAAAGGCCCTGACACAGCCAACTCCTGCAGCACTTGGGCCATGGCTGCTGGCCCTGGGCCTGAGCCATGAGCACGAGACAAGTGACCCTGGCAGGCCTGGGGCCTCATTGCCTCCTTGTCCCTGCTCAGCAGCCTGGCAGGGGCCGCCCCATGGTGCTGCCCTTGGCATTGCACGTCCCCACATCCCAGTGTCCCGGGAAGAGCCCTGAGCACTGAGGGAGGGACAGGATCTGCCTTGGCAGGGGCTGGGGCTCAGGCCTTGGCCCTTGGCATTCCTGAAACACATCCAGGTTTGCTCAGTATCAGAGACACCTTTGCCTTGTTTGTCCCCACCTGTCATCACTGCCTGCAGTCTTCTGCTCTAACTGGAACCTGGGGAAAGTTTCCTCAGTTGGGTTGCTCTGTGGGAACCATTGAAACTTTAGGAAACTTCAATATTTCAATTTAACTTTGATTTCTTGAGAAGTTTTTTGAACATACTCTCAGGGACGAAGTTGAATGTAAACAACACTAAATCCATAGAGGCTCATTAAAGGTCTTGTGTGCTCTATCTGTGCTGCTGAGCTGGGCCGGGCTCCTGGCAACAAAGAAAAGTTTCAAAAATACATTTCTCCTGATGAGAAATCCTCCTGCAGATGGGACAACTGTGTTATTTGAAATGTAGACTCAGACTGACATTTACAGTGGCAGAACTACCTTTTCTGTTCCATTCTCAGGAATTGTTAACTCTCTCTTCTTTGTTTGTTTTGGTTTAGTTTTGTTCTTAACAGTATAGAACATCATTCTCTTACATGGGATATTAGCTTTTGTTCTTATGCCTACTGATATCTATGCCTATGGAACCTTAACTTTTGAATACAATATGTATGTTTCACCAGCAAATAAACACGTTGAACTGAATAATAAAACTAATCTGTCTCTAGCTCCCACTGCTGCTTTAGTAAATTGTCTTGCTCCTTTTTCACTTTTTGTTGCTTTTGTCTTCTGCAATTTCAGTTCTTCTGTTGGCTGAAACAACATCTCTGCTTGCTGTTACTCTCCTTCTTGTATAGTTCTGTTCAACACTTTCCCTTGTACAGTTCCAAACTCATTTTCATGATGTTTCTTCTCTTTGAGTTTGGTCACCTTCTTTTTTTTTTGCGTCAGTTGCTCACTCCAAGCTTTTCTTATATTCCTTTTGTTCCGCTCTGACTCTGCCTTCTCAAAGCTCTGCTGCCACTTCTACCTATGCATTGCTGCTGTGAACACTTGCATTGTGTCACAGGGCAGTCCCATGGAATCAACGAAACCACTGTGACCCTGCAAGGCCTCATTGAAGCAAAGGGCCCAATGTGCCACTGTGGACCCAGAGCAGAGCTCCCTTGTCCCAGAAAGTCCCTGGCAATGCAGGGATGAAGGGAACAGGGCAGGCTGTGGGGATCAGGAGCAGGGCACGGCCAGGGATTTGGGGTGGTTGTGAGCCCAGGGCAGGAGCCGGCCCTTGGCCTTGGTGAACCTCATCCAATTGTCCTGGGCCCATGGCTCCAGCCTGTCCAGATCTCTCTGCAGAGCTTCCTGCCCTCCAGCACAGCCACACTCCCACCCAGCCTGGGCTCACTGGGAACTGACTGAGGGTGCCCTCGATGCCCTTGTCCAGATCATCCATCAAGAGATTTAACTGACCTGGTCCCAGTCCTGAGCCCTGGGGACACCCCTGGATGTGACTCCATTCCTCAGCTGCTCTGAGTCCCAGGGACTGGATGAGGGAAATGGTGGGGTGGGGGTAGGGTCAAAGTGTGATTGATTGTCAGCCATGAAGGGTCTGGATTTTCAGATCTATTCAGACTGCACTAGGAGGTGCTGGGGATCAATATCAACTGGGGATCGCTGATATCAATCTATAAACAGGAAAAGAAAACTAAACAGAACAAAACAACTATTTCTTCATTGTTTTTAATACAGTATATTCACTTTGAACACACTTATGAAAACTGCAGAAACTTCTAATTAACCACAGAAGAATTGAAGACTTGAATGAATCCCGGGGGCTTGTCAAGTTTTGGTGTTTTGAACAAATGTTAATGAGCTTTTGTCACCAAATTTCTCAGCTGAAGACCTCAGGAAGCGACCTTTGGAAAAGTAAAATTCATTACAACCACCAGGTTGCTGATGACCTATCCTCATCATGGCAGGAATGAACAGAAATGGGCACAGCGTTCTGGCTGCCCCAGCTTTGGGATGGGCCCTGGGCCTGGAGCAGGAACAGCTCCTGAGGGCCACAAGGCCGCGGCTGTTGTGCTGGCCTGGGCAGATGGGATGGCAGCAGGGGCTGCAGAGCTCTCAGGATGTCCTGGAGAGGAGAGCAGGGCACCCAGGGAGCCTCCTTTTCCCTTGGCCAGGCACCTTCCCCCATGGCTGGGGCTGAGCCCTCTCTGAGCTGCAGCTGCTGCTGTGCCCTTCCGAGGGGCTGAGGCCGTGGGGCCCCTGCCCAGAGCAGCCTGCCCTGAGCAGAGCTGTGGGGCCAGAGCCGGCTGGGCTGTGCTGGGGAGAGGCCCTTGGTGCTGCAGAGAGCTCAGGGCAGCTGGCAGAGCTTGGAGGGAGCTGGGCTGGGCTGAGAGCGCCTGGCACAGAAACCATCAGTGTCCATCTCAGCCGGTGTGAGCGTGCAGGGGCCAAGAAAAGCACCCCAGGGTCCACAGGTTCTCTGTGTGGGAGCTGAGCTTGTGACCTCTGGAGCCCTCCAAGTGCTGGGGCTGCACCTCCAGCTCAAGAAGAGATGGGAGCAGGGACAAATAATTCCTGCTGGATTCTTTATTGTGTTTGCTTTACAGGTGACCTGCATCCATATGTAGAGAAGGTGTTTTGTGTCAGATAACACTGAAAGAGTGGGGACAATATTTTTTTTTCAGCCAAAAGTAGTATTTCTTGCATAATGCAGAATGAAAAAAAACCCCACAAATGGTAAGAAGACCAGCAGAGTTTTTTGGAGGATGGGAGACTCATTGATATTCCAGTAGTCAAACCTGTTAGAATCCTTGCCTCAGGGCTTCCCTGAGATGAGAGATGACCACCAGAGGTCAAGGCCTGGCAGCCTTTTTCTGAGAGTACCCTTTCATATAGGGAATTTTTACAGGAAGAATATAAATTTTGGTCATAAGGCACCTGGAAAGACAGATTATTCTTTTCCATAGGAAGGAATACAGAAAGCCACAGTGCTCCAGGTAATGAGAGGCATCTCTCAGCATTCCAAGATCCACTGGACCTGTCAGGTGGCCCCTGGGAGGCCAAACCAGCCAGATCTGTTCCATCTCCCCTTGGTTCCATGAGGCCCTGTAGTGTCACAATGTTCTCCTTGCTTCTGAGGTGTCACAATGGCCCCTTGCTTCCATGAGGCCCTGCAGGGTCACAATGGCCCTTTGGTTCTGTGGGGCCCTGCAGTGTCACCGTGGTCTCCATGATTCCATGGGGCCTTGAAATGCCACAATGGTCTCCATGGATCCACGGTGCCCTGCAGGCTCACAGTGGCCCTTTGGTTCCACCAGACCCTGTAATGCAACAGTGGCCTCTTGGTTCCACAAAGCCCTGCTGCTTCACACTGGCCCTTGGGACCATGCAGCCCAACAGTGCCACAATGATCCCCTTGGTTCCAGGAATCACCGCAGTGTAACAATTGTCCTTGGATCCATTGTACCTCACAGGGTCACCGTGGCCCCTTGGTTCCATGGAGTCCCCACAATGTCACAATGGCCCCTTCATTTCAGAAGGCCTCAAAGTATTACAACAGTCTCCACAGGAAGGAAACCACAGAGCCTCAGTGTTTCAGGGACTCATGAGCTGCAGTCGCCAGCGGCCAAGGCCAGCCAGACCTGTCTGTCCTGAAAGGTGTTTCTGGGAGGAACCCCTGCATATTTGAAATTTTGAATGTTGAATCCCAATTTCTGCCCTTTTTGCCTGGAAGAGAAGGCCAGTTCTTTTCCATAGAAAGGGATACATGGAGACCCAGTGTTAGGAAAGAAGGCGGGAGCGGGCTCTCAGGAGGCCAAGGCCAGCAAGAGCTGTCTTTCCTGGCAGCTTTTGTCTGGGAGAAACTATTGTGTATGATAATTTTGGAGGAGAAGTAACAATTTTGGCCAAGGATGTCTGTGCAGAAGGGACGTTCTTTTCCATAGGAAGGAAAGCACAGAGCCTCAGTGTTTGAAGGCAGGTGAGACCCAGCTTTCAGGAAGACAAGGTCAGCCAGACTTGCTGGTAATGGCAGCTTTTGTCTGGGAGCAATCCCTGAATATTGGATAATTTGTAGGGAAATCCCATTTTGGCCATGGATGCTTGAATGAGAAGGGCAGTTCTTTTCCATTTGAAGGAAAGCCCAGAGCCCCAGTGTTTCAGGGGAACATGAGAAGAGACCCTCAACATGCCAAGGTCAGTTGGACCAGTCAAGCCAAGCCAACTAGACCTGTTACCTGTTCCCTTGGATTCATAGGGCCCCACAGTGTCATAGTTGTCTCCTCTTTTCATGGGGCCCTGTAGTGTCACAATGCTAATGTCATGTTGGATCCCTGGTTCCATGAGGTCCAGAGGTGTCACACTGGCCCCTTGTTTCCATGGGGCCAAAGTGTCACAATGGTCCCTTGCTTCCATGAGGCCTTGCAGTGTCACAATGGCCCCTTGGTTCAATGAGGCCTTTAGTGTCACAGCAGTCTCCATGATTCCTTAAGGCTTTGCAGTGTCACAACAGACCACTGCTTTCATTGAGCCCCACAGTGTCACTATGGACATCTCCTTGGCTTCTCCATAAGGCTCAGAATTTCCACAATGGCCCTTTGATTTCACAGGGCTTCAAGGTGCACAAATGGCCTTCAGGGTTTCATGAGGCCCTGCTGTGTCACAATGGAGCTTGGGTTCCATGATGCCCCACAGTGTCACAATGGTATCCTTGGTTCCACGGTGTCAGATTGGACCCTTCATCCATGGACACCCACAGCGTTCACTGTAGCCCCCTTGATTCCATGAGGGCCTGCCATGCTATAATGGCCCCTTGGTTCCAGTGGGTCCCAAAGTCAGAATAGTCTCCATTGTTCTATGAGGTCCCACCTTGTCACTGTGGTCTCCTTGGTTCCACAGGGCTCCACAGTGTAATAATGGACTCTTGGTTCCATGAGGTTCTTCAGTGTCACATGGGTCACCTTGGATCCTCAGTGTCACAATGGCTTATGGTTCCATGAGGTCACACAGTTTAACAATGCACCCTTGCTTCCAGGAGGTTCCATTCCATAGCATGATCAGCTTGGTTCTGTGAGGATCTGCGGTGTCACAATGGACTCATGGTTCCACGAGGCCTTGCTGTGTCAGAAATGGCTCCTTGGTTCCAAGAGGTTTCTCTGTGTCACAGGGGTCTCCTTGGAGCTACAGTATCACAATGGACCATTGGTTCAATGTGGCCCCAAAGTGCCAAAATGGATTTTGGTTCCATGAGGTTCTTCTGTGTCCAAATGGACCCTTTGTTCCATGAATTTCCAGTATCCTAGTAGAGTCCTTGGTTCTGTGCAGGCCCTGTCATTGCCAAATCTCCAAAATAACAGAATAAGACACTTTAACACTAATTTGCTATTTAAGAGGGTATCATTTATTCAAGCTGGAGGTCCAGTGAGGGATAACTCCTAGCTTTACGTGGACATGTAATGTTACCAGTGTGTTACTTATATAGTCACTAAATGCCTGTTTCAATGTGGCCATTTCCATAAAACCCATGGCAAATTCCCAGATTCAGTTCTTGTTTTTTCTATCAGTGCACACTTGAGACAGATGTCTTCTTGTCTTTCAACCATCCTTTCTGAGAAAACAGGCCCTGTATGCATTGTTCCTGTGCTAAAATCCACAGGCACAGTAAAAATGTAATTAATCCTTCTGGTATCAAGTCCAAGGCTTTGTGTGCCCAGGCAGAGGGAGGCAGGACGCAGAGCTGTCAGCAAAGGAAGGGGCCAGCGAGGTGGGGCAGCCAGGGGATGACGACAGCCTGCAGGGACAGAGGCGCAGGGCATGGACACCGTAGGACAGCCTGGGCTGGAGAGGGCACAGGGATGGGCAGCAGCTGAAAGGCCCTGACACAGCCAACTCCTGCAGCACTTGGGCCATGGCTGCTGGCCCTGGGCCTGAGCCATGAGCACGAGACAAGTGACCCTGGCAGGCCTGGGGCCTCATTGCCTCCTTGTCCCTGCTCAGCAGCCTGGCAGGGGCCGCCCCATGGTGCTGCCCTTGGCATTGCACATCCCCACATCCCAGTGTCCCGGGAAGAGCCCTGAGCACTGAGGGAGGGACAGGATCTGCCTTGGCAGGGGCTGGGGCTCAGGCCTTGGCCCTTTGCATTCCTGAAACACATCCACGTTTGCTGAGCATCAGAGATACCTTTGCCTTGTTTGTCCCCACCTGTCATCACTGCCTGCAGTGTTCTGCTCCGACTGGTACCTGGAGTCACTTTCTCAGTTGGGTTGCTCTGTGAGACCAATTAAAACTTCAAGAAACTCTGGAGTTTCAATTTAACTTGGAGTTCTTGAGAAGCTTTTTGAAGACACTCTCAGGGACTGACACAACTGTAAACAGCACCAAATCCACAGGAAGGTCATTAAAGTCCATGTGCTGTGTCTGTGCTGCTGAGCTGGGCCAGGCTCCTGGCAAAGAGGCAGCTCATGGCAACCAAGAAAAGTTATAAAAAGACATTTCTCCTGAGGAGAAATCCTCTTCCTGTGGTATTTGAAATGTAGACTCAGAGAAAGTTTACAGTGGCATAACAACCTTTTCTGTTCCTTTTTCATTAATTATTAACCCTCTCTTCTTTGTTTGCTTTGATCTTAACAGTATAGGACATCAGTCTCTTATATGAAATACTAGCTTTTGCGCTTATGCCTATTGATATCTATGCCTATGTAATATTAACTTGAATAGAATACGTTTCACCAACAAATAAACACATTGAACTGAATAATAGAACTAATCTGTCTCTAGCTCCCACTGCTGCTTTAGTAAATTCTCCTGTTCCTTTTTTAGTTTTTGTTGCTTTTGTCTTCTGCAAATTCAGTTCTTCTGTTGGATGAAGCAATATCAATCCTTGCTCTTTTGTTCCGTCTTGCTTGATATTTTTAACACTCCACTTTGTGTACTTCTAAACTCATTTTCATCATTTTCATGACATTTCTTTACTTTGAGTATGGTCGTCGCTTTTTTTTTTTTTGCGTAGGTCACTCTGAGATTTTTTAACATTTGTTTTGTGCAGCTACAACTCCACCTCTCAGAACTCTGCCTCTGCTTCTAGCTACGCTGTGCTGCTGTGAACACTGGCCCGTTCCGCCCCAGGATCCCACAGACTGTGGCCCTAGCTTGGGGTTGGTGTCTCAGAGGTCATCTGGACTCTTTGGCTCTCAGGTCTGCCTACATTGCTTTTAGGCTCTCAGGTCCACCTGGCTGCAACTCATCTGGATTTTTAGGATCTCAGGACTGCCTATTTTGCTCTCAAACTCTAAGGTCTGCCTGGCTCATTTCTTCAGGCTCTTGGTCCATCAGGCTCACTTTGGCTGGGCTTCACCATCCTACTGCTCTTAGGCCTGTAGTTGTTTATCAGGATCATTTCAGGGTCCCCATTCATTTTTGCCCAATCCTCATAGGGGGCACCATTCGACTGTGGAGCCATGACTGACACAGGTGTCAGTCCCTTATTATCTAAAAATTCTTATACATTTCTCTCTGTAGCCTACCCACAGGCAGCTCACAAAGCCTTCTGACTCTTGCTCTCTTTCTCCTCTCTTCCTTTTGCAAGATGGGCTAACTCTTTCCTGTCCTTTGCAAGACCCTGTCTGTCCTTCAGATGCGTTCTTGACCTTCCTTCCTCACAGCACAGCCTGCAGACTCCAACTGACTCTTGACCAGCTCACCCAATGTGTTATAACACTCACTCTCGTTGGACATAGCTGGGATCTATTAAGGGCAAGGCTGTTCCCACTCTTGGGAATTAGTACAGCTACAATTTATCAGGGGAGAGATTGCCTTCAGCACTATCTCTATTCTCTTTACAATGTTCTCCCACACCAAGGAGAATCTGTGTACAGTACAGAACCTCATGGAACCAAGGGGCCATTGTGGCACAGCAAGGCCTTGTGGAACCAAAGAGACCATGGTGACACTACGGAACCTCATGGAACTACGGGGCCATTGTGACACAGCAGGGCTGCAGAACCAAGGAGCCCATTGTGACACTGCAGAACCTCATGGGATCACGGTGTCCATGTTACACCACTGAACCTAATGGAACAAAGGGTCCACGGTGACACTGTGGAACCAAGAGCCTGGCTCTGTTTTCTCCATCACCTCCTCGGTGGCACTGCCAGGCTGGCATGAGGAGCCCCTCAGCCTTCCCTGCTCTGGGCTGGACAAGCCCAGCTCCCTCAGCCTCTGCTTCGAGTCAAAGGGCTCCAGCCCCACCTTGGAGCCCTTCCCTAAACCTTCTGCAGCTGCCAGACATCTTTCCTGCCCTGGGGAACCCAAGCCAGGCCACAGTGACCTGGATCATGCAAGTCCTTGATGTCCTGGTCACACAGCCCAGCCCCTTGTCCCCGTGTCAGGCTCTGTGGTTGATCCTGTGGAACATCCTTTGGTGGACGCTGTGGCTTGAGGTGGACCATGGGGGGACAGGGGACCCTGCTGAACATGAACAGCATTGGACTTCATGGGGGAAACTGTGAGGGGGGACTGGGGTGGAATGATCAACACAGTGACATCACACAGCCCCCCTGTGATGTCACACAGCCACCCAGTAACGTCACAGCCAGCTCTATGATGCAGACCTCTGCCCTGTGATGTCACAGATGGGTCTGTGATGTCACAGACCTGGCCTATGATGTCATAGCTGCTCGATGACCTCACATAACCCACTCTGTGATGTCATTGACTACTCTGTGACCTCCTGTTACCTGATGATAAATGCTCTGCAGCTGGTGAGCTAACACGATGTTCGTTCTCCAAAACCACTGGCCCATGGAAACCACACAATGCCCATTGTGTAAGAAGAAAAACTGGAAATTCACCAGCCTCAGTGTCCTGCCAGCTCAGCCAGTGTTGTGTTCCTCTGAGGAATGGTTTATCCCCTCAGAGTCTCCCTGAAGCCTTTGCTATGTAGTTCAACCCTTTTTCTCTATCATACATCCTCCTGACCCTATTGGCTCAGGGCCAATATCTTTCCTTGGCCCAAAACTAGATATACCCCTGTTTCTTCCTGGTTCTCTCTCTCTCCCCTCGGCCTCCTAGAACACCACATTGAGAATAAAGCTTGGACGGAAGCTGTGGGTGAGAGCCACTCTTTTGAAATCTTTATTCTGGCTCTCTGAAATATATTTCCCTAAAACCCGTGAATAACTGACCTAGCAAGAGCAGGGAGGGTGGCTATAGGGAAGTATATTTTCAAGCCAGGCTGACTGGAACATTGGGGTCTGTGACCACCAGGGACCACCAGAGAGACCCCCAGGACAGAAGAGTGCATGGAAAAGGGGAGGGGAAACATGTAAATAATTTTCAGAGAAATGATTATCATAGGTATGTTTAGTCCAGGACAGGCAATGTATATGTATGCAAAATACAGAATATAAACAGAAACTTTCCTGTACTCAGCATGCACGGCTTTGTGAGGAGCTGTTCCCCCCAGTTCATCCAGCCAAATAAAGAATGCTGCTTATAAATGCTACATTGGTGTTAAGGAGCTTTTTATTTTACCAAAGTTTTGGTAACACTCCCACTGCCAAGGAAATCTCTGTCTGATGCTGTCCACAAACAGAGAAGGGCTGGTGGGAGATGTGATTGACTGAGGCTGCCTGGGGTATTGTGACCATGAAATAATCAAGTTTCCATAAATCTGGGGAAGAAGGGAAGGCATCAACAAAACATCTACACTGAAATTATGGAGGGCAGACTTTGGCCTCTCTAGGATGCAGATTTGGGGAGTACTGAATCAGGTACTGATTTTTTTAAGGGAAAAAGCCCTTAAAAAAAGGAAGGTCCAGGAAGGATGGACACACTTCAAGAAAGGAATCTTAAAGGGAGAGGAGCATCCTGTCCTGGTGTGCCAAAAGATGAGCCAGTGAGGCAGTGAGGAAAATGACTGGCCTGGCTGCCCATGAAACTTTTGTGGGAAGTCAGGAAAAGAAAAAAAGAAAAAAAAAGTGCAACACCTAGGATAGAAGGTCAGGCAATTGTGGAAATGTTTAAGGATGTTGATAGGTCCTGTGTGGAAAGAAAATTAGAGAGGAGAAAGATCAGTAAAAATTTAGCCTGGCCAGTTTTCTGAAAACTTAAAATGTTTCCACAAACAAATTTATAGCAAAATGTGGGATAAGGAGAACCTTTAGTTTTTATTGGATACTGTGAGGAATATAGTAACTAGAGATTAGGGAAAGGCTGAGCTGCTTAACACCTTGTTTACCTCATTTTTCAACAATCAGACAGGTTGTCCTCAGGACAAGTGTTCTCCTGAGCTGGGAGATGGGCACAGGGAGCAGAAGAGCCCCCCTGTCATCCAGGAGGAAGCAGCTGGTGACCTGCTGAGCCACTCAGATGCTCACAGGTGTCTCTGGGACCAGATGGGATCCATCCTAGGGGGATGAGGCAGCTGGTGGATGAGCTCACCAAGCTGCTCTCCATCATTTCTCATCAGTCCTGGCTCACCAGGGAGGTCCCAGAGGACTGGAGGTGCCAATGTGAGCCCATCCCCAAGAAGGGCTGGAAGGAGGATCTGGGGAACTCCAAGCCTGTCAGCCTGACCTCGGTGCCCAGCAAGGTTCTGGAACAGATCACCTTGAGAGCCATCACAGGGCACCCACAGGATGGCCGAGGGATCACACCCAGCCAGCGTGGATTTCAATGTCTGCATTGATGATCTGGATGAGGGGATTGAGTCCACCATCAGCAAATTTGCAGATGACACCAAGCTGGGTGTGAGTGTGGATCTGCTGGAGGGTAGGAGGGCTCTGCACAGGGACCTGGACAGGCTGGATCCAGGGCCCAAATCCAACAGTAGGAGGTTTAAAAAGACCAAGGGCCAGGTCCTGCACTTTGGCCACAACAACCCCTGCAGTGCTACAGGCTGAGGACAGAGTGGCTGGAGAGCAGCCAGGCAGAAATGGACCTGGGGCAGTGATGGACAGCAGGCTGGACATGAGCCAGCAGTGTGCTCAGGTGGCCAAGAAGGCCAATGGCACCTGGACTGGATCAGGAATGGTGTGACCATCAGGTGCAGGGCAGTGATTCTTCCCCTGTGCTCAGCACTGACAAGGCCACACCTGGAGTGCTGCGTCCAGTTCTGGATCCCCAGTTTAGGAAGGACATGGAGGGGCTGGAGCATGTCCGGAGAAGTGCAACAAGGCTGGTGAGGGGTCTGGAACACAAGTCCTGTGAGGAGCAGCTGAGGGAGCTGGGGTTGTTTCTCCTGGAGAAGAGGAGGCTCAGGGAGACAAGGCAGTGTCAGGGCACAGGTTGGACTTGATGATCTCCAAGGTCTTTTCCAACCTTGCTGATTTTGTGGTTCTCTGAAAGCACCCTTGGAGCAGTTGCAGAATGAGCCCTGGGCCTCCTCTCCAGAAGGTCCAGCAGCCCAGGTCCCTCAGCTTCTCCTAAGCCCCAAAGCCCATCCTGTCAGTCCTGCAGATCCTCTGCAGCTCCTCCTCATTGCCCAGAACAGGGAGCCCCACAGCCAGACACAGCAGCCCAGATGTGTTCCCCTGGTGTTGTGCATTTTTTGGGTTTATATTGTATTTCATTTTTATATTGGGTTTTGTAATCGTTTCTTCTGTAACACACTGTACTCATGGAAAATGTATCATGAGGTTCGTCCCTGCTCCATCTCCCCACCCTTCCTCCCACACTAGAATGTAATCCAACTGTTCCACTCCCACCTTATCCCTGACTGGGTAGGGGCTTGTCCCTTCCTCTAAACACTTCCCCCTGCATAAAAGCCAGGGGACTACGTGGAAAACTCTCTCTGGGCTCTTGAGACGGGGACTGGACTGAGCTCCAGACCCTGCAGGGGCAGGACCCATGAATAAAGCCGTGATTCCCCCCCCGGACCAAGGGCAAACTCTTTCTTTTTGCCATCGACAGATGCCTGCTCTCTCTAATGGAAAAGGTTTGAAGCCTCTGGGATCTTTAAGACTCTGAGGAAAAAAATCCTTGCAACTGTGGTTTCTCTCTCAAGCTGGCCGAGGCAAAAACAGAGCCAGTACTCTGAGAGAGAGCCATGGCACCCTGGCCTGTGGTGCCTCTGGCAAGGGAACAGCACTGCAGGAGCCTGCAGACAATTCCTGCAGCACTTGGAGGATGATCCTGCTCCCCAAGGGACGTTCCCATGGTGTGATGCTGTTTGCCCCCACCCTGCCCACGGCCACCCTGGGGCTGCTCACGGGGCTTTTCTCTGCTGAGCATTGGCCTGGCCGTGTTCTGGAGAGAGCCTGGGCAAGGAGCCTGGAGCCCCCAGGCCCTGGCCTGAGGCGTCAGCGCTGCCCCAGCAGTGCCCATGGCCTGTCCCTGCTGCAGCCCCAGCACTGCCACCCCCAGCACTGTGCCCGGCCCCGAGAGCACTCAGGCCCTACAGCAGCACCAGGGCCAGGAGGGCAGCGGGGCAGGGGCACGGGAGCAGCACTGGCAACATCAAGTGCTGCTGCTCGTGGGCACAGCTGCTGTGCCAGCGCTGATCTGCCCCAGCTCTGCACACAGACATTGCTGCTGCAGCTCCAGAGAAGGGAACAAAAGGGGGATCTCTAGTGAAAACCCTACTGGGAGATCCTTTCTTTAGTTTAAAGCCACCAAGAGCGCAGCTTCTCACTGACATATTTTGTGGCCATAGTGAATACGGAAAGAAACATTTGTAATTGCAATGACTTTTTTTGCGGACAATATTAAAAACATAAAACAAAGAAAAAGGACTTTGAAAATGAAAGTATCAAGAAGTATCAAAGATTACTTTTATTACAAGTGATTTGCAGAAATTCACCAGCACTTTAATGATCAAAAATCATGCATTGATCAGTCTCCACACTGAAGCCTTGAGTTCCTCGTTCTTCAGGCTGTAGATGAGGGGGTTCAGGGCTGGAGGCACCACCGAATACAGAACTGACAGTGTCAGATCCAGGGATGGGGAGGAGATGGAGGGGGGCTTCAGGTAGGCAAAGAATGAGGTGCTGATAAACAGGGAGACCACGGCCAGGTGAGGGAGGCAGGTGGAAAAGGCTTTGTGCCGTCCCTGCTCAGAGGGGATCCTCAGCACGGCCCTGAAGATCTGCACATAGGAGAAAACAATGAACACAAAGCATCCAGAAGTTAAACAGGCACTAACAGCAAGAAGCACAAATTCCCTGAGGCTTGAGTTGGAGCAGGAGAGCTTGAGGATCTGTGGCACTTCACAGAAGAACTGGCTCAGTTCATTGCCATAGCATAAAGGAAGGGAAAATGTATTGGCTGTGTGCAGCAGAGCATTGAGAAAGCCACTGGCCCAGGCAGCTGCTGCCATGTGGGCACAAGCTCTGCTGCCCAGGAGGGTCCCATAGTGCAGGGGTTTGCAGATGGACACGTAGCGGTCGTAGCACATGACAGTCAGGAGGGAAAACTCTGACCCAAGGAAGAAGAAAATCAGAAACAGCTGAGCAGCACATCCTGTGTAGGAGATGTTCCTGGTGTCCCAGAGGGAATTGTGCATGGCTTTGGGGACAGTGGTGAGGATGGAGCCCAGGTCGGTGAGGGCCAGGTTGAGCAGGAAGAAGAACATGGGCGTGTGCAGGAGGTGGCCGCAGGCTACGGCGCTGATGATGAGGCCATTGGCCAGGAGGGCAGCCAGGGAGATGCCCAGGAAGAGGCAGAAGTGCAGGAGCTGCAGCTGCCGTGTGTGTGCCAATGGCAGCAGGAGGAAGTGGCTGATGGAGCTGCTGTTGGACATTTCTTCACTCTGGGCATCATGGGCTGTTGAAAGAAGACATTTATAAGCTGCGATGAACCTCTTTGAGTCAATCCTATGCAGTTATTTCTGGAATTCCGTTAAAGCTACTCCTCCGCCTGTGGGGGACCTTTTTTTTTTTTATTTTTGAGCTTGGGTTTAGTCTGCTGAGCTACTGCCTTCTCTTCAGCATTGCTCTCAACCTGAACCCTGGGGAGCTCAGAAGTGAAAGAGAGCTCCCTGTGCCCCAGTGCAGTCAGACCTGCTGATCCTCAAATATTTGTCCTTAGCTCATTTCACCACCTTCTATTTCAGGGTGATCACACTTAATATTGGTACTTGAAAAATAAAGTGGCCCTTTTGAACAGTCCAAAGCCAATCTCTCTAAACCCTTCTCTCTTTCTCTGTGCACCTGGACAGGGATGGATTCCAAGGATGGTCTGGCTTTCTGCTGCCTGTAGTTGTGCCTACTGGGAGCTGTTTCTCTCTATCTAAGCCTTGTCCCTGCCAGTGCTCCCAGAGCCCAGCCCAGCCCTGGGGGCTCAGCTCTGCCCTGCACACCCCTCCCAGCACAGGACACTGCCCAGGGGCAGCTCCCTGGCAGCAGGGCCTTAAGGGCAGCTCAGACAAACAGAGATGCTGCAAGCCAAGGTGCTGCTGGTGCTGTCTGTAGGCAGAGGAGGGAGAGGAGGCACTTTCTGAGGGAGCTGTGAGGCAGATCTGCTGATCCCCAGGGTGACAGTGCAGGAGTCTCAGTGACACAGACAACCCTGACAGCCCCTTTCCCTTTCCTTTAGGAGAAAGCTGAGAGCAGCCCTGGCCATGCAGCACCATCTCCACAGCAGGAGGAATCTGCCCTGGTGGGGGTCACTCCTTCCACCTCCAACTTCTCCCCACAGTCCATGGGAGCTCCCAGACAGGCTGAGAGCTGCCCCTGGCAGGTGGCAGATGCCCTGGCCTGGCCAAGAGCCCTCAGGGCTGCAGGAGCTGCTCTGCACAACAGCTCTGGGCACCCCTGGCTGCAGCCCCAGCTTCAGCCCCTGCAGCCGTCCCTGGCAGCAGGAGCTGTCCTGCCCTGTCCCTCTGATGGTGCCCAGGGCAGCCCTGCTCTGGAGCACATCCTCCCCCAAAGCAGAAAGGGCAGCAGAGCCATCCTTACAGTCATGTCAGTCCTGTCCTGGGTCAGCTTGAGGAGATCCCTGCAGCCAGAGACTGACTGTGTCAGGAGTGGTGATGGTTTCTCCATGAAGAAGCTCAGAATTGTCCTTCTAGTTTCCTTGAGCCTGTGTCTGCTTCACTGCCTCAGGTACCTGCAGGCAGTGCCCTCAGCCATTCTGGGCTGGGAGAAGAGCTGTTCCTCAGGAGAAATGTCTTTTTAACGCTCTTTTTTGTTGCCAAGAGCTGCCTCTGTGCCAGGAGCTCAGCCCAGCTCAGCAGCACAGACACAGCACAAGGACTTTAATGACCCTCTCAGGGTTTTGGTGTTGTTTACATCAGACTTTGTTCCACAGAGTGTTCAAAAAACTTCTCAAGAACTAAGTCAGATGAAAAATTCCAATATTTCTTGAAGTTTTAAGAAGTCTCACTGAGATTATTTTTCCTGATCAGTTCAATCTGAACACTGCAAGCAGTGATGACAGGCGGGGACAAACACGGCAAAGATGTCTCTGATGCTCAGCAAACCTGGATGTGTTTCAGGAATGCAAAGGGTCAAGGCCTGAGCCCCAGCCCCTGCCAAGGCAGATCCTGTCCCTCCGTCAGTGCTCAGGGCTCTTCCCGGGACACTGGGATGTGGGGATGTGCAATGCCAAGGGCAGCACCATGGGGCGGCCCCTGCCAGGCTGCTGAGCAGGGACAAGGAGGCAATGAGGCCCCAGGCCTGCCAGGGTCACTTGTCTCCTGCTCATGGCTCAGGCCCAGGGCCAGCAGCCATGGCCCAAGTGCTGCAGGAGTTGGCTGTGTCAGGGCCTTTCAGCTGCTGCCCATCCCTGTGCCCTCTCCAGCCCAGGCTGTCCTACGGTGCCCATGCCCTGCGCCTCTGTCCCTGCAGGCTGTCGTCATCCCCCGGCTGCCCCACCTCGCTGGCCCCTTCCTTTGCTGACAGCTCTGTGTCCTGCCTGCCTCTGCCTGGCCACACAAAGCCTTGAGCTTTCCCAGACTCTTTCTGGGAGATGTGTTGCACCTCAGCTCAGACCTGGGAGGGAAATTCTTTTCTCTCTGCTCTCAGTCTGGGGTTCCCCAGGTGTCCTTTATATGATTTTTTTTTCTTTCTGCAGCTGCTCTCTGCTTTGTCAAAAGTATCCCCCATCTCTGAACCTGCCCTTCATTCCCGCCCAGAGCTCTTGTTCCCAGTTCTTAGTCTCCACTCTCCTTAGCACAGAGCTCCTTTGTCTCTATATAGTGGTCACTAAGGCCATGGACACCTGGAGAAGAAGGACAGTTCTCTTCTATAGGAAGGAAACCACAGAACCCCAGGGTTTTGAAAGCAGGTGAGAGGCACTCACCAGGGGCCAAGGCATCCAGATATCTCTGTCCTTGCAGGTATTGTCTGAAAGCAACCCTTGGATATATGGGAAAGTTTGGAGATAAGATTACATTGCGGCCGTGGATTCCTGGACCAGAATGACAATTCTTCTCCACAGAAACAGAAAGGTCAGAACCACACTTTTGAAAGCTGATTAGACGCAGCCCTAAGGAGGCCAAGGCCAACCAGACCAGTTTGTCTTGGTAGCTGTTGTCTTGGAGAATTGTTCTTGGATAGACAGAATTTGGGAGGACAAATGCCAGTTTTGTCCACGAGCGTCAGGATGTCAAGGACAGTTCTTTTCCACAGGAAGAAGCCCACCAGTGTTTCAAAGGCAGATGAGAGCTGCCCGTCAGGAAGTCAAGAGAACCTAGACTGTCCTGGCAGCTTTTGACTTGGTGCTATCCTTGGATATAAGGAAATTTGGAGGTAGATACCCAATTTTGGCCATGGACACCTGGACTTGAAAGATGTTTTTTTTCCATGGGAAGAGAAGCATGGCCCCCCAGAGTTTTAAACGCAGATGAGAAGTGGCCCCCAAGAGGCCAAGGCCAGCCAGAGCTGTCTGTCCTGGCAGGTTTCATATGGGAACAGTCCCTGGATATAATCAAATTTGGAGGTAGCATCCCAATTTTGGCCATGAAGCCCTGGAGAAGGATAGTTCTTTCCCACAGGAGGGAAAGCACGGAACTTCAGAGTTTCAAGGGCAGATGAGAAGCAGCCCTCAACATGTCAAGGTCAACTGGACAAGTCAGGAGGCCCCCAGAGGCCAAGCCAGACAGACCAGTTCTGTGTTCTTGTATCCTTGGGACATGCAGTGTCACAATTTCCCCGTGGGGTCATGAGGCTCCATAGTATCAGAACAGAACTTTGTTTCCAAGAGGTTCAGTGATATCAGAGTGGTTTTCTTGCTTCCGCAGTTGCACACTGGCCCCTCGCTTCCATGAGGCCTTGCAGTCTCCCAATGGTTTCCTTGGTTCTGTGAGGCCCTGTGGTGTCACAATGGCCCTGTGGTTCCATGGGCACTCAGAGTTCCACAATGATCTCTCCAGTGGCTCACAGTGTCACAATGGGCTCCTGGGTTCCCCAAGGCCCTGCAAAGCCCCTTGATTCAATGAGGCCTCAAAGTGCCACGATGGTCTCCAGGATTCCATGAGGCCTCACGGTATCACAAAGACACCTTGGTTCCCTGAGGCCCTGAAGTGTGGAAAGGCCCCTTGATTCCATTGGGCTCCACACTGTTACATGAGTTCTTAGTTCCATGGAACCCTGTAGTGTTGCAGTGGCCTCCTTGGTTCCTTGGTGACACACAGTGTCACAATGTTCCTTTGGATCTACAAGGCCCCAGAGTATCACAATGGCCCCTTGCTGCCACGAGGCCGTGCAATGTCACGATGGTCTCATTGGTTCCACAAGGCTGTGCAGTTCCACAGGGGCCCTTTGGAATTGGCCCTTTGGAATTGGCCACAAGGCCTTGAAGTGTCACAATAGTCTCAGTGGAATCCCCCGCCAGATCACAATGGCCTCCTTGGTTCCATGATGCCCTGTTGTATAACAATGGTCTCCTTGGTTCCACAGTCAGAATGTCCCCATCGTCTCACGGCACCCCACAGTGTCACTATGATCCCCTTGATTCCATGATGCCCTGCTGTGCTACAATGACCCCTTGGTTATACAAGGCCCTGGAGTGCCACAATGGCCACTTGGTTCCAAGGGGTCCTGAAGTGTCCTAATGGTCTGCATGCTTCTGTGAGGCTCCACAATGTCACAATGGACTTTTGGTTCCATGAGGTTTCATACTACCAACAACAGTCTCCTTGGTTCCACAGTGTCACCATGGACCCTTTGTTCCATGAGGTTCAGTGGTGTAACATGGACACTGTGATCCCATGAGGTTCTGCAGTGTCACAATGGACTCCTTGGTTCTGCAGCCCTGCTGTGTCACAATGGACCTGTAGTTCCATGAGGTTCCGTAGTGTCACCATGGTCACTTTGGTTCCACAAGGCCTTGCTGTGCCACAATGGCCCCTTGGTTCCCTGAGGTTCTGTACTGTACACAGATTCTCCTTGGTGTGGGAGGACAGATTGTAAAGAGAATAGAGAGAGTGCTGAAGGCAATCTCACCCCTGATAAATTGCAGCTGTACTAATTCCCAAGAGTGGGAACAGCCTTGCCCTTAATAGATCCCAGCTATGTCCAGTGAGAATGAGTGTTATAACACATTGGGTGAGCTGGGCAAGAGTCAGTTGGAGTCTGCAGTCTGTGCTGGGAGGAAGAAGGGTCACACAGGTGTGTAAGGGACGGAGAGGGTCTGGTGGTCATTCAAGGGACAGGAAAGAGTTAGCCAGTCCTGCAGGGGGAAGAGAGAATGAGCCAGAAGTCTTCGTGGAGCTGCCTGTGGGTAGGATACAGAGAGAAATGTAGGAGAGTTTTCAGATAATAAGGGACTGACACCTGTGTCAGTTGTGGCCCCACTGTCAACTGGTGCCTCTTATGAGGACTGGGAAACAATGAATGGCGACCCCGATGTGATCTTGGCAGATGACTACAGACCAGTGAGGCAGTGAGACGGTGGAGCCCAGCTGAACTGAGCCAGGTGGATCAAGAGCCTGAAGGTCAGAGCAGGTGAAGAGAGTCTGAAAGCAAAGTAGGGAGACCTGAGAGCCTAAAAATCCAGATGAATTGCAGCCAGGTGGACCTGAGAGCTTGAAAGCAATGTAGGCAGAACTGAAAGCCCAAGAGTCTGAATAACTTATGAGACACTGACCCCAAGGTACGGCCGCAGTTTGTGGGATCCTGGGGCGGCACCTGCAAGTGTTCATGGCAGCAATGCATAGCTAGAAGTAGCAGCAGAGCTTTGAGAAGATGGAGTGAGAACTGCACAAAACAAATGTAAGAAAAGCTTGGAGTGACCAACTAAAAGAAAAAAAAATAAATAAAAAGGAGAATAAGAAGAAAAATAATGAAAATTAATTTGGAACTGTATGAGTGAAAGTGTTGAAAAGAACTATACAAGAAGGAGAGTAACAGCAGGCAGAGATGTTGCTTCAGCCAACAGAAGAGCTAAAATTGCAGAAGACAAAAGCAACAAAAACTGAAAAGGGAGCAAGAGAATTTACTAAAGCAGCAGTGGGAGCTAGAGACAGATTAGTTTTATTACTCAGTTCAATATGTTTATTTTTTGGTGAAACATACATATTGTATTCAAAAGTTAAGGTTCCATAGGCATAGATATCAGTAGGCATAAGGACAAATGCTAATATCCCATGTAAGAGAATGATGTTCTATACTGTTAAGAACAAAACTAAACCAAAACAAACAAAGAAGATGGGTTAACAATTACTGAGAAAAGAACAGAAAAGGTAGTTCTGCCAATGTAAACTTTCACTCTGAGTCTGCATTTCAAATAACACAGTTGTCCCCTCTGCAGGAGGATTTCTCATCAGGAGAAATGTATTTTTGAAATTTTTCTTGGTTGCCAGGAGCTTGGCCCAGCTCAGCAGCACAGACAGAGCACAAGGACTTTAACGACTCTCCTGTGTATTTAGTGTTGTCTACATTCAACTTCGACCCTGAGAGTATATTCAAAAAAACTTCTCAAGAAATCAAATTTAAATTAAAACATTGAAGTTTCCTAAAGTTTTAATGGGTCCCACAGAGCAACCAAACTGAGGAAAGTTTCCCCAAGTTCCAGTTAGAGCAGAACACTGCAGGCAGTGATGACAGGTGGGGACAAACAAGGCAAAGGTGTCTCTGATGCTCAGCAAACCTGGATGTGTTTCAGGAATGCAAAGGGCCAAGGCCTGAGCCCCAGCCCCTGCCAAGGCAGATCCTGTCCCTCCCTCAGTGCTCAGGGCTCTTCCCGGGACACTGGGATGTGGGGATGTGCAATGCCAAGGGCAGCACCATGGGGCGGCCCCTGCCAGGCTGCTGAGCAGGGACAAGGAGGCAATGAGGCCCCAGGCCTGCCAGGGTCACTTGTCTCGTGCTCATGGCTCAGGCCCAGGGCCAGCAGCCATGGCCCAAGTGCTGCAGGAGTTGGCTGTGTCAGGGCCTTTCAGCTGCTGCCCATCCCTGTGCCCTCTCCAGCCCAGGCTGTCCTACGGTGTCCATGCCCTGCGCCTGTGTCCCTGCAGGCTGTCGTCATCCCCCGGCTGCCCCACCTCGCTGGCCCCTTCCTTTGCTGACAGCTCTGGGTCCTGTCTGCCTCTGCCTGGGCACACAATGCCTTGGGTTTGAAATCAGGAGGGTGAATTCAACTTTTACCATGCTTGTGAAGTTTTAGCACAGGAACAAGGCATGCAGGGCCTGCTTTCTCAGCAAGGATGGTTTTTAGGACATGTAGAAGACATCTGGCTCAAGAGTACCATGAGAGAAAACACAAGGAGTGAATCTGGGGACTTGGGTTGACTTTTATGGTAATGGATAAATTGTAATACCCAAGTAGGAACTGTACATAAGTGATACTCTTTTATAATCCCATGTCCATGTAAGGTTATGAGTTACCCTGTATTAGAACTCAAGCCTGAACAAGTAAAACCCTCTTAATTGCAAATTATTGTTAAGGAGTCTTATTTTGGAGATCTGGTGACAGCAGTGCCTCACAGAATCAAGGAGTCTACAGTGACACCTTGGAAGCTCATGGAACCAAAATCCTTTTTGACACAGCAGGGCCACATGGAACTTAGGATTCACGGAACAGCATGGGAACCCATGGAACCAAATGTCCATTGTGACATTGTGGGGCCTCATGGAATCCTGGAGACCATTATGACACTTCAAGGCCTCACTGAACCAAGGGGCTCTGCAGGAGCCTTGTGGAACCCAGGAGACTCTTCTGACATTGTGAGTCTCGATGGACCAAGGGTCCATTGTGCTACTGCGGTACCAAGGAGACCCCTGTGACACTGCAAGGCCTCATGGAAGTGAGAGGGGACAATTGTGATGCCACGGGGCCCAATGGAAGCAAGGGGCCAGTGTGACAGAGCTGGGCCTCATGCAGCCAAGGGGCCATAGTGATCCTGAGGAGCCCAAAAGAACAAAGGGACCACTGTGACACTGCAGGACTATATGGAATCATGGAGACCAATGTGACACCCTGCAGCCTCATGGAAGAAAGGGGCCATTGTGACATCTCCATGGATCTCCATGGATCTTGGAGCCACAGAAAGACAGCTCAGAGAGGAAGAGCAGCCAGTAGCTGAGCAGGGCAAAGCCCAGGAGACCCAAGCAGCAACACCCAGGTGGACACAGAGCTGAGGCTTCATGATGGCAGCACAGAGCAAAGGGTGGCAGATGGCAACATAGCGGTCAAAGGACATGACAGCCAGCAGGACAAACCCTGTGCAGCCCAGGGCAAAATAGAAATAGTTTTGGGCAAAGCAGCTGCTTTGTGAAAGAGTGTTCTGACCAGAACTCAGCATGACAAACAATTTAGTGGTTGTGGAGGATGTAAATCAGATTCCCAGGAAGGCCAGGTTGCTGATGAAAAAGTACATGGGTGTGAGAGAGAGTGGGGACTGCAATGAGAGATCTCTGGAGTCCAGGGCAGCTCTTGAAACTTGTGGTTTATTGCATAGTTTGTTGGTGCAAGAGTTTTGCTTAAGCTGCCAGCCACAGCTCAAAGTGTGCCCGAGCAAAGAAGCCTCAGTTCTTGTTGCAATACGTTATATCTCCTTCTGTGTTGAATATTCTAATTTACACTAACCAGCCAGTACAAGACACAAATGCTACAGAATTTACATACAGCCTGTAGGGACTACTACATTACCATACTGTGCCACATTCCAAACCCTGAAAGCTCGTTTCTAGACTCCTTTTCCCTGTCACCTTGGCAGGGCCTCTCCCCCTTGGACCCTTGACATCCTTTAGTCTGTTAGGGGTATTGCTCAATCAACAGGGCTCTTGCCTTCAGCTAACTCAATCACTGTCTTCTGGCTTAGCATCCTAGATCTCAAAGCTTGCTTTCAATTCTATTTCACTCATAGGTTTCATGCTGTTAGAATCTTTTGCCAAGAAATCATATTTGTAAGGTTTTCCTATTTCATCCTCTCCAACAACCTCTCATCTGCCTTCAAAATGCTGGGGGACCATGCTTCTGTTCCCATGGAAAAAAACATCTTTCAAGTGTTTGCATCTATGGCCACAATTGGGACTCTGCCTCCAAATTTCCTTAATCCAAGGATATCTTCAAGAAAAAAGCTCCCAGGACTCTCTAGGTTCCTTGGCATCCTGAGGGCCAGCTCTCATCTGCCTTTGAAACACTGGGGCTCTGCCCTTCCCTTCCTGTGGAGAAGAACTGTCATTTTGGTCCAGACACCCACAGCTAAAATGTAATTCCAATTCCTGTACTCCCTATATATCCAAGGGTTCCTTTCAGACAAAAGCAGCAAGGACAGGTCAGGCTTTTCCTTGGCCCCTGGTGAGTGTCTCTCCTCTGGGGTTCAGTTATTTCCTTTTTATAGAAAAGATTCATCCTTCTTGTCCAGGCACCCATGGCCTCAAGCACATAATGACTGTATCCCTATACACAGGAGCTCTGTGCTCAGTGGAGGGGAGATGGAGGACAGCAGAGGAGAGCCCTGGGAGTGCTTGAAGGGTGGTTTCAAAGATGGTGGATCCCTTTGAAATAGAAGAGAACAGCCAGGAAAAAAAAAAAAAAAAATAAGACCAAGGACACCAGGAGAGGTCAGACTGGAAAGAAAAAGAATTTCTCTCCCAGGGCAGGGCTGTGGTGCAACACGTCCCCCAGAAGGAGTCTGGAGAAGCCCAAGGCTTTGTGTGCCCAGGCAGAGGCAGGCAGGACACAGAGCTGTCAGCAAAGGAAGGGGCCAGCGAGGTGGGGCAGCCGGGGGATGACGACAGCCTGCAGGGACAGAGGCGCAGGGCATGGACACCGTAGGACAGCCTGGGCTGGAGAGGGCACAGGGATGGGCAGCAGCTGAAAGGCCCTGACACAGCCAACTCCTGCAGCACTTGGGCCATGGCTGCTGGCCCTGGGCCTGAGCCATGAGCACGAGACAAGTGACCCTGGCAGGCCTGGGGCCTCATTGCCTCCTTGTCCCTGCTCAGCAGCCTGGCAGGGGCCGCCCCATGGTGCTGCCCTTGGCATTGCACATCCCCACATCCCAGTGTCCCGGGAAGAGCCCTGAGCACTGAGGGAGGGACAGGATCTGCCTTGGCAGGGGCTGGGGCTCAGGCCTTGACCCTTTGCATTCCTGAAACACATCCAGGTTTGCTGAGCATCAGAGACACCCTTTCCTTGTTTGTCCCCATCTGTCATCACTGCCTACAGCGTTCTGCTCTAACTGGAACTTGGGGAAATTTTCCTCAGTTGGGTTGCTCTGTGGGACCCATTAAAACTTTAGGAAACTTCAATGTTTCAATTTAACTTTGATTTCTTGAGAAGTTTTTTGAACATACTCTCAGGGACTGAGTTGAATGTGAACAACACTAAATCCATGAGAGGCTCATTAAAGGTCTTGTGCTCTGTCTGTGAGCTGGGCTCCTGGCAACCAAGAAAAGTTTCAGAAATACATTTCTCCTGAGGAGAAATCCTCCTGCAGATGGGACAACTGTGTTATTTGAAATGCAGACTCAGAGTGAAAGTTTACAGTAGCAGAACTACCTTTTTTGTTCCTTTCTCAGGAATTGTTAACCCTTTCTTCTTAGTTTGTTCTGGTTTAGTTTTGTTCTTAACAGTATAGAACATCATTCTCTTACATGGGATATTAGCTTTTGTTCTTATGCCTACTGATATCTATGCCTATGGAACCTTAACTTTTGGATACAATATGTATGTTTCACCAGCAAATAAACACATGGATCGGAATAATAAAACTACTCTGTCTCTATCTCCCACTGCTGCTTTAGTAAATTCCCTTGCTCCTTTTTCAGGTTTTGTTGCTTTTGTTTTCTGCAATTTCAGTTTTTCTGTTGGCTGAAGCAACATCTCTGCTTGCTGTTACTCTCCTTCTTGTATAGTTCTTTTCAACACTTTCCCTCGTACAGTTCCAAACTCATTTTCATGGCGTTTCTTTTCTTTGAGTTCGGTCACCTCCATTTTTTTTGCGTTAGTTGCCCACTCCAAGCTTTTCTTACATTCCTTTTGTGCAGTTCCGACTCCACCTTCTCAAAGCTCTGCTGCCAGTTCTAGCTACACCATGCTGTCGTGAACACTGGCACGTGCTTCCCCAGGATCCCACAAACTGCGGCTGTACCTTGGGGTCAGTGTCTCATAAGTTATTCAGACTCTTGGGCTTTCAGTTCTGCCTACATTGCTTTCAGGCTCTCAGGTCCACCTGGCTGCAATTCATCTGGATTTTAGGCTCTCAGGTCTCCCTATTTTGCTCTCAGACTCTCTTCACCTGCTCTGATCTTCAGGCTCTTGATCCACCTGGCTCAGTTCAGCTGTGCTCCACCGTCTCACTGGTCTGTAGTCATCTGCCAGGATCATGTCAGGGTCACCTTTCATTGTTGCCCAGTCCTCATAGGAGGGCACCAGTTGACAGTGGGGCCACAACTGACACAGGTGTCAGTCTCTTATTATCTGAAAACTCTCCTACAATTCTCTCTGTATCCTACCCATGGGCAGCTCCATGCAGACTTCTGGCTCCTTCTCTCTTCCGCCTGCAGGACTGGCTAACTCTTTCCTGTCCCTTGAATGAGCACCAGACCCTCTCTGTCCCTCACACACCTGTGTGACCCTTCTTCCTCACAGCACAGCCTGCAGACTCCAACTGACTCTTGCCCAGCTCACCCAATGTGTTATAACACTCATTCTCACTGGACATAGCTGGGATCTATTAAGGGCAAGGCTGTTCCCACTCTTGGGAATTAGTACAGCTGCAATTTATCAGGGGTGAGATTGCCTTCAGCCCTATCTCTATTCTCTTTACAATCTGTCCTCCCACACCAAGGAGAATCTGTGTACAGTACAGAACCTCATGGAACTACGGGTCCATTGTGACACAGCAGGGCTGCAGAACCAAGGAGTCCATTGTGACACTGCAGAACCTCATGGGATCACAGTGTCCATGTTACACCACTGAACCTCATGGAACAAATGGTCCATGGTGACACTGTGGAACCAAGGAGACTGTTGTTGGCAGAACGAAAGCTCATGGAACCAAAAGTCCATTGTGATATTGTGGGGCCTCATGGAACCATGGAGACCATTATGACAATTCAGGACCCCTTGAAACCAAGGAGCCATTGTGGCACTGCAGGGCCTTGTATAACCAAGGGGTCATTGTAGCACAGCAGGGCATCATGGAATCAAGGGGATCATAGTGACACTGTGGGGCTCCATGAGACGATGGGGACATTCTGACTGTGGAACCAAGGAGACCATTGTTATACAACAGGGCATCATGGAACCAAGGAGGCCATTGTGATCTGGCGGGGGATTCCACTGAGACTATTGTGACACTTCAAGGCCTTGTGACACCAAAGGGCCCCTGTGGAACTGCAGGGCCTTGTGGAACCAATGAGACCATCGTGACATTGCACGGCCTCATGGCAACAAGGGGCCATTGTGACACTCTGGGGCCTTGTAGATCCAAAGGAACATTGTGACACTGTGTGTCACCACGGAACCAAGGAGGCCACTGCAACACTACAGAGCTCCATGGAACTAAGAACTCATGTAACAGTGTGGAGCCCAATGGAATCAAGGGGCCTTTCCACACTTCAGGGCCTCAGGGAACCAAGGTGTCTTTGTGATACCGTGAGGCCTCATGGAATCCTGGAGACCATCATGGCACTTTGAGGCCTCATTGAATCAAGGGGCTTTGCAGGGCCTTGGGGAACCCAGGAGCCCATTGTGACACTGTGAGCCACTGGAGAGATCATTGTGGAACTCTGAGTGCCCATGGAACCACAGGGCCATTGTGACACCACAGGGCCTCACAGAACCAAGGAAACCATTGGGAGACTGCAAGGCCTCATGGAAGCGAGGGGCCAGTGTGCAACTGCGGAAGCAAGAAAACCACTCTGATATCACTGAACCTCTTGGAAACAAAGTTCTGTTCTGATACTATGGAGCCTCATGACCCCACGGGGAAATTGTGACACTGCATGTCCCAAGGATACAAGAACACAGAACTGGTCTGTCTGGCTTGGCCTCTGGGGGCCTCCTGACTGGTCCAGTTGACCTTGACATGTTGAGGGCTGCTTCTCATCTGCCCCTGAAACTCTGAAATTCCGTGCTTTCCCTCCTGTGGGAAAGAACTGTCCTTCTCCTCCAGGGCTTCATGGCCAAAATTGGGATGCTACCTCCAAATTTGATTATATCCAGGGACTGTTCCCATATGAAACCTGCCAGGACAGACAGCTCTGGCTGGCCTTGGCCTCTTGGGGGCCACTTCTCATCTGCGTTTAAAACTCTGGGGGGCCATGCTTCTCTTCCCATGGAAAAAACGGTCTTTTCAAGTCCAGGTGTCCATGGCCAAAATTCGGTTCTGCCTCCAAATTTCCTTATATCCAAGGACAGCACCAAGTCAAAAGCTGCCAGGACAGTCTAGGTTCCCTTGACTTTCTGAGGGCCAGCTCTCATCTGCCTTTCAAACACTGGGGCTTCTTCCTGTGGAAAAGAACTGTCCTTGACATCCTGACACTCATGGACAAAACTGGCATTTGGCCTCCCAAATTCTGTCAATCCAAGAAAAATGCTCCAAGACAAAAGCTGCCAAGACAAACTGGTCTGGTTGGCCTTGGCCTCCTTAGGGCTGCATCTAATCAGCTTTCAAAAGTGTGGTTCTGACCTTTCTGTTTCTGTGGAGAAGAACTGTCATTCTGGTCCAGGAATCCATGGCTGCAATGTAATCTTATCTCCAAACTTTCCCATATATCCAAGGGTTGCTTTCAGACAATACCTGCAAGGACAGAGATATCTGGATGCCTTGGCCCCTGGTGAGTGCCTCTCACCTGCTTTCAAAACCCTGGGGTTCTGTGGTTCCCTTCCTATAGAAGAGAACTGTCCTTCTTCTCCAGGTGTCCATGGCCTTAGTGACCACTATGTAGAGACAAAGGAGCTCTGTGCTAAGGAGAGTGGAGACTAAGAACTGGGAACAAGAGCTCTGGGCGGGAATGAAGGGCAGATTCAGAGATGGGGATACTTTTGACAAAGCAGAGAGCAGCTGCAGAAAGAAAAAATCATACCAAGGACACCTGGGAAACCCCAGACTGAGAGCAGAGAGAAAAGAATTTCCCTCCCAGGGCGGGGCTGATGTGCAACACATCTCCCAGAGTCTGGGAAAGCTCAAGGCTTTGTGTGCCCAGGCAGAGGCAGGCAGGACACAGAGCTGTCAGCAAAGGAAGGGGCCAGCGAGGTGGGGCAGCCGGGGGATGACGACAGCCTGCAGGGACAGAGGCGCAGGGCATGGACACCGTAGGACAGCCTGGGCTGGAGAGGGCACAGGGATGGGCAGCAGCTGAAAGGCCCTGACACAGCCAACTCCTGCAGCACTTGGGCCATGGCTGCTGGCCCTGGGCCTGAGCCATGAGCACGAGACAAGTGACCCTGGCAGGCCTGGGGCCTCATTGCCTCCTTGTCCCTGCTCAGCAGCCTGGCAGGGGCCACCCCATGGTGCTGCCCTTGGCATTGCACATCCCCACATCCCAGTGTCCCGGGAAGAGCCCTGAGCACTGAGGGAGGGACAGGATCTGCCTTGGCAGGGGCTGGGGCTCAGGCCTTGGCCCTTGGCATTCCTGAAACACATCCAGGTTTGCTGAGCATCAGAGACACCTTTGCCTTGTTTGTCCTCACCTGTCATCACTGCCTGCAGTGTTCTGCTCTAACTGGAACCTGGGGTCACTTTCAGAGTCCTGTCCCTCAGTGAGACCCATTAAAACTTCAAGAAACTTTGGAGTTTCCAACTCTGAGTTCTTGAAAAGTTTTTTAAACACTCTCAAGGACTGACACAACTGTAAACAACACCAAAGCCCGGAGAGGATCATTAAAATCCTTGTTGCTGTGCTGCTGAGCTGGGCTGGGCTCCTGGCACAGAGGCAGCTCCTTACAATGAAGAAGAACTTCAAAAAGCCATTTCTGCTGAGGAGCATCTCCTCTCGCAGCCCAGCTGGGCTGAGGGCACTGCCTCCAGATACCTGATGGGAGATAAGCAGACAGAGGTTTAAATCAACTGGAAGGACAATGCTGACATTATTCACAGAGAAATCTTCACACCTTTTGAAAATTCTGAGCTTCTTCATGAAGAAATCATCACCACTCCTGGCACAGTCAGTCTCTGGCTGCAGGGATCTCCTCAAGCTGACCCAGGACAGGACTGACATGACTGTAAGGATGGCTCTGCTGCCCTTTCTGCTTTGGGGGAGGATGTGCTCCAGAGCAGGGCTGCCCTGGACACCGTCACAGGGACAGGGCAGGACGGCTCCTGCTGCCAGGGACGGCTGCAGGGGCTGAAGCTGGGGCTGCAGCCAGGGTGCCCAGGGCTGTCGTGCAGAGCAGCTCCTGCAGCCCTGAGGGCTCTTGGCCAGGCCAGAGGATCTGCCACTGCCAGGGGCAGCTCTCAGCCTGCCTGGGAGCTCCCCATGGATGGTGGAGGGGAGCTGTGGGTGCCAGGAGTGACTCCTGCCAGGGCAGGTCCTGCTGCTGTGGAGATGGTGCTGTGTGGGCCAGGGCTGCTCAGAGCTCCAGCTCATGCCCAGGTCATTTCTGAGGGGACCTTTCATGAGCTCATTCAGGGCATGAGTTTCTCACTTGAGTCTCTGCATTCCTGAATCTGTGCTCCCACTGTTCCCCTGGCTCAGCTTGGTGGGAATGGAAACTCAGCTGTGCAGGGCAGGGCAGGGGCTGAGGCTCTTAAACCATCAGGATGAGGATTCCTGGGAACCACAGGAAGTGCCTCCACCTCCCCAGCCTCCAGATCCATCCAGCATCCCCTTTCCATGGTGCCCAGGCCTGGGGGAGCTGTTCTTTAATTCCTGCAGCCCCGAGCAGCTGCAGGGCAGAACTGGCCCAGGGGCTGGGCTGGGCTCTGGCAGCACTGGCAGGGAAGGAGCCCGGGGCCACAGGAAAAGCTCGGGCTGGGACAGCTCCAGCAGCAGAGGCGTGGGCAGGGAGGGAGGGAGGCAGTGCTGAGGGAAGCCCTGCTGCAGGGGAGATGTGGCACCTGCCGGCCCTGCCCCGCAGGGCACACACTGCCCTGAGCAGCACAGCTCTTGTGTCCCCTCGCAGCCAGCACAGCCCTCAGCCCGGGGGCTTGGGGCCCTCAGTCCCCTCCTGGGCTGGCAGAGCAGCCCCAGAGATGAAGGGCATCTCTCCTGCCATGTGCCCATTCCCTGCTGACCAGGGCCTGAGGGCCACTGTCCTGCACTGCTGCTGCCTGGCAGGGGCTGGGCAGGGCTGGGCAGGGAAAGGCTTTTCCTCAGGGCCAGGCTCTCTCTCTCCTTGCCTTGCCCAGGTGCTCCTGGCATTGCTGAGGGGCTCTCTGGGAATGGCAGTTCCAGCTGCAGGCTCAGGCCCAGCCCTTGGGCTCCTCCTGTGCAGGCTGAGCACAGCAATGGGGTGTCCCAGCTCCCTCTGCCCTGGGGAGCTCTGGACAGGGCAGCCTGGGAATGAGCCGACTCTCCTCCAGCAGTGCCATGGACAGGAGCCTTGCTGTGTCCTGGGGATGCCATCCAAGGTGTGAGATGCCTCCAGGGGACAATGGGGGACAGGAGTGTCCTTGGCCAGGAGTGGGGCTGAGACTCTGAGAAAGGCTGAGACGATTTGCTTTGCTCTGGGTCCGTCTGCTCTTGGCTGATATTCAGGGGAGCACAGTGACTGCTCTTCATCTCAGAAAGGGCAACTGGGGACAGATGGACTGACAGCTCCTCTCCCCTCACCCTTCACTGTGCTACAGTCAGTGGTCTTGCACTGCACAGTTCTCTCTGATCCCCCTGGGGAGAGTAGGAAACACTCTCAAACTGTCTTTGGCCATCACTGTTCCCTGGGACAAGAGATGCTGCCAAGCTCCTCTGCCTCAGGAGCAGTTTGGACTGACAAAGTCCAACCCCAGGACTGTCCCCTGTCCCTGTTCCCATGACTGCACTGCTGCAGAGCAGAGCTGAACCCTCAGTGTCCATGGGCAAAACCCCTGCTCAGCTCAGCAACAGGGCAAGTTCCCAGCAGAGCTCCAGGTACAAAGCTGAAGGAAGGGCTCTGAGGAAAGGAAAATTGGGTGGCACAGAGTGGCAGGGGCAGGGCTGGGAGAAAGTGCTTGGACATTCCTTAGGAAAGTCTCCACTGACTTCTTACTGTCTCCTCTTTGAACAGGTCCCCATGTCCAGACACAGCAAATGTCCAACGGCAGCTCCATCAGCCACTTCCTCCTGCTGCCATTGGCAGACACGCGGCAGCTGCAGCTCCTGCACTTCTGCCTCTTCCTGGGCATCTCCCTGGCTGCCCTCCTGGCCAACGGCCTCATCATCAGCGCCATAGCCTGCGGCCACCTCCTGCACACGCCCATGTTCTTCTTCCTGCTCAACCTGGCCCTCACCGACCTGGGCTCCATCCTCACCACTGTCCCCAAAGACATGCACAATTCCCTCTGGGACACCAGGAACATCTCCTATGAAGGATGTGCTGCACAGCTCTTTTTCTTTGCCTTTTTTATATCAGCAGAATATTGTCTCCTGACCATCATGTGCTACGACCGCTATGTGTCCACCTGCAAACCCCTGCACTACGGGACCCTCCTGGGCAGCAGAGCTTGTGCCCACATGGCAGCAGCTGCCTGGGCCAGTGGTTTTCTCAATGCTCTCATGCACACAGCCAATACATTTTCCCTACCCCTGTGCCAGGGCAATGTCCTGGGCCAGTTCTTCTGTGAAATCCCACACTTCCTCAAGCTCTCGTGCTCACACTCCAAACTCAGGGAACTTGGGCTCATTATGCTAAGTGCTTCTCTATATTTCAGCTGTTTTGTGTTCATTGTTTTCTCGTATGTGCAGATCTTCAGGGCCGTGCTGAGGATCCCCTCTGAGCAGGGACGGCACAAAGCCTTTTCCACCTGCCTCCCTCACCTGGCCGTGGTCTCCCTGTTTCTCAGCACTGGCACAGTTGCCTACCTGAAGCCCCCCTCCATCTCCTCCCCATCCCTGGATCTGTCCCTGTCAGTTCTGTACTCAGTGGTGTCTCCCGCCCTGAACCCCCTCATCTACAGCTTGAGGAATCAGGAGCTCAAGGCTGCAGTGTGGAGACTGATCACTGGACAATTTCAGAAGCATTGAACTGCTGGCCAGTGTAGAAATTGCTTCCTCCTGCTGCTGAGGACTCCAGGACGGTGTAGATAAATGTAGATGAGAGATCTCTGAAGTTAGGTTTTAGGAGATGAGGTTTATTGTAAGGGATGTGGGGGCCTTGCTCTGAGCTGCCAGGCTGCAGCTCGTGGCAAGGCCTAGGAAAGTGGGGGAAGGGAGAAGTAGGGAGAGGAAACTCCAAGAGAGGAAAGTCCTCGGGAAAGGGTGCAAGCTAAGAGAGACCGTCCAGCCCCCCTGGGACCCCTTATCGGGGTCCCCAAGGTGGGCTGGAAGAAGCCTTGGTCCAATGGGGTTACAGATACCTGATACTTCAGAGGAGGGGTACAGGTGTGGGATGAACCATACATTGAGGGGTGAGACAAAACATTCCATTTAACCTCTGGGTCTGGCTGCAGGTAACCTTCAGCTGGTCACATAACTGTTTTCCCAGACATCCAGTAGCTGGGACGTCTCAAACATCAAAACTTACTTTCAATCCTATCTCACATACAGGTTTCTCATTCTCAGAATATAGGCAATCATATTTATAGGGTTTTTTGGCTTCTTCCTCCCCAACATCTCCCCGGTTCTTATTAACAAGTAAAACACTAGACACTGTTTTACTCATTACTTTTTTCACACACTGAAGTATGCAGGGAACTGCTACTAGAACTACAACTAGTACTATTAGAATGATCAAACCTATCTTACAAAGTTCCTTTAGCCAAGGTGCAAAGCTCAAACGATCAAACAAATTGTCTAACCAGGATGGGTCATCTATTGTAATTTGGCTAGCTAAATCTCTCAATTCTTGCAATTGTTTATGAATGGAAACAGAGTGATCGGATAAATTCATGCAGCACAAACCTTCAAAATCTTTTGGAAAAGGTACTCTAACTAAACGGGTTTTTCAGGGCTTCTGTCAGATAGACAGATGGTATCAGAGCTTGCAGACTTAGCTAAAAGAATTCAGACATTCATCTTTGGTTGACTTAGGTAAAGCTTCACTACAAAAACTAAAACAAAAGAACAAAAGTAACATGCAAACGATAAAACTCCAGTCTTTTCTTGGGCTGTTCTTGGCAGATCATCTTCTGATGATTCTGCGCAGCTCAGGTCTGGGTGCTTGCTTCGTGGTTTGCAGCAGTGCTGGCTGATGTGGGTATGTCAGCGGGCTTAGATGCGTGGTACTGCTTCATGTTCATCACTGGGACTCACTTGATTTTTTTGTAGGCACATGCAAACTTTTTACCCCATGTCATAGGATTATGTGGTCTTTCTAACTGTCTTGATTCTAAATTTTTAATTGAAACTGGGGGGTGTTCTTTCAGTTTTACCTTTTTATTGTTCAAGAAGTGTCTATAAATGTGGGGATCAGGCTCTTTTGCAGAGCTGTTCAGAAAATTATAAACATACAGGGCTTTCTTCAATCTCTTTTGAGGTGTAGCTTGGGCTTTCCCCCTTTTCACTTGACTTAAAATGTGTTTTAGGGTTGGGTGTGTTCTTTCTAGGGTACTTTTTAACAGTTGTTTAAAGTATGAAGAGCAGATGCCACTGTCCTTTATCAGTTTTTGCAATTGTTTCATGTCCTGAGATGGGATAGCTGTCTCTTTTCTGGGACCTCCGGCTTGCTGGCTGAATATCACAGGCATGGCTAGAGGATTTAGATTTTCTTCATTGCAAATTTCTCGTGTGACTTCATGCCAGTCTGTCAGTTGAAGGTCATCAGAACATTTCTGGGGACCTTCCAAAATCGGGATTGGTGGTAGTGGATCCTCAGATTTGAGACGGCTGGCATCTGCAAGGGCAAAGCAGTTCTCTCTCTGTCCTGTATTTGTTAAAGTGGCTGTCACATTCCATCCTCCCCCTTCTCGTTGCATGGCTTGTGTGCCAAGCTGTGGTTTTGTCATGCTTGGGCACGATGCAGGAGGCAGAAGCAGGGATGCAGGAGGCACAGGCAGGAACTCAGGAGGCAGAGAGCTTGTCAGTGAAGACATCTGAGAAGAACTGGAAGCCGCGGGAGGAGTCGTCAGGCATGAAGCTGTTACTGTAGCATGTAGGTCCCGTGGTGGAGCAGACGCGGAAGGTTACATGTAAGTCGCTGTAGGATCATGTTGCTGTTGTGCTGTGTGCAGGGTCGTGGACGGGGGAAGGGCTGCTGAAGGCTGTGGTTGTGCAGAAACTGCTGACGGCTGTAGCGTTGGGGGCTGTGCAGCACGCTCGGCAGTGTGGACTGTTTGCGATGGCACTGTAACAAGTTCCAGCTCAGCATAGGTTTCAGCATGGCTGCGGGAGCTGGGAGGCTGTGTCACAGGCAGTGATGCGGCTTGGCGGGTTGGCGCGTACTGCGCATGCGTGGGCTGCACAGCCTGCGCATGCGTGGGGTGCGCAGTCTCGGTGTAGGGAGACGTCATGGCGGCGGCTTGCATGGGGCGCGCGGGATGTGGCGGAGGCGCAGGGATTGCAGCAGGAACCGTGGTAGGGATCTCCAAGAAGTCCGCGGGGACAGGACACGCCGGGGCCGCGGCTGGGGGCTCCGAAGAGTCACCGTGCGATGGGGACACGTCGGTAGGGGGTCGTGCTGCGAACTCGGTGGCGGCCATGGCCTCCAGTGCAGCTGTCACTCTGGCAGGGATGGGAGGACGGGGTAGAACACGCTGCAGAGCGGGGACGGGAATTGGCTCCAGCATCCGCCGCGGTGTGGGGCGGGGGCACTGTGGCAGAACACGCGGGGGGGTGGTGGACATCTCTGCGTTACTGTGCACGAGGGGGACTGCAGGCACAGCCGCCAGTGGCACTGCAGGCACCGGCGCCGTCGCAGCCGGCACCGCCGCTCCGCTGAAAGGCAGTGGTGGCAAAGCAGCGGCAGGCACAGGCGAGAGCAGCGGCACCACCAGCACTGCATTGGCTGCAGAGAGCGGACCCTGTACCACCTGCAGAAGTGTCGCAGCCTGCCTGTGCAGTAGGCCTGCGACAGCAGCAGCTACAGCAGCAAACACAGAGGCTGGCGGGCCGGTGGGACTCGCGGCGCGGAGGGGGGGTAGAGCCGGGGCCGCGTGGTAAGGAGGGGGCAGGGCTGCCGTGGTGGCGGCAGCGAGAAGCACCGCAGGGATGCTGTCAGTGGGTGGGCTCGAAGGGGCAGAGGTGGGGATGGGGCCCGGCACACTGGAGCGGGGGGAGGGAGCCCCGGTAACAGGAATTTGAGCCGTGAGTGGGACCGAGGGCGCGTTAGGAGGGGCCGCGGGGTCCGGTGGGGGCAGTGGGGCCGAGGGAACGGGTGCCGCAGCCACGAGGGTGCGGGATGGGGCTGCGATGCTTGGCAGGGCCGCGGAAACCAAAACCACGTGGTGCGGGGGGGGAGAGGGGGCGGGCTCCGCTGCAGACCGGCGGCTACGCAGAGGGGATCTCCGGGAGCAGCGTGACTAGGTGTCGCATCTGTAGTGGCATTTTTTGTAGCAAAAAGCTCAACGAGAGCCCTACAAGCTGGAATGAGCTCAGCAACAGCGAAATTCTTCCATGAAATATTATTAAAGAGTCTGTTTCCAACTGTTTCCCAAAAGTCCCTGGTAAAGACGGCTGAACGGTCAGCATTGGGAAAGTTAACTAGAGGCCATTCTAAAAGGTCTTTCAGCTCTTGCTTATGTAAAGTACTGTGATTGCAGCGTAAAAGATGTTTAATTTGTTTATAGAAATCTCTATCAAGGCTAGAGTGGGAATGTCCCATTTTTACACCAGTGTAGCTCACCTCGATGTCGCAGAAGCAGTTCCTCACTCGACGTCCGACGTGGGGGTTGGCCAGACACTCCAGTCGGCTCTCAGGACACTGCACGGGGTCCCCTTCGGAGCCACGGCTCCAGGCGCTGCTCAGGAACAGCTCTTCCGTGCTCGGGACTCCAACCTCCCCTCGGCGCTTCAGTGCGGCAGTGCAAAGCAGTGCCCACACGCGCTCAACGCACGTGGCAATTACCACGGCAAAGGTCCCTCCGTGAGCCCCAGTGGCCGCTGCTCAGAAGCAGCTGTCTGTGCTCGAGGGATGCTCGACAAAACCTCCTCAGAGCTCCGAGTGTTCGCTACTTTGTAACGATCCTCGTGCTCAAGGTTTTGCCCTCGGCAACTTTAAAGAGCTTCAGCTTCACTCTGCGCAGCAACGATCTGCTGTGCTCACGACACCGATTAGAGTACCACTGGTGAATTTAGTTACCGTCCATGGAGAAGTCTCTCACAGCTTGAAAGGCTGGGTCCCGCGTTTTCCCCGTTGGGTTCCAATTGTAGAAATTGCTTCTTTCTCCTGCTGCTGAGGACTCCAGGACGGTGTAGATAAATGTAGACGAGAGATCTCTGAAGTTAGGTTTTAGAAGATGAGGTTTATTGTAAGGGATGTGGGGGCCTTGCTCTGAGCTGCCAGGCTGCAGCTCGTGGCAAGGCCTAGGAAAGTGGGGGAAGGGAGAAGTAGGGAGAGGAAATTCCAAGAGAGGAAAGTCCTCGGGAAAGGGTGCAAGCTAAGAGAGACATCCAGCCCCCCTGGGACCCCTTATCAGGGGTCCCCAAGGTGGGCTGGAAGAAGCCTTGGGACAATGGGGTTACAGATACCTGATACTTCAGGGGAGGGTTACAGGTGTGGGATGAACCATACATTGGAGATGAGACAGAACATTCCATTTGACCTCTGGGTCTGGTTGCAGGTAACATTCAGATGGTCACATAACTGTTTTCCCAGACATCCAGTAGCTGGGACATCTCAAACATCAAAACTTACTTTCAATCCTATCTCACATACAGGTTTCTCATTCTCAGAATATAGGCAATCATATTTATAGGGTTTTTTGGCTTCTTCCTCCCCAACAGGCCAGTTTCTGCAAACTGTTTGTAATAAAAGTCATCTTTGATACTTCCTGTTGGTTTGGTTGTGGGAGTTTTTTCATATGTTTTAGTTTTTCAACATCATCCACAAAGAAAGACCATTGTTTGTGCCTTTTGTAATTTAGATTCTTTCCACCTTTACTGTGGTCCCATGTCACCCTGGTTTTTCTGAGTTTTTTTAAAGCCTTCTGATTGTTCAAAAGTGGGAGTCAGTTTCTCTAGTTTCTGCACAATATTAGGAGCAGTGTTTCACTTTTCTCATGCATGGGAACATAAACAAACTTTTTGTTTTCATTCCCTGTCCTTTGTTTACATATTTCTAGCCTTAAAATAATGCAATAATGTTGGCTGACAGCTGGTCTGGCCAATGGGGTGATGAGGTAGTAACCCCAGAAACCAAACCACAACCAGATCCACAAATGTATAAAAATGAAAGAAATAAACAGGCTGCTCTCTCTGCTCTGGTTTTGGGGGAGCAACTCTGCACTGCAGACTTCTTGTCTCTGTGTTATTGCTTTGCGTGCTGCTACCACAATTAGTGACCCATTGTTTTGGTTTGGGGGAAAATTTGGGAGAAAACTTCTGTATAGGATTTTTCTAAGGAAGCAAACCTAGGTGGCTCTTCCTTTTAACTAGTCTGGTAAAAAAAAAAACCAACTTTTTTGGAGAAAAGTGGAAAAAGCTATTTTACTAAACAAATGTGCATACAAGTATAATATGAAACAATAAAACTTCTTCTTTTGAAGTGAGATGGCAAATTGAGAAAGTCTTTGCCGTGGGTGGAGCTCGGCTTGGCTTTCTCTCTTTCAGTGTCTTACTAGTCTCAGTCTCTCTGGCGCTGCTGGAAAATGCTGAGGTCTAGGCCCTGGTGGGCTGCAGGTGCAGCCTCCAGTGCTCTTCTGGGTTTTCAGTCTAGAGTAGGTTTAAACAGTTTTAAGAAAAAGGAAAAAAGACAGTCCAGGGAACTTCTCTGCCTTAGCTAGCTGAAACTAACTAAAAGCAAAAAAAAATCTCTGTCCTGCAGTCTCTCTAAGCTTCTGCCGAACACCCCGTCCGCCGAAGAATGTGGAGGAGTCAGGCAGTTTTCTCAAAACAAACTCCGTGCTTCTCCTTGCTCTTAGAACCAGTCTTAAAGGCACAGGACTCAATATACAGCACAAACAGAACAGACGATTGGGGATACAAGCATCATAAAGTTACCCTAGGACATTCTACCCCTTATCCCTATATTGTCAATTTACTAAAACTAATATATACTTTAGCTCTACACACACATATATCTATGTAAAAAACAATATGCAATATACAGCTACATACAGTGGTAGTACTATTTAGCATACAGCGATAATTACACACGGCTCTCACTCAACAATTAGATTTCTTTGGGGTACACATTGTGTGGTTCTATCTTTTTGCATTACTTACTATGTGCAGCTTGGTCTCTGAGCAAAGACAATCTCACGGATGGGATCTTTTGTACTTGAAGCAGAATTGATTTAAACTGTCTTCTTTAACAAACCTCTTACATGTACTACTGGGACTTTTTTTCTATCTACTGTATGTAGGGACTCAGATTGGGCAGGGCCTGCTTTGTGGAATTTCGGGTGTTAACTAACCAGGTGGCTTTTGCTAGATGCTGCTCTTAGTTTTTGAATGATCCCCCACCCAGTGCTTTCAGGGTGGTTTTTAGCAGTCGGTTGTATCTTTTTACTTTTTCTGAAGCTGGTGCATGATAGGGGATATGGTACACCCACTCAATGCCATGTTCCCTAGCTTAGTTGTTGATGAGGCTGTTTTTGAAATGAGTTTTATTGTCTGACTTAATCTTCTCAGGGGTACTATGCTTCTAAAGAACTTGTTTTTCAAGGCTTAGAATGGTGTTACGGGCAGTAGCGTGGGGCACAGGGTAGGTCTCCAGCCATCCTGTGGTGGCCTCTACCATTGTGAGCACATAGCGCTTGCCTTGGCGGGTTTGGGGAAGGGTGATGTAGTCAATCTGCCAGGCTTCCCCGTACTTATACTTGGACTATCGCCCGCCATACTATAGGGGCTTTACTTGCTTGGCCTGCTTGATTGCAGCACACGTCTTACAGTTATGGATAATTTGAGAAATACTGTTTATGGTTAGATTTACTCTTTGGTCTCATGCCCACTTATAGGTGGCATTTCTGCCCTGATGGCCTGAGGCATCATGGGCCTATTGAGCTAGGAACAACTCTCCTTTGTGTTGCTAATCTAAGTTTATCTTTGACACTTTTATTTTTGCAGCTTGATCTACTTGCTTGTTGTTTTGTGCTCTTCATTAGCTTGACTTTTGGGGACATGGGCATTTATATGACAGACTTTTACAGGTATCTTCTTTACTTGAGTGGCAACGTCCTTCTACTCATCTGCAGCTTAGATAGGTTTTTCCCTACGCTGCCAGTTGGCCTTTTTCTACTTCTCTAGCTATCTCTACAGAGCATTGGCTACTATCTACGAATCAGTGTAGAGGTAGAGCTTTGGCTACTTCTTTCTTTTAGCAATGTCTAGGGCTAGTTGAACAGCTTTGAGCTCAGCGTGTTGGCTTGACCCATCTTCTCCTTCAGTGGCTTGGGCAACCTGTCTTGTGGGGCTCTATACAGCTGCTTTCTACTTTTGTTTCATCTTAACGATGCAGCAGGAACTGTCAGTGAAAAGAGCATAGCGTGTTTCTTCTGCTGGCAGTTGGTTGTATGGTGGAGCTTCTTCAGCACGTGTCACTTGTTCCTGCTCCTCTTCATCTATGAGACCAAAGTTTTCACCTTCTGGCTAGTTTGTAATTATTTCCAAAATCTCAGGGCGATTTGGGTTTCCAATGCGGGCGCGCTGAGTGATGAGGGCAATCCATTTGCTCCATGTGGCATTGGTGGCATGGTGAGTAGAGGGAACTTCTGCTTTGAACATCCATCCCAGCACTGGTAGTCGAGGTGCCAGCAGGAGCTGTGTTTTGGTGCCTACTACTTCTGAGGCGGCTTGAACTTTTTTATAGGCGGCCAAGATTTCCTTCTCTGTTGGAGTGTAGTTGGCTTCAGACCCTCTGTTTCGACTCCAGAATCCCAGTGGTAGGCTTTGAGTCTCCCTAGGCACATTTTGCTAAAGGCTCTAGGACAGACTATGGCGCACAGTGTGTTCGGCAGAAGCTTAGAGAGACTGCAGGACAGAGATTTTTTTTTGCTTTTAGTTAGTTTCAGCTAGCTAGGGCAGAGAAGTTCCCTGGACTGTTTTTTTTTCCTTTTTCTTAGAACTGCTTAAACCTACTCTAGACTGAAAACCCAGAGGAGCACTGGGGGCTGCACCTGCGGCCCACCGGGGCCTGGACCTCGGCATTTTCCAGCAGCGCCAGAGGGACTGAGACTGGTGAGAGGGTGAGAGACTGAGAGAGAGAGAGCCAAGCTCCACCCACGGCAAGGACTTTCTCAATTTGCCATCTCACTTCAGAAGAAGTTTTATTGTTTCATATTATTCATTCTTTATACTTGTATGCACATTTGTTTAGTAAAATAGCTTTTTCCACTTTTCTCCAAAGAAGTTGGTTTTTTTTTACCAGACTAGTTAAAAGGAGGGGCCACCTAGGTTTGCTTCCTTAGAAAAATCCTATACAGAGGTTTTCTCCCAAATTTGCCCCAAACCAAGACATACTTCAAATTGGCGCCCACTGCGGGGCACGAGAGAGTGGAAAAAACTTGTATTGATTATTATTAACTGCTTTTGTTTGTTTGTTTGTTTGTTTGTCCCTTGGGTGGGGATTAAACAGTGGCCATGTTGCTTCTTGAATTCCTAATGTCTCTTAGAATGGAGTCTTTTCTGCATTTCTGTTCCCTAAGCTTTTTTGAGGTCTTAATACCTTTCTGGTCCCTAAGTTTGTTTTCTTACCCAAAAATAGCTCCAATATTGTCCCTAACATACAGCTTTTACACTAAGAATACACAAATTAGAATAGTTATTTTGCTGAGTTCAGTAATTATAGCTTACAAGAAGCTTATAAAAATACTAGAGTTTGTTCTGAGTATATTCGGTTTATAGTTTTTTCGTCCTGCCCTGCGTCCTAGTTCCAGTAGCATGTTTTGAGGATTTATCAACAATTGCACCCAGTTTGTTAGAAGAGTAGGAAATGAGGCTCTTCAGCCTCTTCTTTCCTTCTTCTCTTTTGAGTCAGTTACATCGCTTTTGGAGAAGGTTCAGGGTCTCCTGAATGTTAAAGACACCACCTCCCTGGTATTTCACCTAGTGAGCTTCCTATATATAGTTTATAGTTTTTCTAGAATGAGTCACACACCGCTAAACACTGTAGGGCAGCAGATAGAAGCAAGGGAGCAGGGAGATGAATCAGTCACTCAGGCTGCAGCTAAACCAGACAGTGAGGCTAAGACACCGGCAGTTGCTGCAGTAAAGAAGGAAAAGAAGCACACAGACAAAACCAATCAACCAGTAAACGATGATTCAAGTGAAGGATCCTCAATGCCTCCTGACACCCAGTCAGGAGTCAAACCACCTGACACACAATCAGAAAGTGAAGCAACTGATGATACACAATCAGAAGCCGAACCAACTGATACAAAATTGCAAGCCCAACCAACTGGCACACAATCGGGAGCCCAACCAGCTGCTACAACATCAGGAGCCCGACTAGCTGCTGCAAGAGCAGGAGATACTATTGAGTCCTTTTCCCTGAAGGACCTTCGTGGCCTAAGAAAGGATTATACTCGACGACCTGATGAATCTATAATTAGTTGGCTAGTCCATCTTTGGGATGCTGCAGGCGAGGCTACAATGCTAGATAGCACTGAAGCAAGACATCTGGGATCCCTATCACATGATCCAGTTATTGACCAAGAAATAATGAGAGAGGCTAGTCCTTGCAGTCTCTGGGAACGGGTCCTGAGAAGTGTGGCACAAAGATATCTGTGTGCCGACGATCTCTATATGCAGCAAACCCAGTGGAAAACCATTGAACAAGGGATCCAGCGCTTGAGAGAAATGGCAGTGGCGGAAATTGTCTCCTAAGATGACATAAACACTAGGAACCCCGACCTGGTACCATGTACACCTGTGATGTAGCAAAAACTTGTACGACTTGGGCCACAAAAATACTCCTCTGCTTTAGCAATAATAAAGCGAGATAAGACAGAGAAAACTGTGCTTGATATAGCGAAGAAGCTCCGAACATATGCAGATGCCGTGCATAGTCCAACACATGCAAGAATTGCAGCTCTGAAAACGCGTATGACAAAATTAAAAGACAAGATAAAAGAAAATCACAAAGAACTCAAAGAAAACATTCTCCAGATCTCTGCAGTACAAGTTAGAGGCTCTGGCACCACACACAAACGTTCCCTAGATAGAGAGGGAAAAGGCATCCCACGGGCTAAGCTGTGGTCCTTCCTGCGTGATTATAAAAAAACCATGAAAAGATAGGATAGAGAATCTACTGATGCTATAACACAACGGCTACGTGAATTGTTAGATGGCAAGACTGTAAGAAGAAGTTCCAGCAAGAAAGAAGCAGCTCCAGTTACCCAGGGAAAAAAGGATAATCAGGCTTAGAGGGGCCCTGCCTCTAGCCAAGTAAAGGCTAGAGAAAACCGTGTTTTTTAGACTGTGTGGATTCGTTAGCCTAGCACATCAAAACCACAAAAATATAAAGCCTTAGCTGACACTAGAGCACAGTGCACAATACTCCCATCAAGACATGTGGGGGAAGAATCTGTTTCCATTGCTGGGGTGACAGGGGGTTCACAAGATTTTACTTTAGTAGTAGCTAATGTGAGCCTGACTAAAAATGAGTAGAAGAGACACCCTATTGTGACTGGCCCAGAAGCCCCATGCATTTTAGGCATAGACTTCCTCCGAAATAAGTATTTCAAAGACCCAAAAGGATTTAAGTGAGCATTTGGGATAGCAGCTGTAGAGACAGGGGGTGTTAAGCAGTTAAATACCTTACCTAGACTATCAGAGAACCCATCTGCTGTGAGTCTTCTGAAAGTAAAAGAGCAACAAGTGCCAATTGCCACTTCAATAGTGCATCGCCGACAGTACAGAACAACTCGAGATGCTGTGATCCCCATCCACAAAATAATCCGTGAGCTAAAGAGCCAAGGAGTGGTCAGCAGAACCCATTCACCCTTCAACAGCCCCATCTGGCCTGTGCGCAAGTCTGACGGAGAATGGAGATTGACTGTGGACTATCGTGCCTTGAACGAAGTGACTCCACCATTGAGCGCTGCTGTGCCGGACATGCTGGAACTCCAGTACGAGCTGGAGTCCAAGGCAGCAAAATGGTACGCCACAATTGACATTGCTAATGCATTTTTCTCCATTCCTCTGGCTGCAGAATGCAGGCCTCAGTTTGCTTTCACCTGGAGGGGCGTGCAGTACACCTGGAACCGACTGCCCCAAGGGTGAAAACACAGCCCCACCATCTGCCATGGACTGATCCAGGCTGCACTGGAAAAAAGTGAGGCTCCGGAACATCTACAGTACATTAATAACATCATTGTGTGAGGAAACACAGCAATGAAAGTGTTTGAAAAAAGAGAGAAGATCATCCAGATCCTCCTGGAGGCCGGTTTCGCTATCAAGAAGAGCAAAGTTAAGAGACCAGCTCGTGAAATCCAGTTCCTGGGAGTAAAGTAGCACGGTAGAAAGTGTCAGATACCCACTAAAGTCATCAACAAAATCACAGCAATGTGTCCACCAACCAACAAAAAAGAAACACAAGCTTTCCTAGGCGCCATAAGTTTCTAAAAGATGCACATTCCTGAGTACAGCCAGATTGTAAGCCCTCTCTACCTAGTCACCCGCAAAAAGAACAATTTCCACTGAGGCCCTGAACAGCAACAAGCCTTTACCCAGATCAAGCAAGAGATCGCTCATGCAGTGGCCCTTAGCCCAGATGAAGAATGTGGAGGAGTCAGGCAGTTTTCTCAAAACAAACTCCGTGCTTCTCTTTGCTCTTAGAACTAGTCTTAAAGGCACAGGACTCAATATACAGCACAAACAGAACAGACGATTGGGGATACAAGCATCATAAAGTTACCCTAGGACACCCATCTGTGTGACAGAACAGTCTGGTGAGGTTTTCCTTCCCCTCTTTCCCTGTTGTGTGCCTGCTATGCAGGACACTCTGGTGTTGGAGCTTTGGGGGATCCTCTTGGAGTGGAAACAAGCTCAGGTCTCTTGGGAGGGGCTTCAGCATCTGTTTGTGAGGGGCAGAGGGTGTGGATTCTTTCCCACGCCAGATGACGTGTTCTGTTGGAAGGTGTGGATCCTCCTGAGAGAATGTCTGTTGGAGGTACGCAAAGCAGAATATGATGACGAGGTTGCACGATAGTTGGTGCAGTGGAAATTATTTGAGGGGGCTGTGTTGACGTTGACCCCCCCAAGCTCGCAGACCTCACGGGCTGCCTCCCCCATTGTGAAGCAGGACGGGGGGCTGGAGGAGGGTGGGTTTGTTATGTCAGACCCAGAAGTATTGTCTGAGCCTGAACTTCAGCTCCATTGTGAGACGGACTCTCCCCCTCCCTCCCCGGTTGCTGCACCGGAGGGTCTTTCCCTCTCGGGCTCCAGAGCTGCTCTCTGAGAGGAAGAGCGTGCCCTGAGCCCATCGGCGCTGCTCGGGCAGCGGGGGGCAGGACCCTGGTGAGCCTGGGGCTGGTCCCGCCTGTTCCCGCACCGTGGAGCTGCTGGAGCGGGGCGGGTGGGGCCCCCTTCCCTCCATGCCTTCAGGTGTTGGTGGAGGAGGGCGTCCCAGGGGCACGGGCCCCACTGTTGTTTGACCCGATTCGGTCACTGTGTGGTGTCTGTGCCACGGCACGTCCATCATCTATCTGATGGAGTCGGGTGAAGTGGAGCACCCTGCCCTGAAACCTGGGCCAGGGCCGGAGGGGGGTGCGTTGGCCGCTTCTCTTCCAGCGCTGCCTGCTGAGGGAGTGCAGGGTGTGGATGCCACCGGAGGCAGGGTCCCGGTCGGTTCTTCAATGGACCCTACCCCCACGGGTGGGCTGACAGCTCCGCTCTGCTCGGGGGTGGCGGTGTCTGCAGGCCTCTGCCCCCCAGCTGGGACTCTTCTCGGGCAAGTCCCGGATCCTCCGCTCCCTACACCAGCCCCGTGGGCTGTGGCTGGGGGCGTTGCTCGCAGGGCGGGGAGAGACTCTGGCGCTGCCAGCTCTGATGGGCTGCCGGCCTGCAGGGGCCAAGGTGCTGTCACTGTCGCTGTCTCTGCCTGAATGCAGCCCGGGTTTCCCAGCTGCACTGGGATGTGTGCCTGCCGCAGAGTGTTTTGACAGGTCTCCGGCGGCCAGTGACGCAGCACTGCTGGCGGGCTCCAGCCCCGCTGAGGATGCTGCGGGCCCAGCAGCAGCGGCTGGCCCAGCTCCAACTCTGCTTCCCGCTGTGAGTGCTACGGCAGCTGTGGGCACCGGGGTGTTTAAGTTCAGTGTAAACAGGGACAAGGCCGAAATGCGGCTGGTCTTTGACAAGAGCAAAGGGCCTCACGCTGTTGGCTCTTCCTCCACAGCCTGGTGGATGCTCCCCCCCATCAGGTGACCGTACGCCTGAAAGACCGTGGGCGATTCTGGGGAGAGGTGAAAGCTGAGGTTGAAGGACTGAGCGATGGTGCTGATGCTGGTGCTGGACCTGCAGTGTCTGGTGTTCAGCCAGTCCCCAGCCAAGTGCCTGCCTCTGACCCTGCGGGCTCCACAGGGCAGGATATGGCAGGTGCTGCTGCTTCATCTGAGGGTCGTCAAGCCTTCCCTGTCCTTCAGGGTACTACTCATAACACTTATCAACTATTGGCTTGGCAGGCCTTGGCAGAGCTGTGTGATGCAGTCAGAAAGTATGGTCAGGGCTCAGCCTAGGTGATGCAAGTCCTCAGTTATTTTAATGCCAGCCTTTTGATGCCCTTTGACATTTGGAGTTTGGCTAGGACCCTTTTTCCACTGGTTGAATATGACTTCTTTGAGCATAAATGGACTCAGTTGGCAGTCAGAGCGGTGGAACAGAATGTGACACTGGGTCCAGGCGATTCTAGACGTACGATTAATACCGATATGCTACTGGGAACAGGCAATTATACCAGAGCCGATGGGCAGGCTGGTTTTGTGCCCTTGGTCCAGGAGCAGTGCCAGCAGACAGGCATGGCCGCCCTGGTTCAGACCTTACAGCTGGTTACTCCACAGGAGTCCTTTGTAACAGTGGTCCAGGGAGTTGATGAGCCCTTCCTGTGCTTTGCAGGACGGCTGACTGCTGCGGTTGAGAAGCAGGTGAGTGATCCTGAGGCAAGGAAGCTCATGCTTCAGTTCCCTGCTTGAAGCAACTGCAATGCTGTTTGCAAGGGGATAATTGAGGCGCTTCCTGGGGACCCACCCATGTCGGAGACAGTTGAGGCCAGTGCTAGGATAACCTGTTCCAGCCAACAGATGGTTGCCGTAGCTACAGCTGTGCAGCCAGCCATGGCTACGATTGTCCAACCAACGGTGGCTACGGCTGTCCAGCCGGCCGTGCCTGCGGCCGTGCAACCGGCTGTGGCTGCTGCTGTGCAGCCCGCCTGGATCATTCCCCAGGGGGTGCAACAGCAGCAGTGGGGTGCTCAGGCCAGGAAGAAACAGGGCAGAAAGGCACAGAAGCCTCCAGCTGTCTTGTTTCATTGTGCACAATGTGGAAGGCCAAATCATGCTGTGGACATGTGTAAGGCAACGGTGCACGTGAATGGTCGTTCCTTGGTCAGTTCAGGAAACGCGACATGGAGCACAAAGGTGAGACACGTGCCGACACAAATGTCTCTGCCTCAGCCCCAACCAATGGAGATCTGCTCAGCATGCTTGCAGCCACCACCCGCGGTTCAGCAGGTGTTGATGTCTGCACAGCTGAGTCTGTCGTGATTGATTTGGACAAAATACACAAGGTTCCCCTGGATGCCTTTGGTCCCTTGGGTGATGGCATGAGTGCCTTCCTGATGGGGAGGTCCAGTGCCGCCATTCAGGGTATCATAGTGCACCTGGGACTGATTGATGTGGATTTTTCGGGACAGATTCACGCAATGGCCTCCACACCCACCCACCCTCTAACTATCCCAAAAGGCACAGAAATTGCTCAACTTGTTCCTTTTAAGTCTTCTGTTTCCAGGACTGAGGACCGGTCACGAGGAGACGGTGGCTTCGGCTCTACTGGGCCACCTCAAGTGTGCTGGACTGCTGTCCTGACCAAAGACCGTCCGGAGACTCTGTGTACCGTGTCCATGGTTGGTGCCATGCCGTCGGAGATTCACCTTCGTGGCCTCCTAGATACGGGGGCTGACGTGAGCATTCTCTCCCTGGCTGCTTGGCCCCCACAGTGGCCTTTGAGCCTGGCAAAGACATCGATCTCGGGCTTAGGAGGAACAAATCAATGCTACGTGAGCCAGAATCCTGTGGCCATCACGAACCCAGAGGGACAGACGGCCATAATTTGGCCTCATGTTACTGAGATTCCTCAGAACCTCTGGGGGAGGGATGTTTTGGCCGCGTGGGGGGTGCGATTGGGAACGGATTTTTGATTGGGGCCACTGTGATGAAGGGCACAGAGTGTCCCACGCCTCCTTTACGGTGGCTGGTGGACAGACCCATCTGGGAGAACCAGTGGCCCCTCCCTCATGACAAGCTAGTCGCCCTTCGTGAACTTGTACAGGAGAGGTTGGATCAGGGGCATCTGGAACCATCTACCAGTCCCTGGAACACTCCTGTCTTTTGTATCAAAAAGAAGTCTGGGAAATGGAGGTTGCTACAAGACCTCCGAAAGATCAATGCCATGATGGAAGGCATGGGGACATTGCAGGCAGGCATGCCATCGCCTACCATGCTTCCTGCAGACTGGCCGGTCCTCATTGTGGATCTGAAGGATTGTTTTTTTACGATCCCTCTGCATCCCGATGACAGACCAAAATTTGCCTTCACGGTACCAACAATAAATAATGCCAAGCCCGCACAGCGGTATCAATGGAAAGTTTTGCGTCATGGCATGCGAAATTCCCCAGGGCTTTGCCAATGGTATGTAGCCCATGCCTTGTCTGGAGTTCGCAAGCAGTTTCCTGGTGCTCACGTCTATCATTATATGGACGACATTTTGGTGGCTGCGCCCACCCAGGGTGAGCTGCTGAGGCTACAGCCTCAGTTGTTGAATGCTCTGCATTCACATGGACTGCAGGTGGTTCCAGAAAAGGTACAACAACAACCTCCCTGGAAATATTTGGGGGTCAAAATTCTGGAACGGACAATCCGTCACCAGGAGGTGCAATTTGTGCAATCGGTGAAGACACTGAATGATGCTCAGAAGCTGGTAGGTGTCATCACTTGGTTACATCCTTACTTGGGACTGACCACAGCACAACTGTCTCCCTTGATTGAATTGTTGAAAGGGGACACTGATTTAAAGTCACCTCGTGAATTGACCCCTGAGGCACAAAAAGTGCTGGAGGAGGTTCAGCAAGCTGTTTTGGCTCACCAGGTGTACCGCACTGAACCTCCCATTGATGTCACTGTGTTCGTTACCACTCCTGATTTACATCCTACAGGTATCATCGGCCAGTGGAATGATGATTGGACTGATCCTCTGCACATCTTGGAATGGGTCTTCCTGCCTCATCAGCCGCATAAGACGGCAACAGCGCTGTTTGAATTGATTGCGCGCTTGATAATCAAGTGCCGGCAACGCTGTTGGCAATTGATGGGTGCAGATCCCTCAAAGATCATACTCCCGGTTCAGAGGGAGGAATTTGATTGGAGCTATGCAAACAATGTTTCGCTGCAAAGCGCTCTCGAGGGTTTTTCAGGGCAGATCACTTACCATCTGCCTAGTCACAAGCTATTGCAAGTGGCCAAAAATACTCAACTTTCTCTACGACCCAAAAACAGCCAAGAGCCAGTGCAAAGTCCCACCGTCGTCACTGACGGTTCAAACAAGACAGGAAAAGCCATTGTTACCTGGCAGGATGGATCTGAGTGGCAGGTTTTGGAAGGCCATGAGGATGGGTCAGCCCAACTGGTTGAACTAAAGGCTGCTGTCATGGCATTTGAGAAATTTTCCCAGGAACCTTTCAATTTGACCACGGACTCTGCCTATGTTGCCGACATCACGCAGCGATTGGGTTGTTCAGTTTTGAAGGAGGTCAGTAACCCTGCCTTGTTTGATTTACTGAAGGCCCTGTGGTGTGCAATTCAGGCCAGAGTTCATCCATACTACGTTCTGCATGTACGGAGTCACACTAACTTGCCAGGATTTGTAGCGGAAGGTAACGCAAGGGCTGACAGGTTGGCTAACCCAGCGTGGGTAGCCCCTCAGCCTGACGTGCTCGCGCAGGCCAAGGCATCGCATGGGTTTTTCCACCAAAATGCGCATACGCTGCAGAAGCAGTTCCAACTGACGGCCACTGAGGCTCGTGAGATTGTCAAGTCGTGTGATGACTGTCACGCCCTTGGTGCGCCATTGCCGGCAGGGGTTAACCCCAGAGGCCTTAAAGCCTTGGAGCTTTGGCAGACCGATGTCACCCAGGTCTCCGAGTTTGGCCGGCCCAAGTATGTGCATGTCACGGTGGACACGTTCTCCTCTGCGATGTGGGCTTCTGCTCACATGGAGAGAAAGCCCGTGATGTCATTGCCCACTGGAGGCAGGCCTTTGCTGTTCTTGGCATACCTTCTGCTGTGAAAACCGACAATGGTCCTGCTTACGCCTCGCAGCAGGTATGGCAGTTCCTACAGTCGTGGGGTGTGTCACATAACTTTGGCATCCCTCATTCTCCAACGGGACAGGCGATTGTAGAACGCAATCACGGTACACTCAAGCGTGTTCTTCAAAAACAAAAACGGGGAATGCAGTGTGAAACCCTGCACAGTCGGTTGGCAAAGGCTTTGTACACCATCAATCACCTTATGGTGCCGCAGAACTCAAATAATCCTGTCATTTTGAACCACCTTCTCCTGTTGCAGGCTTCGGACGGTGTGCAACATCCTTGAGTGAAGGTACGGGTCCGAAATTTAGTCACCAAGCAATGGGAAGGACCCTATGACCTAATCGCTATGGGGCGTGGGTATGCGTGTGTGTCCACGGACACTGGGACACGCTGGCTACCTTCAAAGCGTGTCCGTCCTGACCTGCGACCACAGAGGCAGAATTCAGCTGACAGGCAAGGTGGAAGCCGTGATCAGCTTGAAAGCCACCAAGTGGATGAATCCTCGAGTGATCACTCTGATGATTCCTCCACAGACAGTGATTGAATTTGTATATATTCCCTTTGTAAATTTGTTCATTTTTTCTTTTTCTGTTTTTCTTTTTTTGTAAAGTTAAAAGGGTGAGAAGTTACCCTGATTTTTCTGAGTTTTTAAAAGCCTTTTGATATGGAGTCAGACCTTTTAGCTACTGCACAATATTAGGAGAAGATTCTACCTTTTTCCCACGTATGTAACATAAACAAATCCTTTGTTTTTCATTCTCTGTCCTTTGTTTGCATATTTCTAACCTGAAAACAATTGTAACTGACAGTTGGTCTGGCCACTGAGGCTGAGGGGTGGAAAACCCCAGAAGCCAATCTTCAGCCAGACCCCCAAAAGTATAGAAATTAAGAAATAAACAAGGAGGCTCTCTCTCCGCCCTGACTCAGTTTGAGCTGGATCGGAGAAAGTCTCTGCCCTGTGAAAATCTCTCATCTCGTGTGATTGCTTTGCATGTCACCGTAACATGACTGGTTTCTCGGCTAAAACTTCACAGGCAGGGTAGAAACGGAATTAACCATTTTGGTATCAAGCCCAAGCCTTTGCAGAGCCAGGCAGGACGCAGAGCTGTCAGCAAAGGAAGGGGCCAGCGAGGTGGGGCAGCCGGGGGATGACGACAGCCTGCAGGGACAGAGGCGCAGGGCATGGGCACCGTAGGACAGCCTGGGCTGGAGAGGGCACAGGGATGGGCAGCAGCTGAAAGGCCCTGACACAGCCAACTCCTGCAGCACTTGGGCCATGGCTGCTGGCCCTGGGCCTGAGCCATGAGCACGAGACAAGTGACCCTGGCAGGCCTGGGGCCTCATGGCCTCCTTGTCCCTGCTCAGCAGCCTGGCAGGGGCCGCCCCATGGTGCTGCCCTTGGCATTGCACATCCCCACATCCCAGTGTCCCGGGAAGAGCCCTGAGCACTGAGGGAGGGACAGGATCTGCCTTGGCAGGGGCTGGGGCTCAGGCCTTGGCCCTTTGCATTCCTGAAACACATCCAGGTTTGCTCAGCATCAGAGACACCTTTGCCTTGTTTGTCCCCACCTGTCATCACTGCCTGCAGTGTTCTGCTCTAACTGGAACCTGGGGAAATTTTTTCAGTTGGGTTGCTAATGGGACCCATTAAAACTTTCGGAAACTTCAATGTTTCAATTTAACTTTCATTTCTTGAGAAGTTTTTTGAACATACTCTCAGAGACTGAGTTGAATGTGAACAACACTGAATCCATGAGAGGCTCATTAAAGGTCTTGTGCTCTGTCTGTGCTGCTGAGCTGGGCCAAGGTCCTGGCAACCAAGAAAAGTTTCAAAAATACATTTCTCCTGAAGAGAAATCCTCCTGCAGAATGGACAACTGTGTTATTTGAAAGGTAGACTCAGAGTGAAAGTTTACAGTGGCAGAACTACCTTTTCCGTTCCTTTCTCAGGAATTGTTAACTCTCTCTTCTTTGTTTGTTTTGGTTTAGTTTTGTACTTAACAGTATAGAACATCATTCTCTTACATGGGATATTAGCTTTTGTCCTTATGCCTACTGATATCTATGCTTATGGAACCTTAACTTTTGGATACAATATGTATGTTTCACCAGCAAATAAACACATTGAACTGAATAATAAAACTAATCTGTCTCTAGCATCCACTGCTGTTTTAGTAAATTCTCTTGCTCCTTTTTCAGTTTTTGTTGCTTTTGTCTTCTGCAATTTCAGTTCTGCTGTTGGCTGAAGCAACATCTCTGCCTGCAGTTACTCTCCTTCTTGTATAGTTCTTTTCAACACTTTCCCTCGTACAGTTCCAAATTCATTTTCATGGCGTTACTTCTCTTTGAGTTTGGTCACCTCCATTTTTTCTGCATTAGTTGGTCACTCCAACCTTTATTTACATTCCTTTTGTGCAGCTCCGACTCCACCTTCTCAAAGCTCTGCTGCCACTTCTAGCTATGCATTGCTGCTGTGAACACTGGCACATGCTTCCCCAGGATCCCACAAACTACAGCCATACCTTGGGGCTGGTGTCTCATAAGTTATTCAGACTCTTGGGCTTTCAGTTCTGCCTACATTGCTTTCAAGCTCTCAGGTCCACCTGGCTGCAATTCATCTGGATTTTTAGGCTCTCAGGTCTCCCTATTTTGCTCTCAGACTCTCTTCACCTGCTCTGATCTTCAGGCTCTTGACCCACCTGGATCAGTTCACCTGGGCTCCACTGTCTCACTGGTCTGTATTCATCTGCCAGGATCATGTCGGGGTCACCATTCATTGTTGCCCAGTCCTCACAGGGGGCACCAGTTGACAGTGGAGTCATGACTGACACAGGTGTCAGTCTCTTATTATCTAAAACCTCTTATACCTTTCTCTCTGCTGCCTACCCACAGGCAGCTCCACGCAGCCTTCTGGCTCCTTCTCTCTTCCTCCTGCAGGACTGGCTAACTCTTTCCTGTCCCTTGAATGAGCACCAGACCCTCTCTGTCCCTCACACACCTGCTTGACCCTTCTTCCTCCCAGCACAGCCTGCAGACTCCAACTGACTCTTGACCAGCTCACCCACTGTTATTATAACACTCACTCTCATTGGACATAGCTGGGATCTATTAAGGGCAAGGCTGTTCCCATGCTTAGGAATTAGTACAGCTGCAATTTATCAGGGGTGAGATTGCCTTCAGCACTATCTCTATTCTCTTTACAATCTGTCCTCCCACACCAAGGAGAATCTGTGTACAGTACAGAACCTCATGGAACCAAGGGGCCATTGTGGCACAACAAGGCCTTGTGGAACCAAAGGGACCATGGTGACACTATGGAACCTCATGGAACTATGGATCCATTGTGACACAGCAGGGCTGCAGAACCAAGGAGTCCATTGTGACACTGCAGAACCTCATGGAATCACGGTGTCCATGTTACACCACTGAACCCCATGGAACATAGTGTCCATGGTGACACTGCAGAACAAAGAAGACTGTTGCTGGCAGTATGAAACCTCGTGGAACCAAAAGTCCACTGTGACATTGTGGAGCCTCATGGAACCATGGAGGCCATTAGGACACTTCAGGACCCACTGGAACCAAGAGGCCACTGTAACACTGCAGGGCCTTGTATAAACAAGGGGTCATTGTAGCACAGCAGGGCCTCATGGAATCAAGGGGAACATAGTGACACTGTGGGGCTCCTTGAGACCATGCGGACATTCTGACTGTGGAACCAAGGAGACCATTGTAAACCGGAGGGGGAACCCACTGAGACTATTGTGACACTTCAAGGCCTTGTGACACCAAAGGGCCATTGTGGAACTGCAGGGCCTTGTGGAACCAATGAGACTATTGTGACATTGCACGGCCTTGTGGCAGCAAGGGGCCATTGTGAAACACTGAGGCCTTGTAGAACCAAGGAGTCCATTGTGACACTGTGCCACCATGGAACCAAGGAGACCAGTGTGACACTACAGGGCTCCATGGAACTAAGAACTCATGTAACAGTGAGAGGCCCAATAGAATCAAGGGGCCATTCCATACTTCAGGGCCTCAGGGATCCAAGGTGCCCATGTGACACTGTAAGGCCTCATGGAATCCTGGCGACTATTATGGTACTTCGAGACCTGGCTGAACCAAGGGGCTCTGCAAGACGTTGTGGAACCCAGGAGACCATTGTGACACTGCAGGGCCTCATGAGAGCAATGAGACCATTCTGAAACTCTGAGTCCCCATGGAACCAAGGGGCCATTGTGTCATCACAGGGCCTCATAGAACCAAGGCAACCATTGTGACACTGCCAGGTCTCATGGATTAAGGGGCCATTGTGACACTGTGGATCCAAGGAGATCACTGTGATATTTTTGGGCCTCATGGAAACAAAGATCTGTTCTGATACTACGGGGCTTCATGGAACCAATGGACAATTTTGATGCTGCAGAGCCCCAGCATAGAGTAGGTCTGGTTGGCTTGGCCTCCTGGGGGCTGCCTGACTGGTCCAACTGACCTTGGCATGTTGAGGGCTGTCCTCATCTGCCTCTGAACCCCTAGAGTTCTGTGCTTTCCTTCTTGTGGGAAGGAACTGTCCTTCTCCTCCAGGTGCCCATGACCAAAGTTATGATTCTACCTCCAAATTTGATTATATCCAAGGATTGTTCCCATTTGAAACCTGCCAGGACAGACAGCTCTGGCTGGCCTTGGCCTCTTGGGGACCACCCCTCATCTGCCTTCAAAATACTGGGGCACCACGCTTCTCTTCCCATGGAAAAAACATCTTTCAAGTCCAGGCATCTATGGCCAAAGCTGGGAAGCTGCCTCATAAATTTCTTAATCCAAGGATAGCTTCCAGAAAAAAGCTGACAGAATTCTCTAGGTTCCCGTGGCTTCCTGAGAGCCAGCTCTCATCTGCCTGTGAAACACTGGGGCTCTGCCCTTCCCTTCCTGTGGAGAAGAACTGTCATTCTTGTCCACACACTCACAGCTGAAATGGAATTCCATCTCCAGACTTCCCCATGTATCCAAGGGTTCCTTTCAGACAAAAGTTGTAAGGACAGACAGCTTGGGCCTTTCCTTGGCCTCTAGTGAGTGCCTCCAATCTGCCTTCAAACCCTGGGGTTCTGTGGCTTCCTTCCTATAGAAAAGAACCATCCTTCTTGTCCAGGTGTTTGTGGCCTAAAGCTCTTTGCTCAGTGGAGGGAGACTGAGGACAGCAGGGGAGAACCCTGGGTGGGATTCAAGGGTGGTTTCAGAGATAGGGGATCCTTTTGAAATAGCAGAGAAAAACAAGAAAAGAAAAAATTAATGCAAAGGGCAACTGGGGATGCCCAGGCTAGGAAGAGATAGAAAGGAATTTCTGTCCCAGGGCTGGGCTGTGGTGCAACACATCCCCAAGAAGGAGCCTGGAGCAGCCCAAGGCTTTGTGCACCCAGGCAGAGGCAGGCAGAACACAGAGCTGTCAGCAAAGGAAGGGGCCAGCGAGGTGGGGCAGCCGGGGGATGACGACAGCCTGCAGGGACAGAGGCGCAGGGCATGGACACCGTAGGACAGCCTGGGCTGGAGAGGGCACAGGGATGGGCAGCAGCTGAAAGGCCCTGACACAGCCAACTCCTGCAGCACTTGGGCCATGGCTGCTGGCCCTGGGCCTGAGCCATGAGCACGAGACAAGTGACCCTGGCAGGCCTGGGGCCTCATTGCCTCCTTGTCCCTGCTCAGCAGCCTGGCAGGGGCCGCCCCATGGTGCTGCCCTTGGCATTGCACATCCCCACATCCCAGTGTCCCGGGAAGAGCCCTGAGCACTGAGGGAGGGACAGGATGTGCCTTGGCAGGGGCTGGGGCTCAGGCCTTGGCCCTTGGCATTCCTGAAACACATCCTGGTTTGTTCAGCATCAGAGACACCTTTGCCTTGTTTGTCCCTACCTGTCATCGCTGCCTGCAGTGTTCAGATTGAACTGATCAGGAAAAACCATCTCAGTGAGACTTCTTAAAACTTCAAGAAACATTGGAATTTTTCATCTGACTTAGTTCTTGAGAAGTTTTTTGAACATTCTGTGGAACAAAGTCTGATGTAAACAACACCAAAACCCTGAGAGGGTCATTAAAGTCCTTGTGCTGTGTCTGTGCTGTTGAGCTGGGCTGAGCTCCTGGCACAGAGGCAGCTCTTGGCAGTCAAGAAGTGTTTCAAAAAGACATTTCTCCTGAGGAGCAGCTCCTCTCCCAGCCCAGCAGGGCTGAGGGGACTGCCTGCAGGTACCTGAGGCAGTGAAGCAGACACAGGCTCAAGGAAACTAGAAGGACAATTCTGAGCTTCTTCATGGAGAAAGCATCACCACTCCTGACACAGTCAGTCTCTGGCTGCAGGGATCTCCTCAAGCTGACCCAGGACAGGACTGACATGACTGTAAGGATGGCTCTGCTGCCCTTTCTGCTTTGGGGGAGGATGTGCTCCAGAGCGGGGCTGCCCTGGGCACCGTCAGAGGGACAGGGCAGGACGGCTCCTGCTGCCAGGGACGGCTGCAGGGGCTGAAGCTGGGGCTGCAGCCAGGGGTGCCCAGGGCTGTCGTGCAGAGCAGCTCCTGCAGCCCTGAGGGTTCTTGGCCAGGCCAGGGCATCTGCCACCTGCCAGGGGCAGCTCTCAGCCTGCCTGGGAGCTCCCATTGACTCTGGGGAGAAGTTGGAGGTGGAAGGAGCGACCCCCACCAGGGCAGATTCCTCCTGCTGTGGAGATGGTGCTGCATGGCCAGGGCTGCTCTCAGCTTTCTCCTAAAGGAAAGGGAAGGGGGCTGTCAGGGCTGTCTGTGTCCCTGAGACTCCTGCACTGTCACCCTGGGGATCAGCAGATCTGCCTCACAGCTCCCTCAGAAAGTGCCTCCTCTCCCTCCTCGACCTACAGACAGCACCAGCAGCACCTTGGCTTGCAGCATCTTTGTTTGTCTGAGCTGCCCTTAAAGCCCTGCTGCCAGGGAGCTGCCCCTGGGCAGTGCCCTGTGCTGGGAGGGGTGTGCAGGGCAGAGCTGAGCCCCCAGGGCTGGGCTGGGCTCTGGGAGCACTGGCAGGGCCAGAGGATATATATATATTCTCTGTATCCAGAGAATCAGGATATTCTGATTATTTGGATACAGAGAAACATCTCCCAGTAGGCACAACTCCAGGCAGCAGAGAGCCAGACCAGACCTTGCAATCTGTCCCCATCCAGCTGAACAGAAAAAGTGAGATGAGTTCAGAGATATTAAGTTTGAAATTGTAGCCTTCAAAAACGTCCACTTTATTTTCCAAGCATTTTTTATTTCTGTCCATCCTGAACTAGAGGGAGGTGCAATAAGCAAAAGGCAGCCGTGTGGGGACCAGCAGGTCTGACTGCACTGGGGACAGGGAACTCTGTTTTCCCTCTGGTCTCCCCAGAGTTCAGGGTGAGAGAAATGCTGAAGATGAGGCAGTAACTCAGTAGCACAAACAAAAACTCAAAATTAAAAATGTTAAGGGAATTTTCTCCCCCAGAAATGAGTAATTTTAAGGGAATTCCTAATGAAAGAGCATAGAATTGACTTAAGAAAATGTGTTCTACCTCGTCAATGTCTTCTTCCAACAGTACACGATGCCCAAAGACAGCAAATGTCCAACAGCAGCTCCATCAGCCACTTCCTCCTGCTGCCATTGGCACACACACGGCAGCTGCAGCTCCTGCACTTCTGCCTCTTCCTGGGCATCTCCCTGGCTGCCCTCCTGGCCAACGGCCTCATCATCAGCGCCGTAGCCTGCGGCCACCTCCTGCACACGCCCATGTTCTTCTTCCTGCTCAACCCGGCCCTCACCGACCTGGGCTCCATCCTCACCACTGTCCCCAAAGCCATGCACAATTCCCTCTGGGACACCAGGAACATCTCCTACACAGGATGTGCTGCACAGCTATTTATGCTTGTCTTCTTCCTTGCATCAGAGCTTGCCCTTCTCACCATCATGTGCTATGACCGCTACGTGTCCATCTGCAAACCCCTGCACTACGGGACCCTCCTGGGCAGCAGAGCTTGTGCCCACATGGCAGCAGCTGCCTGGGCCAGTGCCTTTCTCACTGCTCTGCTGCACACAGCCAATACATTTTCCCTGCCCCTGTGCCAGGGCAATGCCCTGGGCCAGTTCTTCTGTGATGTTCCACAGATCCTCAAGCTCTCGTGCTCACACTCCAAACTCAGGGAACTTGGGATTAATATGGTTGGTGCTTGTTTAGGTTTTGGTTGTTTTGTGTTCATTGTTTTCTCCTATGTGCAGATTTTCAAGGCAGTGCTGAGGATCCCCTCTGAGCAGGGACGGCACAAAGCCTTTTCCACCTGCCTCCCTCACCTGGCTGTGCTCTCCCTGTTTGTCAGCACTGGCATTTTTGCCTACCTGAAGGCCCCCTCCATCTCCTCCCCATCCCTGGATCTGGCAGTGTCAGTTCTGTACTCGGTGGTGCCTCCAGCCCTGTACCCCCTCATCTATAGCCTGAGGAACCAGGAGTTCAAGGCTGCAGTGTGGACACTGATCACTGAGCAATTTCAGAAACATTAAATTGGTTGTCAGTTTCAGAAAATACCTTGTAATAAACATCATCTTTAATAGCATTTGTTGGTTTGGTTGTTGGGTTTTTTCCTTAGTTTTAATTTTCAATGATGTTCACAATGCAAGGTCATTGTTCGTGTCCTTTCTTGTTTTGTTTCTCTCCACCTTTGCTGTGGCCCCTAAGTGTGTCAATGAGAAGCTCAGCTCTTGGTGGCTTTTAAACAAACAAAAGGATCTCCTAACAAAGTTTGCACTGGAGATCCCATTTTATTCCCTTCTCTGCAGCTGCAGCAGCAATGTCTGTGTGCAGAGCTGGGGCAGATCAGTGCTGGCACAGCAGCTGTGCCCAGCAGCAGCAGCACTTGCTGTTGTCAGAGCTGCTCCCGTGCCCCTGCCCCGCTGCCCTCCTGGCCCTGGTGCTGCTGTAGGGCCTGAGTGCTCTCGGGGCCGGGCACAGTGCTGGGGGTGGCAGTGCCGGGGCTGCAGCAGGGACAGGCCATGGGCACTGCTGGGGCAGCGCTGACGCCTCAGGCCAGGGCCTGGGGGCTCCAGGCTCCTTGCCCAGGCTCTCTCCAGAACATGCCCAGGCCAATGCTCAGCAGAGAAAAGCCCCGTGAGCAGCCCCAGGGTGGCCATGGGCAGGATGGGGGCAAACAGCATGGCTGTGGCTCTGCAAGGTCCCTGGGGGAGAGGGGAAGGAGCAGAAGAACAGGGGCTGATCCATCCCCACTGCGCTGGACACCCCAGGGCAGCATCACAGAGTGTCCTCATGCACCTGCCAACAACATCCCCCCTCTGCAGCCCTGGCCTCTCCCCCAGCTCACACAGGTGCCACATCCTTGCAGGCACAGACACAGCGCACTGGCTCAGGAGCCTCTGTTTGCACTGCATGGAGCAGAGTGAGCACCCCCATGGTGTTAGTGTGGGGAGATAAACTTGAGTGAGCACAAATGCCATCAGCCCCTGGGGCCAGGAAGTCTGGTTTCTGAAAGTCAGAGATTATTTAAAAATTCAATAACTTTATGGTCACTGTACCCAAAACAGCATTCGACCACCACTGATCTCCTACCAGCCCTCCTCTGTTTGTGAAGAGCAGGAGACAGAGCTTTCCTTGGCGAGGCAGGAGAGGGAAACCTCCCTAAAGTGGAAGGTTGTGCCAGCATGGAAGGTTCATCCTGAAGGTGAGCAAAAAGAAGAGTCCCTGCCAGGGGAGAATTTTGGTGCTCGAGGTGTCCCAGCGTGAGCCTGGGCCATGCCCTGGCTCTGTGTGCCAGGAGTCGGCAGCGCTGGGTGCAGGGAGCCCAGGGAGGGCACAGAAATGCTGGGCTGAGAAATGCTGGGGGGGACAGCGAGATGGGCGTGTGCAGCCGGCCAGGGCACAGGAGCAGCACGCACAGGGGCACAGCCTGCAGGAGAGATGGCCAAGGGCTGGGCAGGGCTGGCAGGGCCACAGGCACCCAGGCCTTTGTCCCCTGGGCTCTGGCAGCGCCTCTGGAGGCCCCACAGAAGGAACTTTCCTTCCAGGGGCTGCACTTGGCTTCTGCCTCGCCCCTCCCTGAGGAGCCTGGCAGGGCTTGCAGCTTGATGACATTTGTCCTTGCTGCCCCTGCCATCCCCCTGCCCCACAAACAGCCCCGAGCCACCCGTGAGGGACAGGCCCTGCTGTGCCAGGCCTGGCCTCAGGGCTTGGCCTTTCTGCTTCCTCCAGCCAGCCCAGGCCTTGCTCAGCATTGCAGTTCCCTGCTCACAGCCTTTGGCTCCCTGCAATCCTGGCCTCAAGGATCTGCTCTCCCCAGTCCCTGGGGAGCCTTTGGCACTCCCTGCCCTCACTGGGGCCCAGTGATGCTCCAAGGGACTTGGAGTTTTGCTTCTGCCTCCTTGAGCAGCTTCTTCAACCTCCTCTCAGTGCCTGAGGCTCCTGGACTCAGCCCCAAATCCACCGTGGGGCTCATGAAAGTACAGAAAAACCCTCAGTAGCTCTTTGTCTTCCTTCAATTGTCTTCAAGTCTCCAGGGCTTGTGCAGCTGATTGGAGTCAGTCTGGAGTTCTGTTAAGGAGGGATATTTCAAAGTGCATCTCCTGATTTTTGGGTTTTTTAATCATGTGAGGTTTTTTTAAATGTTCAGTTCTGGGAAGAGGTGACAAAAGCATTCTCCAAGTGATCTTGATGCTGAATGTCTCTTTAGGAGGTCTGGGCATGGGGAAGAATGAGCCCCTTGCACGCTGACTCTCTTTGGACAACCTGCTCCCTACTCCCAACTTCACCATGTCTGACATTGCCCACCAGGGACTGAACTCCCAAAACATAAACAAAAAAAAACAAAACAAAACAAAAACAAAAACAAAAAAAAGGGAAGCATTTTTCTTTACAATTAAAATCTAATTAAATAATAAAATATAATTGCATATTTCTTACCTATAATAATATAATTCTATGTTTCTATATACTTTTTATATTTGTATTTAAAAATCTATAAATTTTAACCAACCAAAATATTTTTAGTAATTTCTTCTTGGTAACATAATTCCCTTCATTAATTAATTGACCACTATTTGCTATTGATTTCTCCCTATTTATGCTAACTAGTCCTAATTTCAGTCCTTTTCTCTTATTTTTTAGCATTTTCTCAGACAGGGTAAAAGGGGACACTTGGAGGTCCATGCAGACATTTCTGGGGCACAATTGGGGCAGTTTTGCGTATGGGGAAGGGAATTTGGAGAGAACGTGAGGGTCTGAAGGACTCTTGGGGGAGCCGGGCAGGCACTTGGAGGGGCACTGAGGAATTCAGTCGGACAATTCGGGATCCGGGGGAGCACTTGGGGGTCCAGGGGGGGACCTGGGGGTCAGGGAGGGGAATCTGGGGGCCCTTCGGGCTCCGGGCGGGCACTTGGGGGGCTCCGACGGGGCTCTCTGCGGCGCGGGGGATGATGGGAGTTGTAGGCGCGGGTGTAACACGGTTCAATCGGGCCGCGGAGCATCACGGGGGTTTTAGGCGCAGCTCCATAGGCTCTCGGTGCGGCGCAGGGCATGACGGGAGATGAAGTCACGGCTAGAATAGCGGTCTACGGGTGTCACGGAGCATGCTGGGAGTTGTAGTCCCGGAAGTGGGTCTAACGGAGCTTTTGGGAGCCGGGAAGGCACTTGGGGGTCACTTTTGCGTCCCAGCCGCGACTTGAGGTCCTCGGAAGGAACGTATATGATTCGGGAGCTCTTGGGGGGAGGTTGGGGAGCTCTAACTGGGCTCTTTAGGGCTCGGAGCACGGCAAGAATTTTAGGAGCGGAACACTTTTATGAGGGTCTCTGATGCCGCGGGGGATGATAGGAGATGAATTCCCAGGAGTGGCTGTAACGGTATCAATTCAGAGGATGCGAAGTCGCTTCTGGGGAATCCCGAATGGGCGCTGAGGGGACACTTAGGGATGCTGGAGGGTCTGGGGGACACTTATGGGACACACGGGGGGGGTGGATACCGGCGTTCTGTGGAGCGCGGGGCATGACGGGCGATGTAGTCCCGGCTGCAATGGGGCTCTATCGGGCCGAGGGGCATGACGGGAATTATAGGCAAAAAGAAAAGATGGCGCCGACTACCGGCACCGCCCCTGAAGCCCCGATCTCCAGCGGTGATTGGCTGCGACCGGTGATGGGCAGGAGCGTCCGCAAATAGGAGACGGTGAAGGCGGGAACATCCCATTCCACCCCTCCAGTCCCTTCCAGTACAGCCGCGTTCATTCCTAGTACAGCCCCAGTGCCCCTCCGTCCCTTGCAATACAGCCCACTTCATCCACAGTACAGCCCAGTATACCCCCAGTGCCCTTCTGGGCCCTCCCAGTACACTGAGTTCATTCCCATTTCCTTCCAGTTCCCCTTGGTGATAACCACAGTATGTCCAAGTGTCACCCAGTCTTCCCTACAGTGTTCCCGCTTCCCTAGTTTGTCCCATTATCCCCCAGTATCACTCACAGTATCTCCAGTTTGCCCCACTATCCCCCTGTGTTCTGAAAAAAAAGTCAGAGTCAGAGAGAGAGTTACTCTTGTGTATGTTTCTTTATTATCAAGCTTGGCCTTGGGGGAGAGCTTGCTTGCTCTCTTGGCAACGCAGAGGAGGAGGTACACACAGCTTCGCTTCACAGCAAAGCTGGGGACTCCCACCCCCCCTCACGGGCTTTTCCCCTTGCCGGGGAGTCCGTTTCGCTTCACTGATCAGGGGCCATCCAGCGATGGGGGACTCCTTCTCAGGTCACAGCGACTGAATAAAGCTGCTTTGGCGGACTCCCGTACCTTTTGCACTAGTCTAAAGCGCGACTTCAGTCCTGGATTTTACTTTAGTTCTCTGCTTTTTAGAGTCTCTTGTTCTTGAGTTGTTCCCAGAATTCCAGTGTTCTTTCTATTTGCATATTCAGACACTATCCGGCGAATGGGAGCAGAGATACAGGTAATAAGATGAATTCTTAATTAACAAACAAGTAAATAAAGTGATTAAGCAATATTAAAACAGGAATAAGGCAAATTCTTTTTACAGAACTAACATTAACAATCTTAATGGAATTACTTAACAATTAAGTAACTAAAACATAGATTATTTGAACAAAACTTATTTATAACAACTCCCCCCTCTATTTCTTTGATCGAGCTTTAGCTCGCATCAATTTGTTACCTCTTCTTCTTGAAAATATATTTTTCTACATTTTTGGAACTTTTCATATATTTCTTTGGCATTTTCATGTTCAGGTTCTTGACTCTCTATCACCATCATTTTGGTTTGTTTTTGACTGGTTGCTTTAGGGATCTGGATACTGGCTTGGACTGTGGAGGTAATTGTTCGAATTAGATATGGGATTAGACAAGGTAGAAACATTAACCCGGTGATTGAGCAAATTATCATAAACCCGGCTTTCTTCCACCAATCCCCCTTGAATGACCAAAAACTATTCCACCAGCTGGTGTCCATTAAAGGAGTCCACTCCTGATTTCCCACATAGGCTAGCTTTCTGATTTCTTTTGAGATGTTTTTAATTACTGCACTTTTATCATCAATTTCTAAACAACATTCAGACGAATTAAATTTACCACAGATTCCTCCTTCATCTGCTAAAAGGTAGTCTACAGCTAGACGTATTTGGTATATTACAGCTCTTGTTTGTGTTAGCTGGTCACTGATGTGGTCTAATGCGAGAGCTGTTCTGTTAGATACCATTTCTAGCACAGCCTGGAGCCTGATGATTCTATTTAACATGTAAATTGGAGTACGATACCCCCAGGACCCGTCCTGGGCCCATGTAGCTGGTCCATAGGTTTTAATGATTTCTTCTGGGGTCCATATTTTTCCTTTCCATTTTTGGTCTCCACCAATTGTTAGAGTATCTCTTTTCTTTCGTTCAACTTTTCCCAGATTGTCATATACTGGGACTCCTAGGTGTGCTCCTAATCTCTTGGGTAATAGGAAGAAAGCTGGCTTTATGATCCCTATTGTACAGCTTCCCGACCAATCCCCAGGTAATTTTGTATAGGCAGTATCCCCACAAATCCAGAACAGGTGATTTGGAGCTTCCCAGTAATCTTCCCTAGTATCAAAAGGCTGTTGCCAAAACCGAGACAGTTCTTTTATTCCCCAAAAAGGATTTATAGGTTTGTCAACACATTCATATAATTCGTACTTCTCATTATAGATACATTTTTCTGTGTTCTCAGTTGACCAATACTTGTTAGGCCCTTTGGGAACCCATTTAGCACTTGAGTTTATCACTATTATATACCTTTTGCACATTAATTTTCCTACATGGGTCCGATACCTGGTTCCTGTCCTCATGATACATTCCTTCCCAATGATTTTAGACTTGAGATCCCACTTTTCTCTTCCTCTTGTTTTTAGACTCCGTGTATTTTGTTCAGTCTGTTTCCATTTTAGAATTTCTAAAGGGCTTAAACTGATTCCCTCCCAAGGCCATATTTCGGACATTTGTGTACCTCCACATATCCAGCACTCGGTTAAATTCAATTCCTGACTGATTCTTTCTACTAAGTCAATGAACAGGTTTTTTCCTGACGGGATGTCTAGGCCTTTTTCAAATTTTGTTGTCAACACTTTTTCTTTTATTATATCTCTCAATCCTTTCTGATCTGCTTCAAAGCATAACCAAGTATCTCCTATAGGACATTCCCCAAACAGGCGCTGTGCATAACTAGCTGTGTTTTTTGTGGTCCAATAAACCTTTCCATCCTCTTGGCAAGTATTCAACTGGGAGTGGTCAAAGCAGTTTGGGTTCACGTTAGTATGGACCCTGAATAAGGATCTGGGATCCTCTCCGTCGTACACTGGATGGTGGCAGTTAGTACAGGCTTTTGTTTCACAGCTGTGCTTTATGAACATCATCAGTACGATCCCTCCCAAGAGTCCGGTATGGGCCATCCTTCCTGGATCTCTTGCTCCACCCGGCCTTGCCTCTTGGAGTGGAGAGGTCACTTACATGCTTCCACTTCCCTTCCCTATTAATTTAGTGGCCTTTAGAGAATGTTCTGTAGGAGAATTACTTCTGTTTTCTAAAAAAACCTTATACTTTTTAAATTTATCTATTACCTGAAGTTGTTCAAACTGCTACTTATAAAACTTAACAACTTTTAAAATTAACATATAAGGAAACTTAAACTTATTTAAAACACTATTCATAAAACTTAAACAATGTTTAAAATCAATACAAAAAAACCTTTAACCCTTTTTAATATATCTATTACTTAAGCTTATTTAAATTGCTAATTAGAAAACTTACAATTTAAAAATTAACAAAAAAAACCTTAAACTTACTTAAATTCTTACTTATAAAACTTAAACTATATGTAAAATTAATACAAAAAAACCTTATATTTTTTTCTAATATATCTATTACTTAAACTTATCTAAATTGCTAATTACAAAAAAACCCACCCTGATATAGGTTTACATAAATTAACTCTTACTGTGCCCCCCCCCCCCCTTTTTTGAGTCCGTTGATTTGGGGAGAAGCAACTGAAAAAAAAGGTTTTCACAGTCTCTGTTATCTCTTATTTCTTTTTAAAGGTTAATTTCAAGTCTTTTGGGTGTGGTGTTACTGTCCACTCGGTTTCATCCGGTAAGGGTGCTGAACTCGGGCTCTCTCCAGGAGGGGGTACTGGCCCTTTAACTCTGGTGATGTGGGTCCATCCTTTTTCTTGAGTGCGCACTGCTGTGTGAGTTGTTAACAGTACTTGGTAGGGACCTTCAAACTTCGGGGTCAGCGGGGTATTAGTCCACGTTTTGATCAATACCCAGTCTCCAGGATTGATATTATGCACATTTGCATCCAAAGGGGAAGTTTGAGGAAGATAGCCTTTCTTTCTGAGATTTTCTAGGGTTTGTCCAATGGTTTTTAGATATTTTCTAGTGACTTCCTCTCCTTCCAGGTAGTCTTTTGAACTATAAGGAGATAACAAAAAGGGAAGCCCGAATAACATTTCATATGGTGACACTCCTATATCTGCTCGTGGCTGTGTTCTGATTCGTAATAATGCTAGGGGTAAGCATTTAAGCCAATTTAGTTGAGTTTCTGCTATTAGTTTAGTCAGTACATTTTTAATGGTCTTGTTCATCCTTTCTACTCTGCCTGAGCTTTGGGGATGCCATGGGGTGTGTAACCTCCATTTTATCCCTAAGGCTTGTGTTACTTGTTGTAGAATCTGTGCTGTGAAATGTGGCCCTCTGTCTGAATCAATATTATTTATCAGCCCATACCGAGGGAGGATATCTTCTAATATTATTTTTGTCACTACTTCTGCTGTTTCTCTTTTTGTAGGGAATGCCTCTACCCAGTGGGTAAGGTGATCTATGATCACCAACAAGTGTTTGTAACCTTGAACAGGGGGCATCTCAGTAAAATCAATTTGCACATTCTGGAAGGGCCTTAAGGCTAACTCCCTCCCTCCAGGCTCAGTCTTCCTCATAACTTTTTGATTTATTTTCTGACATATTATACATCCTTGAGTAACTGCTTTTGCTAATTCATGTACTCCAATACATAGGTTTTCCCTTAGGAAATGATCACATAACCCCTGGGTTCCCCAATGGGTTAAATTATGTATTTCTGTAAGTATTTTTCGGGCTAGGGCTTTATTTAAGAATTTCCGTCCGTCAGCTGTTAACCACACTCCGTGTTCTCCCTGGTGTAATCCTAATTCTTCTATTGCTTTCTGCTCTTTTTTACTAAACACTTGCTCTATCCCTTCTTTTTCTTTTCTTGGTATTTTCTCCAATTTCAGGATTTTTACTGGTTCTCCTGGTTCTAAAGCTGCCTCTCTGGCTGTTTTATCAGCTAACTGGTTTCCCCTTATCTCGGGCATATCTCCCTTTTGGTGCCCTTTTATGTGGACTACTGCAATTTCTACTGGTTTTTGTAAAGATTTTAACACTGACTTTATTAATTCTGTGTGTATTAAGTCTTTCCCTTTTGAATTTAAATATCCCCGTCCTTCCCAAATTTTCCCAAACGTGTGCACAATACCAAATGCATATCTAGAGTCTGTGTAAATGGTCCCTCGGTCATCTTTAAGTAAATCTAGCCCTCTCTTTAGTGCATATATTTCACAGCACTGTGCTGACCAATTACTTGGTAACTTTCCCTTTTCTAAGACTTCCATTTTCTCTCCCTCAACCACAGAGTATCCGGATGTTCTTTTCCCTTCCACCACTTGGGATGACCCGTCTGTGAATAATACTCTCCCATATGGAAGGGGTGTGTCTTCTAAATCTTCCCTCACTTTTGTCTGCATATCAATGAGTTCTAGGCAATAGTGTTCTATCTCTTCAGTGGGCTCACCAGAGAGAAATTGGGCTGGATTTAAGCTTTTTGATGTTGTTAGTTCTAGATTATCTGTATTTATTAGTATAATTTCATATTTTAGGATTCTAGAATCTGTGAGCCACTTTTGAGCTCTCTGGCTTAAGATTGTTTTCAAATCATGTGGAGTATGTATCTTTATCTTTCCCTGTAATGTTAACTTTTGAGCTTCTTCTATTAAAATAGCTGCAGCTGCGACTGCTTGGAGGCAAGCCGGCCATCCCCTGGCAACTGGATCTAACAGTTTTGATAAAAATGCTACAGGCTTTCTGTATCCTCCCCATTCTTGGGTTAAAACACCATATGCTATTCCGTCCTCAGTGTTCACAAACAAATCAAACTCCTTTTTAAGATCGGGTAAGCTTAAAACTGGTGCTGAGGATAATTTCTCTTTTAGATCTTGTAGCTGCTTCTCGTCACTCTCTGTCCAATTCATTGGTTCCTGATCTATTAATTTATCATAAAGAAATTTGACCCCTTGAGTGTACTTATCTATCCAGTGCTTGCAGTATCCAAACAGGCCTAAAAGCTTCCTTACGTCTCTCTTAGTTTTTGGAGGCGATACAGATACTATTCCTGAAATTCTTGCAGGGCTTAACCTTTTACTCCCCTTTCCAATTATGTGTCCTAAATAAGTGACCTCAGTTTCTACAAACTGTAGTTTACTTTGAGATACTTTTAACCCCTTTTCTCCAAAAAAGTTTAGAAGTTGTATACTTACATCTTTAACTTCCTTTTCTGTTTCTCCTGATATTAATAAATCATCTACATATTGCAAAATTTGAACTCCTTCTTTGGGACTAAACTGTTCTAACAATGTCTCTAGGGCCTGTCCGAAGATATTTGGTGATTCCGTATATCCCTGCGGTAACCGCGTCCACCTTAGCTGTTGTTTTCTTCCCCTTTCTGGATGTTCCCATTCAAAGGCAAACCAATCTCTACACTCTTCTGCTAGGGGACATGCCCAAAAGGCATCTTTTAAGTCTATCACTGTGAACCAGGTATGCTCTCTTGGAATTTTACTCAGCAAGGTATAGGGGTTAGGTACTACTGGGTGACGAGCAATAGTTCTTTTATTTATTTCTCTCAAATCCTGGACTAATCTAAACTTTCCCTCATCTTTCTTTATGGCCAATATAGGGGTGTTATGAGGGGACATACAGGGTTCTAGGATATTCTCTTTTAAAAGATGCTCAATTACTGAAGCCAGCCCTTTCTTTCCTTCAGGTGACATTGGGTATTGCTTGACTCTGATGGCAGGGGTATCTTTTTGCATTTCTATCTTAATGGGAGGGATATCTAAACACCCATACTTTCCCTCTGTAGCCCACACTTCTGGATTTATCTCTTGTATATCCCCTTGGGTCAGTTTCATGATATGCACAACCATTTTTCCATTTTTTTGGGATAACTCCTACCCCGAGCTGCACTTGTAGGTCTCTGCCTAGTAAATTGGTTTCTGTATGTGGTAAATAAAGAAAATCAGCTACACAACACTTTGAGTTCCCTTTTATCTCTACTCCTTCAATTATTAATGCTCGAAAGGGCCTCCCTTCAGCCCCTAACACTTCACAAGTTTTTGTCCCTATTGTTACCCCTGTTGGTAATTTCCTTAAACTCGACCTATCAGCCCCTGTGTCTACTAAGAATTCATATTCTTCACTTTGGGGCCCCACATCAAAGTTTACTAGAGGCTCATCTTGTTGTTCCATTGGGTCCCCTATTTTATAGAGCCTCCGACACCCCTAGTCTTCCCCTCTCAGCACCCTCTCTAGGGCATCTTGCTCCCTTGCAATAGCTTCATCAAGGGATAATTTCTTACAGTCCCTTTTTAAATGCCCTATTTCACCACAGTAATAACAAGTTCTATTCTCTCTTGAGTTACTTCTTTTTAAATTTACCCATGGTGGTACTATGGGTGACTTTGGTTCTTTAAATGAGGGTCTTGGTCCTCCCTCACTAGATTTCAAAGAGGAGTTTCTCTGGTTTTCTGCTACTCCAGTACTTTCTCTTGCTACAGCTACCATAATGCGAGCCTTGGCTCTAGCTTTTTCTTCTTCTCTCCTTAAGTAAACTTTTAAAGCTTCTTTTAATAATTCATTAATACTTTTCTCCTGCCAATCTTCAATTTTTTCTAATTTTCTCCGTATATCTGGCCATGACTTTGTTACAAACTGCACTTTTAGAATTACTTGTCCCTCAGGACTATCAGGGTCTATGCTTGAATATAATTGAAAATTTCTTTTTAATCGGTTTAGCCAAGTGGCAGGAGTCTCATCTTTTTCTTGGGACCCATCAAAAGCTAATTTAGTATTATTCCCTCTGGGGACAGATTCTCTTATGCCTCTTACTATTAAGGACCTATAGTCTCTCATATTTTGTCTTTCTTCTTCTCGATTTGGGTCCCACCCCGGGTCAGTTATCGGTAATTTATGATCCCCAGGTGGCCCCAACCTATTTTCCCTTTCCCAGATTCTGATACTTGCTGTTCTGATCATTCGTATTTCCTCAGGGGAGAACAAGATGTTTAATATAGAATTTAACTCTCCCCATGTATAAACATTGGGTCCCAGGAATTGGTCTACCTGTGTGGCAATACCTATGGGGTCTTCAACTAAATTTCCTAACTCTTTCTTAAATCCCCTTACCTCAGAGGCTGTTAATGGGGCATTTACAAATCCCACTCCTCCAATTACTCCTCCCATAGGCACTTCCCTGAGGGGAAAAAGTCTTTCTGGCTTTAAGGCTTTTGACCTGGTGTTACAATAGGGTCCTTCACTTACATTATCAGCTGATAACACTGTCCCTGGTAGGAATGCCTGGGGATTTCCAGGAGAATGGGATGACTCATGGGAGTCTGTAGGAGTTCTGGTTAACTCCCAATTAGCGGGTGGCAGGGGAATCACTGTAGGTGAGGGGGAGGTAGGAAAATCTGCAGGAGGAGAAGCAGAGGATGGTACTGCAGGAGGAAGGGGGGCTAGGGAAGAGGCTGTGTTTTGGGAAACTAAAGGGGTTATAACTGGGGCTAAAGAACTTTGACTATTGGAAGGAGGTGGCAGAGGGGCTGTTGGGAGAGTAGGGGGAGAAGGTACTAAGGATGGAGGAGGAGGGGTGTTAAGGAGGGGTGATGATGGAACCACTGGGGGAAGAGGAAGAGAGGGTTCTGAAGGAGTTTGAGTTTGACTCGGGGAAGTTAGTAGGGGAACTGGGATAGGATTTTGAGGGACTTGGGGCACTTCTGGGTAAATTGGAGGGGGTAAATGGTCTAGAGGGTCCCATCTTTTATTAGTTTCTTTTCTTTCCTCTTTCTCTTCTTTCCTTTCACACTTTTCTTTTTCTTTTAACTTACAGACTTTTATATTTTCTTTACTTGTGGCTCTCTTCTGCCAACAAGCAGCATAGGCTAATTGATTTACATCTGGATCTTCCTGAGTTCTTAGGTACTGATTTAACTGATAGCACATCCATTCATCATGTGTTCCAAACCATGGCCACTCTGCTGGTAATTTTAATTTTGGCCAGACTTCTGTACAATAAAACACCATTTTAACCTGATCTAGTCCTTTCGTGGCTTCTAAAGAATCCCATTTAGCTAAAAGTTGTTCTAAGGGACTACCAGGTGGAATACTCTTCACTTTATTTTCCTTTTGGGATTTCTTTTTCTTACTAGTACATTGTCCCATTTTCTTTAAACTGAAAAAATTCAAAGGTGCCCTCAACTGACAGGCAACACAGGTTTTTAAGCAAAAAAAATTCTTCGGCTTTTCTCACTCTACTTCAAATCTCCTGACTTAATTCTTGAACACTTCAACATAAAACTTCTAAACCTTATGCTTTTCTACTTTTTCCTACACTTCTGCTTTCATTTAGGAAACAAACTCTCTCTCTTTCTACTCACTTTCTCTAACCTTCTTCACTTTCTTGGACGCTCACACTTTACCTACACCAGGGGCTCAGACTCTCTTCTGACCCCTTTGAGGTGAGTCCTACTGACCTCACCCCCTATGTACCCCCGCGCCTTGCCTCACCCCTGAGACTCTGGACACACTTTGCGGCGCACGACAGGGTCCCTAGTACTAGCATCCCCTTCCGGGCCTCAGGGCCTTCCCACGCCTTAGCCCCCGCCGGGCCGGACACCTTTAGTCCGAACCCCGGACTAGACTGCCCTGTCACTAGTACCGTTCCCCTCTTCACTTTTTTAAACGGAGGTAAGAGGTCAAGACTCCGCACGGGTTACCTGGGGGGGTATCCCTTCCTTGTTTCCAAGGATCAACCCGAGCAGGGCCCGACTCCTTTGCCTTCCACCAGGACTGGCTTGACTACTCCTCCCCAGCGAAGCAGCCTCGGCAAGAGGGATGAGTGTGTGTGTGCAGGATGCCCGCCTTGCCTCCACGCTGACTCCCCACCCCGGTGTCCTCGGGCTATGGGTTTACGGCCTCCTCCCTGAGACCGCGGCAGCACACCCTCTCCGGTGCGTCTGGCTCAGTCCTGGGAAGCAGGGACTCTCATGAGCTCTCGGCACCCGCAGTGTCTGGGGACACCCCGTCAACCCTGGTACGGTTTTCCCGCCCCTCCAGGGATTCTAACCCTTCCTAGGCTACTCTAGCCTTTAAGGGGGGGCACCTGCCCCTAATGCGTGCCACTCACACTCTGTTTTCCCCTGCACGCCCAGGGGGGGGTCTTTCTGCCCCTAAGGAGACGCCTCACGCACTCGTTTCTCTCGCTTCCCCCTTTTCCTGGCCGGCCCCCTCGCGGGGGTCCGAAACCGCAGTACAGAGGGGTCCACACTCAGTTCCGGGGGTCCGAGCTGCCGGCCCCCGACTCTCTCACACTCCCACTCGCACGTCTCCTTTGCCCGCCGCCGGAATGCTCACCCTCCGGCGCTCCTCGTCGTTGCCGGTCCCAGGCTGCTCCCGCTTTGCCAGCTGTCCTGGAGGTCCGAAGGGCGAGCGGCCGTCCCGTCTTCGGTCCCTCTTCAGGCGTGGCCAGATCCCGTGGACGAGCCCCCAAAATTGTTCTGAAAAAAAAGTCAGAGTCAGAGAGAGAGTTACTCTTGTGTATGTTTCTTTATTATCAAGCTTGGCCTTGGGGGAGAGCTTGCTTGCTCTCTTGGCAACGCAGAGGAGGAGGTACACACAGCTTCGCTTCACAGCAAAGCTGGGGACTCCCACCCCCCCTCACGGGCTTTTCCCCTTGCCGGGGAGTCCGTTTCGCTTCACTGATCAGGGGCCATCCAGCGATGGGGGACTCCTTCTCAGGTCACAGCGACTGAATAAAGCTGCTTTGGCGGACTCCCGTACCTTTTGCACTAGTCTAAAGCGCGACTTCAGTCCTGGATTTTACTTTAGTTCTCTGCTTTTTAGAGTCTCTTGTTCTTGAGTTGTTCCCAGAATTCCAGTGTTCTTTCTATTTGCATATTCAGACACTATCCGGCGAATGGGAGCAGAGATACAGGTAATAAGATGAATTCTTAATTAACAAACAAGTAAATAAAGTGATTAAGCAATATTAAAACAGGAATAAGGCAAATTCTTTTTACAGAACTAACATTAACAATCTTAATGGAATTACTTAACAATTAAGTAACTAAAACATAGATTATTTGAACAAAACTTATTTATAACACCTGTATCACTCCCAGTATGTCCCAGTATGTCCCAGTATGTCTCAGTGTACCCCACAGTCCATCCCAGTCTGATCAGATTCCCCCTCAGCATTCCCTGTGTTCCCAGGTTGTCCCAGTCCACCCCAGTATCACTCCCAGTATGTCCCAGTGTCTCCCACAGACTTCCCAGTGTCTCCCAGTGTGTCCCAGTCCTCCCCAGTGTTCCCAAGGAAACTTGAACTGCTCACGGTTGCCGTGGCACCCAAACCCAGCAGTGGGGTCAGGGCAGTGTCCATGGCCACAGCCCCTTGCAGACCTCCTGAGGAGAGACCCTGGATCAATATCAATCACAGAATGCTGCAATCACCTCTTCTCTAGAGATAACAGTAATAAAACACACCCTTTATAACAGGAATGTGTATTTCTTAGAAGCTCTTTGAAATCTTTCTCCATAACTGTTGTAGAAAACATTCCTAATGAACTGCGCCTGACCAGAGGGAAATCAAGGCAGAGCCATGGTTTGTCAGGACTTGCTTGATCCCAAGGAGCCCCGTGGTGCATTTGGTGCTGAGCCCTCAGGGCCTGAGAGGAGATTGCACAAAGCTTTCCAGCAGTCCAAGTCACAGGAAAAACCCAAAGTGTCTCACAGCATTCATGGGTCCCACTGAGGTCCATCCCCAACATAGGCTCCTCATGGACTCCTTGGAGGAGAGAACTGGAGGCCCTGATTGCCCAAAAACCTCTCAGAGACTCAGTGTGGAAAGGAAAACACAAAGTACTTTAAAAAACCCTTGAGTATCTCAAAGCATGAATGAGCCCCACTGAGTGTCAATACAAAGCCTCTCTAGGGACTCATTAAATATTTGATAATTGGAGGCCATGAGTGCACAAACCTCTCAGGGATTCAGGGTCAAAACGTAGTACTTTAATGACTCTTGAGCACTTTGAGGCATTAATGAGCCCCACTGAGTGTTGTTACTGACAAAACATCTCCAGGGACTAATTACAGCAGATAATTGGAGGCCATGATTGCACAAACCCCTCAGAGACTCCCAGGCCAAAGCAAAACCCAAAGTCCTTTGGAAAACCTGCAGTCCCTGGGAGCATTAAGGAGCCCCCCAGGGCCATTCCTGCCCAAGGCTCCCCAGGGACTGGTCCCAGCAGATCCCTGAGGCCACTGGGATGTGGGGGGATGCTGAGGGCAGGACAAGGGGGTGACAGTGCCCAGCCTTGCTGGGGCTGTGCCAGGAGGCCCCAGGGCCTCAGGGCAAGGTGTCTCCTCACAGCCCTTGGTGGCACAGACCCTGCAGTGCCCCAGGGCACCAAGACTTGGCTTCTCCTGGGCACTGCCAGCCCTGCCAGGGCCCTTGGCCATGTCCAGCACAGCTTGTCCTGCGCTGTCCCACAGCTGCTGCTGTGTCCCTGCAGGCTGCACACTCCCATCTCGCTGCCCCCTGCCTCTGCCCTGCATTTCCCTTTCTCTTCTCCCTGATATCCTGGGATGGGACGTGGGAGAATGGGTCAAAGCTCTACCAAGGATGATTTAGACTGCACAGGAGAAAGTGTTTCTTTGCTGAGAGGGTGCTCAAACACTGCACAGGCTCCCTGGAGAGGTGGTTGATGCCCCAAGGCTGTCAGTGTTTAAGAGACATTTGGACAGTGCCCTTAATGACAGCTTTCACTTTTGGTCAGCCCTGGAGGGGTCGGGCACTTGGACCAGACCATCATTCTGCTCTGAACTGCAGATCATTCTCAACGGGACTATCCTGGTCCGGTCTATCCCATTCCATAGTCATACCTGTACATGGATCCCTGCAGCAGCTGTGCTCAGACATTCTTCCAACAACATTCTCCTTGGTTCTGCAGTGTCACAAGGGCTCTTTGATCCTTGAGGTGCTGTAGTGTCATCATGGTCTCTTTGGTTCCACAAGGCCTTGCTGTGCCACAATGGCCCCTTGGTTCCATGAGGTTCTGTGCTGTCAACAAGAATCTCCTTGGTTCCGCAGTGTCATAATGGACCCTTGGTTCCATGAAGTGCCTGGCCTCCCACAGCCTCTCAGAGACCCTTTTCCCCCTCAAGGTCCCTGACAGCTCCTCATGGCCCCTCACAGCCCCTCACAGCCTCAGGCACGGGGCTCCTCCCAAAGGAGAAGGGGTCGGGTCCTGCTTGTTCTCCTTTGATTTCGGTCCCTTCACAGCCATGAGTAAAGAAAGGCTGAAATGGAGCCTTTCCCCAGCGTTCCCCTCGGGGTTCATTGCGGCTGAAGCTGTGTGCTGGCGCTGGCCCCAGCGCGAACATCCCTGCAGCCGCCCAGGCCTTTGCTGTCCCCCCGTGTCCATTCCCTGTGCCCGAGTCCCGCCCGGCTCTGGCAGCAGCAGGAGCCGCAGCGCAGCGGGCGCCGGCCCGGCCCAGCCGGGGCTCCCGGGCAGGAGCAGCAGCAGCGCCGGCCCCTTCCCACCTGCTCCTGCCTCGGCTTCCCAGGGCATTTTCCAGCTGAATTTCTGGAGTAGAGCGACAATCACCCACAAATAGCCCTTATTCCTCCGGGCCCGGCTGTGCTGCCCTGAGCCAGCCCTCAGAGAAAGAAAGGATCGGGTTCCAGCGCTGTTTTCAGCACTGTTTTACTCACCCTGAGGTGACAGCAGGAGGCTGCTGCTGCCTTTGCCTTGGGAATTGTAGATCATGGCTGCTCTTGCCCCTCTTCTGCTTGCCACTTGAATTTTATCCGTAAAACTGCAATTGCCTCTTTTGGTTGGTGCCACTCAGAGTGCCTGTGTGACAGGGAACTCTGGCATCATGAGTAGCAGATCTCCAAATGATCACAGGTCCCTGAGCTCAAAGCTGAGGAGAGTTAAAGCCACACAGGCCACATTTGCAGTGCTCAAACACAGCCCTGATGCTTGTGCTGATGAAATAGAATCAATTGACAGAGGCCATCAGAAATTGCCTCTGGAGAGTCAAATAAAATGAAAAAATCCACCAGAAGAAAAAGAAAGGCGAACTTCTCAACTCGCTTCATTGTTACTTCCAAGCAGCAGCACAAAGTGGAGATGCCGAGAGGTATTTCCAGCTGCTGCTGATCCCAGTTGGAGCCCAGCCTGCTGCCCAGTCCCAGCAGAACCTGAGCCCAGCCCGGGCAGCTCCCGCAGTGTCGGGAGCTCAGCGCACGCGGGGCCAGGCCCAGAGCCCCGGGCACGGCCGCCGATTGCGGGGCAGCGGCACAGGCGGAATGTCCTGCGGCCCAAACCTCCTGCTCCTGACACACAGCGCCCATCGTTCTCCCCCTCCTCCTCCTCCTCTCCCAGCACAGCACAAATTCCAGCTTGGAGGAGGTTTCCCAAGACAGGGCTCAGGCTCCTGTTTCAGCCTGAGTGTCCCTGCAGAGCATCAGGGCATCTTTCAGGCAGTTCCACAAGCTCGGGGTTCTCATTTCATGGGAAATCTGAGATGTAAATCCCTTGTTAGGAATGACAAAAGCAGAAATAATAAATTGGAAATTATTACGAAAACATGACCCTTCTTTACAGATCAAGTCCACCAAGTCATTCCCTGCATTTCTCCTTTTCAGATTCTTTCTGTCATCTGCTCTGAGAGCTTGTTCTGCTGCTTCCAATGAACTGATTGTACTCTTGATTTCTATCAGTGCATGACATGTAGAAACATCTAAACTGAAAACAGAAACAAATTCCCTCTTTCAGCCCATTTTCATGTTCTGGATCACTTTTGAAATGTCCATGTTGTTGAAATGATTATCACACAACCCTCAACTTCTGGCTGCAGGCCCTAGAGCTTCTTTCTCTGCATTCAACCATGCTTGTATTCCCTAACAATTCACGGAATCACAGAATCACTATGTTGGAAGAGACCTTCAAGACCATTGAGTCCAATCCTTGCCCTAACACCTCAACTAAATAATGGCACCGAGTGCCACATCCAGTCTTTTTTTAAACACATCCAGGGATGGTGATGCCACCACCTCCCCAGGCAGACCATTCCAGAACTTTATCGCCCTTTCCGTAAAAGGATTTTTCCTGATATCCAACCTGTATTTCCCTTGACGCAGCTTCAGACTGTGTCCTCTCATTTTGTCAGTTGCTGCCTGGAGAAAGAGACCAACCCCCAGCTGACTACAACCACCCTTCAGGAAGCTGTAGAGAATGATAAGTTCGCCTCTGATTCTCCTCCAGGACAAACAAGCCCAGCTCCCTCAGCCACTCCTCACAGGACTTGTGTTCCAAGTCCTTCACCAGCCTTGTTGCCCTCCTCTGGATGCACTCGAGCATCTCAACGTCCTTCCTAAACTGAGGGGCCCAGAACCGGACACAGCACTCCAGGTGTGGCCTCACCAGTGCCGAGTACAGGGGAAGAATGACCTCCCTGCTCCTGCTGGCCACACCATTCCTGATCCAGGCCAGGTGCCATTGGCCTTCTTGGCCACCTGGGCACACTGCTGGCTCATGTCCAGCCTGCTGTCCATCAGTGGAACAGGTCCCTTTCTGCCTGGGCACTGTCCAGCCACACCGTCCCCAGACTACAACATTGCAGGGGGTGCCCAAAATGCAGGAGTCAGTACTTGGACTTATTAAACTTCATCTTATTGGACTCTGCCCACCCATCCAACTGTTCCAGGTCTCTCTGCAGAGCCCTCCTACCTTCTAACAGATCTACACATGCTCCCACCTTGGTGTCATATGCAAATTTACTAAGGAGAGACTCATTACCTCATCCATGTTATCAATAAAAACCCTGAACAGAGCTGGCCCCAGCACAGACCCCTGAGGAACACCACTGGTGACTGGCTGCCAGCTGCATGCAGCACCGTTCCCCACCACTCTCTGGGCCCGGCCATGCAGACAGTTCTTAACCCAGCAAAGAATGCTCCTGTCCAAGCCATGGGCTGCCAGCTTTTCCAGGACTGTGCTGTGGGAGACAGTGTCAAAGGCCTTGCAGAAGTCCAAATACACAACATCCACAGCATTCCCACCTCCACCAGGTGGGTCACCTGGTCATAAAAGGAGAGCAGGCTGGTCAAACACGACCTACCCCTCCTAAACCCATGCTGGCTGGGTCTGATACCCTGGCCATCCTGTAGGTGCTGTGTGATGACACTCAATATAAACTGCTCCATGACCTTACCAGGTACTGAGGTCAGGCTGACTGGCCTCTAATTACCAGGATCCTCCTTCCCACCCTTCTTGTGAATGGTGTCATATTGGCCATCTTCCAGTCACCTGGAATGTCACCAGTGAGCCAGGACTGTTCGTAAATGATGGAGAGCAGCTTTGCAGGCTCATCTGCCAGCTCCCTCATCACCTTGGGATGGATCCCATCTGGGCCCATAGATTTATGAACATCCAAGCAGCTCAGCAGTTCTCTGACTGCCTCCTCCTGGATAACAGGGGGACCATTCTGCTCCCTGACACCATCTACCAGCCCAGGAGGGCAGTTGTCCTGGGGACAAGCCATCTTCCCACTAAAGACTGAGGAAAAGAAGGCATCAAGCACTTCTGCCTTCTCCTCATCTGCAGTTATGGAGTTCCCTCACACATCCAGCAGAGAACAAAGGTTGGTCTTACCCTTCCTTTGCCTCTAATATATTTGTAAAAACATTTTTTGTTATCCTTTACAAAAGCTGTCAAATTAAGTTTGAACTGAGCTTTGGCCACCCTACTGTTTTTCCTACATGCCCTAGGAACTCTCTTAAATACCTCCTCAGAGACCTGACGTTCCTTCCAAAAATGGTACGCCCTCTTTTTATTCCTAAGATCTTTCAAAACTAGTTGCCCATCCAGGATGGACGTTTGCCTCGTCAGCCCATCTTTCAGCACACAGTCTGTTCCTCTGCCCTCAAGATCTCTGCTTTGATGCACACCCACCCTTCCTGGACTTCATTGTTTTGAAAGGCTGTTTCCCAAGGAACTCACTGAAAGATCTCCTAAAGAGGTCAAAGTCTGCCCTCTCCAGTGTAAAAGTCTTATTAATATTCCTCCTGATTTCACCAAATATTGAGAACTCTCTCATTTCTTGATCACTGTGCCCCAAGCATCCTCCAACCACCACATCTCCCACCAGCCCTTCTCTATTTGCAAACAACAGGTCTAACATAGTCCATCCCCTGGTGGGCTCACACCAGCTGTGACAACAGGTTGTTCTCCATACACTCCAAAACCTTCCTGCACTGCCTCTTTTCTGCTGTATGGAGATCCCAGCAGATGTCTGGTAGGTTAAAGTCAAGAACAGGGGCTGGTTAACCTGAAACATTCTCCAGCTGCTTATAGAATAAGTAGTCCAGCTCTTCTCCTTCCTTCTTGTGTGGACGATAACAGACTCCCAGTAGGTACCACCAGTACCCTGTACTGTTTTCTTAGGGGAGAACAGGAACAATGAAAACCTTACCAATGGCACAACTCCCCAGTCCACAAGGAAAAGAAAGAACAAGTTGTCAGGTTTATCAAATATTTGTCCTGCTTTGCTGCAAGACTCCTGCTGCATGCACAGTGTGGAAAGCCAAGGGAGGCTGCTGGTGGTGGCACATCTTGTGACAGAAGCTCCACCCTGTTCTACTGGAAAGTTTCTTGGAAAGAGCAAATGGGATTGTGGAGCAGATTCTGGGAAAACTGAAAGAGCTTTTAAGAAATTAAATGAAAATGGAAAGAAACAATCCAAGATGTTTTTCTCTATTTCTATGCTCCCCTTTTCCATCTTGCACTACTTCTCCATCCCATCAATTCCAAATGGATCTCACCTCTAAGATCCATGACTTGACAAGTTTCAGACACTGTAAAATACCATGAGCTACATCCAATTTGCTTTCCCCTGTTTTTCTTGGAAAGCAATGCTGGAGACACAGGTGCAGTGCTTGGGTCAGGTACAAATTCTGCATTCAGGGAATGTGCTCTGACAGTGTCTGACCCTCAGCAGGGACAACGCCCAGCATCAGCCAAGGGGATTCCTGTGCCACCGTGCAGCAGTCAAGACTCTGGGTCTTGGCTCAACACTGCAAAGTTCCCGTGTCTGGACAGGCTCAGGGGCTGCCCCCGGGGAGCGCGGGGCTCGGCGCGGGGCTGAGCGGGCAACGGAAAAACGGACACGGGGAAAAACGGACACGGGGAAAAACGGCCCGGGGGCTTCAGTTGCAGCAGCAGCAGCGGCAGCAGCAGCAGCAGCAGCGGCAGCAGCAGCAGCAGCGGCATAAGACAAACAGGAGATTTTGTCTACCCCGTCCTGCTTCTTCTCTCCCTCTCCCTCAGTCCTGCACACTCTCCCGCAGTCCCACACCCCCTCCCGGTCTCCCTTTCCCCGTGTCCCCCTCCTCTCCCAGTCTCCCTCTCCCCTGCCGGGCCGGGCCATGCCCCAAGCCCGCCCCCGGCCCTGGACGGGGCTGCCCCGTCCCCGTCCCCGGGCGTCCCGCCGCGGTCTCCCCTCCGCCCGGCTCTGGCCGTACTGGCGGTGGCGATGCTGGGCGGGCATCAGTGCCTGGAGCCAAGGGGGCATCGCTGCCCTTTGGCTGCGCCTGAGCCATGCTCGGCCCCGGCCCCGGCCCCGGCCCCGGCCCCGGCCCCGGCCCCGGCTCCTCCCGGGCCCCGCAGAGGACACACACGGTGCAGCCGCTCCCGCCGCCTCCACTGCGGCTTCCCCGGCCCGAGCTCCGCTGCTTGGCAGCGCGGCCGCCGGCCCCGAGCCGCCGCTGTCCCGTCCCAAGGAGCGAACGCCTGGGGATGCCCGGCCCGGGGCGGTTGAGGGGCGCTCGGGGGCCGTTCCTGGCCCCGGGCCGAGCGCTGACAGCCGCGTCTCGCCGGCAGGGAAGGCGCAGCACGGCCTCAAGGAGCAGTACCGAGTGGGGTCGCTCCTGGGGCGCGGCGGCTTCGGCAGCGTCTTCGCGGCGACGCGGCTCTCGGACGGCGCCCCGGTGAGCGGCGGGGCCGGCGGCGGGCGCAGGGGATGGAGGATGGGGCTGGGCAGGGCGGGTGCTGAGCTCATCCCGCTGCTCCCCTTGCTTTGCAGGTGGCCATCAAAAGGGTGCCACGGAACCGCGTCCGGCACTGGGACCAGCTGGTGAGTGAGCAGGGCCAGCGGGAGAAGCCGGGGCGTGCTGGGCGGGGATGAGCCGAGGCCCGGCAGGGTGGAAGCCCCAAGGATGCCTGGAGGGAGAGCGGGTGTGGGGCCAGTGCAGGGTGCAGAGCATCCCGGGCTGGGTGAGGGCTTCCCCAGCCCTGGCACGGCATCAGCCCCACTGACGGCATCGTGCTCCTCCCGCAGCCCAACGGCACCAGCGCACCACTGGAGATCGTGCTGCTGCACAAGGTCTCCACTGGCTTCCCTGGTGTCGTCCAGCTGCTGGAGTGGCTGGAGCTCCCCAACGACATCATCATGGTGCTGGAGCGCCCGGAACGATGTCAGGACCTCCGGCATTTCATTCGGGCACGGGGGTTCCTGTCTGAGGAGGTGGCACGGGAGCTGTTCCGCCAGGTGCTGGAGGCCGTGCAGCACTGCACCAGCTGCGGGGTCCTGCACAGGGACATCAAACCAGAGAACATCCTGGTTGACCTGGCCACCGGGCAGGCCAAATTGATTGACTTCGGCTGTGGCACCTACCTGCAAGACACGGCCTACATTCACTTTGCAGGTGAGCCCACAAAGGGGTGTGCTCCAAGTTCTGGACATCTCCTGGCCCAACATCTCATGACCCAACCTGGGTGTGGCAGCAGGGATTCTCCCTTTTGCTGCCAGTCATGACATTGAGTCTTCAGCCAAGTTTCTTTTGAGCAGGGGCAGGTGGGGGTCAGCTTTCAGCCGTGCTGGCAGCCTTTTCCAGCCACTCTGGCCAGGACTGGGGCTGGGACTGGGGCAGCCAGCCTGACAGAAACACCCGTGTGTGGGGGTGGCAGAGATGGGTGGAGCCAGAACCTGTGCAGCAGCCAGTTTGGTGTGCAGGTGAGAAAGGGCTTGGACTGCTCCACTCACCTGGTCTGCCTTGGCTTCAGAATGTTTTTGGGGCAATGCAGGCAGGGAGGATTAAGGCAGGGTTTTTCCCCATCACTGAATGGGATTTTCCTTGTCATGGTTGGGCATTGCCAGAACTTACACTGCCCTCTTCCAACACCAGTGGCTTCTTTTCCAACCCCAAGGTTGTACACAGTCCCAGGTGCTGGCGAGAGGGCAGCAGGTCACACCACGTGCCACTGGGGCAGCCTGCGCATGCCCAGGGGTGCTGGGGCCAGGCTCTGGGAGCAGCAGCATCCCCCTGATGAGCTCCATCTGTATTCCATAGGAACACCGTCATACAGTCCCCCAGAATGGACCCAGTTCGGCTGGTACTACGGCAAGCCAGCTACCATCTGGTCCCTGGGCATCCTGCTGCACCAAATGGTCTGCGGGGAGCACCCTTTCAGAAGGGGCAAGAACATCAGCTGGGACCATCAGCTCTCGCTGCCAGAACGGCTCTCTCAAGGTGGATCCTCATCTCCGGGCACGGGGGCAATACCAGTGCTGGGAGACAGCAGCGGGCTGATGAGCATCCTGCTCTGGCAGCTGCTGAGGAGGTGGCACATGTCCTGCTCTTCTCCAAAACAGGGAATGGATGGGAAAGTTTAGGCCCAGCTCTGAGCACATCCAGCATGGCTTGGGCATGGGAATAGTGGGGCCAAGCAGACAGGAGCCTTCTCCAACTGACCGGCGGTTTCTGGTTTCCTTCCCCAGAGTGCCAAGATCTGATCAGGTGGTGTTTAACCATGCTAGATGTAGAAAGGCCCTCATTAGAAGACCTCTTCTGTGATCCTTGGATGCAGGATATTCATCTGCCATAGAAGATGGGAGAGAGCCACAGGCACCCTTTGATGCAGGGCCCTGGTAAGTTACAGCTGCACAGATGCCTTGGCAATCAGAAGCAAAGAAACCCAGACTTTTTTCTGCTGCCTGTGTCACTGCACAGAGGTCATCAGATGGGAACACACAGCCCTTGTGCTGGAGCTGAGCGTGTCTGCCCAGCACTGGTGGCTGCCATCCCAGCTGGTTTGGCTTGTCCTGGTTCACTGACAGCTGGGGCCCTGGGCAGAACACTGAGAGCCTGGTCACACCCCCAGGGAAGGAGAAGGAGCCCCTGGAGGAGCTGTACCAGGTGGGGCTGCTGCTGCTGGAGACAGCGAGGATGACATCGAGGATGATGACCTCTTCCTCGACCTGGCCACCACAAAGCTGAAGTTGATGGACTTTGATTCTGCCACCTTCTTCAAAGCCAGGCTCCACAGTGAATTTGCAGATGAGTCCACACACAGGGGGATGCTCCCAGATTTGGGCATTGCACAGCCTGGCCAGGAACCAAAGGTTCCCCCTTTGCTGGGGCTGATGAAACTGTTTTATGAGTGGGCCGCCAAGCTGCTTTGCGTCAGGGCTGGGGCCATGGGCTGGGGTGGTTATGGCAGTTGGCTCCTGGCCCTGCCAACAGCCCCCACCACCCACCGTGCCCTGGGCTGGGGCTGGGGCAGCCAGCCTGACACAAACAAACACCCATGGCAGGAGCAGATGTGGGACTCCAGCACCTGTTCCCCTGTGCTTTGCTTTGCAGGCAAGGAAGGGCTTGGGCTGCTCCACTCCCCTTGTTTGCTTTGGGGTCACCATCACTTTTGGGGGGCAGTGCAGGGGGGAAGGAGAAAGCATGGGCTTCCCTCACCTGTGGGTGGGTTTTTCCCTAGCATGCAGGGGTTGGGCCTTCCTCAAGCTGTGACTGACATAAGATCTTTTATTTTTTCCCTTATTTATCCTTTTTGCCTGTAGTCTATTTTCCTTAATTTGTTGTTTGTTTTTCTAAAGGAAGCCTTCCAGGCAGTGTCCAGTCTGGATGGGGAAGTGCTTGGAACCAGGTGTGGCGTGGATGGGCCGTGCCCTTGGAGAAGGCTGAGGACATCCTTTGGGAGCAGCTTTTCTTCCAGCAGCGGATGGCGTGAGGTGGGTCCCCATCGTCTCGGCATGGGTGGGATAAGAGCTTTTGGGAGATGGCAGCGAGCACAGGAGCATCCTGCTCTGGGCAGCTGCTGAGGAGGTGGATGTGCCATGGCTGGCTGCAGGCTGGGCACATGTCCTGCCCTCCTGCTCTGCTGCCAAAGGCAGCAATGATGGGCAGCTTTGGGCACCACTCTGAGCACGGCCAGCATGGCCTGGGCACCGCGGGCAGCTGGGACAAGGGCACAGAAGCCTTCAGCTGATGGACGGTTTCTGCTTTCTCTCCTTGCAGCCGGGCTCTGTGGATGCTGAGGCTGCTCTGGGCTCTGCCAGGGCTCTGCTGGAGCTCAGCACCGGGCCGGAATCAGCCAAAGAAGAAACGGTGTGACCTGCAGCAGAGACTTCTTGAGTGTTTTGGCAGTGCTGCTCAAGTTTGGAGAATGTACATCTCCTAGGGAAAACATGACATCCCCCCTAAATTAAACCTTTTCCATACCTTGTGAAACTAAATCAATCTAGGGTGACCCTAAATGACATTTTTCAGCATGCCCAAGTTGTAGCTCAGCCCTTCACTGAACAGTTCTCTCCCCCAGCTGCCTTTTACTTCACAACTGTTCCCTCCTTTCCCCCAGTGAGTTCCCAGCCCATCACAGTCTCTGTCCCACTGTTGCCTTCCTTGATGCCCCTCACCATGAGGGAGACTGAGTCCCAGGCTTAGGGACTCATCCTGTCCCTGGCGGAAGAACAGCAATGTCTCAGAGGCACAGTGGCATTTTAGTGTCATTCAGAGCTGCTCTCCAGCCCTCGGCTCTCCTCACTGCTGAGTTCCCTCTCCCTTTTCCTCATCCTTCCAGCAGCATGAGTTCCGTGAATCCCCCTGAGCCTCCCCACACTTCCCAGCCCACACACCCAGCTCAGTTCGACTAAAGCTGAAGCTTCTTTGTCTCCTCTGGCACACACCAGTGCAGTCCCGTCTGTGCAGAGCCCCAGCCCCAGAGCACAGCACACAGCAGCGCAGTCCGGGCTGGACCAGCTGCCCTGCGCCCCTGGCTTGGCTGTTTGTGGCACCTAAATGCTCCCTGTTTCCAGCTCTGCCTGCAGGATGGCCCCAGGGCAGAGCCCAGCCGGGCTCCCACTGCATCCCCTGGAGCTTGGGGCAGACAGTGGTGCCAGAGCTGAGCTTCATGGGGAGCACCCAGAGCTGTGGCTTGCAGTCAGTGTTTGCAAGGGTTGTGATCTCATGTCCTGCAGCTTGTGGGGAAAGGCTCTGTGTGTGCCAGGGGCTCTTGCATGTCTCTCTATCCATGGACAGAAGGGTTTGTCTGTGCAAGGGTTTCCATAATGTCTTTGTCCTCATGAGTATGGAATGAACGCTGAGAGTGAAAGTGTCAGTCACATTGCTTGCACACTCCTTCCTTTCTATACAAGCCACAGCAGTGCACACCCCCACGTATAGATATATTAAAAAGATAAGAATGGATAGAGATTTCCCACAGAGCTCTAACTCTGGCATAACTCACTTGTAACCTGGTGGCCAGGGGATTTTTTCCCCAGCTCTGTGTGAATATGTGTCCAAGAGCTGAAGGGAGCAGCATTCAGAAGCAGTTTCAGGATTTCTAGGCAGGAAATGGAGCTGACAACCATCCGTGTAACTCACCATATTCATCAGGATGAGCTGCTGGTTCTTTAGGAATATGGCAAATGGAGACACAAGGCTTGGGAAAAATCCCGGCTCTCTGTGGATTTATGCTATGGGGAGTGCAGCAGAAACACTTTGTGTCTGCTCTGGGGGACACAAGGTCCAAGGAGCTGCGGTGGCAGAAGGTGACCTGGGCTGGTGGCAGGTTAAGTCCTGTTTCATGACATTCAGAGTGGCACAGGACAAAGCCCCAACCCCCCCACCCCCCTGATGAAGTGTTTGTGTTGCTGCACGTCCTTGAGGAAAAGCTGCTGTCACACAATCCACTGGGATTTTAAAATTTCATTTGCAATATTTTATATCCAAGTTGCAAACTGTAATATTTTTACAATCAAGACACTGTCATGCACAATCCATCTTTCAGTTGCCTATTGCTTCAACCACAATTTAAAATAACTTAATATTGGAAAAAATTCACCAAAATCTTTAAAAAAAAAGATGCTGACATCAGTAAGCTGGATCCATGCCATCAGAACTAAGTAAATAATTTAGTTCTCTTTTTCAAAAAATCAGTTACCTCTTAATCCAAAGTTCTACAAGATTTGTCACTACACATTTATATTTTGCTTTCCTCTTTCATATATATTTGGTTTTCTTTTTTCTTTTTCTTTATAAGCAGACAATACGGCCTAAAAAAGGAATGTACACCAAAATGAGATACACTTTTGATAAACAATCAAAATGTACTCTTCTATTCTGTTTACTTTTGTTTGGATGCCCTGAAGAAAAAAATGTAGCAGAGACCAGTAGATGTGTGAAGTAGTTGCTTTGGACATAACTGGAGTTCAACACTGGTGACATCTTGTTCTCATCAAGAGTTGCAGAATTCTTTTGCATATCTTGAGCCGTGTGTTTGCAGCCACAGCACCTTCACTGCTGTTGCACCACTGCACTTGAATAACTGTTATTCCCTCACAGAATTTGGGCTCTGCCCAAGAACAAGGTGCTACAGTCCTTTGCTGCTGGTTCCTGTGTGGAGCAGCTCCCTTCCCGCTGGCTGAGCTGCTCAGGCCCTGCAGGGCTGAGGCTTTTCCCCACTGCTGGGCACAGACTGATGGAGCAGCACTGCTGAACACAGGGACACACAGAGGGAGCAGAAGCAGCTGCCTTTGTCCACCTGAAGCTCCAAGGCCCAAACTGTGAGCACACAGGGCTGGAAGAGATTGGCAGGCTCCCTGTTTGCTGTGCTGCCCCACTTGTGCCCGGCCCAGCTCTGCGGGAGGCAGAGGGAGAACAAGGGGCAGCTCCCTGCCAGCCCCAGCCCAGGGACCCCTCCAGCCCCGGGGCTTGGGGCACTGTCAGCACCCACTGCTCCAGCCACCACTTCTGCTGGCCCTGACAGCAACAACCAAATGGTGGCTGATCCCCAGGGAGCAGCAGCAGTGCCTGGATCTGATCCCTCACTCTGGGGCAGGGCTGCACAAATGACCCCCACAGCAGCAGCAGCAGCACATGGAGCTGACTTTCAGCACAGCCCCTGCCACTCTTCCCTCCCGTGTGCACTGGTGTCACAGCAGCCTGAGGCACCTGGGAGCCCTCAGGGCCAGCAGGGACTTGAGATGGCAGCCCTGGGCTCCTGGAGGTTGTGCAAGGAACAGAGCTGGGGACTCCCTCTCCACATGGAGCTTCCAGATGGAAAAGGCTGCTGTGAGCAGGCAGCTCCAAGGGCAGAGAAAGAACGGTCTCAACCACTGGATCTGTGCCACTTCCACAGTGCTGGGCAGCAGCCGCTGAGCACAGGGGGCACAGAGGGCACAGCAAGAGGGACAAAAGCAGGCAAGGTCAGAGACTGGGAAGAGCCAGACCTGGGGGCAGGAACAGCTGCTTCATTGCACTCTTGGAGAAAGCTCTTGGCTGCTTCAAAGCGTTGAAAGGCATGAAGGGCAGAGAGGAGGCCACACCAAACAGTGCTCCTGTTTTCACAGCCTCCCCTCTCAGTGTCCCAGAAGGAATTGCATGAACTGTATTCTTCTCTGTCAGTTGTCTCGTTCAGCATGAGCAGCTTAGCTCCACGAGCTGAAGGAGCTGAAGCCTTGGGCCTCAAGAGCTGAGCAGGAGGAAATCTTTTGAGCAAAGCAATGCTGCTAACATGGACCTGACTGAATCCAGCAGATGGAATCCTGGAATTATGGAATCCTTTCTGTTGGGAAAGACCTCTGAGCTCATTGAGTCCAGCCGCTCACCCAGCAGTGTCAAGCCCAGCACTAAACCATGTCCCTCAAGTTCCAAGGGCTGGACAACAGGCCCTGAGTGAGGCCTGAACAACAGGCCCTGAGCCAAAGGAGACCTCTGGATGAACCTTCCAACCAAAGGTTACCTTTGTATCTGCTCATTAGCGAAATATGCATGGTCATTAGAGCTGTGATAGATGTATCCACTCATTAGTAAAACATGGATTGATATTTCTGTGTTTAGAAACTGGACAAGGCCATGAAATCTGACATCTGGCCTTGTGTGGGAGTTTACGATCAAAGTCAACTCCCTTGGTTCGTCCTTGAGCCCTGGCCAGGCTTTGGGTGAAACCCAAGAGGAGAATGAAAGCAGATGTTCCTGCACTAGAAGTGCTGTCAGTTTGTTTATTCAGCACTGTCAGAGCTGGGCCCTCTCACAGCCAGGTTGGAGCCTCACCTGGGGCTGGAGGCACCTGCAGGAATTCCCAGTGTCCGGGAGTGGCTCTGTAGTCCTTGGCTGGGACAGCTTCCCCCAGCTGATGTGTGGATGTGGGTGATGGGAAAGTCTGAGGGGACCTGGTGCTGTCTCTTTCTTAATCACTGCAGGCAGTCTTTGGTAGTGATGATTGGGTGCATTGCTGAGCTTCTCCTTTGGTGATTCTTTGCAGTTTTGCATTAGAATAAATCACAGAATTCCTGATCTTTGTGTCTGTGTCTTTGGTGCTGACCCTGCTCCCCAGCAGAACAGACACTGCGGCCCCACAGAACCAAAGGTGCCGTGTGACACTGTGGGGCCTGGTGTGACCAAGTGTCAGTTGTGTCACTCTGTCACCAAGGACACCTCTCTGCCATTCCAGGACCTCTTAGAACTGAGGGGCCATTGTGGCACTGCAGGACCTCATGGAACCAAGTGGACCATAGTGACGCTTTGTGGTCTCATGGAACCAGGATGAAATTGTTACATTGCAGGGCCCCAAGGAATCAAGCAGCCATTTTGACTCTTCATGGCCTCCTGGAACCATGGAGACCATTCTGACACTGCAGGGACCTGTATAACCAAAGGTCCATTGTTTTCCTCTCGCTAGCACTGCAGAGTCCAGACTCTCCCTGCCCCTGTCCCAGCCCCACAGAGCAGCAGAGTCAGGTCTGGCCCTGCAGCAGGGACTGGAGGCCATGGGGCTCAGGGACAGGGACTCTCTCTGCCTCCTGGAGATTTTCCCCCTGCAGGTGTTTCCCTGTGCCTGATCACTCCCTGCCAGCACTCACAGACCCCAGACCTCTGTGCACTCTCCCTGGCCCTACAGAACCCTGCCTGTTTGCAGGGCACTGGCTGGGGGCAGGTTCTGTTTGCAGCTTGGAGAAAGGACAGGTCAGACTCAGCCTGATGGGCCCTGATGCCGAGGCAACAAGATAATGCTTGAACTGTGCAAAAATCTGTAGTTGTGCAGAAAGAAATAGTTACCTTATAACAAGGAATGTGAATGATGCCCTTTTCAGAAATCAGCAAATTCAGCAGAGCAAGCTGGATTGGTTTGGCACGGCCTGGTTTTTGGCAGCAGGGGCACCATGACTATCCATGGGGGATGCAGAGAGCCACTCTTGGCCCATGTGGATCCATGGGGATGCAGAGATCCACTCTCAGCCCATGGGGATCCATGGGGATGCAGAGATCCACCCACAGCCCCTGGGGAGGTGCCCATCCCAGAGCAGGTGGATGCCTGAATGAGGCTGTGATCCAGTGGGAGACCCAGTGGAGAGAGGGGGCCCTGCTTCCAGGCTGGAGCAGCCTGTCCTTGGAGGACTGCACCCCGTGGGAGGAGAGACCCATGCTGCAGCAGTTTGGGAGGACTGTGTGCCCGTGGGAGGGACTCACATTGCAGCAGGTGCGGTAGGGCTGCTGCTTGTGAGAGTGGACCCACGCTGGGGCAGTTCATGGAGAACTGTATCCAGTGGGAGTGACTCCATGGCCACATGAGGGAAGGGTTCCTCTCCCAGAGCACCAGAACAAAATCTCTAGATGAAAGGAGAAAACTCCCATGCTCTGTCTCCCTGTGCTGTCATAGGACGGAGGGAGGGGCTTTGTGGAAAAAAGGTGTTTGAAGGGTTTCTTTTACCTCTCATTATTCTCCTCTGATTCTGTTAGTATTAAAAATCACTTTGCAACTTAAGCTGAGCCTTTTTTGCATTTGAAATATTTCTCCTGATTCTTATCTCTCTCATGAAGTGTTTGTTATTGTTTTTTTCCTTCTCTGCCCAGCTGTGGCAGGGGAGGATGAGTGAAGGACTCTTGTGGGTGCCTGGCAGTGGGCCAGTGTCCAACCATGACACAAGGTAACTGCAAACAGCTGACCCCTGGCTATTTGAGCAGGCAATCTTATAGAGCTTGTGCAGGAAGCTGGGGTAATAAGTTCAAGCCCCAGGAAGTTTTCTGAGCCTTCATCAAAATGTCCACCAGGAGGGTGACGAGCACCGCATGCAGAGACCACGCATGTGCTACAAGGGCTTACATAATCATGTGATTAGGAAATATGTTGCAACATGAAGGTTTGGAAAGTATAATGAGAACATTAAAAAAATAAGGTATAAAAGATAGTACTGTGTGAAGAACAGACAAGTGAGTTTGTGGTGGAGCTATCCCACTCACTCCCAGCAATGACTAAATAAATACTGTTTTACAGACCTTATACTATGAAGTACTGTTTTCTTGCCTAGTTCTCCTAGTTTTTCTACCCATCTCATTGCCTACAAAATTGGACGTACCAGCAGGAATTCCCAGATGCTGGGAGAGGATCTTTATTCCTTGGCTATGAAAGAATCCTTCTGTTGATGTGTGGAACCAAGGAGATTATTCTGACACTGCAGGGACTCTTATAATCAGGGGTCCATTGTTTTCCTCTCGTGCCCCAGCCCTGCAGAGCAGCCCAGACCTGTCTGTCCCTGCAGCAGGAACTGGAGGCACTGGAGGTCAGGAACAGCCACTCTGTGTCTGGAATGCTCAGGACATGCTCAGCTCGGGCAGCTCGTGCAGCCCCAGGGCCAGCCCTGCTGCCCAGCACAGCAGCACAGAGTTGGCCCTGGGGTTCCTCAGGCAGCTCCTGCTGCCCCAGGGACAGGGCAGCCTCTTGCCAGGGCTCCTCTGCACAGCCACGGGCTCCTGCTCTGCTCCTGGCACATGCCAGCTGCCCACAGAGCCTTTCCCAGGGGAACACGTCTGTGCTGGCCTGAGCAGCCATTGCTGCAGCCCCTGCCCTGCTGCCCACAGCCCCGAGCTGGGGCTGCTGCTCTGCAGAGCACGGGGGCTGTGCTGCCCGGGGCCCTGGGCTGCCTCTGCTGGGCTCTGCTGCTCAGGCTGGGAGACAGAGGCAGCTGATGCTGCTCCCTGCACTGACCCCCTCCCACACAGGCTCTGCTGGGGCCATGGAGGCTGCTCAGAGGTGCCTGCCTTGTTCCAGGGCTGCCCCATGGCCTTGGGGCTGCCCTGCATCGTCCTGGGGAAGTTCCCTGAGGGTCAGACCAGTCCGTGCCCAGACTCCTTTCCCTGTGCCTGCTGTGTCCCCTGGGGCTGCAGAGCTCTCCTGGCTCACAGCAGACATTCAGTCCTTGATCTCGGGGTGAGCCCACCCTGGCCAGGCCTGTGCCCAGGGAGCTCCACTCCCTGCTGATCCCTGGCACACACTGTCCCTGCAGGTGCCCTGTGCTCTCCTGGCAGCCCCCAGAGCCCTCCAGACAAACCTTCCCCTGCCATCAGCCCTGGCACAAGCTGCAGAGCCACAGCCAGGTTCAGCACAGACCATTCCCCATCTGATGGGCCCTGGCCACCAACAAGCAGAACCTGACCCAGCCCTGAGTGCCCTGAAGGCCACACTGGGACCCTGATCTCATCCCACTGAGCCCTGGGAGAACAAGGAACACAAGGAGCCTCTCCAGAGTCTGTTCCTTGGGCCTGTTCCTGAGAGTGACTCTGCAGGGAGAGCAAAGCCTTCCTGCCCTGCCCTCAGGAGACCCCTTTGCTGCTGGAGCTGCTGTGCTGGAGCCCAGCTGTGTCCCAGCAGTGCCCATGGCCTGTCCCTGCCTGTGGGCACAGTACGGACACGCAGCAGGACAGGGACCAAGCTGCCAGAGCACTCGGGCCTGACAGACACAGCAGGGCTGGGAAGGAGAGGCTGGAGTTGGGAAGAGCAGGTGTGGGAAGAGCCAGGGCCATTGTCCCTGGCTGTGCTGCTGTGCTGGGAGTCTCTTCCCTCCACCTCTGCTCACAGGCACTGCCCCTGCAGAGACAGAGAAGGGATGAGGAAGCATCTTGGACACCCAGGGCAGAGCAGGACACTTTATTTTAAATAAATGCACAGTGATGATGGCTCCTTACTGTCACTGTTTATCACAAGCATGGGAGATGCTGATGTAGCAATACTGTGACTAATGGCACCGTTTTTGGAAATAATATATTTTAAAAAAAATTAAAATACACCAAATAGAATAAGAAGAAGGACACATGGCACAAACCAGTCTGGGCCTGGAATGAATTCCATTCTGAATGCTATGCAGAAACAAAGAGGCACTTGATTGTTGGTCATGTTCCTCAGGGCATCCTCACGCTCCTGGTTCCTCAGGCTCTAGATGAGGGGGTTCAGTGTTGGAGGCACCAGCGAGTACAGAAGTGACAGTGTCAGATCCAGGGATGGGCACCAGGGTGGCACAGGTGACCTTCAGGCTTTGCAGGGCCCAGGCACAAGGGCTGTGCCCGAGTCAGGGCTGAGCTCACACTCTGTGGGCTGGGGCAGAGCCCAGGCAGAAATCAGCCCCTGCCCCAGCAGCTCTGCAGTGGTGGCCACCAGGCCGGGTTGCCAAGGGAGGCTTCTGGCCATGGCCTGCAGGGAGCTGCTGCTTCCCAGGTGCCTTTGGTGTCCCAGGCTCTCCTGGCACAGCTCCCGGCACTCTGCACTTGTGCCCAAGGCCTTCACTGTGTTGGGGCTGGCCTGGGGCTTTTCCTGCAGCGGGACCTGGCCTGGCCATGGCACAGGAAAGGCAGTTCCTGCTGGAGCAGGAGGCTCTGCCTGGAATGGGCTTAGACAACTCCAACAAGGCTCTGTTTGCAGAGCCCCCAGTGGGAAATGAAGAAGGCAGGGATGGGGGTGGGTCATGCTTCTTTTGGGGTGAATAATGCTGAAAGCAGCCTGACTCCTCCATCCCAAAGTTCAACATCCTGAGAGGGAGCTGAAGCTGTGGCAGAACTGGAAAAATGCTCAGAGAAAGGAACAACCAAGTGACACCACTGAGAGCTTCTGCAGAGCTGCTGAGCTGGCACAGCCTGGGCACATCTGACTGACAGGGCAGCACTTCAGACTAGAAAAATCCCATCCCAAATTTTAACTGCAGCATCTCCTGACAATTCCCTTCTTGGCAGGGTATGGAGATTCCTCCCTGGAGTGGTGACACCCCTCAAGGTCACTGCCTGAGGCTGAGATAAAGAGATTTGCCCACAGAGGTTGCTCTGGGGGAGTAACACCCATCTCTAATTAATGACTGGTTTTGCTTTAATACGATTGCTTCAAAATTGCTTCCTAGAGCACTCTATTAAAATAGGTGTTATGGCTCCTACACTGTGGAGTAAATAATTCTGATTAAGACCTTTTTGTCTAATCATGATCATAATCAATCATATGTATATGTACACAAATACTTCTGGTTTGTCATCCTTAATGCTCTGGGACAAAGTTGTACAAAGGTTCAATTCCCCCTGTATAATCCTTTACACAGAAATCCGTGACAAAGTCTGGGGCTGGGATTGGATCCAGCCACTCCTAGCATCCTCTCACAGGATATTGTATAGTCTGTGGGTCCTGGTTTTGGGGAGCCTGGGGGTATGATTGGGGTGTTGGGGGTCCTTTCTGTACCTCATTACCCAACAGGAGCTTCTTTAATAAACTGTGCCTGAAGCTGCCGCTCTGCCCATGACAGGAACCCCTGTGAGTGTCTGTGACATCCCATCTCTTTGGCAGCCTGGAGACTCCTGGGATGTCCCCATGGAGCCCCTGTGAGTGTCTGTGACCTCACTGTTCTTTAGGAGCACAGGGATGTCACCACTGGACTCCTGCCACTGCCTGGGACAAATTGGCTCCTTGGCAGTGTACAGACACCTCTGTTGTCACTGTGCAGCCCTGTGACTGTCTGTCACCTCATGACCCTTAGAAAGATTAAGGACCCCTGGGATGTCACCACAGAGCCCCTGTGACTGAGTGTGACCAAACAGGTCTTCAGGAGCCCAGAGACCCCTCAGATGCCACCATGGAGCCCCTGTGCCTGCATGTGAGCTCACGGCTCTTTAAAAGCTGGAAAATCCTGGAATCTCTTCACTCTGCTTTGTTGTGGATGCATCTTCTCTAACTTGGAGGTTCCCTGATGAATTTTAGTTCTCCAGAGGCTTGCTCAATCTTCAGTTCTTCAGTTCAGGAATTCAGTGCCAAAGGCTCATTAATATTTCAAAACACCCAAAACCAGACAAACCCTTGGGAATAATTTCATTTCAAATCTTCAATTCTTCTGTGGTTAATTGTACACATTTCAGAAGTGTATTCTAAGAACATATACTATATCTCCTAGAAATGCAAAAGACTTTTGTCCAATTTAGTTTTGTTTTCCTGTTTATAGATTGGTATCAGCAATCCCCAGTTGATATTGATGCCCAGCACCTCCTAGTGCAGTCTGAACAGATATGAAAATCAAAACCCTTCGTGGGTGACAATCAATCACACTTTTCCCCAGCCCCCACCCCACCATTTCCCTCCTCCAGCCCCTGGGACTCAGAGCAGCCTTGTGCAAATCTGAGCTTCCTCCACTCCAGGCCTCAGCTGCAGCTTTCAGCTCCTTGGCACCAACTCCCACCTGCTTTCCTTGCAGAAGGAGCTGCCTGAGACACAGAGGGATGTTCGTTTATTGTTAACCAACAAAACCAAGAGAAGGTACAGCTCTGTGAAAAACAGAAGTCCAGCCAGTGACACAAAGAGAGGGGAAGATCAGGATTCCTTCTCCTGCCATCATACAATTCCAGGAAATTCCTGGTCTCTCCTGGTGGGAAACCTTTCACATTTCTTAAAAGTGCTCAGACGACCCAGCTAATGAAGATGTGCTTGTGCACCTCGCGAGCTGCAGGTCCTGTACAGCTCTGCAGGGCTCCTGTCCCATCTGCTGTGCTCCAGTGTAAAACAGGGAGCAGCACTGTCCCAGGATCATTAGAGAGCTGAATTGGAAAGGACCTCAGCAAGTCAGCAGCCCAAGCTGTCAGAAACTGGGTCAGACCAAGTGGTTCAAGGCTTGATTTGGTCTGGACTGGAAAATCCCAAAGGACAGGGAGATGGCAGCATCTCAGCACCTGGCTGAGCCCATGGGATAACAAAAAACCAAGTGTTATAAAATTGACTTTTATTACAAGTGATGTGTAGAAAATGGCAATAAATTTAATCTTTCTGAAATCGTCCCAAGACCAGTGTCCACACTGCAGCCTTGAGCTCCTGGTTCCTCAGGCTGTAGATGAGGGGGTTCAGGGCTGGAGGCACCACCGAGTACAGAACTGACAGTGCCAGATCCAGGGATGGGGAGGAGATGGAGGGGGGCTTCAGGTTGGCAAAAAAGCCAGTGCTGAGAAACAGGGAGACCACGGCCAGGTGAGGGAGGCAGGTGGAAAAGGCTTTGTGCCGTCCCTGCTCAGATGGGATCCTCAGCACAGCCCTGAAGATCTGCACATACGAGGAAACAATGAACACAAAACAGCCAAATGCTAAACAGGCACCAACCACAAGAATCCCAAGTTCCCTGAGCTTGGGGTGTGAGCAGGAGAGCTTGAGGATCTGTGGCACTTCACAGAAGAACTGACCCAGGACATTGCCTTGGCACAGGGGTAGGGAAAATGTATTGGCTGTGTGCAGCAGAGCACTGAGAAAGCCACTGGCCCAGGCAGCTGCTGCCATGTGGGCACAAGCTCTGCTGCCCAGGAGGGTCCCGTAGTGCAGGGGTTTGCAGATGGACACGTAGCGGTCGTAGCACATGATGGTCAGAAGGGAAACCTCTGCTGAAATGAAAAATACAAACATAAAAACTTGAGCAGCACATCCTTCATAGGAGATGTTCCTGGTGTCCCAGAGGGAATTGTGCATGGCTTTGGGGACAGTGGTGAGGATGGAGCCCAGGTCGGTGAGGGCCAGGTTGAGCAGGAAGAAGAACATGGGCGTGTGCAGGAGGTGGCCGCAGGCTACGGCGCTGATGATGAGGCCGTTGGCCAGGAGGGCAGCCAGGGAGATGCCCAGGAAGAGGCAGAAGTGCAGGAGCTGCAGCTGCCGTGTGTGTGCCAATGGCAGCAGGAGGAAGTGGCTGATGGAGCTGCTGTTGGACATTTGCTTTCTCCAGACACTGGAACCTTTTGCAGGAGAAAAGACAATGACAGCTGAGGAGAGATTTCTCATAGAAGAATCAAAGCCTTTTCTCACACACCATTGCCAGCCACTAAACACCTCACCCTTGCCTATGTCTAGGAGAACTTCTTTAATCTTGGCTGCTGTAGTCCTGATTGCTGCTGGCCAATGGAGGAGCCAGATCTCGACCTGCGGGACACCTGGGAGTCAGCCCTGACCCTTGGTCAATGCAGGGGAACAGTGAGGGCAGGGGCCAGTCCTGGTGTTTGAACTTGGACAAAGAATCTCCTCCTAAGGCATCAGAGCTGCCAGGGGGAAGGGATGGGGATTGCAGGAGGCAGAACAAGAGATTCTGCTGCACCTGGGGAGAACAGTGGGTACAGTGAGGCAGGAGGATTGTCTGAGCTTTAGTGCAGACTGAGGGGAGCTGCTCTGTCCCACTTTCCTGTTCCTGTCTTCCCTGGATTTGCACCTTTCTGAGCTCCACTCCCATGTTACTCTGGCAAGCCAGGAGACACTGCTGAGAGCAGAGGGATCCCTGGCACACAAAGTGGCTCCTGCCTTTCCCAAAGTCAGGGAGAGTCAGCTCATTCCCAGCCTGCCCTGCCCAGAGCTCCCCAGGGCAGAGGGAGCTGGGACACCCCATAGCTGTGCTCAGCCTGCACAGGAGGAGCCCAAGGGCTGGGCCTGAGCCTGCAGCTGGAACTGCCATTCCCAGAGAGCCCGTCAGCAATGCCAGGAGCACCTGGGCAAGGCAAGGAGAGAGAGAGCTGGGCCCTGAGGAAAAGCCTTTCCCTGCCCAGCCCTGCCCAGCCCCTGCCAGGCAGCAGCAGTGCAGGACAGTGGCCCTCAGGCCCTGGTCAGCAGGGAATGGGCACATGGCAGGAGAGATGCCCTTCATCTCTGGGGCTGCTCTGCCGGCCCAGGAGGGGACTGAGGGCCCCGAGCCCCCGGGCTGAGGGCTGTGCTGGCTGCGAGGGGACACAAGAGCTGTGCTGCTCAGGGCAGTGTGTGCCCTGCAGGGCAGGGCCGGCAGGTGCCACATCTCCCCTGCAGCAGGGCTCCCCTCAGCACTGCCTCCCTCCCTCCCTGCCCACACCTCTGCTGCTGGAGCTGTCCCAGCCCGAGCTGTTCCTGTGGCCCCGGGCTCCTTCCCTGCCAGTGCTGCCAGAGCCCAGCCCAGCCCCTGGGCCAGCTCTGCCCTGCAGCTGCTCGGGGCTGCAGGGGTTAAAGAACAGCTCCCCCAGGCCTGGGCACCATGGAAAGGGGATGCTGGATGGATCTGGAGGCTGGTGAGCTGGAGGCACTTGCTGGGGTTCCCAGGAATCCTCATCCTGATGGTTTAAGAGCCTCAGCCCCTGCCCTGCCCTGCACAGCTGAGTTTCCATTCCCACCAAGCTGAGCCAGGGGAATAGTGGGAGCACAGATTCAGGAAAGAAGAGACTCAAGTGAGAAACTCATGCCCTGAATGAGCTCATGAAAAATCCCCTCAGAAATGACCTGGGCATGAGCTGGAGCTCTGAGCAGCCCTGGCCCACACAGCACCCTCTCCACAGCAGCAGGACCTGCCCTGGCAGGAGTCACTCCTGGCACCCACAGCTCCCCTCCACCATCCATGGGGAGCTCCCAGGCAGGCTGAGAGCTGCCCCTGCCAGGTGGCAGATCCTCTGGCCTGGCCAAGAGCCCTCAGGGCTGCAGGAGCTGCTCTGTACGACAGCCCTGGGCACCCCTGGCTGCAGCCCCAGCTTCAGCCCCTGCAGCCGTCCCTGGCAGCAGGAGCCGTCCTGCCCTGTCCCTGTGACGGTGCCCAGGGCAGCCCCGCTCTGGAGCACATCCTCCCCCAAAGCAGCAAGGGCAGCAGAGCCATCCTTACAGCCATGTCAGTCCTGTCCTGGGTCAGCTTGAGGAGATCCCAGCAGCCAGAGACTTACTGTGTGAGGAGTGGTGAAGGTGTCTTCACAAAGAAGCTCAGAATTTTCAAAAGGTGTGAAGATTTCTCTGTGACTCATCTCAGAATTGTCCTTCCAGTTGATTTAACCTTCTGCTTCACTGCTGTAATGTACCTGCAGGCAGTGCCCTCAGCCCAGCTGGGCTGGGAGAGGAGCTGCTCCTCAGGAGAAATGTCTTTTTAAAGCTCTTCTTTATTGCCAGGAGCTTCCTCTGTGCCAGGAGCCCAGCCCAGCTCAGCAGCACAGACAAAGTACAAAGGCTTTAATGACCCTCTCAGGGCTTTGGGGTTGTTTACATCAATCTCAGTTCCTGAGAGTGTCTTCAAAAACTTTTCAAGAACTCAAAATTAAGTTGGAACACTGAAGTTTCTTCAAGTTTTAATGGATCCCACTGAGGGGCATGAGTGAGAAAGTGTCCCCAGATTCCAGTTAGAGTAGAAGACTGCAGCCAGTGATGACAGGTGGGGACAAACAAGGCAAAGGTGTCTCTGATGCTGAGCAAACCTGGATGTGTTTCAGGAATGCAAAGGGCCAAGGCCTGAGCCCCAGCCCCTGCCAAGGCAGATCCTGTCCCTCCCTCAGTGCTCAGGGCTCTTCCCGGGACACTGGGATGTGGGGATGTGCAATGCCAAGGGCAGCACCATGGGGCGGCCCCTGCCAGGCTGCTGAGCAGGGACAAGGAGGCCATGAGGCCCCAGGCCTGCCAGGGTCACTTGTCTCGTGCTCATGGCTCAGGCCCAGGGCCAGCAGCCATGGCCCAAGTGCTGCAGGAGTTGGCTGTGTCAGGGCCTTTCAGCTGCTGCCCATCCCTGTGCCCTCTCCAGCCCAGGCTGTCCTACGGTGTCCATGCCCTGCGCCTGTGTCCCTGCAGGCTGTCGTCATCCCCCGGCTGCCCCACCTCGCTGGCCCCTTCCTTTGCTGACAGCTCTGCGTCCTGCCTGCCTCTGCCTGGCCACAAAAAGACTTGGGCTACTCCTGACTCATTCTGAGAGATGTGTTGCACTACAGCATCGCCCTGGAAGGGAAATTCTTTCCTCTTTGGTTCCAGTCTGGTCTACCTCAGCTGCCCTTTGCATTAAGTTTTTTCCTTCTCTGGCTCTTCTCTGCTATTTCAAAGGGATTCACCATCTCTGAAACCACCCTTCAATCCCTCCCCAGGCTCTTGTCCCTTGTCCTCAAGTCTCCACTCCACTGAGCACAGAGCTCCTTTGTCCAGATATAGTGGTCATGTGCTTGAGGCCATAGGTACCCACACAAAAAGGACGGTCCTTTTCTATAGGAAGAAAATCACAGAACTCTGATGTTTTGAAGGCAGATCTGTCTGTCTTTGCAGCTTTTGTCTGAAAACCCCTCTTGCATATTTGTGGAGTTTTGGAGGTGAAAATCCATTTTAGCTGTGGGTTCCTAGACCAGAATGACAGTTCTTTTCCACAGGAAGGAAAGGGCAGAGCTCCAGTGTTTCAAAGGCTAATTAGATGCAACTTCAAGGAAGGCAAGTTCAGTCTGATCTGTTTGTCTTGACAGCTTTTGTCTGGGATCAGTCCTTGGATGGATGGAGTTTGGGAGGCCAAACCCTAGTTTTGTCCATGGGCATCTGGAAAAGAAGGACAGTTCTTTTCCACAGGAAGGAAAGGATGGACCTACAGTGGTTCAAAGGCAGATGAGAGGTCACCCTTGGAAACCAAGGGAACATATACAGTCCTGGGAGCTTTTGACTCAGAGCTATATTTGGATATAAGGAATTCTGGAGGCAGATTCCCAATTTTGGCAGTGGACACCTGGACTTGAAAGATGTGGGGTTTTTTTTTTCCATGGGAAGAGAAGCATGGCCCCGCAGTGTTTTGAAAACAGATGAGAAGCAGTCCCCAAGAGGCCAAGGCCAGGCAGAGATGTCTGTCCTGGCATTTTTCATATGTGAACAATCCTTGGATATAATCAAATTTGGAGGCAGAATCCCAATTTCGGCCATGGGCACCTGGAACGGGAGAGTTCTTTCCCACAGGAAGGAAAGCATGGAACTCCAGGGTTTCAGGGACAGATGAGAAGTAGTCATCAACATGTCAAGGTCAGCTGCACTGTTGCCATATTATGTGAGATTTTGTCAGATGTTTACAGCTCTGACTGAATTTTCCCACAGCTTTCTGATGTAAACATCTTGTTTTTCCACATTCCTTTCTGATGATGGCCAACTGATTGACTTGTAGCCTGGCCAGTGGGATGGAGAGGTGGTAGCCTTGTTCTCCAATCTCTGGTCATTCTTCAAAACCTATAAAAGTGAGGTCTTTGTAAACAATAAAGTCTTTTCTTCTTCAGCCTTCATTTTGTGGAATCAAATCTGTGAGTATTTACTCGTGTCCACTAGCAACACTGGACCATTCAAGTGGACCCCAGAGGCCAAGCCAACCAGACCTGTTCCATGTTCTTGGATCCTTGGGACCTGCAGCGTCACAATTTCCCCTTGGTTCCATGAGGCCCTGTGGTATAACAAGAGATCTTTGCTTACATGAGCCCCAATGATATCAGACTGCTCTCCTTGCCTGTGCAGTGGCGCAATGGCCCCTTGCTTCCAAGAGGCTTTGCAGCGTCACAGTGGTTGCCTTGGTTCTCTGAGGCCCTGTGGTGTCACAATGGTCCCTTAGTTTCACTGGGGACTCAGAGTGCCAGAATGGTCTCATTGCTTCCATGAGGCCCAGCAGTGTCACAAGAGCACCTTGGTTCCATGAGGCCCTGAAGTATGGAATGGCGATTTGATTCCATTGGGGCCCTCACTGTTATATGAGTTCATAGTTCCATGGAGCCCTGTAGTGTCAAATTGGTCTCCTTGGTTCTACAAGGCCCCAGAGTGTCACAATGGCCCCTTGCTGCCATGAGGCCGTGCAATGTCACAATGGTCTCACTGGTTCCATGAGGCCCTGCAGTTCCACAATGGCCCTTTGGTGTCACAAGACCTTGAAGTGTCACAATAGTCTCAGCAGGTTTCCCTGCCTCCTTGGTTCCATATTGCTTCATTGTGTCACAATGGTATCCTTGGTTCCACAGAGGCAGAATGTCCCCATGGCCTCACGGCGCCTCACATCATCACTATGAATCTCTAGATTCCATGAGGCCCTGTGTGCTACAATGACCCCTTGGTTATACAAGGCCCTGCAGTGTCACAATGGCCCTGTGGTTCTCGTGGGTCCTGAAGTGTCCTAATGGTCTCCATGGTTCCATGTGGCTCCACAATGTCACAATGGACTTTTGGTCCCATGAGATTTCATACTGCCAACAACAGTCTCCTTGGTTCCACAGTGCCACAAGGGACCCTTTGTTCCATGAGGTTCAGTGGTGTAACATGGACACCATGATCCCATGAGGTTCTGCAGTGTCACAATGGACTCCTTGGTTCTGCAGCCCTGCTGTGTCACAATGGATCCATAGTTCCATGAGGTTCTGTAGTGTCACCATGGTCACTTTGGTTCCACAAGGCCTTGCTGTGCCACAATGGCCCCTTGGTTCCATGAGGTTCTGTACTGTACACAGATTCTCCTTGGTGTGGGAGGACAGATTGTAAAGAGAATAGAGAGAGTGCTGAAGGCAATCTCACCCCTGATAAATTGCAGCTGTACTAATTCCCAAGAGTGGGAACAGCCTTGCCCTTAATAGATCCCAGCTATGTCCAATGAGAATGGGTGTTATAACACATTGGGTGAGCTGGGCAAGAGTCAGTTGGAGTCTGCAGTCTGTGCTGTGAGGAAGGAAGGTCAAGTGCTTGTGTGAGGGATGGGCAGGGTCAGGAAGTGATGCAAGGGACAGGAAAGAGTTAGCCCATCCTGAAAAAGGAAGAGAGGAGGAAGAGAGCAGGGGTCAGAAGGCTGTGTGGAGCTGCCTATGGGTAGACTACAGAGAGAAATGTATAAGAGCTTTTAGGTAATAAGGGACTGACACCTGTGTCAGTCATGGCTCTGCTGTCGACTGGTGCCATCTATGAGGACTGGGTGAAAATGAATGGGGACCCTGACATGATCCTGACAAATGCCTACAGGCCTAAGAGCAGTGAGATGGTGGAGCTCACCTAAACTGAGCCAGGCAGATCAAGAGCCTGAAGAAAGGAGCCAGGTGGACCTGATTGCCTGAGAGGCCTAAAATAGGCAGACCTGAGGGCCTAAAAATCTGGGTCAGTTGCAGCCAGGTGGACCTGAGAGCCTAACAGCAATGTAGGCAGACCTGGCAGCCCAAGAATCTGATGACTTATGATACACTGACCCCAAGGTATGGCCTCAGTTTGTGGGATCCTGGGGCAGCACATGCCAGTGTTCACAGCAGCACAGCATAGCTAGAAGCAGTGGCAGAGCTCTGAGATGTGGAGCCAGAGCTGCACAAAAGGAATGTGAGAAAAGCTTAGTGTGACCAACTAACACAAAAAAAACCAAAACAAAACAAAAAAGGAGCTGACCATACTCAAAGGAAAGAAACATTATGAAAACAAATTTAGAATTACATGAAGTGGAGTGTTCAAAAGATCAAAGACAAGAGGGAGGGAAAGAGCAAGCAGAGATGTTGCTTCATCCAATGGAAGAACTGAAATTGCAGAAGACAAAAGACCAAAAACTGAAAAAAGAACAGGAAAATTTACTAAAGCAGCAGTGAGAGCTAGAGACAGATTAGTTCTATTATTCAGTTCAGTGTGTTTATTTGCTGGTGAAACATGTATTTTAGTCAAAAGTTAATATTCCATGGGCGTAGATATCAATAGGCATAAGTGCAAAAGCTAGTATTTCATGTTCTGTTAGACTGATGTTCTATACTGTTAAGAGCAAAGCAAACAAAGAAGAGAAGGTTAACAATTAATGAGAAATGGAACAGAAACGGTTGTTATGCCACTGAAAACATTCACTCTGAATCTACATTTCAAATAACACAGTTGTCCCATCTGAAGGAGGCTTTCTCTCAGGAGAAATGTCTTTTTGAAACTTTTCTTGGTTGCCCCAAGCTGCCTTTTTGCCAGGAACCTGGCCCAGCTCAGCAGCACAGACAAAGCACAAGGACTTTAATGACCCTCCAGTGAATTTGGTGTTGTTTACATTCAACTCAATCCCTGAGAGTGTCTTCAAAAAACTTTTCAAGAACTCAAAGTTAAATTGAAACACTGAAGTTTCTTAATGTTTTAATGGGTCCCACAGAGCAACCCAACTGAGAAAGTGTTCACAGGTTCCAGTTAGAGCAGAACACTGCAGGCAGTGATGACAGGTGGGGACAAACAAGGCAAAGGTGTCTCTGATGCTGAGCAAACCTGGATGTGTTTCAGGAATGCAAAGGGCCAAGGCCTGAGCCCCAGCCCCTGCCAAGGCAGATCCTGTCCCTCCCTCAGTGCTCAGGGCTCTTCCCGGGACACTGGGATGTGGGGATGTGCAATGGGGCGGCCCCTGCCAGGCTGCTGAGCAGGGACAAGGAGGCAATGAGACCCCAGGCCTGCCAGGGTCACTTGTCTCGTGCTCATGGCTCAGGCCCAGGGCCAGCAGCCATGGCCCAAGTGCTGCAGGAGTTGGCTGTGTCAGGGCCTTTCAGCTGCTGCCCATCCCTGTGCCCTCTCCAGCCCAGGCTGTCCTACTGTGTCCATGCCCTGCGCCTCTGTCCCTGCAGGCTGTCGTCATCCCCTGGCTGCCCCACCTTGCTGGCCTGTGGTGGTGCAGAACTGTTTTATTAGGTTTTTATAAGAAGTTTATGTTATGGTTCATTTCACTGTATCCCCAATTCTGTATCCCTTTTTGTGTTGTCTGTACAATAAGGTGTTTTGTGTCCTCCCACCCCCCTTGCTCTGGGACAGCCTGTTTCTACAGGAGCCCTCCCAAGATTGCAAAATCTCAGGGAGAGGACTTCAGGTGATAGGCCCCCCGGGGGGAATTCCTTTAGCTTTGGATTTTAGTGGTCCGAGGCTTCGGGGTGGGCACACCTTGTTACCTCCTGAAACCCCTGATTCGTGGTTTTGTAGTATCCTCCCTGAAACCCCTCCCCCGCATATAGGGGGCAGGAGGGAGGAAAAGACTCTCTCAGCACCTCTCTCAGCCTCTCAGCAACATCTCTCAGCACCTCGCTCTCAAACTCTCTGCTCCTCAACTCTGGAGCTAATAAACATCTTTTAATCTGCTAAGCTGAGAGCCATCCTTTTCTATTCTGCTGCTTTGCTGTCACACTTTTGGGGGTTCAGCTGCCGAGCCGAGAAGCTGAAATGAACTGGGATCATTCTGTGCCTGGGTTGACCCGAGCTAGCCAGAGGTCACCTCCCGCCCGGTGCGGGACGGAACCAGACACACTGGCCCCTTCCTTTGCTGACAGCTCTGTGTCCTGCCTGCCTCTGCAAAGCTGATAACAAAAGGGTAATTCCATTTTTACCCTGCCTGTGAAGTTTTAGCCAAGAAACCAATCACATAATGGGGCTGCTTTTCATGTGACGATGGTTGTAAGACAAAATGAAGACATCTGGCTCGAGAGTGTAGTGATAGAAAAAACAAGGAGTGAATCTGGGAAGTTCAAGTGGGTTTTATAGAAATGTGTAACTATAAATACACATTGAGTGACTGTGCATAAACAACACACTGGTAGAATTACATGTCCATGCAAGGTTAGGAGTTACCACACTAGATCTGAGGCCTCAATCAAGGATACCCTCTTAAACATCAAATTAGTGATGATGTCTTTTTCTGATATTTCAGATGTTTGGTGATGGTGGGGCCTCACAGAACCAAGGAGTCTCCTGTGACACTGTGCAGACTCATGGAACAAAGGGTCCATTTGGACACAGCAGAACCTCATGGAACTAAAATCCATTTTGGCACTTTGGGACCACATTGAAGCAATGGTTCCCTGTGATACTGCAGTTCCAAGAAGACCACTGTGACAATGAGAAAACACTTGGAACCAAGGAGCCATTTCTGACACAGCAAGGCCTCCTGGAACCATGGGTCCATTGTGACACTGCGGAGCCTCACAGAACCAAGGTGACCATGGAATAGTACAGAACCTCATGGAACCAAGGGTGCATTAATAATGTGTGTGGCCCCATGGAACCATGAGCCACTGTGACACAGTGTGGCCACATGGAACCATGAGCCATTGTGACACTGAGGATCCAAGGAGCCCATTGTGACTGAGGAACCTCATGGAACCAAGAATCATTGTTACACTGTGGAGCCCTGTGGAACCAAGGGGACCACAGTGACATTGTGGGACCTCATGGAACAATGGAGACTCTTCTGACACTTTGGGACCCACTGGAACCAAGGGGCCATTATAGCATGGCAAGGACCTTTGGTAGTGGCTGAAGAAGTGGATCTTCTGCACATCAACCCCAGAGCCTGACACAGGGACAAGAGGCTGGGCTGTGTGAGCAGCACACCAAGGACGTGCATTATCCAGGTCACTGTGGCCTGGCTTGGGTTCCCCAGGGCAGGAAAGATGTCTGGCAGCCTCAGCAGGGTTAGGGAAGGGCCCCAAGGTGGGGCTGGAGCCCTTTGGCTCTGAGCAGAGGCTGAGGGAGCTGGGCTTGTCCAGCCCGGAGCAGGGAAGGCTGAGGGGCTCCTCAAGCCAGCCTGGCAGTGCCACCGAGGAGGTGATGGAGAACACAGAGCCAGGCTCTTCACCGGTGGCCTGGTGGGAGACAAAAGACAATGGATGGAAGAGGCAAGAGAGGAGCTTCAGCCAGGACTGGAGGAGATAAAATGGATCAGGCTGGTTTCAACATTTCCTCAACACCAAAAGCAGCCTGAACGCATTCTTGATCCATGACTGGCACCTTTGCAAACAGGACACTGTTGGAGCTGTTTTGACCTCCAGTCCAGGCAGAGCATCCTGATACAACATCTTGATTGATCATATCTATCTGAGCATCATCTTTGCTGAAAACTGGTGTTGCACAGAAATCCCTTGTCGATGGTGGATGGGGGATGGACATGCAGCTGGGACATTGCACAAAAAGGGAAGGGAAAAACTCTGATGGGTGTGAAATAGCATCATGTTCAACTTTTGTAAGTTGGCAATGAAGATAAACATTCCTCAGCTGCTCTGAGTCCCAGGGACTGGAGGAGAGAAATGGTGGGGTGGAGGTAGGGACAAAGCGTGATTGATTGTCAGCCATGAAGGGTCTGGATTTTCAGTTCAATTCAGATTGCACTAGGAGGTGCTAGGAATCAATATTAACTGGAGATTGCTGATATCAATCTGTAAACAGGAAAAGAAACCTAAACAGGACCAAACAATTATTTCTTCATTAACCAGAGAAGAATTTAAAACCTCAGTTATTCCCAGGGGCTTGTCATGTTTGAGTCTTTTCAACAAATGTTAATGAGTTTTTGTCAATGAATTCCTCAACTGAAGAACTCAAGGAAGAAGAGGCCTCTGAAAAAGTAAAATTCATCAGCAACTTCTAAGTGGCTGAGGATCCATCTTCATCATGTCAGGAATGAACGGAAATGGTCACAGCTTTCTGGCTGCCCCAGCTTTGGGATGGGCCCTGGGCCTGGAGCAGGAACAGCTCCTGAGGGCCACAAGGCCGCGGCTGTTGTGCTGGCCTGGGCAGATGGGATGGCAGCAGGGGCTGCAGAGCTCTCAGGATGTCCTGGAGAGGAGAGCAGGGCACCCAGGGAGCCTCCTTTTCCCTTGGCCAGGCACCTTCCCCCATGGCTGGGGCTGAACCCTGTCTGAGCTGCAGCTGCTGCTGTGCCCTTCCGAGGGGCTGAGGCCGTGGGGCCCCTGCCCAGAGCAGCCTGCCCTGAGCAGAGCTGTGGGGCCAGAGCCGGCTGAGCTGTGCTGGGGAGAGGCCCTTGGTGCTGCAGAGAACTCAGGGCAGCTGGCAGAGCTTGGAGGGAGCTGGGCTGGGCTGAGAGAGCCTGGCACAGAAACCATCAGTGTCCATCTCAGCCGGTGTGAGCATGCAGGGGCAGGACTCAGCCCAGGCCTTGTGGGGCAGGGCCAGCGCCTGTGGAAGGCATTGAAAACAAGCAAGTGCCCCAGAGAGGAGGCTGCTCTGTGCCCTTGGTGGCATGGACAGAGCAGCGAGGGGGCCCAGGACATTTGTCACTGCCAGCCTCTGTCCCCAGCCATTGCCAGCCCTGGCTGCTCAGCCCAGGTTTGCGGGGCAGTTTGGCTGTGGCCCAGCTCCATCCTCCTGCGGGGCTCAGGGCCTGTTCCCGGCCATGGCCAGCCCTGCCCGGCCTCTCTGCTGGCCCAGAGCCCGGCAGAGCCCGGGGCAGGGCTGTCTGTGCAGCCCCACAGGTGCCACGGGCTGTGCAGGAGCTGGCAGAGGCTGCCCAGCAGGGAGGCCATGGGGCACAGAGCCCCAAGGCTGCTGTGGGCACCACGGCACAGGGGCCGTTCCCACCCGCAATGCTCCTGTCCTGCCCTGGGCCTGCACAGGGGCTGTGGCACCATGGCTGGGCCAGCGCGGCACAAAGGGGCCACGCAGCCGATGCCGGGGCTGACAGCAAGGCCAGGCACAGACAGGGAATTCCTGGGCATTGCCTGGGCTGGGCAGGGCTGACTGTGGGAAGGGCAGAGCTCAGCTGCCCTTGGTGTGTTGGGGAGGATGAAGCCAGAAAGCCCTATAAATATGATTGCTTAGATTCTGAGAATGTGAAACCTGTAAGTGAGATAGAATTGAATGTAAGTTTTGATGTTTGAGATGTATTAGATACTGGATGTCTGGGAAAACAGTTATGTGACCAGCTGAAGGTTACCTGCAGCCAGACCCAGAGGTCAGATGGAATGTTCTGTCTCACCTCCAATGTATGGTTCATCCCACACCTGTAACCCTCCCCTGAAGTATCAGGTATCTGTAACTCCATTGGCACAAGTCCTGTTCCAGCCCACCTTGAGACCCCTTATCAGGGGGCTTCAAGGGTGGGTTGGTCTCTTTGCTCTCTCCTCTTTGCCTGGCACCCTTCCCCGAGGACTTTCCTCTCTTGGAATTTCCTCTCCCTACCTCTCCCTTCTCCCACCTCCCTCGGCCTTGCCATGAGCTGCACCTGGCAGCTCAGAGCAAGGCCTCATATCTTTTACAATAAACCTCATCTTCTAAAACCCAACTTCAGAGATCTCTCTTCTACATTCATTCATACCGTCCTGCAGTCCACAGCAGAGGAGAAATTTCTATATTGGTGGCTGCAGGAAAAGTCCAGAGCCCAAAGAGCCTCCATGGCTGTGCTGGAGACCAAGGCTGGAGGAGGGAAAGGCAGGGCTGCTGCTGGATGAGGCGGGGGGGAGATTGAATTCCAGCAGACACCGATGTGAGGCCTAGAAAGGCTTGGAGGAAAGAGAAACTTCACATGCCTCAAAGGGGATGTTAACAGATGTAAAACTATCTCCACCTGGTGAGCACACACAATGCTTGTTTTTCAAAACCCTCTGGCCCATGGAACTGCACAATGCCCATTGTGTAAGAAGGAGAATTGGAAAATGACCAGCTCCAGTTGTGCCAACTTTTAAGAGTCCACCAGGCTGTCAGGTGTGACTCGGGCATCACCAACCACCAGGGACCACCAAAGAGACCCCCAGGAAAGAGAATATATCTGTGGAGAGAAAATTTGTTAATGATTTCAGGGAAATAATTATCTATATATGCTTATACTGTTAAAATCACTGAATATGTTTGTAAAATACAGTCTGTAAGCAGGAACTTTCCTGTACTCAGCATGCACACCTTTGGAAGGAGCAATTCCCCCTTGTGCATCTGGCTGAATAAAGAATGCTGCTTTTTCCTGATCCCTTGGTGTTAAGCAGGTTTTTTTGTTTGTTTGTTTGTTTTTTCCTCATTTTTGGTAGGAGTGTCACAATGGATCCTCACTTCCATGGGGCCCTGCAGTGTCAAAATGGCCCCTTGGTTCCATGAGACCCTGCAGTGTCATAATGATCTCCTTGGCTCTGCAGTGTCACATTTGGACTCCTGGTTACATGAGACCCCAAAGTGTCACAATGGATCCTTGTTTCCATAAGGTCTCACTGTGTCACGTTATTCTCATCAGTTCAATCAGACCCCACAGTGTCTCTATGCCCTACTTGGCTCTGCAGTTTTAAAATGGCCCTTGGTTCCATGAGGCCCTGCAGTGCCACACTGGCCCTTGGTTATACAAGACCCCACAGTGCCACAAGGATCCCCCTGCTTTCACGAGCCCCTGAAGTGTCATAATGGCCTCTTGGTTCCTTGAGACCCCTCAATGTCACCATGGACCCCTTGGTTCCATTGGACTCCCCTGTGTCACAAAGGTTCCCTAATTCCACAAGCCCTTGCAGTGCCACAATGCTCTCCTTGTCTCGATAAGGTCCTGAAATGTCACAATGGCCCCTTGGTTGGCAGTATCCCAAAGGACATTTGGTTCCATGAGGCCCCTTGGGGGTACAATGGATTCTATGATTCCACGAGGCCCCGCAGTGTTACAATGGTCTCCTTGGTTCTGCAGTGTTCAAATGGTTGCTTGGTTCCTTGAGGTCCCAAAGTGTCACAATGGCCCCTTGCTTCCATGGGACATCCCAGTGTCACAAGGGTCTCCTTGGTTCCACAGTGTGACAATGCACCCTTGGTTACAGGAAGCCCTGCAGTGTCACCATGGACATTTGCAGGGCTGGAGCACCTCTGCTCTGGAGCCAGGCTGAGAGAGCTGCAGCTGTTCAGCCTGGCTGTGAGAAGGCTCCAGGGAGACATTAGAGCCCATTCCAGCACCTAAAGGGGCTTTGAGAGAGCTGCAGAGGGACTTTGGACAAGGGCCTGGAGTGACAGGACAAGGGGGAATGGCCATGAGGAGAAGGAGGGCAGGTTTAGATGGGATATTGAGAAGAAATTCTTCCCAGTGAGGGTGGTGAGTCCTTGGCACAGGTTACCCAGAGAGGCTGCAGACTCCCCACCTCTGGAGGTGTTCAAGGCCAGGTTGCATGGAGCAATCTGGTCCAGTGGAAGGTGTCCCTACCCATGGCAGGAGATTGGAACTGGATGATCTTTAGGATTCCAACCCAGGCCATTCCATGATCCTAGATTTGCCCCTCCATTACCTCATTTAGCAGCAGGTTGACATGTTCCTTTTGCAGCCATTTACTGCAAACACAGCGACTGAATTAACTTTGATCTGGATGTTGCCTGTAGCCTCCATCAGCTCCAGCTGAGCTTTGGCCTTCCTAAACACATGGATACACGCTCAGAACAGATTTCTGAATTCTTCCTCTGTAGCTTGTCCTCACTTCCACCTCCTGGTGGTTGTGTTGTGGTTCATCCCTGTCATTTGTCCCTGAGGCAGCACAGCCCCCCTGCCCAGCACAGGCCCCACATTCCCCTCATCAGACACGGCACAGCACAGGGTGTATTTTGGGTGGGCAAATGGTCCCCACCAGAGTGTCCACACCAGACCTCAATGTCGAGTTCCAACACCCACATCCCATGGCAGGGTTCACAGAGAGCCCTGCTCTGGGGTCTGCCAAGGGCTGGGTGAGGAGGGAGCCTGGGACAGGGTGGCTGAAATCATCAGGAGGAAGAAGATAACCACTGAACAAATAGACCAATAAACTAGGCTGAGTTCCCAGGACTGAAAGAGGCTGCTAGAAGCGGCTGGAGGGATGGTCAAAGCCCTGGGGCACCTTCTCAGACTGGCCATGCCACCAAGGCCACAGACCAACCTCCTCAGTGCTGCACCTGCCTGTGTGAGATCCCTGCCAGGGGACTGGCACAGCCCCACAAACCTGCTGGAATGTGTCCTGGCCCTGCAGAGTCACACAGCTCAGCTGACATGGGTGGGTTTTATCTCCTGGGAATTTCCCAGTCTCGCCCAGCTTCTGTCCAGCTCTGCCCACCTCCCCTTCCCTAACCCCAGTCCAGCTCAGCCCAGCCCAGCCCAGCAGCACATTCAGGGTGAGCCCCATGGCAAAGCTCTCTCTGGGGTGCTCCAGCATCGTGTGCACTTGATATGGGGGACGTTAATGGATATGAAAATGCAAGATTTTAGCAGCAGCTTTTGGTGATTTTGTAGAAGTAAAAAACCAGGTTGTACTGAGAACACATAGAAGATTAGCTAATAAACTTGATTGCTAGGTAGTTATTAGGTCCAAGTCCAATAGGTAAGATATAAAATGTTGAAACTTAGCACAGCAGGATTTTGGTATTTGTCAAAAATCAATAAAGCAGAACTTTGTGGCTTGCGAGCCAGCAAGAACCAGGCTCATGGTTTGGCCAGAACCAACTGACATGGGAATTAGCCAAATCCTTCCTGTGCCTGCCCAGAAGGAGGGGTCAAGAGGAGGATATTGGGATGAAGACTAGTTACTTCATCAGAAGATGCCGACCCATGACCACCAGAGGGGATTCTGCAGCTGCAGAAAGATCTTCTAGCTAATTTTAATATGAAGCAAGGCTAGGCAGAGCTAGGTAATGAATATGTATAGGTTTATTGTGAAATTTAATGCATATACTTCAAATGCATAATACCTCAAAAGATAAATAAGCGAGAGAAAGTCACCAGAGCAAGCATGGTTTGTAGGAAATTTCCCCCCATGTGTCCCAGCTGGAAATAAAACATACCCGCTTTAGAATTTTCTAATTGTAATGTTCCTATTCTATCCTTCACTTGGTGACCACGAAGGGACTTCTTTGTCTGGCTGCAGAAGCTCCCGTCTGGGTGGACACTCCAAGGCACACCCCAGATCTTTTCCAGAGGGGACTCTGCTCCCTGCAGGGAATAAACAAGGACATTCCACATGTCAGAGAAGGTATATTTAATTGACTTTTAAGGGGACCACCCAAGGTAAATCTATAAGCTGGAAACGTCTGCACAAGGTTAAGTACCTGTCAGAGACATCTGATATAGTAATTTTGGAAATATGGAAAAAGAGGATTTCTGTTGACCACACTGTGTGGCCACTGGCAGATGTCGGGGTAATCTGAGCAGAAACCAAGATATTATCAATATTATTTATTACTTGGTTGCTATACCATAAATATCCTGTAAAATTGTGTTTGTTTTAAGATTTTGTTAAAGAGTGGTGGGAAAAAGGCTTTCTGTAAGATGATTCATGTAAGGTGATTTATGTGGGATGAAAAGCCAGTGATATATGATGTGTGGGATATGTGGTTTTGTTGTAGTGCCTTTTGAAAGGAATTTTGGAGTTTTTACAATAGCTGTGTTCATTAGTGTGGAAACACTTCCCTCTTGTGACAACCAACTATAATTGCAGTCCTTTGTTGTAATACCTGTATTCATTTTTGTGGAAACCCTTCCCTCTTGTGACACCAACTATAACAGCAATTGAGTTACTGATCTTGTATTTGTGTGATTGTGTGATTGCTAAGTTTGAACATTTGATTGTGTGAGTGAGATGTGCCAGCAGACACAGAGTGAGTGCAGAGCCCTGATCTGCGTTTCCTTCCCTGGGTGACCAGAACAGCCAGAGACAGGCAAAGCGTGGGAATAGAGAGTGGGAGCACAGGAGAGTGTGCAGTGTCTGAGAGTGCTGTGCCTGTGTGTGTGGTGGTTACTGTGTGTTTTATTGGGTGTTTTAACTGTGGCTAGATGAGTGGAGAGAACTCTTCTCCCTCAGTGGTTTGGACTTGACTTCTGGGAGTTCTTGAATTGAGCATGTTGCTGCCTAAAAACAAAAATAAATGAACAGGTTTTATTAGAAGGGGTGTATAAGACCTCTGCAGGAAGGCTGGTAGCCTTGGACTGGGAGCAACCTGCAGTAGAGGATCTGGATCTTCCAAGAGAGTGGAACTGGATAACTGTTTTTTGTGGAAATTTCAGGACAATTAGCTCGTTGAGAGAGTGGCATCCTGTGTGGGTGTTAATATAGTGTAAGATTTGTACAAGGTGTCGGTATTATTTTTTTGCAAGGCAACAGAGTGTATGTACTTGGGTGTGAGCAAGAACAGCACCTTAGACATGTGGAGTTGGAACCCGAGATCTTAAAGTTTGTGTGTGGAAAGTCACATTTAGTACCTGAAACTGGAGGATTCCACCCCTGCAGATCCACTGGTTATAAAAATGAAGCTGGGAAAAGAGGAGGAGAAGGTGAAACTCATGGTGGCTACGAGATCAACATATTCAGTTTTAAATAAAGCTTTACGGCCAGTGGGGAATGACTATGTTATAGTGAAGGGGTGTCCTGGTTTAGGGCAAATTTGGGAGGGAATCTCGGAATAGGGTCCCTCTGGGAAGCAAACCCAAACTGCCCCAGCCCCAGTTGGTCAGGGAAAAAATCTCCTTAGAGAAAAGAGGAAAAATCTATTTATTTAACAAAGTGCCCATAAGCAGAAAGAATTAATATTATGAAACAATAAAACTCTCACCACTCTGAAGAGAGAGGCAAAATTGGGGAAAGTCCTTGCCACGGGTTGTAGATCTGCTTACTTCATCTCTTATCAGTCCCTCTAATGCTGGAAAATGCCGTCCTGGGCCCCGGTGGGGTGAAGGTGCTGAGCTCCTGGTGCTCTTCTGGGGTTTTCAGACCAGAGCAGGTTTAAACAGTCCCAAGAAAAAGGAAAAAACAGTCCAGGGAGCTTCTCCGCCTCTAAAGCTAGCTAAAACTAACTAAAAGCACAGGAGATCTCTGTCCCGCTGTCTGTCCATGCTTCAGATGAACACAGTCCAGCAGCCGGAATGCAGAGGAGTGAGTGCAGTTTCTGAAAACAAACTTGGCCCTTCTCTGTCTCCCTGCCTCGCTCTCAGAACCAGGCTTAAAGTCACAGAACACAATATCCAACACAAACAGAACAGAAGACTGGGGATACAAGCATCATAACGTCACCCTAGTACAAGGGGGCAACCGGCCAGTCTAAAATAGCACATTTTTGAAAGCCTTTAAAATATAAATATGAAAAACAACGGGGCATCCATAAGTTTTTATACATGCCTAACTCCCCTGAGTCACTCCTAAGGAGAGATTTATAAGAAAAATTATAAGCAACCATTTATTTAAAATTTGGGAAATTACACTGGAATTAAATTAACAAAAACATGTGGCCTAGAGTATGGGAGAGCAAAAAATGCACCCCCAATACAATTCAAACCTAAGGATGGGAAACAACTAGTTAGAATCAAAGAGTATCCCCTGGGAAAAGAGAATAGGGAAAGAATTAACCTGATAATTGAAAACTCCTTACAGTTGGGGTTGCTAAAGGAGTGTCAGTCTGATTTCAACACTCCTACTTCTCCAAAAACCTGGTGGGTCATATCGAGTCCTACAGGATTTCTGATCTGTCAACAGGATAACTGAGGATCTTTACCCCATAGTGGCGAAGCCATACACCTTGTTAACGTGTTTAACACCAGAGTTAACTTGGTTTACCGTCCTAGATTTAAAGGATACCTTCTTTTGCTGCCCTCTCCATGAAGCCAGACAGAAAATTTTTGCATTTGGATGGGAAAACTCAGCTCACATGGACAGTGCTTCTGCAGAGGTTCAAAAATTCACCCACCTTGTTCAGAGAACAACTTGCAAAACACTTAGAATCCTGGGAAGCAGCACCAGGAGAAGGGAAATTGTTGCAGTATGTAGATGACATCCTAATAGCTACTCCAACAGAAGAGGGGTGTGTGGCCTGGACAGTAAACATTTTAAATTTCCTGGGGCTTCAGGGGTACAGAGTACGAAAGAAAAAGGCTCAAGTGGTAAAGCAGAAGAAGGTGATTTACCTGGGTTATGAGGTCAGTGCTGGACAACAGACTTTGGAAAAAGAGTGCACAGATGTAATATGCCAATCCCCAAAACCCCAACTGATAAAGGAATGAAGAACCTTTTTGGGAATGATGGGGTGATGCAGATTATGGATCTACAATTACAGACTATTTGTGAAACCTCTGTATGTGCTCACTGCAAACTGAAACAAAGACCTACAGTGGACAAAGGAAGCCATGCAGGCCTTTGAACAACTAAAGGAAGCTCTCATGTCAGATCCAGCTCTGGAACTTCCAGAAATGAGTAAACCACTCTAGTTCTTTTCCCATAGAAACAGGGGATTGCCCTGGGAATACTGGCACAGGACCTGGGCCCATATCGAAGGGCAGTTGGTTACTTTTCTAAGCCGCTGGGTGCAGCAGCCAAAGGACAGCCAGGTTGCCTTAGAGCTGTTGCAGCTGTGGTGCTGAACATCCAAGAAGCACACAAGTTCACCTTGGGCCAGAAAATGCCTGTGCTAGTGTCTCACACAGTGTCCGCAGTGTTGGAAGTAAAGGGAGGCCACTGGCTTTCCCTGTGGGATTGCCTGGCTCTTTCCTGCTCCAAGGTCAGAGTGAATAAAACTCAGATGAATTTTTTCAAGTCACACTCTGAAATTTATTATCCTTATTTATTACAAACACACGAGATGTGAGCTCTCTCTAACGACTCGAGAACGTGAGCTAAAATGGTGTCTATTCAAGGCTATTTAAGTCCCAATTATCCCATAAACAGTTGACATCTATATTATTTATGCTCCTAATCCAGTTATTATCACTGAAAACCCACAATGTGGATTTCTTTCACCTGATTACAGAAAACCACCCAGATTTGTGAACAAGAAGGAAGAAGAAGATGAAGAAGAAGGACAAAGACAACACCCAAAATCCTCCAGCTTGACTCACATGCACTAAAACCCCAAACTCTAAGCTTCTAGGACTCCAACATTTCCCCTCAGCAGTTCCTGAAATACCAAGCTATCATGATAGAGTAAGATAATGTAGAGATAGTCGTAACTAACATTGTCAACCCAACCTCTTTTCTCAGCAGAAATCAAGGGGAGCCGGTACATCATGACTGCCTGCAGACTATCAAAGCCACTTACTCTAGCTGCCCAGATTTGAAGGACATCCCTTTGGATGATGCAGAAACCTGGGTCACTGATGGGAGCAGTTATTTACATTGTCAGTGGAAAACAACATGGTTGGTATGCTATTACCACCTGCAGAAAGGCTTTTGAATTTGGACCCTTAGCAGCAGGTAGCTCTGCACAAAAGGCCAAGATAATTGTTTCAACCCGTGCCTTGGAATTAGCAAAGAAAAAGAGAATCAACATCTATATAGACTCAAGATATTCATTTGGGCTTGTACATGCCCATGGAGCCAAGTAAAAGGAAAAGGAACTGTTGAATTTGCAGGGGAAGAACATCACACATGCACAAGAGATAATGTGACTGTTGGAAGCAATCCAGATGCCTGAGAAAGTTTCAATCATGCACATTAAGGCACACCAGAAGGTGAGCTCAGAACCGGAGAAAGGAAATGAGCTGGCAGACAGAGAGGCAAAAGAAGCAGCAAGAGCTGAGATAACAGTAGAAGGAGCCTTGATTCCAGATGGTCGGATTTCCCCCAAAGGTAAGCCAGCATATAATAAAGAAGACAGAAAAGTAATTAAGGGCCAAGGGTGAACATATAACCAGGAGGGATGGGCTGTAGCAGCAGAAGGGAAGCTAGCTATCCCCTCCCATTTACTGTGGTCACCAGCAATGGAGGAACATAAGAAAACACATTGAGGAATTGATGCCTGGCATAACTATTTAACTGAAAAGATTACCACTGCCCAAGTGACTCGACATTGTGATTTTTGCCTCCAGACTAAACCCAAGAATACTCCCAACACAAAACTTGACCAAATTGGAAAAGGTCATGGGCCCAGGAAGCAGTGAAAATTTGACTTTTCAGAACTTCCAATAAAAGGGGAGTATCGATATTTTTTGGTACAAACCGATACCTTTTCAGGGTGGCCAGAAGCTTTCCCCACAAGGACTGCTAAAGCTCGAGAGGTAACAGTATCCTCAGAGAGAGGACCACATTTTATTTCAAAAATAGTGTAGCTAGGGATTATTTATCCTGGCTTCAATCTTTCCCACTGGCATTGCTGAGAAGTCAGACTAAACCCAGAACAAAAGAAAAGTTCAGTCCTTTTGAAATGCTCTATGGAAGGCCATATAGGGTACAGAAAGGACTATCCTCACAGACTGGGGAGGAATCACTGACCACCTACCTGATGGCCTTGAGTGAGCAACTCAGAAACGTTGAAAAACATGTGGCTGGAACTCAAAGCAGAGGGTTGGATGGGCCAGTGCATTGTCGGGGGATTTCCCTGACATTCGGGTGGTTAGAGTCTTTCGCCCTCTGCACAGCTCTGTGCCAAACGGACGGAAGAGATAGAGTCTTCAAGTTCTGATTTTTCAAGGTTGCACGCTTCGTTTATTTCTCTTATCTTACAATTTTCTCAGTGCCCAACCAGATGTTCGCAGCTGCTCGGGCATCTGACGACTCCTCCCGAGCTGGGCTGTCATTATCTTTTATACTAATTGCTACGAGTTCTTTATTTATCATTTCTTGCCAATGCCTATTACTAATACTAAACAGGTCATCTCTACCTTGACCCAATCTCTTTAAACTACTCTGTGCTCACGTCACTGCTGGAATGGAGTGAGGGAAGAAGAAAGAAGAAGCAGGAGACAACGCCCCAAATCCTCTGTCTTGCCCCCATTCACTTCAATGCTAGAAACCTAAATCTACTGTTTCCTCACCCTGTGATGAGCTAAACTCCAATCTTTCACACTCTTGTGGCCTGGGATCCCTCTCGCAGTGCAGGAAGCCTTTCCCATGGACTGAGATCAAAGCCAGTGTCCCTCTGGGCTCTGGGCCGGGGTCCCAGACCCCCCTGCCCAGGTCCCTGACCCTCCAGGGCAGCCAAAGGAGTGCCCTGGACTCCAACACATCTCTGCTGTAACCATTGAGAGCTGACTTTTCCAAAGGCACTGGGGCACCTCTCTTCAGCTGATGATCAGTGGGAAGTGAGGGCTTCAGTCCTTCAGGAGCTGTTGAGAGGCACTGACGGCCCCCTGGGAAAGAGGAGTTTGGTGCTGGGATTTTGCTCAGCTGGTGTTGCAGAGATATTCCTCAGGCTCTCAGCTGTGCGGTTTCTGGAGCGGGGTTTGAGCAGTCACGACTTCCTCTGGCCCTGAGCCGTTGTGAGAAGCCAGGAGAGAGAGAGCAGCTTTCCTTGGCACACGCTCCAGAGAAAGACTGGAAAGGAGAACTCTGTTGAGGATAAGCGTCCCTTGGGTTGGGCAAAGCTGGGTTAATTAGGTGAGAGTCTGTGAAAGAAGAGGAGAGTACAGGTTGTGTTAGCTCTGCTGTTGCCTGGTACCGTAGCTTAAATTTAGGGAAATTATGCCTTTATTATTTTTATGGATCCCTCTTTAGTCTTCCCTTTTCTTATATCCCACAAGAGACCAGGGTGTGTGGTTTCCACCCTAAATGCATACAACGCTTGTCTTACAGGTTTGTAAACCCCACTGCTACGTTATCGAACCCAGAGAAGGAGTGATCCCTGCTCGGGGGGCAGTTCCTGTGACTGTCACAGCAACCCTGGGTGACACTGGGGTTTTTGATGATGTTATCCAGCTGTTCATTGGGAACAGCCTTTGGAGCACCCTCATGCTCCAGGCTTTGGGCATTGGCACCACAATTGTCGTAGACAAACTGTTCACCCCGCAGTTCAACTTGGGATACCAGTTTGGGTAGGAGATCTCTCTGCTCCCATCTCTCCTCCTGTGTCAGCAGGAGGCAGTTTTCCCGTAGTCCAGCTCAGGTAGGAGATCTCTCCGCTCTCACCTCTCCTCCTGTGTCAGCAAGAGGCAGTTTTCCTGTAGTCCAGCTCAGGTAGGAGATCTCTCTGCTCTCACCTCTCCTCCTGTGTCAGCAAGAGGCAGTTTTCCTGTAGTCCAGTTCAGGTAGGAGATCTCTCCGCTCCCAGCTCTCCTCCTGTGTCAGCAAGAGGCGGTTTTCCTGTAGTCCAGTCCAGGTAGGAGATCTCTCTGCTCCCACCTCTCCTCATCAGCGAGAGGCAGTTTTCCTGTAGTCCAGTTCAGGTAGGAGATCTCTCTACTCCCACCTCTCCTCCTGTGTCAGCAAGAGGCAGTTTTCCTGTAGTCCAGCTCAGGTAGGAGATTCTCTGCTCCCACCTCTCCTCCTGTGTCAGCAAGAGGCAGTTTTCCTGTAGTCCAGTTCGGATAGGAGATCTCTCTGCTCCCACCTCTCCTCCTGTGTCAACAAGAGGCAGTTTTCCTGTAGTCCAGCTCAGGTAGGAGATCTCTCCGCTCTCACCTCTCCTCCTGTGTCAGCAAGAGGCAGTTTTCCTGTAGTCCAGCTCAGGTAGGAGATCTCTCCGCTCTCACCTCTCCTCCTGTGTCAGCAAGAGGCAGTTTTCCTGTAGTCCAGCTCAGGTAGGAGATCGCTCTCACCTCTCCTGTGTCAGCAAGAGGCAGTTTTCCTGTAGTCCTTCAGGCAAGATCAGTGTTCAAAACCTGACTCCTTCCCTGAAGGCAGAGATTCCTTTAGAAACGCGTGGTGGGCAGCTGAACGTTCCTAGATACCCTCAAAAACCACCGAAAGGGAGACCAGGTGCTAAATTGCCACTGAATTGTCTCGAGTTCTAGCACGTTTATGTCCTCACTTGATCAAGCAATGATCTGCAGGCTGCCCTGGAACAAAAGGTTCCCGAAACGGCGCCTGGATGAGTCGGTCCCTCTGTGTGGCTGAGGGACCAAGGGAGGATGGCATCACCCTTCCCTTCCCTTCCCTTCCCTTCCCTTCCCTTCCCTTCCCTTCCCTTCCCTTCCCTTCCCTTCCCTTCCGAACTGGCACCTCCCAGGCGGGCAGGGGCCCCAGGAACAAAGCGACAGGAGGGTGACAGCCCCTCCGGGAAGGCAGGAGCCCGCAGAGCAGTTCCAGAGGCAGATGGAAACTCGCTGCTTTGTATGGGGACCGCACCGCCGCTGCCGCCACTCCCTCACGCTGCTCGTGGGCTCTGCTGCTGCCCTGCCCGCCCATGACCGCCCTCGTTTTCCCGCCGCCAGCAGAGTTGGCAAAGTTCACGTCGAAACGGTTTCTGATTGCAAAGTGAAGTTTGTGCAAAACCAAAGCTGCTACGAACGAGAGAGGCCCTGCTCCCCCGGTTTCCTCTCCTGGAGCAGACAGATGATTTTTAGCAGCTCGCTGGGATCATCCAGAAACTGCCCGCGAGTCAGCTTTCGAAAAGGCCTGAAATCATCCCCCCACGCATGAGGGCCCCAAGCGCAGGCTCTGGGAGATCCAGTAACCGTTTCGGGCGCAGATTAATACAAAATACAGTAAGAGTACGAATCACCCCAGAACAAACATTTTGGAGGAAAACACCGGGTCCTGTGAGCCTCACCTGGAAAATGCTACCTTACCATTTTAAACATATTTCTCTTTGCAACAACGACATCAGAAGAGCAGCTTATCAGACGCTGTTTCCGGCCCACGTTAAGAGCTGGAAGTGAAGACAGTCTCCAAGCTATTGACACCTCAGATTGCTCTTTGGGTGCAATTTGATGACCAGGGAAATAGCTGCTCTCATCCTCTTTTCCATCCTGGCCTCCATTCGTGCCTCCTTCCCTGTTCTCGTCGCTTCAGACTGACAAACAGGCGCCACCGTTTCCGTGGGCTCTTCTGGAAGGTGGGACGTAACAGCCCAGCTGAGGAAGAGGAGGGCCAGAGCATCTCAGCCCCCAGCAGCCCCAAGGCCGAAGACGATTCCCAGAGCCCCAAACGCACCCTCCCCGTGTTCGGGCTGGAGCCGCCGTCGATGGACCTGCAGCCAGGAGAGTCTGTGGACACGGTGCTGCGGGGCTTCTCCCGTGTCCCCACCACGGGCTGAGCCTGGGGAACCATCAGATCCCCTCCCCTGGCTTGTTCCACAGTCCCTTGACTGGGGGAAGGAGCAGAGCCCTTCAGGGAACTGGTTTAAGACCAGACGTTTCTGTGGTGGCACCCGCTGCTTTCCTTGCTGGCTGCCATCAGACCAGTGAGGCTTTATTGTGATCCCGCGGCCCCCAAAACCCAGTGCTGATCCCAGAGCAGGGATGGAAGGACATACTGCTCCTTTGGGGCAGCGTGGCACGTTTAGTCATCAAAGAAGGGCGGAGAACGAAGTTACACTTAGACTAGAAGCCCGAAAAAAGTGAAATAAACAAGCGCCCAGTGGTTTATCTGGAGTAAGCACGGAGTAAAGCGGAAGCCACGCGAAGGGAGGGAGTTTCTCACAAGTGCCTTTTGTGGCTGTCGGGGCGCAGTGCTACAGACAACGGAGTGCAGCATAAACAAGCTGCATGAGAGGAAGAAAAGCGGGCAGTGAGCGCAGCTCTGTGGCAGGAACAGGGCCCGCGGCGGGTGCTGGAGGCCCTGCCACCACCCACCGGCGACAAGTGACTCCTGCACGCAGGCGCTGCGGGATTACGTGAGGGGTGAAGCTGTCATCGGGACAGGCAGCGTGACGAAGAAGATGAGAGAAACAATCATTACCTGCGAGGGTAGAAATACTTTCTCCGCTGTTGCTGACTTCTGGACGGTGTGGATGAATGTGGACGAGAGATCTCTGAAGTTAGGTTTTAGAAGAAGAGCTTTATTGTGTGGGGTCTGAGGTCTTGCTCAGAGCCGCCAGGCGCAGCTCTAGCATGGCCTTAGAAGGTGGGGGTAGTGAGAGATAAGGAAATTCCAAGAGCAAGACGCAAGAGGTAAACAAAGAGACAAGAAGAGAGAAGAAACAGAAGAGACAGAAGCAGAAGAAACAGAAGAAGGAGAAGAAGAAAGGCCCACTCCCGCAGCCCCCTGATAAGGGGTCTCGAAGTGGGCTGTAACAGGGTTGTTCCAATGGGGTTACAGATACTTGATACTTCAGGGGGGGTTACATGTGTGGGATGAATTATACATTGGGGGTTGTTTTCCTAGGCTTCCAGCAACTAGGACATTTCAACCATCAAAACTTACTTTCAATTCTATGTCAGTTAAAGGTTTCACATTCTCAGAATCTAAACAATCATATTTATAGGGCTTTCTGGCTTCATCCTTCCCAACACGCCGGGATGAGCACGGACACTTGTGTCTGCCGGGGTGGTGCAGAGGTTCTGCAGCCTGTGGGAGCTGCTGGGCACCTCCGGCACTGGGTGCTACAGGCACAGGGCCCAAATGCTTCTGGCCCAATGCTGCCTGTCCCCCTTGCCCCAAAGGTGACACTGAGGAACATTCAAGAGAGGGGGCTGTGAGATCACAGAGTGTCAGTGATGTCACCGGGGATCCATGCAATTTCCCAGAGGGGGCTGTGTCATAGAGGCACCTCTGTGGCTGTGTGTGATAGAAGCAAAGTGCAGCTGTGAAGTCAGAAAGGGACTGTGAAACATCACAGAATAGGATTAGTGAGGCCATAGAGTGGGCTATGACATCACAGAGTGGGTTATGTGAGGTCATCAAGCAGCTATGGCATAATAGAGAGGACTGTGTGCCATCAGAGAGTGGCTGTGTGACATTGGAGAGCAGGCTTTGACAGCACAGGGCAGCTGTGTGACATCATACAGCAGTCTGTGACATCCCAGATAGGCTGTGTGAGATCACTGTGTTGGTCACTCTGCCCTGGCCCCCACTCACATTTCCCCCCAGAGAGTTCTCCTCTGCTGCTCGTGCCCAGCAGGGTCCCCTGTCCCCCTGGGTCCCTCCTGCCCCCAGCACTGCAGCCTCCCCCAAAGATCTTCCACTAATCAACCCCAGAGCCTGACACGGGGACAAGGGGCTGGGCTGTGTGACCAGGACATCAAGGACGTGCATTATCCAGGTCACTGTGGCCTGGCTTGGGTTCCCCAGGGGAGGAAAGATGTCTGGCAGCTGCAGCAGGGTTAGGGAAGGGCTCCAAGGTGGGGCTGGAGCCCTTTGGCTGTGAGCAGAGGCTGAGAGAGCTGGGTTTGTCCAGCCCGCAGCAGGGAAGGCTGAGGGGCTCCTCATGCCAGCCTGGCAGTGCCACCGAGGAGGTGATGGAGAGCACAGAGCCAGGCTCTTCACCGGGGGCCTGGTGGGAGACAAAAGACAGTGGGTAGAAGGGGAAAGAGGGGAGCTTCAGCCAGGACAGGAGGAGATGAAATAGTCAGGCTGGTTTCAGCATTTCCTCAGCAACAAAAGCAGCCTGAACCCCTTCTCCATCCACCACTGACAGCTTTGCAAATCAGGAATTGTTCAGGCTGTTTTATCCCCATTTCATGCAGAGCATCCTGATTCAAAAACTGAACTGTGTTTCTATCTATCACAGAATCATCTTTGTCTAAAATTTGTTTTGTACAGAAATCCCTCGTGAATGGTTGACATGTCAGATATTGCTGGGATGTCCCACATTGCTGAGGGAAGAGTTTCAATGTTTCTTAAATTGTATCATGTTTACATTTTTCATTTTTTATGTTGTTGGGGGTTACATTTTCCTGTGCAATTTTTTCCCCCCCATAAGTTGCTAGGAGACTAAATATTGATAGTCAAAGGATGCTTGACCCGGACAAAAGGGAGTTGATCACTTAGTTTAGAGGGAAGAAAAGGCTCCCAGGAGCTGAGGGTGGGGGGTTGTTTTTTCGGCTCTTGGTTTTCCAGGAGGAGGACGGTCGAGCAGCTGACTGGTAGCTGCGTGGACTCCATGGTTAACAGAGGGGTTCGGTCCTGAGAATTCTATCATCTGTTGGAGTGCCCAGGAATTCGGAGTTTTTTCGCCTGCCCTGCTGGATTTTGGGTCAGCCTGGGTCCAGCCGCTGCGGGTTCTCCGGCACTGCTCACTTCACCTGCCAGGACAGCCCCCTGCCTGCTGGGGACAACCTGCCATTTCCAATCATCAGCACCGGAGTTTCCACCATTTGCCCTCGGGGTTCTTGGTTCTTTTTTACTATTATTATAATTGCTGTTGTTGTTTGTCTGTCTGTCCTGTTATATTTACTAGTAAAGGACTGTTATTCCTTTCCCCATAGCTCTGACTGAAAAGTGTTTTTTTTAAATAATCTTCCAAATTATACTAATTTGAAGGGAAAGATATGAATTCCCCATTCCTAGAGAGGCCTGCCTCTCCCTAGCAGATACCTGTCTTTTTTTCAAACCAAGATACATGTTGACAATGAAGAGACATTTTCTGTACCTCAGAGTCCCACCAGTTCCTGACCACCAAAGGACACAAACCTGATGAGTTTTGGTTCCCACTTGCACCTCCCTCCATACCCAGAGCAGAGCTCCCTTGTCCCAGAAAGTCCCTGGCAATGCAGGGATGAAGGGAACAGGACAGGCTGTGTGGATCAGGAGCAGGGCACAGCCAGGGATTTGGGGTGGTTGTGAGCCCAGGGCAGGAGCCGGCCCTTGGCCTTGGTGAACCTCATCCAATTGTCCTGGGCCCATGGCTCCAGCCTGTCCAGATCCCTCTGCAGAGCTTCCTGCCCTCCAGCACAGCCACACTCCCACCCAGCCTGGGCTCACTGGGAACTGACTGAGGGTGCCCTCAATGCCCTCATCCAGATCATCCATCAAGAGATTTAACTGACCTGGCCCCAGTCCTGAACCCTAGGGACACCCCTGGATGTGACTCCATTCCTCAGCTGCTCTGAGTCCCAGGGACTGGATGAGGGAAAAGGTGTGGTGGGGGTAGGGATAAAGTGTGATTGATTGTCAGCCATGAAGGGTCTGGATTTTCAGATCTATTCAGACTGCACTAGGAGGTGCTGGGGATCAATATCAACTGGGGATCACTGATATCAATCTATAAACAGGAAAAGAAAACTAAACAGAACAAAACAACTTCATTGGTTTTAATGGAGTATATTTACTTGGAATTCACTTCTGAAAACTGCAGAAACTTCTAATTAACCACAGAAGAATTGAAGACTTGAATGAATCCCAGGGGCTTGTCAAGTTTTGGTGTTTTCAACAAATGTTAATGAGCCTTTGTCAACAAATTTCTCAACTGAAGAGATCAAGAAGAGGCCTTTGGAAAAGTAAAATTCACTACAACCACCAGGTGTCTGATGACCTATGCTCATCACGTCAGGAATGAACAGAAATGGGCACAGCTTTCTGGCTGCCCCAGCTTTGGGATGGGCCCTGGGCCTGGAGCAGGAACAGCTCCTGAGGGCCACAAGGCCGCGGCTGTTGTGCTGGCCTGGGCAGATGGGATGGCAGCAGGGGCTGCAGAGCTCTCAGCATGTCCTGGAGAGGAGAGCAGGGCACCCAGGGAGCCTCCTTTTCCCTTGGCCAGGCACCTTCCCCCATGGCTGGGGCTGAGCCCTCTCTGAGCTGCAGCTGCTGCTGTGCCCTTCCGAGGGGCTGAGGCCGTGGGGCCCCTGCCCAGAGCAGCCTGCCCTGAGCAGAGCTGTGGGGCCAGAGCCAGCTGGGCTGTGCTGGGGAGAGGCCCTTGGTGCTGCAGAGAGCTCAGGGCAGCTGGCAGAGCTTGGAGGGAGCTGGGCTGGGCTGAGACAGCCTGGCACAGAAACCATCAGTGTCCATCTCAGCCTGTGTGAGTGTGGAGGGGCCAAGAAAAGCACCCCAGGGTCCACAGGTTCTCTGTGTGGGAGCTGAGCTTGTGACCCCTGGAGCCCTCCAAGTGCTGGGGCTGCACCTCCAGCTCCAGAGGAGATGGGACAGATGGGAGCATGGACAAATCATTCCTGCTGGATTCTTTACTGTGGTTGCGTATCCAGGTGACCTGGATCCATATGTAGAGGCGGTGTTTTGTGTCAGATATCACTGAAAGAGTGGGGACAATATATTTTTTTTCAGCCAAAAGTAGTATTTCTTGCATAATGCAGAATGAGAAAAAACCCCACAAATGGAAAGAAGACCATCAGAGTTTTTTGGAGGATGGGAGACTCATTGATGTTCCAGCAGTCAAACCTGTTAGAATCCTTGCCTCAGGGCTTCCTTGAGATGAGAGGTGACCACCAGAGGTCAAGGCCTGGCAGCCTTTTTCTGGGAGTACCCTTTCATATAGGGAGTTTTTACAGGAAGAATATAAATTTTGGCCGTAAAGCACCTGGAAAGACAGATGATTCTTTTTCATAGGAAGGAATACAGAAAGCCACAGTGCTCCAGGTAATGAGAGGCATCTCTCAGCATTCCAAGATCCACTGGACCTGTCAGGTGGCCCCTGGGAGGCCAAACCAGCCAGATCTGTTCCATCTCCCCTTGGTTCCATGAGGCCCTGTAGTGTCACAGTGTTCTCCTTGCTTCTGAGGTGTCACAATGGCCCCTTGCTTCCATGAGGCCCTGCAGGGTCACAATGGCCCTTTGGTTCTGTGGGGCCCTGCAGGGTCACCGTGGTCTCCATGATTCCATGGGGCCTTGCAATGCCACAATGGTCTCCATGGATCCATGGTGCCCTGCAGGATCACAGTGGCCCTTTGGTTCCACCAGGCCCTGTAATGCAACAATAGCCTCTTGGTTCCACAAAGCCCTGCTGCTTCACACTGGCCCCTTGGGACCATGCAGCCCAACAGTGCCACAATGATCCCCTTGGTTTCAGGAATCACCGCAGTGTAACAATTGTCCTTGGATCCATTGTACCTCACAGGGTCACCGTGGCCCCTTGGTTCCATGGAGTCCCCACAATGTCACAACGGCCCCTTCTTTTCAGAAAGCCTCAAAGTATTACAACAGTCTCCACAGGAAGGAAACCACAGAGCCTCAGTGTTTCAGGGACTCATGAGCTGCAGTCACCAGAGGCCAAGGCCAGCCACACCTGTCTGTCCTGGAGGATGTTTCTGGGAGGAACCCCTGCATATTTGAAATTTTGAATGTTGAATCCCAATTTCTGCCCTTTTTGCCTGGAAGAGAAGGCCAGTTCTTATCCATAGAAAGGGATACATGGAGACCCAGTGTTTGGAAAGAAGGTGGGAGCGGGCTCTCAGGAGGCCAAGGCCAGCCAGAGCTGTCTTTCCTGGCAGCTTTTGCCTGGGAGAAACTATTGTGTATAATAATTTTGGAGGAGAAGTAACAATTTTGGCCAAGGATGCCTATGCAGAAGGGACGTTCTTTTCCATAGGAAGGAAAGCACAGAGCCTCAGTGTTTGAAGGCAGGTGAGACCCAGCTCTCAGGAAGACAAGGTCAGCCAGACTTGCTGGTAATGGCAGCTTTTGTCTGGGAGCAATCCTTGAATATTGGATAATTTGGAGGGGAATCCCATTTTGGCCATGGATGCTCAAATGAGAAGGGCAGTTCTTTTCCATTTGAAGGAAAGCCCAGAGCCCCAGTGTTTCAGGGGTACATGAGAAGAGACCCTCAACATGCCAAGGTCAGTTGGTGCAGTCAGGCCATGCCAACCAGACCTGTTACCTGTTCCCTTGGATTCATAGGGCCCCACAGTGTCATAGTTGTCTCCTCTTTTCATGGGGTCCTGTAGTGTCACAATGCTTATGTCATGTTGGCTCCCTGGTTCCATGAGGTCCAGATGTGTCACACTGGCCCCTTGTTTCCATGGGGCCAAAGTGTCACAATGGTCCCTTGCTTCCATGAGGCCTTGCAGTGTCACAATGGCCCCTTGGTTCAATGAGGCCTTTAGTGGCACAGCAGTCTCCATGATTCCTTAAGGCTTTGCAGTGTCACAACAGACCACTGGTTTCATTGAGCCCCACAGTGTCACTATGGACATCTCCTTGGCTTCTCCATAAGGCTCAGCATTTCTACAATGGCCCTTTGATTTCACAAAGCTTTAAGGTGCACAAATGGCCTTCTGGATTTCATGAGGCCCTGCTGTGTCACAGTGGAGCTTGGGTTCCATGATGCCCCATGGTGTCACAATGATATCCTTGGTTCCACGATGTCAGATTGGACCCTTCATCCATGGACACCCACAGAGTTCACCATAGCCCCCTTGATTCCATGAAGCCCTGCCATGCTATAATGGCCCCTTGGTTCCGGTGGGTCCCAAAGTGTCAGAATAGTCTCCATTGTTCCATGAGGTCCCACAATGTCACTGTGGTCCCCTTGGTTGCACAGGGCCCCACAGTCTAATAATGGACTCTTGGTTCCATGAGGTTCCTCAGTGTCACAAGGGTCTCCTTGGATCCTCAGTGTCACAATGGCCCCTTGGCTCCATGTGGCCACACTGTGTCACAACGGCTCATGGTTCCATAGGGGCCACACAGTTTAACAATGCACCATTTGTTCCAGGAGGTTCCATTCTATAACACGATCACCTTGGTTCTGTGCGGCTCCGCGGTGTCACAATGGACCCATGGTTCCACGAGGCCTTGCTGTGTCAGAATTGCTCCTTGGTTCCAAGAGGTTTCTCCGTGTCACAAGAGTCTGCTTGGAGCTACAGTATCACAATGGACCATTGCTTCAATGTGGCCCCAAAGTGCCAAAATGGATTTTGGTTCCATGAGGTTCTTCTGTGTCCAAATGGACCCTTTGTTCCATGAATTTCCAGTGTCCTAGTAGACTTCTTGGTTCTGTGCAGGCCCTGTCATTGCCAAATCGCCAAAATACCAGAATAAGACTCCTTAGCACTAAGGAGGTATCATTTATTCAAGCTGGAGGCCTAGTGAGGGATAACTCCTAACCTTACATGGACATGTAATGTTACCAGTGTTTTACTTATATAGTCACTAAATGCCTATTTCAATGTGGCCATTTCCATAAAACCCATGCCAAATTCCCAGATTCTATCATTGTTTTTTCCATCACTGCACTCTTGAGACAGATGTCTTCTTGTCTTTCAACCATCCTTTCTGAGAAAGCAGGCCCTGTATGCATTGTTCCTGTGCTAAAAGTCCACAGGCAGGGGAATAATGGAATGAATCCTTTGGGTATTAAGCCCAGTGCTTTGTGTGGCCAGGCAGAGGCAGGCAGGACACAGAGCTGTCAGCAAAGGAAGGGGCCAGCGAGGTGGGGCAGCCGGGGGATGACGACAGCCTGCAGGGACAGAGGCGCAGGGCATGGACACCGTAGGACAGCCTGGGCTGGAGAGGGCACAGGGATGGGCAGCAGCTGAAAGGCCCTGACACAGCCAACTCCTGCAGCACTTGGGCCATGGCTGCTGGCCCTGGGCCTGAGCCATGAGCACGAGACAAGTGACCCTGGCAGGCCTGGGGCCTCATTGCCTCCTTGTCCCTGCTCAGCAGCCTGGCAGGGGCTGCCCCATGGTGCTGCCCTTGGCATTGCACATCCCCACATCCCAGTGTCCCGGGAAGAGCCCTGAGCACTGAGGGAGGGACAGGATCTGCCTTGGCAGGGGCTGGGGCTCAGGCCTTGGCCCTTTGCATTCCTGAAACACATCCAGGTTTGCTCAGCATCAGAGACACCTTTGCCTTGTTTGTCCCCACCTGTCATCACTGCCTGCAGTGTTCTGCTCTAACTGGAACCGTGTGGACATTTCTCAGTTGGGTTGCTCTGTGGGACCCATTAAAACTCTAAGAAACTTCAGTGTCTCAATCTCACTTTGAGTTATTGAGAAGTTTTTTAAAGACACTCTTAGGGACTGAGTCTGATGTAAACAACGCCAAATCCACAGGAGGGTCATTCAAGTCCGTGTTGTGTCTGTGCTGCTGAGCTGGGCCAGGTTCCTGTCACAGTGGCAGCTCATGGCAACGAAGAAAATTTTCAAAAAGACATTCCTCCTGAGGAGAAAGCCCCCTTCAAATGGGGCAACTCTGTTATTTGAAATGTAGACTCAGAGTGAAAGTTTACAGTGGCATAACAAACTTTTCTGTTCCATTTCTCATTAATTGTTAACCTTCTCTTCTTTGTTTGCTTTGCTCTTAACAGTATAGAGCATCAGTCTAACAGATCATGAAATACTAGCTTTTGCACTTATGCCTCTTGGTATCTATGCCTCTGGAACTTATGCCTATGGAATATTAACTATTGAATAGAATATGTATGTTTCACCAGCAAATAAACACATGGAACTGAATAATAGAACTAATCTGACTCCAGCTCTCACTGCTGTTTTAGTAAATTCCCTTGTTCGTTTTTTAGATTTGTTGTTTTTATCTTCTGCAATTTCTGGGGGTTTTTTGTTGATGAAGCAACATCTCTCCTTACTCTTTCTCTCCCTCTTGTCTTAATCTTTTTAACACTCCACTTCTTGTAGTTCTAAACTCATTTTAATGACGTTTCTTTTCTTTGAGTATGGTCGCCTTTGTTTTTCCTTTTTTTCTCTTTTTTTTTTTTTTTTTTTTTTGAGTTACTTGGTCACTCCAAGCTTTTCTTGACTGACTCCTCCTCTCAGAGCTCTGCCACTGCTTCTAGCTACACCGTGCTGCTGTGAACACTGACAAGTGCCGCCCCAGGACCCCACAAACTGCAGCCGCATCTTTGGGTCGGTGTCTCATAAGTCATCCAGACTCTTGGGCTCTCAGGTCTGCCGACATTGGTTTTAGGCTCTCAGGTCCACCTGGCTGCAACTCGCCTGGATTTTTTAGGCTCTCAGGTCTGCCTGGCTCATTTCTTCAGGCTCTTTGTTCGCCTGGCTCAGTTTGGCTGGGCTCCACCATCCTACTGCTCTTAGTTTTTCAGGATCATATCAGGGTCCCCATTCATTTTCACCCAGTCCTCATACGGGGCACCAGTTGACAGTGGAGCCATGACTGACACAGGTGTCAGTCCCATATTTTCTAAAAACTCGTATACCTTTCTCTCTGTAGCCTACCCATGGGCAGCTCCACAAAGCCTTCTGACTCCTGCTCTCTTCCTCCTCTCTTCCTTTTTGAGGATGGGCTAACTCTTTCCTGTGCCTTGCATCACTGCCTGACCCTGCCCATCCCTCACACGACCACTTGACCTTCCTTCCTCACAGCACAGCCTGCAGACTCCAACTGACTCTTGACCAGCCAACTCTGTGTGTTATAACACTCACTCTCATTGTCTCATTGGGATCTTTTAAGGGCAAGGGATCTTGTAAGGGGGAGGCTGTTCCCACTCTTGGGAATAACTACAGCTGCAATTTATCAGGGGCAAGATTCCCTTCAGCACTATCTCTACTCTCTTTTCAATCTGTCCTCCCACACCAAGGAGAATCTGTGTACAGTACAGAACCTCATGGAACCAAGGGGCCATTGTGGCACAGCAAGGCCTTGTGGAACCAAAGTGACCATGGTGACACTACGGAACCTCATGGAACTACGGGTCCATTGTGACACAGCAGGGCTGCAGAACCAAGGAGTCCATTGTGACACCACAGAACCTCATGGGATCACGGTGTCCATGTTACACCACTGAACCTCATGGAACACAGGGTCCACGGTGATACTGTGGAACCAAGGAGACTGTTGCTGGAAGTAGGAAAGCTCATGGAACCAAAAGTCCATTACTGACATTGGGGGGCCTCATGGAACCATGGAGACCATTAGGACATGTCAGGACCCACTGGAAGAGGCCATTGTTCCACTGCAGGGCCTTGTATAACCAAGGGGTCATTGTAGCAGAGAAGGGCCTCATGGAATCAAGGGGATCATAGTGACACTGTGGGGTGCCGTGAGACCACAGGGACATTCTGACTGTGGAACCAAGGAACCATTGGTACACGATGAAGCAATATGGAACCAAGGAGACCATCGTGAACCAGTGGTCGAATCTGCTGAGACTATTGTGATACTTCAAGGCCTTGTGACACCAAAGGGCCCCTGTGGAACAGCAGGGCCTCAGGGAACCAATGAGACCATTGTGACATTGCACGGCCTCGTGGCAGCAAGGGGCCATTGTGACATTCTGGGGCCTTGTAAAACAGAGGGGCCATTGTGACACCGTGCCACCATGGAACCAAGGAGACCATTGTGACACCGCAGGGCTCCATGGAACTAAGAACTCATGTAACAGTGAGGCGCCCAAGGGAATCAAGGTGCCATTCCGTACTTCAGGGCTTCATGAATCCAAGGTACCAGTGTGATACTGCAGAACCAAAAGAGACGATTGAAACACTGCAGTACCTCATGGAATTCCAGAGACCATTATGATACTCTGAGACTTGTTTTACATGGCCTCGTTTTTGTCAGCAGGAGATGCAACAGAGCTGGCTTCTGTAAGAAGCTATTGGAAGCTTCCACCATGCAGAGTAGAGCAAATCTCTGATTGCTCTGAAGATGGACATGCTGCTGGCCCAATTAGAGAAGTTGGTAACACCTCTGTGATGGCATATTTAAGGAAGAAAATCAACACACATGCAGTTGTTTCCAACGGTCATGAGCCACCGCTGCCAGGACATCCCAGCATGGATCACATCGATGCACCACTGCAGCCGCTGCCATTTCAGTGCAGCCCACAGTGAGCCTTTCCTTCCTGGCTGCCCCTAGCTAGCCATGCCATGGGCAGGAGGGCAGGGACAGCGATGGCAGCTTCTCCATCTCGGTGCCCCACATGAAGAAAGGCATTAAATAGCACCACCACTGCAAGAGCCACATGGCCAGTGGTGGAAAAATGAAGAGCGATTTTCCAACATGGAAATCAGACAAAATCAACCTCTTGGCACTACAAGATCCTGAAAGAATCTTTAAATTAGTGGAACTTGTTGGCAATGGTACCTACAGGCAGCAATTCTTCTTTCAGATAGAGAAGAGGACATAAGAGACATGTAAGAGAAAACAACATGGTGGTACCAAGATCAGTGGAAAAGGAGGGGAAGGAAATGCTCTAAGAGTTGAAGCCAAAATTTCTCTGCAAACTGTGGTGAGGACCATTGTGAAACAAACTGTGCCCATGTAATCTATGAAGTCCATGGGGGATGCAGAGATCTGCTCGCAGCCTGTGGGAAAAGTGCTCATGCTGGAGCAGGTAGATGCCAGAGGAAACTGTGATCCAGTGAGAGACCTGAACATAAAGAGAGGGCCCTTGCTCCTAGAGATAAAGAGAGAAAACCTTTCCTGCCAAACTAGAGCAGCCTATCCTTAAAAGACTGCACCCCATGAAGAAGTGTCCCACAACGCAACAGCATTGAAAAGACTGGCCATGGCAGGGACTCACGACATAGCAGAAGAAAAACTCCTCTCCCTGAGCAAACAGAAAAATATCTCGGGTGACAAAGTGATAAAAACACCACTCCCTGTCTCCCTGCGTTATTGGTTGGAAAGAGGGAGGGGCTGGGGAGAAAAAAATGTATTTTAAATCTTATTTTACATCTCATTATCCTCCTTTGACTCTTAATAATAAATTTACTTTATACCTTTAAATTTGAACCTATTTTGCCCATAGAATGTTTTTCTCCCAGTCCTCATCTCAACTCATGAATCCAAACCATGACAGAGGCCTTGTGAGTCAAGGGCTCTGCAGGCCTTGAGGAACCAAAGAGCCATTGTGACACTGCAGGGCTGAATGGAAGCAACGAGACCATTCTTGGAGTCTCCATGGAACCCAGGGGCCATTGTGACACCACAGGGCCTCATAGAACTGAGGTAACGATTGTGACCTTGCCAGGTCTCATGGAAGGAAGAAGCCATTGTGACACTACAGGTACCCAGGGAGCAAGGGCCCAGTGTGACACAGACAGGCCTTGTGGAACCAGCAGGGCCATGGTGATCCTGGGGAGCCCAATAAAAGCAAGGAGCCATTGTGGCTGTCTGTGACCTCATGGAACCAATGGGCCATTTTGTCACAGTGCAGTCCCATGGAACCAAGGAAACCACAGTGACACTACAAGGCCTCATCGAAGCAAGGGGCCAATGTGCCACTTCAGAGGCAAGGACACCATTGTGATATTGCTGGGCCTCATAGAAACAAAGTTCTGTTGTGATACTATGGGGCCTCATGGAACCAAGGCGCAATTGTGATGCTGCAAGGCCCCATGGATCTAAGGGAATACGGAACAGATCTGGTTGGCTTGGCATCTGGGGACTGCCTAACTGGTCCAGTTGACCTTGGCATGTTGAGGGCTCTTCTCATCTGTACCTGAAACCCTGGAGTTCTGTGCTTTCCTCACTGTAGGCAAGAGCTGTCCTCTCTTCCAGGTGCCTATAGCCAAAATTTGGATTCTACCTCCTTATTTGATTTTATCCAAGAGTTGTTCATATATGAGACCAGCCAGGACAGAGAGCTCTGGATGGCCTTGGCCTCTTGGAGCCCACCTCTCATCTGCCTTCAAAACACTGGGGGGCTGTGCTTCTCTTCCCATGGAAAAAACATTTTCAAGTCCAGGCATCCATTGCCAAAATTGGGAATCTACCTCCAAAGTTCCTTATATCCAAGGAAAAGTTCCAAAAAAACGCTTCCAGGAATGTCTAGGTTCCCTTGGCTTCCTGAGGGCCAGCTCTCATCTGCCTTAGCAACACTGGGGCTCTGTCCTTCTCTTCTTGTGGAGAAGAGCTGTCATTCTGGTCAGACACCCACAGATGAAATGGAATTTCACCTCCAGAACTCCCCACATATCCAAGGGTTGCTCTCAGACAAAAGCAGCAAAAACAAACTTGTCATGTTTGCCTCGACATGTGACTGCCTCCCACACTTGCCTCGACTATGGTGAGTGCCCCTCATCTGCCTGGAAAACACCGGGGTTCTACAGTTTCCATCCTCTAGAAAAGAGCCGTCCTTCTTATCCAGCTATCCATGGCCTCAAGGGCATGACCACAACACAGGGACAAAGGAGCTCTGTGCTCAGTGGAGTCAAGACAAAAGACAGGGGAAAGGAGCCCTGACTGGAATTGAAGCGTGGTTTCAGAGATGGTGGATCCTTTTGATGTAATAGAGAAGAGCCAAAGAAGGAAAAAAATACGGCTAAGGGCAGCTGAAGAGACCTGGCTGGGAACCGAGAGAAAGGAATTTCTCTTCCAGGGTAGGGCTGTGGTGCAACACAAACCTCAGAAGGAATCTGGAGCAGCCCAAGGCTTTGTGTGGCCAGGCAGAGGCAGGCAGGACACAGAGATGTCAGCAGAGGAAGGGGCCAGCGAGGTGGGGCAGCCGGGGGATGACGACAGCCTGCAGGGACAGAGGCACAGGGCATGGACACCGTAGGACAGCCTGGGCTGGAGAGGGCACAGGGATGGGCAGCAGCTGAAAGGCCCTGACACAGCCAACTCCTGCAGCACTTGGGCCATGGCTGCTGGCCCTGGGCCTGAGCCATGAGCAGGAGACAAGTGACCTTGGCAGGCCTGGGGCCTCATTGCCTCCTTGTCCCTGCTCAGCAGCCTGGCAGGGGCCGCCCCATGGTGCTGCCCTTGGCATTGCACATCCCCACATCCCAGTGTCCCGGGAAGAGCCCTGAGCACTGAGGGAGGGACAGGATCTGCCTTGGCAGGGGCTGGGGCTCAGGCCTTGGCCCATTGCATTCCTGAAACACATCTGGGTTTGCTGAGGATCAGAGACACCTTTGCCTTGTTTGTCCCCACCTGTCATCACTGGCTGCAGTGTTCAGCTCTAACTGGAACATGGGGACACTTTCTCACTCATGCCCCTCAGTGGGATCCATTAAAACTTCAAGAAACTTCAGTGTTCCAACTTAATTTTGAGTTCTTGAAAAGTTTTTTGAAAACTCTTAGGGACTGAGACTGATGTAAACACCACCAAAGCCCTGAGAGAGTCATTAAAATCCTTGTGTTGTGTCTGTGCTGCTGAGCTGGGCTGGGCTTCTGGCACAGAGGCAGCTCCTTGCAAGCATGAAGACCTTCAAAGAGACATTTCCCCTGAAGAGCAGCTCCTCTCCCAGCCCAGCAGGGCTGAGGGAACTGCCTGCAGGTACCTGAGAGGAGTGAAGCAGAAAGAGGCTTAAATCAACTGGAAATACAATTCTGAGATTATTCACCGAGAAATCTTCACACCTTCTGAAAATTCTGAGTGTCTTCCTGGAGAAATCATCACCACTCCTGACACAGTAAGTCTCTGGCTGCAGGGATCTCCTCAAGCTGACCCACGACAGGACTGACATGACTGTAAGGATGGCTCTGCTGCCCTTTCTGCTTTGGGGGAGGATGTGCTCCAGAGCCGGGTTGCCCTGGGCACCGTCAGAGGGACAGGGCAGGACGGCTCCTGCTGCCAGGGACGGCTGCAGGGGCTGAAGCTGGGGCTGCAGCCAGGGGTGCCCAGGGCTGTCGTGCAGAGCAGCTCCTGCAGCCCTGAGGGCTCTTGGCCAGGCCAGAGGATCAGCCACCTGCCAGGGGCAGCTCTCAGCCTGCCTGGGAGCTCCCATGGACTGTGGGGAGAAGTTGGAGGTGGAAGGAGCGACCCCCACCAGGGCAGATTCCTCCTGCTGTGGAGATGGTGCTGCATGGCCAGGGCTGCTCAGAGCTTTCTCCTAAAGGAAAGGGAAGGGGGCTGTCAGGGTGGTCTGTGTCCCTGAGACTCCTGCACTGTCACCCTGGGGATCAGCAGATCTGCCTCAGAGCTCCCTCAGAAAGTGCCTCCTCTCCCTCCTCTGCCTACAGACAGCACCAGCAGCACCTTGGCTTGCAGCATCTCTGTTTGTCTGAGCTGCCCGTAAGGCCCTGCTGCCAGGGAGCTGCCCCTGGGCAGTGCCCTGTGCTGGGAGGGGTGTGCAGGGCAGAGCTGAGCCCCCAGGGCTGGGATGGGCTCCGGGGGCACTAGCAGGGACAGAGGATATATATATTCTCTGGATACAGAAAATCAAGATATCCTGATTCTCTGGATAGAGAGAAACATCTCCCATGAGGCACAACTCCAGGCAGCAGAGAGACAGACCAGACCTTGCAATCTGTCCCCATCCAGCTGAACAGAAAAAATGAGAAGAGTTCAGAGAAATTAAGTTTGAAATTGTAGCCTTCAAGAAGTCCATTTTATTTTCCAAGCATTTTTTATTTCTGTCCGTCGTGAACTAGAGCGAGGTGTAATAAGCGAAAGGTGACTCTGTGGGGACAAGCAGGTCTGACTGCGCTGAAGGACAGGGAACTCTGTTTTCCCTCTGGTCTCCCCAGAGCTCAGGGTGAGAGAAATGCTGAAGATGAGGCAGTAACTCAGTAGCACAAACAAAAACTCAAAATTAAAAATGTTAAGGGAATTTTCTCCCCCAGAAAAGAGAATTGTAAGGGAATTCCTAATGAAAGAGCATAGAATTGACTAAAGAAAATGTGTTCTACCTCGTCAATGTCTTCTTCCAACAGTACACGATGCCCAAAGACAGCAAATGTCCAACAGCAGCTCCATCAGCCACTTCCTCCTGCTGCCATTGGCAGACACGCGGCAGCTGCAGCTCCTGCACTTCTGCCTCTTCCTGGGCATCTCCCTGGCTGCCCTCCTGGCCAACGGCCTCATCATCAGCGCCGTAGCCTGCGGCCACCTCCTGCACACGCCCATGTTCTTCTTCCTGCTCAACCTGGCCCTCACCGACCTGGGCTCCATCCTCACCACTGTCCCCAAAGCCATGCACAATTCCCTCTGGGACACCAAGAACATCTCCTATGAAGGATGTGCTGCTCAAGTTTTTATGTTTGTGGTTTTCATCTCAGCAGAGGTTTCCCTCCTGACCATCATGTGCTACGACCGCTACGTGTCCATCTGCAAACCCCTGCACTACGGGACCCTCCTGGGCAGCAGAGCTTGTGCCCACATGGCAGCAGCTGCCTGGGCCAGTGGCTTTCTCAGTGCTCTGCTGCACACAGCCAATACATTTTCCCTGCCCCTGTGCCAAGGCAATGTCCTGGGTCAGTTCTTCTGTGAAGTGCCACAGATCCTCAAGCTCTCCTGCTCACACTCCAAGCTCAGGGAACTTGGGATTCTTGTGGTTGGTGCCTGTTTAGCATTTGGCTGTTTTGTGTTCATTGTTTTCTCCTATGTGCAGATCTTCAGGGCTGTGCTGAGGATCCCCTCTGAGCAGGGACGGCACAAAGCCTTTTCCACCTGCCTCCCTCACCTGGCCGTGGTCTCCCTGTTCCTCAGCACTGGCTTTTTTGCCAACCTGAAGCCCCCCTCCATCTCCTCCCCATCCCTGGATCTGGCACTGTCAGTTCTGTACTCGGTGGTGCCTCCAGCCCTGAACCCCCTCATCTACAGCCTGAGGAACCAGGAGCTCAAGGCTGCAGTGTGGAGTCTGATCACTGGACAATTTCAGAAACATTAAATTGATTGCCATTTTCTACACATCACTTGTAATAAAAGTCAATTTTATAACACTTGTTTTTTGTTATAAGTTTTGGTTTTTCCTGTGGCCCCAAACTATGTCAGTGAGGTGCTGTGCTCTCAGTGGCTTTAAACACACTAAAGGATCTCCCAGAAAAGTTTTCACTGGAGATTCCCCTTCTGTTCCCTTCTCTGGCGCTGCAGCAGCAATGTCTGTGTGCAGAGCTGGGGCAGATCAGTGCTGGCACAGCAGCTGTGCCCAGCAGCAGCAGCACTTGGTGTTGCCAGTGCTGCTCCCGTGCCCCTGCCCCGCTGCCCTCCTGGCCCTGGTGCTGCTGTAGGGCCTGAGTGCTCTCGGGGCCGGGCACAGTGCTGGGGGTGGCAGTGCTGGGGCTGCAGCAGGGACAGGCCATGGGCACTGCTGGGGCAGCGCTGACGCCTCAGGCCAGGGCCTGGGGGCTCCAGGCTCCTTGCCCAGGCTCTCTCCAGAACACGCCCAGGCCAATGCTCAGCAGAGAAAAGCCCCGTGAGCAGCCCCAGGGTGGCTGTGGGCAGGGTGAGGGCAAACAGCATCACACCATGGGAACGTCCCTTGGGGAGCAGGATCATCCTCCAAGTGCTGCAGGAATTGTCTGCAGGCTCCTGCAGTGCCTCGGGCTGTTCCCTTGCCAGAGGCACCACAGGCCAGGGGGGCACATCTGGGCTGCTGTGTCTGGCTGTGGGGCTCCCTGTTCTGGGCAGTGAGGAGGGGCTGCAGAGGCTCTGCAGGACTGACAGGATGGGCTTTGGGGCTGTGAGGAGAAGCTGAGGGACCTGGGCTGCTGGACCTTCTGAAGAGGAGGCCCAGGGCTCATCCTGCAACTGCTGCAAGGGTGGTTTCAGAGAATCACAGAATCAGCAAAGTTGGAAAAGACCTTGGAGATCATCAAGTCCAACCTGTGTCCTGACACCACCTTGTGTCCCCTGAGCCTCCTCTTCTCCAGGATAAACAACCCCAGCTCCCTCAGCCACTCCTCACAGGACTTGTGTTCCAGACCCTCACATGCTTTGTTCCCCTTCACTGGACATGCTCCAGCCCCTCCATGTCCTTCCTAAATTGGGGACCCAGAACTGGACACAGCACTCAAGGTGTGGCCTTGCCAATGCTGAGCACAGGGGAAGAATGATCTCCCTGCTCTTGCTGGCCACACCATTCCTGATTCAGGCCAGGTGCCATTGGCCTTCTTGGCCACCTGGGCACACTGCTGGCTCATGTCCAGCCTGCTGTCCATCAGGGTCCCAGGTCCATTTCTGCCTGGCTGCTCTCTAGCCACTCTGTCCCCAGCCTGTAGCACTGCAGGGGTTGTTGTGGCCAAAGTGCAGGATCCAGACCTTGGTCTTGTTAAACTTCACATTGTTTGATTTGGATCCAGGCTCTCCAGGTCCCTGTGCAGAGCCCTCCTACCCTCCAGCAGATCCACACTCACACCCAGCTTGGTGTCATCTGCAAATTTGCTGATGGTGGACTCAATCCCCTCATCCAAAGCATCAATGCAGACATTGAAATCCATGCTGGCTGGGTCTGATCCCTTGGCCATCCTGTGGGTGCCGTGTGATGGCTCTCAAGGTGATCTGTTCCAGAACCTTGCTGGGCACCGAGGTCAGGCTGACAGGCCTGGAGTTCCCCAGATCCTCCTTCCAGCCCTTCTTGGGGATGGGCTCACATTGGCACCTCCAGTCCTCTGGGACCTCCCTGGTGAGCCAGGACTGATGAGAAATGATGGAGAGCAGCTTGGTGAGCTCATCCACCAGCTGCTTCATCCCCCTAGGATGGATCCCATCTGGTCCCAGAGACACCTGTGAGCATCTGAGTGGTTCAGCAGGTCGCCAGCTGCTTCCTCCTGGATGACAGGGGGGCTGTTGTCCTCCCTGGGCCCATCTACCAGCTCAGGACAATAGTTGTTATTCTTGAAAAGTAAGGGAAAGAAAGTGGAAGCTATTTCAGGCTTTTCCTCATCTTTAATTACAATATTCCCCACTGCATCCAATAAAGACTAGACGTTCTCCTTGTCCCAGCTTTTGCTATTAATTCATTTATAGAAATCTTTTCTATTATTTTTCACAGAAGTGGCCAGGTTATCATCTAACTGAGCTTTCACATCTCTTCTTCTTCATGACCTAAACACATCCATAAACTGTTCCTGAGTTTCCTGACTTTCTGTCCAAATGGGATGCAACCTCTTTTTTTCTTGAATTCCCTCAAAACTGTCATGGGCAGCCAGGCCAGTCATTTCTGTCTTTGGCTCATCTTTCAGCACAGTGAGACAGATTCCTCCTTCTCCCTTAAGACTTTTTTCTTGGAGTGTGTCCATCCTTCCTGGAACCCCTTGTTTTTAAGGGCTGTTTCCCTTAAAAACATCAATACCTGATTCGGTACTTCCTAAATCTGCATCCTAGAGACACCAAAGTCTGACCTCCATAATTTCAGTGTAGATGTTTTTTGGTGCCTCTCCTTCTTTCACAGAATATTGGAAACTTGATGATTTCATAGTCACTGCACCCCAGGCAGCCACTGACCAACCACCCCATCTCCCACCAGCCCTTCTCTGTTTGTGAACAGCAACAGACAGAACTTTCCTTGGCAGTGGGAGTGTTACCAACAATTTGGTTGCGTAAAAAACTCCTTAACACCAATGTAGCATTTATAAGCAGCATTGTTTATTTGGCTGGATGCACTGGGGAACAGCTCCTTCCAAAGCCATGCATGCTGAGTACAGGAAAGTTTTTGCTTATATTATCTATTTTTGATACATATTCATTGATGGTCCTGGACTAAACATACCTGTGATAATCAGTTCCCTGAAATCATTTGCATATTTCCCCTCCCTTTTGCACACTCACTTCTGTCCTGGGGGTCTCTCTGGTGGTTCCTGGTGGTCACAGACCCCAATGTTCCAGTCAGCCTGGCTGAGCTGGCAGGACACTGAGGCTGGAGAATTTCCAGTTCCCCTTCTTACACAGTGGGCATTGTGTGGTTTCCATGGGCCAGTGGATTTGGAGAATGAGCATTGTGTCAGCTCACAATGTGCAGAGCATTTATCATCTGGTAACATGAGGTCACAGAGTGGGTTATGACATCACAGAGTGGGTTAGGGGAGGTCATCGAGCAGCAAGCACATCATAGGACATCTCTGTGACATCACAGAGCAATCAGTGACATCACAGGGCAGAGGTCAGACATCATAGAGCAGATTATGACATCACAGAGCTGGCTGTGACAATACAGGGTGGCTGTGTGACATCGCAGAGTGAGTTGTGACATCAGAGACCAGCTGTGTGAGGTCACTGGGTTGGTCACTCCACCCCAGACCCCCTCACAGTTTCCCCCATGAAGTCCAATGCTGTTCATGTCCAGCAGGGTCCCCTGTCCCCCAGAATCCCCCCAGTGCACCTGGAGCCACAGTTTCACCATGGATGTTCCACAGGATCAACCCCAGAGCCTGACACGGAGACAAGGGGCTGGGCTGTGTGACCAGGACATCAAGGACGTGCATTATCCAGGTCACTGTGGCCTGGCTTGGGTTCCCCAGGGCAGGAAAGATGTCTGGCAGCCTCAGCAGGGTTAGGGAAGGGCCCCAAGGTGGGGCTGGAGCCCTTTGGCTCTGAGCAGAGGCTGAGGGAGCTGGGCTTGTCCAGCCCAGAGCAGGGAAGGCTGAGGGGCTCCTCATGCCAGCCTGGCAGTGCCACCGAGGAGGTGATGGAGAGCACAGAGCCAGGCTCTTCACCAGGGGCCTGGTGGGAGACAAAATACAATGATATAGGGTGAAAGAGGGGAGCTTCATCCAGGACAGGAGGAAACCTTTGCTCCCATGGGCTCAGCCAGGTGCTGAGATGCTGCCATCTCCCTGTCCTTTGGGATTTTCCAATCCAGACCAAATCAAGCCTTGAACCACTTGGTCTGGCCCAGTTTCTGACAGCTTGGGCTGCTGACTTGCTGAGGTCCTTTCCAGTTCAGCTCTCTAAAGATCCTGGGACATCCCTGTTTTACACTGGAGCAGAGCAGATGGGACACAAGCCCTGCAGGGCTGTACAGGACCTGCAGCTTGCGAGGTGCACAAGCACATCTTCATTAGCTGAGTCATTCGAGCACTTTTAAGGAATGCCAAAGTTTTCCCACCAGGAGAGACCAGGAATTTCCTGGAATTGTGTGATGGCAGGAGAAGGAATCCTGATCTTCCCCTCTGTTTGTGTCACTGGCTGGACTTCTGTTTTTCATGGGGCTGTGCCTTCCCTTGGTTTTGTTGACTGACAATAAATGAACATCCCTCTGTTCTCAGGCAGCTCCTTCTGCAAGGAAAGCAGGTGGGAGTTGGTGCCAAGGAGCTGAAAGCTGCAGGTGCAGCCTGGAGTGGAGGAAGCTCAGATTTGCACAAGGCTGCTCTGAGTCCCAGGGGCTGGAGGAGGGAAATGGTGGGGTGGGGTAGGGACAAGGTGTGATTTATTGTCAGCCATGAAGGGTTTTGATTTTCACATCTATTCAAACTGCACTAGGAGGTGCTCAGGATGAATATCAACTGGGGATCACTGATATGAATCTATAAACAAGAAAAGAAAATGAAATAGGACAAAAATCTCTCTGCTTTTTTTAAAGATATAGTATATTTTCTTTGAATGCACTTCTGAAATGTGTAGAATTAACCACAAAACAATTGAAGAATTTAAATTAAATTATTCCCAGGAGCTTGTCTGGTTTTGGGTGTTTTGAAATATTAATGAGCCTTTGTCACTGAATTCCTGAACCAGAGAACTGAAGACTGAGCAAGCCTGTGGAGAGCTAAAATTCCTCAGAAAACTTTCAAGTTGCAGAGGATGCATCCTCAGCAGAGCAGATTGAAGAGATTCCGGGGATTCCAGCTTATAAAGAGCCGTGAACTCACGTGCAGGCACAGTGGATCCATGGTGGCATCTGAGGGGTCTCTGGGCTCCTGAGGATTGTTTGGTCACACTCAGTCACGGGGGCTCCATGGTGACATCCCAGGGGTCCTTAATCTTCCTAAGGGTCATGAGGTGACAGACAGTCACAGGGCTGCACAGTGACAACAGAGGTGTCTGTACACTGCCAAGGAGCCAATTTGTTCCAGGCAGTGGCAGGAGTCCAGTGGTGACATCCCTGTGCTCGTGAAGAACAGCGAGGTCACAGAAACTCACAGGGCTCCATGGGGACATCCCAGGAGTCTCCAGGCTGCCAAAGAACCCGGGATGTCACAGACACTCACAGGGGTTCCTGTCATGGGCACAGTGGCAGCTTCAGGCAAAGTTTGTTAAAGAGGCTCCAGTTGGGTCATGAGGTTCCCAAAAGACCCAATACCCCAATCACACCCCCAGGCTCCCCCAAACCAGGACCCCCAAGCTTTCTAAATTCCTTCTGTGAGAGGAGCCTGGGAGTGCCTGGATCCAACCCCAGACCCAAACTTTGTCAAGGATTTCTGTGTAAAGGATTATACAGTTGGAACTGAAATTTGTACAACTTTGTCCCACAACAATAAGGATGGCAAACCAGAAATATTTGTGCACATATAGATATGACTGATTAAGATCATGATTAGACAGAAAGGTCTTAATCAGCATTTCCTACCCCATAGGGTAGGAGCTGTAACACCTATTTTAATAGAGTGCTCTAGGAAGCAATTTTGAAGCAATTGTATTAAAGCAAAATCAGTCATTAAGTGGAGATGGGTGTCAATCCCTCAGACCAATGACCATTGGCAAATCTCTTTATCTCAGCCTCAGGCAGTGACCTTGAGGGGTGTCACCACTCAAGGGAAGAATCTCCATAACCCACCAAGAAGGGAAATGTCAGGAGATGCTGCAGGTAAAATTTGGGGAAGGGCCCTTCTAGTCTGAAGTGCTGCCCTGTCAGTCAGATGTGCCCAGGATGTGCCAGCTCAGCAGCTCTGCAGAAGCTCTCAGTGGTGTCACTTGGTTGTTCCTTTCTCTGGGCATTTTTCCAGCTCCACCACAGCTTCAGCTCCCTCTCAGGATGTTGAACTTTGGGATGGAGGAGTCAGGCTGCTTTCAGCATTATTCACTCCAAAAGAAGCATGACCTTCCCCCCATCCCTGCCTTCTTCATTCCCTACTGGGGGCTGTGCAAACAGAGCCTTGTTGGAGTTGTCTGAGCCCACTCCAGGCAGAGCCTCCTGCTCCAGCAGGAACTGCCTTTCCTGTGCCATGGCCAGGCCAGGTCCCGCTGCAGGAAAAGCCCCAGGCCAGCCCCAACACAGTGAAGGCCTCGGGCACAAGTGCAGAGTGCTGGGAGCTGTGCCAGGAGAGCCTGGGACACCAAAGGCACCTTGGCAGCAGCAGCTCCCTGCAGGCCATGGCCAGAAGCCTCCCTTGGCAACCCGGCCTGGTGGCCACCACTGCAGAGCTGCTGGGGCAGGGGCTGATTTCTGCCTGGGCTCTGCCCCAGCCCACAGAGTGTGAGCTCAGCCCTGACTCGGGCACAGCCCTTGTGCCTGGGCCCTGCAAAGCCTAAAGGTCACCTGTGCCACCCTGGTGCCCATCCCTGGATCTGGCACTGTCACTTCTGTACTCGCTGGTGCCTCCAACACTGAACCCCCTCATCTAGAGCCTGAGGAACCAGGAGCGTGAGGACGCCCTGAGGAACGTGACCATTTTGTGCTTTTCAGAAACAATGAAACAATCAAGTTCCTCTTTGTTTCAGTACAGCATTCAGAATGGAACTCATTCCAGGCCCAGACTGCTTTGTGCCATGTCTCTTCCATGTAATTCTATTTGGTGTATTCTATTTTTCCTTTTTAATTTTTTTTACTTTTGATAATATTTCTCAATAATGTTACATCAGTATCTGCCATGCTGGTGGTAAGCAGACAGTAAAGAGGCTTCATCACTGTGCAACTACCTGAAATAAAGTGTCCTGCTCTGCCCTGTTTGTCCAAGATGTTTCCTCAGCCCTTCTCTGTCTCTGCAGGGGCAGTGCCTGTGAGCAGAGGTGGAGGGAAGAGACTCCCAGCACAGCAGCACAGCCAGGGACAATGGCCCTGGCTCTTCCCACATTTGCTCTTCCCAGCTCCAGCCTCTCCTTCCCAGCCCTGCTGTGGCTGTCAGGCCCGAGTGCTCTGGCAGCTTGGTCCCTGTCCTGCTGCGTGTCCGTACTGTGCCCACAGGCAGGGACAGGCCATGGGCACTGCTGGGACACAGCTGGGCTCCAGCACAGCAGCTGCAGCAGCAAAGGGGTCTCCTGAGGGCAGGGCAGGAAGGCTTTGCTCTCCCTGCAGAGTCACTCTCAGGAACAGCCCCAAGGAACAGACTCTGGAGAGGCTCCTTGTGTTCCTTGTTCTCCCAGGGCTCAGTGGGATGAGATCAGGGTCCCAGTGTGGCCTTCAGGGCACTCAGGGCTGGGTCAGGTTCTGCTTGTTGGTGGCCAGGGCCCATCAGATGGGGAATGGTCTGTGCTGAACCTGGCTGGGGCTCTGCAGCTTGTGCCAGGGCTGATGGCAGGGGAAGGTTTGTCTGGAGGGCCTTGGGAGCTGCCAGGAGAACACAAGGCACCTGCAGGGACAGTGTGTGCCGGGGACCAGCAGGGAGTGGAGCTCCCTGGGCACAGGTCTGGCCCGGGTGGGCTCACCCCGAGATCAAGGACTGAATGTGTGCTGTGAGCCAGGAGAGCTCTGCAGCCCCAGGGGACACAGCGGGCACAGGGAAAGGAGTCTGGGCAGGGGCTGCTCTGACCCTCAGGGAACTTCCCCAGGACGATGCAGGGCAGCCCCAAGGCCATGGGGCAGCCCTGGAACAAGGCAGGCACCTCTGAGCAGCCTCCATGGCCCCAGCAGAGCCTGTGTGGGAGGGGGTCAGTGCAGGGAGCAGCATCAGCTGCCTCTGTCTCCCAGCCTGAGCAGCAGAGCCCAGCAGAGGCAGCCCAGGGCCCCGGGCAGCACAGCCCCCGTGCTCTGCAGAGCAGCAGCCCCAGCTCGGGGCTGTGGGCAGCAGGGCAGGGGCTGCAGCAAAGGCTGCTCAGGCCAGCACAGACGTGTTCCCCTGGGAAAGGCTCTGTGGACAACTGGCATGTGCCAGGAGCAGAGCAGGAGCCCGTGGCTGTGCAGAGGAGCCCTGGCAAGAGGCTGCCCTGTCCCTGGGGCAGCAGGAGCTGCCTGAGGAGCCCCGGGGCCAACTCTGTGCTGCTGTGCTGGGCAGCAGGGCTGGCCCTGGGGCTGCACGAGCTGCCTGAGCTGAGCATGTCCTGAGCATTCCAGACACAGAGTGGCTGTTCCTGACCTCCAGTGCCTCCAGCTCCTGCTGCAGGGACAGACAGGTCTGGGCTACTCTGCAGGGCTGGGGCAGGGAGAGGAAAACAATGGACCCTTGATTATAAGAGTCCCTGCAGGGTCAGAATGATCTCCTTGGTTCCACACATCAACAGAAGGAAGCTTTCATAGCCAGGGACTAAAGAGCTTCTCCCAGCAACTGGGAATTCCTGCTGGTGCATTCCAACTTTGCAGGCAATGAGATGGGCAAAAAAACCAGGAAAACTAGGCAAGAAATCAGTAACCCATACTATAAGGTTTTAGAGCAGATGTTTATTTATTCAGTGCTAGGAGTGAGGGAGATAGCTCCACCACAAACTCACTTGTTTTTTCCTCACATAGTACTATCTTTTATATGTTTGTTTTGGGTTTTTTTTATTCTCATTATACTTTCCTACCCTTCATACTGTAACATATTTTCAAATCACATGATTATGTAAGCCCTTGTAGTACATGAGTGGTCTCTGCACAAGGTGCTCGTCACCCTCCTGGTGGTTGTTTTGATGAAGGCTCAGAAAACTTCCTGGGGCTTGAACTTTTTACCCCTGCTTCCTGCACATGCTCTATAAGATTGCCTCTCAAATATCCAGGGGTCAGCTGTTTGCAGTTACCTTGTGTCATGGTTGGACACTGGCCCAATGCCAGGCACCCTCAAGAGGCACCTTCACTCATCCTCCCCTGCCACAGCTGGGAAGAGAAGGAAAAAAAAAAATATTAACAAACACTTCGTGAGTGATATAAGAACCAGGAGAAATATTTCAAATACAAAAAAGAATCAACTTAAGTTTCAAAGTTAATTTTATTACTAACAGAATCAGAAGAGGATAATGAGATGTAAAATAACTCTTTTCCCCCATCCCCTTTCCCCCCAATCCCTCCGTCCTTCCAACCAACAGCACAGAGAGACAGAGCATGGGCGTTTTCTCATTTCATCAAGAGATTTTGTTCTGCTGCTCTGGGAGAGGAGCCCTTCCCTCATGTGGCCATGGAGTCCCTCCCACTGGATACAGTTCTCCATGAGCTGCCCCAGCATGGGTCCACTCTCACAAGCAGCAGCCCTACCGCACCTGCTGCAACGTGAGTCCCTCCCACGGGCACACAGTCCTCCCAAACTGCTGCAGCATGGGTCTCTCCTCCCACAGGGTGCAGTCCTCCAAGGACAGGCTGCTCCAGCCTGGAAGCAGGGCCCCCTCTCTCCACTGGGTCTCCCACTGGATCACAGCCTCATCCAGGCATCCACCCGCTCTGGGATGGGCACCTCCCCAGGGGCTGTGGGTGGATCTCTGCATCCCCATGGATCCCCATGGGCTGAGAGTGGATCTCTGCATCCCCATGGATCCCCATGGGCTGACAGTGGATCTCTGCATCCCCATGGATCCCCAGGGGTTGGGAGTGGATCTCTGCATCCCCATGGATCCCCAGGGGCTGAGAGTGGATCTCTGCATCCCCCATGGATATTCATGGGCTGAGAGTGGATCTCTGCATCCCTTGTGGATACCCTGGGACTGAGAGTGGATCTCTGCATCCCTGTGATCCCCATGGGCTGAGAGTGGATCTCTGCATCCCCCATGGATATTCATGGTGCCCCTGCTGCCAAAAACCAGGCCGTGCCAAACCAATCCAGCTTGCTCTGCTGAATTTGCTGATTTCTGAAAAGGGCTTCATTCACATTCCTTGTTACAAGGTAACTATTTCTTTCTGCACAGCTATAGCTTTTTGCACAGTTCAAGCATTATCTTGTTGCCTCGGCATCAGGGCCCATCAGGCTGAGTCTGACCTGTCCTTTCTCCAAGCTGCAAACAGAACCTGCCCCCAGCCAGTGCCCTGCAAACAGGCAGGGTTCTGTAGGGCCAGGGAGAGTGCGCAGAGGTCTGGGGTCTGTGAGTACTGGCAGGGAGAGATCAGGCACAGGGAAACACCTGCAGGGGGAAAATCTCCAGGAGGCAGAGAGAGTCACTGTCCCTGAGCCCCATGGCCTCCAGTCCCTGCTGCAGGGCCAGACCTGACTCTGCTGCGCTGTGGGGCTGGGACAGGGGCAGGGAGAGTCTGGACTCTGCAGTGCCAGCGAGAGGAAAACAATGGACCTTTGGTTATACAGTCCCTGCAGTGTCAGAATGGTCTCCATGGTTCCAGGAGGCCATGAAGAGTCAAAATGGCTGCTTGATTCCTTGGGGCCCTGCAATGTAACAATTTCATCCTGGTTCCATGAGACCACAAAGCGTCACTATGGTCCACTTGGTTCCATGAGGTCCTGCAGTGCCACAATGGCCCCTCAGTTCTAAGAGCTCCTGAAATGGCAGAGAGGTGTCCTTGGTGACAGAGTGACACCACTGACCCTTGGTCACACCAGGCCCCGCAGTGTCACACGGCACCTTTGGTTCTGTGGGGCCGCAGTGTCTGTTCTGCTGGGGAGCAGGGTCAGCACCAAAGACACAGACACAAAGTTCAGGAATTCTGTGATTTATTCTAATGTAAAACTGCAAAGAATCACCAAAGGAGAAGCTCAGCAATGCACCCAATCATCACTACCAAAGACTGCCTGCAGTGATTAAGAAAGAGACAGCACCAGGCCCCCTCAGACTTTCCCATCAGCCACATCCACACATCAGTGTTGGAGTCCAGGGCATTCCTTTGGTTGCCCTGGAGGGTCAGAGACCTGGACAGGGGGGTCTGGGACCCCAGCCCAGAGCTCAGAGAGACACTGGCTTTGATTTCAGTCCATGGGAAAAACTTCCTACACTGAGAGAAGGTTTACAGGCCACAGGAGTGTGAAAAATAGTAGTTTAGATTATCACAGAGTGAGAAAATAATAGTTTTAGGTTTCTAGCATTGAAGTGAATGGGGACAAGATGGAGGATCTGGGGCGTTGTCTCCTTCTCCTTCTTCTTCTCTTTCCCTCACTCCATTGCTGCATTGACGTGGCACAAGGTAGTTAGTGAGGATTGGGTCAAAGTAAAGATGACCTTTTTAGTAATAGAGATAGACATTGGTAAGAAATGGTAAATAAGAAATACGTAGTAATTAGTATAAAAGATAAGGACAGCCCAGCTCGGGGGGAGACGTGAGGAATCCATGCAGCTGCGAACATCTTGTCGGACTCCGAGAAAATTGTAAGATAAGAAACAATAAACAAAGTATGCAACATTGAAAGATCTAAACCTGAGAACTCCGTCTCTTCCTTCGGCTTGGCTCGGAGCTGTGCAGGGAGGCAGGGACTCTGAAACCACCACAATGATGGGGAAAGCTCCCGTCATCTGGCGTTCCTGATTGGGCAGAAACATCTGGCGTTCCTGATTGGGCAGAAACATCTGGCGTCCCCGAGAGGACTGACTCAACTGCCTTTCCTGACTGGCACTCCTGGAAAGGAGCGCTGAAAAGGGTCACAGCAATCTCTGCAGAATCATCAAAAAGCTCCCAGAACATCAAACAGCCAAGCCAACAACTCCGGAGAAGAAACACCTGTCTGATCAGACCACCAGCTCACTCCAGTTCGTTCCAGACGACGGTTTTCCACTGGGCCCGGGGGAGCCGTCACCCTGCTTTCTGCTGGACGGAGATCAGGAGACCTCTGAGACGAATCGGACCACAGCTGGGAAAAATTTTACGTTGGTAAGACCAGTGAGATTCAGAACACACCGCGCGATGGGGGGAACTAGTTCACAAGAGAGAACAATGATATTAGAGGATCTGAAAGAATTAATATCAAAATACAATGCAGCGCTGAAAGATAAAGAGCTCGAAGCCCTGATGTTATGGGTCAAATGTAATTATACACAGTGTGAGACACAGTCTCTTTTTGAGCCAGGTTTTTGGCAAGAAGTGAACAGAAATCTTTATGATAAGGCCACACGAAAGCAGAAAATACCCGCAAAGCTTTTGTCAGCGGGGAGAATTATGTTAGAAGTTATAACAGAATACAGTAAAGAGAGCTGCAGGGTTGGACAGCAGCCAGGCAAACAGAAGGAGTATAGCACAGAGCCAGGACAGAGAGCCGTGCTAACTTCAAGGTCGTTACCTCCCCCAAGGGAATGGGAAGGGGGAGGGGGCACAAAATTAGTGCCAGGAAAACCCAAACTTTTAATACATCCAAGGGAACAGGAGGAATTTGACATGCTTTTCTTTGAAGCAGTCCCAGAACAAACCCCTCGGTTGTACAGAGAGGGGGGGGAGAGAAGAAGCCCACCAAGAAGTCCATTCACTCCTCCAGGTTCTCCGCGCCGAGATATGCCTCAATCGCCATTGCTCCTTTCCCTTCCCGTGGAAAAACCGGGTGCGGGTGGAGAGGACGGGGGGGGGAAAGAGGCGGGTCGAGCGCCGCAGGAGCAGCGGGGGGGCGAGGCTGCGCGGGGGACAGAGGCTGCGCGAGGGACCGAATCTAACCTATCGCGTCGAAAAGCGACGGGACGCGACGGGACGCGAGCGCAGAGCGCATCGGGAGATACGGGCGCAGATCGCGGTGAAAAAGGGTCCGCGAGAGGAGATGCCGGGGAGGCGGCGAGAGCAGATCAGGCAGCACGGCGCGCGCTGATGACGCAAGCTACGGGAAGCGACACAGCTCAAAATATCGCGTCGCGAAGCGCAGGCAGGGAAGCGCCGAAAGCGGAAGTACAGAGCCGAGAACTACAAACCCCAGAAGGCTCAGCGGCCGGTTCAGGCGCATGCGCAGCGGGGGCGGGTAGAAGCCCAGGGCGCGTTTCGGTTTGGGAGGAGGCTGGTTCCGATGACGAAAGAGACAGGGCGGGCTTTGAACGTCAGGCAGGACGGGGCATCCCGTCGGATTCCGCCGGGCCGGGTTTGGCAGGGGCGGGATGGGCGGTGACGGAGCGGGCAGAGATGGGGCGTGGCCGAGGCGGGGAGAGTCTCGGAAGCACCACCCCCAGGCAGCAAGGGCTGCGGAGCCCGACCCCGCCCACGAGCAGCTATGACCTTGAGCCGCCTGCGTGCGGGGATTCAGGGACAGCTGCAGGGAGGTTGAGGATGGGTGTGCGTCCGAACATTACAGAGATTTTACAGGCTTTTCCAGAACTTAAAAGATACCTGAGATCTCCAAGCCCAGAGAGGAAAGCTGTCAGTGTGCCATCATCACCAAGGATAAGGGCAGAAAGACAGCGAGCCAGGAGATCATCAGCTGCATCCACCGAGGCTTCGGTTTGGGAGGACACATCCACATTGCATCGGTTTTTTCCAATTTCATACAAAAAATCAACTTCTTCAGAACAGCGATTCAAGCAAAAGCTGAGAGAACCTTTGCCAATGGTGAGGGATAATGATGTTGTTGATGAGGATCACGAGATGTCAATTACAGATGAAGATATAATTAAAATCACAGCATCAGAAGGCATTCCTGCCAGCACAGTAAAGGCATTTGAGTTCGCACAACAAGCTTCGACATTTTTGTTATCTGAGGACTTTGTGAACAAGTTTTTTCGAAGGTTCACAGAAGCAGCATTTCGCCATGAGCCCACATCTTCTTTCTCTCAGATTTTTCTTCCAGGGAAGGAAGTTTCAAACAAAATTGAGGATGCTCATCAAGGGCTGATTCCTATTCAGCAAGTGAAAGAGCAAGAGAAAGAAAAGGAGAAAGAGAAAGAGAAAGAAAAGGAGAAAGAAAAAGAAAGAGAAAAAGAAAAGGAGAAAGAAACAAAACCTGAGGAAGTGAAGCCTCCAAAGCAAGTGGGTCCTGAGAAAGATGAAGCAGCAGCAAAAGAAAAAATAAAAGAAACAATTCCAAAGGCAGACACTGCAAAGGCTTCTGCAAAGCCACAATTTTATCCGACGGATTGGACAGATATAAAGAAATTTGCATTGAAAGGGGATACACTTTCAATGGATTCAAAAGGCATAGCTATGCCAGTGACATATGATGCACATGATGCAAACCCAAGATGGGAGAGATTGGATCGTGAAGTCGTCAGGGATCTGATGAAAGCCGTTCGTGATAATGGCTTGGGGTCTCCATACTTCAAACAACTTTTAAAAGGGACATTTAATATTTATGATTTAACACCATTTGACCTCCGATCTCTTGCAACTATGATCCTGAGCGACTCACAATTCATTCTCTGGGAAGCAAAGTGGAGAAAAATTTTAAATGATTACAGAATCAGAAACCAAGGAGGGGCAAATGCACACTTCACAGTGGCACAGATGGCCGGTGATCCACCACTTGACAGTGCAGCAAGTCAAGCCAGTTTTCTTCCTCGAGATGTGTTGAGAGAAATCAAGGAAGCAGCCAGAAAGGCAATGGTGCAGATTCCACCAGCGGGAGTCACAGAAAGTAGTTTTACAGATATAAAGCAAGGTCCTTCAGAACCCTTCGCTTCATTCATCGATCGTCTCACACAAGCAGTGGACAGGCAAGTTATTAATGAGGGAGTGAAGGCACATTTGATCCGGTGTCTTGCATTTGCAAATGCCAATCAAGAATGTCAGCGAGTCATCAGTGCGATGCCAGGCCAACCCACCATGGCAGAAATTCTAGAGGCATGCAGTAAGGTGGGGACACCACAGCACGTTGCAACAATTTTAGGAGATCAGGTGGGAAAAGCAGTCAAAGAAGCATTTGCAAATCTTCAACAAAGACAGTGTTACAAATGTGGCAGATCAGGGCATTTCAAGAAGGACTGCCCACAAGTTACAAATAATGCAGATTCATCAGATTATTGTTCAGGATGCGGGAAAAGGAAGCATCGTCCTGCAAGAAACAATGCAGGTGGAAGAACTCAGTCGGGAAACTCCAGAAGGAGCGCGAATCGTCACCGCGCGACGACACAAGTGATGGCGATGACTCAAGAGCAAGCTCCGCAAGGGGGACAGTCATCAGGGAACAGCATTCAGACGCCCTCAGCAGGACAATTTGTAGGATCCCCAGCGATCCAGAGTTACTCCCACCTGGGGCGCAATGCGATTTGGCAACTTCCAAAGTGATATGTTTTTTGGATGACAATTATGCAGTGATACCCACAGGTGTCACTGGGTCCTCGTGGAAGAGGCAGGACTTTCTAATTATAGGTAAGGACAGAAGCAGTGTTTTGGGACTTGTTATTTACCCTTCTGTCATTTCAGCAGATCGCAATGATGAGTTGACAGTTTTAGCGAAGCCTCATCAGCCACCATTGATCATTCCCCAGAACACCTCAATTGCCAGGGCAATTGCTTTGCCACCCCATGCAGCAGAGCAAGTCTTGCCAGTGCTCCGAGAACAAGATCCTCCTTCAGGTGAGCACACGGAGGTTCATGCCTCCTGGGTGAAACACATAGGCAGAGACAGACCAATTCTCGTCTGTGAGTTGACCCGGGGTGACAAAACCATCGCAGTCAATGGGATGGTCGACACGGGGGCCGACGTCACGGTGATTTCATATCTTTTTTGGCCCAAGAATTGGAATTTAATTGCTCCTTTGAGTCCTCTTTCAGGCATAGGGGGGAACACCTTGTGTCTGCAGAGTGAAGATGCGGTTGTTGTCTCGGGGCCAGGAGGTAAGACTGCAATCATTCGTCCATTTGTTGTGCAAAGACCCATCACAGGGTGGGGAAGGGACATTTTAGTGCAATGGGGCGTGAGGTTGGAAGTGGATTTTTAGTGGGGGTCACTGTGGCACTCACCACTTTGAAACTGACCTGGAAAACAGACAATCCTGTCTGGGTGGATCAGTGGCCCCTTGAGAGGAAAAAATTGAGTGCTCTCAAAAACTTGGTCAGAGAACAATTGGAAAAGGGACACATTGTACCAACAAACAGTCCCTGGAATTCCCCAGTGTTTGTCATTCGCAAGAAAGCCACTGGTTCCTGGAGATTGCTTCATGATCTCAGAAAAATCAATGAGGTCATTGAGGAAATGGGACCACTTCAGCAGGGGCTTCCATCTCTCTCAATGATTCCGAGAGATTGGCCACTTGTGATCATTGATCTCAAAGATTGTTTTTTCAGCATCCCACTTCATCCAGATGATGCTCCTCGATTTGCCTTTTCCATCCCAAGTGTCAACAGGGAGGAGCCTCTGCAGAGATACCATTGGGTTGTTCTTCCTCAAGGTCTCAAGAACTCTCCGACCATCTGCCAATGGTTTGTTGCACGGGCACTGTGTCCAGCTCGAGAGAAACATCCAGGAGCAAAAATCATTCATTACATGGATGATCTGCTCATTGCTGCCCCGACACAACAGGAATTGCAGAGGGCTCGTGACTGTGTGATCACAGAGGTGCAAAATGCAGGTTTGGAAATTTCCACTTCAAAAATTCAGGAAATTGCACCTTGGAAATACCTGGGGTGGAAAATCACTGAACAAACAGTGAAACCACAGAAAATTGAAATTAGAACAGAAGTTAACAACTTGCAGGATTTGCAACAACTTTTGGGAGAGATCAACTGGATGAGATCCATCTTGGGGATCACAAATGATGAACTTGCGCCATTGTTCAACCTTTTGAAAGGGGACAGTAACATCAAATCTCCCAGGAGCCTCACTCCTGAGGCTCGGGAAGCCCTTGAGAGAATTGCTGGAGCCCTCCAGCAGAGACAGGCACATCGTTTTGTAACATCTTTACCTTTCTTTCTTGCAGTGTTGGGGGAAAAAATACAGTTATATGGGTTGGTTTTTCAGTGGGACTCATCACAAAAAGACCCATTGTTGATTTTGGAGTGGATTTTTTTATCTTACAGGTCTCCGAGGACGATCCTCTCAAGTCTGGAAATGATAGCTCAGATCATCATCAAAGCTAGGACCAGGCTGCAAACCATGGCAGGCAAAGATTTTGCTACAATTTACCTGCCTTTGAAAAAAGATTATTTTGATTGGGCATTGCAGAAATCAGAGGATTTGCAGATTGCATTGTTAGATTACTCAGGTGTTTGTACTATTCATTTCCCAAGCCACAGGCTGTTGAAAGCAAAATTAAGTTTTAGAGAAAAGCCAAAAATAAGTGAGGTGCCATTGGATGCAATAACAGTATTTACCGATGGCTCTGGAAAAACTCACAAATCAGTAAGTACATGGCAAGATGACATCACAGGGGAGTGGAAATCAGATATAAGAATAGTACAAGGGTCACCACAAATAGTGGAATTGGCAGCAGTGGTCAGAACTTTTGAGCTGTTCCAGCAACCTTTCAATTTGATCACAGATTCAGCTTATGTAGCTAATGTGGTCAAAAGACTTGAAGGTTCACTTTTGAGAGAAGTTGACAATGAAAATTTATATTCATATTTACTGTGCATGAGGACACTGTTGCAAAACAGAAAACATAAATATTTTGTCTCACACATCAGAGCACATTCTTCTCTTCCAGGTTTTTTAGCAGAAGGCAATGCACAGGCAGACAAATTGACCATGCCAATTTCAAGAACTTTACCGAACATTTTTGAACAGGCAAAATTGAGTCATGCATTCTTTCATCAGAATGCTCAAGCACTAATGGACACTTTTCACATTTCCAAAAGTCAGGCGAAGGAAATCATTAGTGCTTGCCCTGATTGTCAGCTTGTTCAGCCTCCCGCTTCCATGGGAGCAGTCAATCCAAGAGGATTGAACAGTTTGCAGTTATGGCAAACTGATGTCACAAAATATCCATCTTTTGGGAAGCTCAAAAATGTTCATGTTTCAGTTGACACATTTTCAGGTGCAGTCTTCGCATCACTGCACACAGGTGAGACAGCACAACATGCTTGTCGACATTTCTTGCAGGCATTTGCATCTTTAGGCGTGCCGCAAGAAATCAAAACAGACAATGGACCAACATATATAGGGAAAGTGCTTGACAAATTCCTGAAGAGGTGGGGTGTCCATCATACCTTTGGTATCCCACACTCTCCAACAGGTCAGGCAATCATTGAAAGGACACATCAAACATTAAAATCCCTTTTGGACAGACAAAAAAGAGGAGAAACAGACGCTACACCATACATGCGCTTGAATAAAGCCTTGTATGTGATGAATTTTCTAAATTGCTCTTTTGCAGAGCCAACTCCACCGATCATCAGACATTTTTCAAACAGTACAAGGGCAAAACTGAAGGAAAATCCTTTGGTTTTGGTCAGAAACCCAGAAACAGGACAAATCGAAGGGCCATTCAAATTAATAACTTGGGGCAAGGGATTTGCTTGTGTCTCCACAGCAGGTGGGCCAAAGTGGCTGGCGGCGAGGCACGTGAAACCGTACCGAGTCCAGACACAAGCAGAAACGGACCCCCAGACCGGAGGAAGAGAAGTGGGCACGCAGACGTGAGCCGGTGTCAAGACAGCAGACATCCTTTCATTCTACGTGCAAAAGAGACTTTGGGACTTGTTTTCTTTTGGACTTGGGTGGTGTTGCATTTCTAGGGATTCCCAGGGAAAAGAGGGCATTGAAAATGAAAGAACTATCCTTGTGCCTCATTCTCTCCTTGGTTGCCTTGAGCAGTGCGGCGGTTTTGCCCGTGGCTCAACCAAAAGAGAATGTTTGGGAAACTCTGGCCAATGCATCAGGTTTGAATACCATCTGCCTGACACACTCAAGACCAGGGAAACCTTTTTCAACATGTTTAGTGGGGTTGCCAGTGAACAAATGGCCGATTCCAGAAAACATCCCTCCAAAGATTTCAAAGTCCATTGTGGATCCAGTGGGCCAATGGGATGTTTGGACGAAATTCCTTCCTGCGGCTCCTTTTGAACCTCAGGAACTGGAAATTCTTGGATCGGTCCGAATGCAATTCTGTGTGAAATTTGGCCTTTCCGGAGTGACAAAAAATAAAACTGTAGACGTCACTCCAAACCTCAATTTTTATAGAAATTCATCATCTTGGTGTAATTACACTAAGATGCTGAGGAAACCATCCAATCATGTTCCAGCTCAGTTGCCGAGGGGAATTTTTTTCATTTGTGGGGACAAAATTTGGCCCGCAATTCCTGCAAATGCCACAGGTGGTCCTTGCAGCATTGGAATGCTTTCATTGCTAACACCCGACATGACATTGATGAGAAAACTAAAACAGAGAGAGAAAAGATCAATTCAAATGTACGATCCAAATTGTGATGATGATGTTCACACATGGAGCAAGGCTCAAAGAATTGCAGCTGCAATTTTTTCACCACAGGCAGCGTCAGGAGCAGCCTTGACACAATTGGATCACGTGGGTTGTTGGTTGAGCAAACATGCCCGAGCTATCTCTCTTACACTGAGTGACATGTTGTTAGACATTGATAGTGTAAGACGAGCAAGTCTCCAAAACAGGGCAGCGATTGATTATCTTTTGCTGACCCATGGGCATGGATGTGAGGAATTTGAAGGAATGTGCTGCATGAATTTGTCGGATCATTCCAAATCCATTCATGAGAACATCAGGCGATTGCAGGAGAGTGTCAACAAACTTGGAGAGGTAACTGGGTCATGGATGGATGGTTTGTTCAATTTGTTTGACCTTTCACCTTTGTGGAAAGAAATTTTTAAGATAGTTATATATATTTTAGTAGGGCTTGTAATCCTTCTCATGATTTTGCCGTGTTTGTTTTTATGTATACGGCAAGCCATGGACAAAGTGGCCAAGCAGGTGTTTTTGGTTCAAACAGGAGGGGGAGATGTTGGAGTCCAGGGCATTCCTTTGGTTGCCCTGGAGGGTCAGAGACCTGGACAGGGGGGTCTGGGACCCCAGCCCAGAGCTCAGAGAGACACTGGCTTTGATTTCAGTCCATGGGAAAAACTTCCTACACTGAGAGAAGGTTTACAGGCCACAGGAGTGTGAAAAATAGTAGTTTAGATTATCACAGAGTGAGAAAATAATAGTTTTAGGTTTCTAGCATTGAAGTGAATGGGGACAAGATGGAGGATCTGGGGCGTTGTCTCCTTCTCCTTCTTCTTCTCTTTCCCTCACTCCATTGCTGCATTGACGTGGCACAAGGTAGTTAGTGAGGATTGGGTCAAAGTAAAGATGACCTTTTTAGTAATAGAGATAGACATTGGTAAGAAATGGTAAATAAGAAATACGTAGTAATTAGTATAAAAGATAAGGACAGCCCAGCTCGGGGGGAGACGTGAGGAATCCATGCAGCTGCGAACATCTTGTCGGACTCCGAGAAAATTGTAAGATAAGAAACAATAAACAAAGTATGCAACATTGAAAGATCTAAACCTGAGAACTCCGTCTCTTCCTTCGGCTTGGCTCGGAGCTGTGCAGGGAGGCAGGGACTCTGAAACCACCACAATGATGGGGAAAGCTCCCGTCACATCAGCTGGGGGAAGCTGTCCCAGCCAAGGACTACAGAGCCACTCCCGGACACTGGGAATTCCTGCAGGTGCCTCCAGCCCCAGGTGAGGCTCCAACCTGGCTGTGAGAGGGCCCAGCTCTGACAGTGCTGAATAAACAAACTGACAGCACTTCTAGTGCAGGAACATCTGCTTTCGTTCTCCTCTTGGGTTTCACCCAAAGCCTGGCCAGGGCTCAAGGAGGAACAAAGGGAGTTGACTTTGATCCTAAACTCTCAGACAAGGCCAGATGTTGGATTTCATGGCCTTGTCCAGTTTCTAAACACAGAAATGTCAATCCATCTTTTACTAATGACTGGATACATCTATCAAAGCTCTAATGACCATGCATATTTTGTTCATGAGCAGATACAAAGGTAACCTTTGGTTGGAAAGTTCATCCAGAGGTCTCCTTTGGCTCAGGGCCTGTTGTTCAGGCCTCACTCAGGGCCTGTTGTCCAGGCCTTGGAACTTGAGGGACGTGGTTTTGTGCTGGGCTTGACACTGCTGGGTGAGCAGCTGGACTCGATGAGCTCAGAGGTCTTTCCCAACAGAAAGGATTCCATAATTCCAGGATTCCATTTGCTGGATTCAGCCAGGTCCATGTTAGAAGCATTGCTTTGCTCAAAACATTTCCTCTGGCTCAGCTCTTGAGGCCTAGGGCTTCAGCTCCTTCAGCTCCTGGAGCTAAGCTGCTCACGCTGAACAAGACAACTCACAGAGAAGAGTACAGTTCATGCAATTCCTTCTGGGACACTGAGAGGGGAGGCTGTGAAAACAGGAGCACTGTTTGGTGTGGCCTCCTCTCTGCCCTTCATGCCTTTCAACGCTTTGAAGCAGCCAAGAGCTTTCTCCAAGAGTGCAATGAAGCAGCTGTTCCTGCTCCCAGGTCTGGCTCTTCCCAGTCTCTGACCTTGCCTGCTTTTGTCCCTCTTGCTGTGCCCTCTGTGCCCCCTGTGCTCGGTGGCTGCTGCCCAGCACTGTGGAACTGGCAGAGATCCAGTGGTTGAGACCCTCCTTTCTCTGCCCTTGGAGCTGCCTGCTCACAGCAGCCTTTTCCATCTGGAAGCTCCACGTGGAGAGGGAGTCCCCAGCTCTGTTCCTTGCACAACCTCCAGGAGCCCAGGGCTGCCATCTCAAGTCCCTGCTGGCCCTGAGGGCTCCCAGGTGCCTCAGGCTGCTGTGACACCAGTGCACACGGGAGGGAAGAGTGGCAGGGGCTGTGCTGAAAGTCAGCTCCATGTGCTGCTGCTGCTGCTGTGGGGGTCATTTGTGCAGCCCTGCCCCAGAGTGAGGGATCAGATCCAGGCACTGCTGCTGCTCCCTGGGGATCAGCCACCATTTGGTTGTTGCTGTCAGGCCAGCAGAAGCGGTGGCTGGAGCAGCAAGTGCTGACAGTGCCCCAAGCCCCGGGGCTGGAGGGGTCCCTGGGCTGGGGCTGGCAGGGAGCTGCCCCTTGTTCTCCCTCTGCCTCCCGCAGAGCTGGGCCGGGCACAAGTGGGGCAGCACAGCAAACAGGGAGCCTGCCAGTCTCTTCCAGCCCTGTCTGCTCACAGTTTGGGCCTTGGAGCTTCAGGTGGACAAAGGCAGCTGTTTCTGCTCCCTCTGTGTGTCCCTGTGTTCAGCAGTGCTGCTCCATCAGTCTGTGCCCAGCAGTGGGGAAAAGCCTCAGCCCTGCAGGGCCTGAGCAGCTCAGCCAGCGGGAAGGGAGCTGCTCCACACGGGAACCAGCAGCAAAGGACTGCAGCACCTTGTTCTTGGGCAGAGCTCAAATTCTGTGAGGGAATAACAGAATTATTCAAGTGCAGTGGTGCAACAGCACTGCAGGTGCTGTGCCTGCAAACACATGGCTCAAGATATGCAAAAGAATTCTGCAACTCTTGACGAGAACAAGATGTCACCAGTGCTGAACTCCAGTTATGTCCAAAGCAACTACTTCACACATCTACTGGTCTCTGCTACATTTTTTTTTCTTCAGGTTATCCAAGCAAAAGTAAACAGAAGAGAAGAGTACATTTTGATTGTTTATCAGAAATGAATCTCATTTTGCTGTACATTCCTTTTTTAGGCCATGTTTTATCCTTAAGAAGAAAAAAGAAAGCCAAATATATATGAAAGAGGAAAGCAAAATATAAATGTGTAGTGACAAATCTTATCGAACTTTGGATTAAGAGGTAACTGATTTTTTGAAAAAGAGAACTAAGTTATTTACTTAGTTCTGATGGCATGGATCTAGCTTACTGATGTCAGCATCTTCTTTTTTAAAGATTTTGGTGAATTTTTTCCAATATTAAGTTATTTTAAATTGTGGTTGAAGCAATAGGCAACTGAAAGATGGATTGTGCATGACAGTGTCTTGATTGTAAAAATATTACAGTTTGAAACTTGGATGTAAAGTATTTCAAATGAAATTTCAAAATCCCAGTGGATTGTGTGACAGCAGCTTTTCCTCGAGGATGTGCAGCAACACAAACACTTCATCAGGGGGTGGGGGGATTGGGGCTTTGTCCTGTGCCCCTCTGAATATCATGAAACAGGACTTAACCTGCCACCAGCCCAGGTCACCTTCTGCTACTGCAGCTCCTTGGACCTTGTGTCCCCCAGAGCAGACACAAAGTGTTTCTGCTTCACTCCCCATAGCATAAATCCACAGAGAGCCGGGATTTTTCCCAAGCCTTGTGTCTCCATTGTGCCATATTCCTAAAGAACCAGCAGCTCATCCTGATGAATTTGGCGAGTTACATGGATGGTTGTCAGCTCCATTTCCTGCCTAGAAATCCTGAAACTGCTTCTGAATGCTGCTCCCTTCAGCTCTTGGACACCTATTCACACAGAGCTGGGGAAAAAATCCCCTGGCCACCAGGTTACAAGTGAGTTATGCCAGAGTTAGAGCTCTGTGGGAAATCTCTATCCATTCTTATCTTTTTAATATATCTATACGTGGGGGTGTGCACTGATGTGTCTTGTATAGAAAGGAAGGAGCGTGCAAGCAACGTGACTGACACTTTCACTCTCAGTGTTCATTCCATACTCATGAGGACAAAGACATTATGGAAACCCTTGCACAGACAAACCCTTCTGTCCATGGATAGAGGGATATGCAAGAGTCCCTGGCACACACAGACCCTTTCCCCACAAGCTGCAGGACATGAGAACACAACCCTTGCAAACACTGACTGCAAGCCACAGCTCTGGGTGCTCCCCACGAAGCTCAGCTCTGGCACCACTGTCTGCCCCAAGCTCCAGGGGATGCAGTGGGAGCCCGGCTGGGCTCTGCCCTGGGGCCATCCTGCAGGCAGAGCTGGAAACAGGGAGCATTTAGGTGCCACAAACAGCCAAGCCAGGGGCGCAGGGCAGCTGGTCCAGCCTGGACTGCACTGCTGTGTGCTGTGCTCTGGGGCTGGGGCTCTGCGCAGAGGGGACTGCACTGGTGTGGGCCAGAGGAGACAAAGAAGCTTCAGCTTTTGTCTAACTGAGCTGGGTGGATGGGCTGTGAAGAGAGGGGAGGCTCAGGGGGATTCACAGAGCTCATGCTGCTGGAAGGATGAGGAAAAGGGAGAGGGAACTCAGCAGTGAGGAGAGCTGAGGGCTGGAGAGCAGCTCTGAATGACACTAAAATGCCACTGTACCTCTGAGACATTGCTGTTCTTCCACCAGGGACAGGATGAGTCCCTAAGCCTGGGACTCTCACATGGTGAGGGGCATCAAGGAAGGCAAGAGGGGGACAGAGACTGTGATGGGCTGGGAAGTCACTGGGGGAAAGGAGGGAGCAGTTGTGAAGTAAAAGGCAGCTGGGGAAGAGAACTGTTCAGTGAAGGGCTGAGCTACAGCTTGAGCAAGCTGAAAAATATCATTTAGGGTCATCCTAGATTGATTTCATTTCACAAAATATTGAAAAAGTTTAATTTAGGGGGGATGTCATGTTTTCCCTTGGAGATGTACATTCTCCAAACATGAGCAGCACTGCCAAAATGCTCAAGCAATTCTCTACTGCAGGTCACACCGTTTCTTCTTTGGCTGATTCCGGCCCGGTGCTGAGCTCCAGCAGAGCCCTGGCAGAGCCCAGAGCAGCCTCAGCATCCACAGAGCCCGGCTGCAAGGAGAGAAAGCAGAAACTGACCATCAGCTGAAGGCTCCTGTGCCCTTGTCCCAGCCGCCAGCGGTGCTCAGGCCATGCTGGCCGTGCTCAGAGCGATGCCCAAAGCTGCCCATCATTGCTGCCTTTGGCAGCAGAGCAGGAGGGCAGGACATGTGCCAGCCTGCAGCCAGCCATGGCACATCCACCTCCTCAGCAGCTGCCCAGAGCAGGATGCTCCTGTGCTCGCTGCCATCTCCCAAAAGTTCTTATCCCACCCATGCCAAGAAGATGGGGACCCACCTCACGCCATCCGCTGCTGGAAGAAAAGCTGCTCCCAAAGGATGTCCTCAGCCTTCTCCAAGGTCACAGCCCATCCACACCAGAGCTGCTGCCAAGCACTTCCCCATCCACACTGGACACTGCCTGGAAGGCTTCCTATAGAAAAACAAACAAATTAAGGAAAATAGATTACAGAGAAAAACGGGAAACAAGGGAAAAGATAAAAGATTTATCTCTGTCAGAGAATGAGGAAGGCCCAACCCCTGCATGCTAAGGAAAAACCCACCCACCAGTGAGGTAAGCCCATGCTTTCTCTTTCCCCCCTGCACTGCCCCCCAAAAGTGATGGTGACCCCAAAGCAAACAAGGGGAGTGGAGCAGCCCAAGCCCTTCCTTGCCTGCAAAGCAAACCAGCTGTGCACAGGTGCTGGAGTCCCACATCTGCTCCTGCCATGGGTGTTTGTTTGTGTCAGGCTGGCTGCCCCAGCCCCAGCCCAGGGCACGGTGGGTGGTGGGGGCTGTTGGCAGGGCCAGGAGCCAACTGCCATAACCACCCCAGCCCATGGCCCCAGCCCTGACAAAAAGCAGCTGGGCAGCCCACTCATAAATCAGTTGCATCAGCCCCAGCAAAGGGGGAACCTTTGGTTCCTGGCCAGGCTGCGCAATGCCCAAATCTGGGAGCATCCCCCTGCATGTGGACTCATCTGCAAATTCGCTGTGGAGCCTGGCTTTGAAGAAGGTGGCAGAATCAACTTCAGCTTTGTGCTGGCCAGATCGAGGAAGAGGTTGTCATCCTTGATGTCATCCTCGCTGTCTCCAGCAGCAGCAGCCCCACCTGGTACAGCTCCTCCAGGGGCTCCTTCCCCTTCCCTGGGGGTGTGACCAGGCTCTCAGTGTTCTGCCCAGGGCCCCAGCTGTCAGTGAACCAGGACAAGCCAAACCAGCTGGGATGGCAGCCACCAGTGCTGGGCAGACACACTCAGCTCCAGCACAAGGGCTGCGTGCTCCCATCTGAGGACCCCTGTGCAGTGACACAGGCAGCAGAAAAAAGTCTGGGTTTCTTTGCTTCTGATTGCCAAGGCATGTGTGCAGCTGAAACTTACCAGGGCCCTGCATCAAAAGGTGCCTGTGGCACTCCGTGTTCTTCTACAGCTGATGAATATCCTGCATCCAAGGATCACAGAAGAGGTCTTCTAATGAAGGCCTCTCCACGTCTAGCATTGTTAAACACCACCTGATCAGATCTTGGCACTCTGGGGAGGGAAACCAGAAACCGCCGGTCAGTTGGAGAAGGCTCCTGTCTGCTTTGCCCCACTATTCCCATGCCCAGGCCATGCTGGATGTGCTCAGAGCTGGGCCTGAACTTTCCCATCCATTCCCTGTTTTGGAGAAGAGCAGGACATGTGCCACCTCCTCAGCAGCTGCCAGAGCAGGATGCTCATCAGCCCACTGCTGTCTCCCAGCACTGGTATTGCGCCTGTGCCCAGAGATGAGGATTCACCTTGAGAGAGCCATTCTGGCAGCAAGAGCTGATGGTCCCAGCTGATGTTCTGGCCCCTCCTGAAAGGGTGCTCCCCGCAGACCATCTGGTGCAGCAGGATACCCAGGGACCAGATGGTAGCTGGCTTGCCATAGTACCAGCCAAAGTGGGTCCATTCTGGGGGACTGTATGACGGTGTTCCTATGGAATACAGATGGAGCTCATCAGGGGGATGCTGCTGCTCCCAGAGCCTGGCCCCAGCACCCCTGGGCATGCGGAGGCTGCCCCAGTGGCACGTGGTGTGACCCGCTGCCCTCTCGCCAGCACCTGGGACTGTGTACAACCTGGGGGTTGGAAAAGAAGCCACTGGTGTTGGAAGAGGGCAGTGTAAGTTCTGGCAATGCCCAACCATGACAAGGAAAATCCCCTTCAGTGCTGGGAAAAAACCCTGCCTTAATCCTCCCTGCCTGCATTGCCCCAAAAACATTCTGAAGCCAAGGCAGACCAGGCGAATGGAGCTCTGCAAGCCCTTTCTCACCTGCACACCAAACTGGCTGCTGCACAGGTTCTGGCCCCACCCCTCTCTGCCACCCCCACACACGGGTGTTTCTGTCAGGCTGGCTGCCCCAGTCCCAGCCCCAGTCCTGGGCAGAGTGGCTGGAAAAGGCTGCCAGCACGGCTGAAAGCTGACCCCCACCTGCCCCTGCTCAAAAGAAACTTGGCTGAAGACTCAATGTCATGACTGGCAGCAAAAGGGAGAATCCCTGCTGCCACACCCAAGTTGGGTCATGAGATGTTGGGCCAGGAGATGTCCAGAACTGGGAGCACACTCCTTTGTGGGCTCACCTGCAAAGTGAATGTAGGCCGTGTCTTGCAGGTAGGTGCCACAGCCGAAGTCGATTAATTTGGCCTGCCCGGTGGCCAGGTCAACCAGGATGTTCTCTGGTTTGATGTCCCTGTGCAGGACCCCGCAGCTGGTGCAGTGCTGCACGGCCTCCAGCACCTGGCGGAACAGCTCCCGTGCCACCTCCTCAGACAGGAACCCCCGTGCCCGAATGAAATGCCGGAGGTCCTGACATTGTTCGGGGCGCTCCAGCACCATGATGATGTCGTTGGGGAGCTCCAGCCACTCCAGCAGCTGGGCGACACCAGGGAAGCCAGTGGAGACCTTGTGCAGCAGCACGATCTCCAGTGGTGCGCTGGTGCCGTTGGGCTGCGGGAGGAGCACGATGCCGTCAGTGGGGCTGATGCCGTGCCAGGGCTGGGGAAGCCCTCACCCAGCCCGGGATGCTCTGCACCCTGCGCTGGCCCCACACCCGCTCTCCCTCGAGCCATCCTTGGGGCTTCCACCCTGCCGGGCCTCGGCTCAGCCCCGCCCAGCACGCCCCGGCTTCTCCCGCTGGCCCTGCTCACTCACCAGCTGGTCCCAGTGCCGGACGCGGTTCCGTGGCACCCTTTTGATGGCCACCTGCAAACCAAGGGGAGCAGCGGGATGAGCTCAGCCCCCGCCCTGCCCAGCCCCATCCTCCATCCCCTGCGCCCGCCGCCGGCCCCGCCGCTCACCGGGGCGCCGTCCGAGAGCCGCGTCGCCGCGAAGACGCTGCCGAAGCCGCCGCGCCCCAGGAGCGACCCCACTCGGTACTGCTCCTTGAGGCCGTGCTGCGCCTTCCCTGCCGGCGAGACGCGGCTGTCAGCGCTCGGCCCGGGGCCAGGAACGGCCCCCGAGCGCCCCTCAACCGCCCCGGGCCGGGCATCCCCAGGCGTTCGCTCCTTGGGACGGGACAGCGGCGGCTCGGGGCCGGCGGCCGCGCTGCCGAGCGGCGGAGCTCGGGCCGGGGAAGCCGCAGCGGAGGCGGCGGGAGCGGCTGCACCGCGTGTGTCCTCTGCGGGGCCCGGGAGGAGCCGGGGCCGGGGCCGGGGCCGGGGCCGGGGCCGGGGCCGGGGCCAGGGCCGGGGCTGAGCATGGCTCAGGCGCAGCCAAAGGGCAGCGATGCCCCCTTGGCTCCAGGCACTGATGCCCGCCCAGCATCGCCACCGCCAGTACGGCCAGAGCCGGGCGGAGGGGAGACCGCGGCGGGACGCCCGGGGGCGGGGACGGGGCAGCCCCGTCCGGGGCTGGGGGCGGGCTGGGGGCATGGCCCGGCCCGGCAGGGGAGAGAGAGACTGGGAGAGGAGGGGGACACCGGGAAAGGGAGACCGGGAGATGGTGTGGGACTGCGGAATAGTGTGTGCGACTGAGGGAGAGGGCGAGAAGAAGCAGGACGGGGTAGACAAAATCTCCTGTTTGTCTTATGCCACTGCTGCTGCCGCTGCTGCTGCTGCTGCACTGAAGCCTCGGGGCCGTTTTTCCCCGTGTCCGTTTTTCCGTTGCCTGCTCAGCCCCGCGCCGAGCCCCGCACTCCCCGGGGGCAGCCCCTGAGCCTGTCCAGACACGGGAACTTTGCAGTGTTGAGCCAAGACCCAGAGTCTTGACTCCTGCACGGTGGCACAGGAATCCCCTTGGCTGCTGCTGTGCATTATCCCTACTGAGGATCAGACACTGTCTGAGCACATTCCCTGAATGCACAATTTGTACCTGACCCAAGCACTGCACCTGTGTCTCCAGCATTGCTTTCCAAGAAAAACAGGGGAAGGCAAACTGGATGTAGCTCATGGTATTTTACAGTGTCTGAAACTTGTCAAGTCATGGATCTTAGAGGTGAGATCCATTTGGAATTGATGGGATGGAGAAGTAGTGCAAGATGGAAAAGGGGAGCAAAGAAATAAATACAGAAAAACATCTTGGAATGTTTCTTTACATTTTCATTTCATTTATTAAAAGCTCTTTCAGTTTTCCCAGAATCTGTTCCATAATATCGTTTACTCTTTCCAAGAAATCTTCCTGGAGAATGAGGTGCAGCTTCCGTCACAGGATGTGCCACCAACTGCAGCTTCCCTTGGCTTTCCACACTGTGCATGCAGCAGGAGTCTTGCAGCAAAGCAAGACAAATATTTGATCAACATGACTTGTTCTTTCTTTTCCTTGTGAACTGGGGAGTTGTGCCATTGTTAAGGTTTCCATTGTTACTGTTCTCCCCTAACAAAACAGGACAGGGTACTGGTGGTACCTACTGGGCTTCTGTTATCGTCCTCCCAAGCAGGAAGAAGAGCTGGACAACTTACTCTATAAGCAGCTGGAGAATGTTTCAGGATCACCAGCCCCTGTTCTTGTAGGTGACTTTAACCTGCCAGACATCTGCTGGGATCTCCATAGAGCAGAAAAGAGGCAGTCCAGGAAGGTTTTGGAGTGTATGGAGAACAACCTGTTGTCACAGCTGGTGTGAGCCCACCAGGGGATGGACTATGTTAGACCTGTTGTTTGCAAATAGACAAGGCCAGGTGGGAGATGTGGTGGTTGGAGGATTCTTGGGACAGAGCGATCAATAAATGAGAGAGTTCTCAATATTTGGTGAAATCAGGAAGAACATTAATAAGACTTTTACACTGGACTTCAGGAGGGCAGACTTTGGCCTCTTTAGGAGACTTATTCAGAGAGTTCCTTGGGAAACAGCCTTTCAAAACAAAGGAGTCCAGGAAAAGTGGGCGTGCTTCAAAGCAGAGATCTTGAGGGCAGAGGAACAGACTGTGTGCTGAAAGATGGGCTGACGAGGCAAACGTCCATCCTGGATGGGCAACAGGGTTTTGAAAGATCTTAGGAATAAAAAGAGGGCATACAATTTTGGAAGAAGTGTCAGGTCTCTCAGGAGGTATTTAAGAGAGTTGCTAGGGCATGTAGGAAAAACAGTAGGGTGGCCAAAGCTCAGTTCAAACTTAATTTGACAGCTTTTGTAAAGGATAATAAGAAATGTTTTAACAAATATATTAGAGGCAAAGGAAGGGTAAGACCAACCTTTGTTCTCTGCTGGATGTGCGAGGGAACTCAGTACCTGCAGATGAAGAGAAGGCAGAAGTGCTTAATGCCTCCTTTTCCTCAGTCTTTAGTGGGAAGACAGCTTGTCCCCAGAACAACTGCCCTCCTGGGCTGGCAGATGGTGTCAGGGAGCAGAATGGTCCCCCTGTTATCCAGGAGGAGGCAGTCAGAGAACTGCTGAGATGCTTGGATGTTCATAGATCTATGGGCCCAGATGGGATCCATCCCAAGGTGATGAGGGAGCTGACAGATGAGCCTGCAAAGCTGCTCTCCATCATTTACCAACAGTCCTGGCTCACTGGTGAGGTTCCAGGTGACAGGAAGCTGGCCAATGTGACACCATTCACAAGAAGGGTGAGAAGGAGGATCCTGGTAATTAGAGGCCAGTTAGCCTGACCTCAGTACCTGGTAAGGTGATGGAGCAGTTTATATTGAGTGTCATCACACAGCACCTACAGGATGGCCAGGGTATCAGACCCAGCCAGCATGGGTTTAGGAGGGGTGGGTCGTGTTTGACCAGCCTGGTCTCCTTTTATGACCAGGTGACCCACCTGGTGGATATGGGAATGCTGTGGATGTTGTGTATTTGGACTTCTGCAAGGCCTTTGACACTGTCTCCCACAGCACACTCCTGGAAAAGCTGGCAGCCCACAGCTTGGACAGGAGCACTCTTTGCTGGGTTAAGAACTGTCTGCATGGCCGGGCCCAGAGAGTGGTGGGGAACGGTGCTGCATGCAGCTGGCAGCCAGTCACCAGTGGGGTTCCTCAGGGGTCTGTGCTGGGGCCAGCTCTGTTCAGGGTTTTTATTGACAACATGGATGAGGCAATGAGTCTTTCCTTAGCAAATTTGCAGATGACACTAAGCTGGGAGTGTGTGTAGATCTGTTGGACGGTAGGAGGGCTCTGCACTGAGACCTGGAATAGTTGGATGGGTGGACAGAGTCCAAAAAGATGAAGTTTAATAAGTCCAAGTACTGAGTCCTGCATTTTGGGCACAATAACCCCCTGCAATGTTGTAGTCTGGGGACGCTGTGGCTGGACAGTGCCCCAGCAGAAAGGGACCTGGGGCACTGATGGACAGCAGGCTGGACATGAGCCAGCAGTGTGCCCAGGTGGCCAAGAAGGCCAATGGCACCTGGCCTGGATCAGGAATGGTGTGGCCAGCAGGAGCAGGGAGGTCATTCTTCCCCTGTACTCGGCACTGGTGAGGCCACACCTGGAGTGCTGTGTCCAGTTCTGGGCCCCTCAGTTTAGGAAGAATGTTGAGACACTTGAGTGCATCCAGAGGAGGGCAACAAGGCTGGTGAAGGACTTGGAGCACAAGTCCTGTGAGGAATGGCTGAGGGAGCTGCTGTTCTTTAGCCTGGAGAAGAGGAGACTCAGAGGTGACCTTATCACTCTCTACAATTTCCTGAAGGGTGGTTGTAGTCAGCTGGGGGTTGGTCTCTTTCTCCAGGCAGCAACTGACAAAATGAGAGGACACAGTCTGAAGCTGTGTCAAGGAAAATACAGGTTGCATATTAGGAAAATCTTTTTACGGAAAGGGCGATGAAGTTCTGGAATGATCTGCCTGGGGAGGTGGTGGCATCACCATCTCTGGATGTGGATTAAAAAAGACTTTTTAAAAAAAGACTGGATGTGGCACTCGGTGCCATGGTTTTGTTGAGGTGTTTGGAAATGGTTTGGACTCGATGGTATTGAAGATCTCTTCCAACATAGTGATTCTGTCATTCTGTGAATTGTGAAGGAGTAGAAGCCTGGTTGAAAGCAGAGAAAGAATCTCCAGAACCTGCAGCCAGAAGTTGAGGGTTGTGTGATAATCTTTTCAACAACAACATGGACATTTTGAAAGTGACCCACAACATGAAAATGGGCTGACAGAGAGAATTTGTTTCTGTGTTCAGTTTTGATGATTCTACATGTCATGTACTGATATAAATCAAGAGTACAATCAGTTCATTGGAAACAGCAGAACAAGCTCTCAGAGCAGATGACAGAAAGAATCTGAAAAGGAGAAATGCAGGGAATGACTTGGTGGACTTGATCTGTAAAGAAGGGACATTCTGTCCAAATCATTTCCAATCCATTCCCTCTGCTTTTGTCATTCCTAACAATGGATTTGCGTCTCAGAGTTCCCATGAAATCAGAGCCCTGAGCTTGTGGAACTGCCTGAAAGATGCCCAGTTGCTCTGCAGGGACACTCAGGCTGAAACAGGAGCCTGAGCCCCGTCTTGGGAAGCCTCTCTGCGCTGGAATTTGTGCTGTGCTGGGAGAGGAGGAGGAGGAGGGGGAGAATGATGGGCGCTGTGTGTCAGGAGCAGGAGGTTTGGGCCGCAGGACATTCCGCCTGTGCCGCTGCCCCGCAATCGGCGGCCGTGCCCGGGGCTCTGGGCCTGGCCCCGCGTGCGCTGAGCTCCCGACACTGCGGGAGCTGCCCGGGCTGGCCTCAGGTTCTGCTGGGACTGGGCAGCAGGCTGGGCTCCAACTGGGATCAGCAGCACCTGGAAATACCTCTCGGCATCTCCACTTTGTGCTGCTGCTGCTCGGAAGAAACAATGAAGTGAACAGAGAAATTCTGGTTTCACTTACTTCTGGTGGATTTTTTCATTTTATTTGACTCTCCAGAGGCAAATTTTGTGATGGCCTCTATGAGTTGATTCTATTTCAGCAGCACAAGCAACAGGGCTGTGTTTGTGCACAGCAAATGTGGCCTGTGTGCCTTTAACTCTCCTCAGCTTTGAACTCAGTGTTATAAATAAGTTCTGTTCAAATAATCTATGTTTTAGTTACTAAATTGTTAAGTAATTCCATTAAGATTGTTAATGTTAGTTCTGCAAAAAGAATTTGCCTTATTCCTGTTTTAATATTGCTTAATCACCTTATTTACTTGTTTGTTAATTAAGAATTCACCTTATTACCTGTATCTCTGCTCCCATTCGCCGGATAGTGTCTGAATATGCAAATAAAAGAACACTGGAATTCTGGGAACAACTCCAGAACAAGAGACTCTAAAAAGCAGAGAACTAAAGTAAAATCCAGGACTGAAGTCGCACTTTAGACTAGTGCAAAAGGTACAGGAGTCCGCCGAAGCAGCTTTATTTAGTCGCTGTGACCTGAGAAGGAGTCCCCCATCGCTGGATGACCCCTGATCAGTGAAGCGAAACGGACTCCCCGGCAAGGGAAAAAGCCCGTGAGGGGTGTGGGAGTCCCCAGCTTTGCTGTGAAGCGAAGCTGTGTGTACCTCCTCCTCTGCGTTGCCAAGAGAGCGAGCAAGCTCTCCCCCAAGGCCAAGCTTGATAATAAAGAAACATACAAAAGAGTAAGTCTCTCTCTGACTCTCTCCTCTTTTCCAGAACAATTTTGGGGGCTCGTCCACGGGATCTGGCCACGCCTGAAGAAGGACTGAAGACGGGACGGCCGCTCGCCCTTCGGACCTCCGGGACAGCTGGCCAAGCGGGAGCAGCCTGGGACCGGCAGCGACGAGGAGCGCCGGAGGGTGAGCATTCCGGCGGTGGGCAAAGGAGACATGCGAGTGGGAGTGTGAGAGAGTCGGGGGCCGGCAGCTCGGACCCCCGGAACTGAGTGTGGACCCCTCAGTACTGCGGTTTCGGACCCCCGCGAGGGGGCCGGCCAGGAAAAGGGGGAAGCGAGAGAAACGAGTGCATGAGGCGTCTCCTTAGGGGCAGAAAGACCCCCCCCCGGGCGTGCAGGGGAAAACAGAGTGTGAGTGGCACGCATTAGGGGCAGGTGCCCCCCCCTTAAAGGCTAGAGTAGCCTAGGAAGGGTTAGAATCCCTGGAGGGGCGGGAAAACCGTACCAGGGTTGACAGGGTGTCCCCAGACACTGCGGGTGCTGAGAGCTCATGAGAGTCCCCGCTTCCCAGGACAGAGCCAGACGCACCGGAGAGGCTGTGCTGCCGCGGTCTCAGGGAGGAGGCCGTAAACCCATAGCCCGAGGACACCGGGGTGGGGAGTCAGCTTGGAGGCGAGGCGGGCATCCTGCACACACACACTCATCCCTCTTGCCGAGGCTGCTTCGCTGGGGAGAAGTAGTCAAGCCAGTCCTGGTGGAAGGCAAAGGAGTCGGGCCCTGCTCGGGTTGATCCTTGGAAACAAGGAAGGGATACCCCCCCAGGTAACCCGTGCGGAGTCTTGACCTCTTACCTCCGTTTCAAAAAGTGAAGAGGGGAACGGTACTAGTGACAGGGCAGTCTAGTCCGGGGTTCGGACTGAAGGTGTCCGGCCCGGCGGGGGCTAAGGCGTGGGAAGGCCCTGAGGCCCGGAAGGGGATGCCGGTACTAGGGACCCTGTCGTGCGCCGCAAAGTGTGTCCAGAGTCTCAGGGGTGAGGCAAGGCGCGGGGGTACATAGGGGGTGAGGTCATTAGGACTCACCTCAAAGGGGTCAGAAGGGAGTCTGAGCCCCTGGTGTAAGTAAAGTGTGAGCGTCCAAGAAAGTGAAGAAGGTTAAAGAAAGTGAGTAGAAAGAGAGAGTTTGTTTCCTAAATGAAAGCAGAAGTGTAGGAAAAAGTAGAAAAGCATAAGGTTTAGAAGTTTTATGTTGAAGTGTTCAAGAATTAAGTCAGGAGATTTGAAGTAGAGTGAGAAAAGCCGAAGAAGAATTTTTTTTTTTTGCTTAAAAACCTGTGTTGCCTGTCAGTTGAAGGCACCTTTGAAATTTTTTCAGTTTAAAGAAAATGGGACAATGTACTAGTAAGAAAAAGAAATCCCAAAAGGAAAATAACAAAGTGAAGAGTATTCCACCTGGTAGTCCCTTAGAACAACTTTTAGATAAATGGGATTCTTTAGAAGCCACGAAAGGACTAGATCAGGTTAAAATGGTGTTTTATTGTACAGAAGTCTGGCCAAAATTAAAATTACCAGGAGAGTGGCCATGGTTTGGAACACATGATGAGTGGATGTGCTATCAATTAAATCAGTACCTAAGAACTCAGGAAGATCCAGACGTAAATCAATTAGCCTATGCTGCTTGTTGGCAGAAGAGAGCCACAAGTAAAGAAAATATAAAAGTCTGTAAGTTAAAAGAAAAAGAAAAGTGTGAAAGGAAAGAAGAGAAAGAGGAAAGAAAAGAAACTAATAAAAGATGGGACCCTCTAGACCATTTACCCCCTCCAATTTACCCAGAAGTGCCCCAAGTCCCTCAAAATCCTATCCCAGTTCCCCTACTAACTTCCCCGAGTCAAACTCAAACTCCTTCAGAACCCTCTCCTCCTCTTCCCCCAGTGGTTCCATCATCACCCCTCCTTAACACCCCTCCTCCTCAATCCTTAGTACCTTCTCCCCCTACTCTCCCAACAGCCCCTTTGCCACCTCCTTCTAATACTCAAAGTTCTTTAGCCCCAGTTATAACCCCTTTAGTTTCCCAAAACACAGCCTCTTCCCTAGCCCCCCTTCCTCCTGCAGTACCATCCTCTGATTCTCCTGCAGATTTTACTACTTCCCCCTCACCTACAGTAATTCCCCTGCCACCCCCTAATTGGGAGTTAACCAGAACTCCTACAGACTCCCATGAGTCATCCCATTCTCCTGGAAACCCCCAGACATTCCTAGCCTGGACAGTGTTATCAGCTGATAATGTAAGTGAAAGACCCTATTGTAACTAAAAGGGAACTCAAAGTATTGTGTAGCTGATTTTCTTTATTTACCACATACAGAAACCAATTTACTAGGCAGAGACCTACAAGTGCAGCTCGGGGTAGGAGTTATCCCAAAAGATGGAAAAATAGTTGTGCATATCATGAAACTGACCCAAGGGGATATACAAGAGATAAATCCAGAAGTGTGGGCTACAGAGGGAAAGTATGGGTGTTTAGATATCCCTCCCATTAAGATAGAAATGCAAAAAGGTACCCCCGCCATCAGAGTCAAGCAATACCCAATGTCACCTGAAGGAAAGAAAGGGCTAGCTTCAGTAATTGAGCATCTTTTAAAAGAGAATATCCTAGAACCCTGTATGTCCCCTCATAACACCCCTATATTGGCCATAAAGAAAGATGAGGGAAAGTTTAGATTAGTCCAGGATTTGAGAGAAATAAATAAAAGAACTATTGCTCGTCACCCAGTAGTACCTAACCCCTATACCTTGCTGAGTAAAATTCCAAGAGAGCATACCTGGTTCACAGTGATAGACTTAAAAGATGCTTTTTGGGCATGTCCCCTAGCAGAAGAGTGTAGGGATTGGTTTGCCTTTGAATGGGAACATCCAGACAGGGGAAGAAAACAACAGCTAAGGTGGACCCGGTTACCACAGGGATATACGGAATCACCAAATATCTTCGGACAGGCCCTAGAGACATTGTTAGAACAGTTTAGTCCCAAAGAAGGAGTTCAAATTTTGCAATACGTAGATGATTTATTAATATCAGGAGAAACAGAGAAGGAAGTTAAAGATGTAAGTATACAACTTCTAAACTTTTTTGGAGAAAAGGGGTTGAAAGTATCTCAAAGTAAACTACAGTTTGTAGAAACTGAAGTCACTTATTTAGGACACATAATTGGAAAGAGGAGTAAAAGGTTAAGCCCTGCAAGAATTTCAGGAATAGTATCTGTATCGCCTCCAAAAACTAAGAGAGACGTAAGGAAACTTCTAGGCCTGTTCGGATACTGCAAGCACTGGATAGATAAGTACACTCAAGGGGTCAAATTTCTTTATGATAAATTAATAGATCAGGAACCAATGAATTGGACAGAGAGTGACGAGAAGCAGCTACAAGATCTAAAAGAGAAATTATCCTCAGCACCAGTTTTAAGCTTACCCGATCTTAAAAAGGAGTTTGATTTGTTTGTGAACACTGAGAACGGAATAGCATATGGAGTTTTAACCCAAGAATGGGGAGGATACCGAAAGCCTGTAGCATTTTTATCAAAACCGTTAGATCCAGTTGCCAGGGGATGGCCGGCTTGCCTCCAAGCAGTCGCAGCTGCAGCTATTTTAATAGAAGAAGCTCAAAAGTTAACATTACAGGGAAAGATAAAGATACATACTCCGCATGATTTGAAAACAATCTTAAGCCAGAGAGCTCAAAAGTGGCTCACAGATTCTAGAATCCTAAAATATGTAATTATACTAATAAATACAGATAACCTAGAACTAACAACATCAAAAAGCTTAAATCCAGCCCAATTTCTCTCTGGTGAGCCCACTGAAGAGATAGAACACCATTGCCTGGAACTCATTGATATGCAGACAAAAGTGAGAGAAGATTTAGAAGACCCACTCCTTCCATATGGGAGAGTATTGTTCACAGACGGGTCATCCCGAGTGGTGGAAGGGAAAAGAACATCTGGATACTCTGTGATTGAGGGAGAGAAAATGGAAGTCTTAGAAAAGGGAAAGTTACCAAGTAATTGGTCAGCACAGTGCTGTGAAATATATGCACTAAAGAGAGGGCTAGACTTACTTAAAGATGACCGAGGGACCATTTACACAGACTCTAGATATGCCTTTGGTATTGTGCACACGTTTGGGAAAATTTGGGAAGGATGGGGATATTTAAATTCAAAAGGGAAAGACTTAATACACACAGAATTAATAAAGTCAGTGTTAAAATCTTTACAAAAACCAGTAGAAATTGCAGTAGTCCACATAAAAGGGCACCAAAAGGGAGATATGCCCGAGATAAGGGGAAACCAGTTAGCTGATAAAACAGCCAGAGAAGCAGCTTTAGAACCAGGAGAACCAGTAAAAATCCTCAAATTGGAGAAAATACCAAGAGAAGAAAAAGAAGAGATAGAGCAAGTGTTTAGTGAAAAAGAGCAGAAAGCAATAGAAGAATTAGGATTACACCAGGGAGAACACGGAGTGTGGTTAACAGCTGACGGACAGAAATTCTTAAATAAAGCCCTAGCCCGAAAAATACTTACAGAAATACATAATCTAACCCACTGGGGAACCCAGGGGTTATGTGATAATTTCCTAAGGGAAAACCTATGTATTGGAGTACATGAATTAGCAAAAGCAGTTACTCAAGGATGTATAATATGTCAGAAAATAAATCAAAAAGTTATGAGAAAAACTGAGCCTGGAGGGAGGGAGTTAGCCTTAAGGCCCTTCCAGAATGTGCAAATTGATTTTACTGAGATGCCCCCTGTTCAAGGTGACAAACACTTGTTAGTGATCATAGATCACCTTACCCACTGGGTAGAGGCATTCCCTACAAAAAGAGAAACAGCAGAAGTAGTAACAAAAATAATATTAGAAGATATCCTCCCTCGGTATGGGCTGATAAATAATATTGATTCAGACAGAGGGCCACATTTCACGGCACAGATTCTACAACAAGTAACACAAGCCTTAGGGATAAAATGGAGGTTACACACCCCATGGCATCCCCAAAGCTCAGGCAGAGTAGAAAGGATGAACAAGACCATTAAAAATGTACTAACTAAACTAATAGCAGAAACTCAACTAAATTGGCTTAAATGCTTACCCCTAGCATTATTACGAATCAGAACACAGCCACGAGCAGATATAGGGGTGTCACCATATGAAATGTTATTCGGGCTTCCCTTTTTGTTATCTCCTTATAGTTCAAAAGACTACCTGGAAGGAGAGGAAGTCACTAGAAAATATCTAAAAACCATTGGACAAACCCTAGAAAATCTCAGAAAGAAAGGCTATCTTCCTCAAACTTCCCCTTTGGATGCAAATGTGCATAATATCAATCCTGGAGACTGGGTATTGATCAAACCGTAGACTAATACCCCACTGACCCCGAAGTTTGAAGGTCCCTACCAAGTACTGTTAACAACTCACACAGCAGTGCGCACTCAAGAAAAAGGATGGACCCACATCAGCAGAGTTAAAGGGCCAGTACCCCCTCCTGGAGAGAGCCCGAGTTCAGCACCCTCATCGGATGAAACCGAGTGGACAGTAACACCACACCCGAAAGACTTGAAATTAACCTTTAAAAAGAAATAAGAGATAACAGAGACTGTGAAAACCTTTTTTTTCAGTTGCTTCTCCCCAAATCAACGGACTCAAAAAAAAAAAAAAAAGGGGGGGGGGGCACAGTAAGAGTTAATTTATGTAAACCTAAATCAGGTTTTTTCTTGTAATTAGCAATTTAGATAAGTTTAAGTAATAGATATATTAGAAAAAAAATATAAAGTTTTTTTGTATTAATTTTACATATAGTTTAAGTTTTATAAGTAAGAATTTAAGTAAGTTTAAGGGGGTTTTTTTCTTAATTTTTAAATTGTAAGTTTTCCAAGTAGCAATTTAAATAAGCTTAAGTAATAGATATATTAAAAAAGGTTAAAGGTTTTTTTGTATTAATTTTAAACATTGTTTAAGTTTTATAAATAGTGTTTTAAATAAGTTTAAGTTTTCTTATATGTTAATTTTAAAAGTTGTTAAGTTTTATAAGTAGCAGTTTGAACAAATTCAAGTAATAAATAAATTTAAAAAGTATAAGTTTTTTTAGAAAACAGAAATAAATCTCCTATAGAATATTCTCTAAAGGCCACTAAATTAATAGGGAAGTGGAAGCATGTAAGTGGGTTCTTGAGGAGACCTCTCCACTCCAAGAGGCAAGGCCGGGTGGAGCAAGAGATCCAGGAAGGATGGCCCATACCGGACTCTTGGGAGGGATCATACTGATGATGTTCATAAAGCACACCTGTGAAACAAAAGCCTGTACTAACTGCCACCATCCAGTGTACGACGGAGAGGATCTCAGATCCTTATTCAGGGTCCATACTAATGTGAACCCAAACTTCTTTGACCACTCCCAGTTGAATACTTGCCAAGAGGATGGAAAAGTTTATTGGACCACAAAAAACACAGCTAGTTATGCACAGCGCCTATTTGGGGAATGTCCTATAGGAGATACTTGGTTATGCTTTGAAGCAGATCAGAAAGGATTGAGAGATGAAAATGCCAAAGAAATATATTAAAAGTTCCAAAAATGTAGAAAAATTTATTTTCAAGAAGAGGTAACAAATTGATGCGAGCTAAAGCTCGATCAAAGAAATAGAGGGGGGAGCTGTTATAAATAAGTTCTGTTCAAATAATCTATGTTTTAGTTACTAAATTGTTAAGTAATTCCATTAAGATTGTTAATGTTAGTTCTGTAAAAAGAATTTGCCTTATTCCTGTTTTAATATTGCTTAATCACCTTATTTACTTGTTTGTTAATTAAGAATTCATCTTATTACCTGTATCTCTGCTCCCATTCGCCGGATAGTGTCTGAATATGCAAATAAAAGAACACTGGAATTCTGGGAACAACTCAAGAACAAGAGACTCTAAAAAGCAGAGAACTAAAGTAAAATCCAGGACTGAAGTCGCACTTTAGACTAGTGCAAAAGGTACGGGAGTCCGCCAAAACAGCTTTATTTAGTCGCCGTGACCTGAGAAGGAGTCCCCCATCGCTGGATGGCCCCTGATCAGTGAAGCGAAACAGACTCCCCGGCAAGGGGAAAAGCCCGTGAGGGGGGGTGGGAGTCCCCAGCTTTGCTGTGAAGCGAAGCTGTGTGTACCTCCTCCTCTGCGTTGCCAAGAGAGCGAGCAAGCTCTCCCCCAAGGCCAAGCTTGAAAATAAAGAAACATACACAAGAGTAAGTCTCTCTCTCTGACTCTCTTTTTTTTTCAGAACAAGCCCATAGGGATCCATGGGGATGCAGAGATCCACTCTCAGCCCATGGGGATCCATGGGGATGCAGAGATCCACTCTCAGCCCATGGGGATCCATGGGGATGCAGAGATCCACCCACAGCCCCTGGGGAGGTGCCCATCCCAGAGCGGGTGGATGCCTGGGTGAGGCTGTGATCCAGTGGGAGACCCGGTGGAGACAGGGGGCCCTGCTTCCAGGCTGGAGCAGCCTGTCCTTGGAGGACTGCACCCCGTGGGAGGAGAGACCCGTGCTGCAGCAGTTCTGGAGGACTGTGTGCCCGTGGGAGGGACTCACGTTGCAGCAGGTGCAGTAGGGCTGCTGCTTGTGAGAGTGGACCCATGGTGGGGCAGTTCATGGAGAACTGTATCCAGTGGGAGGGATCCCACGGCCTCAGAGGATAAGGACTCCTCTCCCAGAGCAGAAGAAGAAAATCTCGGTGATGAACTGAGCAAAACTCCCAGGCCCTGTCTCCCTGTGCTGTCAGTGGGAAGGAAGGAGGGGCTGGGGGGCAAGAAGGTATTTAATAGCATATTTTATTTCTCAATATCGTCCTCTGATTCTGTTAGTAATAAGATTCACTTTGCAACTTAAGTTGAGCCTTTGTTGCATTTGAAATATTTCTGCCCATCCTTATCTCACTCATGAAGTGTTTGTTAATGTTTTTTTCCTTCTCTGCCCAGCTGTGGCAGGGAAGGATGAGTGAAGGACTCTTGTGGGTGCCTGGCAGGGGGCCAGTGTCCAACCATGACACAAAGTAACTGCAAAGAGCTGACCCATGGCTATTTGAGCAAGCAAACTTGTAGAGCATGGGCAGGAAGCAGGGGTAATAAATTCAAGCCCCAGGAAGTTTTCTGTGCCTTCACCAAAACAACCACCAGGTTGTCTGCTGAGCAATCTATTAGAATCTACTTAGAATAGATTCCTCTGCTCTGCTGAGGATGGATACTCAGCAGCTTGGAGGTTGCCTGATGAACTTTAGCTCTCCAGAGGCTTGTTCAGTCTTCAGTTCTTCAGTTCAGGAATTCAGTGCCAAAGGCTCATTAATATTTCAAAACACCCTAAACCAGACAAGCCCTTGGGAATAATTAAATTTCAAGTCTTCAATTCTTCTGTGGTTAATTGTACACATTTCAGAATTGTATTCAAAGAACATATACTATATCTCCTAGAAATGCAAAAGACTTTTATCCAATTTAGTTTTGTTTTCCTGTTTATAGATTGGTATCAGCAATCCCCAGTGGATATTGATGCCCAGCACCTCCTAGTGCAGTTTGAACAGATATGAAAATCAAAACCCTTCATGGCTGACATTCATTCACATTTTGCCCCTACCTCACTCCACCATTTCCCTCCTCCAGCCCCTGGGACTCAGAGCAGCCTTGTGCCAATCTGAGCTTCCTCCTCTCCAGGCTGCAGCTGCAGCTTTCAGCTCCTTGGCACCAACTCCCACCTGCTTTCCTTGCAGAAGGAGCTGCCTGAGACACAGAGGGATGTTCGTTTATTGTTAACCAACAAAACCAAGGGAAGGTACATCTCCGTGAAAAACAGAAGTCCAGCCAGTGACACAAAGAGTGGGAAAGATCAGGATTCCTTCTCCTGCCATCATACAATTCCAGGAAATTCCTGGTCTCTCCTGGTGGGAAACCTTTCACATTTCTTAAAAGTGCTCAGATGACCCAGCTAATGAAGATGTGCTTGTGCACCTCACAAGCTGCAGGTCCTGTACAGCCCTGCAGGGCTCCTGTCCCATCTGCTGTGCTCCGGTGTAAAACAGGGAGCAGCATTGTCCCAGGATCATTACAGAGCTGAATTGGAAAGGACCTCAGCAAGTCAGGAGCCCAAGCTGTCAGAAACTGGGTCAGACCAAGTGGTTCAAGGCTTGATTTGGTCTGGACTGGAAAATCCCAAAGGACTGGGAGATTGCAGCATCTCAGCACCCAGCTGAGCTCATGGGATAACAAAAAACCAAGTGTTATAAAATTGACTTTTATTACAAGTGATGTGTAGAAAATGGCAATCAATTTAATCTTTCTGAAATCGTCCCAAGATCAGTGTCCACACTGCAGCCTTGAGCTCCTGGTTCCTCAGGCTGTAGATGAGGGGGTTCAGGGCTGGAGGCACCACCGAGTACAGAACTGACAGTGCCAGATCCAGGGATGGGGAGGAGATGGAGGGGGGCTTCAGGTTGGCAAAAAAGCCAGTGCTGAGGAACAGGGAGACCACGGCCAGGTGAGGGAGGCAGGTGGAAAAGGCTTTGTGCCGTCCCTGCTCAGAGGGGATCCTCAGCACGGCCCTCAAGATCTGCACATAGGAGAAAACAATGAACACAAAACAGCCAAAATATGGAAAAGCACTTAGCACAAGAAGCCCAAGTTCCCTGACGTAGGATTTGGAGCAGGAGAGCTTGAGGATCTGTGGGATTTCACAGAAGAACTGACCCAGGACATTGCCCTGGCACAGGGGCAGGGAAAATGTATTGGCTGTGTGCAGCAGAGCAGTGAGAAAGCCACTGGCCCAGGCAGCTGCTGCCATGTGGGCACAAGCTCTGCTGCCCAGGAGGGTCCCGTAGTGCAGGGGTTTGCAGATGGACACATAGCGGTCGTAGCACATGATGGTCAGGAGGGCAAGCTCTGATGAAAGGAAGAAGACAAGCATAAATAGCTGTGCAGCACATCCTTCATAGGAGATGTTCTTGGTGTCCCAGAGGGAATTGTGCATGGCTTTGGGGACAGTGGTGAGGATGGAGCCCAGGTCAGTGAGGGCCAGGTTGAGCAGGAAGAAGAACATGGGCGTGTGCAGGAGGTGGCCGCAGGCTACGGCGCTGATGATGAGGCCGTTGGCCAGGAGGGCAGCCAGGGAGATGCCCAGGAAGAGGCAGAAATGCAGGAGCTGCAGCTGCCGCGTGTCTGCCAATGGCAGCAGGAGGAAGTGGCTGATGGAGCTGCTGTTGGACATTTGCTATGTCTGGCTGTTTCAACCTGTAGGAGGAAAGACAGCGAAGTTTGAGGGGAGATTTCTCCTAGAAGCGTCAAAGCCCTTTCTCACAGACCATTCCCGGCCAATAAATACCACCCCTTTGTGTAGATCTTGCTTCATTTTGGTCGCTGGAGATTGCTGCTGGCCAATATTCAGTGAGGAGCCAGACCTCAAGCAGCAGGACACCTGGGACTCAGCCCTGACCCCCAGTCAATGCAGGGGAACAGTGAGGGATGGGGCCAGTCCTGGTGTTTGAACTTAGACAAAGAATCTCCTCCTAAGGCACAGGAACTGCCTGGGTGAAGGGATGGGGATTGCAGGAGGCAAAACGAGAGATTCTGCTGCACGTGAGGAGAACAGGGGGTACAGTGAGGCAGGAGGATTGTCTGACCCTTAGTGCAGACTGAGGGGAGCTGCTCTGTCCCTTTCACTGGTTCCCAGCTGTCCTGGACTTGCACCTTTCTGATCTCCACTCCCATGTTACCCTGGAAAGCCAGGAGACACTGCTGAGAGCAAAGGGATCCCTGGCACACAAAGTGGCTCCTGCCTTTCCCAAAGTCAGGGACAGTCGGCTCATTCCCAGCCTGCCCTGCCCAGAGCTCCCCGGGGCAGAGGGGGCTGGGACACCCCATAGCTGTGCTCAGCCTGCACAGGAGGAGCCCAAGGGCTGGGCCTGAGCCTGCAGCTGGAACTGCCATTCCCAGAGAGCCTGTCAGCAATGCCAGGAGCACCTGGGCAAGGCAACGAGAGAGAGAGTTGGGCCCTGAGGAAAAGCCTTTCCCTGCCCAGCCCTGCCCAGCCCCTGCCAGGCAGCAGCAGTGCAGGACAGTGGCCCTCAGGCCCTGGTCAGCAGGGAATGGGCACATGGCAGGAGAGACGCCCTTCATCTCTGGGGCTGCTCTGCCGGCCCAGGAGGGGACTGAGGGCCCCAAGCCCCCAGGCTGAGGGCTGTGCTGGCTGCGAGGGGACACAAGAGCTGTGCTGCTCAGGGCAGTGTGTGCCCTGCAGGGCAGGGCCAGCAGGTGCCACATCTCCCCTGCAGCAGGGCTTCCCTCAGCACTGCCTCCCTCCCTCCCTGCCCACGCCTCTGCTGCTGGAGCTGTCCCAGCCCGAGCTGTTCCTGTGGCCCCGGGCTCCTTCCCTGCCAGTGCTGCCAGAGCCCAGCCCAGCCCCTGGGCCAGCTCTGCCCTGCAGCTGCTCGGGGCTGCAGGGGTTAAAGAACAGCTCCCCCAGGCCTGGGCACCATGGAAAGGGGATGCTGGATGGATCTGGAGGCTGGGGAGCTGGAGGCACTTGCTGAGGGTCTCAGAAAACTCAGTGGGATGGTTTAATACTCTCATCCCCTGCTCTGCCCTGCACTGCTGAGTTTACATTCCCACCAAGCTGAGCCAGGGGAATAGTGGGAGCACAGATTCAGGAATGAAGAGACTCAAGTGAGAAACTCATGCCCTTAATGAGCTCATGAAAAATCCCCTCAGAAATGACCTGGGCATGACCTGGAGCTCTGAGCAGCCCTGGCCCACACAGCACACTCTCCACAGTAGCAGGACCTGCCCTGGCAGGAGTCACTCCTTGCACCCACAGCTCCCCTCCACCATCCATGGGGAGCTCCCAGGCAGGCTGAGAGCTGCCCCTGGCAGGTGGCAGATGCCCTGGCCTGGCCAAGAGCCCTCAGGGCTGCAGGAGCTGCTCTGCACGACAGCCCTGGGCACCCCTGGCTGCAGCCCCAGCTTCAGCCCCTGCAGCCGTCCCTGGCAGCAGGAGTCGTCCTGCCCTGTCCCTGTGACGGTGCCCAGGGCAGCCCCGCTCTGGAGCACATCCTCCCCCAAAGCATAAAGGGCAGCAGAGCCATCCTTACAGTCATGACAGTCCTGTCCTGGGTCAGCTTGAAGAGATCCCTGCAGCCACAGACTTACTGTGTCAGGAGTGGTGAAGGTGTCTTCACAAAGAAGCTCAGAATTTTCAAAAGGTGTGAAGATTTCTCTGTGAATCATCTCAGAATTGTCCTTCCAGTTTCTTTAAGCTTCTGCTTCACTGCTCTCATGTACCTGCAGGCAGTGCCCTCAGCCCAGCTGGGCTGGGAGAGGAGCTGCTCCTCAGGAGAAATGTCTTTTTAAAGCCCTTCTTTATTGCCAGGAGCTTCCTCTGTGCCAGGAGCCCAGCCCAGCTCAGCAGCACAGACAAAGCACAAAGGCTTTAATGACCCTCTCAGGGCTTTGGGGTTGTTTACATCAATCTCAGTTCCTGAGAGTGTCTTCAAAAAACTTTTCAAAAACTCAAAATTAAGTTGGAACACTGAAGTTTCTTGAAGTTTTAATGGATCCCACTGAGGGGCATGAGTGAGAAAGTGTCCCCAGATTCCAGTTAGAGTAGAAGACCGCAGCCAGTGATGACAGGTGGGGACAAACAAGGCAAAGGTGTCTCTGATGCTGAGCAAACCTGGATGTGTTTCAGGAATGCAAAGGGCCAAGGCCTGAGTCCCAGCCCCTGCCAAGGCAGATCCTGTCCCTCCCTCAGTGCTCAGGGCTCTTCCCAGGACACTGGGATGTGGGGATGTGCAATGCCAAGGCAGCACCATGGGCGCGGCCCCTGCCAGGCTGCTGAGCAGGGACAAGGAGGCCATGAGGCCCCAGGCCTGCCAGGGTCACTTGTCTCGTGCTCATGGCTCAGGCCCAGGGCCAGCAGCCATGGCCCAAGTGCTGCAGGAGTTGGCTGTGTCAGGGCCTTTCAGCTGCTGCCCATCCCTGTGCCCTCTCCAGCCCAGGCTGTCCTACGGTGTCCATGCCCTGCGCCTCTGTCCCTGCAGGCTGTCGTCATCCCCCGGCTGCCCCACCTCGCTGGCCCCTTCCTTTGCTGACAGCTCTGTGTCCTGCCTGCCTCTGCCTGGCCACAAAAAGACTTGGGCTACTCCTGACTCATTCTGAGGGATGTGTTGCACTACAGCACTGACCTGGAAGGGAAATTCTTTCCTCTTTGGTTCCAGTCTGGTCTACCTCAGCTGCCCTTTGCATTAAGTTTTTTCCTTCTCTGGCTCTTCTCTACTATTTCAAAGGGATTCACCATCTCTGAAACCACCCTTCAATCCCTCCCCAATCCCTCTTGCCCCTTGTCCTCAAGTCTCCACTGCAGTGAGACAGAGCTCCTTTGTCCAGATTTAGTGGTCATGTGCTTGAGGCCATAGGTACCCACACAAAAAGGACGGTCCTTTTCTATAGGAAGAAAATCACAGAACTCTGATGTTTTGAAGGCAGATGAGAGGCACTCACCAGAGGCCAAGGCCAGACAGATCTGTCTGCCTTTGCAGCTTTTGTCTGAAAACCCCTCTTGCATATTTGTGGAGTTTTGGAGGTGAAATTCCATTTTAGCTGTGGGTTCCTAGACCAGAATGACAGTTCTTTTCCACAGGAAGGAAAGGGCAGAGCCCCAGTGTTTCAAAGGCTGATTAGATGCAGCTTCAAGGAAGGCAAGTCCAGTCTGATCTGTTTGTCTTGACAGCTTTTGTCTGAGATCAGTCCTTGGATGGATGGGGTTTGGAAGGCCAAATTCTAGTTTTTTCCATGGGCGTCTGGAAAAGAAGGACAGTTCTTTTCCACAGGAAGGAAAGGATGGACCTACTGTGGTTCAAAGGCAGATGAGAGGTCACCCTTGGAAACCAAGGGAACATATACAGTCCTGGGAGCTTTTGACTCAGAGCTATATTTGGATATAAGGAATTCTGGAGGCAGATTCCCAATTTTGGCAGTGGACACCTGGACTTGAAAGATGTGGGGTTTTTTTTTTCCATGGGAAGAGAAGCATGGCCCCGCAGTGTTTTGAAAACAGATGAGAAGCAGTCCCCAAGAGGCCAAGGCCAGGCAGAGATGTCTGTCCTGGCATTTTTCATATGTGAACAATCCTTGGATATAATCAAATTTGGAGGCAGAATCCCAATTTCGGCCATGGGCACCTGGAACGGGAGAGTTCTTTCCCACAGGAAGGAAAGCATGGAACTCCAGGGTTTCAGGGACAGATGAGAAGTAGTCATCAACATGTCAAGGTCAGCTGCACTGTTGCCATATTATGTGAGATTTTGTCAGATGTTTACAGCTCTGACTGAATTTTCCCACAGCTTTCTGATGTAAACATCTTGTTTTTCCACATTCCTTTCTGATGATGGCCAACTGATTGACTTGTAGCCTGGCCAGTGGGATGGAGAGGTGGTAGCCTTGTTCTCCAATCTCTGGTCATTCTTCAAAACCTATAAAAGTGAGGTCTTTGTAAACAATAAAGTCTTTTCTTCTTCAGCCTTCATTTTGTGGAATCAAATCTGTGAGTATTTACTCGTGTCCACTAGCAACACTGGACCATTCAAGTGGACCCCAGAGGCCAAGCCAACCAGACCTGTTCCATGTTCTTGGATCCTTGGGACCTGCAGCGTCACAATTTCCCCTTGGTTCCATGAGGCCCTGTGGTATAACAAGAGATCTTTGCTTACATGAGCCCCAATGATATCAGACTGCTCTCCTTGCCTGTGCAGTGGCGCAATGGCCCCTTGCTTCCAAGAGGCTTTGCAGCGTCACAGTGGTTGCCTTGGTTCTCTGAGGCCCTGTGGTGTCACAATGGTCCCTTAGTTTCACTGGGGACTCAGAGTGCCAGAATGGTCTCATTGCTTCCATGAGGCCCAGCAGTGTCACAAGAGCACCTTGGTTCCATGAGGCCCTGAAGTATGGAATGGCGATTTGATTCCATTGGGGCCCTCACTGTTATATGAGTTCATAGTTCCATGGAGCCCTGTAGTGTCAAATTGGTCTCCTTGGTTCTACAAGGCCCCAGAGTGTCACAATGGCCCCTTGCTGCCATGAGGCCGTGCAATGTCACAATGGTCTCACTGGTTCCATGAGGCCCTGCAGTTCCACAATGGCCCTTTGGTGTCACAAGACCTTGAAGTGTCACAATAGTCTCAGCAGGTTTCCCTGCCTCCTTGGTTCCATATTGCTTCATTGTGTCACAATGGTATCCTTGGTTCCACAGAGGCAGAATGTCCCCATGGCCTCACGGCGCCTCACATCATCACTATGAATCTCTAGATTCCATGAGGCCCTGTGTGCTACAATGACCCCTTGGTTATACAAGGCCCTGCAGTGTCACAATGGCCCTGTGGTTCTCGTGGGTCCTGAAGTGTCCTAATGGTCTCCATGGTTCCATGTGGCTCCACAATGTCACAATGGACTTTTGGTCCCATGAGATTTCATACTGCCAACAACAGTCTCCTTGGTTCCACAGTGCCACAAGGGACCCTTTGTTCCATGAGGTTCAGTGGTGTAACATGGACACCATGATCCCATGAGGTTCTGCAGTGTCACAATGGACTCCTTGGTTCTGCAGCCCTGCTGTGTCACAATGGATCCATAGTTCCATGAGGTTCTGTAGTGTCACCATGGTCACTTTGGTTCCACAAGGCCTTGCTGTGCCACAATGGCCCCTTGGTTCCATGAGGTTCTGTACTGTACACAGATTCTCCTTGGTGTGGGAGGACAGATTGTAAAGAGAATAGAGAGAGTGCTGAAGGCAATCTCACCCCTGATAAATTGCAGCTGTACTAATTCCCAAGAGTGGGAACAGCCTTGCCCTTAATAGATCCCAGCTATGTCCAATGAGAATGGGTGTTATAACACATTGGGTGAGCTGGGCAAGAGTCAGTTGGAGTCTGCAGTCTGTGCTGTGAGGAAGGAAGGTCAAGTGCTTGTGTGAGGGATGGGCAGGGTCAGGAAGTGATGCAAGGGACAGGAAAGAGTTAGCCCATCCTGAAAAAGGAAGAGAGGAGGAAGAGAGCAGGGGTCAGAAGGCTGTGTGGAGCTGCCTATGGGTAGACTACAGAGAGAAATGTATAAGAGCTTTTAGGTAATAAGGGACTGACACCTGTGTCAGTCATGGCTCTGCTGTCGACTGGTGCCATCTATGAGGACTGGGTGAAAATGAATGGGGACCCTGACATGATCCTGACAAATGCCTACAGGCCTAAGAGCAGTGAGATGGTGGAGCTCACCTAAACTGAGCCAGGCAGATCAAGAGCCTGAAGAAAGGAGCCAGGTGGACCTGATTGCCTGAGAGGCCTAAAATAGGCAGACCTGAGGGCCTAAAAATCTGGGTCAGTTGCAGCCAGGTGGACCTGAGAGCCTAACAGCAATGTAGGCAGACCTGGCAGCCCAAGAATCTGATGACTTATGATACACTGACCCCAAGGTATGGCCTCAGTTTGTGGGATCCTGGGGCAGCACATGCCAGTGTTCACAGCAGCACAGCATAGCTAGAAGCAGTGGCAGAGCTCTGAGATGTGGAGCCAGAGCTGCACAAAAGGAATGTGAGAAAAGCTTAGTGTGACCAACTAACACAAAAAAAACCAAAACAAAACAAAAAAGGAGCTGACCATACTCAAAGGAAAGAAACATTATGAAAACAAATTTAGAATTACATGAAGTGGAGTGTTCAAAAGATCAAAGACAAGAGGGAGGGAAAGAGCAAGCAGAGATGTTGCTTCATCCAATGGAAGAACTGAAATTGCAGAAGACAAAAGACCAAAAACTGAAAAAAGAACAGGAAAATTTACTAAAGCAGCAGTGAGAGCTAGAGACAGATTAGTTCTATTATTCAGTTCAGTGTGTTTATTTGCTGGTGAAACATGTATTTTAGTCAAAAGTTAATATTCCATGGGCGTAGATATCAATAGGCATAAGTGCAAAAGCTAGTATTTCATGTTCTGTTAGACTGATGTTCTATACTGTTAAGAGCAAAGCAAACAAAGAAGAGAAGGTTAACAATTAATGAGAAATGGAACAGAAACGGTTGTTATGCCACTGAAAACATTCACTCTGAATCTACATTTCAAATAACACAGTTGTCCCATCTGAAGGAGGCTTTCTCTCAGGAGAAATGTCTTTTTGAAACTTTTCTTGGTTGCCCCAAGCTGCCTTTTTGCCAGGAACCTGGCCCAGCTCAGCAGCACAGACAAAGCACAAGGACTTTAATGACCCTCCAGTGAATTTGGTGTTGTTTACATTCAACTCAATCCCTGAGAGTGTCTTCAAAAAACTTTTCAAGAACTCAAAGTTAAATTGAAACACTGAAGTTTCTTAATGTTTTAATGGGTCCCACAGAGCAACCCAACTGAGAAAGTGTTCACAGGTTCCAGTTAGAGCAGAACACTGCAGGCAGTGATGACAGGTGGGGACAAACAAGGCAAAGGTGTCTCTGATGCTGAGCAAACCTGGATGTGTTTCAGGAATGCAAAGGGCCAAGGCCTGAGCCCCAGCCCCTGCCAAGGCAGATCCTGTCCCTCCCTCAGTGCTCAGGGCTCTTCCCGGGACACTGGGATGTGGGGATGTGCAATGGGGCGGCCCCTGCCAGGCTGCTGAGCAGGGACAAGGAGGCAATGAGACCCCAGGCCTGCCAGGGTCACTTGTCTCGTGCTCATGGCTCAGGCCCAGGGCCAGCAGCCATGGCCCAAGTGCTGCAGGAGTTGGCTGTGTCAGGGCCTTTCAGCTGCTGCCCATCCCTGTGCCCTCTCCAGCCCAGGCTGTCCTACGGTGTCCATGCCCTGCGCCTCTGTCCCTGCAGGCTGTCGTCATCCCCTGGCTGCCCCACCTTGCTGGCCTGTGGTGGTGCAGAACTGTTTTATTAGGTTTTTATAAGAAGTTTATGTTATGGTTCATTTCACTGTATCCCCAATTCTGTATCCCTTTTTGTGTTGTCTGTACAATAAGGTGTTTTGTGTCCTCCCACCCCCCTTGCTCTGGGACAGCCTGTTTCTACAGGAGCCCTCCCAAGATTGCAAAATCTCAGGGAGAGGACTTCAGGTGATAGGCCCCCCGGGGGGAATTCCTTTAGCTTTGGATTTTAGTGGTCCGAGGCTTCGGGGTGGGCACACCTTGTTACCTCCTGAAACCCCTGATTCGTGGTTTTGTAGTATCCTCCCTGAAACCCCTCCCCCGCATATAGGGGGCAGGAGGGAGGAAAAGACTCTCTCAGCACCTCTCTCAGCCTCTCAGCAACATCTCTCAGCACCTCGCTCTCAAACTCTCTGCTCCTCAACTCTGGAGCTAATAAACATCTTTTAATCTGCTAAGCTGAGAGCCATCCTTTTCTATTCTGCTGCTTTGCTGTCACACTTTTGGGGGTTCAGCTGCCGAGCCGAGAAGCTGAAATGAACTGGGATCATTCTGTGCCTGGGTTGACCCGAGCTAGCCAGAGGTCACCTCCCGCCCGGTGCGGGACGGAACCAGACACACTGGCCCCTTCCTTTGCTGACAGCTCTGTGTCCTGCCTGCCTCTGCAAAGCTGATAACAAAAGGGTAATTCCATTTTTACCCTGCCTGTGAAGTTTTAGCCAAGAAACCAATCACATAATGGGGCTGCTTTTCATGTGACGATGGTTGTAAGACAAAATGAAGACATCTGGCTCGAGAGTGTAGTGATAGAAAAAACAAGGAGTGAATCTGGGAAGTTCAAGTGGGTTTTATAGAAATGTGTAACTATAAATACACATTGAGTGACTGTGCATAAACAACACACTGGTAGAATTACATGTCCATGCAAGGTTAGGAGTTACCACACTAGATCTGAGGCCTCAATCAAGGATACCCTCTTAAACATCAAATTAGTGATGATGTCTTTTTCTGATATTTCAGATGTTTGGTGATGGTGGGGCCTCACAGAACCAAGGAGTCTCCTGTGACACTGTGCAGACTCATGGAACAAAGGGTCCATTTGGACACAGCAGAACCTCATGGAACTAAAATCCATTTTGGCACTTTGGGACCACATTGAAGCAATGGTTCCCTGTGATACTGCAGTTCCAAGAAGACCACTGTGACAATGAGAAAACACTTGGAACCAAGGAGCCATTTCTGACACAGCAAGGCCTCCTGGAACCATGGGTCCATTGTGACACTGCGGAGCCTCACAGAACCAAGGTGACCATGGAATAGTACAGAACCTCATGGAACCAAGGGTGCATTAATAATGTGTGTGGCCCCATGGAACCATGAGCCACTGTGACACAGTGTGGCCACATGGAACCATGAGCCATTGTGACACTGAGGATCCAAGGAGCCCATTGTGACTGAGGAACCTCATGGAACCAAGAATCATTGTTACACTGTGGAGCCCTGTGGAACCAAGGGGACCACAGTGACATTGTGGGACCTCATGGAACAATGGAGACTCTTCTGACACTTTGGGACCCACTGGAACCAAGGGGACATTATAGCATGGCAAGGACCTTTGGTAGTGGCTGAAGAAGTGGATCTTCTGCACATCAACCCCAGAGCCTGACACAGGGACAAGAGGCTGGGCTGTGTGAGCAGCACACCAAGGACGTGCATTATCCAGGTCACTGTGGCCTGGCTTGGGTTCCCCAGGGCAGGAAAGATGTCTGGCAGCCTCAGCAGGGTTAGGGAAGGGCCCCAAGGTGGGGCTGGAGCCCTTTGGCTCTGAGCAGAGGCTGAGGGAGCTGGGCTTGTCCAGCCCGGAGCAGGGAAGGCTGAGGGGCTCCTCAAGCCAGCCTGGCAGTGCCACCGAGGAGGTGATGGAGAACACAGAGCCAGGCTCTTCACCGGTGGCCTGGTGGGAGACAAAAGACAATGGATGGAAGAGGCAAGAGAGGAGCTTCAGCCAGGACTGGAGGAGATAAAATGGATCAGGCTGGTTTCAACATTTCCTCAACACCAAAAGCAGCCTGAACGCATTCTTGATCCATGACTGGCACCTTTGCAAACAGGACACTGTTGGAGCTGTTTTGACCTCCAGTCCAGGCAGAGCATCCTGATACAACATCTTGATTGATCATATCTATCTGAGCATCATCTTTGCTGAAAACTGGTGTTGCACAGAAATCCCTTGTCGATGGTGGATGGGGGATGGACATGCAGCTGGGACATTGCACAAAAAGGGAAGGGAAAAACTCTGATGGGTGTGAAATAGCATCATGTTCAACTTTTGTAAGTTGGCAATGAAGATAAACATTCCTCAGCTGCTCTGAGTCCCAGGGACTGGAGGAGAGAAATGGTGGGGTGGAGGTAGGGACAAAGCGTGATTGATTGTCAGCCATGAAGGGTCTGGATTTGCAGTTCAATTCAGATTGCACTAGGAGGTGCTAGGAATCAATATTAACTGGAGATTGCTGATATCAATCTGTAAACAGGAAAAGAAACCTAAACAGGACCAAACAATTATTTCTTCATTAACCAGAGAAGAATTTAAAACCTCAGTTATTCCCAGGGGCTTGTCATGTTTGAGTCTTTTCAACAAATGTTAATGAGTTTTTGTCAATGAATTCCTCAACTGAAGAACTCAAGGAAGAAGAGGCCTCTGAAAAAGTAAAATTCATCAGCAACTTCTAAGTGGCTGAGGATCCATCTTCATCATGTCAGGAATGAACGGAAATGGTCACAGCTTTCTGGCTGCCCCAGCTTTGGGATGGGCCCTGGGCCTGGAGCAGGAACAGCTCCTGAGGGCCACAAGGCCGCGGCTGTTGTGCTGGCCTGGGCAGATGGGATGGCAGCAGGGGCTGCAGAGCTCTCAGGATGTCCTGGAGAGGAGAGCAGGGCACCCAGGGAGCCTCCTTTTCCCTTGGCCAGGCACCTTCCCCCATGGCTGGGGCTGAACCCTGTCTGAGCTGCAGCTGCTGCTGTGCCCTTCCGAGGGGCTGAGGCCGTGGGGCCCCTGCCCACAGCAGCCTGTCCTGAGCAGAGCTGTGGGGCCAGAGCCGGCTGGGCTGTGCTGGGGAGAGGCCCTTGGTGCTGCAGAGAACTCAGGGCAGCTGGCAGAGCTTGGAGGGAGCTGGGCTGGGCTGAGAGAGCCTGGCACAGAAACCATCAGTGTCCATCTCAGCCGGTGTGAGCATGCAGGGGCAGGACTCAGCCCAGGCCTTGTGGGGCAGGGCCAGCGCCTGTGGAAGGCATTGAAAACAAGCAAGTGCCCCAGAGAGGAGGCTGCTCTGTGCCCTTGGTGGCATGGACAGAGCAGCGAGGGGGCCCAGGACATTTGTCACTGCCAGCCTCTGTCCCCAGCCATTGCCAGCCCTGGCTGCTCAGCCCAGGTTTGCGGGGCAGTTTGGCTGTGGCCCAGCTCCATCCTCCTGCGGGGCTCAGGGCCTGTTCCCGGCCATGGCCAGCCCTGCCCGGCCTCTCTGCTGGCCCAGAGCCCGGCAGAGCCCGGGGCAGGGCTGTCTGTGCAGCCCCACAGGTGCCACGGGCTGTGCAGGAGCTGGCAGAGGCTGCCCAGCAGGGAGGCCATGGGGCACAGAGCCCCAAGGCTGCTGTGGGCACCACGGCACAGGGGCCGTTCCCACCCGCAATGCTCCTGTCCTGCCCTGGGCCTGCACAGGGGCTGTGGCACCATGGCTGGGCCAGCGCGGCACAAAGGGGCCACGCAGCCGCTGCCGGGGCTGACAGCAAGGCCAGGCACAGACAGGGAATTCCTGGGCATTGCCTGGGCTGGGCAGGGCTGACTGTGGGAAGGGCAGAGCTCAGCTGCCCTTGGTGTGTTGGGGAGGATGAAGCCAGAAAGCCCTATAAATATGATTGCTTAGATTCTGAGAATGTGAAACCTGTAAGTGAGATAGAATTGAATGTAAGTTTTGATGTTTGAGATGTATTAGATACTGGATGTCTGGGAAAACAGTTATGTGACCAGCTGAAGGTTACCTGCAGCCAGACCCAGAGGTCAGATGGAATGTTCTGTCTCACCTCCAATGTATGGTTCATCCCACACCTGTAACCCTCCCCTGAAGTATCAGGTATCTGTAACTCCATTGGCACAAGTCCTGTTCCAGCCCACCTTGAGACCCCTTATCAGGGGGCTTCAAGGGTGGGTTGGTCTCTTTGCTCTCTCCTCTTTGCCTGGCACCCTTCCCCGAGGACTTTCCTCTCTTGGAATTTCCTCTCCCTACCTCTCCCTTCTCCCACCTCCCTCGGCCTTGCCATGAGCTGCACCTGGCAGCTCAGAGCAAGGCCTCATATCTTTTACAATAAACCTCATCTTCTAAAACCCAACTTCAGAGATCTCTCTTCTACATTCATTCATACCGTCCTGCAGTCCACAGCAGAGGAGAAATTTCTATATTGGTGGCTGCAGGAAAAGTCCAGAGCCCAAAGAGCCTCCATGGCTGTGCTGGAGACCAAGGCTGGAGGAGGGAAAGGCAGGGCTGCTGCTGGATGAGGCGGGGGGGAGATTGAATTCCAGCAGACACCGATGTGAGGCCTAGAAAGGCTTGGAGGAAAGAGAAACTTCACATGCCTCAAAGGGGATGTTAACAGATGTAAAACTATCTCCACCTGGTGAGCACACACAATGCTTGTTTTTCAAAACCCTCTGGCCCATGGAACTGCACAATGCCCATTGTGTAAGAAGGAGAATTGGAAAATGACCAGCTCCAGTTGTGCCAACTTTTAAGAGTCCACCAGGCTGTCAGGTGTGACTCGGGCATCACCAACCACCAGGGACCACCAAAGAGACCCCCAGGAAAGAGAATATATCTGTGGAGAGAAAATTTGTTAATGATTTCAGGGAAATAATTATCTATATATGCTTATACTGTTAAAATCACTGAATATGTTTGTAAAATACAGTCTGTAAGCAGGAACTTTCCTGTACTCAGCATGCACACCTTTGGAAGGAGCAATTCCCCCTTGTGCATCTGGCTGAATAAAGAATGCTGCTTTTTCCTGATCCCTTGGTGTTAAGCAGGTTTTTTTGTTTGTTTGTTTGTTTTTTCCTCATTTTTGGTAGGAGTGTCACAATGGATCCTCACTTCCATGGGGCCCTGCAGTGTCAAAATGGCCCCTTGGTTCCATGAGACCCTGCAGTGTCATAATGATCTCCTTGGCTCTGCAGTGTCACATTTGGACTCCTGGTTACATGAGACCCCAAAGTGTCACAATGGATCCTTGTTTCCATAAGGTCTCACTGTGTCACGTTATTCTCATCAGTTCAATCAGACCCCACAGTGTCTCTATGCCCTACTTGGCTCTGCAGTTTTAAAATGGCCCTTGGTTCCATGAGGCCCTGCAGTGCCACACTGGCCCTTGGTTATACAAGACCCCACAGTGCCACAAGGATCCCCCTGCTTTCACGAGCCCCTGAAGTGTCATAATGGCCTCTTGGTTCCTTGAGACCCCTCAATGTCACCATGGACCCCTTGGTTCCATTGGACTCCCCTGTGTCACAAAGGTTCCCTAATTCCACAAGCCCTTGCAGTGCCACAATGCTCTCCTTGTCTCGATAAGGTCCTGAAATGTCACAATGGCCCCTTGGTTGGCAGTATCCCAAAGGACATTTGGTTCCATGAGGCCCCTTGGGGGTACAATGGATTCTATGATTCCACGAGGCCCCGCAGTGTTACAATGGTCTCCTTGGTTCTGCAGTGTTCAAATGGTTGCTTGGTTCCTTGAGGTCCCAAAGTGTCACAATGGCCCCTTGCTTCCATGGGACATCCCAGTGTCACAAGGGTCTCCTTGGTTCCACAGTGTGACAATGCACCCTTGGTTACAGGAAGCCCTGCAGTGTCACCATGGACATTTGCAGGGCTGGAGCACCTCTGCTCTGGAGCCAGGCTGAGAGAGCTGCAGCTGTTCAGCCTGGCTGTGAGAAGGCTCCAGGGAGACATTAGAGCCCATTCCAGCACCTAAAGGGGCTTTGAGAGAGCTGCAGAGGGACTTTGGACAAGGGCCTGGAGTGACAGGACAAGGGGGAATGGCCATGAGGAGAAGGAGGGCAGGTTTAGATGGGATATTGAGAAGAAATTCTTCCCAGTGAGGGTGGTGAGTCCTTGGCACAGGTTACCCAGAGAGGCTGCAGACTCCCCACCTCTGGAGGTGTTCAAGGCCAGGTTGCATGGAGCAATCTGGTCCAGTGGAAGGTGTCCCTACCCATGGCAGGAGATTGGAACTGGATGATCTTTAGGATTCCAACCCAGGCCATTCCATGATCCTAGATTTGCCCCTCCATTACCTCATTTAGCAGCAGGTTGACATGTTCCTTTTGCAGCCATTTACTGCAAACACAGCGACTGAATTAACTTTGATCTGGATGTTGCCTGTAGCCTCCATCAGCTCCAGCTGAGCTTTGGCCTTCCTAAACACATGGATACACGCTCAGAACAGATTTCTGAATTCTTCCTCTGTAGCTTGTCCTCACTTCCACCTCCTGGTGGTTGTGTTGTGGTTCATCCCTGTCATTTGTCCCTGAGGCAGCACAGCCCCCCTGCCCAGCACAGGCCCCACATTCCCCTCATCAGACACGGCACAGCACAGGGTGTATTTTGGGTGGGCAAATGGTCCCCACCAGAGTGTCCACACCAGACCTCAATGTCGAGTTCCAACACCCACATCCCATGGCAGGGTTCACAGAGAGCCCTGCTCTGGGGTCTGCCAAGGGCTGGGTGAGGAGGGAGCCTGGGACAGGGTGGCTGAAATCATCAGGAGGAAGAAGATAACCACTGAACAAATAGACCAATAAACTAGGCTGAGTTCCCAGGACTGAAAGAGGCTGCTAGAAGCGGCTGGAGGGATGGTCAAAGCCCTGGGGCACCTTCTCAGACTGGCCATGCCACCAAGGCCACAGACCAACCTCCTCAGTGCTGCACCTGCCTGTGTGAGATCCCTGCCAGGGGACTGGCACAGCCCCACAAACCTGCTGGAATGTGTCCTGGCCCTGCAGAGTCACACAGCTCAGCTGACATGGGTGGGTTTTATCTCCTGGGAATTTCCCAGTCTCGCCCAGCTTCTGTCCAGCTCTGCCCACCTCCCCTTCCCTAACCCCAGTCCAGCTCAGCCCAGCCCAGCCCAGCAGCACATTCAGGGTGAGCCCCATGGCAAAGCTCTCTCTGGGGTGCTCCAGCATCGTGTGCACTTGATATGGGGGACGTTAATGGATATGAAAATGCAAGATTTTAGCAGCAGCTTTTGGTGATTTTGTAGAAGTAAAAAACCAGGTTGTACTGAGAACACATAGAAGATTAGCTAATAAACTTGACTGCTAGGTAGTTATTAGGTCCAAGTCCAATAGGTAAGATATAAAATGTTGAAACTTAGCACAGCAGGATTTTGGTATTTGTCAAAAATCAATAAAGCAGAACTTTGTGGCTTGCGAGCCAGCAAGAACCAGGCTCATGGTTTGGCCAGAACCAACTGACATGGGAATTAGCCAAATCCTTCCTGTGCCTGCCCAGAAGGAGGGGTCAAGAGGAGGATATTGGGATGAAGACTAGTTACTTCATCAGAAGATGCCGACCCATGACCACCAGAGGGGATTCTGCAGCTGCAGAAAGATCTTCTAGCTAATTTTAATATGAAGCAAGGCTAGGCAGAGCTAGGTAATGAATATGTATAGGTTTATTGTGAAATTTAATGCATATACTTCAAATGCATAATACCTCAAAAGATAAATAAGCGAGAGAAAGTCACCAGAGCAAGCATGGTTTGTAGGAAATTTCCCCCCATGTGTCCCAGCTGGAAATAAAACATACCCGCTTTAGAATTTTCTAATTGTAATGTTCCTATTCTATCCTTCACTTGGTGACCACGAAGGGACTTCTTTGTCTGGCTGCAGAAGCTCCCGTCTGGGTGGACACTCCAAGGCACACCCCAGATCTTTTCCAGAGGGGACTCTGCTCCCTGCAGGGAATAAACAAGGACATTCCACATGTCAGAGAAGGTATATTTAATTGACTTTTAAGGGGACCACCCAAGGTAAATCTATAAGCTGGAAACGTCTGCACAAGGTTAAGTACCTGTCAGAGACATCTGATATAGTAATTTTGGAAATATGGAAAAAGAGGATTTCTGTTGACCACACTGTGTGGCCACTGGCAGATGTCGGGGTAATCTGAGCAGAAACCAAGATATTATCAATATTATTTATTACTTGGTTGCTATACCATAAATATCCTGTAAAATTGTGTTTGTTTTAAGATTTTGTTAAAGAGTGGTGGGAAAAAGGCTTTCTGTAAGATGATTCATGTAAGGTGATTTATGTGGGATGAAAAGCCAGTGATATATGATGTGTGGGATATGTGGTTTTGTTGTAGTGCCTTTTGAAAGGAATTTTGGAGTTTTTACAATAGCTGTGTTCATTAGTGTGGAAACACTTCCCTCTTGTGACAACCAACTATAATTGCAGTCCTTTGTTGTAATACCTGTATTCATTTTTGTGGAAACCCTTCCCTCTTGTGACACCAACTATAACAGCAATTGAGTTACTGATCTTGTATTTGTGTGATTGTGTGATTGCTAAGTTTGAACATTTGATTGTGTGAGTGAGATGTGCCAGCAGACACAGAGTGAGTGCAGAGCCCTGATCTGCGTTTCCTTCCCTGGGTGACCAGAACAGCCAGAGACAGGCAAAGCGTGGGAATAGAGAGTGGGAGCACAGGAGAGTGTGCAGTGTCTGAGAGTGCTGTGCCTGTGTGTGTGGTGGTTACTGTGTGTTTTATTGGGTGTTTTAACTGTGGCTAGATGAGTGGAGAGAACTCTTCTCCCTCAGTGGTTTGGACTTGACTTCTGGGAGTTCTTGAATTGAGCATGTTGCTGCCTAAAAACAAAAATAAATGAACAGGTTTTATTAGAAGGGGTGTATAAGACCTCTGCAGGAAGGCTGGTAGCCTTGGACTGGGAGCAACCTGCAGTAGAGGATCTGGATCTTCCAAGAGAGTGGAACTGGATAACTGTTTTTTGTGGAAATTTCAGGACAATTAGCTCGTTGAGAGAGTGGCATCCTGTGTGGGTGTTAATATAGTGTAAGATTTGTACAAGGTGTCGGTATTATTTTTTTGCAAGGCAACAGAGTGTATGTACTTGGGTGTGAGCAAGAACAGCACCTTAGACATGTGGAGTTGGAACCCGAGATCTTAAAGTTTGTGTGTGGAAAGTCACATTTAGTACCTGAAACTGGAGGATTCCACCCCTGCAGATCCACTGGTTATAAAAATGAAGCTGGGAAAAGAGGAGGAGAAGGTGAAACTCATGGTGGCTACGAGATCAACATATTCAGTTTTAAATAAAGCTTTACGGCCAGTGGGGAATGACTATGTTATAGTGAAGGGGTGTCCTGGTTTAGGGCAAATTTGGGAGGGAATCTCGGAATAGGGTCCCTCTGGGAAGCAAACCCAAACTGCCCCAGCCCCAGTTGGTCAGGGAAAAAATCTCCTTAGAGAAAAGAGGAAAAATCTATTTATTTAACAAAGTGCCCATAAGCAGAAAGAATTAATATTATGAAACAATAAAACTCTCACCACTCTGAAGAGAGAGGCAAAATTGGGGAAAGTCCTTGCCACGGGTTGTAGATCTGCTTACTTCATCTCTTATCAGTCCCTCTAATGCTGGAAAATGCCGTCCTGGGCCCCGGTGGGGTGAAGGTGCTGAGCTCCTGGTGCTCTTCTGGGGTTTTCAGACCAGAGCAGGTTTAAACAGTCCCAAGAAAAAGGAAAAAACAGTCCAGGGAGCTTCTCCGCCTCTAAAGCTAGCTAAAACTAACTAAAAGCACAGGAGATCTCTGTCCCGCTGTCTGTCCATGCTTCAGATGAACACAGTCCAGCAGCCGGAATGCAGAGGAGTGAGTGCAGTTTCTGAAAACAAACTTGGCCCTTCTCTGTCTCCCTGCCTCGCTCTCAGAACCAGGCTTAAAGTCACAGAACACAATATCCAACACAAACAGAACAGAAGACTGGGGATACAAGCATCATAACGTCACCCTAGTACAAGGGGGCAACCGGCCAGTCTAAAATAGCACATTTTTGAAAGCCTTTAAAATATAAATATGAAAAACAACGGGGCATCCATAAGTTTTTATACATGCCTAACTCCCCTGAGTCACTCCTAAGGAGAGATTTATAAGAAAAATTATAAGCAACCATTTATTTAAAATTTGGGAAATTACACTGGAATTAAATTAACAAAAACATGTGGCCTAGAGTATGGGAGAGCAAAAAATGCACCCCCAATACAATTCAAACCTAAGGATGGGAAACAACTAGTTAGAATCAAAGAGTATCCCCTGGGAAAAGAGAATAGGGAAAGAATTAACCTGATAATTGAAAACTCCTTACAGTTAGGGTTGCTAAAGGAGTGTCAGTCTGATTTCAACACTCCTACTTCTCCAAAAACCTGGTGGGTCATATCGAGTCCTACAGGATTTCTGATCTGTCAACAGGATAACTGAGGATCTTTACCCCATAGTGGCGAAGCCATACACCTTGTTAACGTGTTTAACACCAGAGTTAACTTGGTTTACCGTCCTAGATTTAAAGGATACCTTCTTTTGCTGCCCTCTCCATGAAGCCAGACAGAAAATTTTTGCATTTGGATGGGAAAACTCAGCTCACATGGACAGTGCTTCTGCAGAGGTTCAAAAATTCACCCACCTTGTTCAGAGAACAACTTGCAAAACACTTAGAATCCTGGGAAGCAGCACCAGGAGAAGGGAAATTGTTGCAGTATGTAGATGACATCCTAATAGCTACTCCAACAGAAGAGGGGTGTGTGGCCTGGACAGTAAACATTTTAAATTTCCTGGGGCTTCAGGGGTACAGAGTACGAAAGAAAAAGGCTCAAGTGGTAAAGCAGAAGAAGGTGATTTACCTGGGTTATGAGGTCAGTGCTGGACAACAGACTTTGGAAAAAGAGTGCACAGATGTAATATGCCAATCCCCAAAACCCCAACTGATAAAGGAATGAAGAACCTTTTTGGGAATGATGGGGTGATGCAGATTATGGATCTACAATTACAGACTATTTGTGAAACCTCTGTATGTGCTCACTGCAAACTGAAACAAAGACCTACAGTGGACAAAGGAAGCCATGCAGGCCTTTGAACAACTAAAGGAAGCTCTCATGTCAGATCCAGCTCTGGAACTTCCAGAAATGAGTAAACCACTCTAGTTCTTTTCCCATAGAAACAGGGGATTGCCCTGGGAATACTGGCACAGGACCTGGGCCCATATCAAAGGGCAGTTGGTTACTTTTCTAAGCCGCTGGGTGCAGCAGCCAAAGGACAGCCAGGTTGCCTTAGAGCTGTTGCAGCTGTGGTGCTGAACATCCAAGAAGCACACAAGTTCACCTTGGGCCAGAAAATGCCTGTGCTAGTGTCTCACACAGTGTCCGCAGTGTTGGAAGTAAAGGGAGGCCACTGGCTTTCCCTGTGGGATTGCCTGGCTCTTTCCTGCTCCAAGGTCAGAGTGAATAAAACTCAGATGAATTTTTTCAAGTCACACTCTGAAATTTATTATCCTTATTTATTACAAACACACGAGATGTGAGCTCTCTCTAACGACTCGAGAACGTGAGCTAAAATGGTGTCTATTCAAGGCTATTTAAGTCCCAATTATCCCATAAACAGTTGACATCTATATTATTTATGCTCCTAATCCAGTTATTATCACTGAAAACCCACAATGTGGATTTCTTTCACCTGATTACAGAAAACCACCCAGATTTGTGAACAAGAAGGAAGAAGAAGATGAAGAAGAAGGACAAAGACAACACCCAAAATCCTCCAGCTTGACTCACATGCACTAAAACCCCAAACTCTAAGCTTCTAGGACTCCAACATTTCCCCTCAGCAGTTCCTGAAATACCAAGCTATCATGATAGAGTAAGATAATGTAGAGATAGTCGTAACTAACATTGTCAACCCAACCTCTTTTCTCAGCAGAAATCAAGGGGAGCCGGTACATCATGACTGCCTGCAGACTATCAAAGCCACTTACTCTAGCTGCCCAGATTTGAAGGACATCCCTTTGGATGATGCAGAAACCTGGGTCACTGATGGGAGCAGTTATTTACATTGTCAGTGGAAAACAACATGGTTGGTATGCTATTACCACCTGCAGAAAGGCTTTTGAATTTGGACCCTTAGCAGCAGGTAGCTCTGCACAAAAGGCCAAGATAATTGTTTCAACCCGTGCCTTGGAATTAGCAAAGAAAAAGAGAATCAACATCTATATAGACTCAAGATATTCATTTGGGCTTGTACATGCCCATGGAGCCAAGTAAAAGGAAAAGGAACTGTTGAATTTGCAGGGGAAGAACATCACACATGCACAAGAGATAATGTGACTGTTGGAAGCAATCCAGATGCCTGAGAAAGTTTCAATCATGCACATTAAGGCACACCAGAAGGTGAGCTCAGAACCGGAGAAAGGAAATGAGCTGGCAGACAGAGAGGCAAAAGAAGCAGCAAGAGCTGAGATAACAGTAGAAGGAGCCTTGATTCCAGATGGTCGGATTTCCCCCAAAGGTAAGCCAGCATATAATAAAGAAGACAGAAAAGTAATTAAGGGCCAAGGGTGAACATATAACCAGGAGGGATGGGCTGTAGCAGCAGAAGGGAAGCTAGCTATCCCCTCCCATTTACTGTGGTCACCAGCAATGGAGGAACATAAGAAAACACATTGAGGAATTGATGCCTGGCATAACTATTTAACTGAAAAGATTACCACTGCCCAAGTGACTCGACATTGTGATTTTTGCCTCCAGACTAAACCCAAGAATACTCCCAACACAAAACTTGACCAAATTGGAAAAGGTCATGGGCCCAGGAAGCAGTGAAAATTTGACTTTTCAGAACTTCCAATAAAAGGGGAGTATCGATATTTTTTGGTACAAACCGATACCTTTTCAGGGTGGCCAGAAGCTTTCCCCACAAGGACTGCTAAAGCTCGAGAGGTAACAGTATCCTCAGAGAGAGGACCACATTTTATTTCAAAAATAGTGTAGCTAGGGATTATTTATCCTGGCTTCAATCTTTCCCACTGGCATTGCTGAGAAGTCAGACTAAACCCAGAACAAAAGAAAAGTTCAGTCCTTTTGAAATGCTCTATGGAAGGCCATATAGGGTACAGAAAGGACTATCCTCACAGACTGGGGAGGAATCACTGACCACCTACCTGATGGCCTTGAGTGAGCAACTCAGAAACGTTGAAAAACATGTGGCTGGAACTCAAAGCAGAGGGTTGGATGGGCCAGTGCATTGTCGGGGGATTTCCCTGACATTCGGGTGGTTAGAGTCTTTCGCCCTCTGCACAGCTCTGTGCCAAACGGACGGAAGAGATAGAGTCTTCAAGTTCTGATTTTTCAAGGTTGCACGCTTCGTTTATTTCTCTTATCTTACAATTTTCTCAGTGCCCAACCAGATGTTCGCAGCTGCTCGGGCATCTGACGACTCCTCCCGAGCTGGGCTGTCATTATCTTTTATACTAATTGCTACGAGTTCTTTATTTATCATTTCTTGCCAATGCCTATTACTAATACTAAACAGGTCATCTCTACCTTGACCCAATCTCTTTAAACTACTCTGTGCTCACGTCACTGCTGGAATGGAGTGAGGGAAGAAGAAAGAAGAAGCAGGAGACAACGCCCCAAATCCTCTGTCTTGCCCCCATTCACTTCAATGCTAGAAACCTAAATCTACTGTTTCCTCACCCTGTGATGAGCTAAACTCCAATCTTTCACACTCTTGTGGCCTGGGATCCCTCTCGCAGTGCAGGAAGCCTTTCCCATGGACTGAGATCAAAGCCAGTGTCCCTCTGGGCTCTGGGCCGGGGTCCCAGACCCCCCTGCCCAGGTCCCTGACCCTCCAGGGCAGCCAAAGGAGTGCCCTGGACTCCAACACATCTCTGCTGTAACCATTGAGAGCTGACTTTTCCAAAGGCACTGGGGCACCTCTCTTCAGCTGATGATCAGTGGGAAGTGAGGGCTTCAGTCCTTCAGGAGCTGTTGAGAGGCACTGACGGCCCCCTGGGAAAGAGGAGTTTGGTGCTGGGATTTTGCTCAGCTGGTGTTGCAGAGATATTCCTCAGGCTCTCAGCTGTGCGGTTTCTGGAGCGGGGTTTGAGCAGTCACGACTTCCTCTGGCCCTGAGCCGTTGTGAGAAGCCAGGAGAGAGAGAGCAGCTTTCCTTGGCACACGCTCCAGAGAAAGACTGGAAAGGAGAACTCTGTTGAGGATAAGCGTCCCTTGGGTTGGGCAAAGCTGGGTTAATTAGGTGAGAGTCTGTGAAAGAAGAGGAGAGTACAGGTTGTGTTAGCTCTGCTGTTGCCTGGTACCGTAGCTTAAATTTAGGGAAATTATGCCTTTATTATTTTTATGGATCCCTCTTTAGTCTTCCCTTTTCTTATATCCCACAAGAGACCAGGGTGTGTGGTTTCCACCCTAAATGCATACAACGCTTGTCTTACAGGTTTGTAAACCCCACTGCTACGTTATCGAACCCAGAGAAGGAGTGATCCCTGCTCGGGGGGCAGTTCCTATGACTGTCACAGCAACCCTGGGTGACACTGGGGTTTTTGATGATGTTATCCAGCTGTTCATTGGGAACAGCCTTTGGAGCACCCTCATGCTCCAGGCTTTGGGCATTGGCACCACAATTGTCGTAGACAAACTGTTCACCCCGCAGTTCAACTTGGGATACCAGTTTGGGTAGGAGATCTCTCTGCTCCCATCTCTCCTCCTGTGTCAGCAGGAGGCAGTTTTCCCGTAGTCCAGCTCAGGTAGGAGATCTCTCCGCTCTCACCTCTCCTCCTGTGTCAGCAAGAGGCAGTTTTCCTGTAGTCCAGCTCAGGTAGGAGATCTCTCTGCTCTCACCTCTCCTCCTGTGTCAGCAAGAGGCAGTTTTCCTGTAGTCCAGTTCAGGTAGGAGATCTCTCCGCTCCCAGCTCTCCTCCTGTGTCAGCAAGAGGCGGTTTTCCTGTAGTCCAGTCCAGGTAGGAGATCTCTCTGCTCCCACCTCTCCTCATCAGCGAGAGGCAGTTTTCCTGTAGTCCAGTTCAGGTAGGAGATCTCTCTACTCCCACCTCTCCTCCTGTGTCAGCAAGAGGCAGTTTTCCTGTAGTCCAGCTCAGGTAGGAGATTCTCTGCTCCCACCTCTCCTCCTGTGTCAGCAAGAGGCAGTTTTCCTGTAGTCCAGTTCAGATAGGAGATCTCTCTGCTCCCACCTCTCCTCCTGTGTCAACAAGAGGCAGTTTTCCTGTAGTCCAGCTCAGGTAGGAGATCTCTCCGCTCTCACCTCTCCTCCTGTGTCAGCAAGAGGCAGTTTTCCTGTAGTCCAGCTCAGGTAGGAGATCTCTCCGCTCTCACCTCTCCTCCTGTGTCAGCAAGAGGCAGTTTTCCTGTAGTCCAGCTCAGGTAGGAGATCGCTCTCACCTCTCCTGTGTCAGCAAGAGGCAGTTTTCCTGTAGTCCTTCAGGCAAGATCAGTGTTCAAAACCTGACTCCTTCCCTGAAGGCAGAGATTCCTTTAGAAACGCGTGGTGGGCAGCTGAACGTTCCTAGATACCCTCAAAAACCACCGAAAGGGAGACCAGGTGCTAAATTGCCACTGAATTGTCTCGAGTTCTAGCACGTTTATGTCCTCACTTGATCAAGCAATGATCTGCAGGCTGCCCTGGAACAAAAGGTTCCCGAAACGGCGCCTGGATGAGTCGGTCCCTCTGTGTGGCTGAGGGACCAAGGGAGGATGGCATCACCCTTCCCTTCCCTTCCCTTCCCTTCCCTTCCCTTCCCTTCCCTTCCCTTCCCTTCCCTTCCCTTCCCTTCCCTTCCCTTCCCTTCCGAACTGGCACCTCCCAGGCGGGCAGGGGCCCCAGGAACAAAGCGACAGGAGGGTGACAGCCCCTCCGGGAAGGCAGGAGCCCGCAGAGCAGTTCCAGAGGCAGATGGAAACTCGCTGCTTTGTATGGGGACCGCACCGCCGCTGCCACCACTCCCTCACGCTGCTCGTGGGCTCTGCTGCTGCCCTGCCCGCCCACGACCGCCCTCGTTTTCCCGCCGCCAGCAGAGTTGGCAAAGTTCACGTCGAAACGGTTTCTGATTGCAAAGTGAAGTTTGTGCAAAACCAAAGCTGCTACGAACGAGAGAGGCCCTGCTCCCCCGGTTTCCTCTCCTGGAGCAGACAGATGATTTTTAGCAGCTCGCTGGGATCATCCAGAAACTGCCCGCGAGTCGGCTTTCAAAAAGGCCTGCAATCATCCCCCCACGCATGAGGGCCCCAAGCGCAGGCTCTGGGAGATCCAGTAACCGTTTCGGGCGCAGATTAATACAAAATACAGTAAGAGTACGAATCACCCCAGAACAAACATTTTGGAGGAAAACACCGGGTCCTGTGAGCCTCACCTGGAAAATGCTACCTTACCATTTTAAACATATTTCTCTTTGCAACAACGACATCAGAAGAGCAGCTTATCAGACGCTGTTTCCGGCCCACGTTAAGAGCTGGAAGTGAAGACAGTCTCCAAGCTATTGACACCTCAGATTGCTCTTTGGGTGCAATTTGATGACCAGGGAAATAGCTGCTCTCATCCTCTTTTCCATCCTGGCCTCCATTCGTGCCTCCTTCCCTGTTCTCGTCGCTTCAGACTGACAAACAGGCGCCACCGTTTCCGTGGGCTCTTCTGGAAGGTGGGACGTAACAGCCCAGCTGAGGAAGAGGAGGGCCAGAGCATCTCAGCCCCCAGCAGCCCCAAGGCCGAAGACGATTCCCAGAGCCCCAAACGCACCCTCCCCGTGTTCGGGCTGGAGCCGCCGTCGATGGACCTGCAGCCAGGAGAGTCTGTGGACACGGTGCTGCGGGGCTTCTCCCGTGTCCCCACCACGGGCTGAGCCTGGGGAACCATCAGATCCCCTCCCCTGGCTTGTTCCACAGTCCCTTGACTGGGGGAAGGAGCAGAGCCCTTCAGGGAACTGGTTTAAGACCAGACGTTTCTGTGGTGGCACCCGCTGCTTTCCTTGCTGGCTGCCATCAGACCAGTGAGGCTTTATTGTGATCCCGCGGCCCCCAAAACCCAGTGCTGATCCCAGAGCAGGGATGGAAGGACATACTGCTCCTTTGGGGCAGCGTGGCACGTTTAGTCATCAAAGAAGGGCGGAGAACGAAGTTACACTTAGACTAGAAGCCCGAAAAAAGTGAAATAAACAAGCGCCCAGTGGTTTATCTGGAGTAAGCACGGAGTAAAGCGGAAGCCACGCGAAGGGAGGGAGTTTCTCACAAGTGCCTTTTGTGGCTGTCGGGGCGCAGTGCTACAGACAACGGAGTGCAGCATAAACAAGCTGCATGAGAGGAAGAAAAGCGGGCAGTGAGCGCAGCTCTGTGGCAGGAACAGGGCCCGCGGCGGGTGCTGGAGGCCCTGCCACCACCCACCGGCGACAAGTGACTCCTGCACGCAGGCGCTGCGGGATTACGTGAGGGGTGAAGCTGTCATCGGGACAGGCAGCGTGACGAAGAAGATGAGAGAAACAATCATTACCTGCGAGGGTAGAAATACTTTCTCCGCTGTTGCTGACTTCTGGACGGTGTGGATGAATGTGGACGAGAGATCTCTGAAGTTAGGTTTTAGAAGAAGAGCTTTATTGTGTGGGGTCTGAGGTCTTGCTCAGAGCCGCCAGGCGCAGCTCTAGCATGGCCTTGGAAGGTGGGGGTAGTGAGAGATAAGGAAATTCCAAGAGCAAGACGCAAGAGGTAAACAAAGAGACAAGAAGAGAGAAGAAACAGAAGAGACAGAAGCAGAAGAAACAGAAGAAGGAGAAGAAGAAAGGCCCACTCCCGCAGCCCCCTGATAAGGGGTCTCGAAGTGGGCTGTAACAGGGTTGTTCCAATGGGGTTACAGATACTTGATACTTCAGGGGGGGTTACATGTGTGGGATGAATTATACATTGGGGGTTGTTTTCCTAGGCTTCCAGCAACTAGGACATTTCAACCATCAAAACTTACTTTCAATTCTATGTCAGTTAAAGGTTTCACATTCTCAGAATCTAAACAATCATATTTATAGGGCTTTCTGGCTTCATCCTTCCCAACACGCCGGGATGAGCACGGACACTTGTGTCTGCCGGGGTGGTGCAGAGGTTCTGCAGCCTGTGGGAGCTGCTGGGCACCTCCGGCACTGGGTGCTACAGGCACAGGGCCCAAATGCTTCTGGCCCAATGCTGCCTGTCCCCCTTGCCCCAAAGGTGACACTGAGGAACATTCAAGAGAGGGGGCTGTGAGATCACAGAGTGTCAGTGATGTCACCGGGGATCCATGCAATTTCCCAGAGGGGGCTGTGTCATAGAGGCACCTCTGTGGCTGTGTGTGATAGAAGCAAAGTGCAGCTGTGAAGTCAGAAAGGGACTGTGAAACATCACAGAATAGGATTAGTGAGGCCATAGAGTGGGCTATGACATCACAGAGTGGGTTATGTGAGGTCATCAAGCAGCTATGGCATAATAGAGAGGACTGTGTGCCATCAGAGAGTGGCTGTGTGACATTGGAGAGCAGGCTTTGACAGCACAGGGCAGCTGTGTGACATCATACAGCAGTCTGTGACATCCCAGATAGGCTGTGTGAGATCACTGTGTTGGTCACTCTGCCCTGGCCCCCACTCACATTTCCCCCCAGAGAGTTCTCCTCTGCTGCTCGTGCCCAGCAGGGTCCCCTGTCCCCCTGGGTCCCTCCTGCCCCCAGCACTGCAGCCTCCCCCAAAGATCTTCCACTAATCAACCCCAGAGCCTGACACGGGGACAAGGGGCTGGGCTGTGTGACCAGGACATCAAGGACGTGCATTATCCAGGTCACTGTGGCCTGGCTTGGGTTCCCCAGGGGAGGAAAGATGTCTGGCAGCTGCAGCAGGGTTAGGGAAGGGCTCCAAGGTGGGGCTGGAGCCCTTTGGCTGTGAGCAGAGGCTGAGAGAGCTGGGTTTGTCCAGCCCGCAGCAGGGAAGGCTGAGGGGCTCCTCATGCCAGCCTGGCAGTGCCACCGAGGAGGTGATGGAGAGCACAGAGCCAGGCTCTTCACCGGGGGCCTGGTGGGAGACAAAAGACAGTGGGTAGAAGGGGAAAGAGGGGAGCTTCAGCCAGGACAGGAGGAGATGAAATAGTCAGGCTGGTTTCAGCATTTCCTCAGCAACAAAAGCAGCCTGAACCCCTTCTCCATCCACCACTGACAGCTTTGCAAATCAGGAATTGTTCAGGCTGTTTTATCCCCATTTCATGCAGAGCATCCTGATTCAAAAACTGAACTGTGTTTCTATCTATCACAGAATCATCTTTGTCTAAAATTTGTTTTGTACAGAAATCCCTCGTGAATGGTTGACATGTCAGATATTGCTGGGATGTCCCACATTGCTGAGGGAAGAGTTTCAATGTTTCTTAAATTGTATCATGTTTACATTTTTCATTTTTTATGTTGTTGGGGGTTACATTTTCCTGTGCAATTTTTTCCCCCCCATAAGTTGCTAGGAGACTAAATATTGATAGTCAAAGGATGCTTGACCCGGACAAAAGGGAGTTGATCACTTAGTTTAGAGGGAAGAAAAGGCTCCCAGGAGCTGAGGGTGGGGGGTTGTTTTTTCGGCTCTTGGTTTTCCAGGAGGAGGACGGTCGAGCAGCTGACTGGTAGCTGCGTGGACTCCATGGTTAACAGAGGGGTTCGGTCCTGAGAATTCTATCATCTGTTGGAGTGCCCAGGAATTCGGAGTTTTTTCGCCTGCCCTGCTGGATTTTGGGTCAGCCTGGGTCCAGCCGCTGCGGGTTCTCCGGCACTGCTCACTTCACCTGCCAGGACAGCCCCCTGCCTGCTGGGGACAACCTGCCATTTCCAATCATCAGCACCGGAGTTTCCACCATTTGCCCTCGGGGTTCTTGGTTCTTTTTTACTATTATTATAATTGCTGTTGTTGTTTGTCTGTCTGTCCTGTTATATTTACTAGTAAAGGACTGTTATTCCTTTCCCCATAGCTCTGACTGAAAAGTGTTTTTTTTTAAATAATCTTCCAAATTATACTAATTTGAAGGGAAAGATATGAATTCCCCATTCCTAGAGAGGCCTGCCTCTCCCTAGCAGATACCTGTCTTTTTTTCAAACCAAGATACATGTTGACAATGAAGAGACATTTTCTGTACCTCAGAGTCCCACCAGTTCCTGACCACCAAAGGACACAAACCTGATGAGTTTTGGTTCCCACTTGCACCTCCCTCCATACCCAGAGCAGAGCTCCCTTGTCCCAGAAAGTCCCTGGCAATGCAGGGATGAAGGGAACAGGACAGGCTGTGTGGATCAGGAGCAGGGCACAGCCAGGGATTTGGGGTGGTTGTGAGCCCAGGGCAGGAGCCGGCCCTTGGCCTTGGTGAACCTCATCCAATTGTCCTGGGCCCATGGCTCCAGCCTGTCCAGATCCCTCTGCAGAGCTTCCTGCCCTCCAGCACAGCCACACTCCCACCCAGCCTGGGCTCACTGGGAACTGACTGAGGGTGCCCTCAATGCCCTCATCCAGATCATCCATCAAGAGATTTAACTGACCTGGCCCCAGTCCTGAACCCTAGGGACACCCCTGGATGTGACTCCATTCCTCAGCTGCTCTGAGTCCCAGGGACTGGATGAGGGAAAAGGTGTGGTGGGGGTAGGGACAAAGTGTGATTGATTGTCAGCCATGAAGGGTCTGGATTTTCAGATCTATTCAGACTGCACTAGGAGGTGCTGGGGATCAATATCAACTGGGGATCACTGATATCAATCTATAAACAGGAAAAGAAAACTAAACAGAACAAAACAACTTCATTGGTTTTAATGGAGTATATTTACTTGGAATTCACTTCTGAAAACTGCAGAAACTTCTAATTAACCACAGAAGAATTGAAGACTTGAATGAATCCCAGGGGCTTGTCAAGTTTTGGTGTTTTCAACAAATGTTAATGAGCCTTTGTCAACAAATTTCTCAACTGAAGAGATCAAGAAGAGGCCTTTGGAAAAGTAAAATTCACTACAACCACCAGGTGTCTGATGACCTATGCTCATCACGTCAGGAATGAACAGAAATGGGCACAGCTTTCTGGCTGCCCCAGCTTTGGGATGGGCCCTGGGCCTGGAGCAGGAACAGCTCCTGAGGGCCACAAGGCCGCGGCTGTTGTGCTGGCCTGGGCAGATGGGATGGCAGCAGGGGCTGCAGAGCTCTCAGCATGTCCTGGAGAGGAGAGCAGGGCACCCAGGGAGCCTCCTTTTCCCTTGGCCAGGCACCTTCCCCCATGGCTGGGGCTGAGCCCTCTCTGAGCTGCAGCTGCTGCTGTGCCCTTCCGAGGGGCTGAGGCCGTGGGGCCCCTGCCCAGAGCAGCCTGCCCTGAGCAGAGCTGTGGGGCCAGAGCCGGCTGGGCTGTGCTGGGGAGAGGCCCTTGGTGCTGCAGAGAGCTCAGGGCAGCTGGCAGAGCTTGGAAGGAGCTGGGCTGAGCTGAGAGAGCCTGGCACAGAAACCATCAGTGTCCATCTCAGCCTGTGTGAGTGTGGAGGGGCCAAGAAAAGCACCCCAGGGTCCACAGGTTCTCTGTGTGGGAGCTGAGCTTGTGACCCCTGGAGCCCTCCAAGTGCTGGGGCTGCACCTCCAGCTCCAGAGGAGATGGGACAGATGGGAGCATGGACAAATCATTCCTGCTGGATTCTTTACTGTGGTTGCGTATCCAGGTGACCTGGATCCATATGTAGAGGCGGTGTTTTGTGTCAGATATCACTGAAAGAGTGGGGACAATATATTTTTTTTCAGCCAAAAGTAGTATTTCTTGCATAATGCAGAATGAGAAAAAACCCCACAAATGGAAAGAAGACCATCAGAGTTTTTTGGAGGATGGGAGACTCATTGATGTTCCAGCAGTCAAACCTGTTAGAATCCTTGCCTCAGGGCTTCCTTGAGATGAGAGGTGACCACCAGAGGTCAAGGCCTGGCAGCCTTTTTCTGGGAGTACCCTTTCATATAGGGAGTTTTTACAGGAAGAATATAAATTTTGGCCGTAAAGCACCTGGAAAGACAGATGATTCTTTTTCATAGGAAGGAATACAGAAAGCCACAGTGCTCCAGGTAATGAGAGGCATCTCTCAGCATTCCAAGATCCACTGGACCTGTCAGGTGGCCCCTGGGAGGCCAAACCAGCCAGATCTGTTCCATCTCCCCTTGGTTCCATGAGGCCCTGTAGTGTCACAGTGTTCTCCTTGCTTCTGAGGTGTCACAATGGCCCCTTGCTTCCATGAGGCCCTGCAGGGTCACAATGGCCCTTTGGTTCTGTGGGGCCCTGCAGGGTCACCGTGGTCTCCATGATTCCATGGGGCCTTGCAATGCCACAATGGTCTCCATGGATCCATGGTGCCCTGCAGGATCACAGTGGCCCTTTGGTTCCACCAGGCCCTGTAATGCAACAATAGCCTCTTGGTTCCACAAAGCCCTGCTGCTTCACACTGGCCCCTTGGGACCATGCAGCCCAACAGTGCCACAATGATCCCCTTGGTTTCAGGAATCACCGCAGTGTAACAATTGTCCTTGGATCCATTGTACCTCACAGGGTCACCGTGGCCCCTTGGTTCCATGGAATCCCCACAATGTCACAACGGCCCCTTCTTTTCAGAAAGCCTCAAAGTATTACAACAGTCTCCACAGGAAGGAAACCACAGAGCCTCAGTGTTTCAGGGACTCATGAGCTGCAGTCACCAGAGGCCAAGGCCAGCCACACCTGTCTGTCCTGGAGGATGTTTCTGGGAGGAACCCCTGCATATTTGAAATTTTGAATGTTGAATCCCAATTTCTGCCCTTTTTGCCTGGAAGAGAAGGCCAGTTCTTTTCCATAGAAAGGGATACATGGAGACCCAGTGTTTGGAAAGAAGGTGGGAGCGGGCTCTCAGGAGGCCAAGGCCAGCCAGAGCTGTCTTTCCTGGCAGCTTTTGCCTGGGAGAAACTATTGTGTATAATAATTTTGGAGGAGAAGTAACAATTTTGGCCAAGGATGCCTATGCAGAAGGGACGTTCTTTTCCATAGGAAGGAAAGCACAGAGCCTCAGTGTTTGAAGGCAGGTGAGACCCAGCTCTCAGGAAGACAAGGTCAGCCAGACTTGCTGGTAATGGCAGCTTTTGTCTGGGAGCAATCCTTGAATATTGGATAATTTGGAGGGGAATCCCATTTTGGCCATGGATGCTCAAATGAGAAGGGCAGTTCTTTTCCATTTGAAGGAAAGCCCAGAGCCCCAGTGTTTCAGGGGTACATGAGAAGAGACCCTCAACATGCCAAGGTCAGTTGGTGCAGTCAGGCCATGCCAACCAGACCTGTTACCTGTTCCCTTGGATTCATAGGGCCCCACAGTGTCATAGTTGTCTCCTCTTTTCATGGGGTCCTGTAGTGTCACAATGCTTATGTCATGTTGGCTCCCTGGTTCCATGAGGTCCAGATGTGTCACACTGGCCCCTTGTTTCCATGGGGCCAAAGTGTCACAATGGTCCCTTGCTTCCATGAGGCCTTGCAGTGTCACAATGGCCCCTTGGTTCAATGAGGCCTTTAGTGGCACAGCAGTCTCCATGATTCCTTAAGGCTTTGCAGTGTCACAACAGACCACTGGTTTCATTGAGCCCCACAGTGTCACTATGGACATCTCCTTGGCTTCTCCATAAGGCTCAGCATTTCTACAATGGCCCTTTGATTTCACAAAGCTTTAAGGTGCACAAATGGCCTTCTGGATTTCATGAGGCCCTGCTGTGTCACAGTGGAGCTTGGGTTCCATGATGCCCCATGGTGTCACAATGATATCCTTGGTTCCACGATGTCAGATTGGACCCTTCATCCATGGACACCCACAGAGTTCACCATAGCCCCCTTGATTCCATGAAGCCCTGCCATGCTATAATGGCCCCTTGGTTCCGGTGGGTCCCAAAGTGTCAGAATAGTCTCCATTGTTCCATGAGGTCCCACAATGTCACTGTGGTCCCCTTGGTTGCACAGGGCCCCACAGTCTAATAATGGACTCTTGGTTCCATGAGGTTCCTCAGTGTCACAAGGGTCTCCTTGGATCCTCAGTGTCACAATGGCCCCTTGGCTCCATGTGGCCACACTGTGTCACAATGGCTCATGGTTCCATAGGGGCCACACAGTTTAACAATGCACCATTTGTTCCAGGAGGTTCCATTCTATAACACGATCACCTTGGTTCTGTGCGGCTCCGCGGTGTCACAATGGACCCATGGTTCCACGAGGCCTTGCTGTGTCAGAATTGCTCCTTGGTTCCAAGAGGTTTCTCCGTGTCACAAGGGTCTGCTTGGAGCTACAGTATCACAATGGACCATTGCTTCAATGTGGCCCCAAAGTGCCAAAATGGATTTTGGTTCCATGAGGTTCTTCTGTGTCCAAATGGACCCTTTGTTCCATGAATTTCCAGTGTCCTAGTAGACTTCTTGGTTCTGTGCAGGCCCTGTCATTGCCAAATCGCCAAAATACCAGAATAAGACTCCTTAGCACTAAGGAGGTATCATTTATTCAAGCTGGAGGCCTAGTGAGGGATAACTCCTAACCTTACATGGACATGTAATGTTACCAGTGTTTTACTTATATAGTCACTAAATGCCTATTTCAATGTGGCCATTTCCATAAAACCCATGCCAAATTCCCAGATTCTATCATTGTTTTTTCCATCACTGCACTCTTGAGACAGATGTCTTCTTGTCTTTCAACCATCCTTTCTGAGAAAGCAGGCCCTGTATGCATTGTTCCTGTGCTAAAAGTCCACAGGCAGGGGAATAATGGAATGAATCCTTTGGGTATTAAGCCCAGTGCTTTGTGTGGCCAGGCAGAGGCAGGCAGGACACAGAGCTGTCAGCAAAGGAAGGGGCCAGCGAGGTGGGGCAGCCGGGGGATGACGACAGCCTGCAGGGACAGAGGCGCAGGGCATGGACACCGTAGGACAGCCTGGGCTGGAGAGGGCACAGGGATGGGCAGCAGCTGAAAGGCCCTGACACAGCCAACTCCTGCAGCACTTGGGCCATGGCTGCTGGCCCTGGGCCTGAGCCATGAGCACGAGACAAGTGACCCTGGCAGGCCTGGGGCCTCATTGCCTCCTTGTCCCTGCTCAGCAGCCTGGCAGGGGCTGCCCCATGGTGCTGCCCTTGGCATTGCACATCCCCACATCCCAGTGTCCCGGGAAGAGCCCTGAGCACTGAGGGAGGGACAGGATCTGCCTTGGCAGGGGCTGGGGCTCAGGCCTTGGCCCTTTGCATTCCTGAAACACATCCAGGTTTGCTCAGCATCAGAGACACCTTTGCCTTGTTTGTCCCCACCTGTCATCACTGCCTGCAGTGTTCTGCTCTAACTGGAACCGTGTGGACATTTCTCAGTTGGGTTGCTCTGTGGGACCCATTAAAACTCTAAGAAACTTCAGTGTCTCAATCTCACTTTGAGTTATTGAGAAGTTTTTTAAAGACACTCTTAGGGACTGAGTCTGATGTAAACAACGCCAAATCCACAGGAGGGTCATTCAAGTCCGTGTTGTGTCTGTGCTGCTGAGCTGGGCCAGGTTCCTGTCACAGTGGCAGCTCATGGCAACGAAGAAAATTTTCAAAAAGACATTCCTCCTGAGGAGAAAGCCCCCTTCAAATGGGGCAACTCTGTTATTTGAAATGTAGACTCAGAGTGAAAGTTTACAGTGGCATAACAAACTTTTCTGTTCCATTTCTCATTAATTGTTAACCTTCTCTTCTTTGTTTGCTTTGCTCTTAACAGTATAGAGCATCAGTCTAACAGATCATGAAATACTAGCTTTTGCACTTATGCCTCTTGGTATCTATGCCTCTGGAACTTATGCCTATGGAATATTAACTATTGAATAGAATATGTATGTTTCACCAGCAAATAAACACATGGAACTGAATAATAGAACTAATCTGACTCCAGCTCTCACTGCTGTTTTAGTAAATTCCCTTGTTCGTTTTTTAGATTTGTTGTTTTTATCTTCTGCAATTTCTGGGGGTTTTTTGTTGATGAAGCAACATCTCTCCTTACTCTTTCTCTCCCTCTTGTCTTAATCTTTTTAACACTCCACTTCTTGTAGTTCTAAACTCATTTTAATGACGTTTCTTTTCTTTGAGTATGGTCGCCTTTGTTTTTCCTTTTTTTCTCTTTTTTTTTTTTTTTTTTTTTTTGAGTTACTTGGTCACTCCAAGCTTTTCTTGACTGACTCCTCCTCTCAGAGCTCTGCCACTGCTTCTAGCTACACCGTGCTGCTGTGAACACTGACAAGTGCCGCCCCAGGACCCCACAAACTGCAGCCGCATCTTTGGGTCGGTGTCTCATAAGTCATCCAGACTCTTGGGCTCTCAGGTCTGCCGACATTGGTTTTAGGCTCTCAGGTCCACCTGGCTGCAACTCGCCTGGATTTTTTAGGCTCTCAGGTCTGCCTGGCTCATTTCTTCAGGCTCTTTGTTCGCCTGGCTCAGTTTGGCTGGGCTCCACCATCCTACTGCTCTTAGTTTTTCAGGATCATATCAGGGTCCCCATTCATTTTCACCCAGTCCTCATACGGGGCACCAGTTGACAGTGGAGCCATGACTGACACAGGTGTCAGTCCCATATTTTCTAAAAACTCGTATACCTTTCTCTCTGTAGCCTACCCATGGGCAGCTCCACAAAGCCTTCTGACTCCTGCTCTCTTCCTCCTCTCTTCCTTTTTGAGGATGGGCTAACTCTTTCCTGTGCCTTGCATCACTGCCTGACCCTGCCCATCCCTCACACGACCACTTGACCTTCCTTCCTCACAGCACAGCCTGCAGACTCCAACTGACTCTTGACCAGCCAACTCTGTGTGTTATAACACTCACTCTCATTGTCTCATTGGGATCTTTTAAGGGCAAGGGATCTTGTAAGGGGGAGGCTGTTCCCACTCTTGGGAATAACTACAGCTGCAATTTATCAGGGGCAAGATTCCCTTCAGCACTATCTCTACTCTCTTTTCAATCTGTCCTCCCACACCAAGGAGAATCTGTGTACAGTACAGAACCTCATGGAACCAAGGGGCCATTGTGGCACAGCAAGGCCTTGTGGAACCAAAGTGACCATGGTGACACTACGGAACCTCATGGAACTACGGGTCCATTGTGACACAGCAGGGCTGCAGAACCAAGGAGTCCATTGTGACACCACAGAACCTCATGGGATCACAGTGTCCATGTTACACCACTGAACCTCATGGAACACAGGGTCCACGGTGATACTGTGGAACCAAGGAGACTGTTGCTGGCAGTAGGAAAGCTCATGGAACCAAAAGTCCATTACTGACATTGGGGGGCCTCATGGAACCATGGAGACCATTAGGACATGTCAGGACCCACTGGAAGAGGCCATTGTTCCACTGCAGGGCCTTGTATAACCAAGGGGTCATTGTAGCAGAGAAGGGCCTCATGGAATCAAGGGGATCATAGTGACACTGTGGGGTGCCGTGAGACCACAGGGACATTCTGACTGTGGAACCAAGGAACCATTGGTACACGATGAAGCAATATGGAACCAAGGAGACCATCGTGAACCAGTGGTCGAATCTGCTGAGACTATTGTGATACTTCAAGGCCTTGTGACACCAAAGGGCCCCTGTGGAACAGCAGGGCCTCAGGGAACCAATGAGACCATTGTGACATTGCACGGCCTCGTGGCAGCAAGGGGCCATTGTGACATTCTGGGGCCTTGTAAAACAGAGGGGCCATTGTGACACCGTGCCACCATGGAACCAAGGAGACCATTGTGACACCGCAGGGCTCCATGGAACTAAGAACTCATGTAACAGTGAGGCGCCCAAGGGAATCAAGGTGCCATTCCGTACTTCAGGGCTTCATGAATCCAAGGTACAATGTGATACTGCAGAACCAAAAGAGACGATTGAAACACTGCAGTACCTCATGGAATTCCAGAGACCATTATGATACTCTGAGACTTGTTTTACATGGCCTCGTTTTTGTCAGCAGGAGATGCAACAGAGCTGGCTTCTGTAAGAAGCTATTGGAAGCTTCCACCATGCAGAGTAGAGCAAATCTCTGATTGCTCTGAAGATGGACATGCTGCTGGCCCAATTAGAGAAGTTGGTAACACCTCTGTGATGGCATATTTAAGGAAGAAAACCAACACACATGCAGTTGTTTCCAACGGTCATGAGCCACCGCTGCCAGGACATCCCAGCATGGATCACATCGATGCACCACTGCAGCCGCTGCCATTTCAGTGCAGCCCACAGTGAGCCTTTCCTTCCTGGCTGCCCCTAGCTAGCCATGCCATGGGCAGGAGGGCAGGGACAGCGATGGCAGCTTCTCCATCTCGGTGCCCCACATGAAGAAAGGCATTAAATAGCACCACCACTGCAAGAGCCACATGGCCAGTGGTGGAAAAATGAAGAGCGATTTTCCAACATGGAAATCAGACAAAATCAACCTCTTGGCACTACAAGATCCTGAAAGAATCTTTAAATTAGTGGAACTTGTTGGCAATGGTACCTACAGGCAGCAATTCTTCTTTCAGATAGAGAAGAGGACATAAGAGACATGTAAGAGAAAACAACATGGTGGTACCAAGATCAGTGGAAAAGGAGGGGAAGGAAATGCTCTAAGAGTTGAAGCCAAAATTTCTCTGCAAACTGTGGTGAGGACCATTGTGAAACAAACTGTGCCCATGTAATCTATGAAGTCCATGGGGGATGCAGAGATCTGCTCGCAGCCTGTGGGAAAAGTGCTCATGCTGGAGCAGGTAGATGCCAGAGGAAACTGTTTTCCAGTGAGAGACCTGAACATAAAGAGAGGGCCCTTGCTCCTAGAGATAAAGAGAGAAAACCTTTCCTGCCAAACTAGAGCAGCCTATCCTTAAAAGACTGCACCCCATGAAGAAGTGTCCCACAACGCAACAGCATTGAAAAGACTGGCCATGGCAGGGACTCACGACATAGCAGAAGAAAAACTCCTCTCCCTGAGCAAACAGAAAAATATCTCGGGTGACAAAGTGATAAAAACACCACTCCCTGTCTCCCTGCGTTATTGGTTGGAAAGAGGGAGGGGCTGGGGAGAAAAAAATGTATTTTAAATCTTATTTTACATCTCATTATCCTCCTTTGACTCTTAATAATAAATTTACTTTATACCTTTAAATTTGAACCTATTTTGCCCATAGAATGTTTTTCTCCCAGTCCTCATCTCAACTCATGAATCCAAACCATGACAGAGGCCTTGTGAGTCAAGGGCTCTGCAGGCCTTGAGGAACCAAAGAGCCATTGTGACACTGCAGGGCTGAATGGAAGCAACGAGACCATTCTTGGAGTCTCCATGGAACCCAGGGGCCATTGTGACACCACAGGGCCTCATAGAACTGAGGTAACGATTGTGACCTTGCCAGGTCTCATGGAAGGAAGAAGCCATTGTGACACTACAGGTACCCAGGGAGCAAGGGCCCAGTGTGACACAGACAGGCCTTGTGGAACCAGCAGGGCCATGGTGATCCTGGGGAGCCCAATAAAAGCAAGGAGCCATTGTGGCTCTCTGTGACCTCATGGAACCAATGGGCCATTGTGTCACAGTGCAGTCCCATGGAACCAAGGAAACCACAGTGACACTACAAGGCCTCATCGAAGCAAGGGGCCAATGTGCCACTTCAGAGGCAAGGACACCATTGTGATATTGCTGGGCCTCATAGAAACAAAGTTCTGTTGTGATACTATGGGGCCTCATGGAACCAAGGCGCAATTGTGATGCTGCAAGGCCCCATGGATCTAAGGGAATACGGAACAGATCTGGTTGGCTTGGCATCTGGGGACTGCCTAACTGGTCCAGTTGACCTTGGCATGTTGAGGGCTCTTCTCATCTGTACCTGAAACCCTGGAGTTCTGTGCTTTCCTCACTGTAGGCAAGAGCTGTCCTCTCTTCCAGGTGCCTATAGCCAAAATTTGGATTCTACCTCCTTATTTGATTTTATCCAAGAGTTGTTCATATATGAGACCAGCCAGGACAGAGAGCTCTGGATGGCCTTGGCCTCTTGGAGCCCACCTCTCATCTGCCTTCAAAACACTGGGGGGCTGTGCTTCTCTTCCCATGGAAAAAACATTTTCAAGTCCAGGCATCCATTGCCAAAATTGGGAATCTACCTCCAAAGTTCCTTATATCCAAGGAAAAGTTCCAAAAAAACGCTTCCAGGAATGTCTAGGTTCCCTTGGCTTCCTGAGGGCCAGCTCTCATCTGCCTTAGCAACACTGGGGCTCTGTCCTTCTCTTCTTGTGGAGAAGAGCTGTCATTCTGGTCAGACACCCACAGATGAAATGGAATTTCACCTCCAGAACTCCCCACATATCCAAGGGTTGCTCTCAGACAAAAGCAGCAAAAACAAACTTGTCATGTTTGCCTCGACATGTGACTGCCTCCCACACTTGCCTCGACTATGGTGAGTGCCCCTCATCTGCCTGGAAAACACCGGGGTTCTACAGTTTCCATCCTCTAGAAAAGAGCCGTCCTTCTTATCCAGCTATCCATGGCCTCAAGGGCATGACCACAACACAGGGACAAAGGAGCTCTGTGCTCAGTGGAGTCAAGACAAAAGACAGGGGAAAGGAGCCCTGACTGGAATTGAAGCGTGGTTTCAGAGATGGTGGATCCTTTTGATGTAATAGAGAAGAGCCAAAGAAGGAAAAAAATACGGCTAAGGGCAGCTGAAGAGACCTGGCTGGGAACCGAGAGAAAGGAATTTCTCTTCCAGGGTAGGGCTGTGGTGCAACACAAACCTCAGAAGGAATCTGGAGCAGCCCAAGGCTTTGTGTGCCCAGGCAGAGGCAGGCAGGACACAGAGATGTCAGCAGAGGAAGGGGCCAGCGAGGTGGGGCAGCCGGGGGATGACGACAGCCTGCAGGGACAGAGGCACAGGGCATGGACACCGTAGGACAGCCTGGGCTGGAGAGGGCACAGGGATGGGCAGCAGCTGAAAGGCCCTGACACAGCCAACTCCTGCAGCACTTGGGCCATGGCTGCTGGCCCTGGGCCTGAGCCATGAGCAGGAGACAAGTGACCTTGGCAGGCCTGGGGCCTCATTGCCTCCTTGTCCCTGCTCAGCAGCCTGGCAGGGGCCGCCCCATGGTGCTGCCCTTGGCATTGCACATCCCCACATCCCAGTGTCCCGGGAAGAGCCCTGAGCACTGAGGGAGGGACAGGATCTGCCTTGGCAGGGGCTGGGGCTCAGGCCTTGGCCCATTGCATTCCTGAAACACATCTGGGTTTGCTGAGGATCAGAGACACCTTTGCCTTGTTTGTCCCCACCTGTCATCACTGGCTGCAGTGTTCAGCTCTAACTGGAACATGGGGACACTTTCTCACTCATGCCCCTCAGTGGGATCCATTAAAACTTCAAGAAACTTCAGTGTTCCAACTTAATTTTGAGTTCTTGAAAAGTTTTTTGAAAACTCTTAGGGACTGAGACTGATGTAAACACCACCAAAGCCCTGAGAGAGTCATTAAAATCCTTGTGTTGTGTCTGTGCTGCTGAGCTGGGCTGGGCTTCTGGCACAGAGGCAGCTCCTTGCAAGCATGAAGACCTTCAAAGAGACATTTCCCCTGAAGAGCAGCTCCTCTCCCAGCCCAGCAGGGCTGAGGGAACTGCCTGCAGGTACCTGAGAGGAGTGAAGCAGAAAGAGGCTTAAATCAACTGGAAATACAATTCTGAGATTATTCACCGAGAAATCTTCACACCTTCTGAAAATTCTGAGTGTCTTCCTGGAGAAATCATCACCACTCCTGACACAGTAAGTCTCTGGCTGCAGGGATCTCCTCAAGCTGACCCACGACAGGACTGACATGACTGTAAGGATGGCTCTGCTGCCCTTTCTGCTTTGGGGGAGGATGTGCTCCAGAGCCGGGTTGCCCTGGGCACCGTCAGAGGGACAGGGCAGGACGGCTCCTGCTGCCAGGGACGGCTGCAGGGGCTGAAGCTGGGGCTGCAGCCAGGGGTGCCCAGGGCTGTCGTGCAGAGCAGCTCCTGCAGCCCTGAGGGCTCTTGGCCAGGCCAGGGGATCTGCCACCTGCCAGGGGCAGCTCTCAGCCTGCCTGGGAGCTCCCCATGGACTGTGGGGAGAAGTTGGAGGTGGAAGGAGCGACCCCCACCAGGGCAGATTCCTCCTGCTGTGGAGATGGTGCTGCATGGCCAGGGCTGCTCAGAGCTTTCTCCTAAAGGAAAGGGAAGGGGGCTGTCAGGGTGGTCTGTGTCCCTGAGACTCCTGCACTGTCACCCTGGGGATCAGCAGATCTGCCTCAGAGCTCCCTCAGAAAGTGCCTCCTCTCCCTCCTCTGCCTACAGACAGCACCAGCAGCACCTTGGCTTGCAGCATCTCTGTTTGTCTGAGCTGCCCGTAAGGCCCTGCTGCCAGGGAGCTGCCCCTGGGCAGTGCCCTGTGCTGGGAGGGGTGTGCAGGGCAGAGCTGAGCCCCCAGGGCTGGGATGGGCTCCGGGGGCACTAGCAGGGACAGAGGATATATATATTCTCTGGATACAGAAAATCAAGATATCCTGATTCTCTGGATAGAGAGAAACATCTCCCATGAGGCACAACTCCAGGCAGCAGAGAGACAGACCAGACCTTGCAATCTGTCCCCATCCAGCTGAACAGAAAAAATGAGAAGAGTTCAGAGAAATTAAGTTTGAAATTGTAGCCTTCAAGAAGTCCATTTTATTTTCCAAGCATTTTTTATTTCTGTCCGTCGTGAACTAGAGCGAGGTGTAATAAGCGAAAGGTGACTCTGTGGGGACAAGCAGGTCTGACTGCGCTGAAGGACAGGGAACTCTGTTTTCCCTCTGGTCTCCCCAGAGCTCAGGGTGAGAGAAATGCTGAAGATGAGGCAGTAACTCAGTAGCACAAACAAAAACTCAAAATTAAAAATGTTAAGGGAATTTTCTCCCCCAGAAAAGAGAATTGTAAGGGAATTCCTAATGAAAGAGCATAGAATTGACTAAAGAAAATGTGTTCTACCTCGTCAATGTCTTCTTCCAACAGTACACGATGCCCAAAGACAGCAAATGTCCAACAGCAGCTCCATCAGCCACTTCCTCCTGCTGCCATTGGCAGACACGCGGCAGCTGCAGCTCCTGCACTTCTGCCTCTTCCTGGGCATCTCCCTGGCTGCCCTCCTGGCCAACGGCCTCATCATCAGCGCCGTAGCCTGCGGCCACCTCCTGCACACGCCCATGTTCTTCTTCCTGCTCAACCTGGCCCTCACCGACCTGGGCTCCATCCTCACCACTGTCCCCAAAGCCATGCACAATTCCCTCTGGGACACCAAGAACATCTCCTATGAAGGATGTGCTGCTCAAGTTTTTATGTTTGTGGTTTTCATCTCAGCAGAGGTTTCCCTCCTGACCATCATGTGCTACGACCGCTACGTGTCCATCTGCAAACCCCTGCACTACGGGACCCTCCTGGGCAGCAGAGCTTGTGCCCACATGGCAGCAGCTGCCTGGGCCAGTGGCTTTCTCAGTGCTCTGCTGCACACAGCCAATACATTTTCCCTGCCCCTGTGCCAAGGCAATGTCCTGGGTCAGTTCTTCTGTGAAGTGCCACAGATCCTCAAGCTCTCCTGCTCACACTCCAAGCTCAGGGAACTTGGGATTCTTGTGGTTGGTGCCTGTTTAGCATTTGGCTGTTTTGTGTTCATTGTTTTCTCCTATGTGCAGATCTTCAGGGCTGTGCTGAGGATCCCCTCTGAGCAGGGACGGCACAAAGCCTTTTCCACCTGCCTCCCTCACCTGGCCGTGGTCTCCCTGTTCCTCAGCACTGGCTTTTTTGCCAACCTGAAGCCCCCCTCCATCTCCTCCCCATCCCTGGATCTGGCACTGTCAGTTCTGTACTCGGTGGTGCCTCCAGCCCTGAACCCCCTCATCTACAGCCTGAGGAACCAGGAGCTCAAGGCTGCAGTGTGGAGTCTGATCACTGGACAATTTCAGAAACATTAAATTGATTGCCATTTTCTACACATCACTTGTAATAAAAGTCAATTTTATAACACTTGTTTTTTGGTTATAAGTTTTGGTTTTTCCTGTGGCCCCAAACTATGTCAGTGAGGTGCTGTGCTCTCAGTGGCTTTAAACACACTAAAGGATCTCCCAGAAAAGTTTTCACTGGAGATTCCCCTTCTGTTCCCTTCTCTGGCGCTGCAGCAGCAATGTCTGTGTGCAGAGCTGGGGCAGATCAGTGCTGGCACAGCAGCTGTGCCCAGCAGCAGCAGCACTTGGTGTTGCCAGTGCTGCTCCCGTGCCCCTGCCCCGCTGCCCTCCTGGCCCTGGTGCTGCTGTAGGGCCTGAGTGCTCTCGGGGCCGGGCACAGTGCTGGGGGTGGCAGTGCTGGGGCTGCAGCAGGGACAGGCCATGGGCACTGCTGGGGCAGCGCTGACGCCTCAGGCCAGGGCCTGGGGGCTCCAGGCTCCTTGCCCTGGCTCTCTCCAGAACACGCCCAGACCAATGCTCAGCAGAGAAAAGCCCCGTGAGCAGCCCCAGGGTGGCTGTGGGCAGGGTGAGGGCAAACAGCATCACACCATGGGAACGTCCCTTGGGGAGCAGGATCATCCTCCAAGTGCTGCAGGAATTGTCTGCAGGCTCCTGCAGTGCCTCGGGCTGTTCCCTTGCCAGAGGCACCACAGGCCAGGGGGGCACATCTGGGCTGCTGTGTCTGGCTGTGGGGCTCCCTGTTCTGGGCAGTGAGGAGGGGCTGCAGAGGCTCTGCAGGACTGACAGGATGGGCTTTGGGGCTGTGAGGAGAAGCTGAGGGACCTGGGCTGCTGGACCTTCTGAAGAGGAGGCCCAGGGCTCATCCTGCAACTGCTGCAAGGGTGGTTTCAGAGAATCACAGAATCAGCAAAGTTGGAAAAGACCTTGGAGATCATCAAGTCCAACCTGTGTCCTGACACCACCTTGTGTCCCCTGAGCCTCCTCTTCTCCAGGATAAACAACCCCAGCTCCCTCAGCCACTCCTCACAGGACTTGTGTTCCAGACCCTCACATGCTTTGTTCCCCTTCACTGGACATGCTCCAGCCCCTCCATGTCCTTCCTAAATTGGGGACCCAGAACTGGACACAGCACTCAAGGTGTGGCCTTGCCAATGCTGAGCACAGGGGAAGAATGATCTCCCTGCTCTTGCTGGCCACACCATTCCTGATTCAGGCCAGGTGCCATTGGCCTTCTTGGCCACCTGGGCACACTGCTGGCTCATGTCCAGCCTGCTGTCCATCAGGGTCCCAGGTCCATTTCTGCCTGGCTGCTCTCTAGCCACTCTGTCCCCAGCCTGTAGCACTGCAGGGGTTGTTGTGGCCAAAGTGCAGGATCCAGACCTTGGTCTTGTTAAACTTCACATTGTTTGATTTGGATCCAGGCTCTCCAGGTCCCTGTGCAGAGCCCTCCTACCCTCCAGCAGATCCACACTCACACCCAGCTTGGTGTCATCTGCAAATTTGCTGATGGTGGACTCAATCCCCTCATCCAAAGCATCAATGCAGACATTGAAATCCACGCTGGCTGGGTCTGATCCCTTGGCCATCCTGTGGGTGCCGTGTGATGGCTCTCAAGGTGATCTGTTCCAGAACCTTGCTGGGCACCGAGGTCAGGCTGACAGGCCTGGAGTTCCCCAGATCCTCCTTCCAGCCCTTCTTGGGGATGGGCTCACATTGGCACCTCCAGTCCTCTGGGACCTCCCTGGTGAGCCAGGACTGATGAGAAATGATGGAGAGCAGCTTGGTGAGCTCATCCACCAGCTGCTTCATCCCCCTAGGATGGATCCCATCTGGTCCCAGAGACACCTGTGAGCATCTGAGTGGTTCAGCAGGTCGCCAGCTGCTTCCTCCTGGATGACAGGGGGGCTGTTGTCCTCCCTGGGCCCATCTACCAGCTCAGGACAATAGTTGTTATTCTTGAAAAGTAAGGGAAAGAAAGTGGAAGCTATTTCAGGCTTTTCCTCATCTTTAATTACAATATTCCCCACTGCATCCAATAAAGACTAGACGTTCTCCTTGTCCCAGCTTTTGCTATTAATTCATTTATAGAAATCTTTTCTATTATTTTTCACAGAAGTGGCCAGGTTATCATCTAACTGAGCTTTCACATCTCTTCTTCTTCATGACCTAAACACATCCATAAACTGTTCCTGAGTTTCCTGACTTTCTGTCCAAATGGGATGCAACCTCTTTTTTTCTTGAATTCCCTCAAAACTGTCATGGGCAGCCAGGCCAGTCATTTCTGTCTTTGGCTCATCTTTCAGCACAGTGAGACAGATTCCTCCTTCTCCCTTAAGACTTTTTTCTTGGAGTGTGTCCATCCTTCCTGGAACCCCTTGTTTTTAAGGGCTGTTTCCCTTAAAAACATCAATACCTGATTCGGTACTTCCTAAATCTGCATCCTAGAGACACCAAAGTCTGACCTCCATAATTTCAGTGTAGATGTTTTTTGGTGCCTCTCCTTCTTTCACAGAATATTGGAAACTTGATGATTTCATAGTCACTGCACCCCAGGCAGCCACTGACCAACCACCCCATCTCCCACCAGCCCTTCTCTGTTTGTGAACAGCAACAGACAGAACTTTCCTTGGCAGTGGGAGTGTTACCAACAATTTGGTTGCGTAAAAAACTCCTTAACACCAATGTAGCATTTATAAGCAGCATTGTTTATTTGGCTGGATGCACTGGGGAACAGCTCCTTCCAAAGCCATGCATGCTGAGTACAGGAAAGTTTTTGCTTATATTATCTATTTTTGATACATATTCATTGATGGTCCTGGACTAAACATACCTGTGATAATCAGTTCCCTGAAATCATTTGCATATTTCCCCTCCCTTTTGCACACTCACTTCTGTCCTGGGGGTCTCTCTGGTGGTTCCTGGTGGTCACAGACCCCAATGTTCCAGTCAGCCTGGCTGAGCTGGCAGGACACTGAGGCTGGAGAATTTCCAGTTCCCCTTCTTACACAGTGGGCATTGTGTGGTTTCCATGGGCCAGTGGATTTGGAGAATGAGCATTGTGTCAGCTCACAATGTGCAGAGCATTTATCATCTGGTAACATGAGGTCACAGAGTGGGTTATGACATCACAGAGTGGGTTAGGGGAGGTCATCGAGCAGCAAGCACATCATAGGACATCTCTGTGACATCACAGAGCAATCAGTGACATCACAGGGCAGAGGTCAGACATCATAGAGCAGATTATGACATCACAGAGCTGGCTGTGACAATACAGGGTGGCTGTGTGACATCGCAGAGTGAGTTGTGACATCAGAGACCAGCTGTGTGAGGTCACTGGGTTGGTCACTCCACCCCAGACCCCCTCACAGTTTCCCCCATGAAGTCCAATGCTGTTCATGTCCAGCAGGGTCCCCTGTCCCCCAGAATCCCCCCAGTGCACCTGGAGCCACAGTTTCACCATGGATGTTCCACAGGATCAACCCCAGAGCCTGACACGGAGACAAGGGGCTGGGCTGTGTGACCAGGACATCAAGGACGTGCATTATCCAGGTCACTGTGGCCTGGCTTGGGTTCCCCAGGGCAGGAAAGATGTCTGGCAGCCTCAGCAGGGTTAGGGAAGGGCCCCAAGGTGGGGCTGGAGCCCTTTGGCTCTGAGCAGAGGCTGAGGGAGCTGGGCTTGTCCAGCCCAGAGCAGGGAAGGCTGAGGGGCTCCTCATGCCAGCCTGGCAGTGCCACCGAGGAGGTGATGGAGAGCACAGAGCCAGGCTCTTCACCAGGGGCCTGGTGGGAGACAAAATACAATGATATAGGGTGAAAGAGGGGAGCTTCATCCAGGACAGGAGGAAACCTTTGCTCCCATGGGCTCAGCCAGGTGCTGAGATGCTGCCATCTCCCTGTCCTTTGGGATTTTCCAATCCAGACCAAATCAAGCCTTGAACCACTTGGTCTGGCCCAGTTTCTGACAGCTTGGGCTGCTGACTTGCTGAGGTCCTTTCCAGTTCAGCTCTCTAAAGATCCTGGGACATCCCTGTTTTACACTGGAGCAGAGCAGATGGGACACAAGCCCTGCAGGGCTGTACAGGACCTGCAGCTTGCGAGGTGCACAAGCACATCTTCATTAGCTGAGTCATTCGAGCACTTTTAAGGAATGCCAAAGTTTTCCCACCAGGAGAGACCAGGAATTTCCTGGAATTGTGTGATGGCAGGAGAAGGAATCCTGATCTTCCCCTCTGTTTGTGTCACTGGCTGGACTTCTGTTTTTCATGGGGCTGTGCCTTCCCTTGGTTTTGTTGACTGACAATAAATGAACATCCCTCTGTTCTCAGGCAGCTCCTTCTGCAAGGAAAGCAGGTGGGAGTTGGTGCCAAGGAGCTGAAAGCTGCAGGTGCAGCCTGGAGTGGAGGAAGCTCAGATTTGCACAAGGCTGCTCTGAGTCCCAGGGGCTGGAGGAGGGAAATGGTGGGGTGGGGTAGGGACAAGGTGTGATTTATTGTCAGCCATGAAGGGTTTTGATTTTCACATCTATTCAAACTGCACTAGGAGGTGCTCAGGATGAATATCAACTGGGGATCACTGATATGAATCTATAAACAAGAAAAGAAAATGAAATAGGACAAAAATCTCTCTGCTTTTTTTAAAGATATAGTATATTTTCTTTGAATGCACTTCTGAAATGTGTAGAATTAACCACAAAACAATTGAAGAATTTAAATTAAATTATTCCCAGGAGCTTGTCTGGTTTTGGGTGTTTTGAAATATTAATGAGCCTTTGTCACTGAATTCCTGAACCAGAGAACTGAAGACTGAGCAAGCCTGTGGAGAGCTAAAATTCCTCAGAAAACTTTCAAGTTGCAGAGGATGCATCCTCAGCAGAGCAGATTGAAGAGATTCCGGGGATTCCAGCTTATAAAGAGCCGTGAACTCACGTGCAGGCACAGTGGATCCATGGTGGCATCTGAGGGGTCTCTGGGCTCCTGAGGATTGTTTGGTCACACTCAGTCACGGGGGCTCCATGGTGACATCCCAGGGGTCCTTAATCTTCCTAAGGGTCATGAGGTGACAGACAGTCACAGGGCTGCACAGTGACAACAGAGGTGTCTGTACACTGCCAAGGAGCCAATTTGTTCCAGGCAGTGGCAGGAGTCCAGTGGTGACATCCCTGTGCTCGTGAAGAACAGCGAGGTCACAGAAACTCACAGGGCTCCATGGGGACATCCCAGGAGTCTCCAGGCTGCCAAAGAACCCGGGATGTCACAGACACTCACAGGGGTTCCTGTCATGGGCACAGTGGCAGCTTCAGGCAAAGTTTGTTAAAGAGGCTCCAGTTGGGTCATGAGGTTCCCAAAAGACCCAATACCCCAATCACACCCCCAGGCTCCCCCAAACCAGGACCCCCAAGCTTTCTAAATTCCTTCTGTGAGAGGAGCCTGGGAGTGCCTGGATCCAACCCCAGACCCAAACTTTGTCAAGGATTTCTGTGTAAAGGATTATACAGTTGGAACTGAAATTTGTACAACTTTGTCCCACAACAATAAGGATGGCAAACCAGAAATATTTGTGCACATATAGATATGACTGATTAAGATCATGATTAGACAGAAAGGTCTTAATCAGCATTTCCTACCCCATAGGGTAGGAGCTGTAACACCTATTTTAATAGAGTGCTCTAGGAAGCAATTTTGAAGCAATTGTATTAAAGCAAAATCAGTCATTAAGTGGAGATGGGTGTCAATCCCTCAGACCAATGACCATTGGCAAATCTCTTTATCTCAGCCTCAGGCAGTGACCTTGAGGGGTGTCACCACTCAAGGGAAGAATCTCCATAACCCACCAAGAAGGGAAATGTCAGGAGATGCTGCAGGTAAAATTTGGGGAAGGGCCCTTCTAGTCTGAAGTGCTGCCCTGTCAGTCAGATGTGCCCAGGATGTGCCAGCTCAGCAGCTCTGCAGAAGCTCTCAGTGGTGTCACTTGGTTGTTCCTTTCTCTGGGCATTTTTCCAGCTCCACCACAGCTTCAGCTCCCTCTCAGGATGTTGAACTTTGGGATGGAGGAGTCAGGCTGCTTTCAGCATTATTCACTCCAAAAGAAGCATGACCTTCCCCCCATCCCTGCCTTCTTCATTCCCTACTGGGGGCTGTGCAAACAGAGCCTTGTTGGAGTTGTCTGAGCCCACTCCAGGCAGAGCCTCCTGCTCCAGCAGGAACTGCCTTTCCTGTGCCATGGCCAGGCCAGGTCCCGCTGCAGGAAAAGCCCCAGGCCAGCCCCAACACAGTGAAGGCCTTGGGCACAAGTGCAGAGTGCTGGGAGCTGTGCCAGGAGAGCCTGGGACACCAAAGGCACCTTGGCAGCAGCAGCTCCCTGCAGGCCATGGCCAGAAGCCTCCCTTGGCAACCCGGCCTGGTGGCCACCACTGCAGAGCTGCTGGGGCAGGGGCTGATTTCTGCCTGGGCTCTGCCCCAGCCCACAGAGTGTGAGCTCAGCCCTGACTCGGGCACAGCCCTTGTGCCTGGGCCCTGCAAAGCCTAAAGGTCACCTGTGCCACCCTGGTGCCCATCCCTGGATCTGGCACTGTCACTTCTGTACTCGCTGGTGCCTCCAACACTGAACCCCCTCATCTAGAGCCTGAGGAACCAGGAGCGTGAGGACGCCCTGAGGAACGTGACCATTTTGTGCTTTTCAGAAACAATGAAACAATCAAGTTCCTCTTTGTTTCAGTACAGCATTCAGAATGGAACTCATTCCAGGCCCAGACTGCTTTGTGCCATGTCTCTTCCATGTAATTCTATTTGGTGTATTCTATTTTTCCTTTTTAATTTTTTTTACTTTTGATAATATTTCTCAATAATGTTACATCAGTATCTGCCATGCTGGTGGTAAGCAGACAGTAAAGAGGCTTCATCACTGTGCAACTACCTGAAATAAAGTGTCCTGCTCTGCCCTGTTTGTCCAAGATGTTTCCTCAGCCCTTCTCTGTCTCTGCAGGGGCAGTGCCTGTGAGCAGAGGTGGAGGGAAGAGACTCCCAGCACAGCAGCACAGCCAGGGACAATGGCCCTGGCTCTTCCCACATCTGCTCTTCCCAGCTCCAGCCTCTCCTTCCCAGCCCTGCTGTGGCTGTCAGGCCCGAGTGCTCTGGCAGCTTGGTCCCTGTCCTGCTGCGTGTCCGTACTGTGCCCACAGGCAGGGACAGGCCATGGGCACTGCTGGGACACAGCTGGGCTCCAGCACAGCAGCTCCAGCAGCAAAGGGGTCTCCTGAGGGCAGGGCAGGAAGGCTTTGCTCTCCCTGCAGAGTCACTCTCAGGAACAGCCCCAAGGAACAGACTCTGGAGAGGCTCCTTGTGTTCCTTGTTCTCCCAGGGCTCAGTGGGATGAGATCAGGGTCCCAGTGTGGCCTTCAGGGCACTCAGGGCTGGGTCAGGTTCTGCTTGTTGGTGGCCAGGGCCCATCAGATGGGGAATGGTCTGTGCTGAACCTGGCTGGGGCTCTGCAGCTTGTGCCAGGGCTGATGGCAGGGGAAGGTTTGTCTGGAGGGCCTTGGGAGCTGCCAGGAGAACACAAGGCACCTGCAGGGACAGTGTGTGCCGGGGACCAGCAGGGAGTGGAGCTCCCTGGGCACAGGTCTGGCCCGGGTGGGCTCACCCCGAGATCAAGGACTGAATGTGTGCTGTGAGCCAGGAGAGCTCTGCAGCCCCAGGGGACACAGCGGGCACAGGGAAAGGAGTCTGGGCAGGGGCTGCTCTGACCCTCAGGGAACTTCCCCAGGACGATGCAGGGCAGCCCCAAGGCCATGGGGCAGCCCTGGAACAAGGCAGGCACCTCTGAGCAGCCTCCATGGCCCCAGCAGAGCCTGTGTGGGAGGGGGTCAGTGCAGGGAGCAGCATCAGCTGCCTCTGTCTCCCAGCCTGAGCAGCAGAGCCCAGCAGAGGCAGCCCAGGGCCCCGGGCAGCACAGCCCCCGTGCTCTGCAGAGCAGCAGCCCCAGCTCGGGGCTGTGGGCAGCAGGGCAGGGGCTGCAGCAAAGGCTGCTCAGGCCAGCACAGACGTGTTCCCCTGGGAAAGGCTCTGTGGACAACTGGCATGTGCCAGGAGCAGAGCAGGAGCCCGTGGCTGTGCAGAGGAGCCCTGGCAAGAGGCTGCCCTGTCCCTGGGGCAGCAGGAGCTGCCTGAGGAGCCCCGGGGCCAACTCTGTGCTGCTGTGCTGGGCAGCGGGGCTGGCCCTGGGGCTGCACGAGCTGCCTGAGCTGAGCATGTCCTGAGCATTCCAGACACAGAGTGGCTGTCCCTGACCTCCAGTGCCTCCAGCTCCTGCTGCAGGGACAGACAGGTCTGGGCTACTCTGCAGGGCTGGGGCAGGGAGAGGAAAACAATGGACCCTTGATTATAAGAGTCCCTGCAGGGTCAGAATGATCTCCTTGGTTCCACACATCAACAGAAGGAAGCTTTCATAGCCAGGGACTAAAGAGCTTCTCCCAGCAACTGGGAATTCCTGCTGGTGCATTCCAACTTTGCAGGCAATGAGATGGGCAAAAAAACCAGGAAAACTAGGCAAGAAATCAGTAACCCATACTATAAGGTTTTAGAGCAGATGTTTATTTATTCAGTGCTAGGAGTGAGGGAGATAGCTCCACCACAAACTCACTTGTTTTTTCCTCACATAGTACTATCTTTTATATGTTTGTTTTGGGTTTTTTTTATTCTCATTATACTTTCCTACCCTTCATACTGTAACATATTTTCAAATCACATGATTATGTAAGCCCTTGTAGTACATGAGTGGTCTCTGCACAAGGTGCTCGTCACCCTCCTGGTGGTTGTTTTGATGAAGGCTCAGAAAACTTCCTGGGGCTTGAACTTTTTACCCCTGCTTCCTGCACATGCTCTATAAGATTGCCTCTCAAATATCCAGGGGTCAGCTGTTTGCAGTTACCTTGTGTCATGGTTGGACACTGGCCCAATGCCAGGCACCCTCAAGAGGCACCTTCACTCATCCTCCCCTGCCACAGCTGGGAAGAGAAGGAAAAAAAAAAATATTAACAAACACTTCGTGAGTGATATAAGAACCAGGAGAAATATTTCAAATACAAAAAAGAATCAACTTAAGTTTCAAAGTTAATTTTATTACTAACAGAATCAGAAGAGGATAATGAGATGTAAAATAACTCTTTTCCCCCATCCCCTTTCCCCCCAATCCCTCCGTCCTTCCAACCAACAGCACAGAGAGACAGAGCATGGGCGTTTTCTCATTTCATCAAGAGATTTTGTTCTGCTGCTCTGGGAGAGGAGCCCTTCCCTCATGTGGCCATGGAGTCCCTCCCACTGGATACAGTTCTCCATGAGCTGCCCCAGCATGGGTCCACTCTCACAAGCAGCAGCCCTACCGCACCTGCTGCAACGTGAGTCCCTCCCACGGGCACACAGTCCTCCCAAACTGCTGCAGCATGGGTCTCTCCTCCCACAGGGTGCAGTCCTCCAAGGACAGGCTGCTCCAGCCTGGAAGCAGGGCCCCCTCTCTCCACTGGGTCTCCCACTGGATCACAGCCTCATCCAGGCATCCACCCGCTCTGGGATGGGCACCTCCCCAGGGTCTGTGGGTGGATCTCTGCATCCCCATGGATCCCCATGGGCTGAGAGTGGATCTCTGCATCCCCATGGATCCCCATGGGCTGACAGTGGATCTCTGCATCCCCATGGATCCCCAGGGGTTGGGAGTGGATCTCTGCATCCCCATGGATCCCCAGGGGCTGAGAGTGGATCTCTGCATCCCCCATGGATATTCATGGGCTGAGAGTGGATCTCTGCATCCCTTGTGGATACCCTGGGACTGAGAGTGGATCTCTGCATCCCTGTGATCCCCATGGGCTGAGAGTGGATCTCTGCATCCCCCATGGATATTCATGGTGCCCCTGCTGCCAAAAACCAGGCCGTGCCAAACCAATCCAGCTTGCTCTGCTGAATTTGCTGATTTCTGAAAAGGGCTTCATTCACATTCCTTGTTACAAGGTAACTATTTCTTTCTGCACAGCTATAGCTTTTTGCACAGTTCAAGCATTATCTTGTTGCCTCGGCATCAGGGCCCATCAGGCTGAGTCTGACCTGTCCTTTCTCCAAGCTGCAAACAGAACCTGCCCCCAGCCAGTGCCCTGCAAACAGGCAGGGTTCTGTAGGGCCAGGGAGAGTGCGCAGAGGTCTGGGGTCTGTGAGTACTGGCAGGGAGAGATCAGGCACAGGGAAACACCTGCAGGGGGAAAATCTCCAGGAGGCAGAGAGAGTCACTGTCCCTGAGCCCCATGGCCTCCAGTCCCTGCTGCAGGGCCAGACCTGACTCTGCTGCGCTGTGGGGCTGGGACAGGGGCAGGGAGAGTCTGGACTCTGCAGTGCCAGCGAGAGGAAAACAATGGACCTTTGGTTATACAGTCCCTGCAGTGTCACAATGGTCTCCATGGTTCCAGGAGGCCATGAAGAGTCAAAATGGCTGCTTGATTCCTTGGGGCCCTGCAATGTAACAATTTCATCCTGGTTCCATGAGACCACAAAGCGTCACTATGGTCCACTTGGTTCCATGAGGTCCTGCAGTGCCACAATGGCCCCTCAGTTCTAAGAGCTCCTGAAATGGCAGAGAGGTGTCCTTGGTGACAGAGTGACACCACTGACCCTTGGTCACACCAGGCCCCGCAGTGTCACACGGCACCTTTGGTTCTGTGGGGCCGCAGTGTCTGTTCTGCTGGGGAGCAGGGTCAGCACCAAAGACACAGACACAAAGTTCAGGAATTCTGTGATTTATTCTAATGTAAAACTGCAAAGAATCACCAAAGGAGAAGCTCAGCAATGCACCCAATCATCACTACCAAAGACTGCCTGCAGTGATTAAGAAAGAGACAGCACCAGGCCCCCTCAGACTTTCCCATCAGCCACATCCACACATCAGCTGGGGGAAGCTGTCCCAGCCAAGGACTACAGAGCCACTCCCGGACACTGGGAATTCCTGCAGGTGCCTCCAGCCCCAGGTGAGGCTCCAACCTGGCTGTGAGAGGGCCCAGCTCTGACAGTGCTGAATAAACAAACTGACAGCACTTCTAGTGCAGGAACATCTGCTTTCGTTCTCCTCTTGGGTTTCACCCAAAGCCTGGCCAGGGCTCAAGGAGGAACAAAGGGAGTTGACTTTGATCCTAAACTCTCAGACAAGGCCAGATGTTGGATTTCATGGCCTTGTCCAGTTTCTAAACACAGAAATGTCAATCCATCTTTTACTAATGACTGGATACATCTATCAAAGCTCTAATGACCATGCATATTTTGTTCATGAGCAGATACAAAGGTAACCTTTGGTTGGAAAGTTCATCCAGAGGTCTCCTTTGGCTCAGGGCCTGTTGTTCAGGCCTCACTCAGGGCCTGTTGTCCAGGCCTTGGAACTTGAGGGACGTGGTTTTGTGCTGGGCTTGACACTGCTGGGTGAGCAGCTGGACTCGATGAGCTCAGAGGTCTTTCCCAACAGAAAGGATTCCATAATTCCAGGATTCCATTTGCTGGATTCAGCCAGGTCCATGTTAGAAGCATTGCTTTGCTCAAAACATTTCCTCTGGCTCAGCTCTTGAGGCCTAGGGCTTCAGCTCCTTCAGCTCCTGGAGCTAAGCTGCTCACGCTGAACAAGACAACTCACAGAGAAGAGTACAGTTCATGCAATTCCTTCTGGGACACTGAGAGGGGAGGCTGTGAAAACAGGAGCACTGTTTGGTGTGGCCTCCTCTCTGCCCTTCATGCCTTTCAACGCTTTGAAGCAGCCAAGAGCTTTCTCCAAGAGTGCAATGAAGCAGCTGTTCCTGCTCCCAGGTCTGGCTCTTCCCAGTCTCTGACCTTGCCTGCTTTTGTCCCTCTTGCTGTGCCCTCTGTGCCCCCTGTGCTCGGTGGCTGCTGCCCAGCACTGTGGAACTGGCAGAGATCCAGTGGTTGAGACCCTCCTTTCTCTGCCCTTGGAGCTGCCTGCTCACAGCAGCCTTTTCCATCTGGAAGCTCCACGTGGAGAGGGAGTCCCCAGCTCTGTTCCTTGCACAACCTCCAGGAGCCCAGGGCTGCCATCTCAAGTCCCTGCTGGCCCTGAGGGCTCCCAGGTGCCTCAGGCTGCTGTGACACCAGTGCACACGGGAGGGAAGAGTGGCAGGGGCTGTGCTGAAAGTCAGCTCCATGTGCTGCTGCTGCTGCTGTGGGGGTCATTTGTGCAGCCCTGCCCCAGAGTGAGGGATCAGATCCAGGCACTGCTGCTGCTCCCTGGGGATCAGCCACCATTTGGTTGTTGCTGTCAGGGCCAGCAGAAGCGGTGGCTGGAGCAGCAAGTGCTGACAGTGCCCCAAGCCCCGGGGCTGGAGGGGTCCCTGGGCTGGGGCTGGCAGGAAGCTGCCCCTTGTTCTCCCTCTGCCTCCCGCAGAGCTGGGCCGGGCACAAGTGGGGCAGCACAGCAAACAGGGAGCCTGCCAGTCTCTTCCAGCCCTGTCTGCTCACAGTTTGGGCCTTGGAGCTTCAGGTGGACAAAGGCAGCTGTTTCTGCTCCCTCTGTGTGTCCCTGTGTTCAGCAGTGCTGCTCCATCAGTCTGTGCCCAGCAGTGGGGAAAAGCCTCAGCCCTGCAGGGCCTGAGCAGCTCAGCCAGCGGGAAGGGAGCTGCTCCACACGGGAACCAGCAGCAAAGGACTGCAGCACCTTGTTCTTGGGCAGAGCTCAAATTCTGTGAGGGAATAACAGAATTATTCAAGTGCAGTGGTGCAACAGCACTGCAGGTGCTGTGCCTGCAAACACATGGCTCAAGATATGCAAAAGAATTCTGCAACTCTTGACGAGAACAAGATGTCACCAGTGCTGAACTCCAGTTATGTCCAAAGCAACTACTTCACACATCTACTGGTCTCTGCTACATTTTTTTTTCTTCAGGTTATCCAAGCAAAAGTAAACAGAAGAGAAGAGTACATTTTGATTGTTTATCAGAAATGAATCTCATTTTGCTGTACATTCCTTTTTTAGGCCATGTTTTATCCTTAAGAAGAAAAAAGAAAGCCAAATATATATGAAAGAGGAAAGCAAAATATAAATGTGTAGTGACAAATCTTATCGAACTTTGGATTAAGAGGTAACTGATTTTTTGAAAAAGAGAACTAAGTTATTTACTTAGTTCTGATGGCATGGATCTAGCTTACTGATGTCAGCATCTTCTTTTTTAAAGATTTTGGTGAATTTTTTCCAATATTAAGTTATTTTAAATTGTGGTTGAAGCAATAGGCAACTGAAAGATGGATTGTGCATGACAGTGTCTTGATTGTAAAAATATTACAGTTTGAAACTTGGATGTAAAGTATTTCAAATGAAATTTCAAAATCCCAGTGGATTGTGTGACAGCAGCTTTTCCTCGAGGATGTGCAGCAACACAAACACTTCATCAGGGGGTGGGGGGATTGGGGCTTTGTCCTGTGCCCCTCTGAATATCATGAAACAGGACTTAACCTGCCACCAGCCCAGGTCACCTTCTGCTACTGCAGCTCCTTGGACCTTGTGTCCCCCAGAGCAGACACAAAGTGTTTCTGCTTCACTCCCCATAGCATAAATCCACAGAGAGCCGGGATTTTTCCCAAGCCTTGTGTCTCCATTGTGCCATATTCCTAAAGAACCAGCAGCTCATCCTGATGAATTTGGCGAGTTACATGGATGGTTGTCAGCTCCATTTCCTGCCTAGAAATCCTGAAACTGCTTCTGAATGCTGCTCCCTTCAGCTCTTGGACACCTATTCACACAGAGCTGGGGAAAAAATCCCCTGGCCACCAGGTTACAAGTGAGTTATGCCAGAGTTAGAGCTCTGTGGGAAATCTCTATCCATTCTTATCTTTTTAATATATCTATACGTGGGGGTGTGCACTGATGTGTCTTGTATAGAAAGGAAGGAGCGTGCAAGCAACGTGACTGACACTTTCACTCTCAGTGTTCATTCCATACTCATGAGGACAAAGACATTATGGAAACCCTTGCACAGACAAACCCTTCTGTCCATGGATAGAGGGATATGCAAGAGTCCCTGGCACACACAGACCCTTTCCCCACAAGCTGCAGGACATGAGAACACAACCCTTGCAAACACTGACTGCAAGCCACAGCTCTGGGTGCTCCCCACGAAGCTCAGCTCTGGCACCACTGTCTGCCCCAAGCTCCAGGGGATGCAGTGGGAGCCCGGCTGGGCTCTGCCCTGGGGCCATCCTGCAGGCAGAGCTGGAAACAGGGAGCATTTAGGTGCCACAAACAGCCAAGCCAGGGGCGCAGGGCAGCTGGTCCAGCCTGGACTGCACTGCTGTGTGCTGTGCTCTGGGGCTGGGGCTCTGCGCAGAGGGGACTGCACTGGTGTGGGCCAGAGGAGACAAAGAAGCTTCAGCTTTTGTCTAACTGAGCTGGGTGGATGGGCTGTGAAGAGAGGGGAGGCTCAGGGGGATTCACAGAGCTCATGCTGCTGGAAGGATGAGGAAAAGGGAGAGGGAACTCAGCAGTGAGGAGAGCTGAGGGCTGGAGAGCAGCTCTGAATGACACTAAAATGCCACTGTACCTCTGAGACATTGCTGTTCTTCCACCAGGGACAGGATGAGTCCCTAAGCCTGGGACTCTCACATGGTGAGGGGCATCAAGGAAGGCAAGAGGGGGACAGAGACTGTGATGGGCTGGGAAGTCACTGGGGGAAAGGAGGGAGCAGTTGTGAAGTAAAAGGCAGCTGGGGAAGAGAACTGTTCAGTGAAGGGCTGAGCTACAGCTTGAGCAAGCTGAAAAATATCATTTAGGGTCATCCTAGATTGATTTCATTTCACAAAATATTGAAAAAGTTTAATTTAGGGGGGATGTCATGTTTTCCCTTGGAGATGTACATTCTCCAAACATGAGCAGCACTGCCAAAATGCTCAAGCAATTCTCTACTGCAGGTCACACCGTTTCTTCTTTGGCTGATTCCGGCCCGGTGCTGAGCTCCAGCAGAGCCCTGGCAGAGCCCAGAGCAGCCTCAGCATCCACAGAGCCCGGCTGCAAGGAGAGAAAGCAGAAACTGACCATCAGCTGAAGGCTCCTGTGCCCTTGTCCCAGCCGCCAGCGGTGCTCAGGCCATGCTGGCCGTGCTCAGAGCGATGCCCAAAGCTGCCCATCATTGCTGCCTTTGGCAGCAGAGCAGGAGGGCAGGACATGTGCCAGCCTGCAGCCAGCCATGGCACATCCACCTCCTCAGCAGCTGCCCAGAGCAGGATGCTCCTGTGCTTGCTGCCATCTCCCAAAAGTTCTTATCCCACCCATGCCAAGAAGATGGGGACCCACCTCACGCCATCCGCTGCTGGAAGAAAAGCTGCTCCCAAAGGATGTCCTCAGCCTTCTCCAAGGTCACAGCCCATCCACACCAGAGCTGCTGCCAAGCACTTCCCCATCCACACTGGACACTGCCTGGAAGGCTTCCTATAGAAAAACAAACAAATTAAGGAAAATAGATTACAGAGAAAAACGGGAAACAAGGGAAAAGATAAAAGATTTATCTCTGTCAGAGAATGAGGAAGGCCCAACCCCTGCATGCTAAGGAAAAACCCACCCACCAGTGAGGTAAGCCCATGCTTTCTCTTTCCCCCCTGCACTGCCCCCCAAAAGTGATGGTGACCCCAAAGCAAACAAGGGGAGTGGAGCAGCCCAAGCCCTTCCTTGCCTGCAAAGCAAACCAGCTGTGCACAGGTGCTGGAGTCCCACATCTGCTCCTGCCATGGGTGTTTGTTTGTGTCAGGCTGGCTGCCCCAGCCCCAGCCCAGGGCACGGTGGGTGGTGGGGGCTGTTGGCAGGGCCAGGAGCCAACTGCCATAACCACCCCAGCCCATGGCCCCAGCCCTGACACAAAGCAGCTGGGCAGCCCACTCATAAATCAGTTGCATCAGCCCCAGCAAAGGGGGAACCTTTGGTTCCTGGCCAGGCTGCGCAATGCCCAAATCTGGGAGCATCCCCCTGCATGTGGACTCATCTGCAAATTCGCTGTGGAGCCTGGCTTTGAAGAAGGTGGCAGAATCAACTTCAGCTTTGTGCTGGCCAGATCGAGGAAGAGGTTGTCATCCTTGATGTCATCCTCGCTGTCTCCAGCAGCAGCAGCCCCACCTGGTACAGCTCCTCCAGGGGCTCCTTCCCCTTCCCTGGGGGTGTGACCAGGCTCTCAGTGTTCTGCCCAGGGCCCCAGCTGTCAGTGAACCAGGACAAGCCAAACCAGCTGGGATGGCAGCCACCAGTGCTGGGCAGACACACTCAGCTCCAGCACAAGGGCTGCGTGCTCCCATCTGAGGACCCCTGTGCAGTGACACAGGCAGCAGAAAAAAGTCTGGGTTTCTTTGCTTCTGATTGCCAAGGCATGTGTGCAGCTGAAACTTACCAGGGCCCTGCATCAAAAGGTGCCTGTGGCACTCCGTGTTCTTCTACAGCTGATGAATATCCTGCATCCAAGGATCACAGAAGAGGTCTTCTAATGAAGGCCTCTCCACGTCTAGCATTGTTAAACACCACCTGATCAGATCTTGGCACTCTGGGGAGGGAAACCAGAAACCGCCGGTCAGTTGGAGAAGGCTCCTGTCTGCTTTGCCCCACTATTCCCATGCCCAGGCCATGCTGGATGTGCTCAGAGCTGGGCCTGAACTTTCCCATCAATTCCCTGGTTTGGAGGAGAGCAGGAGAGCAGGACATGTGCCACCTCCTCAGCAGCTGCCAGAGCAGGATGCTCATCAGCCCACTGCTGTCTCCCAGCACTGGTATTGCGCCTGTGCCCAGAGATGAGGATTCACCTTGAGAGAGCCATTCTGGCAGCAAGAGCTGATGGTCCCAGCTGATGTTCTGGCCCCTCCTGAAAGGGTGCTCCCCGCAGACCATCTGGTGCAGCAGGATACCCAGGGACCAGATGGTAGCTGGCTTGCCATAGTACCAGCCAAAGTGGGTCCATTCTGGGGGACTGTATGACGGTGTTCCTATGGAATACAGATGGAGCTCATCAGGGGGATGCTGCTGCTCCCAGAGCCTGGCCCCAGCACCCCTGGGCATGCGGAGGCTGCCCCAGTGGCACGTGGTGTGACCCGCTGCCCTCTCGCCAGCACCTGGGACTGTGTACAACCTGGGGGTTGGAAAAGAAGCCACTGGTGTTGGAAGAGGGCAGTGTAAGTTCTGGCAATGCCCAACCATGACAAGGAAAATCCCCTTCAGTGCTGGGAAAAAACCCTGCCTTAATCCTCCCTGCCTGCATTGCCCCAAAAACATTCTGAAGCCAAGGCAGACCAGGCGAATGGAGCTCTGCAAGCCCTTTCTCACCTGCACACCAAACTGGCTGCTGCACAGGTTCTGGCCCCACCCCTCTCTGCCACCCCCACACACGGGTGTTTCTGTCAGGCTGGCTGCCCCAGTCCCAGCCCCAGTCCTGGGCAGAGTGGCTGGAAAAGGCTGCCAGCACGGCTGAAAGCTGACCCCCACCTGCCCCTGCTCAAAAGAAACTTGGCTGAAGACTCAATGTCATGACTGGCAGCAAAAGGGAGAATCCCTGCTGCCACACCCAAGTTGGGTCATGAGATGTTGGGCCAGGAGATGTCCAGAACTGGGAGCACACTCCTTTGTGGGCTCACCTGCAAAGTGAATGTAGGCCGTGTCTTGCAGGTAGGTGCCACAGCCGAAGTCGATTAATTTGGCCTGCCCGGTGGCCAGGTCAACCAGGATGTTCTCTGGTTTGATGTCCCTGTGCAGGACCCCGCAGCTGGTGCAGTGCTGCACGGCCTCCAGCACCTGGCGGAACAGCTCCCGTGCCACCTCCTCAGACAGGAACCCCCGTGCCCGAATGAAATGCCGGAGGTCCTGACATTGTTCGGGGCGCTCCAGCACCATGATGATGTCGTTGGGGAGCTCCAGCCACTCCAGCAGCTGGACGACACCAGGGAAGCCAGTGGAGACCTTGTGCAGCAGCACGATCTCCAGTGGTGCGCTGGTGCCGTTGGGCTGCGGGAGGAGCACGATGCCGTCAGTGGGGCTGATGCCGTGCCAGGGCTGGGGAAGCCCTCACCCAGCCCGGGATGCTCTGCACCCTGCGCTGGCCCCACACCCGCTCTCCCTCGAGCCATCCTTGGGGCTTCCACCCTGCCGGGCCTCGGCTCAGCCCCGCCCAGCACGCCCCGGCTTCTCCCGCTGGCCCCGCTCACTCACCAGCTGGTCCCAGTGCCGGACGCGGTTCCGTGGCACCCTTTTGATGGCCACCTGCAAACCAAGGGGAGCAGCGGGATGAGCTCAGCCCCCGCCCTGCCCAGCCCCATCCTCCATCCCCTGCGCCCGCCGCCGGCCCCGCCGCTCACCGGGGCGCCGTCCGAGAGCCGCGTCGCCGCGAAGACGCTGCCGAAGCCGCCGCGCCCCAGGAGCGACCCCACTCGGTACTGCTCCTTGAGGCCGTGCTGCGCCTTCCCTGCCGGCGAGACGCGGCTGTCAGCGCTCGGCCCGGGGCCAGGAACGGCCCCCGAGCGCCCCTCAACCGCCCCGGGCCGGGCATCCCCAGGCGTTCGCTCCTTGGGACGGGACAGCGGCGGCTCGGGGCCGGCGGCCGCGCTGCCGAGCGGCGGAGCTCGGGCCGGGGAAGCCGCAGCGGAGGCGGCGGGAGCGGCTGCACCGCGTGTGTCCTCTGCGGGGCCCGGGAGGAGCCGGGGCCGGGGCCGGGGCCGGGGCCGGGGCCGGGGCCAGGGCCGGGGCTGAGCATGGCTCAGGCGCAGCCAAAGGGCAGCGATGCCCCCTTGGCTCCAGGCACTGATGCCCGCCCAGCATCGCCACCGCCAGTACGGCCAGAGCCGGGCGGAGGGGAGACCGCGGCGGGACGCCCGGGGGCGGGGACGGGGCAGCCCCGTCCGGGGCCGGGGGCGGGCTGGGGGCATGGCCCGGCCCGGCAGGGGAGAGAGAGACTGGGAGAGGAGGGGGACACCGGGAAAGGGAGACCGGGAGATGGTGTGGGACTGCGGAATAGTGTGTGCGACTGAGGGAGAGGGCGAGAAGAAGCAGGACGGGGTAGACAAAATCTCCTGTTTGTCTTATGCCACTGCTGCTGCCGCTGCTGCTGCTGCTGCACTGAAGCCTCGGGGCCGTTTTTCCCCGTGTCCGTTTTTCCGTTGCCCGTTCAGCCCCGCGCTGAGCCCCGCACTCCCCGGGGGCAGCCCCTGAGCCTGTCCAGACACGGGAACTTTGCAGTGTTGAGCCAAGACCCAGAGTCTTGACTCCTGCACGGTGGCACAGGAATCCCCTTGGCTGCTGCTGTGCATTATCCCTACTGAGGATCAGACACTGTCTGAGCACATTCCCTGAATGCACAATTTGTACCTGACCCAAGCACTGCACCTGTGTCTCCAGCATTGCTTTCCAAGAAAAACAGGGGAAGGCAAACTGGATGTAGCTCATGGTATTTTACAGTGTCTGAAACTTGTCAAGTCATGGATCTTAGAGGTGAGATCCATTTGGAATTGATGGGATGGAGAAGTAGTGCAAGATGGAAAAGGGGAGCAAAGAAATAAATACAGAAAAACATCTTGGAATGTTTCTTTACATTTTCATTTCATTTATTAAAAGCTCTTTCAGTTTTCCCAGAATCTGTTCCATAATATCGTTTACTCTTTCCAAGAAATCTTCCTGGAGAATGAGGTGCAGCTTCCGTCACAGGATGTGCCACCAACTGCAGCTTCCCTTGGCTTTCCACACTGTGCATGCAGCAGGAGTCTTGCAGCAAAGCAAGACAAATATTTGATCAACATGACTTGTTCTTTCTTTTCCTTGTGAACTGGGGAGTTGTGCCATTGTTAAGGTTTCCATTGTTACTGTTCTCCCCTAACAAAACAGGACAGGGTACTGGTGGTACCTACTGGGCTTCTGTTATCGTCCTCCCAAGCAGGAAGAAGAGCTGGACAACTTATTCTATAAGCAGCTGGAGAATGTTTCAGGATCACCAGCCCCTGTTCTTGTAGGTGACTTTAACCTGCCAGACATCTGCTGGGATCTCCATAGAGCAGAAAAGAGGCAGTCCAGGAAGGTTTTGGAGTGTATGGAGAACAACCTGTTGTCACAGCTGGTGTGAGCCCACCAGGGGATGGACTATGTTAGACCTGTTGTTTGCAAATAGACAAGGCCAGGTGGGAGATGTGGTGGTTGGAGGATTCTTGGGACAGAGCGATCAATAAATGAGAGAGTTCTCAATATTTGGTGAAATCAGGAAGAACATTAATAAGACTTTTACACTGGACTTCAGGAGGGCAGACTTTGGCCTCTTTAGGAGACTTATTCAGAGAGTTCCTTGGGAAACAGCCTTTCAAAACAAAGGAGTCCAGGAAAAGTGGGCGTGCTTCAAAGCAGAGATCTTGAGGGCAGAGGAACAGACTGTGTGCTGAAAGATGGGCTGACGAGGCAAACGTCCATCCTGGATGGGCAACAGGGTTTTGAAAGATCTTAGGAATAAAAAGAGGGCATACAATTTTGGAAGAAGTGTCAGGTCTCTCAGGAGGTATTTAAGAGAGTTGCTAGGGCATGTAGGAAAAACAGTAGGGTGGCCAAAGCTCAGTTCAAACTTAATTTGACAGCTTTTGTAAAGGATAATAAGAAATGTTTTAACAAATATATTAGAGGCAAAGGAAGGGTAAGACCAACCTTTGTTCTCTGCTGGATGTGCGAGGGAACTCAGTACCTGCAGATGAAGAGAAGGCAGAAGTGCTTAATGCCTCCTTTTCCTCAGTCTTTAGTGGGAAGACAGCTTGTCCCCAGAACAACTGCCCTCCTGGGCTGGCAGATGGTGTCAGGGAGCAGAATGGTCCCCCTGTTATCCAGGAGGAGGCAGTCAGAGAACTGCTGAGATGCTTGGATGTTCATAGATCTATGGGCCCAGATGGGATCCATCCCAAGGTGATGAGGGAGCTGGCAGATGAGCCTGCAAAGCTGCTCTCCATCATTTACCAACAGTCCTGGCTCACTGGTGAGGTTCCAGGTGACAGGAAGCTGGCCAATGTGACACCATTCACAAGAAGGGTGAGAAGGAGGATCCTGGTAATTAGAGGCCAGTTAGCCTGACCTCAGTACCTGGTAAGGTGATGGAGCAGTTTATATTGAGTGTCATCACACAGCACCTACATGATGGCCAGGGTATCAGACCCAGCCAGCATGGGTTTAGGAGGGGTGGGTCGTGTTTGACCAGCCTGGTCTCCTTTTATGACCAGGTGACCCACCTGGTGGATATGGGAATGCTGTGGATGTTGTGTATTTGGACTTCTGCAAGGCCTTTGACACTGTCTCCCACAGCACACTCCTGGAAAAGCTGGCAGCCCACAGCTTGGACAGGAGCACTCTTTGCTGGGTTAAGAACTGTCTGCATGGCCGGGCCCAGAGAGTGGTGGGGAACGGTGCTGCATGCAGCTGGCAGCCAGTCACCAGTGGGGTTCCTCAGGGGTCTGTGCTGGGGCCAGCTCTGTTCAGGGTTTTTATTGACAACATGGATGAGGTAATGAGTCTTTCCTTAGCAAATTTGCAGATGACACTAAGCTGGGAGTGTGTGTAGATCTGTTGGACGGTAGGAGGGCTCTGCACTGAGACCTGGAATAGTTGGATGGGTGGACAGAGTCCAAAAAGATGAAGTTTAATAAGTCCAAGTACTGAGTCCTGCATTTTGGGCACAATAACCCCCTGCAATGTTGTAGTCTGGGGACGCTGTGGCTGGACAGTGCCCCAGCAGAAAGGGACCTGGGGCACTGATGGACAGCAGGCTGGACATGAGCCAGCAGTGTGCCCAGGTGGCCAAGAAGGCCAATGGCACCTGGCCTGGATCAGGAATGGTGTGGCCAGCAGGAGCAGGGAGGTCATTCTTCCCCTGTACTCGGCACTGGTGAGGCCACACCTGGAGTGCTGTGTCCAGTTCTGGGCCCCTCAGTTTAGGAAGAATGTTGAGACACTTGAGTGCATCCAGAGGAGGGCAACAAGGCTGGTGAAGGACTTGGAGCACAAGTCCTGTGAGGAATGGCTGAGGGAGCTGCTGTTCTTTAGCCTGGAGAAGAGGAGACTCAGAGGTGACCTTATCACTCTCTACAATTTCCTGAAGGGTGGTTGCAGTCAGCTGGGGGTTGGTCTCTTTCTCCAGGCAGCAACTGACAAAATGAGAGGACACAGTCTGAAGCTGTGTCAAGGAAAATACAGGTTGCATATTAGGAAAATCTTTTTACGGAAAGGGCGATGAAGTTCTGGAATGATCTGCCTGGGGAGGTGGTGGCATCACCATCTCTGGATGTGGATTAAAAAAGACTTTTTAAAAAAAGACTGGATGTGGCACTCGGTGCCATGGTTTTGTTGAGGTGTTTGGAAATGGTTTGGACTCGATGGTATTGAAGATCTCTTCCAACATAGTGATTCTGTCATTCTGTGAATTGTGAAGGAGTAGAAGCCTGGTTGAAAGCAGAGAAAGAATCTCCAGAACCTGCAGCCAGAAGTTGAGGGTTGTGTGATAATCTTTTCAACAACAACATGGACATTTTGAAAGTGACCCACAACATGAAAATGGGCTGACAGAGAGAATTTGTTTCTGTGTTCAGTTTTGATGATTCTACATGTCATGTACTGATATAAATCAAGAGTACAATCAGTTCATTGGAAGCAGCAGAACAAGCTCTCAGAGCAGATGACAGAAAGAATCTGAAAAGGAGAAATGCAGGGAATGACTTGGTGGACTTGATCTGTAAAGAAGGGACATTCTGTCCAAATCATTTCCAATCCATTCCCTCTGCTTTTGTCATTCCTAACAATGGATTTGCGTCTCAGAGTTCCCATGAAATCAGAGCCCTGAGCTTGTGGAACTGCCTGAAAGATGCCCAGTTGCTCTGCAGGGACACTCAGGCTGAAACAGGAGCCTGAGCCCCGTCTTGGGAAGCCTCTCTGCGCTGGAATTTGTGCTGTGCTGGGAGAGGAGGAGGAGGAGGGGGAGAATGATGGGCGCTGTGTGTCAGGAGCAGGAGGTTTGGGCCGCAGGACATTCCGCCTGTGCCGCTGCCCCGCAATCGGCGGCCGTGCCCGGGGCTCTGGGCCTGGCCCCGCGTGCGCTGAGCTCCCGACACTGCGGGAGCTGCCCGGGCTGGCCTCAGGTTCTGCTGGGACTGGGCAGCAGGCTGGGCTCCAACTGGGATCAGCAGCACCTGGAAATACCTCTCGGCATCTCCACTTTGTGCTGCTGCTGCTCGGAAGAAACAATGAAGTGAACAGAGAAATTCTGGTTTCACTTACTTCTGGTGGATTTTTTCATTTTATTTGACTCTCCAGAGGCAAATTTTGTGATGGCCTCTATGAGTTGATTCTATTTCAGCAGCACAAGCAACAGGGCTGTGTTTGTGCACAGCAAATGTGGCCTGTGTGCCTTTAACTCTCCTCAGCTTTGAACTCAGTGTTATAAATAAGTTCTGTTCAAATAATCTATGTTTTAGTTACTAAATTGTTAAGTAATTCCATTAAGATTGTTAATGTTAGTTCTGCAAAAAGAATTTGCCTTATTCCTGTTTTAATATTGCTTAATCACCTTATTTACTTGTTTGTTAATTAAGAATTCACCTTATTACCTGTATCTCTGCTCCCATTCGCCGGATAGTGTCTGAATATGCAAATAAAAGAACACTGGAATTCTGGGAACAACTCCAGAACAAGAGACTCTAAAAAGCAGAGAACTAAAGTAAAATCCAGGACTGAAGTCGCACTTTAGACTAGTGCAAAAGGTACAGGAGTCCGCCGAAGCAGCTTTATTTAGTCGCTGTGACCTGAGAAGGAGTCCCCCATCGCTGGATGACCCCTGATCAGTGAAGCGAAACGGACTCCCCGGCAAGGGAAAAAGCCCGTGAGGGGTGTGGGAGTCCCCAGCTTTGCTGTGAAGCGAAGCTGTGTGTACCTCCTCCTCTGCGTTGCCAAGAGAGCGAGCAAGCTCTCCCCCAAGGCCAAGCTTGATAATAAAGAAACATACAAAAGAGTAAGTCTCTCTCTGACTCTCTCCTCTTTTCCAGAACAATTTTGGGGGCTCGTCCACGGGATCTGGCCACGCCTGAAGAAGGACTGAAGACGGGACGGCCGCTCGCCCTTCGGACCTCCGGGACAGCTGGCCAAGCGGGAGCAGCCTGGGACCGGCAGCGACGAGGAGCGCCAGAGGGTGAGCATTCCGGCGGTGGGCAAAGGAGACATGCGAGTGGGAGTGTGAGAGAGTCGGGGGCCGGCAGCTCGGACCCCCGGAACTGAGTGTGGACCCCTCAGTACTGCGGTTTCGGACCCCCGCGAGGGGGCCGGCCAGGAAAAGGGGGAAGCGAGAGAAAGGAGTGCATGAGGCGTCTCCTTAGGGGCAGAAAGACCCCCCCCCGGGCGTGCAGGGGAAAACAGAGTGTGAGTGGCACGCATTAGGGGCAGGTGCCCCCCCCTTAAAGGCTAGAGTAGCCTAGGAAGGGTTAGAATCCCTGGAGGGGCGGGAAAACCGTACCAGGGTTGACAGGGTGTCCCCAGACACTGCGGGTGCTGAGAGCTCATGAGAGTCCCCGCTTCCCAGGACAGAGCCAGACGCACCGGAGAGGCTGTGCTGCCGCGGTCTCAGGGAGGAGGCCGTAAACCCATAGCCCGAGGACACCGGGGTGGGGAGTCAGCTTGGAGGCGAGGCGGGCATCCTGCACACACACACTCATCCCTCTTGCCGAGGCTGCTTCGCTGGGGAGAAGTAGTCAAGCCAGTCCTGGTGGAAGGCAAAGGAGTCGGGCCCTGCTCGGGTTGATCCTTGGAAACAAGGAAGGGATACCCCCCCAGGTAACCCGTGCGGAGTCTTGACCTCTTACCTCCGTTTCAAAAAGTGAAGAGGGGAACGGTACTAGTGACAGGGCAGTCTAGTCCGGGGTTCGGACTGAAGGTGTCCGGCCCGGCGGGGGCTAAGGCGTGGGAAGGCCCTGAGGCCCGGAAGGGGATGCCGGTACTAGGGACCCTGTCGTGCGCCGCAAAGTGTGTCCAGAGTCTCAGGGGTGAGGCAAGGCGCGGGGGTACATAGGGGGTGAGGTCATTAGGACTCACCTCAAAGGGGTCAGAAGGGAGTCTGAGCCCCTGGTGTAAGTAAAGTGTGAGCGTCCAAGAAAGTGAAGAAGGTTAAAGAAAGTGAGTAGAAAGAGAGAGTTTGTTTCCTAAATGAAAGCAGAAGTGTAGGAAAAAGTAGAAAAGCATAAGGTTTAGAAGTTTTATGTTGAAGTGTTCAAGAATTAAGTCAGGAGATTTGAAGTAGAGTGAGAAAAGCCGAAGAAGAATTTTTTTTTTTTGCTTAAAAACCTGTGTTGCCTGTCAGTTGAAGGCACCTTTGAAATTTTTTCAGTTTAAAGAAAATGGGACAATGTACTAGTAAGAAAAAGAAATCCCAAAAGGAAAATAACAAAGTGAAGAGTATTCCACCTGGTAGTCCCTTAGAACAACTTTTAGATAAATGGGATTCTTTAGAAGCCACGAAAGGACTAGATCAGGTTAAAATGGTGTTTTATTGTACAGAAGTCTGGCCAAAATTAAAATTACCAGGAGAGTGGCCATGGTTTGGAACACATGATGAGTGGATGTGCTATCAATTAAATCAGTACCTAAGAACTCAGGAAGATCCAGACGTAAATCAATTAGCCTATGCTGCTTGTTGGCAGAAGAGAGCCACAAGTAAAGAAAATATAAAAGTCTGTAAGTTAAAAGAAAAAGAAAAGTGTGAAAGGAAAGAAGAGAAAGAGGAAAGAAAAGAAACTAATAAAAGATGGGACCCTCTAGACCATTTACCCCCTCCAATTTACCCAGAAGTGCCCCAAGTCCCTCAAAATCCTATCCCAGTTCCCCTACTAACTTCCCCGAGTCAAACTCAAACTCCTTCAGAACCCTCTCCTCCTCTTCCCCCAGTGGTTCCATCATCACCCCTCCTTAACACCCCTCCTCCTCAATCCTTAGTACCTTCTCCCCCTACTCTCCCAACAGCCCCTTTGCCACCTCCTTCTAATACTCAAAGTTCTTTAGCCCCAGTTATAACCCCTTTAGTTTCCCAAAACACAGCCTCTTCCCTAGCCCCCCTTCCTCCTGCAGTACCATCCTCTGATTCTCCTGCAGATTTTACTACTTCCCCCTCACCTACAGTAATTCCCCTGCCACCCCCTAATTGGGAGTTAACCAGAACTCCTACAGACTCCCATGAGTCATCCCATTCTCCTGGAAACCCCCAGACATTCCTAGCCTGGACAGTGTTATCAGCTGATAATGTAAGTGAAAGACCCTATTGTAACTAAAAGGGAACTCAAAGTATTGTGTAGCTGATTTTCTTTATTTACCACATACAGAAACCAATTTACTAGGCAGAGACCTACAAGTGCAGCTCGGGGTAGGAGTTATCCCAAAAGATGGAAAAATAGTTGTGCATATCATGAAACTGACCCAAGGGGATATACAAGAGATAAATCCAGAAGTGTGGGCTACAGAGGGAAAGTATGGGTGTTTAGATATCCCTCCCATTAAGATAGAAATGCAAAAAGGTACCCCCGCCATCAGAGTCAAGCAATACCCAATGTCACCTGAAGGAAAGAAAGGGCTAGCTTCAGTAATTGAGCATCTTTTAAAAGAGAATATCCTAGAACCCTGTATGTCCCCTCATAACACCCCTATATTGGCCATAAAGAAAGATGAGGGAAAGTTTAGATTAGTCCAGGATTTGAGAGAAATAAATAAAAGAACTATTGCTCGTCACCCAGTAGTACCTAACCCCTATACCTTGCTGAGTAAAATTCCAAGAGAGCATACCTGGTTCACAGTGATAGACTTAAAAGATGCTTTTTGGGCATGTCCCCTAGCAGAAGAGTGTAGGGATTGGTTTGCCTTTGAATGGGAACATCCAGACAGGGGAAGAAAACAACAGCTAAGGTGGACCCGGTTACCACAGGGATATACGGAATCACCAAATATCTTCGGACAGGCCCTAGAGACATTGTTAGAACAGTTTAGTCCCAAAGAAGGAGTTCAAATTTTGCAATACGTAGATGATTTATTAATATCAGGAGAAACAGAGAAGGAAGTTAAAGATGTAAGTATACAACTTCTAAACTTTTTTGGAGAAAAGGGGTTGAAAGTATCTCAAAGTAAACTACAGTTTGTAGAAACTGAAGTCACTTATTTAGGACACATAATTGGAAAGAGGAGTAAAAGGTTAAGCCCTGCAAGAATTTCAGGAATAGTATCTGTATCGCCTCCAAAAACTAAGAGAGACGTAAGGAAACTTCTAGGCCTGTTCGGATACTGCAAGCACTGGATAGATAAGTACACTCAAGGGGTCAAATTTCTTTATGATAAATTAATAGATCAGGAACCAATGAATTGGACAGAGAGTGACGAGAAGCAGCTACAAGATCTAAAAGAGAAATTATCCTCAGCACCAGTTTTAAGCTTACCCGATCTTAAAAAGGAGTTTGATTTGTTTGTGAACACTGAGAACGGAATAGCATATGGAGTTTTAACCCAAGAATGGGGAGGATACCGAAAGCCTGTAGCATTTTTATCAAAACCGTTAGATCCAGTTGCCAGGGGATGGCCGGCTTGCCTCCAAGCAGTCGCAGCTGCAGCTATTTTAATAGAAGAAGCTCAAAAGTTAACATTACAGGGAAAGATAAAGATACATACTCCGCATGATTTGAAAACAATCTTAAGCCAGAGAGCTCAAAAGTGGCTCACAGATTCTAGAATCCTAAAATATGTAATTATACTAATAAATACAGATAACCTAGAACTAACAACATCAAAAAGCTTAAATCCAGCCCAATTTCTCTCTGGTGAGCCCACTGAAGAGATAGAACACCATTGCCTGGAACTCATTGATATGCAGACAAAAGTGAGAGAAGATTTAGAAGACCCACTCCTTCCATATGGGAGAGTATTGTTCACAGACGGGTCATCCCGAGTGGTGGAAGGGAAAAGAACATCTGGATACTCTGTGATTGAGGGAGAGAAAATGGAAGTCTTAGAAAAGGGAAAGTTACCAAGTAATTGGTCAGCACAGTGCTGTGAAATATATGCACTAAAGAGAGGGCTAGACTTACTTAAAGATGACCGAGGGACCATTTACACAGACTCTAGATATGCCTTTGGTATTGTGCACACGTTTGGGAAAATTTGGGAAGGATGGGGATATTTAAATTCAAAAGGGAAAGACTTAATACACACAGAATTAATAAAGTCAGTGTTAAAATCTTTACAAAAACCAGTAGAAATTGCAGTAGTCCACATAAAAGGGCACCAAAAGGGAGATATGCCCGAGATAAGGGGAAACCAGTTAGCTGATAAAACAGCCAGAGAAGCAGCTTTAGAACCAGGAGAACCAGTAAAAATCCTCAAATTGGAGAAAATACCAAGAGAAGAAAAAGAAGAGATAGAGCAAGTGTTTAGTGAAAAAGAGCAGAAAGCAATAGAAGAATTAGGATTACACCAGGGAGAACACGGAGTGTGGTTAACAGCTGACGGACAGAAATTCTTAAATAAAGCCCTAGCCCGAAAAATACTTACAGAAATACATAATCTAACCCACTGGGGAACCCAGGGGTTATGTGATAATTTCCTAAGGGAAAACCTATGTATTGGAGTACATGAATTAGCAAAAGCAGTTACTCAAGGATGTATAATATGTCAGAAAATAAATCAAAAAGTTATGAGAAAAACTGAGCCTGGAGGGAGGGAGTTAGCCTTAAGGCCCTTCCAGAATGTGCAAATTGATTTTACTGAGATGCCCCCTGTTCAAGGTGACAAACACTTGTTAGTGATCATAGATCACCTTACCCACTGGGTAGAGGCATTCCCTACAAAAAGAGAAACAGCAGAAGTAGTAACAAAAATAATATTAGAAGATATCCTCCCTCGGTATGGGCTGATAAATAATATTGATTCAGACAGAGGGCCACATTTCACGGCACAGATTCTACAACAAGTAACACAAGCCTTAGGGATAAAATGGAGGTTACACACCCCATGGCATCCCCAAAGCTCAGGCAGAGTAGAAAGGATGAACAAGACCATTAAAAATGTACTAACTAAACTAATAGCAGAAACTCAACTAAATTGGCTTAAATGCTTACCCCTAGCATTATTACGAATCAGAACACAGCCACGAGCAGATATAGGGGTGTCACCATATGAAATGTTATTCGGGCTTCCCTTTTTGTTATCTCCTTATAGTTCAAAAGACTACCTGGAAGGAGAGGAAGTCACTAGAAAATATCTAAAAACCATTGGACAAACCCTAGAAAATCTCAGAAAGAAAGGCTATCTTCCTCAAACTTCCCCTTTGGATGCAAATGTGCATAATATCAATCCTGGAGACTGGGTATTGATCAAACCGTAGACTAATACCCCACTGACCCCGAAGTTTGAAGGTCCCTACCAAGTACTGTTAACAACTCACACAGCAGTGCGCACTCAAGAAAAAGGATGGACCCACATCAGCAGAGTTAAAGGGCCAGTACCCCCTCCTGGAGAGAGCCCGAGTTCAGCACCCTCATCGGATGAAACCGAGTGGACAGTAACACCACACCCGAAAGACTTGAAATTAACCTTTAAAAAGAAATAAGAGATAACAGAGACTGTGAAAACCTTTTTTTTCAGTTGCTTCTCCCCAAATCAACGGACTCAAAAAAAAAAAAAAAAGGGGGGGGGGCACAGTAAGAGTTAATTTATGTAAACCTAAATCAGGTTTTTTCTTGTAATTAGCAATTTAGATAAGTTTAAGTAATAGATATATTAGAAAAAAAATATAAAGTTTTTTTGTATTAATTTTACATATAGTTTAAGTTTTATAAGTAAGAATTTAAGTAAGTTTAAGGGGGTTTTTTTCTTAATTTTTAAATTGTAAGTTTTCCAAGTAGCAATTTAAATAAGCTTAAGTAATAGATATATTAAAAAAGGTTAAAGGTTTTTTTGTATTAATTTTAAACATTGTTTAAGTTTTATAAATAGTGTTTTAAATAAGTTTAAGTTTTCTTATATGTTAATTTTAAAAGTTGTTAAGTTTTATAAGTAGCAGTTTGAACAAATTCAAGTAATAAATAAATTTAAAAAGTATAAGTTTTTTTAGAAAACAGAAATAAATCTCCTATAGAATATTCTCTAAAGGCCACTAAATTAATAGGGAAGTGGAAGCATGTAAGTGGGTTCTTGAGGAGACCTCTCCACTCCAAGAGGCAAGGCCGGGTGGAGCAAGAGATCCAGGAAGGATGGCCCATACCGGACTCTTGGGAGGGATCATACTGATGATGTTCATAAAGCACACCTGTGAAACAAAAGCCTGTACTAACTGCCACCATCCAGTGTACGACGGAGAGGATCTCAGATCCTTATTCAGGGTCCATACTAATGTGAACCCAAACTTCTTTGACCACTCCCAGTTGAATACTTGCCAAGAGGATGGAAAAGTTTATTGGACCACAAAAAACACAGCTAGTTATGCACAGCGCCTATTTGGGGAATGTCCTATAGGAGATACTTGGTTATGCTTTGAAGCAGATCAGAAAGGATTGAGAGATGAAAATGCCAAAGAAATATATTAAAAGTTCCAAAAATGTAGAAAAATTTATTTTCAAGAAGAGGTAACAAATTGATGCGAGCTAAAGCTCGATCAAAGAAATAGAGGGGGGAGCTGTTATAAATAAGTTCTGTTCAAATAATCTATGTTTTAGTTACTAAATTGTTAAGTAATTCCATTAAGATTGTTAATGTTAGTTCTGTAAAAAGAATTTGCCTTATTCCTGTTTTAATATTGCTTAATCACCTTATTTACTTGTTTGTTAATTAAGAATTCATCTTATTACCTGTATCTCTGCTCCCATTCGCCGGATAGTGTCTGAATATGCAAATAAAAGAACACTGGAATTCTGGGAACAACTCAAGAACAAGAGACTCTAAAAAGCAGAGAACTAAAGTAAAATCCAGGACTGAAGTCGCACTTTAGACTAGTGCAAAAGGTACGGGAGTCCGCCAAAACAGCTTTATTTAGTCGCCGTGACCTGAGAAGGAGTCCCCCATCGCTGGATGGCCCCTGATCAGTGAAGCGAAACAGACTCCCCGGCAAGGGGAAAAGCCCGTGAGGGGGGGTGGGAGTCCCCAGCTTTGCTGTGAAGCGAAGCTGTGTGTACCTCCTCCTCTGCGTTGCCAAGAGAGCGAGCAAGCTCTCCCCCAAGGCCAAGCTTGAAAATAAAGAAACATACACAAGAGTAAGTCTCTCTCTCTGACTCTCTTTTTTTTTCAGAACAAGCCCATAGGGATCCATGGGGATGCAGAGATCCACTCTCAGCCCATGGGGATCCATGGGGATGCAGAGATCCACTCTCAGCCCATGGGGATCCATGGGGATGCAGAGATCCACCCACAGCCCCTGGGGAGGTGCCCATCCCAGAGCGGGTGGATGCCTGGGTGAGGCTGTGATCCAGTGGGAGACCCGGTGGAGACAGGGGGCCCTGCTTCCAGGCTGGAGCAGCCTGTCCTTGGAGGACTGCACCCCGTGGGAGGAGAGACCCGTGCTGCAGCAGTTCTGGAGGACTGTGTGCCCGTGGGAGGGACTCACGTTGCAGCAGGTGCAGTAGGGCTGCTGCTTGTGAGAGTGGACCCATGGTGGGGCAGTTCATGGAGAACTGTATCCAGTGGGAGGGATCCCACGGCCTCAGAGGATAAGGACTCCTCTCCCAGAGCAGAAGAAGAAAATCTCGGTGATGAACTGAGCAAAACTCCCAGGCCCTGTCTCCCTGTGCTGTCAGTGGGAAGGAAGGAGGGGCTGGGGGGCAAGAAGGTATTTAATAGCATATTTTATTTCTCAATATCGTCCTCTGATTCTGTTAGTAATAAGATTCACTTTGCAACTTAAGTTGAGCCTTTGTTGCATTTGAAATATTTCTGCCCATCCTTATCTCACTCATGAAGTGTTTGTTAATGTTTTTTTCCTTCTCTGCCCAGCTGTGGCAGGGAAGGATGAGTGAAGGACTCTTGTGGGTGCCTGGCAGGGGGCCAGTGTCCAACCATGACACAAAGTAACTGCAAAGAGCTGACCCATGGCTATTTGAGCAAGCAAACTTGTAGAGCATGGGCAGGAAGCAGGGGTAATAAATTCAAGCCCCAGGAAGTTTTCTGTGCCTTCACCAAAACAACCACCAGGTTGTCTGCTGAGCAATCTATTAGAATCTACTTAGAATAGATTCCTCTGCTCTGCTGAGGATGGATACTCAGCAGCTTGGAGGTTGCCTGATGAACTTTAGCTCTCCAGAGGCTTGTTCAGTCTTCAGTTCTTCAGTTCAGGAATTCAGTGCCAAAGGCTCATTAATATTTCAAAACACCCTAAACCAGACAAGCCCTTGGGAATAATTAAATTTCAAGTCTTCAATTCTTCTGTGGTTAATTGTACACATTTCAGAATTGTATTCAAAGAACATATACTATATCTCCTAGAAATGCAAAAGACTTTTATCCAATTTAGTTTTGTTTTCCTGTTTATAGATTGGTATCAGCAATCCCCAGTGGATATTGATGCCCAGCACCTCCTAGTGCAGTTTGAACAGATATGAAAATCAAAACCCTTCATGGCTGACATTCATTCACATTTTGCCCCTACCTCACTCCACCATTTCCCTCCTCCAGCCCCTGGGACTCAGAGCAGCCTTGTGCCAATCTGAGCTTCCTCCTCTCCAGGCTGCAGCTGCAGCTTTCAGCTCCTTGGCACCAACTCCCACCTGCTTTCCTTGCAGAAGGAGCTGCCTGAGACACAGAGGGATGTTCGTTTATTGTTAACCAACAAAACCAAGGGAAGGTACATCTCCGTGAAAAACAGAAGTCCAGCCAGTGACACAAAGAGTGGGAAAGATCAGGATTCCTTCTCCTGCCATCATACAATTCCAGGAAATTCCTGGTCTCTCCTGGTGGGAAACCTTTCACATTTCTTAAAAGTGCTCAGATGACCCAGCTAATGAAGATGTGCTTGTGCACCTCACAAGCTGCAGGTCCTGTACAGCCCTGCAGGGCTCCTGTCCCATCTGCTGTGCTCCGGTGTAAAACAGGGAGCAGCATTGTCCCAGGATCATTACAGAGCTGAATTGGAAAGGACCTCAGCAAGTCAGGAGCCCAAGCTGTCAGAAACTGGGTCAGACCAAGTGGTTCAAGGCTTGATTTGGTCTGGACTGGAAAATCCCAAAGGACTGGGAGATTGCAGCATCTCAGCACCCAGCTGAGCTCATGGGATAACAAAAAACCAAGTGTTATAAAATTGACTTTTATTACAAGTGATGTGTAGAAAATGGCAATCAATTTAATCTTTCTGAAATCGTCCCAAGATCAGTGTCCACACTGCAGCCTTGAGCTCCTGGTTCCTCAGGCTGTAGATGAGGGGGTTCAGGGCTGGAGGCACCACCGAGTACAGAACTGACAGTGCCAGATCCAGGGATGGGGAGGAGATGGAGGGGGGCTTCAGGTTGGCAAAAAAGCCAGTGCTGAGGAACAGGGAGACCACGGCCAGGTGAGGGAGGCAGGTGGAAAAGGCTTTGTGCCGTCCCTGCTCAGAGGGGATCCTCAGCACGGCCCTCAAGATCTGCACATAGGAGAAAACAATGAACACAAAACAGCCAAAATATGGAAAAGCACTTAGCACAAGAAGCCCAAGTTCCCTGACGTAGGATTTGGAGCAGGAGAGCTTGAGGATCTGTGGGATTTCACAGAAGAACTGACCCAGGACATTGCCCTGGCACAGGGGCAGGGAAAATGTATTGGCTGTGTGCAGCAGAGCAGTGAGAAAGCCACTGGCCCAGGCAGCTGCTGCCATGTGGGCACAAGCTCTGCTGCCCAGGAGGGTCCCGTAGTGCAGGGGTTTGCAGATGGACACGTAGCGGTCGTAGCACATGATGGTCAGGAGGGCAAGCTCTGATGAAAGGAAGAAGACAAGCATAAATAGCTGTGCAGCACATCCTTCATAGGAGATGTTCTTGGTGTCCCAGAGGGAATTGTGCATGGCTTTGGGGACAGTGGTGAGGATGGAGCCCAGGTCAGTGAGGGCCAGGTTGAGCAGGAAGAAGAACATGGGCGTGTGCAGGAGGTGGCCGCAGGCTACGGCGCTGATGATGAGGCCGTTGGCCAGGAGGGCAGCCAGGGAGATGCCCAGGAAGAGGCAGAAATGCAGGAGCTGCAGCTGCCGCGTGTCTGCCAATGGCAGCAGGAGGAAGTGGCTGATGGAGCTGCTGTTGGACATTTGCTATGTCTGGCTGTTTCAACCTGTAGGAGGAAAGACAGCGAAGTTTGAGGGGAGATTTCTCCTAGAAGCGTCAAAGCCCTTTCTCACAGACCATTCCCGGCCAATAAATACCACCCCTTTGTGTAGATCTTGCTTCATTTTGGTCGCTGGAGATTGCTGCTGGCCAATATTCAGTGAGGAGCCAGACCTCAAGCAGCAGGACACCTGGGACTCAGCCCTGACCCCCAGTCAATGCAGGGGAACAGTGAGGGATGGGGCCAGTCCTGGTGTTTGAACTTAGACAAAGAATCTCCTCCTAAGGCACAGGAACTGCCTGGGTGAAGGGATGGGGATTGCAGGAGGCAAAACGAGAGATTCTGCTGCACGTGAGGAGAACAGGGGGTACAGTGAGGCAGGAGGATTGTCTGACCCTTAGTGCAGACTGAGGGGAGCTGCTCTGTCCCTTTCACTGGTTCCCAGCTGTCCTGGACTTGCACCTTTCTGATCTCCACTCCCATGTTACCCTGGAAAGCCAGGAGACACTGCTGAGAGCAAAGGGATCCCTGGCACACAAAGTGGCTCCTGCCTTTCCCAAAGTCAGGGACAGTCGGCTCATTCCCAGCCTGCCCTGCCCAGAGCTCCCCGGGGCAGAGGGGGCTGGGACACCCCATTGCTGTGCTCAGCCTGCACACGAGGAGAACAAGGGCTGGGCCTGAGCCTGCAGCTGGAACTGCCATTCCCAGAGAGCCTGTCAGCAATGCCAGGAGCACCTGGGCAAGGCAACGAGAGAGAGAGTTGGGCCCTGAGGAAAAGCCTTTCCCTGCCCAGCCCTGCCCAGCCCCTGCCAGGCAGCAGCAGTGCAGGACAGTGGCCCTCAGGCCCTGGTCAGCAGGGAATGGGCACATGGCAGGAGAGACGCCCTTCATCTCTGGGGCTGCTCTGCCGGCCCAGGAGGGGACTGAGGGCCCCAAGCCCCCAGGCTGAGGGCTGTGCTGGCTGCGAGGGGACACAAGAGCTGTGCTGCTCAGGGCAGTGTGTGCCCTGCAGGGCAGGGCCAGCAGGTGCCACATCTCCCCTGCAGCAGGGCTTCCCTCAGCACTGCCTCCCTCCCTCCCTGCCCACGCCTCTGCTGCTGGAGCTGTCCCAGCCCGAGCTGTTCCTGTGGCCCCGGGCTCCTTCCCTGCCAGTGCTGCCAGAGCCCAGCCCAGCCCCTGGGCCAGCTCTGCCCTGCAGCTGCTCGGGGCTGCAGGGGTTAAAGAACAGCTCCCCCAGGCCTGGGCACCATGGAAAGGGGATGCTGGATGGATCTGGAGGCTGGGGAGCTGGAGGCACTTGCTGAGGGTCTCAGAAAACTCAGTGGGATGGTTTAATACTCTCATCCCCTGCTCTGCCCTGCACTGCTGAGTTTACATTCCCACCAAGCTGAGCCAGGGGAATAGTGGGAGCACAGATTCAGGAATGAAGAGACTCAAGTGAGAAACTCATGCCCTTAATGAGCTCATGAAAAATCCCCTCAGAAATGACCTGGGCATGACCTGGAGCTCTGAGCAGCCCTGGCCCACACAGCACACTCTCCACAGTAGCAGGACCTGCCCTGGCAGGAGTCACTCCTTGCACCCACAGCTCCCCTCCACCATCCATGGGGAGCTCCCAGGCAGGCTGAGAGCTGCCCCTGGCAGGTGGCAGATGCCCTGGCCTGGCCAAGAGCCCTCAGGGCTGCAGGAGCTGCTCTGCACGACAGCCCTGGGCACCTCTGGCTGCAGCCCCAGCTTCAGCCCCTGCAGCCGTCCCTGGCAGCAGGAGTCGTCCTGCCCTGTCCCTGTGACGGTGCCCAGGGCAGCCCCGCTCTGGAGCACATCCTCCCCCAAAGCATAAAGGGCAGCAGAGCCATCCTTACAGTCATGACAGTCCTGTCCTGGGTCAGCTTGAAGAGATCCCTGCAGCCACAGACTTACTGTGTCAGGAGTGGTGAAGGTGTCTTCACAAAGAAGCTCAGAATTTTCAAAAGGTGTGAAGATTTCTCTGTGAATCATCTCAGAATTGTCCTTCCAGTTTCTTTAAGCTTCTGCTTCACTGCTCTCATGTACCTGCAGGCAGTGCCCTCAGCCCAGCTGGGCTGGGAGAGGAGCTGCTCCTCAGGAGAAATGTCTTTTTAAAGCCCTTCTTTATTGCCAGGAGCTTCCTCTGTGCCAGGAGCCCAGCCCAGCTCAGCAGCACAGACAAAGCACAAAGGCTTTAATGACCCTCTCAGGGCTTTGGGGTTGTTTACATCAATCTCAGTTCCTGAGAGTGTCTTCAAAAAACTTTTCAAAAACTCAAAATTAAGTTGGAACACTGAAGTTTCTTGAAGTTTTAATGGATCCCACTGAGGGGCATGAGTGAGAAAGTGTCCCCAGATTCCAGTTAGAGTAGAAGACCGCAGCCAGTGATGACAGGTGGGGACAAACAAGGCAAAGGTGTCTCTGATGCTGAGCAAACCTGGATGTGTTTCAGGAATGCAAAGGGCCAAGGCCTGAGTCCCAGCCCCTGCCAAGGCAGATCCTGTCCCTCCCTCAGTGCTCAGGGCTCTTCCCAGGACACTGGGATGTGGGGATGTGCAATGCCAAGGCAGCACCATGGGCGCGGCCCCTGCCAGGCTGCTGAGCAGGGACAAGGAGGCCATGAGGCCCCAGGCCTGCCAGGGTCACTTGTCTCGTGCTCATGGCTCAGGCCCAGGGCCAGCAGCCATGGCCCAAGTGCTGCAGGAGTTGGCTGTGTCAGGGCCTTTCAGCTGCTGCCCATCCCTGTGCCCTCTCCAGCCCAGGCTGTCCTACGGTGTCCATGCCCTGCGCCTCTGTCCCTGCAGGCTGTCGTCATCCCCCGGCTGCCCCACCTCGCTGGCCCCTTCCTTTGCTGACAGCTCTGTGTCCTGCCTGCCTCTGCCTGGCCACAAAAAGACTTGGGCTACTCCTGACTCATTCTGAGGGATGTGTTGCACTACAGCACTGACCTGGAAGGGAAATTCTTTCCTCTTTGGTTCCAGTCTGGTCTACCTCAGCTGCCCTTTGCATTAAGTTTTTTCCTTCTCTGGCTCTTCTCTACTATTTCAAAGGGATTCACCATCTCTGAAACCACCCTTCAATCCCTCCCCAATCCCTCTTGCCCCTTGTCCTCAAGTCTCCACTGCAGTGAGACAGAGCTCCTTTGTCCAGATTTAGTGGTCATGTGCTTGAGGCCATAGGTACCCACACAAAAAGGACGGTCCTTTTCTATAGGAAGAAAATCACAGAACTCTGATGTTTTGAAGGCAGATGAGAGGCACTCACCAGAGGCCAAGGCCAGACAGATCTGTCTGCCTTTGCAGCTTTTGTCTGAAAACCCCTCTTGCATATTTGTGGAGTTTTGGAGGTGAAATTCCATTTTAGCTGTGGGTTCCTAGACCAGAATGACAGTTCTTTTCCACAGGAAGGAAAGGGCAGAGCCCCAGTGTTTCAAAGGCTGATTAGATGCAGCTTCAAGGAAGGCAAGTCCAGTCTGATCTGTTTGTCTTGACAGCTTTTGTCTGAGATCAGTCCTTGGATGGATGGGGTTTGGAAGGCCAAATTCTAGTTTTTTCCATGGGCGTCTGGAAAAGAAGGAGAGTTCTTTTCCACAGGAAGGAAAGGATGGACCTACTGTGGTTCAAAGGCAGATGAGAGGTCACCCTCAGAAACCAAGGGAACATATACAGTCCTGGGAGCTTTTGACTCAGAGCTATATTTGGATATAAGGAATTCTGGAGGCAGATTCTCAATTTTGGCAGTGGACACCTGGACTTGAAAGATGTGGGGTTTTTTTTTCCATGGGAAGAGAAGCATGGCCTCGCAGTGTTTTGAAAACAGATGAGAAGCGGTCCCCAAGAGGCCAAGGCCAGGCAGAGATGTCTGTCCTGGCATTTTTCATATGTGAACAATCCTTGGATATAATCAAATTTGGAGGCAGAATCCCAATTTCGGCCATGAGCACCTGAAACGGGAGAGTTCTTTCCCACAGGAAGGAAAGCATGGAACTCCAGGGTTTCAGGGACAGATGACAAGTAGTCATCAACATGTCAAGGTCAGCTGCACTGTTGCCATATTATGTGAGATTTTGGGAGATGTTTACAGCTCTGACGGAATTTTCCCACAGCTTTCTGATGTAAACATCTTGTTTTTCCACATTCCTTTCTGATGATTGCCAACTGATTGACTTGTAGCCTGGCCAGTGGGATGGAGAGGTGGTAGCCTTGTTCTCCAATCTCTGGTCATTCTTCAAAACCTATAAAAGTGAGGTCTTTGTAAACAATAAAGTCTTGTCTTTTCAGCCTTCGTCTTGTGGAGTCAAATCTGTGAGTATTTACTCGTGTCCACTAGCAACACTGGACCATTCAGGTGGACCCCAGAGGCCAAGCCAACCAGACCTGTTCCATGTTCTTGGATCCTTGGGACATGCAGCATCACAATTTCCCCTTGGTTCCATGAGGCCCTGTGGTATAACAAGAGATCTTTGCTTACATGAGCCCCAATGATATCAGACTGCTCTCCTTGCCTGCGCAGTGGCGCAATGGCCCCTTGCTTCCAAGAGGCTTTGCAGTGTCACAGTGGTTGCCTTGGTTCTCTGAGGCCCTGTGGTGTCACAATGGTCCCTTAGTTTCACTGGGGACTCAGAGTGCCAGAATGGTCTCATTGCTTCCATGAGGCCCAGCAGTGTCACAAGAGCACCTTGGTTCCATGAGGCCCTGAAGTATGGAATGGCGATTTGATTCCATTGGGGCTCTCACTGTTACATGAGTTCATAGTTCCATGGAGCCCTGTAGTGTCAAATTGGTCTCCTTGGTTCCATGGTGACACAGTGTCACAATGGTCTCCTTGGTTCTACAAGGTCCCAGAGTGCCACAATGGCCCCCTGCTGCCATGAGGCCGTGCAATGTCACAATGGTCTCATTGGTTCCATGAGGCCCTGCAGTTCCACAATGGCCCTTTGGTGTCACAAGACCTTGAAGTGTCATCATAGTCTCAGCGGGTTCCCCTGCCTCCTTGGTTCCATATTGCTTCACCGTGTCACAATGGTATCCTTGGTTCCACAGAGGCAGAATGTCCCCATGGCCTCACGGCGCCTCACATCATCACTATGAATCTCTAGATTCCATGAGGCCCTGTGTGCTACAATGAGCCCTTGCTTATACAAGGCCCTGCAGTGGAACAATGGCCCTGTGGTTCTAGTGGGTTCTGAAGTGTCCTAATGGTCTCCATGGTTCCATGAGGCCCCACAATGTCACAGTGGACTTTTGGTCCCATGAGATTTCATACTGCCAACAACAGTCTCCTTGGTTCCACAGTGCCACAAGGGACCCTTTGTTCCATGAGGTTCAGTAGTGTAACATGGACACCATGATCCCATGAGGTTCTGTGGTGTCACAATGGACTCCTTGGTTCTGCAGCCCTGCTGTGTCACAATGTCCCCGTTGTTCCATGAGGTTCCGTAGTGTCACCATGGTCTCTTTGGTTCCACAAGGCCTTGCTGTGCCACAGTGATCCCTTGGTTCCATGAGGTTCTGTACTTTACACAGATTCTCCTTGGTGTGGGAGGACAGATTGTAAAGAGAATAGAGATAGTGCTGAAGGCAATCTCACCCCTGATAAATTGCAGCTGTAGTTATTCCCAAGAGTGGGAGCAGCCTTGCCCTTAATAGATCCCAGCTATGTCCAATGAGAATGGGTGTTATAACACATTGGGTGAGCTGGTCAAGTGTTAGTTGGAGTCTGCAGTCTGTGTTGTGAGGAAGGAAGATCAAGTGCTTGTGTGAGGGATGGGCAGGGTCAGGAAGTGATGCAAGGGACAGGAAAGAGTTAGCCCATCCTGAAAAAGGAAGAGAGGAGGAAGAGAGCAGGGGTCAGAAGGCTGTGTGGGGCTGCCTATGGGTAGACTACAGAGAGAAATGTATAAGAGCTTTTAGGTAATAAGGGACTGACACCTGTGTCTGTCATGGCTCTGCTGTCGACTGGTGCCATCTATGAGGACTGGGTGAAAATGAATGGGGACCCTGACATGATCCTGACAAATGCCTACAGGCCTAAGAGCAGTGAGATGGTGGAGCTCACCTAAACTGAGCCAGGCAGATCAAGAGCCTGAAGAAAGGAGCCAGGTGGACCTGATTGCCTGAGAGGCCTAAAATAGGCAGACCTGAGGGCCTAAAAATCTGGGTCAGTTGCAGCCAGGTGGGCCTGAGAGCCTAACAGCAATGTAGGCAGACCTGGCAGCCCAAGAATCTGATGACTTATGAGACACTGACCCCAAGGTATGGTCTCAGTTTGTGGGATCCTGGGGCAGCACATGCCAGTGTTCACAGCAGCACGGCACAGCTAGAAGCAGTGGCAGAGCTCTGAGACGTGGAGCCAGAGCTGCCCAAAAGGAATGTAAGAAAATCTTAGTGTGACCAACTAACACCAAAAAAAAAAAATAAAAAAATAATAAAAAAAAATAATAAAAAAAAAAGGAGCTGACCATACTCAAAGGAAAGAAACATTATGAAAACAAGTTTAGAACTACACAAAGTGGAGTGTTCAAAAGATCAAAGACAAGAGGGAGGGAAAGAGCAAGCAGAGATGTTGCTTCATCCAATGGAAGAACTGAAATTGCAGAAGACAAAAGACCAAAAAGTGAAAAAAGAACAGGAGAATTTACTAAAGCAGCAGTGAGAGCTAGAGACAGATTAGTTCTATTATTCAGTTCAGTGTGTTTATTTGCTGGTGAAACATGTATTCTAGTCAAAAGTTAATATTCCATGGGCATAGATATCAATAGGCATAAGTGCAAAAGCTAGTATTTCATGTTCTGTTAGACTGATGTTCTATACTGTTAAGAGCAAAGCAAACAAAGAAGAGAAGGTTAACAATTAATGAGAAATGGAACAGAAAAGGTTGTTATGCCACTGAAAACATTCACTCTGAATCTACATTTCAAATAACACAGTTGTCCCATCTGAAGGAGGCTTTCTCTCAGGAGAAATGTCTTTTTGAAACTTTTCTTGGTTGCCCCAAGCTGCCTTTTTGCCAGGAACCTGGCCCAGCTCAGCAGCACAGACACAGCACAAGGACTTTAATGACCCTCCAGTTAATTTGGTGTTGTTTACATTCAACTCAATCCCTGAGAGTGTCTTCAAAAAACTTTTCAAGAACTCAAAGTTAAATTGAAGCACTGAAGTTTCTTAATGTTTTAATGGGTCCCACAGAGCAACCCAACTGAGAAAGTGTTCACAGGTTCCAGTTAGAGCAGAACACTGCAGGCAGTGATGACAGGTGGGGACAAACAAGGCAAAGGTGTCTCTGATGCTCAGCAAACCTGGATGTGTTTCAGGAATGCAAAGGGCCAAGGCCTGAGCCCCAGCCCCTGCCAAGGCAGATCCTGTCCCTCCCTCAGTGCTCAGGGCTCTTCCCGGGACACTGGGATGTGGGGATGTGCAATGCCAAGGGCAGCACCATGGGGCGGCCCCTGCCAGGCTGCTGAGCAGGGACAAGGAGGCAATGAGGCCCCAGGCCTGCCAGGGTCACTTGTCTCGTGCTCATGGCTCAGGCCCAGGGCCAGCAGCCATGGCCCAAGTGCTGCAGGAGTTGGCTGTGTCAGGGCCTTTCAGCTGCTGCCCATCCCTGTGCCCTCTTCAGCCCAGGCTGTCCTACGGTGCCCATGCCCTGCGCCTCTGTCCCTGCAGGCTGTCGTCATCCCCCGGCTGCCCCACCTCGCTGGCCTGTGGTGGTGCAGAACTGTTTTATTAGGTTTTTATAAGAAGTTTATGTTATGGTTCATTTCACTGTATCCCCAATTCTGTATCCCTTTTTAGTTGTCTGTACAATAAGGTGTTTTGTGTCCTCCCACTCCCCTTGCTCTGGGACAGCCTGTTTCTACAGGAGCCCTCCCAAGATTGCAAAATCTCAGGGAGAGGACTTCAGGTGATAGGCCCCCCGGGGGGAATTCCTTTAGCTTTGGATTTTAGTGGTCCGAGGCTTGGGGGTGGGCACACCTTGTTACCCTTTGAAACCCCTGATACGTGGTTTTGTAGTATCCTCCCTGAAACCCCTCCCCTGCATATAGGGGGCAGGAGGGAGGAAAAGACTCTCTCAGCACCTCTCTCAGCCTCTCAGCAACATCTCTCAGCACCTCGCTCTCAAACTCTCTGCTCCTCAACTCTGGTGCTAATAAACATCTTTTAGTCTGCTAAACTGAGAGCCAGCCTTTTCTATTCTTCTGCTTTGCTGTCACACTTTTGGGGGTTCAGCTGCCGAGCCAAGAAGCCGAAACGAACTGGGACCTTCTGTGCCTGGGTTGACCCGAGCTAGCCAGAGGTCATCTCCCGCCCGGTGCGGGACGGAACCAGACACACTGGCCCCTTCCTTTGCTGACAGCTCTGTGTCCTGCCTGCCTCTGCAAAGCTGATAACAAAAGGATAATTCCATTTTTACCCTGCCTGTGAAGTTTTAGCCAAGAAACCAATCACATAATGGGGCTGCTTTTCATGTGACGATGGTTGTAAGACAAAATGAAGACATCTGGCTCGAGAGTGTAGTGATAGAAAAAACAAGGAGTGAATCTGGGAAGTTCAAGTGGCTTTTATGGAAATGTGTAACTAAATACACATTGAGTGACTGTACATAAACAACACACTGGTAGAATTACATGTCCATGCAAGGTTAGGAGTTACCACACTAGATCTGAGGCCTCAATCAAGGATACTGTCTTAAACATCAAATTAGTGATGATGTCTTTTTCTGATATTTCAGATGTTTGGTGATGGTGGGGCCTCACAGAACCAAGGAGTCTCCTGTGACACTGTGCAGACTCATGGAACAAAGGGTCCATTTGGACACAGCAGAACCTCATGGAACTAAAATCCATTTTGGCACTTTGGGACCACATTGAAGCAATGGTTCCCTGTGATACTGCAGTTCCAAGAAGACCACGGTGACAATGAGAAAACACTTGGAACCAAGGAGCCATTTCTGACACAGCAAGGCCTCCTGGAACCATGGGTCCATTGTGACACTGCGGAGCCTCACAGAACCAAGGTGACCATGGTATAGTACAGAACCTCATGGAACCAAGGGTGCATTATTAATGTGTGTGGCCCCATGGAACCATGAGCCACTGTGACACAGTGTGGCCACATGGAACCAAGGGGCCATTGTGACACTGAGGATCCAAGGAGCCCATTGTGACTGAGGAACCTCATGGAACCAAGAATCATTGTTACACTGTGGAGCCCTGTGGAACCAAGGGGACCACAGTGACATTGTGGGGCCTCATGGAACAGTGGAGACTCTTCTGACACTTTGGGACCCACTGGAACCAAGGGGCCATTATAGCATGGCAAGGACCTTCAGTAGTGACTGGAGAAGTGGATCTTCTGCACATCAATCCCCAGAGCCTGACACAGGGACAAGGGGCTGGGCTGTGTGAGCAGCACACCAAGGACGTGCATGATCCAGGTCACTGTGGCCTGGCTTGGGTTCCCCAGGGCAGGAAAGATGTCTGGCAGCTGCAGCAGGGTTAGGCAAGGGCTCCAAGGTGGGGCTGGTGCCCTTTGGCTCTGAGCAGAGGCTGAGGGAGCTGGGCTTGACCAGCCCAGAGCAGGGAAGGCTGAGGGGCTCCTCATGCCAGCCTGGCAGTGCCACTGAGGAGGTGATGGAGAACACAGAGCCAGGCTCTTCACCGGGGGCCTGGTGGGAGACAAAAGACAATGGATGGAAGAGGCAAGAGAGGAGTTTCAGCCAGGAGAGGAAGAGATAAAATGGATCAGGCTGGTTTCAACATTTCCTCAACACCAAAAGCAGCCTGAACCCCTTCTTCATCCATGACTGGCACCTTTGCAAATAGGGCAATATTGGAGCTGTTTTGACCCCCAGTCCAGGCAGAGCATCCTGGTACAACACCTTGATTGTTCATATCTATCTGAGCATCATCTTTGTTGAAAACTGGTGTTGCACAGAAATCCCTTGTGGATGGTGGATGGGGGATGGAGGATGCAGCTGGGACATTGCACAGAAAGTTGAGGGAAGAACTGTGATGGGTGTTAAATAGCAACATGTTCAACTTTTGTAAGCTGGCAATGAAGAGAAACTTTCCTCAGCTGCTCTGAGTCCCAGGGACTGGATGAGGGAATTGGTGGGGTGGGGGTAGGGACTCAGTGTGATTGATTGTCAGCCATGAGGGGTCTGGATTTTCAGATCTATTTGGAATGCTTTAGGAGGTGCTGGGGATCAATATCAATTGGAGATTGCTGATATCAGTCTATAAATAGGAAAAGAAAACTAAACAGAACAAAACAATTATTTCTTCATTGTTTTAAATATAGTATATTCAATTTGAATACACTCCTGAAATCGGTCTAATTAACCACAGAAGAGTTGAAAACCTCAGTTATTCCCAGGGGCTTGTTGTGTTTGGGTGTTTTCAAAAAATGTTAATGAGGTTTTTTCAATGAATTTCTCAACTGAAGAACTCAGGAAAGATGAGGCCTCTGGAAAAGTAAAATTCATCACCCTCCTTCAAGTCACTGAGGATCCATTCTCATTTGAGCAGGAAAGAACAGAAATGGGCACAGCGTTCTGGCTGCCCCAGCTTTGGGATGGGCCCTGGGCCTGGAGCAGGAACAGCTCCTGAGGGCCACAAGGCCGCGGCTGTTGTGCTGGCCTGGGCAGATGGGATGGCAGCAGGGGCTGCAGAGCTCTCAGGATGTCCTGGAGAGGAGAGCAGGGCACCCAGGGAGCCTCCTTTTCCCTTGGCCAGGCACCTTCCCCCATGGCTGGGGCTGAGCCCTCTCTGAGCTGCAGCTGCTGCTGTGCCCTTCCGAGGGGCTGAGGCCGTGGGGCCCCTGCCCAGAGCAGCCTGCCCTGAGCAGAGCTGTGGGGCCAGAGCCAGCTGGGCTGTGCTGGGGAGAGGCCCTTGGTGCTGCAGAGAGCTCAGGGCAGCTGGCAGAGCTTGGAGGGAGCTGGGCTGGGCTGAGAGAGCCTGGCACAGAAACCATCAGTGTCCATCTCAGCCGGTGTGAGCGTGCAGGGGCAGGACTCAGCCCAGGCCTTGTGGGGCAGGGCCAGCGCCTGTGGAAGGCATTGAAAACAGGCAAGTGCCCCAAAGAGGAGGCTGCTCTGTGCCCTTGGTGGCATAGACAGAGCAGGGAAGGGGCCCAGGACATTTGTCACTGCCAGCCTCTGACCCCAGCCATTGCCAGCCCTGGCTGCTCAGCCCAGGTTTGCGGGGCAGTTTGGCTGTGCCCCAGCTCCATCCTCCTGCGGGGCTCAGGGCCTGTTCCCGGCCATGGCCAGCCCTGCCCGGCCTCTCTGCTGGCCCAGAGCGCGGCAGAGCCCGGGGCAGGGCTGTCTGTGCAGCCCCACAGGGGCCACGGGCTGTGCAGGAGCTGGCAGAGGCTGCCCAGCAGGGAGGCCATGGGGCACAGAGCCCCAAGGCTGCTGTGGGCACCACGGCACAGGGGCTGTTCCCACCCGCAATGCTCCTGTCCTGCCCTGGGCCTGCACAGGGGCTGTGGCACCATGGCTGGGCCAGCGCGGCACAAAGGGGCCACGCAGCCGCTGCCGGGGCTGACAGCAAGGCCAGGCACACACAGGAAATTGCTGGGCATTGCCTGGGCTGGGCAGGGCTGACTGTGGGAAGGGCAGAGCTCAGCCCCTTGCTTCCGTGAGGACCCATTGTGTCACAATGGCCCCTTGGTTCCATGAAACCCTGCAGTGTCATAATGATCTTCTTGGCTCTGCAGTGTCACAGCCGGACCCCTGGCTACATGATACCCCAAAGTGTCACAATGGATCCTTGTTTCTATAAGGTCTCACTCTGTCACCATATTCTCATCAGTTCAGTCAGGCTCCACAGTGTCCCAATGCCCTACTTGGCTCTGCAGTTTTAAAATGGCCCTTGGTTCCATGAAGCCCTGCAGTGCCACACTGGCCCTTGGTTTTACAAGACCCCACAGTGCCACAAGGATCCCCCTGCTTTCACGAGGCCCTGAAGTGTCATAATGGCCCCTTGGTTCCTTGAGACCCCTCAATGTCACCATGGACCCCTTGGTTCCATTGGACTCCTGTGTTACAACGGTTCCCTGATTCCACAAGCCCTTGCAGTGCCACAATGCCCTCCTTGTCTCGATAAGGTCCTGAAGTGTCACAATGGCCCCTTGGTTTGCAGTATCCCAAAGGACATTTGGTTCCATGAGGCCCCTTGGGGGTACAATGGATTCCATGATTCCACGAGGCCCCTCAGTGTAGCAATGGTCTCCTTGGTTCTGCAGTGTTCAAATGGTTGCTTGGTTCCTTGAGGTCCCAAAGTGTCACAATGGCCCCTTGCTTCCATGGGACACCCCAGTGTCACAAGGGTCTCCTTGGTTCCACAGTGTGACAATGCACCCTTGGTTACAGGAAGCCCTGCAGTGTCACCATGGACATTTGCAGGGCTGGAGCACCTCTGCTCTGGAGCCAGGCTGAGAGAGCTGCAGCTGTTCAGCCTGGCTGTGAGAAGGCTCCAGGGAGACATTAGAGCCCATTCCAGCACCTAAAGGGGCTTTGAGAGAGCTGCAGAGGGACTTTGGACAAGGGCCTGGAGTGACAGGACAAGGGGGAATGGCCATGAGGAGAAGGAGGGCAGGTTTAGATGGGATATTGGGAAGAAATTCCTCCCAGTGAAGGTGGTGAGTCCTTGGCACAGGTTACCCAGAGAGGCTGCAGACTCCCCACCTCTGGAGGTGTTCAAGGCCAGGTTGCATGGAGCAATCTGGTCCAGTGGAAGGTGTCCCTGCCCATGGCAGGAAACTGAAACTGGATGATCTTTAGGATTCCAACCCAGGCCATTCCATGATCCTAGATTTGCCCCTCCATTACCTCATTTAGCAGCAGGTTGACATGTTCCTTTTGCAGCCATTTACTGCAAACACAGCGACTGAATTAACTTTGATCTGGATGTTGCCTGCAGCCTCCATCAGCTCCAGCTGAGCTTTGGCTTTTCTAAACACATGAACACACCCTCAGGTCACATTTCTGAATTCCTTCTCTGTAGCTTGTCCTCACTTCCACCTCCTGGTGGTTGTGTTGTGGTTCATCCCTGTCATTTATCCCTGAGGCAGCACAGCCCCCCTGCCCAGCACAGGCCCCACATTCCCCTCATCAGACACGGCACAGCACAGGGTGTGTTTTGGGTGGGCAAATGGTACCCACCAGAGTGTCCACACCAGACCTCAGTGTCCAGTTCCAACACCCACATCCCATGGCAGGGTTCACAGAGAGCCCTGCCCTGGAGTCTGCCAAGGGCTGGGTGAGGAGGGAGCCTGGGACAGGGTGGCTGAAATCATCAGGAGGAAGAAGATAACCACTGAACAAATACACCAATAAACTAGGCTGAATTCCCAGGTCTGGAAGTGGCTGCTGGAAGCGGCTGGAGGGATGGTCAAAGCCCTGGGGCACCTTCTCAGACTGACCATGCCACCAAGGCCACAGACCAACCTCCTCAGCGCTGCACCTGCCTGTGTGAGATCCCTGCCAGGGGACTGGCACAGCCCCACAAACCTGCTGGAATGTGTCCTGGCCCTGCAGAGTCACACAGCTCAGCTGACGTGGGTGGGTTTTATCTCCTGGGAATTTCCCAGACTCGCCCAGCTTCTCTCCAGCTCTGTCCACCTCCCCTGCCCTAACCCCAGTCCAACTCAGCCCAGCCCAGCCCAGCCCAGCAGCACATTCAGGGTGAGCCCCATGGCAAAGCTCTCTCTGGGGTGCTCCAGCATCGTGTGTACTTGATATGGGGGACGTCAATGGATATGAAAATGCAAGATTTTAGCAGCAGCTTTTAGTGATTTTGTAGAAGTAAAAAACCAGGTTGTACTGAGAAGACATGGAAGATTAGCTAATAAACTTGATTGCTAGGTAGTTATTAGGTCCAAGTCTTATAAGTAAGATATAAAATGTTGAAACTTAGCACAGCAGGATTTTGGTATTTGTCAAAAATCAATAAAGCAGAACTTTGTGGCTTGGGAGCCAGCAAGAACCAGGCTCATGGTTTGGCCAGAACCAACTGACCTGGGAACTAGCCACATCCTTCCTGTGCCTGCCCAGAAGGAGGGGTCAAGAGGAGGATATTGGGACGAAGACTAGTTACTTCATCAGAAGATGCCGACCCATGACCACCAGAGAGGACTCTGCAGCTGCAGAAAGACCTTCTAGCTAATTTTAATATGAAGCAAGGCTAGGCAGAGCTAGGTAATGAATATGTATAGGTGTATTGTGAAATTTAATGCATATACTTCAAATGCATAATACCTCAAAAGATAAATAAGCGAGAGAAAGTCACCAGGGCAAGCATGGTTTGTAGGAAATATCCCCCTGTGTGTCCCAGCTGGAATTAAAACACACCTGCTTTAGAATTTTCTAATTGTAAAGTTCCTCTTCTACCCTTCACTTGGTGACCACGAAGGGACTTCTTTGTCTGGCTGCAGAAGCTCCCGTCTGGGCGGACCCCCCAAGGTGCACCCTGGATCTTTTCCAGAGGGGACTCTGCTCCCTGGCCGCTCCTGCAGGGAATAAACAAGGACCATCCACATGTCAGAGAAGGTATATTTAATTGACTTTTAAGGGTGGCACCCAAGGCAAATCTATAAGCTGGAAACGTCTGCACAAGGTTAAGTACCTGTCATAGACATCTGGTATAGTAATTTTGGAAATAAGGAAAAAGAGGATTTCTATTGACCACACTGGGTGGCCCCTGGCAGATGTCAGGGTAATCTGAGCAGAAACTAAGGTATTATCAGTATTATTTATTACTTGGTTGCTATTCCATAAACGTCCCATACTAATGGTGTTCATTGTAAGATTTTGTTAATAGTGATTAGAAAAAGGTCTTCTGTAAGATGATTTATTTAAGGTGATTTATGTGGGATGAAAAGCCAGTGATATATGCTGTGTGGGATATGTGGTTTTGATACAGTGCCTTTTGAAAGGAATTCTGGAGTTTTTGCAATAGCTGTGTTCATTAGTGTGGACACACTTCCCTCTTGTGACAACCAACTATAATTGCAGTCCTTTGTTGTAATACCTGTATTCATTTTTGTGGAAACACTTCCCTCTTGTGACAACCAACTATAACAGCAATTGAGTTACTGTTCCTGTATTTGTGTGATTGTGTGATTGCTAAGTTTGAATATTTGATTGTGTGAGTGAGATGTGCCAGCAGACACAGAGTGAGTGCAGAGCCCCGATCTGCGTTTCCTTCCCTGGGTGACCAGAACAGCCAGAGACAGGCAAAGCGTGGGAATAGAGAGTGGGAGCACAGGAGAGTGTGCAGTGTCTGAGTGTGCTGTGCCTGTGTGTGTGGTGATTACTGTGTGTTTTATTGCGTGTTTTAACTGTGGCTAGATGAGTGTAGGGAACTCTTCTCCCTCAGTGGTTTGGACTTGACTTGTGGGAGTTCTTGAATTGAGCATGTTGCTGGCTAAAAACCAAAATACATGAACAGGTTTTATTAGAAGGGGTGTGTAAGACCTCTGCAGGAAGGCTGGTAGCCTTGGATTGGGAGCAACCTGTGGTAGAGGATCTGGATCTTCCAAGAGAGTGGAACTGGATAACTGGTTTTTGTGGAAATTCCAGGACAATTAGCTCGTTGAGAGAGTGGCATCCTGTGTGGGTGTTAATATAGTGTAAGATTTGTACAAGGTGTCGGTATTATTTTTTTGCAAGGCAACAGAGTGTATGTACTTGGGTGTGAGCAAGAACACCACTTTAGGCAAGACCCGAAATCTTAAAGTTTGTGTGTTTAAAGTCACATTTAGTACCTGAAACTGGAGCATTCCACCCCTGCAGATCCACTGGTTATAAAAATGAAGCTGGGAAAAGAGGGGGAGAAGGTGAAACTCATGGTGGATACGAGACCAACATATTCAGTTTTAAATAAAGCTTTACTGCCAGTGGGGAATGACAATGTTATAGTGAAGGGGTGTCCTGATTTGGGGCAAATTTGGGAGAAAACCTCCAAATAGGGTCCCTCTGGGAAGGAAACTCAGTTGGCCCCATCCCCAATTGGTCTGGGAAAAAATCTCCTTAGAGAAAAGTGGAAAAAATTATTTATTTAACAAATGCCCACAAGCAGAAAGCATGAATAATATGAAACATTAAAACCTCTCACTGCTCTGAAAAGAGAGGGCAAAATTGGGGAAAGTCCTTGCCATGGGTTGTAGATTGGCTTACTCCATCTCTTATCAGTCCCTCTGATGCTGGAAAATGCCGTCCTGGGCCCCGGTGGGGTGAAGGTGCTGAGCTCCTGGTGCGCTTCTGGGGTTTTCAGACCAGAGCAGGTTTAAACAGTTCCAAGAAAAAGGAAAAAACAGTCCAGGGAACTTCTCTGCCTCTAAAGCTAGCTAAAACTAACTAAAAGCACAGGAGATCTCTGTCCCGCTGTCTGTCCATTCTTCAGATGAACACAGTCCAGCAGCCGGAATGCGGAGGAGTGAGTGCAGTTTCTGAAAACAAACTTGGCCCTTCTCTGTCTCCCTGCCTCGCTCTCGGAACCAGGCTTAAAGGCACAGAACACAATATCCAACACAAACAGAACAGAAGACTGGGGATACAAGCATCATAAAGTCACCCTAGGACAAGGGAGCAACTGACCAGTCTAAAATAGCACATTTTTGAAAGCCATTAAAATATAAATATGGAAAACAATGGGGCGTCCATAAGTTTTTATACATGCCAAACTCCCCAGAGTCACTCCTAAGGAGAGATTTATAAGAAAATTTATAAGCAACCATTTATTTAAATTTGGGAAATTTCTCTGGAGGTAAGTGATCAAAACTATGTAGCCTAGAGTATGGGCTTTCAATATACCAGGGAGAGCAAAAAATGAACCCCCAGTACAATTCAATCTTAAGGATGGGAAACAACTAGTTAGAATCAAAGAGTATCCCCTGGGAAAAGAGAATAGGGAAAGAATTAACCTGATAATTGAAAACTTCTTACAGTTGGGGTTGCTAAAGGCATGTCAGCCTGATTTCAACACTCCTACCTGTCCAAAACTTGATGGGTCATATCGAGTTGTCCTAGGTTACAATATAAAATGTGCCCAAAGCATGTATTCTATCACCATCTACATGAAATGTTGAAACTAAGTTGTGCACTGTTTCCCTTGACCCCTCCCTCCAGACTATCTTCTGTTAATGGCCCATCAATGCCTTCCTGCATGACTCATAGATAACTCCCTCCAGGAGCTATCTCCTTTTATTGGGCAATCAATAAAATGATAAAATGATATCAGTCCATTGTGAGATGCTCCGCCCAGGGGGAGGAGCCAGGCATTCCCACCTGGATATAATCTGGCCTTTTTAAGGCACAGGCAGCCTTACCCACTGGATTCCCAGAGGACAAGAGCTACCAGACCTTTCTGCAGGAACACTGCTTCAACAAGACTACTTCATCTGGACTGCTACCACCACGGTTTCAGGTTGTATTCTGACTCTGTCAGTGATTTTTTGTACCATTGCATGTGTTTTATTTTACTTTTTTTTTCCTCTCCTATTAAATTGTTTTTTCTGACTTGGAGTCTCTCGCTGGTTTTGCCTTCAAGCCAGCACATATATTTTGGTGTCCAACGTGGGGCCGGAAGTACTGAGAAAAGTCAGTATTACAATTTTGTAGTGAGGAAAATAAAACAGCTGTCCACTGTGATGCTCAACATGCTTTCATATATCTTATACCTAGCTCTCTACATTTTCCCACACATGGGGCAGTATTTGCCAGTCTTAATGCTCATGAGTAGACCAGGGTATGGTACCAGAATTGCTGTATTGGTCTATTATGTTTATTGTATGATAACCTCTGAGGCAATGAACATCATTCGGAATATATACTCTATTTTGTTTTCTTGTCCTGGTCCAGAATGCTACATCTGGGCTCTCAATAATCGCACCCAGCCTCTGTGGGGAGGGGTAAAGAATGATTTTTTCCAGTCTTTTAGGTATGGCACAGCAGTTTTTGAAAGTATTGAGTTCTCTCTAGGTACCAAGGACAGCATAATATTGTTGTTAGTTCTGCTTTGCCTTCTCTGCATGGCCTGCACCATGTTTAGAAATCAAACACTACATGGGGTGGTGCAGCGTCTCCTTGAGGAAGAGGGAAAAAGAAACAAATGCAAAAAAACGGCATCTGTGTCTACACAAACTGTCGTAGAGGAAACAGGAACCGCATCTACACAGACTGTCACAGAAGAGAAAGGAACCAAAAACAAAGCAACAGTTTCTGCATCTACTCAGACCATCACAGAGGAGAAAGGAACCAAAAACAAAGCAACAGTTTCTGCATCTACTCAGACCATCACAGAGGAGAAAGGAACCAAAAACAAAGCAACAGTGACAGTGTCTACACAAGCTGTCACAGAGGAGAAAGAAACCAAAGGTGCCATCAGCATCTCCACACAAACTGTCACGGAAGCAGAACAACCTAAACCAGTGGCAGTTGCCCCGTTCAGAAGAAGAAATCAAAGAGCAAATCAGTCCACATAGTGACTGATGAGGATGTGGCAGGACCTTTGCACCCAGCAGAAGAGACAGAGACAGAGATCATCACCCGCTCTCTATCCCTGGGTGAACTGCGTGACCTGCGGAGGGAATTCACCCGCCAGACAAAAGAGTCCATCCTGACCTGGCTGCTCCACATCTGGGACGCTGCAGCCAATGACACCATTCTGGATGGAAGTGAGGCCAGGCAGCTGGGATCGCTGTCTCGGGATGTGGTCATTGACCAGGGGATCGGGAGAACCCAACAAACTCTCAGCCTCTGGCGGCGACTGCTAACAAGTGTGAGGGACAGATACCTTTGTAAAGAAGACCTCCAGGTGCACCAAGGAAAATGGAGCACAATGGAACAAGGTATTCGATGCCTGAGGGAATTGGCTGTGCTGGAGATCATTTTCTCAGAAGATGAGAGATTTCCTAAAAGCCCAGATGATGTCCAGTGCACATCGCAGATGTGGTTGAGATTTGCACGGCTTGGACCAGTGATGTACTCCCGTTACCTGGCAAAGCTGCAATGGAGGGAAGGTGAGGACAAGGTGGGCGTCTTGGTCAATAAACTAAGAATTTACGAGGATACTGTCACTGCCCCATTTCGTACCCAAGTCTCATCCGTGGAAACAATGCTGGCTGAGCAAGTCCGGAGTTTGATTGAAGAGGGCCATCAGAAACTGAAAAAGGAACTTAAGGAAGAAATTTACCACATCTCGCCAGAACCAACAAGAGTCTCTGCCATTAGGAGCAGGTACCCACCAGCCAGGGAGAGAGGATACACTCCACGGGGTAACCTCTGGTCTTTTCTTCATGAGCATGGAGAAGACATGAGGAATTGGGATGGAAAACCCACCTCCTCCTTAGCAGCCCAGGTACGTGAACTGAAGAGAGAGACACCTACCATGAAGAGCTCATCTAGAGACAATACTGCTCCAGTCTCAAAGGCACAAAACTCCAGACAGTATAAGAAGAATGATATATGACTGATTGTCACGATCCGCTCGTACAAGCGGGGGTCGTGATGGTTCGTTTACTGATCTCAGAGTGCAAAACACAACACAGAGGGGATTTCAGCATTAAAACAAATGCACCTTTTATTGATTGACCATAGAAAATGCGATAGAGGGATTAAGAGTGAGAGAGAGAGAGAGAGAGAGCGAGGGAGATAGAGGAAAAAGGGGGGATATAGCTACCAAACGTGGAGACGGAGTCCTCGTGGTCCAGTCGATGGGTCCGCCTGTCACGTCGGGGAGAATTTCTCCCCGAATCTCTGGTTAACTCAGGGGTTTTTATTATAGTCCTCAGTCACGGGGGGGGGAAACAGGTAAATGTATTGAAGCTCCCGAGGGGGAACAGGTAGTCCATGTTCTTAGCAGTAAGCGAGAGCCATTGTCTTCTTGGTCCAATGATCACGCCTCCAGGCAAACATCTCGCTTTGGTTGAGTCAGCCCCAGCCCCCTGTATTGGGGTTGTCGGGGTCTGATGTCTCAGTTCTTGAGAGGGGCTTCATATAGGGGTCTCAGTCTCAGTCCTTGGAAGGGGGTTTTGATCTCTGTCTGTCACGGTGGTTGCAGAGCAGATGAAGGATTTTCCGTGGGGGACCCCCTAAGTTACCCCAGAAAGTTCCCTTGGCCAAGAGGTGGAGAAATTCACAGGCTATTGTCATGAAGCAGGGAGCGTGAAGCAGATGTAATCTTCAGGTACAGAACTACCATTACACTGCTCAAAGCCCGTGTACCGTGGCGTGGTGACACAGGAAAATGCTCCTACAGATGATTGGCAAGCATCCACCTCGAGCAGGCCAGAACTGCAGTGGGGTCCTCGGGGTCCTTATGACGATTGTGAGGCAAAATGAGGGGAACTTCAGACAGACTCTTACATCACCCCGTGACTCACTATTGTCTTCAAGAGATCTTCCTCAGCAGGGTTCCATAGTGGCGTTGCAAAGTCTTCAGGACTCATCAACGTTGGTAGTATATCCCGAGAAACAGAGGTAGTATGTAGAAAGGGAGAGGGAGAAAAAGAAGGAAAAGGAAAAGTAGAAAAGGAAACAATAATATTAATTACAAATAACAATTAATCAAAACTATAATAACAATCAGTATTAATTAAAATAATTCTCTCAAAACAAGTTACAAAAATCAAAAGTAATTTTCATAAGATTACAAAATGAAATACATTCAAAATTTTATAATCGCCTTGTGTCAATAGTCTTAGGAATGTCCATAGGGGAGAGGATATCTGCCAGGTTATGAGCATTAATTATGGACGTCAACCGTGTTAACCGTTTCATCATTCTCCAATTCATAATAAATAAGATTGCTGAAAAAAGGAAACCAATTAGAACTAAAATCAAAAGGACAATGATAGGATGACACAATTTGTTCAAGGCACTTGTGGCAGTCGGTGACCACCCAAAAAGAGTATCCCACCACTTGTGCTCGACATCTTTTCTTACCCTTTCTATAACACGATGTATTTCTTTCATGTTATGATGAACAGTTATCAGGGTTTTCTGCCCATCTTTCTTAATTTTTTCCAAAATTTCTATTAAGTCCTGGTGAAGCAACAATTGCTTTACCAAAGTGTCCTGGTTTGGGGCAAATTTGGGAGAAAACCCCTGTATAGGATCCCTCCAAGGAAGCAAACCCAGGTGGCCCCTCCCTCCAACCAGTCCGGTAAAAAAAAAAACCTCTTTGGAGAAAAGTGGAAAAAACTATTTTACTAAACAAATGTGCATACAAGTATAAAGAATGAATAATATGAAACAATAAAACCTCTCGTTCTGAAGTGAGATGGCAAATTGAGAAAGTCCTTGCCGTGGGTGGAGCTCGGCTCTCTCTCAGTCTCTCCTCAGTCCCAGTCCCTCCGGCGCTGCTGGAAAATGCCGAGGTCCGGGCCCCGGTGGGCCGCAGGTGCAGCCCCCAGTGCTCCCCTGGGTTTTCAGTCCAGAGTAGGTTTAAACAGTTCCAAGAAAAAAGGAAAAAAAACAGTCCAGGGAACTTCTCTGCCCTAGCTAGCTGAATCTAACTAAAAGCAAAAGAAATCTCTGTCCTGCAGTCTCTCCAAGCCTCCGCCGAACACCCCGTCCGGAGAAGAATGTGGAGGAGTCAGGCAGTTTTCTCAAAACAAACTCCGCGCTTCTCCTTGCTCTTAGAACCAGTCTTAAAGGCACAGGACTCAATATACAGCACAAACAGAACAGACAATTGGGGATACAAGCATCATAAAGTTACCCTAGGACATTCCACCCCTTATCCCCATATCGTCAATTTACTAAAACTAATATATACTCTAGCTCTAAACACACATATACATCTATATAAAAACAATATGCAATATACAGTTACATACTATTCAGCACACAACGATAATCACACATGGTTCTCACCCAACAATCAAATCTCCCTGGGGTACACATCGTGTGGTTCCATCTTTCTGCATTACCCACCATGTGCAGCCTGGTCCCTGAGCAAAGACAATCCCACGGATGGGATCCTCTGTCCTTGAAGCAGAATTGATCCAAACTGTCTTCCCTAACAAACCTCTTACATGTACTACTGGGACCTTCTCTCCATCTACTGTATGTAGGGGCTCAGATTGGGCAGGGCCTGCTCTGTTCGTGGAGCCTCGGGTGTTAACTAACCAGGTGGCCTTTGCTAGATGCTGCTCCCAGTTTTTGAATGATCCCCCACCCAGTGCTTTCAGGGTGGTTTTTAGCAGTCCATTGTATCTTTCTACTTTCCCTGAAGCTGGTGCATGATAGGGGATATGGTACACCCACTCAATGCCATGTTCCCTAGCCCAGTTGTTGATGAGGCTGTTCTTGAAATGAGTTCCATTGTCTGACTCAATCCTCTCAGGGGTACCATGCCTCCAAAGAACTTGTTTTTCAAGGCCTAGAATGGTGTTACGGGCAGTAGCGTGGGGCACAGGGTAGGTCTCCAGCCATCCCGTGGTGGCCTCTACCATTGTGAGCACATAGCGCTTGCCTTGGCGGGTTTGGGGAAGGGTGATGTAGTCAATCTGCCAGGCTTCCCCATACTTATACTTGGACCATCGCCCGCCATACCATAGCGGCTTCACCCGCTTGGCCTGCTTGATGGCAGCACACGTCTCACAGTCATGGATAACCTGAGAAATACTGTCCATGGTTAGATCCACCCCTCGGTCTCGTGCCCACTTATAGGTGGCATCTCTACCCTGATGGCCTGAGGCATCATGGGCCCATCGAGCTAGAAACAACTCTCCCTTGTGTTGCCAATCTAAGTCTATCTTTGACACCTCTATCTTTGCAGCTTGATCTACCTGCTCGTTGTTCCGGTGCTCCTTATTAGCCCGACTCTTGGGGACATGGGCATCTACATGACGGACTTTGACAGGTAGCTTCTCTACCCGAGTGGCAATGTCCTTCCACTCATCTGCAGCCCAGATTGGCTTTCCCCTACGCTGCCAATTGGCCTTTTTCCACTTCTCCAGCCATCCCCACAGAGCATTGGCTACCATCCACGAATCAGTGTAGAGGTAGAGCTTTGGCCACTTCTCTCTTTCAGCAATGTCCAGGGCCAGTTGAACAGCTTTGAGTTCAGCAAGTTGGCTTGACCCACCTTCTCCTTCAGTGGCTTGTGCAACCTGTCATGTGGGGCTCCATACAGCTGCTTTCCACTTTCGTTTCATCCCAATGATGCGGCAGGAACCGTCAGTGAAAAGAGCATAGCGTGTTTCTTCTGCTGGCAGTTGGTTGTATGGTGGAGCTTCTTCAGCACATGTCACTTGTTCCTGCTCTTCTTCATCTGTGAGACTAAAGTTCTCACCTTCCGGCCAGTTTGTAATTATCTCCAAAATCCCAGGGCGATTTGGGTTTCCAATGCGGGCGCGCTGAGTGATGAGGGCAATCCATTTGCTCCATGTGGCATTGGTGGCATGGTGAGTAGAGGGAACTTCTGCTTTGAACATCCATCCCAGCACTGGTAGTCGAGGTGCCAGCAGGAGCTGTGCTTCTGTGCCAATCACCTCTTAGGCAGCTTGAACTCCTTCATAGGCGGCCAAGATTTCCTTCTCTGTTGGAGTGTAGTTGGCTTCAGACCCTCTGTAGCTTCGACTCCAGAATCCCAGTGGTCGGCCCTGAGTCTCCCCAGGTACCTTTTGCCAAAGGCTCCAGGACAGACCATGGCTTCCGGCTGCGGAGTAGAGCACGTTCTTCACATCTGGTCCCATCCTGACTGGGCCAAGGGCCACTGCATGTGCGATCTCCTGCTTGATCTGGGCAAAGGCTTGTTGTTGTTCAGGGCCCCAGTGGAAATTGTTCTTCTTGCGGGTGACCAGGTAGAGAGGGCTCACAATCTGGCTGTACTCAGGAATGTGCATCCTCCAGAAACCTATGGCGCCTAGGAAAGCTTGTGTTTCCTTTTTGTTGGTTGGTGGGGACATGGCGGTGATCTTGTTGATGACTTCAGTGGGAATCTGACGCCTTCCATCGTGCCACTTTACTCCCAGGAACTGGATCTCACGAGCTGGTCCCTTAACTTTGCTCTTCTTGATAGCGAAACTGGCCTCCAGGAGGATCTGGATGATCTTCTCTCCTTTCTCAAACACTTCCATTGCTGTGTTTCCCCACACAATGATGTCATCAATGTACTGTAGATGTTCCGGAGCCTCACCCTTTTCCAGTGCAGCTTGGATCAGTCCATGGCAGATGGTGGGGCTGTGTTTCCACCCCTGGGGCAGTCGGTTCCAGGTGTACTGCACTCCTCTCCATGTGAAGGCAAACTGAGGCCTGCATTCTGCAGCCAGAGGAATGGAGAAAAATGCATTAACAATGTCAATTGTGGCATACCATTTTGCTGCCTTGGACTCCAGCTCGTACTGGAGTTCCAGCATGTCCGGCACAGCAGCGCTCAATGGTGGAGTTACTTCATTCAAGGCACGATAGTCCACAGTCAATCTCCATTCTCCGTCAGACTTGCGCACAGGCCAGATGGGGCTGTTGAAGGGTGAGTGGGTTTTGCTGACCACCCCTTGGCTCTCCAGCTCACGGATCATCTTGTGGATGGGAATCACAGCATCTCGAGTTGTTCTGTACTGTCGGCGATGCACTATTGAAGTGGCAATTGGCACTTGTTGCTCTTTTACTTTCAGAAGACTCACAGCAGATGGGTTCTCTGATAGTCCAGGCAAGGTATTCAACTGCTTAACACCCCCTGTCTCTACAGCTGCTATCCCAAATGCCCACCTAAATCCCTTTGGGTCTTTGAAATACCCATTTCGGAGGAAGTCTATGCCCAAAATACATGGAGCCTCTGGGCCAATCACAATAGGGTGTCTCTTCCACTCATTTCCAGTCAGGCTCACATCAGCTTCCACCAAAGTAAAATCTTGTGAACCCCCTGTCACCCCAGCAATGGAAACAGATTCTTCCCCCACATGTCTTGATGGGAGTAATGTGCACTGTGCTCCAGTGTCAACTAAGGCCTCATATTTTTGTGGTTCTGATGTGCCAGGCCAACGAATCCACACAGTCCAAAAAACACGGTTTTCCCTAGCCTCTACCTGGCTAGAGGCAGGGCCCCTCTAAGCCTGATTATCTTTATTTCCCTGGGTAACCCGAGCTGCTTCCTTCTTGCTGGAACTTCCTCTCACAGTCTTGCCATCCAACAATTCATGCAGCCGTTGTGTCATAGCATCAGTAGATTCTCCATCCCACCTTTTCATGTTTTCTCCACAATCACGCAGGAAGGACCCACAGCTTAGCCCGTGGGATGCCTTTTCCCTCTCTATCTAGGGAACGTTTGCGTGTGGTGCCAGAGCCTCTAACCTGTACTGCAGAGATCTGGAGAATGTTCTCCTTGAGTTCTTTGTGATTCTCCTCTATCTTGTCTTCTAATTTCATCATACATGTTTCCAGAGCTGCAATTCTTGCATGTGTTGGACCATGCACGGCATCTGCATATGTTCGGAGCTTCTTCGCCATATCAAGCACAGTCTCCTCTGTCTCATCCCGCTTCATTATTGCGAAAGCAGAGGAGTATTCTTGTGGCCCAAGTCGTACAAGTTTTCGCCACATCACAGGTGTACATGGTACCAAGTCGGGGTTCCTAGTGTTTATGTCATCTTAGAAGACAATTTCCGCCACTGCCATTTCCCTCAAGCGCTGGATCCCTTGTTCAATGGTTTTCCACTGGGTTTGCTGCATATAGAGATCGTCGGCACACAGATATCTTTGTGCCACACTTCTCAGGACCCGTTCCCAGAGACTGCAAGGACTAGCCTCCCTCATCATTTCTTGGTCAATAACTGGATCATGTGATAGGGATCCTAGATGTCTTGCTTCAGTGCTATCTAGCATTGTAGCCTCGCCTGCAGCATCCCAAAGACGGACTAACCAACTAATTATAGATTCATCAGGTCGTCGAGTATAATCCTTTCTTAGGCCACGAAGGTCCTTCAGGGAAAAGGACTCAATAGTATCTCCTGCTCTTGCAGCAGTTGGTTGGGCTCCTGATGTTGTAGCAGTTGGTTGGGCTTCTGATCTGGTAGCAGTTGGTTGGACTCCCGATCTTGTGCCAGTTGTTTGGGCTTCCGATTTTGTATCAGTTGGTTCAGCTTCTGACTGTGTATCATCAGTTGCTTCAGTTTCTGATTGTGTGTCAGGTGGTTTGACTCCTGACTGGGTGTCAGGAGGCATTGAGGATCCTTCACCTGAATCATCGTCTACTGGTCGATCGGTTTTGTCCGTGTGCTTCTTTCCCTTCTTTACTGCAGCAACTGCCGGTGTCTTAGCCTCACAGTCTGGTTTAGCTGCAGCCTGAATAGCTGTGGGATTGGCTGCAGCCTGAGTGACTGATTTATCTCCCTGCTCCCCTGCCTCTATCTGCTGCCCTACAGTGTTTAGCGGTGTGTGACTCATTCTAGAAAAACTATAAACTATATAGAGGAAGGTCACCAGGTGAAATACCAGGAAGGTGGTGTCTTTAACATTCAGGAGACCCTGAACCTTCTCCAAAAGCGATGTAACTGACTCAAAAGAGAAGAAGGAAAGAAGAGGCTGAAGAGCCTCATCCCCTACTCCTCCTCTAACAAACTGGGTGCAATTGTTGATAAATCCCCAAAACATGCTGCTGGAACTAGGACACAGGGCAAGACGAAAAAACCATAAACCGAACATACCCAGAACAAACTCCAGTATCTTTATAAGCTTCTTGTAAGCCATAATCACCGAACCCAGCAAAATAACTATTCTAATTTGTGCATCCCTAGTGTAAAAGCTGTATGTTAGGGACAATATTGGAGCTATTTCTGGGTAAGAGAACAAACCTAGGGACCAGAAAGGTATTAAGACCTCAAAAAAGCCTAGGGAACAGAAATGCAGAAAATACTCCATTCTAAGAGACATTAGGAATATAAGAAGCAACATGGCCACTGTTTAATCCCCACCCAAGGGACAAACAAACAAACAAACAAAAAAAGCAGTTAATAATAATCAATACAAGTTTTTTCCACCCTCTCGTGCCCCACGTTGGGCAACAATTCAAAGTATGTCCTGGTTTGGGGCAAATATGGGAGAAAACCCCTGTATAGGATCCCTCCAAGGAAGCAAACCCAGGTGGCCCCTCCCTCCAACCAGTCTGGTAAAAAAAAAAACAAACCTCTTTGGAGAAAAGTGGAAAAACTATTTTACTAAACAAATGTGCATACAAGTACAAAGAATGAATAATATGAAACAATAAAACCTCTCCTTCTGAAGTGAGATGGCAAATTGAGAAAGTCCTTGCCGTGGGTGGAGCTCGGCTCTCTCTCTCTCTCACCAGTCCCAGTCCCTCCGGCGCTGCTGGAAAATGCCGAGGTCCAGGCCCCGGTGGGCCGCAGGTGCAGCCCCCAGTGTTCCCCTGGGTTTTCAGTCTAGAGTAGGTTTAAACAGTTCCAAGATAAAGGAAAAAAAAACAGTCCAGGGAACTTCTCTGCCCTAGCTAGCTGAAACTAACTAAAAGCAAAAAAAAAATAAAAAAATCTCTGTCCTGCAGTCTCTCCAAGCCTCCGCCGAACACCCCGTCCGGAGAAGAATGTGGAGGAGTCAGGCAGTTTTCTCAAAACAAACTCCGCGCTTCTCCTTGCTCTTAGAACCAGTCTTAAAGGCACAGGACTCAATATACAGCACAAACAGAACAGACAATTGGGGATACAAGCATCATAAAGTTACCCTAGGACAACAAGCCTGGCTGAATGCAGAGAAAGAATGTCCAGAGCCTGCAGCCAGAAGTGTAGAGTTGTGTGATAATCATTCCAACACCCCATGGACATCTTCAAAGTGATCCAGAACATGAAAATGGGCTGAAAGAGGGAATTTGTTTCTGTGTTCAGTTTAGACGTTTCTACATCTGATGCACTGATAAAAATCAAGAGTACATTCTGTTCATTGGAAGCAGCAGAACACGTTCTCAGAACAGATGACAGAAAGAATCTGAAAAGGAGAAATGCAGGGAATGACTTGGTGAACTTGGTCTGTAAGAAGGGTCATTTTGTCCAAAGCATTTCCAATCAATTCCCTCTACTTTTGTCCTTCCTAACAAGGGATTTACATCTCAGATTTCCCATGAAATGAGAATCCTGAGCTTGTGGAACTGCCTGAAAGATGCCCTTTTGCTCTGCAGGGACACTCAGGCTGAAACAGGAGCCTGAGCCCTGTCTTGGGAAGCCTCCTCTGAGCTGGAATTTGTGCTGTGCTGGGAGAGGAGGAGGAGGAGGGGGAGAACGATGGGCGCTGTGTGTCAGGAGCAGGAGGTTTGGGCCGCAGGACATTCCGCCTGTGCCGCTGCCCCGCAATCGGCGGCCGTGCCCGGGGCTCTGGGCCTGGCCCCGCGTGCGCTGAGCTCCCGACACTGCGGGAGCTGCCCGGGCTGGGCTCAGGTTCTGCTGGGACTGGGCAGCAGGCTGGGCTCCAACTGGGATCAGCAGCAGCTGGAAATACCTCTGGGCATCTCCACTTTGTGCTGCTGCTCAGAAGAAACGATTGTTAGGAAACTTAATACACAAACACCAGAGGTTTATGTCCAAAAAGGAGACAGAAAAGCCCTTTTACTTTATTTGTATAAAGGGAGAAGCCATGGGGCATTTCCCCTGGGGTCTCTCAAATTTTCAGTGGACGCAGCCTCCTTTTTACCCTAATTCCCCTGCCGCATTTCCTTCTCTCTTTCTCTATTGGCTGAGGTACTTGAGAGCTGCAGGCTTTCCAAAATTCCTAAGACTTAAGATTCCCCTTTTAATATATGACCCCCTTAGTTTTTAATTCTTACGGGATTTATGGGTTTTCTCCATTGCTGCTTTCATCTTTCAATATTCAATTTCATTTACAAACAAACCTACAATTTGTCTGTAAATGCAAATTTCTTCTTTTCCATTCATCAATCAGTAGAATCCTTCCCATTGTTTCTCTTATCTCTCAATGCTACTTTGATCTACCAGTAGACCCAGAACTTGTTTGTAAAGACAAATCTTGTCATTCCTCCCATGATGAATTGAGTCGACAAGTTCTGTTTTTTCTTTCTTCTGGTGGATTATTAAACTTTTTTGACACTCCAGAGGCAATTTCTTTGATGACCTCTGTCAATTCTATTTCAGCAGCACCAGCAGCAGGGCTGTGTTTCAGTACTGCAAATGTGGCCTGTGTGAATTTAATTCTCCTTGACTTAGTGCTCAGTGACTGGTGAGTATTTCGAGATCTGTTAATCATGATGCCTGAAAAAAAGTATCTGAGTTCCCTGTCAGGAAAGCACTGTGGGTAGCACCAACCAAAAGAGGCAAATGCAGTTTTAAGGATAAAATTCAAGTGGCAAGCAGAAGTGAGAGAAATAAAAGATCTCATGGTACCAATTTCACAAGTTACTAAGTGTCCAGGTTGTTAATTACCAGTAATCAGTTGTTTGTATCCTCCGTTTTATGTGTTGATGTTATCTGTTATTTGTAAGTTATCCGTTTAATGTACTGATGTTACCAGTTCTCTGTACCCCAAACCCCAGTTGCTTCCCAGTTTCAGAAAGTCCCTACCCCCACTTACCTTATAATAAGTTAGGCCCCGCTGCTCAGTCCATGCCTTGCCACAGAGCACAGCACCGACACCGCCCACCTTACCATCAGCTCCTCCCCGCCTGCTCGTCAACCTAGAGACCTCGCCCACTCCTCACCTGCTCCGGGTCTAGCACCGCCCCGTATGGAAATCAAGCAGGCCGGAAGTGCACCGGACACCAAAAACTCCTGGAGACAACGAGCCAATTCAAGATTAGGGAAAACGAAACGCAGTGCTGGGTGAGGAAAGAGCACAGGTACCCGCCGATGTCCTCCAGCCGTTCTCGAGAATGTCACCATAACCTCAGAGACCCTCGCTAGGAAACACCCCCCTGCACCTGCGAGCCCTGAACGAGACCTATTGGACTCCCGCGAAGCGAGGCTCCCGACTCTGCGGCTGCGCGGCGGCAAAGTCGCCTAGACCTCCTCCTCAGCATTGTCCGGTCTGAGCAGCGGTAGCGTAGGCATCCTATCCCCGAGCCGTCCCTCGTCTAAAGAGCTGAAATAATAAAGGCACTAAAGGAGCTAACACCGTCTCCTGCCCTAATTATTTCTAACAGGGAATACACAACATTAAGTACAAAACTGGGATCTGGGGTACATAGAACTGGTTTCTGGGGTACATAGAACAAGTAACAAAGATAAATAACCTTGATACATAAAACTGGTAACAAGAACAAATAACGTTAATACAAACAGCTGTCCAACTTATAATGAACTCTTAATACCCTGCACGTTTTCAGATTTTCATTCCTCACACTCGAGGTGTCCCAGCGGGAGCCTGGGCCATGCCCTGGCTCTGTGTGCCAGGAGCCGGCAGCGCTGGGTGCAGGGAGCCCAGGGAGGGCACAGAAATGCTGGGCTGAGAAATGCTGGGGGGGACAGCGAGATGGGCGTGTGCAGCCGGCCAGGGCACAGGAGCAGCACGCACAGGGGGCACAGCCTGCAGGAGAGATGGCCAAGGGCTGGGCAGGGCTGGCAGGGCCACAGGCACCCAGGCCTTTGTCCCCTGGGCTCTGGCAGCGCCTCTGGAGGCCCCACAGAAGGAACTTTCCTTCCAGGGGCTGCACTTGGCTTCTGCCTCGCCCCTCCCTGAGGAGCCTGGCAGGGTTTGCAGCTTGATGACGTTTGTCCTTGCTGCCCCTGCCATCCCCCTGCCCCACAAACAGCCCCGAGCCACCCGTGAGGGACAGGCCCTGCTGTGCCAGGCCTGGCCTCAGGGCTTGGCCTTTCTGCTTCCTCCAGCCAGCCCAGGCCTTGCTCAGCATTGCAGTTCCCTGCTCACAGCCTTTGGCTCCCTGCCATCCTGGCCTCAAGGATCTGCTCTCACCAGTGCCTGGGGAGCCTTTGGCACTCCCTGCCCTCACTGGGGCCCAGTGATGCTCCAAGGGACTTGGAGTTTTGCTTCTGCCTCCTTCAGCAGCTTCTTCAACCTTCTCTCAGTGCCTGAGGCTCCTGGACTCACCCCCAAATCCACTGTGGGGCTCATGAAAATACAGAAAGCCCTGAGTAGCTCTTTGTCTTCCTTCAATTGTCTTCAAGTCTCCAGGGCTTGTGCAGCTGATTGGAGTCAGTCTGGAGTTCTGTTAAGGAGGGAGATTTCAAAGTGCATCTCCTGATTTTTGGGTTTTTTAATCATGTGAGGTTTTTTTAAAATTTTCAGGTCTGAGAAGAGGTGAAAAAAGCATTCTCCAAGTGATCTTGATGCTGAATGTCTCTTTAGGAGGTCTGGGCATGGAGAAGAATGAGCCCCTTGCAAGCTGACTCTCTTTGGACAACCTGCTCCTTACTGCCAACCTCACCATGTCTGACACTGCCCACCTGGGACTAAACTCCCAAAAAATAACAACAACAACAACAACAAAGCATTTTTTCTTTACTATTAAAATCTAATTAAATAATCACAATATAATTGCATCTTTCTTATTTATAATAATTCTATGTTTCTATATACCTACTTTTTATATTTACATTAAAAAATCTAGAAATTTTTAAGCAACCAAAATGTTTTTAGTAATTTCTTCTTGGTAACAAAATTCCCTTCATTAATTAATTGACCACTATTTGCTATTGATTTCTCCCTATTTATGCTAACTAGTCCTAATTTTAGTCCTTTTCTCATATTTTTTTAGCATTTTCTCAGACAGGGTAAAAGGGGACACTTGGGGGTCCATGGAGACATTTCTGGAGCACATTTGGGGCAGTTTTGGGTCTGGGGAGGGAATTTGGAGAGAACTTGAGGCTCTGGAGGACACTTAGAGGAGCCGGGTGGGCACTTGGAAGGGCACTCAGGGATTCAGTCGGACAGTTCGGGATCCGGGGGAGCACTTGGGGGTCCAGGGGGGCACTTGTGGGTCAGGGAGGGGAATCTGGGGGCCCTTCGGGCTCCGGGCGGGCACTTGGGGGGCTCCGACGGGGCTCTCTGCGGCGCGGGGGATGATGGGAGTTGTAGGTGCGAGTGTAACACCGTTTAATCGGGCCGCGGAGCATCACGGGGGTTTTAGGCGCAGCTCCATAGGCTCTCAGTGCGGCGCAGGGCATGACGGGAGATGAAGTCACGGCTAGAATAGCGGTCTACGGGCGTCACGGAGCATGCTGGGAGCTGTAGTCCCGGAAGTGGGTCTAACGGAGATTTTGGGTGCCAGGAAGGCACTTGGGGGTCACTTTTGCGTCCGAGCCGCGACTTGAGGTCCTCCAGGGGAACGTATGTGGTTCGGGAGCTCTTGGGGGGAGCTTGGGAGCCTCTCTAACCGGGCTCTTTAGGGCTCGGAGCACGGCAAGAATTTAAAGAGCAGAACTGTTTTATGAGGGGCTCTGATGCCGCGGGGGATGATAGGAGATGAATTCTCAGGAGTGGCTGTAACGGCATCAATTCAGAGGATACGAAGTCGCTTCTGGGGAATCCCGAATGGGCGCTGAGGGGACACTTAGGGATGCTGGAGGGTCTGGGGGACACTTATGGGACACATGGGGGGGTGGATACCGGGGTTCTGTGGAGCGCGGGGCATGACGGGCGATGTAGTCCCGGCTGCAATGGGGCTCTATCGGGCCATGGGGCATGACGGGAGTTATAGGTATAAAGAAAAGATGGCGCCGACACCCGGTACCGCCCCTGAAGCCCCGATCTCTAGCGGTGATTGGCTGCGAGCGGTGATGGGCAGAAGCCTCCGCAAATAGGAGGCGGTGAAGGCGGGAACAGCCCATTCCACCCCTCCAGTCCCTTCCAGTACAGCCGAGTTCATTCCCAGTACAGCCCAGTACAACCGCAGTGCCCCTCCTGTCCCGCCCAGTAAAGCCCAGTTCATCCCCAGTACAGCCCAGTATACCCCCAGTGCCCTTCTGGGTCCTCCCAGTACACTGAGTTCTTTCCCATTTCCTTCCAGTTCCACTTGGTGATATCCACAGTAGGTCCAAGTGTCACCCAGTCTTTCCCACAGTGTTCCCAGCTTCCCTAGTTTGTCCCAGTATCCCCCAGTATCACTCACAGTATCTCCAGTTTGCCCCACTATCCCCCAGTATCAGTCCCAGTATGTCCCAGTATGTCCCAGTATGTCTCAGTGTACCCCCACAGTCCATCCCAGTCTGCCCAGATTCCCCCTCAGCATTCCCCGTGTTCCCAGGTTGTCCCAGTCCACCCCAGTATCACTCCCAGTATGTCCCAGTGTCTCCCACAGTGTTCCCAGTGTCTCCCAGTGTGTCCCAGTCCTCCCTAGTGTTCCCAAGGAAACTTGAACTGCTCACGGTTGCTGTGGCACCCAAACCCAGCAGTGGGGTCAGGGCAGTGTCCATGGCCACAGCCCCTTGCAGACCTCCTGAGGAGAGAGCCTGGATCAATATCAATCACAGAATGCTGCAATCACCTCTTCTCTAGAGATAACAGTAATAAAACACACCCTTTATAACAGGAATGTGTATTTCTTAGAAGCTCTTTGAAATCTTTCTCCATAACTGTTGTAGAAAACATTCCTAATGAACTCTGCAAGACCAGAGGGAAATCAAGGCAGAGCCATGGTTTGTCAGGACTTGCTTGATCCCAAGGAGCCCCGTGGTGCATTTGGTGCTGAGCCCTCAGGGCCTGAGAGGAGATTGCACAAACCTTTCCAGCAGTCCAAGTCACAGGAAAAACCCAAAGTGTCTCACAGCATTCATGGGTCCCACTGAGGTCCATCCCCAACACAGGCTCCTCATGGACTCCTTGGAGGAGAGAACTGGAGGCCATGATTGCCCAAAAACCTCTCAGAGACTCAGTGTGGAAAGGAAAACACAAAGTACCTTAAAAACCCTGGAGTATCTCAGAGCATGAATGAGCTCCACTGAGTGTCAATACAAAGCCTCTCTAGGGACTCATTAAATATTGGATAATTGGAGGCCATGACTGCACAAACCTCTCAGGGATTCAGTGTTAAAAAGTAGTACTTTAATGACTCTTGAGCACTTTGAGGCATTAATGAGCCCCACTGAGTGTTGTTACTGACAAAACATCTCCAGGGACTAATTACAGCAGCTAATTGGAGGTCATGATTGCACAAACCCCTCAGAGACTCCCCAGGCCAAAGCAAAACCCAAAGTCCTTTGGAAAACCTGCAGTCCCTGGGAGCATTCAGGAGCCCCCCAGGGCCATTCCTGCCCAAGGCTCCCCAGGGACTGGTCCCAGCAGATCCCTGAGGCCACTGGGATGTGGGGGGATGCTGAGGGCAGGACAAGGGGGTGACAGTGCCCAGCCTTGCTGGGGCTGTGCCAGGAGGCCCCAGGGCCTCAGGACAAGGTGTCTCCTCACAGCCCTTGGTGGCACAGACCCTGCAGTGCCCCAGGGCACCAAGACTTGGCTTCTCCTGGGCACTGCCAGCCCTGCCAGGGCCCTTGGCCATGTCCAGCACAGCTTGTCCTGCGCTGTCCCACAGCTGCTGCTGTGTCCCTGCAGGCTGCACACTCCCATCTCGCTGGCCCCTGCCTCTGCCCTGCATTTCCCTTTCTCTTCTCCCTCATATCCTGGGATAGAACATGGGACAATGGGTCAAAGCTGTACCAGGGATGGTTTAGACTGCACAGGAGAAAGTGTTTCTTTCCTGAGAGGGTGCTCAAACACTGCACAGGCTCCCTGGAGAGGTGGTTGATGCCCCAAGGCTGTCAGTGTTTAAGAGACATTTGGACAGTGCCCTTAATGACTGCTTTCACTTTTGGTCAGCCCTGGAGGGGTCGGGCACTTGGACCAGACCATCATTCTGCTCTGAACTGCAGATCATTCCCAACGGGACTGTCCTGGTCTTGTCTATCCCATTCCATAGTCATACCTGTACATGGATCCCTGCAGCAGCTGTGCTCAGACACTCTGCCAACAACATTCTCCTTGGTTCTGCAGTGTCACAAGGGCTCTTTGATCCTTGAGGTGCTGTAGTGTCACCATGGTCTCTTTGGTTCCACAAGGCCTTGCTGTGCCACAATGGCCCCTTGGTTCCATGAGGTTCTGTGCTGTCAACAGGAATCTCCTTGGTTCTGCAGTGTCATAATGGACCCTTGGTTCCATGAGGTGCCTGGCCTCCCACAGCCTCTCAGAGACCCTTTTCCCCCTCAAGGTCCCTGACAGCTCCTCATGGCCCCTCACAGCCCCTCACAGCCCCAGGCACGGGGCTCCTCCCAAAGGAGAAGGGGTCGGGTCCTGCTTGTTCTCCTTTGATTTCAGTCCCTTCACAGCCATGAGTAAAGAAAGGCTGAAATGGAGCCTTTCCCCAGCGTTCCCCTCGGGGTTCATTGCGGCTGAAGCTGTGTGCTGGCGCTGGCCCCAGCGCGAACATCCCTGCAGCCGCCCAGGCCTTTGCTGTCCCCCCGTGTCCATTCCCTGTGCCCGAGTCCCGCCCGGCTCTGGCAGCAGCAGGAGCCGCAGCGCAGCGGGCGCCGGCCCGGCCCAGCCGGGGCTCCCGGGCAGGAGCAGCAGCAGCGCCGGCCCCTTCCCACCTGCTCCTGCCTCGGCTTCCCAGGGCATTTTCCAGCTGAATTTCTGGAGTAGAGTGACAATCAGCCACAAACAGCCCTGATTCCTCCGGGCCCGGCTGTGCTGCCCTGAGCCAGCCTGCAGAGAAAGAACGGATCGGGTTCCAGGGCTGTTTTCAGCACTGTTTTACTCACCCTGAGGTGACAGCAGGAGGCTGCTGCTGCCTTTGCCTTGGGAATTGTAGATCATGGCTGCACTTGCCCCTCTTCTGCTTGCCACAGGAATTTTATCTGTAAAACTGCAATTTTTAATCAGTGCCACCCAGAGTGCTTTCATGATGGGGAACTCTGGCATCATGAGTGGCAGATCTCCAAATGTTCACAGGTCCCTGAGCTCAAAGTTGAGGAGAATTAAAGCCACACAGGCCACATTTGCAGTGCTCAAACACAGCCCTGATTCTTGTGCTGCTGAAATAGAATCATTGACAGAGGCCATCAGAAATTGCCTCTGGAGAGTCAAATAAAATGAAAAAATCCACCAGAAGAAAAAGAAACGAGAACTTCTCAACTCGCTTCATCGTTGCTTCTGAGCAGCAGCACAAAGTGGAGATGCCCAGAGGTATTTCCAGCTGCTGCTGATCCCAGTTGGAGCCCAGCCTGCTGCCCAGTCCCAGCAGAACCTGAGCCCAGCCCGGGCAGCTCCCGCAGTGTCGGGAGCTCAGCGCACGCGGGGCCAGGCCCAGAGCCCCGGGCACGGTCGCCGATTGCGGGGCAGCGGCACAGGCGGAATGTCCTGCGGCCCAAACCTCCTGCTCCTGACACACAGCGCCCATCGTTCTCCCCCTCCTCCTCCTCCTCTCCCAGCACAGCACAAATTCCAGCTCAGAGAGGCTTCCCAAGACAGGGCTCAGGCTCCTGTTTCAGCCTGAGTGTCCCTGCAGAGGAACAGGGCATCTTTCAGGCAGTTCCACAAGCTCAGGATTCTCATTTCATGGGAAATCTGAGATGCAAATCCCTTGTTAGGAATGACAAAAGCTGAGGGAATGGATTGGAAATTATTACGAAAACATGACCCTTCTTTACAGGTCAAGTCCACCAAGTCATTCCCTGCATTTCTCCTTTTCAGATTCTTTCTGTCATCTGCTCTGAGAGCTTGTTCTGCTGCTTCCAATGAACTGATTGTACTCTTGATTTATACCAGTGTATGAGAAGTAGCATCATCAAAACTGAACACAGAAACAAATTCTCTCTGTCAGCCCATTTTCATGTTCTGGATCACTTTTGAAATGTCCATGGGGTGTTGGAATGATTATCACACAACTCTCCACTTCTGGCTGCAGGCTCTGGAGATTCTTTCTCTGCATTCCACCAGGTTTGCATTCCCTAACAATTCACGGAATCACAGAATCACTATGTTGGAAGAGACCTTCAAGACCATTGAGTCCAATTCTTGCCCTAACACCTCAACTAAATAATGGCACCGAGTGCCACATCCAGTCTTTTTTTAAACACATTCAGGGATGGTCATGCCACCACCTCCCCAGGCAGACCATTCCAGAACTTTATTGCCCTTTCCGTAAAAAGATTTTTCCTAATATCCAACCTATATTTCCCTTGATGCAGCTTCAGACTGTGTCCTCTCATTTTGTCAGTTGCTGCCTGGAGAAAGTGACCAACCCCCACCTTACTACAACCACCCTTCATGAAGCTGTAGAGAATGATAAGGTCGCCTCTGATTCTCCTCCAGGACAAACAAGCCCAGCTCCCTCAGCCACTCCTCACAGGACTTGTGTTCCAAGTCCTTCACCAGCCTTGTTGCCCTCCTCTGGATGCACTCGAGCATCTCAACGTCCTTCCTAAACTGAGGGGCCCAGAACTGGACACAGCACTCCAGGTGTGGCCTCACCAGTGCCGAGTACAGGGGAAGAATGACCTCCCTGCTCCTGCTGGCCACACCATTCCTGATCCAGGCCAGGTGCCATTGGCCTTCTTGGCCACCTGGGCACACTGCTGGCTCATGTCCAGCTTGCTGTCCATCAGTGGAACAGGTCCCTTTCTGCCTGGGCACTGTCCAGCCACACTGTCCCCAGACTACAACATTGCAGGGGGTTATTGTGCCCAAAATGCAGGACTCAGTACTTGGACTTATTAAACTTCATCTTATTGGACTCTGCCCACCCATCCAACTGTTCCAGGTCTCTCTGCAGAGCCCTCCTACCTTCCAACAGATCTACACATGCTCCCACCTTGGTGTCATATGCAAATTTACTAAGGAGAGACTCATTACCTCATCCATGTTATCAATAAAAATCCTGAACAGAGCTGGCCCCAGCACAGACCCCTGAGGAACACCACTGGTGACTGGCTGCCAGCTGCATGCAGCACCGTTCCCCACCACTCTCTGGGCCCGGCCATGCAGACAGTTCTTAACCCAGCAAAGAATGCTCCTGTCCAAGCCATGGGCTGCCAGCTTTTCCAGGACTGTGCTGTGGGAGACAGTGTCAAAGGCCTTGCAGAAGTCCAAATACACAACATCCACAGCATTCCCACCTCCACCAGGTGGGTCACCTGGTCATAAAAGGAGAGCAGGCTGGTCAAACACGACCTACCCCTCCTAAACCCATGCTGGCTGGGTCTGATACCCTGGCCATCCTGTAGGTGCTGTGTGATGACACTCAATATAAACTGCTCCATGACCTTACCAGGTACTGAGGTCAGGCTGACTGGCCTCTAATTACCAGGATCCTCCTTCCCACCCTTCTTGTGAATGGTGTCACATTGGCCAGCTTCCTGTCACCTGGAACCTCACCAGTGAGCCAGGACTGTTGGTAAATGATGGAGAGCAGCTTTGCAGGCTCATCTGCCAGCTCCCTCATCACCTTGGGATGGATCCCATCTGGGCCCATAGATTTATGAACATCCAAGCAGCTCAGCAGTTCTCTGACTGCCTCCTCCTGGATAACAGGGGGACCATTCTGCTCCCTGACACCATCTACCAGCCCAGGAGGGCAGTTGTCCTGGGGACAAGCTGTCTTCCAACTAAAGACTGAGGAAAAGAAGGCATCAAGCACTTCTGCCTTCTCCTCATCTGCAGTTATGGAGTTCCCTCACACATCCAGCAGAGAACAAAGGTTGGTCTTACCCTTCCTTTGCCTCTAATATATTTGTAAAAACATTTTTTGTTATCCTTTACAAAAGCTGTCAAATTAAGTTTGAACTGAGCTTTGGCCACCCTACTGTTTTTCCTACATGCCCTAAGAACTCTCTTAAATACCTCCTCAGAGACCTGACGTTCCTTCCAAAAATGGTACGCCCTCTTTTTATTCCTAAGATCTTTCAAAACTAGTTGCCCATCCAGGATGGACGTTTGCCTCGTCAGCCCATCTTTCAGCACACAGTCTGTTCCTCTGCCCTCAAGATCTCTGCTTTGATGCACACCCACCCTTCCTGGACTTCATTGTTTTGAAAGGCTGTTTCCCAAGGAACTCACTGAAAGATCTCCTAAAGAGGTCAAAGTCTGCCCTCTCCAGTGTAAAAGTCTTATTAATATTCCTCCTGATTTCACCAAATATTGAGAACTCTCTCATTTCTTGATCGCTCTGTCCCAAGAATCCTCCAACCACCACATCTCCCACCAGCCCTTCTCTATTTGCAAACAACAGGTCTAACATAGTCCATCCCCTGGTGGGCTCACACCAGCTGTGACAACAGGTTGTTCTCCATACACTCCAAAACCTTCCTGCACTGCCTCTTTTCTGCTGTATGGAGATCCCAGCAGATGTCTGGTAGGTTAAAGTCAAGAACAGGGGCTGGTTAACCTGAAACATTCTCCAGCTGCTTATAGAATAAGTAAGTAGTCCAGCTCTTCTCCTTCCTGCTTGTGTGGACGATAACAGACTCCCAGTAGGTACCACCAGTACCCTGTACTGTTTTCTTAGGGGAGAACAGGAACAATGAAAACCTTACCAATGGCACAACTCCCCAGTCCACAAGGAAAAGAAAGAACAAGTTGTCAGGTTTATCAAATATTTGTCCTGCTTTGCTGCAAGACTCCTGCTGCATGCACAGTGTGGAAAGCCAAGGGAGGCTGCTGGTGGTGGCACATCTTGTGACAGAAGCTCCACCCTGTTCTACTGGAAAGTTTCTTGGAAAGAGCAAATGGGATTGTGGAGCAGATTCTGGGAAAACTGAAAGAGCTTTTAAGAAATTAAATGAAAATGGAAAGAAACAATCCAAGATGTTTTTCTCTATTTCTATGCTCCCCTTTTCCATCTTGCACTACTTCTCCATCCCATCAATTCCAAATGGATCTCACCTCTAAGATCCATGACTTGACAAGTTTCAGACACTGTAAAATACCATGAGCTACATCCAATTTGCTTTCCCCTGTTTTTCTTGGAAAGCAATGCTGGAGACACAGGTGCAGTGCTTGGGTCAGGTACAAATTCTGCATTCAGGGAATGTGCTCTGACAGTGTCTGACCCTCAGCAGGGACAACGCCCAGCATCAGCCAAGGGGATTCCTGTGCCACCGTGCAGGAGTCAAGACTCACGGTCTTGGCTCAACACTGCAAAGTTCCCGTGTCTGGACAGGCTCAGGGGCTGCCCCCGGGGAGCGCGGGGCTCGGCGCGGGGCTGAGGAGGCAACGGAAAAACGGACACGGGGAAAAACGGCCGCGGGGCTTCAGTTGCAGCAGCAGCAGCAGCAGCAGCAGCAGCAGCGGCAGCAGCAGCAGCAGCGGCATAAGACAAACAGGAGATTTTGTCTACCCCGTCCTGCTTCTTCTCTCCCTCTCCCTCAGTCCTGCACACTCTCCCGCAGTCCCGCACCCCCTCCCGGTCTCCCTTTCCCCGTGTCCCCCTCCTCTCCCAGTCTCCCTCTCCCCTGCCGGGCCGGGCCATGCCCCCAGCCCGCCCCCGGCCCCGGACGGGGCTGCCCCGTCCCCGCCCCCGGGCGTCCCGCCGCGGTCTCCCCTCCGCCCGGCTCTGGCCGTACTGGCGGTGGCGATGCTGGGCGGGCATCAGTGCCTGGAGCCAAGGGGGCATCGCTGCCCTTTGGCTGCGCCTAAGCCATGCTCGGCCCCGGCCCCGGCCCCGGCCCCGGCCCCGGCCCCGGCCCCGGCTCCTCCCGGGCCCCGCAGAGGACACACACGGTGCAGCCGCTCCCGCCGCCTCCGCTGCGGCTTCCCCGGCCCGAGCTCCGCCGCTCGGCAGCGCGGCCGCCGGCCCCGAGCCGCCGCTGTCCCGTCCCAAGGAGCGAACGCCTGGGGATGCCCGGCCCGGGGCGGTTGAGGGGCGCTCGGGGGCCGTTCCTGGCCCCGGGCCGAGCGCTGACAGCCGCGTCTCGCCGGCAGGGAAGGCGCAGCACGGCCTCAAGGAGCAGTACCGAGTGGGGTCGCTCCTGGGGCGCGGCGGCTTCGGCAGCGTCTTCGCGGCGACGCGGCTCTCGGACGGCGCCCCGGTGAGCGGCGGGGCCGGCGGCGGGCGCAGGGGGTGGAGGATGGGGCTGGGCAGGGCGGGGGCTGAGCTCATCCCGCTGCTCCCCTTGCTTTGCAGGTGGCCATCAAAAGGGTGCCACGGAACCGCGTCCGGCACTGGGACCAGCTGGTGAGTGAGCAGGGCCAGCGGGAGAAGCCGGGGCGTGCTGGGCGGGGATGAGCCGAGGCCCGGCAGGGTGGAAGCCCCAAGGATGCCTGGAGGGAGAGCGGGTGTGAGGCCAGCGCAGGGTGCAGAGCATCCTGGGCTGGGTGAGGGCTTCCCCAGCCCTGGCACGGCATCAGCCCCACTGACGGCATCGTGCTCCTCCCGCAGCCCAACGGCACCAGCGCACCACTGGAGATCGTGCTGCTGCACAAGGTCTCCACTGGCTTCCCTGGTGTCGTCCAGCTGCTGGAGTGGCTGGAGCTCCCCAACGACATCATCATGGTGCTGGAGCGCCCGGAACGATGTCAGGACCTCCGGCATTTCATTCGGGCACGGGGGTTCCTGTCTGAGGAGGTGGCACGGGAGCTGTTCCGCCAGGTGCTGGAGGCCATGCAGCACTGCACCAGCTGCGGGGTCCTGCACAGGGACATCAAACCAGAGAACATCCTGGTTGACCTGGCCACCGGGCAGGCCAAATTAATCGACTTCGGCTGTGGCACCTACCTGCAAGACACGGCCTACATTCACTTTGCAGGTGAGCCCACAAAGGAGTGTGCTCCCAGTTCTGGACATCTCCTGGCCCAACATCTCATGACCCAACTTGGGTGTGGCAGCAGGGATTCTCCCTTTTGCTGCCAGTCATGACATTGAGTCTTCAGCCAAGTTTCTTTTGAGCAGGGGCAGGTGGGGGTCAGCTTTCAGCCGTGCTGGCAGCCTTTTCCAGCCACTCTGCCCAGGACTGGGGCTGGGACTGGGGCAGCCAGCCTGACAGAAACACCCGTGTGTGGGGGTGGCAGAGAGGGGTGGAGCCAGAACCTGTGCAGCAGCCAGTTTGGTGTGCAGGTGAGAAAGGGCTTGGACTGCTCCACTCACCTGGTCTGCCTTGGCTTCAGAATGTTTTTGGGGCAATGCAGGCAGGGAGGATTAAGGCAGGGTTTTTCCCCATCACTGAATGGGATTTTCCTTGTCATGGTTGGGAATTGCCAGGACTTACACTGCCCTCTTCCAACACCAGTGGCTTCTTTTCCAACCCCAAGGTTGTACACAGTCCCAGGTGCTGGCGAGAGGGCAGCAGGTCACACCACGTGCCACTGGGGCAGCCTCCGCATGCCCAGGGATGCTGGGGCCAGGCTCTGGGAGCAGCAGCATCCCCCTGATGAGCTCCATCTGTATTCCATAGGAACACCGTCATACAGTCCCCCAGAATGGACCCACTTTGGCTGGTACTATGGCAAGCCAGCTGCCATCTGGTCCCTGGGCATCCTGCTGCACCAGATGGTCTGCGGGGAGCACCCTTTCAGGAGGGGCAAGAACATCAGCTGGGACCATCAGCTCTTGCTGCCAGAATGGCTCTCTCAAGGTGGATCCTCATCTCCGGGCACGGGGGCAATACCAGTGCTGGGAGACAGCAGCGGGCTGATGAGCATCCTGATCTGGCAGCTGCTGAGGAGGTGGCACATGTCCTGCTCTTCTCCAAAACAGGGAATGGATGGGAAAGTTCAGGCCCAGCTCTGAGCACATCCAGCATGGCCTGGGCATGGGAATAGTGGGGCCAAGCAGACAGGAGCCTTCTCCAACTGACCGGCGGTTTCTGGTTTCTCTCCCCAGAATGCCAAGATCTGATCAGGTGGTGTTTAACCATGCTAGATGTAGAAAGGCCCTCATTAGAAGACCTCTTCTGTGATCCTTGGATGCAGGATATTCATCTGCCATAGAAGATGGGAGAGAGCCACAGGCACCCTTTGATGCAGGGCCCTGGTAAGTTTCAGCTGCACACATGCCTTGGCAATCAGAAGCAAAGAAACCCAGACTTTTTTCTGCTGCCTGTGTCACTGCACAGAGGTCATCAGATGGGAACACACAGCCCTTGTGCTGGAGCTGAGCATGTCTGCCCAGCACTTGTGGCTGCCATCCCAGCTGGTTTGGCTTGTCCTGGTTCACTGACAGCTGGGGCCCTGGGCAGAACACTGATAGCCTGGTCTCACCCCCAGGGAAGGGGAAGGAGCCCCTGGAGGAGCTGTACCAGGTGGGGCTGCTGCAGTTGGAGACAGCGAGGATGACATCGAGGATGACAACCTCTTCCTCGACCTGGCCACCACAAAGCTGAAGTTGATGGACTTTGATTCTGCCACCTTCTTCAAAGCCAGGCTCCACAGTGAATTTGCAGATGAGTCCACACACAGGGGGATGCTCCCAGATTTGGGCATTGCACAGGCTGGCCAGGAACCAAAGGTTCCCCCTTTGCTGGGGCTGATGCAACTGATTCTTCAGTGGGCTGCCAAGCTGCTTTGCATCAGGGCTGGGGCCATGGGCTGGGGTGGTTACGAAATGGGAGTTGGCTCCTGGCCCTGCCAACAGCCCCCACCACCCACCGTGCCCTGGGCTGGGGCTGGGGCAGCCAGCCTGACACAAACAAACCCCCATGGCAGGAGCAGAGGTGGGACTCCAGCACCTGTGCCCCTGTGCTTTGCTTTGCAGGCAAGGAAGCGCTTGGGCTGCTCCACTCCCCTTGTTTGCTTTGGGGTCACCATCACTATTGGGGGGCAGTGCAGGGGGGAAGGAGAAAGCATGGGCTTCCCTCACCTGTGGATGGGTTTTTCCCTAGCATGCAGGGGTTGGGCCTTCCTCAAGCTGTGACTGACATAAGATCTTTTATTTTTTCCCTTGTTTATCCTTTTTGCCTGTAATCTATTTTCCTTAATTTGTTGTTTGTTTTTCTAAAGGAAGCCTTCCAGGCAGTGTCCAGTCTGGATGGGGAAGTGCTTGGGACCAGCTGTGGCGTGGATGGGCCGTGCCCTTGGAGAAGGCTGAGGACATCCCTTGGGAGCAGCTTTTCTTCCAGCAGCGGATGGCGTGAGGTGGGTCCCCATCATCTTGGCATGGGTGGGATAAGAACTTTTGGGAGATGGAAGCGAGCACAGGAGCATCCTGCTCTGGGCAGCTGCTGAGGAGGTGGATGTGCCATGGCTGGCTGCAGGCTGGGCACATGTCCTGCCCTCCTGCTCTGCTGCCAAAGGCAGCAATGATGGGCAGCTTTGGGCACCACTCTGAGCACGGCCAGCATGGCCTGGGCACCGCTGGAGGCTGGGACAAGGGCACAGGAGCCTTCAGCTGATGGTCAGTTTCTGCTTTCTCTCCTTGCAGCCGGGCTCTGTGGATGCTGAGGCTGCTCTGGGCTCTGCCAGGGCTCTGCTGGAGCTCAGCACCAGGCCGGAATCAGCCAAAGAAGAAACGGTGTGACCTGCAGCAGAGACTTCTTGAGTGTTTTGGCAGTGCTGCTCGAGTCTGGAGAATGTACATCTCCAAGGGAAAACATGACATCCCCCCAAAATTAAACCTTTTCCATACCTTGTGAAACGAAATCAATCTAGGGTGACCCTAAATGACATTTTTCAGCATGCTCAAGCTGTAGCTCAGCCCTTCACTGAACAGTTCTCTCCCCCAGCTGCCTTTTACTTCACAACTGCTCCCTCCTTTCCCCCAGTGAGTTCCCAGCCCATCACAGTCTCTGTCCCACTGTTGCCTTCCTTGATGCCCCTCACCATGAGGGAGACTGAGTCCCAGGCTTAGGGACTCATCCTGTCCCTGGCGGAAGAACAGCAATGTCTCAGAGGTACAGTGGCATTTTAGTGTCATTCAGAGCTGCTCTCCAGCCCTCGGCTCTCCTCACTGCTGAGTTTCCTCTCCCTTTTCCTCATCCTTCCAGCAGCATGAGTTCCGTGAATCCCCCTGAGCCTCCCCACACTTCCCAGGCCACACACCCAGCTCAGTTCGACTAAAGCTGAAGCTTCTTTGTCTCCTCTGGCACACACCAGTGCAGTCCCCTCTGCGCAGAGCCCCAGCCCCAGAGCACAGCACACAGCAGCGCAGTCCGGGCTGGACCAGCTGCCCTGCGCCCCTGGCTTGGCTGTTTGTGGCACCTAAATGCTCCCTGTTTCCAGCTCTCCCTGCAGGACGGCCCCAGGGCAGAGCCCAGCCGGGCTCCCACTGCATCCCCTGGAGCCTGGGGCAGACAGTGGTGCCAGAGCTGAGCTTCGTGGGGAGCACCCAGAGCTGTGGCTTGCAGTCAGTGTTTGCAAGGGTTGTGATCTCATGTCCTGCAGCTTGTGGGGAAAGGGTCTGTGTGTGCCAGGGGCTCTTGCATGTCTCTGTATCCATGGGTAGAAGAATCTGTGTGTGCCAGGGGCTCTTGCATGTCTCTCTATCCATGGACAGAATGGTTTGTCTGTGCAAGGGTTTCCATAATGTCTTTGTTCTCATGAGTATGGAATGAACACTGAGAGTGAAAGTGTCAGTCACATTGCTTGCACACTCCTTCCTTTCTATACAAGCCACAGCAGTGCACACCCCCACGTATAGATATATTAAAAAGATAAGAATGGATAGAGATTTCCCACAGAGCTCTAACTCCGGCATAACTCACTTGTAACCTGGTGGCCAGGGGAATTTTTCCCCAGCTCTGTGTGAATATGTGTCCAAGAGCTGAAGGGAGCAGCATTCAGAAGCAGTTTCAGGATTTCTAGGCAGGAAATGGAGCTGACAACCATCCGTGTAACTCACTATATTCATCAGGATGAGCTGCTGGTTCTTTAGGAATATGGCAAATGGAGACACAAGGCTTGGGAAAAATCCCGGCTCTCTGTGGATTTATGCTATGGGGAGTGCAGCAGAAACACTTTGTGTCTGTTCTGGGGGACACAAGGTCCAAGGAGCTGCGGTGGCAGAAGGTGACCTGGGCTGGTGGCAGGTTAAGTCCTGTTTCATGACATTCAGAGTGGCACAGGACAAAGCCCCAATCCCCCCACCCCCCTGATGAAGTCTTTGTGTGACTGCACATCCTCGAGGAAAAGCTGCTGTCACACAATCCACTGGGATTTTTAAATTTCATTTGCAATAGTTTACATCCAAGTTGCAAACTGTAATATTTTTACAATCAAGACACTGTCATGCACAATCCATCTTTCAGTTGCCTATTGCTTCAACCACAATTTAAAATAACTTAATATTGGAAAAAATTCACCAAAATCTTTAAAAAAAAAGATGCTGACGTCAGTAAGCTGGATCCATGCCATCAGAACTAAGTAAATAACTTAGTTCTCTTTTTCAAAAAATCAGTTACCTCTTAATCCAAAGTTCTACAAGATTTGTCACTACACATTTATATTTTGCTTTCCTCTTTCATATATATTTGGTTTTCTTTTTTCTTTTTCTTTATAAGCAGACAATACGGCCTAAAAAAGGAATGTACACCAAAATGAGATACACTTTTGATAAACAATCAAAATGTACTCTTCTATTCTGTTTACTTTTGTTTGGATGCCCTGAAGAAAAAAATGTAGCAGAGACCAGTAGATGTGTGAAGTAGTTGCTTTGGACATAACTGGAGTTCAACACTGGTGACATCTTGTTCTCATCAAGAGTTGCAGAATTCTTTTACATATCTTGAGCCGTGTGTTTGCAGCCACAGCACCTTCACTGCTGTTGCACCACTGCACTTGAATAACTGTTATTCCCTCACAGAATTTGGGCTCTGCCCAAGAACAAGGTGCTGCAGTCCTTTGCTGCTGGTTCCCGTGTGGAGCAGCTCCCTTCCCGCTGGCTGAGCTGCTCAGGCCCTGCAGGGCTGAGGCTTTTCCCCACTGCTGGGCACAGACTGATGGAGCAGCACTGCTGAACACAGGGACACACAGAGGGAGCAGAAGCAGCTGCCTTTGTCCACCTGAAGCTCCAAGGCCCAAACTGTGAGCACACAGGGCTGGAAGAGACTGGCAGGCTCCCTGTTTGCTGTGCTGCCCCACTTGTGCCCAGCCCAGCTCTGCGGGAGGCAGAGGGAGAACAAGGGGCAGCTCCCTGCCAGCCCCAGCCCAGGGACCCCTCCAGCCCCGGGGCTTGGGGCACTGTCAGCACTCGCTGCTCCAGCCACCACTTCTGCTGGCGCTGACAGCAACAACCAAATGGTGGCTGATCCCCAGGGAGCAGCAGCAGTGCCTGGATCTGATCCCTCGCTCTGGGGCAGGGCTGCACAAATGACCCCCACAGCAGCAGCAGCAGCACATGGAGCTGACTTTCAGCACAGCCCCTGCCACTCTTCCCTCCCGTGTGCAGTGGTGTCACAGCAGCCTGAGGCACCTGGGAGCCCTCAGGGCCAGCAGGGACTTGAGATGGCAGCCCTGGGCTCCTGGAGGTTGTGCAAGGAACAGAGCTGGGGACTCCCTCTCCACATGGAGCTTCCAGATGGAAAAGGCTGCTGTGAGCAGGCAGCTCCAAGGGCAGAGAAAGGAGAGTCTCAACCACTGGATCTGTGCCACTTCCACAGTGCTGGGCAGCAGCCGCTGAGCACAGGGGGCACAGAGGGCACAGCAAGAGGAACAAAAGCAGGCAAGGTCAGAGACTGGGAAGAGCCAGACCTGGGAGCAGGAACAGCTGCTTCATTGCACTCTTGGAGAAAGCTCTTGGCTGCTTCAAAGCATTGAAAGGCATGAAGGGCAGAGAGGAGGCCACACCAAACAGTGCTCCTGTTTTCACAGCCTCCCCTCTCAGTGTCCCAGAAGGAATTGCATGAACTGTATTCTTCTCTGTCAGTTGTCTCGTTCAGTGTGAGCAGCTTAGCTCCACGAGCTGAAGGAGCTGAAGCCTTGGGCCTCAAGAGCTGAGCAAGAGGAAATGTTTTGAGCAAAGCAATGCTGCTAACATGGACCTGGCTGAATCCAGCAGATGGAATCCTGGAATTATGGAATCCTTTCTGTTGGGAAAGACCTCTGAGCTCATTGAGTCCAGCCGCTCACCCAGCAGTGTCAAGCCCAGCACTAAACCACGTCCCTCAAGTACCAAGGTCTGGACAACAGGCCCTGAGTGAGGCCTGAACAACAGGTCCTGAGCCAAAGGAGACCTCTGGATGAACCTTCCAACCAAAGATTATCTTTGTATCTGCTCATTAGCGAAATATGCATGGTCATTAGAGCTGTGATAGATGTATCCACTCATTAGTAAAACATGGATTGATATTTCTGGGTTTAGAAACTGGACAAGGCCATGAAATCCAACATCTGGCCTTGTCTGAGAGTTTACGATCAAAGTCAACTCCCTCGGTTCCTCCTTGAGCCCTGGCCAGGCTTTGGGTGAAACCCAAGAGGAGAATGAAAGCAGATGTTCCTGCACTAGAAGTGCTGTCAGTTTGTTTATTCAGCACTATCAGAGATGGGCCCTCTCACAGCCAGGTTGGAGCCTCACCTGTGGCTGGAGGCACCTGCAGGAATTCCCAGTGTCCGGGAGTGGCTCTGCAGTCCTTGGCTGGGACAGCTTCCCCCAGCTGATGTGTGGATGTGGGTGATGGGAAAGTCTGAGGGGACGTGGTGCTATCTCTTTCTTAATCACTGCAGGCAGTCTTTGGTAGTGATGATTGGGTGCATTGCTGAGCTTCTCCTTTGGTGATTCTTTGCAGTTTTGCATTAGAATAAATCACAGAATTCCTGAACTTTGTGTCTGTGTCTTTGGTGCTGACCCTGCTCCCCAGCAGAACAGACACTGCGGCCCCACAGAACCAAAGGTGCCGTGTGACACTGTGGGGCCTGGTGTGACCAAGGGTCAGTTGTGTCACTCTGTCACCAAGGACACCTCTCTGCCATTTCAGGAGCTCTTAGAACTGAGGGGCCATTGTGTCACTGCAGGACCTCATGGAACCAAGTGGACCATAGTGAAGCTTTGTGGTCTCATGGAACCAGGATGAAATTGTTACATTGCAGGGCCCCAAGGAATCAAGCAGCCATTTTGACTCTTCATGGCCTCCTGGAACCATGGAGACCATTGTGACACTGCAGGGACTGTATAACCAAAGGTCCATTGTTTTCCTCTCGCTGGCACTGCAGAGTCCAGACTCTCCCTGCCCCTGTCCCAGCCCCACAGAGCAGCAGAGTCAGGTCTGGCCCTGCAGCAGGGACTGGAGGCCATGGGGCTCAGGGACAGTGACTCTCTCTGCCTCCTGGAGATTTTCCCCCTGCAGATGTTTCCCTGTGCCTGATCTCTCCCTGCCAGCACTCACAGACCCCAGACCTCTGTGCACTCTCCCTGGCCCTACAGAACCCTGCCTGTTTGCAGGGCACTGGCTGGGGGCAGGTTCTGTTTGCAGCTTGGAGAAAGGACAGGTCAGACTCAGCCTGATGGGCCCTGATGCCGAGGCAACAAGATAATGCTTGAACTGTGCAAAAATCTGTAGTTGTGCAGAAAGAAATAGTTACCTTATAACAAGGAATGTGAATGATGCCCTTTTCAGAAATCAGCAAATTCAGCAGAGCAAGCTGGATTGGTTTGGCACGGCCTGGTTTTTGGCAGCAGGGGCACCATGACTATCCATGGGGGATGCAGAGAGCCACTCTTGGCCCATGTGGATCCATGGGGATGCAGAGATCCACTCTCAGCCCATGGGGATCCATGGGGATGCAGAGATGCACCCACAGCCCCTGGGGAGGTGCCCATCCCAGAGCGGGTGGATGCCTGGATGAGGCTGTGATCCAGTGGGAGACCCGGTGGAGAGAGGGGGCCCTGCTTCCAGGCTGGAGCAGCCTGTCCTTGGAGGACTGCACCCCGTGGGAGGAGAGACCCGTGCTGCAGCAGTTTGGGAGGACTGTGTGCCCGTGGGAGGGACTCACGTTGCAGCAGGTGCGGTAGGGCTGCTGCTTGTGAGAGTGGACCCATGCTGGGGCAGTTCATGGAGAACTGTATCCAGTGGGAGGGACCCCATGGCCACATGAGGGAAGGGTTCCTCTCCCAGAGCACCAGAACAAAATCTCTAGATGAAAGGAGAAAACGCCCATGCTCTGTCTCCCTGTGCTGTCATAGGATGGAGGGAGGGGCTTTGTGGAAAAAAGGTGTTTGAAGGGTTTCTTTTACCTCTCATTATTCTCCTCTGATTCTGTTAGTATTAAAAATCACTTTGCAACTTAAGCTGAGCCTTTTTTGCATTTGAAATATTTCTCCTGATTCTTATCTCTCTCATGAAGTGTTTGTTATTGTTTTTTTCCTTCTCTGCCCAGCTGTGGCAGGGGAGGATGAGTGAAGGACTCTTGTGGGTGCCTGGCAGTGGGCCAGTGTCCAACCATGACACAAGGTAACTGCAAACAGCTGACCCCTGGCTATTTGAGCAGGCAATCTTATAGAGCTTGTGCAGGAAGCTGGGGTAATAAGTTCAAGCCCCAGGAAGTTTTCTGAGCCTTCATCAAAATGTCCACCAGGAGGGTGACGAGCACCGCATGCAGAGACCACGCATGTGCTACAAGGGCTTACATAATCATGTGATTAGAAAATATGTTGCAACATGAAGGTTTGGAAAGTATAATGAGAACATTAAAAAAATAAGGTATAAAAGCTAGTACTGTGTGAGGAACAGACAAGTGAGTTTGTGGTGGAGCTATCCCACTCACTCCCAGCAATGACTAAATAAATACTGTTTTACAGACCTTATACTATGAAGTACTGTTTTCTTGCCTAGTTCTCCTAGTTTTTCTACCCATCTCATTGCCTACAAAATTGGACGTACCAGCAGGAATTCCCAGATGCTGGGAGAGGATCTTTATTCCTTGGCTATGAAAGAATCCTTCTGTTGATGTGTGGAACCAAGGAGATTATTCTGACACTGCAGGGACTCTTATAATCAGGGATCCATTGTTTTCCTCTCGTGCCCCAGCCCTGCAGAGCAGCCCAGACCTGTCTGTCCCTGCAGCAGGAACTGAAGGCACTGGAGGTCAGGAACAGCCACTCTGTGTCTGGAATGCTCAGGGCATGCTCAGCTCAGGCAGCTCGTGCAGCCCCAGCCCCAGCCCTGCTGCCCAGCACAGCAGCACAGAGTTGGCCCCGGGGCTCCTCAGGCAGCTCCTGCTGCCCCAGGGACAGGGCAGCCTCTTGCCAGGGCTCCTCTGCACAGCCACGGGCTCCTGCTCTGCTCCTGGCACATGCCAGCTGCCCACAGAGCCTTTCCCAGGGGAACACGTCTGTGCTGGCCTGAGCAGCCATTGCTGCAGCCCCTGCCCTGCTGCCCACAGCCCCGAGCTGGGGCTGCTGCTCTGCAGAGCACGGGGGCTGTGCTGCCCGGGGCCCTGGGCTGCCTCTGCTGGGCTCTGCTGCTCAGGCTGGGAGACAGAGGCAGCTGATGCTGCTCCCTGCACTGACCCCCTCCCACACAGGCTCTGCTGGGGCCATGGAGGCTGCTCAGAGGTGCCTGCCTTGTTCCAGGGCTGCCCCATGGCCTTGGGGCTGCCCTGCATCGTCCTGGGGAAGTTCCCTGAGGGTCAGACCAGTCCGTGCCCAGACTCCTTTCCCTGTGCCTGCTGTGTCCCCTGGGGCTGCAGAGCTCTCCTGGCTCACAGCAGACATTCAGTCCTTGATCTCGGGGTGAGCCCACCCTGGCCAGGCCTGTGCCCAGGGAGCTCCACTCCCTGCTGATCCCTGGCACACACTGTCCCTGCAGGTGCCCTGTGCTCTCCTGGCAGCCCCCAGAGCCCTCCAGACAAACCTTCCCCTGCCATCAGCCCTGGCACAAGCTGCAGAGCCCCAGCCAGGTTCAGCACAGACCATTCCCCATCTGATGGGCCCTGGCCACCAACAAGCAGAACCTGACCCAGCCCTGAGTGCCCTGAAGGCCACACTGGGACCCTGATCTCATCCCACTGAGCCCTGGGAGAACAAGGAACACAAGGAGCCTCTCCAGGTTCTGTTCCTTGGGCCTGTTCCTGAGAGTGACTCTGCAGGGAGAGCAAAGCCTTCCTGCCCTGCCCTCAGGAGATCCCTTTGCTGCTGCAGCTGCTGTGCTGGAGCCCAGCTGTGTCCCAGCAGTGCCCATGGCCTGTCCCTGCCTGTGGGCACAGTACGGACACGCAGCAGGACAGGGACCAAGCTGCCAGAGCACTCGGGCCTGACAGCCACAGCAGGGCTGGGAAGGAGAGGCTGGAGTTGGGAAGAGCAGGTGTGGGAAGAGCCAGGGCCATTGTCCCTGGCTGTGCTGCTGTGCTGGGAGTCTCTTCCCTCCACCTCTGCTCACAGGCACTGCCCCTGCAGAGACAGAGAAAGGATGAGGAAGCATCTTGGACACCCAGGGCAGAGCAGACACTTTATTTTAAATAAATGCACAGTGATGATGGCTCCTTACTGTCACTGTTTATCACAAGCATGGGAGATGCTGATGTAGCAATACTGTGACTAATGGCATCATTTTTGGAAATAATATATTTTAAAAAAAATTAAAATACACCAAATAGAATAAGAAGAAGGACACATGGCAGAAACCAGTCTGGGCCTGGAATGAATTCCATTCTGAATGCTATGCAGAAACAAAGAGGCACTTGATTGTTGGTCATGTTCCTCAGGCCATCCTCACGCTCCTGGTTCCTCAGGCTCTAGATGAGGGGGTTCAGTGTTGGAGGCACCAGCGAGTACAGAAGTGACAGTGTCAGATCCAGGGATGGGCACCAGGGTGGCACAGGTGACCTTTAGGCTTTGCAGGGCCCAGGCACAAGGGCTGTGCCCGAGTCAGGGCTGAGCTCACACTCTGTGGGCTGGGGCAGAGCCCAGGCAGAAATCAGCCCCTGCCCCAGCAGCTCTGCAGTGGTGGCCACCAGGCCGGGTTGCCAAGGGAGGCTTCTGGCCATGGCCTGCAGGGAGCTGCTGCTGCCAAGGTGCCTTTGGTGTCCCAGGCTCTCCTGGCACAGCTCTCGGCACTCTGCACTTGTGCCCAAGGCCTTCACTGTGTTGGGGCTGGCCTGGGGCTTTTCCTGCAGCGGGACCTGGCCTGGCCATGGCACAGGAAAGGCAGTTCCTGCTGGAGCAGGAGGCTCTGCCTGGAATGGGCTCAGACAACTCCAACAAGGCTCTGTTTGCAAAGCCCCCAGTGGGAAATGAAGAAGGCAGGGATGGGGGGAAGGTCATGCTTCTTTTGGAGTGAATAATGCTGAAAGCAGCCTGACTCCTCCATCCCAAAGTTCAACATCCTGAGAGGGAGCTGAAGCTGTGGTGGAGCTGGAAAAATGCCCAGAGAAAGGAACAACCAAGTGACACCACTGAGAGCTTCTGCAGAGCTGCTGAGCTGGCACAGCTTGGGCACATCTGACTGACAGGGCAGCACTTCAGACTAGAAGGGCCCTTCCCCAAATTTTACCTGTAGCATCTCCTGACATTTCCCTTCTTGGTGGGGTATGGAGATTCTTCCCTTGAGTGGTGACACCCCTCAAGGTCACTGCCTGAGGCTGAGATAAAGAGATTTGCCAATGGTCATTGGTCTGAGGGATTGACACCCATCTCCACTTAATGACTGATTTTGCTTTAATACAATTGCTTCAAAATTGCTTCCTAGAGCACTCTATTAAAATAGGTGTTACAGCTCCTACCCTATGGGGTAGGAAATGCTGATTAAGACCTTTCTGTCTAATCATGATCTTAATCAGTCATATCTATATGTGCACAAATATTTCTGGTTTGCCATCCTTATTGTTGTGGGACAAAGTTGTACAAATTTCAGTTCCAACTGTATAATCCTTTACACAGAAATCCTTGACAAAGTTTGGGTCTGGGGTTGGATCCAGGCACTCCCAGGCTCCTCTCACAGAAGGAATTTAGAAAGCTTGGGGGTCCTGGTTTGGGGGAGCCTGGGGGTGTGATTGGGGTATTGGGTCTTTTGGGAACCTCATGACCCAACTGGAGCCTCTTTAACAAACTTTGCCTGAAGCTGCCACTCTGCCCATGACAGGAACCCCTGTGAGTATCTGTGACATCCCGGGTTCTTTGGCAGCCTGGAGACTCCTGGGATGTCCCCATGGAGCCCTGTGAGTTTCTGTGACCTCGCTGTTCTTCACGAGCACAGGGATGTCACCACTGGACTCCTGCCACTGCCTGGAACAAATTGGCTCCTTGGCAGTGTACAGACACCTCTGTTGTCACTGTGCAGCCCTGTGACTGTCTGTCACCTCATGACCCTTAGGAAGATTAAGGACCCCTGGGATGTCACCATGGAGCCCCCGTGACTGAGTGTGACCAAACAGATCCTCAGGAGCCCAGAGACCCCTCAGATGCCACCATGGATCCACTGTGCCTGCACGTGAGTTCACGGCTCTTTATAAGCTGGAATCCCCGGAATCTCTTCAATCTGCTCTGCTGAGGATGCATCCTCTGCAACTTGAAAGTTTTCTGAGGAATTTTAGCTCTCCACAGGCTTGCTCAGTCTTCAGTTCTCTGGTTCAGGAATTCAGTGGCAAAGGCTCATTAATATTTCAAAACACCCAAAACCAGACAAGCTCCTGGGAATAATTTAATTTAAATTCTTCAATTGTTTTGTGGTTAATTCTACACATTTCAGAAGTGCATTCAAAGAAAATATACTATATCTTTAAAAAAAGCAGAGAGATTTTTGTCCTATTTCATTTTCTTTTCTTGTTTATAGATTCATATCAGTGATCCCCAGTTGATATTCATCCTGAGCACCTCCTAGTGCAGTTTGAATAGATGTGAAAATCAAAACCCTTCATGGCTGACAATAAATCACACCTTGTCCCTACCCCACCCCACCATTTCCCTCCTCCAGCCCCTGGGACTCAGAGCAGCCTTGTGCAAATCTGAGCTTCCTCCACTCCAGGCTGCACCTGCAGCTTTCAGCTCCTTGGCACCAACTCCCACCTGCTTTCCTTGCAGAAGGAGCTGCCTGAGAACAGAGGGATGTTCATTTATTGTCAGTCAACAAAACCAAGGGAAGGCACAGCCCCATGAAAAACAGAAGTCCAGCCAGTGACACAAACAGAGGGGAAGATCAGGATTCCTTCTCCTGCCATCACACAATTCCAGGAAATTCCTGGTCTCTCCTGGTGGGAAAACTTTGGCATTTCTTAAAAGTGCTCGAATGACTCAGCTAATGAAGATGTGCTTGTGCACCTCGCAAGCTGCAGGTCCTGTACAGCCCTGCAGGGCTCCTGTCCCATCTTCTCTGCTCCAGTGTAAAACAGGGATGTCCCAGGATCTTTAGAGAGCTGAACTGGAAAGGACCTCAGCAAGTCAGCAGCCCAAGCTGTCAGAAACTGGGCCAGATCAAGTGGTTCAAGGCTTGATTTGGTCTGGATTGGAAAATCCCAAAGGACAGGGAGATGGCAGCATCTCAGCACCTGGCTGAGCCCATGGGAGCAAAGGTTTCCTCCTGTCCTGGATGAAGCTCCCCTCTTTCACCCTATATCATTGTATTTTGTCTCCCATCAGGCCCCTGGTGAAGAGCCTGGCTCTGTGTTCTCCATCACCTCCTCGGTGGCACTGCCAGGCTGGCATGAGGAGCCCCTCAGCCTTCCCTGCTCTGGGCTGGACAAGCCCAGCTCCCTCAGCCTCTGCTCAGAGCCAAAGGGCTCCAGCCCCACCTTGGGGCCCTTCCCTAACCCTGCTGAGGCTGCCAGACATCTTTCCTGCCCTGGGGAACCCAACCCAGGCCACAGTGACCTGGATCATGCACGTCCTTGGTGTCCTGGTCACACAGCCCAGCCCCTTGTCTCCGTGTCAGGCTCTGGGGTTGATCCTGTGGAACATCCATGGTGAAACTGTGGCTCCAGGTGCACTGGGGGGATTCTGGGGGACAGGGGACCCTGCTGGACATGAACAGCATTGGACTTCATGGGGGAAACTGTGAGGGGGTCTGGGGTGGAGTGACCAACCCAGTGACCTCACACAGCTGGTCTCTGATGTCACAACTCACTCTGCGATGTCACACAGCCACCCTGTATTGTCACAGCCAGCTCTGTGATGTCATAATCTGCTCTATGATGTCTGACCTCTGCCCTGTGATGTCACTGATTGCTCTGTGATGTCACAGAGATGTCCTATGATGTGCTTGCTGCTCGATGACCTCCCCTAACCCACTCTGTGATGTCATAACCCACTCTGTGACCTCATGTTACCAGATGATAAATGCTCTGCACATTGTGAGCTAACACAATGCTCATTCTCCAAAACCACTGGCCCATGGAAACCACACAATGCCCACTGTGTAAGAAGGGGAACTGGAAATTCTCCAGCCTCAGTGTCCTGCCAGCTCAGCCAGGCTGACTGGAACATTGGGGTCTGTGACCACCAGGAACCACCAGAGAGACCCCCAGGACAGAAGTGTGTGTGCAAAAGGGAGGGGAAATATGCAAATGATTTCAGGGAACTGATTATCACAGGTATGTTTAGTCCAGGACCATCAATGAATATGTATCAAAAATAGATAATATAAGCAAAAACTTTCCTGTACTCAGCATGCATGGCTTTGGAAGGAGCTGTTCCCCAGTGCATCCAGCCAAATAAACAATGCTGCTTATAAATGCTACATTGGTGTTAAGGAGTTTTTTACGCAACCAAATTTTTGATAGCACTCCCACTGCCAAGGAAAGTTCTGTCTGTTGCTGTTCACAAACAGAGAAGGGCTGGTGGGAGATGGGGTGGTTGGTCAGTGGCTGCCTGGGGTGCAGTGACTATGAAATCATCAAGTTTCCAATATTCTGTGAAAGAAGGAGAGGCACCAAAAAACATCTACACTGAAATTATGGAGGTCAGACTTTGGTGTCTCTAGGATGCAGATTTAGGAAGTACCGAATCAGGTATTGATGTTTTTAAGGGAAACAGCCCTTAAAAACAAGGGGTTCCAGGAAGGATGGACACACACCAAGAAAAAAGTCTTAAGGGAGAAGGAGGAATCTGTCTCACTGTGCTGAAAGATGAGCCAAAGACAGAAATGACTGGCCTGGCTGCCCATGACAGTTTTGAGGGAATTCAAGAAAAAAAGAGGTTGCATCCCGTTTGGACAGAAAGTCAGGAAACTCAGGAACAGTTTATGGATGTGTTTAGGTCATGCAGAAGAAGAGATGTGAAAGCTCAGTTAGATGATAACCTGGCCACTTCTGTGAAAAATAATAGAAAAGATTTCTATAAATGAATTAATAGCAAAAGCTGGGACAAGGAGAACGTCTAGTCTTTATTGGATGCAGTGGGGAATATTGTAATTAAAGATGAGGAAAAGCCTGAAATAGCTTTCACTTTCTTTCCCTTACTTTTCAAGAATAACAACTATTGTCCTGAGCTGGTAGATGGGCCCAGGGAGGACAACAGCCCCCCTGTCATCCAGGAGGAAGCAGCTGGCGACCTGCTGAACCACTCAGATGCTCACAGGTGTCTCTGGGACCAGATGGGATCCATCCTAGGGGGATGAAGCAGCTGGTGGATGAGCTCACCAAGCTGCTCTCCATCATTTCTCATCAGTCCTGGCTCACCAGGGAGGTCCCAGAGGACTGGAGGTGCCAATGTGAGCCCATCCCCAAGAAGGGCTGGAAGGAGGATCTGGGGAACTCCAGGCCTGTCAGCCTGACCTCGGTGCCCAGCAAGGTTCTGGAACAGATCACCTTGAGAGCCATCACACGGCACCCACAGGATGGCCGAGGGATCAGACCCAGCCAGCGTGGATTTCAATGTCTGCATTGATGCTTTGGATGAGGGGATTGAGTCCACCATCAGCAAATTTGCAGATGACACCAAGCTGGGTGTGAGTGTGGATCTGCTGGAGGGTAGGAGGGCTCTGCACAGGGACCTGGAGAGCCTGGATCCAAATCAAACAATGTGAAGTTTAACAAGACCAAGGTCTGGATCCTGCACTTTGGCCACAACAACCCCTGCAGTGCTACAGGCTGGGGACAGAGTGGCTAGAGAGCAGCCAGGCAGAAATGGACCTGGGACCCTGATGGACAGCAGGCTGGACATGAGCCAGCAGTGTGCCCAGGTGGCCAAGAAGGCCAATGGCACCTGGCCTGAATCAGGAATGGTGTGGCCAGCAGGAGCAGGGAGATCATTCTTCCCCTGTGCTCAGCATTGGCAAGGCCACACCTTGAGTGCTGTGTCCAGTTCTGGGTCCCCAATTTAGGAAGGACATGGAGGGGCTGGAGCATGTCCAGTGAAGGGGAACAAAGCATGTGAGGGTCTGGAACACAAGTCCTGTGAGGAGTGGCTGAGGGAGCTGGGGTTGTTTATCCTGGAGAAGAGGAGGCTCAGGGGACTCAAGGTGGTGTCAGGGCACAGGTTGGACTTGATGATCTCCAAGGTCTTTTCCAACTTTGCTGATTCTGTGATTCTCTGAAACCACCCTTGCAGCAGTTGCAGGATGAGCCCTGGGCCTCCTCTTCAGAAGGTCCAGCAGCCCAGGTCCCTCAGCTTCTCCTCACAGCCCCAAAGCCCATCCTGTCAGTCCTGCAGAGCCTCTGCAGCCCCTCCTCACTGCCCAGAACAGGGAGCCCCACAGCCAGACACAGCAGCCCAGATGTGCCCCCCTGGCCTGTGGTGCCTCTGGCATAGTTTGGGTGACCTCACTGACATAGTTTGGGGCCACAGGAAAAACCAAAACTTATAACCAAAAAACAAGTGTTATAAAATTGACTTTTATTACAAGTGATGTGTAGAAAATGGCAATCAATTTAATGTTTCTGAAATTGTCCAGTGATCAGACTCCACACTGCAGCCTTGAGCTCCTGGTTCCTCAGGCTGTAGATGAGGGGGTTCAGGGCTGGAGGCACCACCGAGTACAGAACTGACAGTGCCAGATCCAGGGATGGGGAGGAGATGGAGGGGGGCTTCAGGTTGGCAAAAAAGCCAGTGCTGAGGAACAGGGAGACCACGGCCAGGTGAGGGAGGCAGGTGGAAAAGGCTTTGTGCCGTCCCTGCTCAGAGGGGATCCTCAGCACGGCCCTGAAGATCTGCACATAGGAGAAAACAATGAACACAAAACAGCCAAATGCTAAACAGGCACCAACCACAAGAATCCCAAGTTCCCTGAGCTTGGAGTGTGAGCAGGAGAGCTTGAGGATCTGTGGCACTTCACAGAAGAACTGACCCAGGACATTGCCTTGGCACAGGGGCAGGGAAAATGTATTGGCTGTGTGCAGCAGAGCACTGAGAAAGCCACTGGCCCAGGCAGCTGCTGCCATGTGGGCACAAGCTCTGCTGCCCAGGAGGGTCCCGTAGTGCAGGGGTTTGCAGATGGACACGTAGCGGTCGTAGCACATGATGGTCAGGAGGGAAACCTCTGCTGAGATGAAAACCACAAACATAAAAACTTGAGCAGCACATCCTTCATAGGAGATGTTCCTGGTATCCCAGAGGGAATTGTGCATGGCTTTGGGGACAGTGGTGAGGATGGAGCCCAGGTCGGTGAGGGCCAGGTTGAGTAGGAAGAAGAACATGGGCATGTGCAGGAGGTGGCCGCAGGCTACGGCGCTGATGATGAGGCCGTTGGCCAGGAGGGCAGCCAGGGAGATGCCCAGGAAGAGGCAGAAGTGCAGGAGCTGCAGCTGCCGTGTGTCTGCCAATGGCAGCAGGAGGAAGTGGCTGATGGAGCTGCTGTTGGACATTTGCTGTCTTTGGGCATCGTGTACTGTTGGAAGAAGACATTGACGAGGTAGAACACATTTTCTTTAGTCAATTCTATGCTCTTTCATTAGGAATCCCCTTACAATTCTCTTTTCTGGGGGAGAAAATTCCCTTAACATTTTTAATTTTGAGTTTTTGTTTGTGCTACTGAGTTACTGCCTCATCTTCAGCATTTCTCTCACCCTGAGCTCTGGGGAGACCAGAGGGAAAACAGAGTTCCCTGTCCTTCAGCGCAGTCAGACCTCCTTGTCCCCACAGAGTCACCTTTCGCTTATTACACCTCGCTCTAGTTCACGACGGACAGAAATAAAAAATGCTTGGAAAATAAAATGGACTTCTTGAAGGCTACAATTTCAAACTTAATTTCTCTGAACTCTTCTCACTTTTTCTGTTCAGCTGGATGGGGACAGATTGCAAGGTCTGGTCTGTCTCTCTGCTGCCTGGAGTTGTGCCTCATGGGAGATGTTTCTCTCTATCCAGAGAATCAGGATATCTTGATTTTCTGTATCCAGAGAATATATATATCCTCTGTCCCTGCTAGTGCCCCCGGAGCCCATCCCAGCCCTGGGGGCTCAGCTCTGCCCTGCACACCCCTCCCAGCACAGGGCACTGCCCAGGGGCAGCTCCCTGGCAGCAGGGCCTTACGGGCAGCTCAGACAAACAGAGATGCTGCAAGCCAAGGTGCTGCTGGTGCTGTCTGTAGGCAGAGGAGGGAGAGGAGGCACTTTCTGAGGGAGCTCTGAGGCAGATCTGCTGATCCCCAGGGTGACAGTGCAGGAGTCTCAGGGACACAGACAACCCTGACAGCCCCCTTCCCTTTCCTTTATGAGAAAGCTGAGAGCAGCCCTGGCCATGCAGCACCATCTCCACAGCAGGAGGAATCTGCCCTGGTGGGGGTCGCTCCTTCCACCTCCAACTTCTCCCCACAGTCCATGGGAGCTCCCAGGCAGGCTGAGAGCTGCCCCTGGCAGGTGGCAGATGCCCTGGCCTGGCCAAGAGCCGTCAGGGCTGCAGGAGCTGCTCTGCACGACAGCCCTGGGCACCCCTGGCTGCAGCCCCAGCTTCAGCCCCTGCAGCCGTCCCTGGCAGCAGGAGCCGTCCTGCCCTGTCCCTCTGACGGTGCCCAGGGCAGCCCTGCTCTGGAGCACATCCTCCCCCAAAGCAGAAAGGGCAGCAGAGCCATCCTTACAGTGATGTCAGTCCTGTCGTGGGTCAGCTTGAGGAGATCCCTGCAGCCAGAGACTTACTGTGTCAGGAGTGGTGATGATTTCTCCAGGAAGACACTCAGAATTTTCAGAAGGTGTGAAGATTTCTCGGTGAATAATCTCAGAATTGTATTTCCAGTTGATTTAAGCCTCTTTCTGCTTCACTCCTCTCAGGTACCTGCAGGCAGTTCCCTCAGCCCTGCTGGGCTGGGAGAGGAGCTGCTCTTCAGGGGAAATGTCTCTTTGAAGGTCTTCATGCTTGCAAGGAGCTGCCTCTGTGCCAGAAGCCCAGCCCAGCTCAGCAGCACAGACACAACACAAGGATTTTAATGACTCTCTCAGGGCTTTGGTGGTGTTTACATCAGTCTCAGTCCCTAAGAGTTTTCAAAAAACTTTTCAAGAACTCAAAATTAAGTTGGAACACTGAAGTTTCTTGAAGTTTTAATGGATCCCACTGAGGGGCTTGACTGAGAAAGTGTCCCCATGTTCCAGTTAGAGCTGAACACTGCAGCCAGTGATGACAGGTGGGGACAAACAAGGCAAAGGTGTCTCTGATCCTCAGCAAACCCAGATGTGTTTCAGGAATGCAAAGGGCCAAGGCCTGAGCCCCAGCCCCTGCCAAGGCAGATCCTGTCCCTCCCTCAGTGCTCAGGGCTCTTCCCGGGACACTGGGATGTGGGGATGTGCAATGCCAAGGGCAGCACCATGGGGCGGCCCCTGCCAGGCTGCTGAGCAGGGACAAGGAGGCCATGAGGCCCCAGGCCTGCCAGGGTCACTTGTCTCGTGCTCATGGCTCAGGCCCAGGGCCAGCAGCCATGGCCCAAGTGCTGCAGGAGTTGGCTGTGTCAGGGCCTTTCAGCTGCTGCCCATCCCTGTGCCCTCTCCAGCCCAGGCTGTCCTACGGTGTCCATGCCCTGCGCCTCTGTCCCTGCAGGCTGTCGTCATCCCCCGGCTGCCCCACCTCGCTGGCCCCTTCCTCTGCTGACATCTCTGTGTCCTGCCTGCCTCTGCCTGGGCACACAAAGCCTTGGGCTGCTCCAGATTCCTTCTGAGGTTTGTGTTGCACCACAGCCCTACCCTGGAAGAGAAATTCCTTTCTCTCGGTTCCCAGCCAGGTCTCTTCAGCTGCCCTTAGCCGTATTTTTTTCCTTCTTTGGCTCTTCTCTATTACATCAAAAGGATCCACCATCTCTGAAACCACGCTTCAATTCCAGTCAGGGCTCCTTTCCCCTGTCTTTTGTCTTGACTCCACTGAGCACAGAGCTCCTTTGTCCCTGTGTTGTGGTCATGCCCTTGAGGCCATGGATAGCTGGATAAGAAGGACGGCTCTTTTCTAGAGGATGGAAACTGTAGAACCCCGGTGTTTTCCAGGCAGATGAGGGGCACTCACCATAGTCGAGGCAAGTGTGGGAGGCAGTCACATGTCGAGGCAAACATGACAAGTTTGTTTTTGCTGCTTTTGTCTGAGAGCAACCCTTGGATATGTGGGGAGTTCTGGAGGTGAAATTCCATTTCATCTGTGGGTGTCTGACCAGAATGACAGCTCTTCTCCACAAGAAGAGAAGGACAGAGCCCCAGTGTTGCTAAGGCAGATGAGAGCTGGCCCTCAGGAAGCCAAGGGAACCTAGACATTCCTGGAAGCGTTTTTTTGGAACTTTTCCTTGGATATAAGGAACTTTGGAGGTAGATTCCCAATTTTGGCAATGGATGCCTGGACTTGAAAATGTTTTTTCCATGGGAAGAGAAGCACAGCCCCCCAGTGTTTTGAAGGCAGATGAGAGGTGGGCTCCAAGAGGCCAAGGCCATCCAGAGCTCTCTGTCCTGGCTGGTCTCATATATGAACAACTCTTGGATAAAATCAAATAAGGAGGTAGAATCCAAATTTTGGCTATAGGCACCTGGAAGAGAGGACAGCTCTTGCCTACAGTGAGGAAAGCACAGAACTCCAGGGTTTCAGGTACAGATGAGAAGAGCCCTCAACATGCCAAGGTCAACTGGACCAGTTAGGCAGTCCCCAGATGCCAAGCCAACCAGATCTGTTCCGTATTCCCTTAGATCCATGGGGCCTTGCAGCATCACAATTGCGCCTTGGTTCCATGAGGCCCCATAGTATCACAACAGAACTTTGTTTCTATGAGGCCCAGCAATATCACAATGGTGTCCTTGCCTCTGAAGTGGCACATTGGCCCCTTGCTTCGATGAGGCCTTGTAGTGTCACTGTGGTTTCCTTGGTTCCATGGGACTGCACTGTGACACAATGGCCCATTGGTTCCATGAGGTCACAGAGAGCCACAATGGCTCCTTGCTTTTATTGGGCTCCCCAGGATCACCATGGCCCTGCTGGTTCCACAAGGCCTGTCTGTGTCACACTGGGCCCTTGCTCCCTGGGTACCTGTAGTGTCACAATGGCTTCTTCCTTCCATGAGACCTGGCAAGGTCACAATCGTTACCTCAGTTCTATGAGGGCCTGTGGTGTCACAATGGCCCCTGGGTTCCATGGAGACTCCAAGAATGGTCTCGTTGCTTCCATTCAGCCCTGCAGTGTCACAATGGCTCTTTGGTTCCTCAAGGCCTGCAGAGCCCTTGACTCACAAGGCCTCTGTCATGGTTTGGATTCATGAGTTGAGATGAGGACTGGGAGAAAAACATTCTATGGGCAAAATAGGTTCAAATTTAAAGGTATAAAGTAAATTTATTATTAAGAGTCAAAGGAGGATAATGAGATGTAAAACAAGATTTAAAATACATTTTTTTCTCCCCAGCCCCTCCCTCTTTCCAACCAATAACGCAGGGAGACAGGGAGTGGTGTTTTTATCACTTTGTCACCCGAGATATTTTTCTGTTTGCTCAGGGAGAGGAGTTTTTCTTCTGCTATGTCGTGAGTCCCTGCCATGGCCAGTCTTTTCAATGCTGTTGCGTTGTGGGACACTTCTTCATGGGGTGCAGTCTTTTAAGGATAGGCTGCTCTAGTTTGGCAGGAAAGGTTTTCTCTCTTTATCTCTAGGAGCAAGGGCCCTCTCTTTATGTTCAGGTCTCTCACTGGATCACAGTTTCCTCTGGCATCTACCTGCTCCAGCATGAGCACTTTTCCCACAGGCTGCGAGCAGATCTCTGCATCCCCCATGGACTTCATAGATTACATGGGCACAGTTTGTTTCACAATGGTCCTCACCACAGTTTGCAGAGAAATTTTGGCTTCAACTCTTAGAGCATTTCCTTCCCCTCCTTTTCCACTGATCTTGGTACCACCATGTTGTTTTCTCTTACATGTCTCTTATGTCCTCTTCTCTATCTGAAAGAAGAATTGCTGCCTGTAGGTACCATTGCCAACAAGTTCCACTAATTTAAAGATTCTTTCAGGATCTTGTAGTGCCAAGAGGTTGATTTTGTCTGATTTCCATGTTGGAAAATCGCTCTTCATTTTTCCACCACTGGCCATGTGGCTCTTGCAGTGGTGGTGCTATTTAATGCCTTTCTTCATGTGGGGCACCGAGATGGAGAAGCTGCCATCGCTGTCCCTGCCCTCCTGCCCATGGCATGGCTAGCTAGGGGCAGCCAGGAAGGAAAGGCTCACTGTGGGCTGCACTGAAATGGCAGCGGCTGCAGTGGTGCATCGATGTGATCCATGCTGGGATGTCCTGGCAGCGGTGGCTCATGACCATTGGAAACAACTGCATGTGTGTTGATTTTCTTCCTTAAATATGCCATCACAGAGGTGTTACCAACTTCTCTAATTGGGCCAGCAGCATGTCCATCTTCAGAGCAATCAGAGATTTGCTCTACTCTGCATGGTGGAAGCTTCCAATAGCTTCTTACAGAAGCCAGCTCTGTTGCATCTCCTGCTGACAAAAACGAGGCCATGTAAAACAAGTCTCAGAGTATCATAATGGTCTCTGGAATTCCATGAGGTACTGCAGTGTTTCAATCGTCTCTTTTGGTTCTGCAGTATCACACTGGTACCTTGGATTCATGAAGCCCTGAAGTACGGAATGGCACCTTGATTCCCTTGGGCGCCTCACTGTTACATGAGTTCTTAGTTCCATGGAGCCCTGCAGTGTCACAATGGTCTCCTTGGTTCCATGGTGGCACGGTGTCACAATGGCCCCTCTGTTTTACAAGGCCCCAGAATGTCACAATGGCCCCTTGCTGCCACGAGGCCGTGCAATGTCACAATGGTCTCATTGGTTCCCTGAGGCCCTGCTGTTCCACAGGGGCCCTTTGGTGTCACAAGGCCTTGAAGTATCACAATAGTCTCAGCAGATTCGACCACTGGTTCACGATGGTCTCCTTGGTTCCATATTGCTTCATCGTGTACCAATGGTTCCTTGGTTCCACAGTCAGAATGTCCCTGTGGTCTCACGGCACCCCACAGTGTCACTATGATCCCCTTGATTCCATGAGGCCCTTCTCTGCTACAATGACCCCTTGGTTATACAAGGCCCTGCAGTGGAACAATGGCCTCTTCCAGTGGGTCCTGACATGTCCTAATGGTCTCCATGGTTCCATGAGGCCCCCCAATGTCAGTAATGGACTTTTGGTTCCATGAGCTTTCCTACTTCCAGCAACAGTCTCCTTGGTTCCACAGTATCACCGTGGACCCTGTGTTCCATGAGGTTCAGTGGTGTAACATGGACACCGTGATCCCATGAGGTTCTGTGGTGTCACAATGGACTCCTTGGTTCTGCAGCCCTGCTGTGTCACAATGGACCCGTAGTTCCATGAGGTTCCGTAGTGTCACCATGGTCACTTTGGTTCCACAAGGCCTTGCTGTGCCACAATGGCCCCTTGGTTCCATGAGGTTCTGTACTGTACACAGATTCTCCTTGGTGTGGGAGGACAGATTGAAAAGAGAGTAGAGATAGTGCTGAAGGGAATCTTGCCCCTGATAAATTGCAGCTGTAGTTATTCCCAAGAGTGGGAACAGCCTCCCCCTTACAAGATCCCTTGCCCTTAAAAGATCCCAATGAGACAATGAGAGTGAGTGTTATAACACACAGAGTTGGCTGGTCAAGAGTCAGTTGGAGTCTGCAGGCTGTGCTGTGAGGAAGGAAGGTCAAGTGGTCGTGTGAGGGATGGGCAGGGTCAGGCAGTGATGCAAGGCACAGGAAAGAGTTAGCCCATCCTCAAAAAGGAAGAGAGGAGGAAGAGAGCAGGAGTCAGAAGGCTTTGTGGAGCTGCCCATGGGTAGGCTACAGAGAGAAAGGTATACGAGTTTTGGAAAATATGGGACTAACACCTGTGTCAGTCATGGCTCCACTGTCAACTGGTGCCCCGTATGAGGACTGGGTGAAAATGAATGGGGACCCTGACATGATCCTGAAAAACTAAGAGCAGTAGGATGGTGGAGCCCAGCCAAACTGAGCCAGGCGAACAAAGAGCCTGAAGAAATGAGCCAGGCAGACCTGAGAGCCTAAAAAATCCAGGCGAGTTGCAGCCAGGTGGACCTGAGAGCCTAAAACCAATGTCGGCAGACCTGAGAGCCCAAGAGTCTGGATGACTTATGAGACACCGACCCAAAGATGCGGCTGCAGTTTGTGGGGTCCTGGGGCGGCACTTGTCAGTGTTCACAGCAGCACGGTGTAGCTAGAAGCAGTGGCAGAGCTCTGAGAGGAGGAGTCAGTCAAGAAAAGCTTGGAGTGACCAAGTAACTCAAAAAAAAAAAAAAAAAAAAAAAAAAAAAAAAAAAAAAAAAGAGAAAAAAAGGAAAAACAAAGGCGACCATACTCAAAGAAAAGAAACGTCATTAAAATGAGTTTAGAACTACAAGAAGTGGAGTGTTAAAAAGATTAAGACAAGAGGGAGAGAAAGAGTAAGGAGAGATGTTGCTTCATCAACAAAAAACCCCCAGAAATTGCAGAAGATAAAAACAACAAATCTAAAAAACGAACAAGGGAATTTACTAAAACAGCAGTGAGAGCTGGAGTCAGATTAGTTCTATTATTCAGTTCCATGTGTTTATTTGCTGGTGAAACATACATATTCTATTCAATAGTTAATATTCCATAGGCATAAGTTCCAGAGGCATAGATACCAAGAGGCATAAGTGCAAAAGCTAGTATTTCATGATCTGTTAGACTGATGCTCTATACTGTTAAGAGCAAAGCAAACAAAGAAGAGAAGGTTAACAATTAATGAGAAATGGAACAGAAAAGTTTGTTATGCCACTGTAAACTTTCACTCTGAGTCTACATTTCAAATAACAGAGTTGCCCCATTTGAAGGGGGCTTTCTCCTCAGGAGGAATGTCTTTTTGAAAATTTTCTTCGTTGCCATGAGCTGCCACTGTGACAGGAACCTGGCCCAGCTCAGCAGCACAGACACAACACGGACTTGAATGACCCTCCTGTGGATTTGGCGTTGTTTACATCAGACTCAGTCCCTAAGAGTGTCTTTAAAAAACTTCTCAATAACTCAAAGTGAGATTGAGACACTGAAGTTTCTTAGAGTTTTAATGGGTCCCACAGAGCAACCCAACTGAGAAATGTCCACACGGTTCCAGTTAGAGCAGAACACTGCAGGCAGTGATGACAGGTGGGGACAAACAAGGCAAAGGTGTCTCTGATGCTGAGCAAACCTGGATGTGTTTCAGGAATGCAAAGGGCCAAGGCCTGAGCCCCAGCCCCTGCCAAGGCAGATCCTGTCCCTCCCTCAGTGCTCAGGGCTCTTCCCGGGACACTGGAATGTGGGGATGTGCAATGCCAAGGGCAGCACCATGGGGCGGCCCCTGCCAGGCTGCTGAGCAGGGACAAGGAGGCAATGAGGCCCCAGGCCTGCCAGGGTCACTTGTCTCGTGCTCATGGCTCAGGCCCAGGGCCAGCAGCCATGGCCCAAGTGCTGCAGGAGTTGGCTGTGTCAGGGCCTTTCAGCTGCTGCCCATCCCTGTGCCCTCTCCAGCCCAGGCTGTCCTACGGTGTCCATGCCCTGCGCCTCTGTCCCTGCAGGCTGTCGTCATCCCCCGGCTGCCCCACCTCGCTGGCCCCTTCCTTTGCTGACAGCTCTGTGTCCTGCCTGCCTCTGCCTGGCCACACAAAGCACTGGGCTTAATACCCAAAGGATTCATTCCATTATTCCCCTGCCTGTGGACTTTTAGCACAGGAACAATACATACAGGGCCTGCTTTCTCAGAAAGGATGGTTGAAAGACAAGAAGACATCTGTCTCAAGAGTGCAGTGATGGAAAAAACAATGATAGAATCTGGGAATTTGGCATGGGTTTTATGGAAATGGCCACATTGAAATAGGCATTTAGTGACTATATAAGTAAAACACTGGTAACATTACATGTCCATGTAAGGTTAGGAGTTATCCCTCACTAGGCCTCCAGCTTGAATAAATGATACCTCCTTAGTGCTAAGGAGTCTTATTCTGGTATTTTGGCGATTTGGCAATGACAGGGCCTGCACAGAACCAAGAAGTCTACTAGGACACTGGAAATTCATGGAACAAAGGGTCCATTTGGACACAGAAGAACCTCATGGAACCAAAATCCATTTTGGCACTTTGGGGCCACATTGAAGCAATGGTCCATTGTGATACTGTAGCTCCAAGCAGACCCTTGTGACACGGAGAAACCTCTTGGAACCAAGGAGCAATTCTGACACAGCAAGGCCTCGTGGAACCATGGGTCCATTGTGACACCGCGGAGCCGCACAGAACCAAGGTGATCGTGTTATAGAATGGAACCTCCTGGAACAAATGGTGCATTGTTAAACTGTGTGGCCCCTATGGAACCATGAGCCATTGTGACACAGTGTGGCCACATGGAGCCAAGGGGCCATTGTGACACTGAGGATCCAAGGAGACCCTTGTGACACTGAGGAACCTCATGGAACCAAGAGTCCATTATTAGACTGTGGGGCCCTGTGCAACCAAGGGGACCACAGTGACATTGTGGGACCTCATGGAACAATGGAGACCATTCTGACACTTTGGGACCCACCGGAACCAAGGGGCCATTATAGCATGGCAGGGCTTCATGGAATCAAGGGGGCTATGGTGAACTCTGTGGGTGTCCATGGATGAAGGGTCCAATCTGACATCGTGGAACCAAGGATATCATTGTGACACCATGGGGCATCATGGAACCCAAGCTCCACTGTGACACAGCAGGGCCTCATGAAACCCAGAAGGCCATTTGTGCACCTTGAAGCCTTGTGAAATCAAAGGGCCATTGTAGAAATGCTGAGCCTTATGGAGAAGCCAAGGAGATGTCCATAGTGACACTGTGGGGCTCAATGAAACCAGTGGTCTGTTGTGACACTGCAAAGCCTTAAGGAATCATGGAGACTGCTGTGCCACTAAAGGCCTCATTGAACCAAGGGGCCATTGTGACACTGCAAGGCCTCATGGAAGCAAGGGACCATTGTGACACTTTGGCCCCATGGAAACAAGGGGCCAGTGTGACACATCTGGACCTCATGGAACCAGGGAGCCAACATGACATAAGCATTGTGACACTACAGGGCCCCATGAAAAGAGGAGACAACTATGACACTGTGGGGCCCTATGAATCCAAGGGAACAGGTAACAGGTCTGGTTGGCATGGCCTGACTGCACCAACTGACCTTGGCATGTTGAGGGTCTCTTCTCATGTACCCCTGAAACACTGGGGCTCTGGGCTTTCCTTCAAATGGAAAAGAACTGCCCTTCTCATTTGAGCATCCATGGCCAAAATGGGATTCCCCTCCAAATTATCCAATATTCAAGGATTGCTCCCAGACAAAAGCTGCCATTACCAGCAAGTGTGGCTGACCTTGTCTTCCTGAGAGCTGGGTCTCACCTGCCTTCAAACACTGAGGCTCTGTGCTTTCCTTCCTATGGAAAAGAACGTCTCTTCTGCACAGATATCCTTGGCCAAAATTGTTACTTCTCCTCCAAAATTATTATACACAATAGTTTCTCCCAGGCAAAAGCTGCCAGGAAAGACAGCTCTGGCTGGCCTTGGCCTCCTGAGAGCCCGCTCCCACCTTCCTTCCAAACACTGGGTCTCCATGTATCCCTTTCTATGGATAAGAACTGGCCTTCTCTTCCAGGCAAAAAGGGCAGAAATTGGGATTCAACATTCAAAATTTCAAATATGCAGGGGTTCCTCCCAGAAACATCCTCCAGGACAGACAGGTGTGGCTGGCCTTGGCCTCTGGTGACTGCAGCTCATGAGTCCCTGAAACACTGAGGCTCTGTGGTTTCCTTCCTGTGGAGACTGTTGTAATACTTTGAGGCTTTCTGAAAAGAAGGGGCCGTTGTGACATTGTGGGGACTCCATGGAACCAAGGGGCCACGGTGACCCTGTGAGGTACAATGGATCCAAGGACAATTGTTACACTGCGGTGATTCCTGAAACCAAGGGGATCATTGTGGCACTGTTGGGCTGCATGGTCCCAAGGGGCCAGTGTGAAGCAGCAGGGCTTTGTGGAACCAAGAGGCCACTGTTGCATTACAGGGTCTGGTGGAACCAAAGGGCCACTGTGATCCTGCAGGGCACCGTGGCTCCATGGAGACCATTGTGGCATTGCAAGGCCCCATGGAATCATGGAGACCACGGTGACCCTGCAGGGCCCCACAGAACCAAAGGGCCATTGTGACCCTGCAGGGCCTCATGGAAGCAAGGGGCCATTGTGACACCTCAGAAGCAAGGAGAACACTGTGACACTACAGGGCCTCATGGAACCAAGGGGAGATGGAACAGATCTGGCTGGTTTGGCCTCCCAGGGGCCACCTGACAGGTCCAGTGGATCTTGGAATGCTGAGAGATGCCTCTCATTACCTGGAGCACTGTGGCTTTCTGTATTCCTTCCTATGGAAAAGAATCATCTGTCTTTCCAGGTGCTTTATGGCCAAAATTTATATTCTTCCTGTAAAAACTCCCTATATGAAAGGGTACTCCCAGAAAAAGGCTGCCAGGCCTTGACCTCTGGTGGTCACCTCTCATCTCAAGGAAGCCCTGAGGCAAGGATTCTAACAGGTTTGACTACTGGAACATCAATGAGTCTCCCATCCTCTAAAAAACTCTGATGGTCTTCTTTCCATTTGTGGGGTTTTTTTCTCATTCTGCATTATGCAAGAAATACTACTTTTGGCTGAAAAAAAATATATTGTCCCCACTCTTTCAGTGATATCTGACACAAAACACCGCCTCTACATATGGATCCAGGTCACCTGGATACGCAAACACAGTAAAGAATCCAGCAGGAATGATTTGTCCATGCTCCCATCTGTCCCATCTCCTCTGGAGCTGGAGGTGCAGCCCCAGCACTTGGAGGGCTCCAGGGGTCACAAACTCAGCTCCCACACAGAGAACCTGTGGACCCTGGGGTGCTTTTCTTGGCCCCTCCACACTCACACAGGCTGAGATGGACACTGATGGTTTCTGTGCCAGGCTGTCTCAGCCCAGCCCAGCTCCCTCCAAGCTCTGCCAGCTGCCCTGAGCTCTCTGCAGCACCAAGGGCTCTCCCCAGCACAGCCCAGCCGGCTCTGGCCCCACAGCTCTGCTCAGGGCAGGCTGCTCTGGGCAGGGGCCCCACGGCCTCAGCCCCTCGGAATGGCACAGCAGCAGCTGCAGCTCAGAGAGGGCTCAGCCCCAGCCATGGGGGAAGGTGCCTGGCCAAGGGAAAAGGAGGCTCCCTGGGTGCCCTGCTCTCCTCTCCAGGACATCCTGAGAGCTCTGCAGCCCCTGCTGCCATCCCATCTGCCCAGGCCAGCACAACAGCCCCGGCCTTGTGGCCCTCAGGAGCTGTTCCTGCTCCAGGCCCAGGGCCCATCCCAAAGCTGGGGCAGCCAGAAAGCTGTGCCCATTTCTGTTCATTCCTGATGTGATGAGCATAGGTCATCAGACACCTGGTGGTTGTAATGAATTTTACTTTTCCAAAGGCCTCTTCTTGATCTCTTCAGTTCAGAAATTTGTTGACAAAGGCTCATTAACATTTGTTGAAAACACCAAAACTTGACAAGCCCCTGGGATTCATTCAAGTCTTCAATTCTTCTGTGGTTAATTAGAGGTTTCTGCGGTTTTCAGAAGTGAATTCCAAGTAAATATACTCCATTAAAACCAATGAAGTTGTTTTGTTCTGTTTAGTTTTCTTTTCCTGTTTATAGATTGATATCAGTGATCCCCAGTTGATATTGATCCCCAGCACCTCCTAGTGCAGTCTGAATAGATCTGAAAATCCAGACCCTTCATGGCTGACAATCAATCACACTTTGTCCCTACCCCCACCACACCATTTCCCTCATCCAGTCCCTGGGACTCAGAGCAGCTGAGGAATGGAGTCACATCCAGGGGCGTCCCCAGGACTCAGGACTGGGGCCAGGTCAGTTAAATCTCTTGATGGATGATCTGGATGAGGGCATTGAGGGCACCCTCAGTCAGTTCCCAGTGAGCCCAGGCTGGGTGGGAGTGTGGCTGTGCTGGAGGGCAGGAAGCTCTGCAGAGGGATCTGGACAGGCTGGAGCCATGGGCCCAGGACAATTGGATGAGGTTCACCAAGGCCAAGGGCCGGCTCCTGCCCTGGGCTCACAACCACCCCAAATCCCTGGCTGTGCCCTGCTCCTGATCCACACAGCCTGTCCTGTTCCCTTCATCCCTGCATTGCCAGGGACTTTCTGGGACAAGGGAGCTCTGCTCTGGGTATGGAGGGAGGTGCAAGTGGGAACCAAAACTCATCAGGTTTGTGTCCTTTGGTGGTCAGGAACTGGTGGGACTCTGAGGTATAGAAAATGTCTCTTCATTGTCAACATGTATCTTGGTTTGAAAAAAAGACAGGTATCTGCTAGGGAGAGGCGGGCCTCTCTAGGAATGGGGAATTCATATCTTTCCCTTCAAATTAGTATAATTTGGAAGATTATTTAAAAAAAAAACACTTTTCAGTCAGAGCTATGGGGAAAGGAATAACAGTCCTTTACTAGTAAATATAACAGGACAGACAAACAACAACAGCAATTATAATAATAGTAAAACAGAACCAAGAACCCCGAGGGGCAAATGGTGGAAACTCCGGTGCTGATGATTGGAAATGGCGGGTTGTCCCCAGCAGGCAGGGGGGCTGTCCTGGCAGGTGAAGTGAGCAGTGCCGGAGAACCCGCAGCGGCTGGACCCAGGCTGACCCAAAATCCAGCAGGGCAGGCGAAAAAACTCCGAATTCCTGGGCGCTCCAACAGATGATAGAATTCTCAGGACCGAACCCCTCCGTTAACCATGGAATCCACGCAGCTACCAGTCAGCTGCTCGACCGTCCTCCTCCTGGAAAACCGAGAGCCAAAAAAACAACCCCCCACCCTCAGCTCCCGGGAGCCTTTTCTTCCCTCTAAACTAAGTGATCAACTCCCTTTTGTCCGGGTAAAGCATCCTTTAACTATCAATATTTAGTCTCCTAGCAACTTATGGGGGGGAAAAATTGCACAGGAAAATGTAAACCCCAACAACATAAAAAATGAAAAATGTAAACATGATACAATTTAAGAAACATTGAAACTCTTCCCTCAGCAATGTGGGACATCCCAGCAATATCTGACATGTCCACCATTCACAAGGGATTTCTGTACAAAACCAATTTTAGGCAGAGATGATTCTGTGATAGATAGAAACACAGTTCAGTTTTTGAATCAAGATGCTCTGCATTAAGTGGGGATAAAACAGCTTGAACAATTCCTGATTTGCAAAGCTGTCAGTGGTGGATGGAGAAGCAGGTCAGGCTGCTTTTGTTGCTGAGGAAATGTTGAAACCAGCCTGACTAATTTCATCTCCTCCTGTCCTGGCTGAAGCTCCCCTCTTTCCCCTTTTACCCACTGTCTTTTGTCTCCCACCAGGCCCCTGGTGAAGAGCCTGGCTCTGTGCTCTCCATCACCTCCTCGGTGGCACTGCCAGGCTGGCATGAGGAGCCCCTCAGCCTTCCCTGCTCTGGGCTGGACAAGCCCAGCTCCCTCAGCCTCTGCTCACAGCCAAAGGGCTCCAGCCACACCTTGGAGCCCTTCCCTAACCCTGCTGCAGCTGCCAGACATCTTTCCTGCCCTGGGGAACCCAAGCCAGGCCACAGTGACCTGGATCATGCAGGTCCTTGATGTCCTGGTCACACAGCCCAGCCCCTTGTCCCCGTGTCAGGCTCTGGGGTTGATTTGTGGAACATCCATGGTGAAAATGTAGCTCCAGGTGCACTGGGGGGATTCTGGGGGACAGAGGACCCTGCTTGGCATGAGCAGCAGGGGAGACTTCTCTGGGAGGGAAATGTGAGTGGGGGCCAGGGCAGAGTGACCAACACAGTGATCTCACACAGCCCTGCTGTGTAATGTCACAGCCCCTGTGCTGTCACAGCCCACCCCACTGTGTCACACACCTGCCCTGTGCTGTCAAAGCCTGCTCTCTGATGTCACACAGCCCACTCTGTGACATCGCAGAGCCTCCTCTATTATGCCATATCTGATCAATGATCTCATATAACCCACTCTGTGATGTCATAGCCCGGTCTGTGTGCAGTTACTGATTTGGGCCTATAAAAGCTGGACCCACTTTAACAGTGTATTTGGAGATCTCACCTATGGATGAGATCTCACCACTCATCACAGGATTTTGCCAATTACTGGAAAGGGTTCTCCAGATCCTCGCTGTGAAACAAGGCTCCCCAGTGACTGCAGACTCTGGATGATGGCAAAGTATTTAGGCAACTGGTGATGTATCTTTCTCAATTCCAGTCTTTCTCTCATCTACTAATGGTTAGGTTCATTACTTTGCTTACTTTTTCTTGTTGCTAAAGCCACGTCTGTAGTTTTGTGGATTATATAATTTTACTTATGTTTTGCCTTTATACTCATAGTAAAATAAGATCATTCTTTCCATTGGTGTCTGTGTTCTTTAAATTACCCCTCTCAATTGGCAGAACACTTTCTAATAGTCAAACTGTGTGAGAAACTTTCTACCCAGAGCAGGGCTGTCTGTGCAGCCCCACAGGTGCCACGGGCTGTGCAGGAGCTGGCAGAGGCTGCCCAGCAGGGAGGCCGTGGGGCACAGAGCCCCAAGGCTGCTGTGGGCACCACGGCACAGGGGCCGTTCCCACCCGCAATGCTCCTGTCCTGCCATGGGCCTGCACAGGGGCTGTGGCACCATGGCTGGGCCAGCGCGGCACAAAGGGGCCACGCAGCCGCTGCCGGGGCTGACAGCAAGGCCAGGCACAGACAGGGAATTGCTGGGCATTGCCTGGGCTGGGCAGGGCTGACTGTGGGAAGGGCAGAGCTCAGCCCCTTGCTTCCATGAGGACCCATTGTGTCACAATGGCCCCTTGGTTCCATGAAACCCTGCAGTGTCATAATGATCTTCTTGGCTCTGCAGTGTCACATTTGAACTCCTGGTTACATGAGACCCCAAAGTGTCACAATGGATCCTTGTTTCCATAAGGTCTCACTCTGTCACGTTATTCTCATCAGGTCAATCACAGGCTCCACATTGTCCCTATGCCCTACTTGTCTCTGCAGTTTTAAAATGGCCCTTGGTTCCATGAGTGTGGGAGATTAGGGACAGGCGGTCGGAAGATATCGCGTTGTACGGGCAGACAGAACCCCTCCCTCAATTCTTAGTTGGTCAGTGTCTTGATAAGCTAAGCAACACCTAACTTGTAACGTAAGCAGACGGATGTGATGTAGCAAACAGAGGTGTTATAACCCCATGTAACCAGTTAATAAACGCCATTAGCTGTCCACCACATTGGTGTCTGTGAGCTGGTGGTCCGAGCAGCCTGGGTGTGGCTGCCGTGTCGTTCCTGAATCCAGGTCGCTACGCCTCAGCGGAGGTAACACATGAGGCCCTGCAGTGCCACACTGGCCCTTGGTTATACAAGATCCCACAGTGCCACAAGGATACCCCTCCTTTCACGAGCCCCTGAAGTGTCATAATGGCCCCTTGGTTCCTTGAGACCCCTCAATGTCACCATGGACCCCTTGGTTCCATTGGACTCCCCTGTGTCACAACGGTTCCCTGATTCCACAAGCCCTTGCAATGCCACAATGCTCTCCTTGTCTCGATAAGGCCCTGAAGTGTCACAATGGCCCCTTGGTTTGCAGTATCCCAAAGGACATTTGGTTCCATGAGGCCCCTTGGGGGTACAATGGATTCCATGATTCCACGAGGCCCCTCAGTGTAGCAATGGTCTCCTTGGTTCTGCAGTGTTCAAATGGTTGCTTGGTTCCTTGAGGCCCCAAAGTGTCACAAGGGTCTCCTTGGTTCCACAGTGTGACAATGCACCCTTGGTTACAGGAAGCCCTGCAGTGTCACCATGGACATTTGCAGGGCTGGAGCACCTCTGCTCTGGAGCCAGGCTGAGAGAGCTGCAGCTGTTCAGCCTGGCTGTGAGAAGGCTCCAGGGAGACATTAGAGCCCATTCCAGCACCTAAAGGGGCTTTGAGAGAGCTGCAGAGGGACTTTGGACAAGGGCCTGGAGTGACAGGACAAGGGGGAATGGCCATGAGGAGAAGGAGGGCAGGTTTAGATGGGATATTGAGAAGAAATTCCTCCCAGTGAGGGTGGTGAGGCCTTGGCACAGGTTACCCAGAGAGGCTGCAGACTCCCCACCTCTGGAGGTGTTCAAGGCCAGGTTGCATGGAGCAATCTGGTCCAGTGGAAGGTGTCCCTGCCCATGGCAGGAGATTGGAACTGGATGATCTTTAGGATTCCAACCCAGGCCATTCCATGATCCTAGATTTGCCCCTCCATTACCTCATTTAGCAGCAGGTTGACATGTTCCTTTTGCAGCCATTTACTGCAAACACAGCCACTGAATTAATTTTGATCTGGATGTTGCCTGCAGCCTCCATCAGCTCCAGCTGAGTTTTGGCTTTCCTAAACACATGAACACACCCTCAGGTCACATTTCTGAATTCCTTCTCTGTAGCTTGTCCTCACTTCCACCTCCTAGTTGTGTTGTGGCTCATCCCTGTCATTTATCCCTGAGGCAGCACAGCCCCTGTGCCCAGCACAGGCTCCACATTCCCCTCATCAGTCACGGCACAGCACAGGGTGTGTTTTGGGTGGGCAAATATTCCCCACCAGAGTGTCCACACCAGACCTCAGTGTCCAGTTCCAACACCCACATCCCATGGCAGGGTTCACAGAGAGCCCTGCCCTGAAGTCTGCCAAGGGCTGGGTGAGGAGGGAGCCTGGGACAGGGTGGCTGAAATCATCAGGAGGAAGAAGATAACCACAGAACAAATAGACCAATAAACTAGGCTGAATTCCCAGGTCTGGAAGTGGCTGCTGGAAGCAGCTGGGGGGATGGTCAAAGCCCTGGGGCACCTTCTCAGACTGGCCATGCCACCAAGGCCACAGACCAACCTCCTCAGCGCTGCACCTGCCTGTGTGAGATCCCTGCCAGGGGACTGGCACAGCCCCACAAACCTGCTGGAATGTGTCCTGGCCCTGCAGAGTCACACAGCTCAGCTGACGTGGGTGGGTTTTATCTCCTGGGAATTTCCCAGTCTCGCCCAGCTTCTGTCCAGCTCTGTCCACCCCCCCTGCCCTAACCCCAGCCCAGCCCAGCCCAGTCCAGCTCAGCCCAGCCCAGCCCAGCCCAGCAGCACATTCAGGATGAGCCCCATGGCAAAGCTCTCTCTGGGGTGCTCCAGCATCGTGTGTACTTGATATGGGGGATGTTAATGGATATGAAAATGCAGAATTTTAGCAGCAGCTTTTGGTGATTTTGTACAAGTAAAAAAACAGGTTGTACTGAGAACACATAGAAGATTAGCTAATAAACTTGATTGCTAGGTAGTTATTAGGTCCAAGTCCAATAGGTAAGATATAAAATGTTGAAACTTAGCAAAGCAGGATTTTGGTATTTGTCAAAAATCAATAAAGCAGAACTTTGTGGCTTGGGAGCCAGCAAGAACCAGGCTCATGGTTTGGCCAGAACCAACTGACCTGGGAACTAGCCAAATCCTTCCTGTGCCTGCCCAGAAGGAGGGGTCAAGAGGAGGATATTGGGACGAAGACTAGTTACTTCATCAGAAGGTGCCAACCCATGACCACCAGAGGGGATTCTGCAGCTGCAGAAAGATCTTCTAGCTAATTTTAATATGAAGCAAGGCTAGGCAGAACTAGGTAATGAATATGTATAGGTGTATTGTGAAATTTAATGCATATACTTCAAATGCATAATACCTCAAAAGATAAATAAGTGAGAGAAAGTCACCATAGTATGCATGGTTTGTGGGAAATGTCCCCCTGTGTGTTCCTGTTAGAAATAAAACATAGCTGCTTTAGAATTTTCTAATTGTAAAGTTCTTATTCTATCCTTCACTTGGTGACCACGAAGGGACTTCTTTGTCTGGCTGCAGAAGCTCCCGTCTGGGTGGACACTCCAAGGCGCACCCCAGATCTTTTCCAGAGGGGACTCTGCTCCCTGGCCGCTCCTGCAGGGAGTAAACAAGGACATTCCACGTGTCAGAGAAGGTATATTTAATTGACTTTTAAGGGTGGCACCCAAGGTAAATCTATAAGCTGGAAACGTCTGCACAAGGTTCAGTACCTGTCAGAGACATCTGGTATAGTAATTTTGGAAATATGGAAAAAGGGGATTTCTGTTGACCACACTGGGTAGCCACTGGCAGATGTCAGGGTAATCTGAGCAGAAACTAAGGTATTATCAGTATTATTTATTACTTGCTTGCTATTCCATAAACATCCCATACTAATGGTGTTCGTTGTAAGATTTTGTTAATAGTGATTAGAAAAAGCCTTTCTGTAAGATGATTTATTTAAGGTTATTTATGTGGGACGAAAAGCCAGTGATATATGCTGTGTGGGATATGTGGTTTTGATACAGTGCCTTTGAAAGGATTTTTGAAGTTTTTGCAATAGCTGTGTTCATTAGTGTGGACACACTTCCCTCTTGTGACAACCAACTATAATTGCAGTCCTTTGTTGTAATACCTGTATTCATTTTTGTAGAAACACTTCCCTCTTGTGACACCAACTATAACAGCAATTGAGTTACTGTTCCTGTATTTGTGTGATTGTGTGATTGCTAAGTTTGAACATTTGATTGTGAGTGAGATGTGCCAGCAGACACAGAGTGAGTGCAGAGCCCCGATCTGCGTTTCCTTCCCTGGGTGACCGGAACGGCCAGAGACAGGCAAAGCGTGGGAATAGAGAGTGGGAGCACAGGAGAGTGTGCAGTGTCTGAGAGCGCTGTGCCTGTGTGTGTGGTGATTACTGTGTGTTTTATTGTGTGTTTTAACTGTGGCTAGATGAGTGGAGAGAACTCTTCTCCATTAGTGGTTTGGAACCAGCCCACGGGAGTTCTTAAATTGAGCATATTGCTGGGTAAAAAAACAAAACAAACAAACAGGTTTTATTAGAAGGGGTGTATAAGACCCATGCAGGAAGGTTGGTAGCCTTGGATTGGGAGCAACCTGCAGTAGAGGATCTGGATCTTCCAAGAGAGAGGAACTGGATAACTGGTTTTTGTGGAAATTTCAGGACAATTAACTTTTTGAGAGAGTGGCATCCTGTGTGGGTGTTAATATAGTGTAAGATTTGTACAAGGTGTTGGTATTCTTTTTATGCAAGGCAACAGAGTGTATGTACTTGGGTGTGAGCAAGTACAACACCTTAGACATGTGGATTTGGAACTCGAGATCTTAAAGTTTGTATGTGGAAAGTCACATTTAGTACCTGAAACTGGGGGATTCCACCCCTGCAGATCCACTGGTTATAAAAATGAAGCTGGGAAAAGAGGAGGAGAAGGTGAAACTCATGGTGGATAGAAGACCAACATATTCAGTTTTACATAACGCTTTACTGCCAGTGGGTAATGACAATGTTATAGTGAAGGGGTGTCCTGGTTTAGGCCAAAATTGGGAGGGAATCTCGGAATAGGGTCCCTCTGGGAAGGAAACTCAGTTGGCCCCATCCCCAATTGGTCTGGGAAAAAATCTCCTTAGAGAAAAGTGGAAAAAAATATTTATTTAACAAATGCCCACAAGCAGAAAGAATTAATAATATGAAACATTAAAACCTCTCACTGCTCTGAAAAGAGAGGGCAAAATTGGGGAAAGTCCTTGCCATGGGTTGTAGATCTGCTTATTTCATCTCTTATCAGTCCCTCTAATGCTGGAAAATGCCATCCTGGGCCCCGGTGGGGCGAAGGTGCTGAGCTCCTGGTGCTCTTCTGGGGTTTTCAGCCCAGAGCAGGTTTAAACAGTCCCAAGAAAAAGGAAAAAACAGTCCAGGGAACTTCTCCGCCTCTAAAGCTAGCTAAAAATCACTAAAAGCACAGGAGATCTCTGTCCCGCTGTCTGTCCGTGCTACAGATGAACACAATCCAGGAGCTGGAATGCAGAGGAGTGAGTGCAGTTTCTGAAAACAAACTTGGCCCTTCTCTGTCTCCCTGCCTCGCTCTCGGAACCAGACTTAAAGGCACAGAACACAATATCCAACACAAACAGAACAGAAGACTGGGGATACAAGCATCATAAAGTCACCCTAGGACAAGGGGGCAACTGGCCAATCTAAAATAGCACATTTTTGAAAGCCTTTAAAATATAAATATGGAAAACAATGGGGCATCCGTAAGTTTTTATATGTGCCTAACTCCCCAGAGTCACTCTTAGGGAAAGATTTATTAGAAATATTATAAGCAACCATTTATTTTAAATTGTGGAAATTACTCTGGAGATAAATGAACAAAAATATGTGGCCTAGAGTATGGGCTTCCAATACACCAGAGAGAGCAAAAAATGGACCCCCAGTACAATTCAATCTTAAGGATGGGAAACAACTAGTTAGAATCAAAGAGTATCCCCTGGGAATACAGAATAGGGAAAGAATTAACCTGATAATTGAAAAATCCTTACAGTTGGGGTTGCTAAAGGAGTGTCAGTCCAATTTCAACACTCCTACTTCTCCAAAAAGCTGATGGGTCATATCGAGTCGTACAGGATTTACGAGCTGTCAGCAGGATAATTGAGGATCTTTACCCTGTAGTGGCAAAGCCATACACCTTGTTAACGTGTTTAACATCATAGTTAACTTGGTTTACCATTCTAGATTTAAAGGATGCCTTCTTTTGCTGCCCTCTCCATGAAGCCAGACAGAAATTTTTTGCATTTGAATGGGAAAACTCAGCTCACATGGACAGTGCTTCTGCAGAGATTCAAAAATTCACCCACCTTGTTCAGAGAACAACTTGCAAAACACTTAGAATCCTGGGAAGCAGCACCAGGAGAAGAGAAATTGTTGCAGTATGTAGATGACATCCTAATAGCTACTCCAACAGAAGAGGGGTGTGTGGCCTGGACAGTAAACATTTTAAATTTCCTGGGGCTTCAGTGGTACAGAGTATGAAAGAAAAAGACTCAAGTGGTAAAGCAGAAGAAGGTGATTTACCTGGGTTATGAGGTCAGTGCTGGACAACAGATTTTGGAAAAAGAGTGCACAGATGTAATATGCTAATCACCAAAACCTCAGATGATAAAGGAATGGAGAATCTTTTTGGGAATGATGAAGTGATGCAGATTATGGATCTACAATTACAGACTATTTGTGAAACCTCTGTATGTGCTCACTGCAAACTGAAACAAAGACCTCCAGTGCACAAAGGAAGCCACACCGGCCTTTGAACAACTAAAGGAAGCTCTCATGTCAGATCCAGCTCTGGAACTTCCAGAAATGAGTAAACCATTCTTTCTATTTTCCCATGAGAAACAGGGGATTGCCCTGGGAATGCTGGCACAGGACCTGGGCCCATATTGAAGGGCAGTTGGTTACTTTTCTAAGCAGCTGGATGCAGCAGCCAAAGGACAGCCAGGTTGCCTTAGAGCTGTCACAGCTGTGGTGCTGAACATCCAAGAAGCACGCAAGTTCACCTTGGGCCAGAAAATGCCTGTGCTAGTGTCTCACACAGTGTCCACAGTGTTGGAAGTAAAGGGTGGCCGCTGGCTTTCCCTGTGGGATTGCCTGGCTCTTTCCTGCTCCAAGGTCAGAGTGAATAAAACTCAGGAGACATTGTTCTTGAAGTCTCACTCTGAAATTTATTATCCTTATCTATTGCAAACACACAAGATGTGAGCTCTCTCTAATGACTTGTGCTGGCTTGAAGGCAAAACCAGCGAGAGACTCTAAGACAGAAAAAAACCCCCAATTTAATAGGAGAGAAAAAAAAAGGTAAAATAAAATAAAATAAAACACATGCAATGGTACAAAAGATCACTGACAGAGTCAGAATACAACCTGAAACCGTGGTGGTAGCAGTCCAGATGAAGTAGTCTTGTTGAAGCAGTGTTCCTCCAGAAGGGTCTGGTAGCTCTTGTCCTCCGGGAATCCAGTGGGTAAGGCTGCCTGTGCTGTCCCAGAGCCCAGATTATATCCAGGTGGGAATGCTTGGCTCCTCCCCCTGGGCGGAGCATCTCACAATGGACTGATATCATTTTATCAGTCTTGTAATGGGTCCTTGATTGCCTATTAAACAGAGATAGCTCCTGGAGGGAGTTATCTATGAGTCATTCAGGAAGGCATTGATGGGCCATTAACAGAAGATAGTCTGGAGGGAGGGGGCAAGGGAAACAGTGCACAACTTAGTTTCAACATTTCATGTAGATGGTGATAGAATACATGCTTTGGGCATATCTTACATTGTAACCCAGGACACGACTCGAGAAAGTGAGCTAAAATGGGGTCTATTCAAGACTATTTAAGTCCCAATTATCCAATAAACAGTTGACGTCTATATTATTTATGCTTCTAATCAGTTATGATCACCCAAAACACGCAATGTGGATTTCTTTCACCCAGTTACAGAAAACCACCCAGATTCATGAAGAAGAAGGTGAAGAAGAAGGACAAAGACAACACCCAAAATCCTCCGTCTTGACTCACATGCACTACTATACACTAAAACCCCAAACTCTAAGTTTCTAGGACTCCAGCATTTCCCCTCAGCAGTTCCTGAAATACCAAGCTATCATGATAGAGTAAGATAATGTAGAGACAGTCGTAACTAACATTGTCAACCCAACTTCTTTTCTCAGCGGAAAGCAAGGGGAGCCGGTACATCATGACTGCCTGCAGACTATCAAAGCCACTTGCTCTAGCTGCCCAGATTTGAAGGACACCCCTTTGGATGATGCAGAAACCTGGGTCACTGATGGGAGCAGTTATTTACATTGTCAGTGGAAAGCGACATGCTGGGTATGCTGTTACCACCTGCAGAAAGGCTTTTGAATTTGGACCCTTAGCAGCAGGTAGCTCTGCACAAAAGGCCAAGATAATTGTTTTAACCCGTGCCTTGGAATTAGCAAAGAATAAGAGAATCAACATCTATATAGACTCAAGATATTCATTTGGGCTTGTACATGCCCATGGAGCCAAGTAAAAAGAAAAGGAACTGTTGAATTTGCAGGGGAAGAACATCACACATGCACAAGAGATAATGCGAGTATTGGAAGCAGTCCAGATGCCTGAGAAAGTTTCAATCATGCACATTAAGGCACACCAGAAGGTGAGCTCAGAACTGGAGAAAGGAAATGAGCTGGCAGACAGAGAGGCAAAAGAAGCAGCAAGAGGTGAGATAACAGTAGAATGAGCCTTGATTCCAGATGGTCGGATTTCCCCCAAAGGTAAGCCAGCATATAATAAAGAAGACAGAAAAGTAATTAAGGGCCAAGGGTGAGCATATAACCAGGAGGGATGGGCTGTAGCAGCAGAAGGGAAGCTAGCTATCCCCTCCCATTTACTGTGGTCACCAGTAAGGGAAGAACATTAGAAAACACATTGGGGAATTGATGCCTGGCATAACTATTTAACTGAAAAGATTACCACTGCCCAAGTGACTCGACATTGTGATTTTTGCCTCCAGACTAAACCCAAGAATACTCTCAGCCCAAAACTTGGCCAAATTGGAAAAGGTCATGGGCCCAGGAAGCAGTGAAAATTTGACTTTTCAGAACTTCCAATAAAAGGGGGGTATCGATATTTTTTGGTACAAACCGATACCTTTTGAGGGTGGCCAGAAGCTTTCCCCACAAGGACTGCTAAAGCTCGAGAGGTAACAGTATCCTCAGAGAGAGGACCACATTTTATTTCAAAAATAGTGTAGCTAGGGATTATTTATCCTGGCTTCAATCTTTCCCACTGGCATTGCTGAGAAGTCAGACTAAACCCAGAACAAAAGAAAAGTTCAGTCCTTTTGAAATGCTTTATGGAAGGCCATATAGGGTACAGAAAGGACTATCCTCACAGACTGGGGAGGAATCACTGACCACCTACCTGATGGCCTTGAGTGAGCAACTCAGAAACGTTGAAAAACATGTGGCTGGAACTCAAAGCAGAGGGCTGGATGGGCCAGTGCATTGTCGGGGGATTTCCCCGACATTCGGGTGGTTTTAGAGTCTTTCACCCTCTGCACAGCTCTGTGCCAAACGGATGGAAGAGACGGAGTCTTCAAGTTCTGATTTTTCAAGGTTGCATACTTCGTTTATTTCTCTTATCTAACGATTTTCTCAGTGCCCAACGAGATGTTCGCAGCTGCTCGGGCATCTGACGACTCCTCCCGAGCTGGGCTGTTGTTATCTTTTATACTAATTTCTACGAGTTCTTTATTTATCATTTCTTGCCAATGCCTGTTACTAATACTAAACAGGTGATCTCTACCTTGACCCAATCTCTTTAAACTACTCTGTGCCCACGTCACTGCTGAAATGGAGTGAGGGAAGAAGAAAGAAGAAGCAGGAGACAGCGCCCCAAATCCTCCATCTTTCCCCCATTCACTTCAATGCTAGAAACCTAAATCTACTGTTTCCTCACCCTGTGATGAGCTAAACTCCAATCTTTCACACTCTTGTGGCCTGGAATCCATCCCGCAGTGCAGGAAGCCTTTCCCATGGACTGAGATCAAAGCCAGTGTCCCTCTGAGCTCTGGGCCGGGGTCCCAGATCCCCCTGCCCAGGTCCCTGACCCTCCAGGGCAGCCAAAGGAATGCCCTGGACTCCAACACATCTCTGCTGTAACCATTGAGAGCTGACTTTTCCAAAGGCACTGGGGCACCTCTCTTCAGCTGATGATCAGTGGGAAGTGAGGGCTTCAGTCCTTCAGGAGCTGTTGAGAGGCACTGTCGGCCCCCTGGGAAAGAGGAGTTTGGTGCTGGGATTTTGCTCAGCTGGTGTTGCAGAGATATTCCTCAGGCTCTCAGCTGTGCGGTTTCTGGAGTGGGGTTTGAGCAGTCACGACTTCCTCTGGCCCTGAGCCGTTGTGAGAAGCCAGGAGAGAGAGAGCAGCTTTCCTTGGCACACGCTCTAGAGAAAGACTGGAAAGGAGCACTCTGTTGAGGATAAGCGTCCCTTGGGTTGGGCAAAGCTGGGTTAATTAGGTGAGAGTCTGTGAAAGAAGAGGAGAGTACAGGTTGTATTAGCTCTGCTGTTGCCTGGTACCGTAGCTTAAATTTAGGGAAATTAAGCCTTTATGATTTTTATGGTTCCCTCTTTAGTCTTCCCTTTTCTTATATCCCACAAGAGACCAGGGTGTGTGGTTTCCACCCTAAATGCATACAACACTCGTCTTACAGGTTTGTAAACCCCACTGCTGCGTTATTGAACCCAGAGAAGGAGTGATCCCTGCTCGGGGGGCAGTTCCTGTGACTGTCACAGCAACCCTGGGTGACACTGGGGTTTTTGATGATGTTATCCAGCTGTTCATTGGGAACAGCCTTTGGAGCACCCTCATGCTCCAGGCTTTGGGCATTGGCACCACAATTGTCGTAGACAAACCGTTCACCCCAGAGCTCAGCTTGGAATACCAGTTCGGGTAGGAGATTTCTCTGCTCCCACCTCTCCTCCTGTGTCAGCGAGAGGCAGTTTTCCTGTAGTCCAGCTCAGGTAGATCTCTCCGCTCCCACCTCTCCTCCTGTGTCAGCAAGAGGCAGTTTTCCTGTAGTCCAGCTCAGGTAGGAGATCTCTCTGCTCTCACCTCTCCTCCTGTGTCAGCAAGAGGCAGTTTTCCTGTAGTCCAGCTCAGGTAGGAGATCACTCTGCTCTCACCTCTCCTCCTGTGTCAGCAAGAGGCAGTTTTCCTGTAGTCCAGCTCAGGTAGGAGATCTCTCTGCTCTCACCTCTCCTCCTGTGTCAGCAAGAGGCAGTTTTCCTGTAGTCCAGTTCGGGTAGGAGATCTCTCTGCTCCCACCTCTCCTCCTGTGTCAGCAAGAGGCAGTTTTCCTGTAGTCCAGTTCAGGTAGATCTCTCTGCTCTCACCTCTCCTCCCGTGTCAGCAAGAGGCAGTTTTCCTGTAGTCCAGCTCAGGTAGGAGATCTCTCTGCTTTCACCTCTCCTGTGTCAGCAAGAGGCAGTTTTCCTGTAGTCCTTCAGGCAAGATCAGTGTTCAAAGCCCTGACTCCTTCCCTGAAGGCAGAGATTCCTTTAGAAACACGTGGTGGGCAGCTGAACGTTGCTAGATACCCTCGAAAACCACCGAAAGGGAAACCGGGTGCTAAATTGCCACTGAATTGTCTCGAGTTCTAGCACGTTTATGTCCTCACTTGATCAAGCAATGATCTGCAGGCTGCCCTGGAACAAAAGGTTCCCGAAACGGCGCCTGGATGAGTCGGTCCCTCCGTGTGGCTGAGGGACCAAGGGAGGATGGCATCACCCTTCCCTTCCGAGCTGGCACCTCCCAGGTGGGCAGGGGCCCCGGGAACAAAGTGACAGGAGGGTGACAGGAGGGCCTCCGGGAAGGCAGGAGCGCGCAGAGCAGTTCCAGAGGCAGATGGAAACTCGCTGCTTTGTATGGGGACCGCGCCGCCGCTGCCGCTGCTCCCTCGCGCTGCTCGTGGGCTCTGCTGCTGCCCTGCCCGCCCACGACCGCCCTCGTTTTCCCGCCGCCAGCAGAGTTGGCAGGGTTCACATCGAAACGGTTTCTGATTGCAAAGTGAAGTTTGTGCAAAACCAAAGCTGCTACGAACGAGAGAGGCCCTGCTCCCCTGGGTTCCTGTCCTGGAGCAGACAGATGATTTTTAGCAGCTCGCTGGGATCATCCAGAAACTGCCCGTGAGTCGGCTTTCAAAAAGGCCTGCAATCATCCCCCCACGCACGAGGGCCCCAAGCGCAGGCTCTGGGAGATCCAGTAACCGTTTCGGCCGCAGATTAATACAAAATACAGTAAGAGTACGAATCACCCCAGAACAAACATTTTGGGGGAAAACACCGGGTCCTGTGAGCCTCACGTGGAAAATGCTACCTTACCGTTTTAAACGTGTTTCTCTTTGCAACAACGACATCAGAAGAGCAGCTTATCAGACACTGTTTCCAGCCCGCGTTAAGAGCTGGAAGTGAAGACGGCCTCCAAGCTATTGACACCTCAGATTGCTCGTTGGGTGCAATTTGATGACCAGGGAAATAGCTGCTCTCATCCTCTTTTCCATCCTGGCTTCCATTCGTGCCTCCTTCCCTGTACTCGTCGGTTCAGACTGACAAACGGGCGTCACCGTTTCCATGGGCTCTTCTGGAAGGTGGGACGTAACAGCCCAGCTGAGGAGGAGGAGGGCCAGAGCACCTCAGCCCCCAGCAGCCCCAAGGCCGAAGATGATTCCCAGAGCCCCAAACGCACCCGCCCCGTGTTCGGGCTGGAGCCGCCATCGATGGACCTGCAGCCAGGAGAGTCTGTGGACACGGTGCTGCGGGGCTTCTCCCGTGTCCCCACCACGGGCTGAGCCTGGGGAACCATCAGATCCCCTCCCCTGGTTTGTTCCACAGTCCCTTGACTGGGGGAAGGAGCAGAGCCCCTCAGGGAACTGGTTTAAGACCAGACGTTTCTGTGGTGGCACCCGCTGCTTTCCTTGCTGGCTGCCATCAGACCAGTGAGGCTTTATTGGGATCCCGCGGCCCCCAAAACGCAGTGCTGATCCCAGAGCAGGGATGGAAGGACATACTGCTCTTTTGGGGCAGCGTGGCACGTTTAGTCATCAAAGAAGGGCGGAGAACGAAGTTACACTCAGACTAGAAGCCCAAAAAAAGTGAAATAAACAAGCGCCAAGCGGTTTATCTGGAGTAAGCACGGAGTAAAGCGGAAGCCACGTGAAGGGAGGGAGTTTCTCACAAGTACCTTTTGCGGCTGTCGGGGCGCAGTGCTACAGACAACGGAGTGCAGCACAAACAAGCTGCATGAGAGGAAGAAAAGCGGGCAGTGAGCGCAGCTCTGTGGCAGGAACAGGGCCCGTGGCGGGTGCTGGAGGCCCTGCCACCACCCACCGGCGACAAGTGACTCCTGCACGCAGGCGCTGCGGGGTTACGTGAGGGGTGAAGCTGTCATCGGGACAGGCAGCGTGACGAAGAAGGTGAGAGAAACAATCATTACCTGCGAGGGTAGAAATACTTTCTCCGCTGTTGCTGACTTCTGGACGGTGTGGATGAATGTGGACGAGAGATCTCTGAAATTAGGTTTTAGAAGAAGAGCTTTATTGTGTGGGGTCTGAGGCCTTGCTCGGAGCCGCCAGGTGCAGCTGTAGCATGGCCTTGGAAGGTGGGGGTAGTGAGAGATAAGGAAATTCCAAGAGCAAGAGGTAAACAAAGAGACAAGAAGAGAGGAGGAGAAGAAGAAGAAGAAGAAGAAACAGAAGAAGACGAAGAAACAGAAGAAGACAAAGAAGACGAAGAAGAAGAAGACGAAGACGAAGAAGAAGATGAAGACGAGGACGACAAAGAGGAAGAGGAAGAGGAAGAGGAAGAGGAAGAGGAAGAGGAAGAGGAAGAGGAAACAGAAGAAGAAGAAGAAGAAGAAGAAGAAGAAGAAGAAGAAGAAGAAGAAGGAGAAGGAGAAGGAGAAGGAGAAGGAGAAGGAGAAGGAGAAGGAGAAGGAGGAGAAGGAGAAGGAGAAGGAGAAGGAGAAGGAGAAGGAGAAGGAGAAGAAGAAGAAGAAGAAGAAGAAGAAGAAGAAGAAGAAGAAGAAGGAGAAGGAGAAGAAGAAAGGCCCACTCCCGCAGCCCCCTGATAAGGGGTCTCGAGGTGGGCTGTAACAGGGTTGTTCCATTGGGGTTACAGATACTTGATACTTCAGGGGGGGTTACATGTGTGGGATGAATTATACATTGGGGGTTGTTTTCCTGGGCTTCCAGCAACTAGGACATTTCAAACATCAAAACTTACTTTCGATTCTATGTCAGTTAAAGGTTTCACATTCTCAGACTCTAAACAATCATATTTATAGGGCTTTCTGGCTTCATCCTTCCCAACACGCCGGGATGAGCACGGACACTTGTGTCTGCCAGGGGTGGTGCAGAGGTTCTGCAGCCTGTGGGAGCTGCTGGGCACCTCCGGCACTGGGGGCTACAGGCACAGGGCCCAAATGCTTCTGGCCCAATGCTGCCTCTCCCCCTTGCCCCAAAGGTGACACTGAGGAACATTCAAGAGAGGGGACTGTGAGGTCACAGAGTGTCAGTAATGTCACCGGGGATCCATGCAATGTACCAGAGGGGGCTGTGTCATAGAGGCACCTCTGTGGCTGTGTGTGATAGAGGCAAAGTGCAGCTGTGAAGTCAGAAAGGGACTGTGAAACATCACAGAATGGGATTAGTGAGGCCATAAGAGTGGGCTATGACATCACAGAGTGGGTTATGTGAGGTCATCAAGCAGCTATGGCATAATAGAGAGGACTGTGTGCCATCAGAGAGTGGCTGTGTGACATTGGAGAGCAGGCTTTGACAGCACAGGGCAGCTGTGTGACATCATACAGCAGTCTGTGACATCCCAGATAGGCTGTGTGAGATCACTGTGTCGGTCACTCTGCCCTGGCCCCCACTCACATTTCCCCCCAGAGAAGTCTCCTCTGCTGCTCGTGCCCAGCAGGGTCCCCTGTCCCCCTGGGTCCCCCCTTCCCCCAGCACTGCAGCCTCCCCCAAGGATGTTCCACAAATCAACCCCAGAGCCTGACACAGGAACAAGGAGCTGGGCTGTGTGACCAGGACATCAAGGACGTGCATTATCCAGGTCACTGTGGCCTGGCTTGGGTTCCCCAGGGCAGGAAAGATGTCTGGCAGCCTCAGCAGGGTTTGAGAAGGGCTCCAAGGTGGGGCTGGAGCCCTTTGGCTGTGAGCAGAGGCTGAGGGAGCTGGGCTTGTCCAGCCCGGAGCAGGGAAGACTGAGGGGCTCCTCATGCCAGCCTGGCAGTGCCACCGAGGAGGTGATGGAGAGCACAGAGCCAGGCTCTTCACCAGGGGCCTGGTGGGAGACAAAAGACAGTGGGTGGAAGGGGAAAGAGGGGAGCTTCAGCCAGGACAGGAGGAGATGAAATTAGTCAGGCTGGTTTCAGCATTTCCTCAGCAACAAAAGCAGCCTGAACCCCTTCTCCATCCACCACTGAAAGCTTTGCAAATCAGGAATTGTTCAAGCTGTTTTATCCCCACTTCATGCAGAGCATCCTGATTCAAAAACTGAACTGTGTTTCTATCTATCACAGAGTCATCTCTGCCTAAAATTGGTTTTGTACAGAAATCCCTTGTGAATGGTGGACATGTCAGATATTGCTGGGATGTCCCACATTGCTGAGGGAAGAGTTTCAATGTTTCTTAAATTGTATCATGTTTACATTTTTCATTTCTTATGTTGTTGGGGATTACGTTTTCCTGTGCAATTTTCCCCCCCCATAAGTTGCTAGGAGACTAAATATTGATAGTTAAAGGATGCTTGACCCGGACAAAAGGGAGTTGATCACTTAGTTTAGAGGGAAGAAAAGGCTCCCGGGAGCTGAGGGTGGGGGGTTGTTTTTTCGGCTCTCGGTTTTCCAGGAGGAGGACGGTCGAGCAGCTGACTGGTAGCTGTGTGGACTCCATGGTTAACGGAGGGGTTCGGTCCTGAGAATTCTATCATCTGTTGGAGCGCCCAGGAATTCGGAGTTTTTTCGCCTGCCCTGTTGGATTTTGGGTCAGCCTGGGTCCAGCCGCTGCGGGTTCTCCGGCACTGCTCACTTCACCTGCCAGGACAGCCCCCTGCCTGCTGGGGACAACCTGCCATTTCCAATCATCAGCACCGGAGTTTCCACCATTTGCCCCTCGGGGTTCTTGGTTCTGTTTTACTATTATTATAATTGCTGTTGTTGTTTCTCTGTCTGTCCTGTTATATTTACTAGTAAAGGCCTGTTATTCCTTTCCCCATAGCTCTGACTGAAAAGTGTTTTTTTTTTTAAATAATCTTCCAAATTATACTAATTTGAAGGGAAAGATATGAATTCCCCATTCCTAGAGAGGCCTGCCTCTCCCTAGCAGATACCTGTCTTTTTTTTCAAACCGAGATACATGTTGACAATGAAGAGACATTTTCTGTGCCTCTGAGTCCCACCAGTTCCTGACCACCAAAGAACACAAACCTGATGAATTCTGGTTCCCACTTGGACCTCCCTCCATACCCAGAGCAGAGCTCCCTTGTCCCAGAAAGTCCCTGGCAATGCAGGGATGAAGGGAACAGGACAGGCTGTGTGGATCAGGAGCAGGGCACAGCCAGGGATTTGGAGTGGTTGTGAGCCCAGGGCAGGAGCCGGCCCTTGGCCTTGGTGAACCTCATCCAATTGTCCTGGGCCCACGGCTCCAGCCTGTCCAGATCCCTCTGCAGAGCTTCCTGCCCTCCAGCACAGCCACACTCCCACCCAGCCTGGGCTCACAGGGAACTTACTGAGGGTGCCCTCGATGCCCTCGTCCAGATCATCCATCAAGAGATTTAACTGACCTGCTCCCATTCCTGAGCCCTGGGGACACCCCTGGATGTGACTCCATTCCTCAGCTGCCCTGAGTCCCAGGGACTGGATGAGGGAAATGGTGGGGTGGGGGTAGGGACAAAGCGTGATTGATTGTCAGCCATGAAGGGTCTGGATTTTCAGATCTATTCAGATTGCACTAGGAGGTGCTGGGGATCAATATCAACTGGGGATCACTGATATCAATCTATAAACAGGAAAAGAAAACTAAACAGAACAAAACAACTTCATTGTTTTTAATAGAGTATATTCACTTGGAATACACTTCTGAAAACTGCAGAAACTTCTAATTAACCACAGAAGAATTGAAGACTTGAATGAATCCCAGGGGCTTGTCAAGTTTTGGTGTTTTCAACAAATGTTAATGAGCCTTTGTACACAAATTTCTCAACTGAAGACCTCAGGAAGAGGCCTTTGGAAAAGTAAAATTCATTACAACCACCAGGTTGCTGATGACCTATCCTCATCATGGCAGGAATGAACAGAAATGAGCACAGCGTTCTGGCTGCCCCAGCTTTGGGATGGGCCCTGGGCCTGGAGCAGGAACAGCTCCTGAGGGCCACAAGGCCGCGGCTGTTGTGCTGGCCTGGGCAGATGGGATGGCAGCAGGGGCTGCAGAGCTCTCAGCATGTCCTGGAGAGGAGAGCAGGGCACACAGGGAGCCTCCTTTTCCCTTGGCCAGGCACCTTCCCCCATGGCTGGGGCTGAGCCCTCTCTGAGCTGCAGCTGCTGCTGTGCCCTTCCGAGGGGCTGAGGCCGTGGGGCCCCTGCCCAGAGCAGCCTGCCCTGAGCAGAGCTGTGGGGCCAGAGCCGGCTGGGCTGTGCTGGGGAGAGGCCCTTGGTGCTGCAGAGAGCTCAGGGCAGCTGGCAGAGCTTGGAGGGAGCTGGGCTGGGCTGAGACAGCCTGGCACAGAAACCATCAGTGTCCATCTCAGCTGGTGTGAGCGTGCAGGGGCCAAGAAAAGCACCCCAGGGTCCACAGGTTCTCTGTGTTTGAGCTGAGCTTGTGACCCCTGGAGCCCTCCAAGTGCTGGAGCTGCACCTCCAGCTCTAGAGGAGATGGGACAGGTGGGAGCAGAGGCAAATCATTCCTGTTGGATTCTTTATTGTGCTTGCTTATACAGGTGACCTGGATCCATATGTAGAAGAGATGGTTTGTGTCAGATAACACTGGCAGAGTGATAAGAATAATATTTTTTAACTGAAAATAATATTTCATGCATAATACACAATGGGGGAAAATAAAAAAAGGAAAAAAAAAAAAAGACACATATGATCAGAAGAGCATCTGAGTTTTTCAGAGGATGAGAAACTCATTGATGGTCCAGTAGTCAAACCTGTTCAACTCCTTTCCTCAGGGCTTCCTTGAGATGACAGGTGGCCACCACAGGCCAAGGCCAAGGCCAGCCTGAGCTCTCTGTCCTGGCAGCTTTTTTTTCTGGGACAACCCTTGCATAGAGGGAATTTTTCAGGGGGAGTGTCGAGTTTTGCTACGGGCACCAGGGAAGACAGATTATTCCTTTGAATTCTATGGAAGGAAAGCACTAAGCCACCATGATGAGAGGCAGCCCTCAGCATTCCAAGATCAGCTGGACCTGTCAGGTGGCCCCTGGGAACCCAAAGCAGCAACATCCGTTCCATCCCCCCTTGCTTCCATGAGACCCTGCAGGGTCACAGTGGTCTCCATGATTCCATGGGGCCTTGCAATGCCACAATGGTCTCCATGGATCCATGGTGCCCTGCAGGATCACAGTGGCCCTTTGGTTCCACCAGGCCCTGTAATGCAACTGTGGCCTCTTGGTTCCACAAAGCACTGCTGCTTCACACTGGCCCCTTGGGACCGTGCAGCCCAACATGCCACAATGATGTCCTTGGTTCCATGAATTCCCAGAGTATAACAATGGTCCCTCTGATCCAGGAGGCCCTGAAGTGTCACCATAGTCTCCACAGGAAAGAAAGCATGGAGCCCCAGTGTTTCAGGGGCTGATAAATGGCAGCCAGGAGAGGCCAAGGCAAACCAGAGCTGTCTGTCCCGGCAGCTTTCATCTGGGAGCAATGGAATAAATCCCTGGATTCTGTATCATATATAAATGGAATTTTGAGGGCAGAATCCCAATTTCAGCCATGAACACCTGCATGAGAAGGCCAGTTCTTCCTATAGGAAGGAAAACACCGATCCCCAGTATTTTAAGGGCAGATTAGAGGCAACCACCAGAGGCCAAGGCAAGCCAGGCTGATGGGTCGTGGCATCTTTTGTCTGGGAAAAACCCTTGCTTACAGTGAATTTTGGAGAAGTACCAATTTTGGCCATGGGTGCCTGGGCAGAAGGGAAGGTTCTTTTCTGTAGGAAGGAATTCATGGAGTCACGATGTTTCAGGGGTACATGAGAAGAGACCCTCAACATGCCAAGGTCAGTTGAGTCAGTCAGGCCAAGCCAACCAGGCCTGTTACCTGTTCCCTTGCATCCACGGGGCCTCACAGTGTCACAATTGTTGTGTCATATTGGATCTGTGGTTTCACGAGGCCCCACTGTGTCACACTGGCCCCGTGCTTCTGTGGGCCCCCACAGTGTCACAATGGTCCCCTTGGTTCCATGAGGCTGCAGAGTGTCACAGTGGTCTCTGTGTTTCCATATAGTCCTGCAGTGTCACAGTGGTCCCTTGGTTCCATTGAGCTCCTCAGGATCACAGTGGCCCCTTGGCTGCATGAGGTCCTGCAGCGTCAAAATGGTCCCGTGCTTCCCTGAGGCCGTACTGTGTCACAGGGGTCTCCTTGGTTCCACAAGGTCCTGCAGAGCCTTTTGGGTCAAAGTTTCATAGTAGTCAAAGTTCAAAATTTCATAATAGTCTCCAGGAATGCATGAATCCTTCAATGCCATAATGGATATTTTGGTACCATGGGTTCCCATGCTGTTCCATGAATCCTAAGTTCCATGGGGCTCTGCAGTGTCACAATTTTCTCATTGGTTTAATGGTGCCACAAAGTGCCTCAACTGTCCCTTGGTTCCATTAAGTCCCACAGTATCATTATGGACCCCTTGGCTCATCCACAAGGCTCTGAAATGCCACAATGGCCCTTTGATTTCACAGGGCCTCAAGGTGTACAAATGGCCTCCAGGGTTTCATGAGGCCCTGCTGTGTCACAATGGACCTTGGGTTCCATGATGCCCCATGGTGTCACAATGGTATCCTTGGTTCCATGGTGTCAGATTGGACCCTTCATCCCGTGGACACCCACAGTGTTCACTGTAGCCCCCTTGATTCCATGCGTCCCTGCCATGCTATAATGGCCCCTTGGTTCCAGTGGGTCCCAAAGTGTCAGAAGAGTCTCCATTGTTCCTTGAGGCTCTGCCATGTCACTGTGGTCCCCTTGGTTCCCCAGGGCCCAACAGTGTAACAATGGACTCCTGGTTGCATGAAGCCTTTCTCTTTCACACTGTACTTTTAATTCCATGAGGTTTCTCAGTGTCACAAGGGCCCCTGGGCTCCATGAAGTTCCAGAGTGTCACAATGGTCTCCTTGGATGTGCAGTATCACAATGGAGCATTGGTTCCATGTGGCCCTGCTATTTCAAAAAAGGATTTTTGGTTTTTTATGAGGTGTCACAGAAGACTTCTTGATTCTGTGAGGCCCTGCTGTAACCAAATCTCCGAAATATCAGAGTAAGGATCCTTAAAACTGATTTGCATTTAAGAGGGCATCACTTATCAGGCTTGAGGTCTGAGGTGGATAATTCAAAACCTTACATCGGCATGTCATTTTAAATGAGTGTTAGTTATATACAGTAGCTACATGAGCCATTACCATAAAACCCACCAAAACTTCCCAGATTCACTTCTTTTTTTCTATCACTGCACTCTTGAGGCAGATGTCTTCCACTTGCCTTCCAACTGTTCTTGCAGGGAAAGCAGGCCCTGCATGCCTTCTTCCCATGCTAAAACTTCACAAGCACAGTAAAAGTTGAATTCACCCACCTGGTATCAAACCCCAGGCTTTGTGTGGCCAGGCAGAGGCAGGCAGGACACAGAGCTGTCAGCAAAGGAAGGGGCCAGCGAGGTGGGGCAGCCAGGGGATGACGACAGCCTGCAGGGACAGAGGCGCAGGGCATGGACACCGTAGGACAGCCTGGGCTGGAGAGGGCACAGGGATGGGCAGCAGCTGAAAGGCCCTGACACAGCCAACTCCTGCAGCACTTGGGCCATGGCTGCTGGCCCTGGGCCTGAGCCATGAGCACGAGACAAGTGACCCTGGCAGGCCTGGGGCCTCATGGCCTCCTTGTCCCTGCTCAGCAGCCTGGCAGGGGCCGCCCCATGGTGCTGCCCTTGGCATTGCACATCCCCACATCCCAGTGTCCCGGGAAGAGCCCTGAGCACTGAGGGAGGGACAGGATCTGCCTTGGCAGGGGCTGGGGCTCAGGCCTTGGCCCTTTGCATTCCTGAAACACATCCAGGTTTGTCTTGTTTGTCCCCACCTGTCATCATTGCCTGCAGTGTTCTGCTGTAACTGCAACCTGGGGACACTTTCTCAGTCATGCCTCACAGTGGGATCCATTAAAACTTGAAGAAACTTCAATGTTCCAACTTAATTTTGAGTACTTAAAAAGTTTTTTGAAGATACTCTCAGGGTTGAGACTGATGTAAACAACACCAAAACCCCCAAGAAACTCATTAAAGTCCTTGTGCTGTGTCTGTGCTCCTGAGCTGGGCCAGCTCCTGGCACAGAGGCAGCTCCTTGCAATCTAGGAGAGCTTCAAAAGCCATTTCTCCTGAGGAGCAGCTCCTCTCCCAGCCCAGCAGGGCCGAGGGCATTGCCTCCAGGTACCTAACAGGAGTGAAGCAGAGGCTTAAAGAAACTGGAAGTATAATTCTGAGATTACTAATGAAGAAATCTTCACACCTTTTGAAAATACTGAGCTTCTTCATGGAGAAATCGTCACCACTCCTGGCACAGTAAGTCTCTAATAGCAGGGATCTCCTCAAGCTGACCCAGGACAGGACTGACATGACTGTAAGGATGGCTCTGCTGCCCTTTCTGCTTTGGGGGAGGATGTGCTCCAGAGCAGGGCTGCCCTGGGCACCGTCAGAGGGACAGGGCAGGTCGGCTCCTGCTGCCAGGGACGGCTGCAGGGGCTGAAGCTGGGGCTGCAGCCAGGGGTGCCCAGGGCTGTCGTGCAGAGCAGCTCCTGCAGCCCTGAGGGCTCTTGGCCAGGCCAGGGCATCTGCCACCTGCCAGGGGCAGCTCTCATCCTGCCTGGGAGCTCCCCATGGATGGTGGAGGGGAGCTGTGGGTGCCAGGAGTGACTCCTGCCAGGGCAGGTCCTGCTGCTGTGGAGATGGTGCTGTGTGGGCCAGGGCTGCTCAGAGCTCCAGCTCATGCCCAGGTCATTTCTAAGGGGACTTGTCATGAGCTCATTCAGGGCAGGAATTTCCTACCTGAGTCTGTTCCTTCCTGAACCTGTGCTCCCAGTTTTCCCTGGCTCAATTTGGTGGGAATGGAAACTCAGCTTTACAGGGAAGAGCAGGGGCTGAGTCACTTAAACCATGACCCTGAGTTTTTCTGGGACCCTCAGCAAGTGCCTCCAGCTCCCCAGCCTCCAGATCCATCCAGCATCCCCTTTCCATGGTGCCCAGGCCTGGGGGAGCTGTTCTTTAACCCCTGCAGCCCCGAGCAGCTGCAGGGCAGAGCTGGCCCAGGGGCTGGGCTGGGCTCTGGCAGCACAGGCAGGGAAGGAGCCCGGGGCCACAGGAACAGCTCGGGCTGGGACAGCTCCAGCAGCAGAGGCGTGGGCAGGGAGGGAGGGAGGCAGTGCTGAGGGAAGCCCTGCTGCAGGGGAGATGTGGCACCTGCTGGCCTTGCCCTGCAGGGCACACACTGCCCTGAGCAGCACAGCTCTTGTGTCCCCTCGCAGCCAGCACAGCCCTCAGCCCGGGGGCTCGGGGCCCTCAGTCCCCTCCTGGGCCGGCAGAGCAGCCCCAGAGATGAAGGGCATCTCTCCTGCCATGTGCCCATTCCCTGCTGACCAGGGCCTGAGGGCCACTGTCCTGCACTGCTGCTGCCTGGCAGGGGCTGGGCAGGGCTGGGCAGGGAAAGGCTTTTCCTCAGGGCCCAGCTCTCTCTCACCTTGCCTTGCCCAGGTGTTCCTGGCATTGCTGACGGGCTCTCTGGGAATGGCAGTTCCAGCTGCAAGCTCAGGCCCAGCCCTTGGGCTCCTCCTGTGCAGGCTGAGCACAGCAATGGGGTGTCCCAGCCCCCTCTGCCCTGGGGAGCTCTGGGCAGGGCAGGCTGGGAATGAGCCGACTCTCCCTGACTTTGGGAAAGGCAGGAGCCACTTTGTGTGCCAGGGATCCCTCTGCTCTCAGCAGTGTCTCCTGGCTTTCCAGGGTAACATGGGAGTGGAGCTCAGAAAGGTGCAAATCCAGGGAAGACAGGACCAGGAGAGAGGGAGAGAGCAGCTCCCCGCAGTCTGCACTAAGGCTCAGACAATCCTCCTTCCTCACTGTAGCCCCTGTTCTCCCCATGTGCAGCAGAATCTCTTGTTCTTCCTCCTGCAATCCCCATCCCTTCACCCTGGCAGATCCTGTGCCTTGGGAGGAGATTCTTTGTCCAAGTTCAAACACCAGGACTGGCCCCATCCCTCACTGTTCCCCTGCACTGACTGGGGTCAGGGCTGACTCCCAGGTGTCCTGCAGGACCAGGTCTGGCTCGTCACTGAACATTGGCCTGCAGCAATCAGGGCTACAGCAGCCAAGATGAAGGAAGTTCTCCTAGATCGAGACAAGGGGGGCAGTGCTTAGTGTCAGGGAATGGTCTGTGAGAAAGGGCTTTGACTCTTCTAAGAGAAATCTCTCCTCAGCTGTCATTGTTTTTTCTCCTGCAAAAGATTCCAGTGTCTGGAGAAAGCAAATGTCCAACAGCAGCTCCATCAGCCACTTCCTCCTGCTGCCATTGGCAGACACGCGGCAGCTGCAGCTCCTGCACTTCTGCCTCTTCCTGGGCATCTCCCTGGCTGCCCTCCTGGCCAACGGCCTCATCATCAGCGCCGTAGCCTGCGGCCACCTCCTGCACACGCCCATGTTCTTCTTCCTGCTCAACCTGGCCCTCACCGACTTGGGCTCCATCCTCACCACTGTCCCCAAAGCCATGCACAATTCCCTCTGGGACACCAGGAACATCTCCTATGAAGGATGTGCTGCACAGCTATTTCTGTTTGTATTTTTCATTTCCGCAGAGTATTCCCTCCTGACTGTCATGTGCTACGACCGCTACGTGTCCATCTGCAAACCCCTGCACTACGGGACCCTCCTGGGCAGCAGAGCTTGTGCCCACATGGCAGCAGCTGCCTGGGCCAGTGGCTTTCTCTATGCTCTGGTGCAGACAGCCAATACATTTTCCCTGCCCCTGTGTAAGGGCAATGTCCTGGGCCAGTTCTTCTGTGAAATCCCACAGATCCTCAAGCTCTCCTGCTCACACTCCAAACTCAGGGAACTTGGGATTATTGTGGTTGGTACCATTTTAGCTTTTGGCTGTTTTTTGTTCATTGTTTTCTCGTATGTGCAGATCTTCAGGGCTGTGCTGAGGATCCCCTCTGAGCAGGGACGGCACAAAGCCTTTTCCACCTGCCTCCCTCACCTGGCCGTGGTCTCCCTGTTTCTCAGCACTGGCTTTTTTGCCAACCTGAAGCCCCCCTCCATCTCCTCCCCATCCCTGGATCTGGCACTGTCAGTTCTGTACTCGGTGGTGCCTCCAGCCCTGAACCCCCTCATCTACAGCCTGAGGAACCAGGAGCTCAAGGCTGCAGTGTGGACACTGATCACTGGACAATTTCAGAAACATTAGATTTCTGGTTAATTTCTGCATATCACTTGTAATAAAATCCATCTCTGATATTTCTTGTTCTTTTCATTTTGGAGGTTCTTTTTCTTTATTTTACTTTTCTAATATCTACAAAAAGGATCATGGTTTGTGCAATTTTATTTCCCTGCATCTTCACTATGGCCACAGTGTCAGCGGTGGACTGCGCTCTTGGTTGCCTTAAATGAACTAAACAGTCTCCCAGCAGAGTTTTTACTGGAGATCCCCCTTCTGTTCCCTTCTCTGGAGCTGCAGCAGCAGTGTCTGTGTGCAGAGCTGGGGCAGATCAGTGCTGGCACAGCAGCTGTGCCCAGGAGGAGCAGCACTTGGTGTTGCCAGAGCTGCTCCCGTGCCCCTGCCCCGCTGCCCTCCTGGCCCTGGTGCTGCTGTAGGGCCTGAGTGCTCTCGGGGCCGGGCACAGTGCTGGGGGTGGCAGTGCCGGGGCTGCAGCAGGGACAGGCCATGGGCACTGCTGGGGCAGCGCTGACGCCTCAGGCCAGGGCCTGGGGGCTCCAGGCTCCTTGCCCAGGCTCTCTCCAGAACACGCCCAGGCCAATGCTCAGCAGAGAAAAGCCCCGTGAGCAGCCCCAGGGTGGCTGTGGGCAGGGTGGGGGCAAACAGCATCACACCATGGGAACGTCCCTTGGGGAGCAGGATCATCCTCCAAGTGCTGCAGGAATTGTCTGCAGGCTCCTGCAGTGCCTCGGGCTGTTCCCTTGCCAGAGGCACCACAGGCCAGGGGGCACATCTGGGCTGCTGTGTCTGGCTGTGGGGCTCCCTGTTCTGGGCAGTGAGGAGGGGCTGCAGAGGCTCTGCAGGACTGACAGGATGGGCTTTGGGGCTGTGAGGAGAAGCTGAGGGACCTGGGCTGCTGGACCTTCTGAAGAGGAGGCCCAGGGCTCATTCTGCAACTGCTGCAAGGGTGGTTTCAGAGAATCACAGAATCGGCCAGGTTGGAAAAGACCTTGGAGATCATCAAGTCCAACCTGTGCCCTGACACCACCTTGTGTCCCCTGAGCTTCCTCTTCTCCAGGAGAAACAACCCCAGCTCCCTCAGCTGCTCCTCACAGGACTTGGGTTCCAGACCCCTCACCAGCCTTGTTGCCCTTCTCTGGACATGTTCCAGCCCCTCCATGTCCTTCCTAAATTGGGGGACCCTGAACTGGACACAGAACTCGAGGTGCTGCCTCACCACTGCTGAGTACATGGGAAGAATCACTGCCCTGCTCCTGCTGGCCACATCATTCCTGATCCAGGCCAGGTGCCATTGGTCTTCTTGGCCACCTGGGCACACTGCTGGCTCATGTCCAGCCTGCTGTCCATCAGGGCCCCAGGTCCCTTTCTGCCTGGCTGCTCTTCAGCCACTCTGTCCCCAGCCTGTAGCACTGCAGGGGTTGTTGTGGCCAAAGCACAGGACCTGGTCCTTGGTCTTGTTAAACCTCCCACTGTTGGATTTGGGCCCTGGATCCAACCTGTCCAGGTCCCTGTGCAGAGCCCTCCTACCCTCCAGCAGATCCACAGTCACACCCAGCTTGGTGTCATCTGCAAATTTGCTGATGGTGGACTCAGTCCCCTCATCCAGATCATCAATGCAGATATTGAAATCCATGGTGGCTGGGTCTGATCCCTCGGCCATCCTGTGGGTGCCGTGTGATGGCTCTCAAGGTGATCTGTTCCAGAACCTTGCTGGGCACCGAGGTCAGGCTGACAGGCCTGGAGTTCCCCAGATCCTCCTTCCAGCCCTTCTTGGGGATGGGCTCACACTGGCACCTCCAGTCCTCTGGGACCTCCCTGGTGAGCCAGGACTGATGAGAAATGATGGAGAGCAGCTTGGTGAGCTCATCCACCAGCTGTCTCATCCCCCTAGGATGGATCCCATCTGGTCCCAGAGACACCTGTGAGCATCTGAGTGGCTCAGCAGGTCACCAGCTGCTTCCTCCTGGATGACAGGGGGACTGTTCTGCTCCCTGTGCCCATCTACCAGCTCAGGAGAACACTTTGACCTGAGGACAACCTGTGTTCCTGTTCTAAACTGGGGCAAAGAAGAGGTTAAGTACTTTAGCCTTTTTCTCATCTTTGCTAACCTTATCCTTCCCCAATAAAGAATGGTGGCTTTCCCTTAATGTATTTATAAAAACCTCTTTGTTATCCTTCATAAAATTGGCCAGGTTATTCTCTAATTAAGTTTTCACCTCTATAATTTTCTTTCTGCATGACCTAGTTGAGAAGAACGAAATTCTTAAGGTCCAATGTTTACAAGTATCAAATGTTTAAATTACCTGATTGTTAGTTATCAGTTACCTGTATTACCTGTTATCTGGACAAGTTACCAGTTCTATGTATTAATGTTACCTGTTTGCTGTACCCCGAACCCCAGTTCCTTACCAAATGTTGTACTTCCCTAGTTGTTTCCCAGTTCTCAAGGCCCCAGAACCCCTTATCTTATCATAAGTTAAGCCCCCGCTGCTCCCCTAGTAGCCTAAGCCACCACTGCCTCGCCTGCTGCTCCCCATCTGCCCATCATGACATTGACATCGCCCATTATGGAAATCAGGCAGGACAGAAGTGTGGTGGACACCAACAGCCCCTGAAAACAACGAGCCAGCATGAATTTCAGGAGGATGAAAGGCAGTGCCAGGTGAGGAAAGAGCTCAAGTATCTGCTAACACCTTCCAGCTATCTTCCAGAATTTCATCACAATCTAGGAGACCCTCGCTGAGAGACACCCCCTGGACCTGAGGAGCCTAAAATGAAACCTAGGTGACTCCCACGAGGTCAGGCTCCTGACTCTGCGGCTGCGCAGCAAAGTCATCGTGGACCTCCTCCTCGGCGGTGCCCATTGGGAGCAGTGGTGGCATAGGCATCCCTGCACCTTCCCTCCAAAAAGAACTGAAATAAAGGCATTAAAGGAGTTAACTCGTTATCCTGCCCATTTCATTTCTAACATAGTGACATCCTTAAACATTTCCCAAGTTGCCTGCCCCTCTGTCTAACCTTTATTCACTCTCTTTTTTTCCACAGAGTTCCTGCAAAAGCTCCATGCCCAGCCAGGCCAGTCAGTTCCCTCACTGGCTTATCTTTGGGCATACAGGCACAGGCTGCTCCCATGCCTTCAAAATTTCTGTTTTGAAGTGTGTCCATCTTTCCTGGTCTCCATTGTTTAAGGGCTGTTTCGCTTAAAATTCAGTATCTGTTTCAGTACACCCCAAATCTGCATCCTGAACAGGCCAAAGTCTGCTATCCATAAATCCAGCATATTGTGGATGCTCTCCTTCTTTCACGGAATATTTAAAAATTCAATAATTTCATGGTCACTGTGCCCCAAACAGCCTCCGACCACATCTCCCACCAGCCCTACTCTGTGAACAGCAGGTGACAGAGTTTCCTAGCAGTGGCAAGAGAAGGAAACCTCCCCAAAGTGCAGCTTGGAAGGTTCAGCCTGGAGGTGAGGAAAAAGAAAAGTCCCTGCCAGGGTAGAATTTTGGTGCTCGAGGTGTCCCAGCGTGAGCCTGGGCCGTGCCCTGGCTCTGTGTGCCAGGAGCCAGCAGCGCTGGGTGCAGGGAGCCCAGGGAGGGCACAGAAATGCTGGGCTGAGAAATGCTGGGGGGGACAGCGAGATGGGCGTGTGCAGCCGGCCAGGGCACAGGAGCAGCACGCACAGGGGGCACAGCCTGCAGGAGAGATGGCCAAGGGCTGGGCAGGGCTGGCAGGGCCACAGGCACCCAGGCCTTTGTCCCCTGGGCTCTGGCAGCGCCTCTGGAGGCCCCACAGAAGGAACTTTCCTTCCAGGGGCTGCACTTGGCTTCTGCCTCGCCCCTCCCTGAGGAGCCTGGCAGGGCTTGCAGCTTGATGACATTTGTCCTTGCTGCCCCTGCCATCCCCCTGCCCCACAAACAGCCCCGAGCCACCCGTGAGGGACAGGCCCTGCTGTGCCAGGCCTGGCCTCAGGCCTTGGCCTTTCTGCTTCCTCCAGCCAGCCCAGGCCTTGCTCAGCATTGCAGTTCCCTGCTCACAGCCTTTGGCTCCCTGCAATCCTGGCCTCAAGGATCTGCTCTCACCAGTGCCTGGGGAGCCTTTGGCACTCCCTGCCCTCACTGGGGCCCAGTGATGCTCCAAGGGTCTTGGAGTTTTGCTTCTGCCTCCTTGAGCAGCTTCTTCAACCTTCTCTCAGTGCCTGAGGCTCCTGGACTCAGCCCCAAATCCACTGTGGGGCTCATAAAGATACAGAAAGCCCTCAGTAGCTCTTTGTCTTCCTTCAATTGTCCTCATGTCTCCAGGCTTATGCAGCTGATTGGAGTCAGTTTGGAATTCTCTTAAGGAAAATGATTTCAAAGTGCACCTCCTGATTTTTGGGGTTTTTTTATTTTTCTTTCTTTCTTTTTTTTTTTTTTTTAATTTTTCTCTTTTTTCTTCTTTTTTTTTTTTCTTTTTTTTTTTTTAATTTTTGTAGAGGTGACTGAAACCTTCCCCAAGTGATTTTGATGCTGAATGTGTCATTGGGAGGTGTAGGCATGTAGAAAAATGAGCCCCTTACAGGCTGACCCTGTTTGGACACCCTGCTGCTCACCCAAACCTCACCATGTCTGACACTGCCAACCCGGGACTCACATCCCAAAACAAAAAAAAAAAGTATTTTTAAATGAAAAAAAATTTGATTAATTAATAAACACAGAATTACATTTTTCTTACTTGTCATAATAATGTTCTATATTTTATTACCTAATGTTTATATTTATATAAGAATATATATACATTTTAACAACCAAAACCGGTATTAAACCTTAGTTCAGAATAAAAAAATTCTCTTCATTAATTAATTGACCACAATTGGCAATGATTTCTCCCTTTTCATGTTAATTAGTCCTATTTTCAGTCTTTCTGGCATCTTTTTCACAATTTTCTCAGACAGGGTAAAAGGAGCCACTTGGAGGTCCATGGAGACATTTCTGAGGCACATTTGGGGCTGTTTTGGCTCTGGGGAGGGAATTTGTAGAGAACTTAGAAGAGCCGGGCAGGCACTTGGAGGGGCACTCAGGGATTCAGTCAGACAATTCGGGGTCCGGAGAAGCACTTGGGGGTCCAGGGGGGCACTTGGAGGTCAGGGAGGGGAATCTGGGAGCCCTTCGGGCTCCGGGCGGGCACTCGGGGGGCTCTGACGGGGCTCTCTGCGGCGCGGGGGATGATGGGAGTTGTAGGCGCGGGTATAACACGGTTCAATCGGACCGCGGAGCATCACGGGGGTTTTAGGCGCAGCTCCATAGGCTCTCAGTGCGGCGCAGGGCATGACGGGAGATGAAGTCACGGCTAGAATAGCGGTCTACGGGCGTCACGGAGCATGCTGGGAGCTGTAGTCCCGGAAGTGGGTCTAATGGAACTTTTGGGGTCCGGGGAGGCATTTGGGGGTCACTTTTGCGTCCCAGCGCGACTTGGGGTCCTCGGAGGGAACGTATAAGGTGGGGGAGCTTGGGAACCTATCTAACCAGGCTCTTTAGGGCTCGGAGCACGGCAAGAGTTTTAGGAGCGGAACAGTTTTATGAGGGGCTCTGATGCCGCGGGGGATGATAGGAGATGAATTCCCAGGAGTGGCTGTAACGGCATCAATTCAGAGGATGCGAAGTCGCTTCTGGGGAATCCCGAATGGGCGTTGAGGGGACACTGAGGGATGCTGGAGGGTCTGGGGGACACTTATGGGACACACGGGGGGGGCGGATACCGGCGTACTGTGGAGCGCGGGGCATGACGGGCGATGTAGTCCCGGCTGCAATGGGGCTCTATCGGGCCATGGGGCATGACGGGAGTTATAGGCAAAAAGAAAAGATGGCGCCGACAACTGGCACCGCCCCTGAAGCCCCGATCTCCAGCGGTGATTGGCTGCGAGCGGTGATGGGCAGGAGCCGTCGCAAATAGGAGGCGATGAAGGGGGGAAAAGCCCATTCCACCCCTCCAGTCCCTTCCAGTACAGCCGAGTTCATTCCTAGTACAGCCCCAGTGCCCCCCCGTCCCTCCCAGTAAAGCCCAGTTCATCCCCAGTACAGCCCAGTATACCCCCAGTGCCCTTCTGGGCCCTCCCAGTACACTGAGTTCATTCCCATTTCCTTCCAGTTCCACTTGGTGATAACCACAGTATGTCCAAGTGTCACCCAGTCTTCCCCACAGTGTTCCCAGCTTCCCTAGTTTGCCCCAGTATCCCCCAGTATCACTCCTAGGAAGTCCCAGTACGTCCCAGTATGTCTCAGTGTACCCCCACAGTCCATCCCAGTCTGACCAGATTCCCCCTCAGCATTCCCTGTGTTCCCAGGTTGTCCCAGTCCACCCCAGTATCACTCCCAGTATGTCCCAGTGTCTCCCACAGACTTCCCAGTGTCCCCCAGTGTGTCCCAGTCCTCCCCAGTGTTCCCAAGGAAACTTGAACTGCTCACGGTTGCTGTGGCACCCAAACGCAGCAGTGGGGTCAGGGCAGTGTCCATGGCCACAGCCCCTTGCAGACCTCCTGAGGAGAGACCCTGGATCAATATCAATCACAGAATGCTGCAATCACCTCTTCTCTAGAGATAACAGTAATAAAACACACCCTTTATAGCACTAACGTGTATTTCTTAGAAGCTCTTTAGAATCTTTCTCCATAACTGTTGTAGAAAACATTCCTAATGAACTGCGCCTGACCAGAGGGAAATCAAGGCACAGCCATGGTTTGTCAGGACTTGCTTGGTCCCAAGGAGCCCCGTGGTGCATTTGGTGCTGAGCCCTCAGGGCCTGAGAGGACATTGCACAAACCTTTCCAGCAGTCCAAGTCACAGGAAAAACCCAAAGTGTCTCACAGCATTCGTGGGTCCCACTGAGGTCCATCCCCAACACAGGCTCCTCATGGACTCCTTGGAGGAGAGAACTGGAGGCCATGATTGCCCAAAAACCTCTCAGAGACTCAGTGTGGAAAGGAAAACACAAAGTAAAAAACTTTGAGTATCTCAAAGCATGAATGAGCCCCACTGAGTGTCAATCCAAAGCCTCTCTAGGGACTCATTAAATATTGGATAATTGGAGGCCATGACTGCACAAACCTCTCAGGGATTCAGAGTCAAAAAGTAGTACTTTAATGACTCTTGAATACTTTGAGGCATTAATGAGCCCCACTGAGTGTTGTTACTGACAAAACATCTCCAGGGACTAATTACAGCAGATAATTGGAGGTCATGATTGCACAAACCCCTCAGAGACTCCCAGGCCAAAGCAAAACCCAACGTCCTTTGGAAAACCTGCAGTCCCTGGGAGCATTCAGGAGCCCCCCAGGGCCATTCCTGCCCAAGGCTCCCCAGGGACTGGTCCCAGCAGATCCCTGAGGCCACTGGGATGTGGGGGATGCTGAGGGCAGGACAAGGGGCTGACAGTGCCCAGCCTTGCTGGGGCTGTGCCAGGAGGCCCCAGGGCCTCAGGACAAGGTGTCTCCTCCCAGCCCTTGGTGGCACAGACCCTGCAGTGCCCCAGGGCACCAAGACTTGGCTTCTCCTGGGCACTGCCAGCCCTGCCAGGGCCCTTGGCCATGTCCACCACAGCTTGTCCTGCGCTGTCCCACAGCTGCTGCTGTGTCCCTGCAGGCTGCACACTCCCATCTCGCTGGCCCCTGGCTCTGCCCTGCATTTCCCTTTCTCTTCTCCCTCATATCCTGGGATGGAACGTGGGAGAATGGTTCAAAGGTGTACCATGGATGGTTCAGACTTCACAGGAGAAAGTGTTTCTTTCCTGAGAGGGTGCTCAAACACTGCACAGGTGTTGGAAATGAACTGGGCAGGAGACTGAGTTAACTCCTTTAATGTCTTTATTTCCAGCTCTTTTTGCGGGGGAAGGCTGAGGGATGCTTATGCCACCGCTGCTCCGACCAGGCACCGCTGAGGAGGAGGTCCATGACGAATCTGCGCAGCCGCAGAGTCGGGAGCCTCGCCTCACAGGAGTCCCTCAGGTCTTGTTTCAGGCTCCTCAGGGCCAGGGGGTGCCTCTCAGCGAGAGTCTCTTAGATTATGGTGAGATTCTCGGAAGTGGCTGGAAGATGTCAGAAGGTACCTGAGCTCTTTCCTCGCCCAACGCTGCCTTTCGTTTTCCTGAAACTTGAGTTGGCTCGTTGTTCTCAGGGGCCGTTGATGTCTGCCACACTTCCGTCCTGCCTGATTTCCATAATGGGCGGTGCTGGGCTAGGAGCAGGCGAGGAGGGCGCGAGGCCTCTGGGTCGACAGGCAGGCAGGGAGGAGCTGATGACAAAGTAGCAGGCGAGGCAGCGGTGGCTTAGGCTACTTGGGGAGCAGTGGGGCCCAACTTATAATAAGGTAAGGGGTGTTAGGACTGTCTGGAACTGGGAAACAACTGAGGAAGCACACAGAACTGGGGTTTGGGGTACAGAGAACAGGTAACATTAACACATTGAACTAGTAAGTTATACTGATAACAGATAACATCAATACACAAAATGGAGGATACAAGCAACCAGTAACTGAAAACAAACTAGACTCATAAAGGTTGCACCTTGGGGTCTCTCATTTCTCTCAATCCCCCTTCTTTTTCTTTCATCGAGTTTTAGCTCGCATCAATCTCTTGTTTGTGGTTATACACATCTCTCAGTTCTTGGTATTGATTTTATATTTGTTCTGCAGTACTGAGTTCTTTCGTGTCGGATGTTAGCTTTAACATACGTGTGGGCTTTTTGCTATTAATTTCAGAAATTTGGAGGCTTGCTTGTACTGCAGAGGTTATGGTTCGGATTAGGCAAGGTGGTATGCGGGGGATGAGGAGGAGACTTGCAAACTCACTCAGGGCTATAAATCCTACCTTTTTCCACCAAGCCCCTTTCAATGACCAAAAGTTGTCCCACCAATCCATATTAATTAGAGGGGTCCACTCTTGATTTCCTACATATGCAACCTTCCTGATTTCTCTAGAGATGTTCCGAATTACCTCACTTTTATCATCTATTTCGAGGCAGCACTCTGATGAGTTAAACTTTCCACATATGCCACCCTCGTTTGCTAATAGGTAGTCCACAGCGAATCTTATCTGGTACACCACTGCTCTTGTTTGGGCTAACTGGTGACTGATGTGATCTAGGGCCAAGGCTGTTTTATTTGATATTACTTCCAACACTGCCTGAAGCCTGATAATTCGATTCAGCATATAGATGGGAGTCCGATACCCCCATGACCCATCTTGAGCCCAAGTTGCTGGTCCATATGTTTTTATTATTTCTTCAGGAGTCCAGATCTTACCCTTCCAAGTTTGGGAGCTACCCATATCAATTACTGTTCGTTTTGGTCTGCTATTTCTTTTTAGGTTGTCATATAGTGGCACTCCTAGATTGCTTCCCGATTCACGTGGTAATAGGAAAAAGGCTGGTTTAATAATACCCACGGTGCAACTACCTGCCCAATCTCCTGGGAGAGGCGTGTAAGCTTTATCCCCACATATCCAAAACAAGTGCTCGGGAGCTCTCCATGAGGTGTTCTGAGTGTCAAAGGGGTGTTCCCAATATTTGGATATTTCCCTAATTCCCCAAAAGGGGTTAATCCCTCTGTCAGTACATTGATGTAGTTGATATCCCTCATTATAAATACACCCAGTCTCTTTCTTTCCAATTGACCAATAAGTGTCCGGTTCCCTGGGAATCCATTCTTGGGTCAGTTCTTTTATTATTAATGACCTTTTACACGCCATCTTCCCCACCAAGGTTTTGTATCGTTTTCCCGTCCTCTTTATGCACTCTTCTCCTGTTACCTTAGATTTCAGATCCCATTGTTCTTTTTTCCTTTCTCCGTTACGCGGAGGTTCTTGTTTCATCATTTTCCACCTCAGGATGTCTAAAGGTGCTAGATTTATCCCTTCCCAGGGCCACACGTGTGACATTTGGGTGCTCCCACAGATCCAACAGTTAGTGATGTTCAATTCATGACTTATTCTCTCCATTAGGTCTATAAAGAGATTTTTGGTAAGGGGTTCATCTATTTCAGCCTTTCTTATGGTTAGTGGCTTTTCTTTCACAAGGTCTACCACTCCTTTTAAGTTATTTATCTCTTCTAAACAAAACCATTCTCTCATAGGGCATTCCCCAGTTAGACACTGCTTAAATGTGGCAGCATTCCTGGCAATCCAATATTGCTTACCTTCCTCTCGACAGGTGGAAAGCTGATTGATGTCGAAACAAGTGGGGTTCACGTTGGTATGAACTCTGATTAGGGACTGTAGATTTTCCCCATTATAGATGGGAGAATAGCATTTCGAACAGGCCCCTTCTGTATCTTCACTCATCATCAGGACTATCATCAGTCCTCCCAAGAGTCCAGTATGAACCTTCCCCATCCTGCCTTGGGGTTCTCCTTGGTCTCACCTGGCCTTGCCTCTTGGGTTTCAGGGCTCTCCAGACTTTGTCCTCAGAGTTCTTTATCTGCCCTCCCCTCACTTGATTGTTAATTTTTGGTACTTGGTCTTCCCAGGGAGTGATCTAGGAGAGAGATTTATATTAATATTTTAACCTTTTAACTGTTTACTTAACCATTCATCTTAACTTTTCTAATAATGTTAACTAAACTCTAATTGCAACAATGTTAACAGTTCCTACTCAATTCCCGTTATAACACTGACGCTGTAATCTATACTAACTTATAATGTCCAAACAAACTTTTAACCGCAGTGCTCAAATGTCTTTGATAGTCTGCTGGATTGCTCTGGTCCTTTACCGAGTCCTTGGTTTTCTCTTGAGAGTTAGTTTTAGCGAACCTGGTTGTGGCGTTACCATCCACTCAGAAGGGTTAGTTGAATGGTCTGGACTTGATGGCTTGCTTGGGGGTGACACAGGTCCTTTTACCCGGGTGATATGAGTCCAGCCTCCTTCTTGTGTCCGAACTGCAGTGTGGGTAGTGAGAAGTACCTGGAAGGGACCTTCAAATTTTGGGGTTAATGGGGTAGTACTCCAGGACTTAATTAATACCCAATCCCCAGGATTAATTTGGTGGGCATTTGAATCAAGAGGTGAAGTTTGGGGAATATATCCTTTTCTCCTGAGATCTTCTGATGTTCTCCTAATTGTTTGTAAATACCTTTGGGCTGCGGTTTCTCCTTCTATATAATTCCCAGTACTGTAAGAGGTTAGTAAGAAGGGAAGTCCAAACATCATTTCGTAGGGAGAAGCTCCTATATCTGATCGGGGCCTTGTTCTGATTCTTAGGAGAGCTAGAGGTAAGCATTTGAGCCAATTTAATTGTGTCTCTTCAATTAATTTGGTTAATACATTCTTAAGGGTCTTATTCATTCTCTCCACTCTCCCTGAACTCTGGAGGTGCCAGGGGGTGTGAAGTCTCCATTTTATTCCTAATGCCTCAACAGTTTTCTGCAGAATTTGGGCAGTAAAATGGGGTCCCTTATCTGAGTCGATGTTGTTTACTAACCCATACCGAGGGATTATGTGTTCAAGTATAATCTTCATTACCACTTCTGCTGTCTCCCTTCTCGTTGGGAATGCTTCCACCCAATGGGTGAGATGATCAACAATCACCAGAAGATGTTTGTAGTTTTGGACCTGAGTCATCTCAGTAAAGTCTACTTGAATACTCTGGAATGGTCTTAGAGCTAATTCCCTCCCTCCGGGTGTGGCTTTCCTCATTACTCGTTGGTTGGTCTTTTGACAAATAACACATCCCCGGGTTACAGCCTTTGCTAGGTCGTACACTCCTATACAGAAATTCTCTCTTAGGAAATGGTCACACAATCCCTGGGTTCCCCAGTGGGTTAGTTCATGAATTTCAGTTATGATTTTCCTGGCTAAGGGCTTATTCAGAAACTTTCTGCCATCAGGAGTTAACCACTCCCCATGCTCTCCCCGTTGCATCTTCAGCTCTTCAATGACTTTTAACTCTTTTTTATCATATTCTGGTTCTCCCCCCCTTTCTTTTTCCTCTGAAATTTTGTTTAATGCTAAGATCTTAATTGACTCTTCTGGATCTTGAGCTACTCTTTTTGCTTCTTGGTCTGCCAATTGATTCCCTTTTCCTTCAAAGGTGTTCCCCTTTTGATGTCCCTTTACATGTACTATAGCTATCTCGATGGGCTTCAATAGGGATGTTAATACTGAGTTTATTATTTCTTTGTGTACAAGATCTTTTCCTTTTGAATTCAGATATCCCCGCTCTTCCCAGATTTCCCGAAGGTATGGACTATCCCAAAAGCATATTTTGAGTCGGTGTAAATAGTTCCTCGGTCCTCCTCCAATAAGTCTAATCCCCTTTTTACTGCATAGATTTCACAAAGCTCAGCTGACCAACTCGAAGGTAACTTTCCTTTCTCTATGACCCTGATGCTTTCTATAGTTAATCCTTCTATGATAGCGTATCCAGAGACCCTTTTCCTCTCTATTATCTTTGATGACCCGTCTGTGAACAGTCTTCTCCCATGTGGTAAGGGTATACTCTCCAGGTCTTCCCTCCCTTTTGTTTGGAAACTCATAAGTTCTAGACAGTTATGTTCAAGTTCCGGAGGAGGTTCTCCAGAGAGAAACTGTGCTGGATTTAAATTCTTGGAGGTTGTTAGGCTTAAATTTTCAGAGTCCATCAAGGTGATCTCGTATTTAAGTATTCGAGAGTCTGTTACCCATTCTGGGGCCCTCTGGCTCAGAACTGCTTTCAAATCATGAGGTGTGTGGACCCGTATTTTTCCTTGTAAGGTCAGCTTCTGGGATTCCTCTACTAGCATTGCAGTAGCAGCTATGGCCTGTAGGCAGGTAGGCCACCCTTGGGCTCCTGGGTCCAATAGCTTAGAAAGGAAAGCTATGGGCTTTTTACACCCTCCCCACTCCTGAGCCACTACCCCATAGGCAACTCCCCCCTCTGTATTTACGAACAGATCAAATTCCTTTCTTAGATCTGGCAAACTTAGGACAGGTGCTGTAGATAATTTTTCTTTTGATTCTTTTAGCTGGTTTTCGTCCTTCTGTGTCCATTTTATGGGCTCCGGATTGGTCAGTTTACTATAGAGGAATTTTACACTTTGGGTGTATTTATCTATCCATAGCCTACGATATCCGAAGAGGCCTAGGAGTTTTCTTACATCCTTTTTCATTTTCAGAGCAGGTATTGACAATATTCCCGCAATTCTTTCAGGGCTTAATTTTTTGTATCCTTTTCCAATTAGGTGCCCTAAATAAGTTACTTCTGATTTAACAAATTGCAGTTTCTTTGGGGACACCTTTAGCCCCTTTTTTCCTAGGAAATTTAGGAGTTGTATACTTGTGGTTCTCACTTCGATTTGGTCCTCTCCGGATATCAGTAGGTCATCTACGTACTGTAGAATCTGCACCTGTCCCTCGGGGGTGAATTGTTCCAATAATTCCTCTAAAGCTTGTCCAAACAGGTTTGGTGACTCAGTGAACTCTTGTGGTAGGCGTGTCCACCTCAGCTGTTGCTTCCTCTTTGTCTCAGGGTGGTCCCATTCAAAAGCAAACCAGTCCCGGCTCTCCTTCGCTAAGGGGCATGCCCAAAATGCGTCTTTTAAGTCTATGATGGTAAACCAGGCATGCTCTCGGGGGATTTGACTTAAAAGAGTATATGGGTTAGGGACCACAGGATATCTGGTGACTGTTCTCTTATCAATTTCTCGTAAGTCCTGAACTAGTCGATATTTCCCCTCGGCCTTTTTCACAGCCAGGATGGGGGTATTATGGGGGGACATGCATGGCTCTAAAATACCCTCCTTTAGCAGCTGTTCGATTATAATAGCTAGCCCCTTCTTCCCCTCTAGAGATATTGGATATTGCTTTACTCGAATAGGAGGGGTTCCTGGCTCCATTTCTATTTTTATCGGTGGAATGTCAAGTAGGACGCTTTTTCCCTCTTCTGCCCATACCTCTGGGTTTATCTCTTTTAAATCTTCAGTGGTTAATTTCATTATCTTCACCTTCATCCTACCTTCTTCTGGGACAATCCCCACTCCCAATTGGACTTGTAAGTCCCTTCCTAGTAGATTACTTTCTAGGTCCGGTAAGTAGATGAAGTCAGTTATTATCTGTCGAGAGTTTCCTCTCACTTCCACCCCCTCTATGATTGACGCTGTGAATGGTTTCCCTTCTGCTCCCATCACTTCACATACTTTTTTTCCTATATTAACTCCTACTGGGAGTTTCTTAATACTGGATCAGTCCGTCCCAGTATCTACTAAAAATCCAAACTCTTCATGTTGGGGACCCACTTCAAAATTTACTATGGGCTCTTCTTGGTGGTACATTGGGTCCCCTAGTGTATAGAGCCCATGACACCCCTAATCCTCATTATCTTCCCCCTTCAACAGCTTCTCTAGGGCATCCTGTTCTTTCGTAATCGCTTCATCGAAGGATAACTTTTGACAGTCTCTCCTCAGGTGTCCAGCTTCCCCGCAATAGAAACATCTCCGATCCTCTCCTGGTCTCTTAGGAGTTCCCCAGGGTGGTAAAGTCCCTACTTTTCCCGGCCTCAGGTTTCTCCTGTTTGGGGGGCCTTGATTAGGTATTGCCCCTATGCTTTCTCTGGCCACGGCTACCATTATTTTCGCTTTCGCTTTGGCTTTTTCCTCCTCTCTCCTTAGATAAACTCTCAGGGCTTCCCTTAACAATTCGCTTATTCCTTTTTCTTGCCAATCCTCCATTTTCTCTAATTTCCTCCTAATGTCGGGCCATGACTTAGTGACAAACTGAGTTTTTAACAACACTTAGCCCTCGGGGCTATCAGGATCTATGCTGGAGTATAGCTGGAAATTTCTTTTTAGCCTGTTCAGCCAGGCAGCGGGGGTCTCATCTTTCCCCTGCATGTTATCGAAAGCTAGTTTCATATTGCTGCTGCGGGGAACTGACTCTTTGATGCCTCTTACCATCAAGCTTTGGTAATCTTCCATACCTCTCCTATCCTCTTCCCTGTTTGGGTTCCACCTTGGATCTACTATTGGCAATTTGTATTCACCTGGGGGACCCATTCTATTTTCTCTCTCCCAGATTCTCATTCCCGCGGTTCGAATCATCCTTACTTCTTCTGGGCTGAACAAAATTTTTAAGATGGAATTCAGCTCTTCCCAGGTATATGTGTTGGGGCCTAAGAATTGGTCTACTTGATTGGATACCCCTACCGGATCTTCTACTAGGTTTCCCAGCTCTTTCTTAAGGTTCCTAACCTCTGAAGCTGTCAGGGGAGCATTTATGAACCCGACCCCTCCAGCAACTCCACCCATCGGGACTTCCCTTAGGGGAAAAAATTTGGCTCTCGACCTAGTATTATAACATGGCCCTTCTGCGGTTTCTGCCGCTTGGGACGCGATTATCACTTCTGAGCTTGGATCGCTGTTGGGAGAGGACTCTGTGTTGGAGTGGGATAAGTTAAGTCCCCAATTGGGTGGTAGGGTTGGGACTACCGATGGTGAGGGAGAGGAAATTTTTCCTGCTCTCTGTCTTGCTTGGTTTTGCTCACACACGAACCCATTCTTACTTGGTCAACTAAAACTTCTTACGGTGCCCTTACCCGAACGGAAAGCTTAATACCGGGCAACACAAACCAAAATTATTCGACCTTCTTAACCAAACTTCTTTAAGGTGCCCCTACATGAACGTAAATCTAAAGACGGGCAACTCAAATCTTAATCTTCATTCACTCCACAAGCACCCGAAAGTAGCCTCAGCCTACTCCTGCACCCGGATGGGACTAAATTCCCCGCCCAATGCAGGTCCCACCCCTGCAATGTGGGAACTTCGGCGCTACCTCTGCCGGTGCTTGAAGTGCCCGAGTTGTAGTCTGGTGACCCGCCCTTAGGGCCTCAGCCACTACTCTATAGCCGGCACTTTTCCCTCTCCCGTACGTCAGGCAAATCCCCGTAGACAGCCGGTCAACCAGGGCCCAGGGTTCCAGTTACTGTCTACTGCCAGGATTCGGACATACGGTGTGCGACTCACTCATACACCCTCTTGCTGAGTCCCTCGCACTTTGGAACTCCCCTAACTTTCACACTCCTGCACCCAGACAGCGTATCTTTAGGCACCCCCGACCAGTATTACCTCTCCGTACCCGGAAAGCGTACTTCCCTCTGAAGCACCCCCGACCAGTACGACACCCTCACACCCGGAAAGCGTACCTAAAATACCCCCAACCAATGCAGGTCCCTTGTACTCGGATAGCGTGCCTCCCTCGCACCCCCGACCAGTACAAGGTCTTGTACCCGGATGGCGTGCCTCTCTGCACCCCCGACCAGTACAAGCCCCTCACTCACTCCGGCCCTACTATCCGGCACCCGGATAACGTACCTCTCCTAGGCACCCCCGACCAGTGCGGCAATTCCCCAACTAGGTAGTCCGTAGGCCCGCCCTCAGGACCTCAGCCACTAGCCTAGCCTGTGGACCCTCTTACTCCTGCACCCGGATGGGACTAGATCCCCCGCCCAATGCAGGTCCCACCCCCGCAATGTGGGAATCAAGGGCCACACCCACTACTCCTCTTTCATGGGGGGGGGATCCTAGTGGGGCCTTCCTCTCAGTCGCACTATGACGTGCCACACACTCCCTAATAAACCTCCGCACGTCCGGAGGGGGGCCCGCTACGCCCCTGGAGACGCCTCACTCACTCGGTCTCCACCCGCTTCCCCCTGTTCCCGGCCGGCCACCTCGCGGGAATCCAAAACCGCGGTACTGAGGGGTCTGCACTTGCTTCGGGGGTCCGAGCTGCCGGCCCCCGTCTCACTCACACCTCACCCGCACGCCTCCACTCCCGCCACCGGCTTTACTTACCGGCGCTCCTCGGCGATGTCCTTCCGCGGCGGCGTCCCTCGCTGGGTCCGAAGTCGCCAGCTGTCCCAGGAGTCCGAGTTCGGGCGGCGCCTTCCCTTCCTGGGTCCTCTTCTGGGTGTGGTGCTCTCCGACGAGCTCCCAAAATTGTTGGAAATGAACTGGGCAGGAGACTGAGTTAACTCCTTTAATGTCTTTATTTCCAGCTCTTTTTATGAGGGAAGGCTCTGGGATGCCTGTGCCACCGCTGCTCCGACCGGGCACCGCTGAGGAGGAGGTCCGTGATGACTTTGCCACGCAGCCGCAGAGTCGGGAGCCTCGTCTCGCGGGAGTCCCTCAGGTCTTGTTTCAGGCTCCTCAGGGCTAGGGGGTGTCTCTCAGCGAGGGTCTCCTAGATTATGACAAGATTCTCGGAAGTGGCTGGAAGATGTCAGAAGGTACCTGAGTTCTTTCTTCACCCAGCGCTGCCTTTCGTTTTCCTGAAACTTGAGTTGGCTCGTTGTTTCTAGGGGCTGTTGGTGTCTGCCACACTTCCATCCTGCCTGATTTCCATAATGGGCGGTGCTGGGCTAGAAGCAGGCGAGGAGGGCGCGAGGCCTCTGGGTCGACAGGCAGGCGGGGAGGAGCTGATGACAAAGTAGCAGGCGAGGCAGCGGTGGCTTAGGCTACTTGGGGAGCAGTGGGGCCCAACTTATAATAAGGTAAGGGGTGTTAGGACTTTCTGGAACTGGGAAGCAACTGGGGGAGCACACAGAACTGGGGGTTGGGGTACAGAGAACAGGTAACATTAACACATTGAACTAGTAAGTTATACAGATAACAGATAACAACGATACACAAAATGGAGGATACAAATAACCAATAACTGACAATAAACAAACTAGACTCATAAAATTAGCACCTTGGGATCTCTTATTTCTCTCATTTGGGACCCCCCAAAAGCGTTCCCAGTGCTCCCAACCCCATAGATGCCCGTTTCTGGGCACTTCTGGGAATTCATCTCCTATCAGCCCCCGCAGCATCAGAGCCCCTCCAAATACAGTGCCGTACTTAGAAATTCTGCTGTGCCCCGTGCCCTAAAGAGCCCGGTTAGAGCTCCCCAAGCTCCCCCTAAGTGCTCCCAAACCATATACGTTCCCCTTGAGGACCTCAAGTCGTGGCTCAGACGCAAAAGTGACCCCCAAGTGCCTTCCTGGACCCCAAAAGCTTCGTTAGAGCCACTTCCGTGACTACAACTCCCAGCATGCTTTGCAGCTTACTTAGAGCGCTATTCCAGCCGTGACTTCATCTCCCGTCATGCCCCGCGCCCCAGAGAAAACCATTGGAGCTGTGCCCAGAACTCCTGTGATGGACCACGGCCCGATTGAACCGTGTTATACCCGCGCCTACAACTCCCATCATGCCCCGCGCCCCAGAGAGCCCTGCCAGACCCCCCCAAGTGCCCGCCCGGAGCCCGAAGGACCCCCAGATTCCCCTCCCTGACCCCCAAGTGCCCCCCTGGACCCCCAAGTGCTCCCCCGGATCCCGAATTGTCCGACTGAATCCCTGAGTACCCCTCCAAGTGCCTGCCCGGCTTCCCCAAGAGTCCTTCAGATCCTCGAGTTCTGTCCAAATTCCCTCCCTAGAGCCAAAACTGCCCCAAATGTGCTCCCGAAATGTCTCCATGGACCCCAGAGTGGCCCCTTTTACCCTGTCCGAGAAAATGCTAAAAAATATGAAAAAAGGACTAAAATTAGGACTAGTTAGCATAAATAGGGAGAAATCAATAGCAAATAGTGGTCAATTAATTAATTAAGGGAATTGTGTTACTAAGAACAAATGACTACAAACTTTTTTCTTTGCTTAAAATGTTAGGCTTTTTGTATAAATACAAAAATTAGGTATATAGGAACATAGAATTATATTATTATAAATAAGAATGATGCAATGTTATTTTATTATTTAATTGGATTTTAATTGTAAAGAAAAATGCCTCTTTTTTTTTGTTTGTTTGTTTTTGTTATGTTTTGGGAGTTTAGTCCCAGGTGGGCAGTGTCAGACATGGTGAAGTTGGGAGTAGGGAGCAGATTGTCCAAAGAGAGTCAGCGTGCAAGGGGCTCATTCTTCACCATGCCCAGACCTCCTAAAGAGACATTCAGCAACAAGACCACTTGGAGAATGCTTTTGTCACCTCTTCACAGAACTGAATTTTTTAAAAAATCCCTCAAAACCTCAAGTGATTAAAAAAAAAAAAACCCTAAAAAAAAAAAACAAAAAAAACCAATCTAAAAATCATTTAATGCACTTTGAAATCTCCCTCCTTAACAGAACTCCAAACTGACTCCAATCATTTGCGCAAGTCCTGGAGACATGAAGACAATTGAAGGAAGACAAAGAGCTACTCAGGGCTTTCTGTATTTTCATGAGCTCTACAATTGATTTGGGGCTGAGTCCAGGAGCCTCAGGCACTGAGAGAGGGTTGAAGAAGCTGCTCAGGGAGGCAGAAGCAAAACTCCAAGTCCCTTGGAGCATCACTGGGCCCCAGTGAGGGCAGGGAATGCCAAAGGCTCTCCAGGCACTGGTTAGAGCAGATCCTTGAGGCCAGGATTGCAGGGAGCCAAAGGCTGTGAGCAGGGAACTGCAATGCTGAGCAAGGCCTGGGCTGGCTGGAGGAAGCAGAAAGGCCAAGGCCTGAGGCCAGGCCTGGCACAGCAGGGCCTGTCCCTCACGGGTGGCTCGGGGCTGTTTGTGGGGCAGGGGGATGGCAGGGGCAGCAAGGACAAATGTCATCAAGCTGCAAACCCTGCCAGGCTCCTCAGGGAGGGGCGAGGCAGAAGCCAAGTGCAGCCCCTGGAAGGAAAGTTCCTTCTGTGGGGCTTCCAGAGGCGCTGCCAGAGCCCAGGGGACAAAGGCCTGGGTGCCTGTGGCCCTGCCAGCCCTGCCCAGCCCTTGGCCATCTCTCCTGCAGGCTGTGCCCCCTGTGCATGCTGCTCCTGTGCCCTGGCCGGCTGCACACGCCCATCTCGCTGTCCCCCCCAGCATTTCTCAGCCCAGCATTTCTGTGCCCTCCCTGGGCTCCCTGCACCCAGCACTGCTGGCTCCTGGCACACAGAGCCAGGGCATGGCCCAGGCTCCCGCTGGGACACCTCAAGCACCAAAATTCTACCCTGGCAGGGACTTTTCTTTATGTTCACCTCCAGGCTGAGCCTTCCAAGCTGGCACAACCTTCCACTTTATGGAGGTTTCCTTCTCTTCCCACTGCTAGGAAAGCTCTGTCTCCTGCTGTTTGCAAAGAAGGGATGGTGGGAGATCAGTTGGGGTCAGAAGTTGTTTTGGGCACAGTGACCATAAAATTATTGAGTTTTTAAATACTCTGTGACTTTAAGAGGGCAGACTTCCTGGCCCCAGGGGCTGATGGCATTTGTGCTCACTCAGGTTCATCTCCCCACACCAACACCATGGGGGTGCTCACTCTGCTCCATGCAGTGCAAACAGAGGCTCCTGAGCCAGTGCTGCCGTGTCTGTGCCTGCAAGGATGTGGCACCTCTGTGAGCTGGGGGAGAGGCCAGGGCTGAAGAGGGGGGATGTTGTTGGCAGGTGCATGAAGACACTCTGTGATGCTGCCCTGGGGTGTCTAGCGCAGTGGGGATGGATCAGTCCCTGCTCTGCTGCTCCTTCCCATCTTCCCTAGGAACCCTGCAGAGCCCCAGCCATTCTGTTTGCCACCACCCTGCCCACGGCCACCCTGGGGCTGCTCACGGGGCTTTTCTCTGCTGAGCATTGGCCTGGGCGTGTTCTGGAGAGAGCCTGGGCAAGGAGCCTGGAGCCCCCAGGCCCTGGCCTGAGGCGTCAGCGCTGCCCCAGCAGTGCCCGTGGCCTGTCCCTGCTGCAGCCCCGGCACTGCCACCCCCAGCACTGTGCCCGGCCCCGAGAGCACTCAGGCCCTACAGCAGCACCAGGGCCAGGAGGGCAGCGGGGCAGGGGCACGGGAGCAGCACTGGCAACACCAAGTGCTGCTGCTCCTGGGCACAGCTGCTGTGCCAGCACTGATCTGCCCCAGCTCTGCTCACAGACATTGCTGCTGCAGCTCCAAAGAAGGGAACAAAAGAGAGATCTCTGCAGAAAACTTTGCTGGGATATCCTTTAGTTCATTTAAAGCCACTGAGAAGACAGCTCCTCATTGACCCAGTCTGTGGGTCACAGTCAAGATGGAAAGAAACAAAAGGAGAAAGCTGACAAAGACCTTTCTGTGTGGTCAGTATTGACAACAAAACCAAAGAGAGAAAAACCTCACAAGCAAACCAACAATAACAATTGAAGGTGACTTTTATTACAAGAGATGGAAAGAATCTGGCCAGGAGTTTAATGCTTCTGAAATTGTCCAATGATCAGTGTCCACACTGCAGCCTTGAGCTCCTGGTTCCTCAGGCTGTAGATGAGGGGGTTCAGGGCTGGAGGCACCACTGAGTACAGAACTGACAGGGACAGATCCAGGGATGGGGAGGAGATGGAGGGGGGCTTTAGGTAGGCAAAAAATGATGTGCTGAGAAACAGGGAGACCACGGCCAGGTGCGGGAGGCAGGTGGAAAAGGCTTTGTGCCGTCCCTGCTCAGAGGGGATCCTCAGCACAGCCCTGAAGATCTGCACATAAGAGAAAACAATGAACACAAAACAGCCAAATGCTAAGAAGGTAGTGAAAAAAGAAACCCCAAGTTTCCTGAGGTAGGACTGGGAGCAGGAGAGCCTGAGGATGTGTGGGATTTCACAGAAGAACTGACCCAGGGCATTACCCTTACACAGGGGCAGGGAAAATGTATTGGCTGTGTGCAGCAGAGCATTGAGAAAGGCACTGGCCCAGGCAGCTGCTGCCATGTGGGCACAAGCTCTGCTGCCCAGGAGGGTCCCGTAGTGCAGGGGTTTGCAGATGGACACATAGCGGTCGTAGCACATGACAGTCAGGAGGGAATACTCTGATGAAATGAAAAATAAAAACAGAAATAGCTGAGCAGCACATCCTGTGTAGGAGATGTTCCTGGTGTCCCAGAGGGAATTGTGCATGGCTTTGGGGACAGTGGTGAGGATGGAGCCCAGGTCGGTGAGGGCCAGGTTGAGCAGGAAGAAGAACATGGGCGTGTGCAGGAGGTTGCCGCAGGCTACGGCGCTGATGATGAGGCCGTTGGCCAGGAGGGCAGCCAGGGAGATGCCCAGGAAGAGGCAGAAGTGCAGGAGCTGCAGCTGCCGCGTGTCTGCCAGTGCTAGCAGGAGGAAGTGGCTGATGGAGCTGCTGTTGGACATTTGCTGTGTCTGGCTGTTTCAACCTTTAGGAGAAAAGACAGTGAAGTTTGAGGGGAGATTTCTCATAGAAGAGTCAAAACCCTTTCTCACAGTCCAACCCCTGCCACTAAATACCATCCCTTTGCCTACGTCTAGCAGAACTTGCTTCATTTTGGTTGCTGGAGATTGCTGCTGGCCAGTGTTCAATGAGGAGCCAGATCTCAAGCAGCAGCACACCAGGGAGTCAGCCCTGAGCCCCAGTCAGTGCAAGGGAACAGTGAGGGCAGGGGCCAGTCCTGGTGTTTGAACTTAGACAAAGAATCTCCTCCTAAGGCACAGGAGCTGCCAGGGTGAACGGATGGGGATTGAAAGAGGCAGAACAAGAGATTCTGCTGCACATGGGGAGAACAGTGGGTACAGTGAGGCAGGAGGATTGTCTGAGCCTTAGCGCAGACTGAGGGGAGCTGCTCTGTCCCACTTTCCTGTTCCCGGCTGCCCTGGACTTGCACCTTTCTGAGCTCCAGTCCTGCTCTGCCGGCCCAGGAGGGGACTGAGGGCCCCGAGCCCCCGGGCTGAGGGCTGTGCTGGCTGTGAGGGGACACAAGAGCTGTGCTGCTCAGGGCAGTGTGTGCCCTGCAGCGCAGGGCCAGCAGGTGCCACATCTCCCCTGCAGCAGGGCTTCCCTCAGCACTGCCTCCCTCCCTCCCTGCCCACGCCTCTGCTGCTGGAGCTGTCCCAGCCCGAGCTGTTCCTGTGGCCCCGGGCTCCTTCCCTGCCAGTGCTGCCAGAGCCCAGCCCAGCCCCTGGGCCAGCTCTGCCCTGCAGCTGCTCGGGGCTGCAGGGGTTAAAGAACAGCTCCCCCAGGCCTGGGCACCATGGAAAGGAGATGCTGGATGGATCTGGAGGCTGGGGAGCTGGAGGCACTTGCTGAGGTTCCCAGGAATCCTCAGGGTCGTGGTTTAAGAGCCTCAGTGCCTGCTCTACCCTGCACAGTGCAGTTTTCATTGCCAGCAAATTTAGCCAGGGAAAACTGGGAGCACTGATCCAGGAAAGCAGATACCCAAGCAGGAAACTCCTTCCCTCAATGAGTTCTTGAAAAGTCCCCTCAGAAATGACCTGGGCATGAGCTGGAGCTCTGAGCAGCCCTGGCCCACACAGCACCCTCTCCACAGCAGCAGGACCTGCCCTGGCAGGAGTCACTCCTTGCACCCACAGCTCCCTTCCAGCATCCATGGGGAGCTCCCAGGCAGGCTGAGAGCTGCCCCTGGCAGGTGGCAGATCCCCTGGCCTGGCCAAGAGCCCTCAGGGCTGCAGAAGCTGCTCTGCACGACAGCCCTGGGCACCCCTGGCTGCAGCCCCAGCTTCAGCCCCTGCAGCCGTCCCTGGCAGCAGGAGCCGTCCTGCCCTGTCCCTCTGACGGTGCCCAGGGCAGCCCCGCTCTGGAGCACATCCTCCCCCAAAGCAGAAAGGGCAGCAGAGCCATCCTTACAGTCATGTCAGTCCTGTCCTGGGTCAGCTTGAGGAGATCCCTGCAGCCAGAGACTTACTGTGTCAGGAGTGGTGAAGATTTCTCCATGAAGCTCAGATATTTCAAAAGTTGTGAAGATTTCTCCATGAATAATCTCAGAATTATCCTTCATGTTGCTTTAGCCTCTGTCTGCTTCACTGCTCTCATATACCTGCAGGCAGTGCCCTCAGCCCTGCTGGTCTGGAAGAGGAGCTGCTTGTTATGAGAAATGTCTTTTTGAAGCTTTTCTTGATTGCATGAGCTGCCTCTGTGCCAGGAGTCCTGTCCAGCTCAGCAGCACAGGCACATCACAAGGACTTTAATTAGTTTCTTGGGGCTTTTGATGTTGTTTACCTCAGACTCAGTCCCTGAGAGTGTTGAAACAACTTTTAAAGAACTCCAAATGATAATGAAACACAGAAGTATCTCCAAGTTAAATGGGTCCCATCGAGGGACCCAACTGAGAAAGTATCCCCAGATTCCATGTAGAGCAGAACACTGCAGGCAGTGATGACAGGTGGGGACAAACAAGGCAAAGGTGTCTCTGATGCTGAGAAAACCTGCATGTGTTTCAGGAATGCAAAGGGCCAAGGCCTGAGCCCCAGCCCCTGCCAAGGCAGATCCTGTCCCTCCCTCAGTGCTCAGGGCTCTTCCCAGGACACTGGGATGTGGGGATGTGCAATGCCAAGGGCAGCACCATGGGGCGGCCCCTGCCAGGCTGCTGAGCAGGGACAAGGAGGCAATGAGGCCCCAGGCCTGCCAGGGTCACTTGTCTCGTGCTCATGGCTCAGGCCCAGGGCCAGCAGCCATGGCCCAAGTGCTGCAGGAGTTGGCTGTGTCAGGGCCTTTCAGCTGCTGCCCATCCCTGTCCAGCCCTCTCCAGCCCAGGCTGTCCTACGGTGTCCATGCCCTGCGCCTCTGTCCCTGCAGGCTGTCGTCATCCCCCGGCTGCCCCACCTCGCTGGCCCCTTCCTTTGCTGACAGCTCTGTGTCCTGCCTGCCTCTGCCTGGGCACACAAAGCCTTGGGCTCCTCCAGGCTCCTTCTTGGGGATGTGTTGCACCACAGCCCAACCCTGGGACAGAAATTCCTTTCTATCTGTTCCCAGCCTGGGCATCTCCAGTTGCCCTTTGCATTATTTTTTTCCTTTCTGGCTTTTATCTGCTAGTTCAAAAGGATCCGCTATCTCTGAAGCCAGCCTTCATTTCCACCCAGGGTTCTCCCCTGCTGTCCTCAGTCTCCCTCCACTGAGCAAAGAGCTTTAGGCCACAAACACCTGGACAAGAAGGATGGTTCTTTTCTATAGGAAGGAAGCCACAGAACCCCAGGGTTTGAAGGCAGATAGGAGGCACTCACTAGAGGCCAAGGAAAGGCCCAAGCTGTCTGTCCTTACAGCTTTTGTCTGAAAGGAATCCTTCGATTCGTGGGGAATTCTGGAGGTGGAATTCCATTTCAGCTGTGGGTGTCTGGACAAGAATGACAGTTCTTCTCCACAGGAAGGGAAGGGCAGTGCCCCAGTGTTTCACAGGCAGATGAGAGCTGGCTCTCAGGAAGCCACGGGAACCTAGACAATTCTGTCAGCTTTTTCTGGAAGCTGTCCTTGGATTAAGGAATTTTTGAGGCAGATTCCCAGCTTTGGCCATAGATGCCTGGACCTGAAAGATGTTTTTTCCATGGGAAGAGAAGCATGGTCCCCCAGTATTTTGAAGGCAGATGAGGGGTGGTCCCCAAAAGGCCAAGGCCAGCCAGAGCTGTCTGTCCTGGCAGGTTTCAAATGGGAACAATCCTTGGATATAATCAAATTTGGAGGCAGAATCATAACTATGGTCATGGGCAGGTGGAGGAGAAGGACAGTTCTTTTCCACAGGAAGGAAAGCATGGAACTCTAGGGCTTCAGAGAGAGATGAGGACAGCCCTCAACATGCCAAGGTCAGTTGGACCAGTCAGGCAGCCCCCAGGAGGCCAAGCCAACCAGACCTGCTTTATGCTGGTACTCTGCAGCATCAAAATTGTCCATTGGTTCCATGAAGCCCCATAGTATCAGAACAGATCTTTGTTTCCATGAGGCCCAGAAATATCACAGTGATCTCCTTGGATCCCCAGTGTCACAATGGCCCCTTAATCCATAAGACCTGGCTGTGTCACAATGGTTTCCTTGGTTCTACGAGGCCCTGTGATGACACATGGTTCCATGGGGACTCAGAGTTTCAGAATGGTCTCATTGCTCCCATGAGGCCCTGCAGTGTCACAATGGTCTCCTTGGTTCCGTGGTGGCACAGTGTCACAATGGACTCCTCGGTTCTACAAGGCCCCAGAGTGTCACAATGGCCCCTTGCTGCCATGAGGCTGTGCAATGTCACAATGGTCTCATTGGTTCCCTGAGGCCCTGCAGTTCCACAATGGCCCTTTGGTGTCACAAGGCCTTGAAGTGTCACAATAGTCTCAGCGGGTTCCCCCGCTGGTTTACAATGGTCTCCTTGGTTCCACAGTCAGAATGTCCCCATGATCTCATGGTACCCCACAGTGTCAGTATGATCCCCTTGATTCCATGAGGCCCTGCTGTGCTACAATGACCCCTTGGTTATACAAGGCCCTGTAGTGTCACAGTGGCCTCTTGGTTCCAGTGGGTCCTGAAGTGTCCTAATGTCCTCCATGCTTCCATGAGGCTCCACAATGTCACAATGGACTTTTGGTTCCATGAGCTTTCATACTACCAGCAACAGTCTCCTTCGTTCCACAAGCGAACCTTTTTCCATGAGGTTCTGTGGTGTCACAACGGACTCCTTGGTTCTGCAGCCCTGCTGTGTCACAATGGATCCATAGTTCCATGAGGTTCCGTAGTGTCACCATGGTCCCTTTGGTTCCACAAGGCCTTGCTGTGCCACAATGGCCCCTTGGTTCCATGAGGTTCTGTACTGTACACAGATTCTCCTTGGTGTGGGAGGACAGATTGTAAAGAGAATAGAGAGAGTGCTGAAGGCAATCTCACCCCTGATAAATTACAGCTGTAGTTATTCCCAAGAGTGGGAACAGCCTTGCCCTTAATAGATCCCAGCTATGTCCAATGAGAGTGAGTGTTATAACACAGTGGGTGAGCTGGTCAAGTGTTAGTTGGAGTCTGTAGGCTGTGATGGGAGGAAGAAGGGTCAAGCAGGAGTGTGAGGGACAGGAAAGAGTTAGCCAGTCCTGCAGGGGAAAGAGAGAAGGACTCATAAGGCTGCGTGGAGCTGCCTGTGGGTAGGCAGCAGAGAGAAAGGTATAAGAGGTTTTAGATAATAAGAGACTGACACCTGTGTCAGTCATGACTCCATTGTCAACTGGTGCCCACTATGAGGACTGGGTGAAAATGAATGGTGACCCTGACATGATCCTGGCAGATGACTACAGACCAGTGAGATGGTGGAGCCCAGCTGAACTGAGCCAGGTAGATCAAGAGCATGAAGATCAGAGCAGGTGAAGAGAGTCTGAAAGCAAAGTAGGGAGACCTGAGAGCCTAAAAATCCAGATGAATTGCAGCCAGGTGGACCTGAGAGCTTGAAAGCAATGTAGGCAGAACTGAAAGCCCAAGTCTGAATACCTTATGAGACACTGACCCCAAGATACGGCCCCAGTCTGTGGGATCCTGCGGTGACACGTGCCAGTGTTCACAGCAGCACTGTGTAGCTAGAAGTGCCAGCAGAGCTTTGAGAAGTTGGAGTGAGAGCTGCACAACAGAAATGTAAGAAAAGCTTGGAGTGACTAACTAAGAGAAAAAAAAAAAAAAAAAGGAGCTGATGGAACTGAAGGATAAGAAACATCATGAAAATGAGTTTAGAACTGTACGAGGGAAAGTGTTGAAAAGAACTATACAAGAAGGAGAGTATCAGCAAGCAGAGATGTTGCTTCCGCCAACAGAAGAACTGAAATTGCAGAAGACAAAAGCAACAAAACCTGAAAAAGGAGCAAGGGAATTTACTGAAGCAGCAGTGCGAGCTAGAGACAGATTAGTTTTATTATTCAGTTCAAGGTGTTTATTTGCTGGTGAAACATACATATTGTATTCAAAAGTTAAGGTTCCATAGGCATAGATATCAGTAGACATAAGGACAAAAGCTAATATCCCATGTAAGAGAATTATGTCCTATACTGTTAAGAACAAAACTAAACCAAAAGAAACAAAGACGAGAGAGTTAACAATTCCTGAGAAAGGAACAGAAAAGGTAGTTCTGCCACTGGAAACATTCAGTCTGAGTCTACATTTCAAATAACACAGTTGTCCCATCTGCAGGAGGATTTCTCCTCAGGAGAAATGTATTTCTGAAACTTTTCTTGGTTGCCAGGAGCCTGGCCCAGCTCAGCAGCACAGACACAGCACAAGACCTTTAATGAGCCTCTCATGGATTTAGTGTTGTTTACATTCAACTTAATCCCTGAGAGTATGTTCAAAACACTTCTCAAGAAATGAAAGTTAAATTGAAACACTGAAGTTTCCTAAAAGTTTTAATGGGTCCCACAAAGCAACCCAACTGTGGAAAGTTTCCCCAAGTTCCAGTTAGAGCAGAACACTGCAGGCAGTGATGACAGATGGGGACAAACAAGGCAAAGGTGTCTCTGATGCTCAGCAAGCCTGCATGTGTTTCAGGAATGCAAAGGGCCAAGGCCTGAGCCCCAGCCCCTGCCAAGGCAGATCCTGTCCCTCCCTCAGTGCTCAGGGCTCTTCCCGGGACACTGGGATGTGGGGATGTGCAATGCCAAGGGCAGCACCATGGGGCGGCCCCTGCCAGGCTGCTGAGCAGGGACAAGGAGGCAATGAGGCCCCAGGCCTGCCAGGGTCACTTGTCTCGTGCTCATGGCTCAGGCCCAGGGCCAGCAGCCATGGCCCAAGTGCTGCAGGAGTTGGCTGTGTCAGGGCCTTTCAGCTGCTGCCCATCCCTGTGCCCTCTCCAGCCCAGGCTGCCCTACAGTGTCCTTGCCCTGCGCCTCTGTCCCTGCAGGCTGTTGTCATCCCCCGGCTGCCCCACCTCGCTGGCCCCTTCCTTTGCTGACAGCTCTGCATCCTGCCTGCCTCTGCCTGGACACACAAAGCCTTGGGCATGAAACCAGGAGGGTGAATTCAACTTTTACAATGCTTGTGAAGTTTTAGCACAGGAACAAGGCATGCTGGGCCTGTTTTCTCAGCAAGGATGGTTTTTTGATATGTAGAAGACAACTGGCTCAAGAGCGCCGTGAGAGAAAAAAAACAAGGAGTGAATCTGGGAGCTTGGGTTGACTTTTATAGTAATGGATAAATTGTAATACACAAGTAGCAACTGTACAGAAGTAATACTCTTTTATAATCACATGTCCGTGTAAGGTTATGAGTTACCCTGTGTTAGAACTCAAGCCTGAACAAGTAAAGCCTTCTTAATTGCAAATTATTGTTAAGGAGTCTTATTTTGGAGATCTGGTGACAGCAGCACCTTGCAGAATCAAGGAGTCTACAGTGACGCCTTGGAATCTCATGGAACTAAAATCCTTTTTGACGCAGAGGGCCACATGGAAATAATGGTCAGTTGTGATACTGCCAAACCAAGGAGACCATTGTGACAGTCTGGAACCTCGTGGAATTAAAAGTACAGTGTGACAGAGAAAGGCTTCATGAAACCAGGAGTCCATTGTTACACAGCAAGATCTTGTTTGAACAATGGAACCATTGTTGGTAGTACAGAAACTCATGGAACCAAGGGGCCATTGTGACACACTGGGGCTGTATGGAATGAAAGGTCCATTGTGACACTGCGGATCCAAGGAGACCATGGTGACACTGCGGGGCCTCATGAAACCAAGGGGCCATTCTGACACAGCAAGGCCTTAGTCCATTGTGACACTGCAGAACATTACAGAACCAGTTATACTTTGTTCTCATGTTATGCTGTGGAACTCATGGATAAAGGGTTGGTGGTGACACTGCGAGACCAAGGAGAGTGTTGGCAGTATTTAAGCTCATGAAACGAGAAGTGCGTTGTGTCACAGGATGGCCTCATGGAACAAGGGTACATTGAGACTCTGATGGGCCTCATGGAAACATGAGCCATTGTGACAAAGCATGGCCACATGGAGCCAAGGGCTCATTGTGACTGAGGAACCTCATGGAACCGGGAGTCCATTGTTACACTGTGGGGCTCTGAGGAACCAAGGGTACCACAGTGACATGGAACAATGGTGATTCTTCTGACACTTTGGGACCCCCTGGAACCAAGGGGCCATTATAGCATGGCAGGGCCTCATGGAATCAAGGGGCTACAGTGAACACTGTGGGTATCCATGGGATGAAGTGTCCATTCTGACACCGTGGAGCCAAGGATACCATTGTGACACTATGGGGCATCATGGAACCCAAGCTCCATTGTGACACAGCAGGGCCTCATGAAACCCTGGAGGCCATTTGTGCACCTTCAGGCCCTTTGAAATCAAAGGGCTATTGTGGCATTTCAAAGCCTTGTGGATGAGCCAAGGGTTCCATCATGATACTGTGGGACTTAATGGAACCAAAGGACGATTGAGGTACGTTTTGGCACCATTAAACCAATGAGAACATTGTGACACTGCAGGGCCCCATGGAACTTAGGATTCACGGAACAGCATGGGAACCCATGGAACTAAATGTCCATTGTGACATTGTGGGGCCTCATGCAATCCTGGCGACCATTATGACACTTCAAGGCCTCACTGAACCAAGGGGCTCTGCAGGAGCCTTGTGGAACCCAGGAGACTCTTCTGACATTGTGAGTCTCGATGGACCGAGGGTCCATTGTGCTACTGTGGTACCACGGAGACCCCTGTCACACTGCAAGGCCTCATGGAAGCGAGAGGGGACAATTGTGATGCCAAGGGGCCCAATGCATGCAAGGGGCCAGTGTGACACAGCTGGGACTCATGCAGCCAAGGGGCCATTGTGATCCTGAGGAGCCCAAAAGAACAAAGGGACCACTGTGACACTGCAGGACAATATGGAAACATGGAGACCATTGTGACACTCTGCAGCCTCATGGAAGCAATGGGCCATTGTGACACTCTGGGGCCCCATGGATCTTGGAGCCACAGAAAGACAGCTCAGAGAGGAAGAGCAGCCAGTAGCTGAGCAGGGCAAAGCCGAGGAGACCCAAGCAGCAACACCCAGGTGGACACAGAGCTGAGGCTTCATGATGGCAGCAAAGAGCAAAGGATGGCAGATGGCAACATAGCGGTCAAAGGACATGACAGCCAGCAGGACAAACCCTGTGCAGCCCAGGGCAAAATAGAAATAGTTTTGGGCAAAGCAGCTGCTTTGTGAGAGAGTGTTCTGACCAGAACTCAGCATGACAATTTAGTGGTTGTGGAGGATGTAAATCAGATTCCCAGGAAGGCCTGGTAGCTGATGAAAAAGTACATGGGTGTGAGAGGGAGTGGGGATGGTGATGAGAGATCTCTGGAGTCCAGGGCAGCTCTTGAAACATGTGGTTTATTGCATAGTTTGTTGGTGCAAGAGTTTTGCTTAAGCTGCCAGCCACAGCTCAAAGTGTGCCCGAGCAAAGAGGCCTCAGTTCTTGTTGCAATACATTATATCTCCTTCTGTGTTCAATATTCTAGTTTACACTAAGCAACCAGTACAAGACACAAATGCTACAGAATTTACATACAGCCTGTAGGGACTACTACATTACCATACTGTGCCACATTCCAAACCCTAAAAGCTCGTTTCTAGACTCCTTTTCCCTGCCACCTTGGCAGGGCCCCTCCCCCTTAGACCCTTGACATCCTTTTGTCTGTTAGGGGTATTGCTCAATCAACAGGGCTTTTGCCTTCAGCTAACTCAATCACTGTCTTCCGGCTTAGCATCCTACATTACAAAGCTTGCTTTCAATTCTATTTCACTCATAGGTTTCATGCTGTTAGAATCTTTTGCCAAGCAATCATATTTGTAAGGTTTTCCTATTTCATCCTCTCCAACAACCTCTAATCTGCCTTCAAAATGCTGGGGGACCATGCTTCTGTTCCCATGGAAAAAAACATCTTTCAAGTGTTTGCATCTATGGCCACAATTGGGACTCTGCCTCCAAATATCCTTAATCCAAGGATATCTTCAAGAAAAAAGCTCCCAGGACTGTCTAGGTTCCTTGGCATCCTGAGGGCCAACTCTCATCTGCCTTTGAAACACTGGGGCTCTGCCCTTCCCTTCCTGTGGAGAAGAACTGTCATTTTGGTCCAGACACCCACAGCTAAAATGGAATTCCATCTCAGGTACTCACTATATATCCAAGGGTTCCTTTCAGACAGAAGCAGCAAGAACAGACAGGTCAGGCTTTTCCTTGGCCCCTGGTGAGTGCCTCTCCTCTGCCTTCAAAACCCTGGGGTTCTGTAATTTCCTTTTTATAGAAAAGACTCATCCTTCTTGTCCAGGCACCCATGGCCTCAAGCACATAACCACCGTATAGGGACAAAGGAGATCTGTGCTCAGTGGAGTGGAGATGGAGAACAGCAGAGGAGAGCCCTGGGAGTGCTTGAAGGGTGGTTTAAAAGATGGTGTAACCCTTTGAAATAGAAGAGAACAGCAAAAAAGGCAAAAAAATAATGCCAAGGACACCTGGGGAGGCCAGACTGAAAAGAAAGAGAAAAGATTTTCTCTCCAAGGGCAGGGCTGTGGTGCAACATGTCCCTCAGAAGGAGTCTGGAGCAGCCCAAGGCTTTGTGTGGCCAGGAAGAGGCAGGCAGGACACAGAGCTGTCAGCAAAGGAAGGGGCCAGCGAGGTGGGGCAGCCGGGGGATGACGACAGCCTGCAGGGACAGAGGCGCAGGGCATGGACACCGTAGGACAGCCTGGGCTGGAGAGGGCACAGGGATGGGCAGCAGCTGAAAGGCCCTGACACAGCCAACTCCTGCAGCACTTGGGCCATGGCTGCTGGCCCTGGGCCTGAGCCATGAGCACGAGACAAGTGACCCTGGCAGGCCTGGGGCCTCATGGCCTCCTTGTCCCTGCTCAGCAGCCTGGCAGGGGCCGCCCCATGGTGCTGCCCTTGGCAATGCACATCCCCACATCCCAGTGTCCCGGGAAGAGCCCTGAGCACTGAGGGAGGGACAGGATCTGCCTTGGCAGGGGCTGGGGCTCAGGCCTTGGCCCTTTGCATTCCTGAAACACATCCAGGTTTGCTCAGCATCAGAGACACTTTGCCTTGTTTGTCCCCACCTGTCATCACTGCCTGCAGTGTTCTGCTCCAACTGGAACTTGGGGAATCTTTCCTCAGTTGGGTTGCTCCCTGGGACCCATTAAAACTTTAAGAAACTTCAGTGTTTCATTTTCATTTCGAGTTCTTGAGAACTTTTTTGAACATACTCGCAGGGACGAAATTGAATGTAAACAACACTAAATCCATGAGAGGCTCATTAAAGGTCTTGTGCTGTGTCTGTGCTGCTGAGCTGGACTGGGCTCCTGGCAACCAAGAAAAGTTTCAGAAATACATTTCTCCTGAGGAGAAATCCTCCTGCAGATGGGACAACTGTGTTATTTGAAATGTAGACTCGGAGTGAATGTTTCCAGTGGCAGACCTACCTTTTCAGTTCCTTTCTCAGTAATTGTTAACTCTCTCTTCTTTGTTTCTTTTGGTTTAGTTTTGTTCTTAACATTATAGAACATCATTCTCTTACATGGGATATTAGCTTTTGTTCTTATGCCTACTGATATCTATGCCTATGGAACCTTAACTTTTGAATACAATATGTATGTTTCACCAGCAAATAAACACATGGATTGGAATAACAGAACTACTCTGTCTCTATCTCCCACTGCTGCTTTAGTAAATTCTCTTGTTCAGTTTTTGTTGCTTTTGTCTTCTGCAATTTTAGTTCTTCTGTTGGCTGAAGCAACATCTCTGCCTGCAGTTACTCTCCTTCTTGTACAGTTCTTTTCAACACTTTCCCTCGTACAGTTCCAAACTCATTTTCATGATGTTTCTTCTCTTTGAGTTTGGTCACCTCCATTTTTTCTGCATTAGTTGGTCACTCCAAGCTTTTCTTACATTCCTTTTGTGCAGCTCCGACTCCAACTTCTCAAAGCTCTGCTGCCACTTCTAGCTACACATTGCTGCTGTGAACACTTGCAGGTACTTCCCCAGGATCCCACAAACTGCGGCCGTACCTTGGGGTCAGTGTCTCATAAGTTATTCAGACTCTTGGGCTTTCAGTTCTGCCTACATTGCTTTCAAGCTCTCAGGTCCACCTGGCTGCAATTCATCTGGATTTTAGGCTCTCAGGTCTCCCTATTTTGCTCTCAGACTCTCTTCACCTGCTCTGATCTTCAGGCTCTTGACCCACCTGGCTCAGTTCAGCTGTGTTCCACCATCTCACTGGTTTGTAGTCATCTGCCAGGATCACATCGGGGTCCCCATTCATTGTTGCCCGGTCCTCATAGGGGGCACCAGTTGACAGTGGAGCCACAACTGACACAGGAGTCAGTCCCTTATTATCTAAAACCTCTTATACCTTTCTCTCTGTAGCCTACCCACAGGCAGCTCCATGCAGCCTTCTGGCTCTTTCTCTCTTCCTCCTGCAGGACTGGCTAACTCACTCCTGTCCCTTGAATGACCCCATCTGTCCCTCACACACCGGCTTGACCCTTCTTCCTCACAGCACAGCCTGCAGACTCCAACTGACTCTTGACCAGCTCACCCACTGTGTTATAACACTCACTCTCATTGGACATAGCTGGGATCTATTAAGGGCAAGGCTGTTCCCACTCTTGGGAATAACTACAGCTGCAATTTATCAGGGGTGAGATTGCCTCCAGCACTCTCTCTATTCTCTTTACAATCTGTCCTCCCACACCAAGGAGAATCTGTGTACAGTACAGAACCTCATGGAACCAAGTGGCCATTGTGGCACAGCAAGGCCTTGTGGAACCAAAGGGACCATGGTGACACTACGGAACCTCATGGAACTATGGATCCATTGTGACACAGCAGGGCTGCAGAACCAAGGAGTCCATTGTGACACTGCAGAACCTCATGGGATCACAGTGTCCATGTTACACCACTGAACCTCATGGAACAAAGGGTCCCTTGTGGCACTTTGGAACCAAGGAGACTGTTGCTGGCAGTACGAAAGCTCGTGGAACCAAAAGTCCATTGTGACATTGTGGAGCCTCATGGAACCATGGAGACCATTAGGACACTTCAGAACCCACTGGAACCAAGAGGCCATTGTGACACTGCAGGACCTTGTATAACCAAGGGGTCATTGTAGCAGAGAAGGGCCTCATGGAATCAAGGGGAACATAGTGACGCTGTGGGGCTCCATGAGACCACAAGGACATTCTGACTCTGGAGCCAAGGAGACCATTGGCACACGACAGTTCCTCATGGAACCAAGGATGCCATTGTGAACCAGTAGGGAACCCGCTGAGCCTATGATGACATTTCAAGGCCTTGTGACACCAAAGGGCCATCATAGAACTGCAAGGCCTCAGGGAACCAATGAGACCCTAGTGACATTGCACGGCCTCATGGCAGCAAGGGGCCATTGTGACACTCTGGGGCTTTGTAAAACAGAGGGGCCACTGTGCCACTGTGTGTCACCATGGAACCAAGGAGACCATTGTGACTCTGCAGGGCTCCATGGAACTAAGAACTCATGTAACAGTGAGGTGCCCAATGGAATCAAGGTGCCATTCCATACATCAGGGCTTCATGAATCCAAGGTGCCATTGTGATACTGTGGAACCAAAAGAGACCATTGTAACACTGCAGGGCCTCAAGGAATTGTAGAGACCATTATGACATTCTGAGGCTTGTTTTACATGGCCTGGTTTCTGGTAGCAGGAGAGGCCACAGAGGTGGCTTCTATGAGAAGCTATTGGAAGCTTCCACCATGCAGAGTAGAGCAAATCTCTGATTGCTCTGAAGATGGACATGCTGCTGGCCCAATTAGAGAAGTTGGTCACACCTCTGTGGTGACATATTTAAGGAAGAAAATCAAAACAGCACATGCACAGTTGTTTCCAGGGGTCACGAGCCACCGCTGCCTGGACATCCCGGCATGGCTCGCGTCTATGCACCACCGCAGCCGCTGCCATTTCAGTGCAGCCCACAGCAAGCCTTGCCTGCCTGGCTGCCCCTAGCTAACCATGCCACGGGAAGAATGGCAGGGACAGCGATGGCAGCTTCTCCATCTCAGTGCCCCACATGAAGAAAGGTGTTAAACAGCACCACCACTGCAGCATCCACATGGCTGGTAGTAGAAAAAGGAAGAGTAATTTCAAACATGGAAATTCACCAGAATCAACCTCTTGGCACTACAAGATGCTGCAAGAATCTTTGAATTAGTGGAACTTGTTGGCAATGATACCTACATGCAGCAATTTTTCTTTTAGGTAGAGAAGAGGACAAAGTGGAGACATGTAAGAGAAAACAACAGAGTGGCACCAAGGTCAGTGGAAAAGGAGAGGAAGGAGATGCTCTAAGAGTTGGAGCCAAAATTTCACTGCAAACTGTGGTGAGGACCATAGTGAAACAAACTGTCCCCCTGTAATCCATGAAGTCCTTGTGATATGCAGAGATCCACTCACAGCCTGTGGGAAAAGTGCTCATGCTGGAGCAGGTAGATGCCAGAGGAAACTGTGATCCAGTGAGAGACCTGAACAGAGAGAGAGGGCCCTTGCTCCTAGAGATAAAGAAAGAAAACCTTTCCTGCCAAACTAGAGCAGCTTATCCTTAAAAGACTGCACCCCATGAAGTAGTGTCCCCCTCAACAACAGCACTGGAAAGACTGGCTGGGGCAGGGACTCACAACATAGCAGAAGAAAAACTCCTCTCCCTGAGCAAAAAGAAAAATATCTCAGTTGACAAACTGATAAAAACCCCATTTTCTGTCTCCCTGCACTATTGGTGGCAAAGAGCAAGGGTCTGAGGGCCAAAAATTATATTTTAAAGGCTTCTTTTACTTTTCATGATTTTCCTCTGACTCTGTTAAAAATAAATTTACTTTATACATTTTAATTTGAACCTATTTTGCCCATAGAATGTTTTTCTCCCAGTCCTCATCTCAACTCATGAATCCAAACCACAACAGAGGCCTTGTGCATCAAGGGGCTCTGCAGGGCCTTGAGGAACCAAAGAGCCATTGTGACACTGCAGGGCCGAATGGAAGCAACGAGACCATTCTTGGAGTCCCCATGGAAGCAAGGGGCCATTGTGTCACAGTGCAGTCCCATGGAACCAAGGAAACCACTGTGACACTGCAAGGTCTCATTGAAGCAAAGGGCCCAATGTGCCACTGTGGACCCAGAGCAGAGCTCCCTTGTCTCAGAAAGTCCCTGGCAATGCAGGGATGAAGGGAACAGGACAGGCTGTGGGGATCAGGAGCAGGGCACAGCCAGGGATTTGGGGTGGTTGTGAGCCCAGGGCAGGAGCCGGCCCTTGGCCTTGGTGAACCTCATCCAATTGTCCTGGGCCCATGGCTCCAGTCTGTCCAGATCCCTCTGCAGAGCTTCCTGCCCTCCAGCACAGCCACACTCCCACCCAGCCTGGGCTCACTGCGAACTGACTGAGGGTGCCCTTGATGTCCACGTCCAGATCATCCATCAAGAGATTTAACTGACCTGGCCCCAATCCTGAGCCCTGGGGACACCCCTAGATGTGACTCCATTCCTCAGCTGCCCTGAGTCCCAGGGACTGGATGAGGGAAATGGTGGGGTGGGGGTAGGGACAAAGTGTGATTGATTGTCAGCCATGAAGGGTCTGGATTTTCAGATCTATTCAGACTGCACTAGGAGGTGCTGGGGATCAATATCAACTGGGGATCAATATCAACTGGGGATCGCTGATATCAATCAATAAATAAAAAAAAGAAACCTAACCAGGACAAAAGAATTATCTCCTTATTGTTTTTGATACAGTATGTTCACTTTGAATGCACTTCTGAAAACTGCAGAAACTTCTAATTAACCACAGAAGAATTGAAGACTTGAGTCATTCCCAGGGGCTTGTCAAGTTTTGGTGTTTTCAACAAATGTTAATGAGCTTTTGTCAACAAATTTCTCTGTTGAAGACCTCAGGAAGAGGCCTTTGGAAAAGTAAAATTCATTACAACCACCAGGTTGCTGATGACCTATCCTCATCATGTCAGGAATGAACAGAAATGGGCACAGCTTTCTGGCTGCCCCAGCTTTGGGATGGGCCCTGGGCCTGGAGCAGGAACAGCTCCTGAGGGCCACAAGGCCGCGGCTGTTGTGCTGGCCTGGGCAGATGGGATGGCAGCAGGGGCTGCAGAGCTCTCAGGATGTCCTGGAGAGGAGAGCAGGGCACCCAGGGAGCCTCCTTTTCCCTTGGCCAGGCACCTTCCCCCATGGCTGGGGCTGAGCCCTCTCTGAGCTGCAGCTGCTGCTGTGCCCTTCCGAGGGGCTGAGGCCGTGGGGCCCCTGCCCAGAGCAGCCTGCCCTGAGCAGAGCTGTGGGGCCAGAGCCGGCTGGGCTGTGCTGGGGAGAGGCCCTTGGTGCTGCAGAGAGCTCAGGGCAGCTGGCAGAGCTTGGAGGGAGCTGGGCTGGGCTGAGACAGCCTGGCACAGAAACCATCAGTGTCCATCTCAGCTGGTGTGAGCGTGCAGGGGCCAAGAAAAGCACCCCAGGGTCCACAGGTTCTCTGTGTTTGAGCTGAGCTTGTGACCCCTGGAGCCCTCCAAGTGCTGGAGCTGCACCTCCAGCTCTAGAGGAGATGGGACAGGTGGGAGCAGAGGCAAATCATTCCTGTTGGATTCTTTATTGTGCTTGCTTATACAGGTGACCTGGATCCATATGTAGAAGAGATGGTTTGTGTCAGATAACACTGGCAGAGTGATAAGAATAATATTTTTTTGGCTGAAACAGTATTTCATGCACAATACAAAATGGGAAGAAAAAGACACATATGATCAGAAGAGCATCTGAGTTTTTCAGAGGATGAGAGACTCATTGATATTCCAGTAGTCAAACCTGTTCAAATAGTTTCCTCAGGGCTTCCTTGAGATGACAAGTGACTACCAGAGGCCAAGGCCAGCCAGAGCTCTCTGTCCTGGCAGCTTTAGTCTGGAAGAAACCCTTGCATATAGGAATTTTGGAGAGATGTACCAATTTTGGCCAAGGAAAGCACAGAGCCTTAGTGTTTGAAGGCAGGTGAGAGCCAGCTCTCAGGAAGACAAGGTCAGCCAGACTTGTTGGTAATGGCAGCTTTTGTCTGGGAGCAATCCCTGCAGATTAGGAAATCTGGAGGGGAGATCCCATTTTGGCCATGGATGCTTTGATGAGAAGGGCAGTTCTTTTCCATTTGAAGGAAAGCCCAGAGCCCCAGTGTCTCAGGAGTAAATGAGAAGAGACCCTAGACAGGCCAAGGTCAGTTGGAGCAGCCAGGCCAAGCCAACCAGACCCATTACCCATTTCCTTGGATTCTTGGGGCCTCACAGTGTCACAATGGTAGTGTCATATTGGATCCTTGGTTCATTGAGGCCCAGATGTGTCACACTGACCCCTTCTTTCCAGGGGGCCCTGCAGTATCACAATGATCCCTTGTTTCCATGAGGCCTTGCAGTGTCACAGGGGTCTCATTGGTACCACAGTATCACAACGGACCCTTGGTTCCATGGGGACTCACAATGTCAGAAGGGTCTCCTTGGTTCCGTGAGGCCCTGCAGAGCCCCTTGATTCAAGTAAGCCTCATATTGTCATAATGGCCTCCAGGATTCTGATAGGCCCCACAATGTCACAATGGACCTTTGGTTCCATGATGCCCCACAGTGTCACCCACAGTGTTCACTGTAGCCCCCTTGATTCCATGAGGCCTTCCAATGGCCCCTTGGTTCCACAGGAGCCCACACTGTAACAGTGGACTCTTGGTTCCATGAGGTTCCTCAGTCACAATGGCTCCATGAGGCCATGCTTTGTTGCAATGGACTTCTGGTTCCATGAGCTTTCATGCTGCCAACAACAGTTTCCTTGGTTTTACAGTGTCACCACCAACCCTTTGTTCCATGAGGTCCCACAGCATAACATGGGAACCAAGTATAATTTGGTTCCCTGAGGTTCCGCAGTGTCACAATGGCCTTGGTTCTACAAGGTTTTACAAGGCCTTGCTGTGTCAGAATGGCCCCTTGGTTCCACAAGGCCCCGCAGTGTCACTGTGAGCTCTTTGGATCTGCATTGTCACAATGGACCTTTCATTCCATGCAGCCCCAGTGAGTCACGTTTGCCCCTTGGTTCCATGAGTTTCTGTCTATCAACAATGGTTCCATTGTTCAAACAAGGCCTTGCAGTGTCACAACAGACTTTTGGCTCCATGAAGCGTTTCTGTCACACTGTAATTTTGATTGCATGAGGTTCCAGAGTGTCACAATGGTCTGTCTCCTTGGATCTGCAGTATCACAATTGACCATTGGTTCCATGTGGCCTGCTGTGTCAAAAAGGATTTTGGCTCCATGAGGTTCCAAAGTGCCACAGCAGACTCCTTGATTCTGTGAGGCTCTGCTGTCACCACATCTCCAAAATATCAGAATAAGACTCCTTAACACTAATTTGCAATTAAGAGGGCATCACTTATCAGGCTTGAGGTCTGAGGTGTGGTAACTCAAAACCTTACATGGACATGTCATTGTAAAAGAGTGATAGTTGTATACAGCAACTACATGAGTATTACCATAAAACCCACCAAAACTTCCCAGATTCACTTCTTTTTTCTATCACTGCACTCTTGAGCCAGATGTCTTCCACTTGCCTTCCAACTGTCCTTGCCGGAAAAGCAGGCCCCGCATGGTTTGTTCCTGGGCTAAAACATCACAAGCACGGTAAAAATGGAATTAACCCTCCTGGTATCAAGTCCAAGGCTTTGTGTGGCCAGGAAGAGGCAGGCAGGACACAGAGCTGTCAGCAAAGGAAGGGGCCAGCGAGGTGGGGCAGCCGGGGGATGACGACAGCCTGCAGGGACAGAGGCGCAGGGCATGGACACCGTAGGACAGCCTGGGCTGGAGAGGGCACAGGGATGGGCAGCAGCTGAAAGGCCCTGACACAGCCTGTAGTGGTGTGAGACTTGTTTTATTAAGTTATTAAGTTATTTTTGTAAGATTTTTGAGTTACTTTTGTAATGATTTAGTTCACTGTATACCCCTGTGTTCTGTACTGGTTTTCCCCTTATGAGTTAGGTTGCTTAAACAGACGTTTTCTGTCAATCAATCCTCCCCTGCACCTGTCTTTGTCACTCCCTTCCCCCTCTCCTCGTGGTCGACCTGTCTGTCACTTTGGATACCTTCCCTGGCTTCTGGAAAACTCCAGGGAGGGGGTCGAGTGATAGGCTGGTGCCCTTGGAATTCCCTCCCATCTTTTGTGGTTGGCCCCCTGTTGTAAAGTTCACACCCCCAGTTACACCCCCCGTTGTTGTGACTGGCTGAACCGGTTGTCAGCCACCCCCGTTTCCACCCCACTTTAAAAAGCTCGTGCACCCCTGGCCCGGGGACTCTTCTGGGCAGCAGGTCAGAGGAGAGAGCCCTCGGGCCGCTCTCCTCTCCAATAAAACCTCATTTTTTAAACTTGCCCAAGGAGTCCAGCTTTCTTCCAGCTGCCAAGGTTGCTGCTTCATCTCCGTGCCGTCGCTGGCGAAGATTTGGAGCTCTCAGGGCAGGAAAGCAGGCTCACTGCCCTAGCCCCTTCGCCTTTCCACGCTGCTGCAGTGACATCTAGTGGACTGAGCTAGCAGCGGACTAGCTATTGCAGCGTGATTAATACGCGATTTGGACACTGCGACAGCGGTCTGACGCCCAACGTGGGAGCCCCCCGGTCACGAGGCGGACCCCACGGCACGGATTTTAAGCTGTCCCGGACAGCTGAAGCTATCCCTGGACGTCCCGCTACCCCCGGTGGCAGCGGTGCTTGGAGAGCCCGCTCCCGGGGGAGAGGAGAGGAACCCGGACACCCATCGGATTCTCCTCAGGCAGTTGGACCCACAACCTCAGGTTTTGTCTCGTTCCAGGAGGGGGTGAGTTACCCTTCGTGAGGGAACTTGCTTTTTGGAGGGTGCTCCGGGGTTCGGAGACCCTAGCTTTGGGAAGGGATTCCCCAGGAGTGGGGGGGATCCCAGGCTGCGCAGCTCGGGGGGGTGGCAGTTTGCTCCATTCCCCCGTGGGAACTCTCCTTGGAACTTTTTACTTTCGTTTTCGTTTTTTTAAACTTTAAGTTAAGGGCAGTGGTCGGATCGGGCAGGTAGCCTGAGAATTATAGGACACTGCATTTTAATTTCACTGCGGCTCCCCGGGTCTGGTTTTGGGATTACCCGGTTTTAGGAGATTTATTCCGCTTTTTTCTTTTGTTAAATTTTGATTTTGCCTGAGTGTTAGTGGGGAGCGACAGAAAGAAATTGTTAGAGATATGGGTGTTAATCTCTCAGTCGCTCAGAAGGCTTTGTATTATAGTTTAAATTCTGTTGTTCAGATAGCCCAGTTAAAAGTTTCAAAGGGCGAGATCAAAAAGTTTGTCAGATGGCTGTTCCTATACTTTCCACAGGCGTCTCCGGAGCAAATACACAGCCCCAAATTTTGGCAAGCTGTGATTGATAAAATTAATAATTTGGCACTCTCAGGGGACAAACAAGCCTCCAAATTCCTCAGTTTGGCTTTGCAGCTTTCAGCTGCTGTTACAAAAATGAATAGGAAAGTGCAGAAACAGCCAGGTCCAAGACAACCTGCCCTTTGTTCTCCCTGTCCCTCTGTCCCTTCTCCTCATCCCCAGAAGGGAATTCTGAAGGGAGCAGCAGGACCCCAGCCTGCTGGCTCAGGTTCCCCCAGGAATTCTCGACCCCCCCGCCCGGGCAGTCCTAGCCAGACTGCTCGGGGCTTCTTGGGCAGCCCTGGCCAGGCTGCTCAAGAATTCCACCCTTCCCCATCTTCCCCAGTTAATAAACCTCGTGTTAGATTTAGTCTAGCTGAGACTCCCCAACCACAAAATGGCTCCCCTACCCCTTATCCCCAAGATGGAGGAGACCACATGGCACGGTGCTCCCCATCCCCCTATCCTCCTTCCTTCAATCCCTTTCTTCCCACCCTTGATCAGACCAACCCCTTCCTCTCCTCAGCCCCTCCTATCCCCCAAAAGACTCCACCCATGCTTCCTCCCTCTTCCAAGACCACTCCCTCAGCCCCTCCCAGCTACTCCTCCCACGGGAACGCCCACATGACATCAGCGGGTTCCCAGACCACACCCCCCACCCAAAGACACGCCTCCTGGGCTTCTGGTTCCCACGCTCCCCCGCCCGGTTCCCACGGTCTGGAACCAAGGGGGGTGGGGCCGGAGCCTGTGTCTACTGAGGCCCAGCTGCCTCCCTCTATTCCCTCATTAGCCCCAGTCACCTACAAAGGCTCCCGAGGAGGGCACAATGTCCGAGCAATCCACCACCCATTTTCACAGGCCACCATCAGGGATCTATGCAAGGCCCATCGGGATTATGGGCGGGACAGTCCCTATTTTAGGGGCTTGCTCCGCTCTGATCTCGAAGCTGCTGTTGTCATTCCAGCAGACCTTAGGCAGCTGTTCTCCTGCCTCATGGACTCCACGGAGTTCAAGTTGTGGGAGGCAGCGTGGAAGCAGCTGCTTAGGGAGGCCTTGCCGAGTCTCCTGGTCGATCCTGAGACGGCAATCGATGAAAATGGGAATGCCCTCACCCTGGAACATCTCATGGGTGAGGGAAGGTGGACAGATCCAACAGACCAGGCATCGGACATCCCAGTCAAAGCCCTCATGGTAATAAGGGAGCATGCAGTGATTGCATTCTTTAGTATGGTGCCAGATGATCCTGTCATTCCTTATTATAAAATCATACAGGGGACCAAAGAAGCATTTACCAAGTTCGTGGAAAGGCTCACCCGGGCAATTGAAGTCCAGGTATCGGAAGTGGCTGTGAGAGAGGGAATCCTTAGGGAAATGGTGTTCGCAAATGCGAACAATTTATGCAGGACTGCAATTCTTAGTCTCCCTTTGGACCCTCCTCCGACCATCCAGGACATGCTCCGGGTGTGCCAATTAAAGGTCCCCTTCATGCAAGGGAATGATCAGGACTGGAAACAAAAAACACCAAGGATAGCTGCAATGTCTGGCACCCAGCAAGAACACATTCGCAGGCCGCATGCTCCCCAAAGAAACAAGTGTATCATCTGTCGGGAGCCGGGACACGGGGCCAACAATTGCCCACTGAGGGACGACATTGAGTTGTTAAAAAAGAAAAAGGGGGGAGGCGGGGGAGGTGGGAGAATAGGAGTAGCGGGCGAGAACTCCCACCAGTTAAACTAAGGGAGGAGCGCAGGTCCACCCGGCGCAATGACACAAATAGGGCGGACCAGGCAGTGGGAGGGAGGAAGGAAAGGAAGAGCGCCGATGATACGCTGCCCAAAACTGAAAAGGACATTTTTACTGGACGTGACACACCTGATGTGACTTTCAAAACTGACCATGACCTGTCCAAACCTATTGTAATAACATCTTCTAAGGAAAAACCTTACAGGTTGGAGCTCACCGAAGCTGTCCACCTGACCACCACGGATTGGACCTTCCTTTCTGTAAATATTAAGGAACAAGGTGCCTGGCCAGTCCAAGGGAAGGAACTTGTCGTCATCGGGGATTGTAAGTACACCCCGCAAGAGATCGAGATCCTCCCAGGGATTTCAGTCAACAACCCTGGGAACCTCGTTCTCTGGCTGCGATGCACCCATCCACCGACCTTTCTCCCGAAAGGTCAGATCATTGCACAGATCATCCCTACCCGGGGGCCAAATGATACATCGAAGGTCCCGGTGGCTTGCCCTGTGCAAGCCATCACTGAGGAAAGGCCCCGGGTGGCATGCAAATTTACGGTGGGCGGGGAATCAATTGACATCACTGCTCTTTTAAACACTGGGGCAGATGTGACTGTTGTGCCAGCCCAGGATTGGCCGTCACATTGGGCTTTGCAGGACGTGGCTGGACACGTCCAGGGTGTTGGAGGGCTTCAATTGGCAAGACAGTCAAGGAGCATAGTACAAATTAAGGGGCCAAAAGGGCAATTGGCAAATATTCGTCCTTTTGTTTTAAATTACAAGGAACCATTGCTTGGAAGGGATCTCATGGCTCAATGGGGGGTCAAGATTGACATACCCGACCCCTCAGTGGACATTTCCACGGCGACCATTGAAGAGCGCCCCACCAAAAAACTTAATTGGCTCACTGAGAATCCAGTTTGGGTGGAGCAATGGCCGCTCTCTAAACAGAAATTAAAAGCGCTCGAGGAGCTCGTGGAGGAGCAATTACGAAAGGGACACATTGTGGAAACAGACAGCCCTTGGAATTCTCCGGTTTTTGTGATCCAAAAGCCGGGGAAAGACAAGTGGCGCCTCCTCCAGGACCTCCGACAAATTAATAATGTGATTGAGGACATGGGATCTCTCCAACCGGGAATGCCTTCCCCAACTATGCTCCCCCAAAATTGGAAATTGGCAATTATAGACATCAAAGACTGCTTTTTTCAAATTCCTCTTCACCCGGATGATGCCCCACGCTTTGCATTCTCGGTACCCACCATCAACCGAGAAGCCCCAAGGAAGCGCTATCACTGGCGGGTACTCCCTCAGGGGATGAAGAACAGCCCGGTTATCTGCCAGTGGTATGTTGCCTCCTTGCTGTCCCCTGTCCGTGCAGCCGCGGGACAGGCCATCATCCATCACTACATGGATGATGTCCTGGTGTGTGCCCCGACTGACGATGAGCTGACACATGCGCTTGACCTGACAATCGATGCATTGATTGCTGCAGGTTTTGAGCTGCAAGAAGAGAAGGTTCAGAGGATGCCACCCTGGAAGTACCTCGGGCTGGAGATTGGAAAGCGGTCCATTATACCGCAAAAATTGTCCATCAAAACGAAGGTAAGTTCCCTCGCGGATGTACACCAGCTGTGTAGGGCTTTGAATTGGGTAAGGCCTTGGCTAGGCTTGACCACCAAGGACCTAGCCCCCCTTTTCAATTTATTGAAAGGGGGAGAGGAGCTCAGTTCTCCTAGGGCTCTTACCCCAGAAGCGGAAAAGGCTCTGGAGAGGATTCAGGATGCTATGTCCTCAAGGCAAGCTCACAGATTTGACCCCGAGCTGCCTTTCAAATTTATTATCCTGGGAAAGTTGCCGCACCTCCACGGGATGATCTTTCAGTGGAAGGACATCCCAAAAAAGGACCGAGAAGGGAAAGATCCACTCTCTATCATAGAGTGGGTCTTCCTGAGCCATCAGAGGTCCAAAAGGATGACCCGGCCACAGGAGTTGGTGGCTGAGCTGATCCGGAAGGCAAGGTTCCGGATCAGAGAATTAGCCGGTTGTGACTTTGTGTGTATTCACATTCCAATTGGGTTGAGATCGGGCCAAATTTCGAAGTCAATGATGGAACACCTGCTGCAGGAAAACGAAGCACTGCAGTTCGCACTGGACTCCTTTACTGGGCAAATTTCAATTCATCGGCCAGCCCACAAAATTTTTAATCAGGATGTTAAATTCACATTATCCTTAAAGGAGGTTCGAAGCAGGAAGCCACTCAAAGCCTTGACAGTTTTTACTGATGCGTCCGGAAGGTCTCACAAGTCAGTATTGACTTGGAAGGACCCTCAAACTCAGCAGTGGAAGGCTGATGTTGCTGAGGTGGAAGGATCACCTCAGGTTGCTGAGTTGGCCGCTGTCGTCAGGGCATTTGAGAGGTTTCCCGAACCTTTCAATTTAGTAACAGACTCCGCGTATGTAGCGGAGGTGGTGTCCAGAGCAGAACAGGCCATCCTGCAAGAGGTGTCCAACATTGCTTTATATGAGTTGCTCTCGAAATTAGTTAAACTGGTCTCCCACCGAGAGCAGCCGTTCTATGTGATGCACACGAGGTCACACACAGATCTGCCGGGGTTTGTCGCGGAGGGGAACAGGAAGGCAGATGCCCTTGCTGCCCCTGCCGAGATGGCCCCCCTGCCGAACATCTTTGAGCAGGCGAAACTCAGCCACCAGCTTTCCCACCAAAACACGCCTGGCCTTGTTCACCGCTTCCATCTAACGCGGGAGCAGGCCAAAGCGATTGTGGCCGCATGCCCATCCTGCTCCCGAAATGCAGTCCCAACCTTGCATGCGGGGGTCAACCCTCGGGGGCTGAGGAGCTGTGAGGTGTGGCAGACAGATGTCACACATTTCCCAGAATTTGGCCGCCAAAAGTACATACATGTGTCTGTCGACACATTCTCCGGAGCTGTGTTCGCTTCTGCCCACACAGGGGAGAAAGCGGGGGATGTCATTAAACACCTCATCCACGCTTTCTCCTTCCTGGGCATCCCGAAGGAACTCAAGACCGACAACGGCCCAGGGTACAAATCCAGGGAGCTCTGCAGCTTCCTGCAGCAATGGGGGGTGGAGCACAAGACCGGCATCCCCCACTCCCCCACAGGTCAAGCCATGGTCGAGAGGACCCATGGTACCATCAAAAGAGTCCTACATCAACAGCAGCGGGTCCTCAAAGCAGAAACACCAGCAGTCAGACTGGCCAGGGCACTTTTTACCATCAACTTTTTAAATTGTTCCTTTGAAGGTCTCAATCCACCAATCATAAGGCACTTTGGGGCGAGCTCCCTGTATTCCATCCGAGAAAGGCCTCCGGTCATGGTCAGAGATCCTGAGTCTGGAAGGACGGAAGGGCCACATGACCTGGTCACGTGGGGACGTGGATACGCTTGCGTGTCCACCCCCGCGGGACCAAGGTGGATTCCATCCAAGTGGGTGAAGCCCTACGTCCCTAAGGGCTCAGGATCCAAGAAAGTAATCGGTCCGCAGGTAGCAGAAGCAGCGTGGAGGCGGAAGAGAAAACCCCAACCACAACATTGGGCGGAGTTACCCTTCCCTGACTGTTCCCCACTCGTGTAACTTTGTGTTTAGTGTCTTTTAGTTTTCTACAGGGCGGAAACCCAAGCCGGATTCCCCGCTCCGAGGAAGTTCCATCTAATCCTCGGAGCCCTGATAACGCTCAGCCTGTGTCTCCCAGTTGTCGGATGGCTGGTCCCGCAACCAAAAGCAAATGTGTGGGCGAACCTGTCATCAAAAGCCGAGGACGTCCACACTGCCATCCGACAGATGCAGGAGATGGTGAACAACATAAAAAGAGAAACAGACGACTGGCTGAGCGGACTCTTTACCAACTGGGGAATCTCCGGCTGGGTTTCCTCCATCATAAAGACTGTGTTGCTTTGTTTGTTTGTTTTGTTATTAATTGTACTTGCGTTCGGTTTACTAAAAAAGATGTTGTATAATTTGGTTTTTGCCACCTCACACTCCCCCACAGTTAACCATGTCACCATACCAGAAGAGGACCATGAGGAGGAAGGACTGGAGTTGGAAGAGGTGCTGGAGGGGACCCCAGAAGACGAAGGACAAAATCCAGAGGAAGAAGAACATGGACTGGGGTACCCGACACAGCATCAGCAATACCACCCTCCTCTGTTCCAGTCCCACTCCTCTTGAAAACACAAAAAAGGGGGAGATGTAGTGGTGTGAGACTTGTTTTATTAAGTTATTAAGTTATTTTTGTAAGATTTTTGAGTTACTTTTGTAATGATTTAGTTCACTGTATACCCCTGTGTTCTGTACTGGTTTTCCCCTTATGAGTTAGGTTGCTTAAACAGACGTTTTCTGTCAATCAATCCTCCCCTGCACCTGTCTTTGTCACTCCCTTCCCCCTCTCCTCGTGGTCGACCTGTCTGTCACTTTGGATACCTTCCCTGGCTTCTGGAAAACTCCAGGGAGGGGGTCGAGTGATAGGCTGGTGCCCTTGGAATTCCCTCCCATCTTTTGTGGTTGGCCCCCTGTTGTAAAGTTCACACCCCCAGTTACACCCCCCGTTGTTGTGACTGGCTGAACCGGTTGTCAGCCACCCCCGTTTCCACCCCACTTTAAAAAGCTCGTGCACCCCTGGCCCGGGGACTCTTCTGGGCAGCAGGTCAGAGGAGAGAGCCCTCGGGCCGCTCTCCTCTCCAATAAAACCTCATTTTTTAAACTTGCCCAAGGAGTCCAGCTTTCTTCCAGCTGCCAAGGTTGCTGCTTCATCTCCGTGCCGTCGCTGGCGAAGATTTGGAGCTCTCAGGGCAGGAAAGCAGGCTCACTGCCCTAGCCCCTTCGCCTTTCCACGCTGCTGCAGTGACATCTAGTGGACTGAGCTAGCTATTGCAGCGTGATTAATACGCGATTTGGACACTGCGACAACAGCCAACTCCTGCAGCACTTGGGCCATGGCTGCTGGCCCTGGGCCTGAGCCATGAGCACGAGACAAGTGACCCTGGCAGGCCTGGGGCCTCATTGCCTCCTTGTCCCTGCTCAGCAGCCTGGCAGGGGCCGCCCCATGGTGCTGCCCTTGGCATTGCACATCCCCACATCCCAGTGTCCCGGGAAGAGCCCTGAGCACTGAGGGAGGGACAGGATCTGCCTTGGCAGGGGCTGGGGCTCAGGCCTTGGCCCTTTGCATTCCTGAAACACATGCAGGTTTGCTCAGCATCAGAGACACCTTTGCCTTGTTTGTCCCCACCTGTCATCACTGCCTGCAATGTTCTGCTCTGACTGGAACCTGGGGAAACTTTCTCAGTTGTGTCCCTCCGTGCGACCCATTAAAACTTCAAGAAACTTTGGAGATTCAGACTCACTTTGAGTTCTTGAAAAGTTTTTTGAACACTCTCAGGGACTGGCACAAATGTAAACACCAAAAGCCCCAAGAAGCTCATTAAAGTCCTTGTGCTGTGCCTGTGCTGCTGAGCTGGGCTGGGCTCCTGGCACAGAGGCAGCCCTTGGCAACCAAGAAGAGTTTCAAAAAGACATTTCTCCTGAGGAGCAGCTCCTCTCCTAGCCCTGCTGGTCTGATGGCACTGCCTGAAGGTACTTGAGAGCAGTGAAGCAGACAGAGGCCTAAAGACACTGGAAGACAATTCTGAGCTTCTTCATGGAGAAATCTTCACCACTCCTGACACATTCAGTCTCTGGCTGCAGGGATCTCCTCAAGCTGACCCAGGACAGGACTGACATGACTGTAAGGATGGCTCTGCTGCCCTTTCTGCTTTGGGGGAGGATGTGCTCCAGAGCGGGGCTGCCCTGGGCACCGTCACAGGGACAGGACAGGACGGCTCCTGCTGCCACGGACGGCTGCAGGGGCTGAAGCTGGGGCTGCAGCCAGGGGTGCCCAGGGCTGTCATGCAGAGCAGCTCCTGCAGCCCTGAGGGCTCTTGGCCAGGCCAGGGCATCTGCCACCTGCCAGGGGCAGCTCTCAGCCTGCCTGGGAGCTCCCATGGACTGTGGGGAGAAGCTGGAGGTGGAAGGAGCAACCCCCACCAGGGCAGATTTCTCCTGCTGTGGAGATGGTGCTGCATGCCCAGGGCTGCTCTCAGGTTTCTCCTAAAGGAAAGGGAAGGGGGCTGTCAGGGTTGTCTGTGTCCCTGAGACTCCTGCACTGTCACCCTGGGGATCAGCAGATCTGCCTCACAGCTCCCTCAGAAAGTGCCTCCTCTCCCTCCTCTGCCTACAGACAGCACCAGCAGCACCTTGGCTTGCAGCGTCTCTGTTTGTCTGAGCTGCCCTTAAGGCCCTGCTGCCAGGGAGCTGCCCCTGGGCAGTGCCCTGTGCTGGGAGGGGTGTGCAGGGCAGAGCTGAGCCCCCAGGGGCTGGGCTGGGCCCTGGGAGCACTGGCAGGGACAGAGGATATATATATTCTCTGCATACAGAGAATCAGGATATCCTGATTCTCTGCATACAGAGAAACATCTCCCAGGGGGCACAAGTCCAGGCAGCAGAGAGCCAGACCAGACCTTGCAATCTGTCCCCATCCAACTGAACAGAAAAAGTGAGAAGAGTTCAGAGAAATTAAGTTTGAAATTGTAGCCTTCAAAAAGTCCACTATTTTTTTTCAAGCATTTTTTATTTCTGTCCTTCGTGAACTAGAGGGAGGTGTAATAAGCACAACGCAGCCGTGTGGGGACCAGCAGGTCTGACTGCACTGAAGGACAGGGAACTCTGTTTTCCCTCTGGGCTCCCCAGAGTTCAGGCTGAGAGAAATGCTGAAGATGAGGCAGTAACTCAGTAGCACAAACCAAAACTCAAAATTAAAAATGTTAAGGGAATTTTCTCCCCCATAAAGAGTAATTTTAAGGGGATTCCTAATGAAAGAGCATAGAATTGACTTAAGAAAATGTGTTCTACCTCGTCAATCTCTTCTTCCAACAGTACACGATGCCTGGAGTGAAAAAATGTCCAACAGCAGCTCCATCAGCCACTTCCTCCTGCTGCCATTGGCAGACACGCGGCAGCTGCAGCTCCTGCACTTCTGCCTCTTCCTGGGCATCTCCCTGGCTGCCCTCCTGGCCAACGGCCTCATCATCAGCGCCGTAGCCTGCGGCCACCTCCTGAACACGCCCATGTTCTTCTTCCTGCTCAACCTGGCCTTCACTGACCTGGGCTCCATCTGCACCACTGTCCCCAAAGCCATGCACAATTCCCTCTGGGACACCAGGACCATCTCCTACACAGGATGTGCTGCACAGCTATTTATGCTTGTCTTCTTCCTTACATCAGAGATTTCCCTGCTCACCATCATGTGCTACGACCGCTACGTGTCCATCTGCAAACCCCTTCACTACGGGACCCTCCTGGGCAGCAGAGCTTGTGCCCACATGGCAGCAGCTGCCTGGGCCAGTGGCTTTCTCAATGCTCTGCTGCACACAGCCAATACATTTTCTCTGCCCCTGTGCCAAGGCAATGTCCTGGGTCAGTTCTTCTGTGAAGTGCCACAGATCCTCAAGCTCTCCTGCTCACACTCCAAGCTCAGGGAACTTGGGATTCTTGTGGTTGGTGCCTGTTTAGCATTTGGCTGTTTTGTGTTCATTGTTTTCTCCTATGTGCAGATCTTCAGGGCTGTGCTGAGGATCCCCTCTGAGCAGGGACGGCACAAAGCCTTTTCCACCTGCCTCCCTCACCTGGCCGTGGTCTCCCTGTTTCTCAGCACTGGCTTTTTTGCCAACCTGAAGCCCCCCTCCATCTCCTCCCCATCCCTGGATCTGGCACTGTCAGTTCTGTACTCGGTGGTGCCTCCAGCCCTGAACCCCCTCATCTACAGCCTGAGGAACCAGGAGCTCAAGGCTGCAGTGTGGACACTGATCTCAGGACGATTTCAGAAACATTAAATTGATTGCCATTTTCTACACATCACTTGTAATAAAAGTCAATTTTATAACACTTGTTTTTTGGTTATAAGTTTTGGTTTTTCCTGTGGCCCCAAACTATGTCAGTGAGGTGCTGTGCTCTCAGTGGCTTTAAACACACTAAAGGATCTCCCAGAAAAGTTTTCACTGGAGATTCCCCTTCTGTTCACTTCTCTGGCGCTGCAGCAGCAATGTCTGTGTGCAGAGCTGGGGCAGATCAGTGCTGGCACAGCAGCTGTGCCCAGCAGCAGCAGCACTTGGTGTTGCCAGTGCTGCTCCCATGCCCCTGCCCCGCTGCCCTCCTGGCCCTGGTGCTGCTGTAGGGCCTGAGTGCTCTCGGGGCCGGGCACAGTGCTGGGGGTGGCAGTGCCGGGGCTGCAGCAGGGACAGGCCATGGGCACTGCTGGGGCAGCGCTGACGCCTCAGGCCAGGGCCTGGGGGCTCCAGGCTCCTTGCCCAGGCTCTCTTCAGAACACGCCCAGACCAATGCTCAGCAGAGAAAAGCCCCACGAGCAGCCCCAGGGTGGCTGTGGGCAGGGTGAGGGCAAACAGCATCACACCATGGGAATGTCCCTTGGGGAGCAGGATCATCCTCCAAGTGCTGCAGGAATTGTCTGCAGGCTCCTGCAGTGCCTCGGGCTGTTCCCTTGCCAGAGGCACCACAGGCCAGGAGGGCACATCTGGGCTGCTGTGTCTGGCTGCAGGGCTCCCTGTTCTGGGCAGTGAGGAGGGGCTGCAGAGGCTCTGCAGGACTGACAGGATGGGCTTTGGGGCTGTGAGGAGAAGCTGAGGGACCTGGGCTGCTGGACCTTCTGAAGAGGAGGCCCAGGGCTCATCCTGCAACTGCTCCAAGGGTGGTTTCAGAGAATCACAGAATCAGCAAGGTTGGAAAAGACCTTAGAGATCATCAAGTCCAACCTGTGCCCTGACAACACCTTGTGTCCCCTGAGCCTCCTCTTCTCCAGGAGAAACAACCCCAGCTCCCTCAGCCTCTCCTCACAGGACTTGGGTTCCAGACCCTTCACCAGCCTTGTTGCCCTTCTCTGGACACACTCCAGCCCCTCCATGTCCTTCCTAAATCGGGGGACCCTGAACTGGACACAGAACTCGAGGTGCTGCCCAACCAGTGCTGAGCACAGGGGAAGAATCACTGCCCTTGTCCTGCTGGCCACACCATTCCTGATCCAGGCCAGGTGCCATTGGCCTTCTTGGCCACCTGGGCACACTGCTGGCTCATGTCCAGCCTGCTGGCCATCACTGCCCCAGGTCCATTTCTGCCTGGCTGCTCTCCAGCCACTCTGTCCCCAGCCTGTAGCACTGCAGGGGTTGTTGTGGCCAAAGTGCAGGACCTGGCCTTTGGTCTTGTTAAACCTCACACTGTTGGATTTTGTCCCTGGATCCAGCCTGTCCAGGTCCCTGTGCAGAGCCCTCCCACCCTCCAGCAGATCCACACTCTCACCCAGCTTGGTGTCATCTGCAGATTTTCGGATGGTGGACTCAATCCCCTCATCCAGATCATCAATGCAGACATTGAAATCCACGCTGGCTGGGTCTGATCCCTCAGCCATCCTGTGGGTGCCCTGTGATGGCTCTCAAGGTGATCTGTTCCAGAACCTTGCTGGGCACCGAGGTCAGGCTGACAGGCCTGGAGTTCCCCAGATCCTCCTTCCAGCCCTTCTTGGGGATGGGCTCACATTGGCACCTCCAGTCCTCTGGGACCTCCCTGGTGAGCCAGGACTGATGAGAAATGATGGAGAGCAGCTTGGTGAGCTCATCCACCATCTCCCTCATCCCCCTAGGATGGATCCCATCTGGTCCCAGAGACACCTGTGAGCATCGGAGTGGCTCAGCAGGTCACCAGCTGCTTCCTCCTGGATGACAGGGGACTGTTCTGCTCCCTGGGCCCATCTACCAGCTCAGGAGAACACTTGTCCTGAGGACAACCTGTGTTCCTGTTCTAAACTGGGGCAAAGAAGAGGTTAAGTACTTTAGCCTTTTCCTCATCTTTGCTAACCTTATCCTCCCCCAATAAAGAATGGTGGCTTTCCTTTAATATATTTATAAAAACCTCTGTGTTATCCTTCATAAAATTGGCCAGGTTATTCTCTAATTGAGTTTTCACCTCCATAATTTTCTTTCTGCATGACCTAGTTGAGAAGAACAAAATTCTTAAGGTCCAATGTTTACAAGTATCAAATGTTTAAATTACCTGATTGTTAGTTATCAGTTACCTGTATTACCTGTTATCTGGACAAGTTACCAGTTCTGTGTATTAATGTTACCTGTTTGCTGGTTCCAGTTCCGAACCCCAGTTCCTTACCAAATGTTATACTTCCCTAGTTGTTTCCCAGTTCTCAAGGCCCCAGAACCCCTTACCTTATCATAAGTTAAGCCCCCGCTGCTCCCCTAGTAGCCTAAGCCACCACTGCCTCGCCTGCTGCTCCCCATCTGCCCATCATGACATCGACACCGCCCATTATGGAAATCAGTCAGGACAGAAGTGTGGTGGACACCAACAGCTCCTGAAAACAAGGAGCCAGCATGAATTTCAGGAGGATGAAAGGCAGTGCCAGGTGAGGAAAGAGCTCAAGTATCTGCTAACACCTTCCAGCTATCTTCCAGAATTTCATCACAATCTAGGAGACCCTCACTGAGAGACACCCCCTGGACCTGAAGAGCCTAAAATGAAACCTAGGTGACTCCCGTGAGGTCAGGCTCCTGACTCTGCGGCTGCGCAGCAAAGTCGTCGTGGACCTCCTCCTCGGCGGTGCCCATTGGGAGCAGTGGTGGCGTAGGCATCCCTGCACCTTCCCTCCAAAAAGAGCTGAAATAAAGGCATTAAAAGAGTTAACTCGTTCTCTTGCCCATTTCATTTCTAACATAGTGACATCCTTAAACATTTCCCGAGTTGCCTGCCCCTCTGTCTAACCTTTATTCACTCTCTTTTTTCCACAGAGTTCCTGCAAAAGCTTCATGCGCAGCCAGGTGAATCAATTCCCTCACTGGCTTATCTTTGGGCATACAGGCACAGGCTGCTCCCATGCCTTCAAAATTTCTGTTTTGAAGTGTGTCCATCTTTCCTGGTCTCCATTGTTTAAGGGCTGTTTCACTTAAAATTCAGTATCTGTTTCGGTACACCCCAAATCTGCATCCTGAACAGGCCAAAGTCTGCTATCCATAAATCCAGCATAGAATATTGTGGATGCTCTCCTTCTTTCACAGAATATTTAAAAATTCAATAATTTCATGGTCACTGTGCCCCAAACAGCCTCCGACCACATCTCCCACCAGCCCTACACTGTGAGCAGCAGGAGACAGAGTTTTCCTAGCAGTGGGAAGAGAAGGAAACCTCTCCAAAGTGCAGCTTGGAAGGTTCAGCCTGGAGGTGAGCAAAAAGAAAAGTCCCTGCCAGGGTAGAATTTTGGTGCTCGAGGTGTCCCAGCGGGAGCCTGGGCCATGCCCTGGCTCTGTGTGCCAGGAGCCAGCAGCGCTGGGTGCAGGGAGTCCAGGGAGGGCACAGAAATGCTGGGCTGAGAAATGCTGGGGGGGACAGCGAGATGGGCGTGTGCAGCCGGCCAGGGCACAGGAGCAGCACGCACAGGGGGCACAGCCTGCAGGAGAGATGGCCAAGGGCTGGGCAGGGCTGGCAGGGCCACAGGCACCCAGGCCTTTGTCCCCTGGGCTCTGGCAGCGCCTCTGGAGGCCCCACAGAAGGAACTTTCCTTCCAGGGGCTGCACTTGGCTTCTGCCTCGCCCCTCCCTGAGGAGCCTGGCAGGGCTTGCAGCTTGATGACATTTGTCCTTGCTGCCCCTGCCATCCCCCTGCCCCACAAACAGCCCCGAGCCACCCGTGAGGGACAGGCCCTGCTGTGCCAGGCCTGGCCTCAGGGCTTGGCCTTTCTGCTTCCTCCAGCCAGCCCAGGCCTTGCTCAGCATTGCAGTTCCCTGCTCACAGCCTCTGGCTCCCTGCAATCCTGGCCTCAAGGATCTGCTCTCCCCAGTGCCTGGGGAGCCTTTGGCACTCCCTGCCCTCACTGGGGCCCAGTGATGCTCCAAGGGACTTGGAGTTTTCTTCTGCCTCCTTGAGCAGCTTCTTCAACCTTCTCTCAGTGCCTGAGGCTCCTGGACTCAGCCCCAAATCCACCGTGGGGCTCATGAAAATACAGAAAGCCCTCAGTAGCTCTTTGTCTTCCTTCAATTGTCTTCAAGTCTCCAGGGCTTGTGCAGCTGATTGGAGTCAGTTTGGAGTTCTGTTAAGGAGGGAGCTTTCAAAGTGCATCTCACGATTTTTGGTTTTTATAATCACATAAGGGTTTTTTTAAAAATTTTCAGTTCTGGGAAGAGGTGACAAAAGCATTCTCCAAGTGATCTTGATGCTGAATGTCTCTTTAGGAGGTCTGGGCATGGAGAAGACTGAGCCCCTTGCAAGCTGACTCTCTTTGGACAACCTGCTCCCTACTCCCAACTTTACCATGTCTGACACTGCCCACCTGGGACTAAACTCCCAAAACATAAGAGAGAAAAAAACAAAAACAAAAACAAAAACAGCAGCATTTTTCTTTACAATTAAAATTTAATTAAATAATAAAATATAATTGCATCTTTCTTACATATAATTCTATGTTTCTATATACCTAATTCTTATATTTAAAAAATCTATACATTTTAAGCAACCAAAATGTTTTTAGTCATTTCTTCTTAGTAACATAATTCCCTTCATTAATTAATTGACCACTATTTGCTATTGATTTCTCCCTATTTATGCTAACTAGTCCTAATTTCAGTCCTTTTCTCTTATTTTTTAGCATTTTCTCAGACAGGGTAAAAGGGGCCACTTGGGGGTCCATGGAGACATTTCTGGGGCACATTTGGGGCAGTTTTGCGTATGGGGAAGGGAATTTGGAGAGAACTTGAGGATCTGAAGGACACTTACAGGAGCCGGGTGGGCACTTGGAAGGGCACTCAGGGATTCAGTCGGACAATTCGGGATCCGGGGGAGCACTTGGGGGTCCAGGGGGGCACTTGGAGGTCAGGGAGGGGAATCTGGGGGCCCTTCGGGCTCCGGGCGGGCACTTGGGGGCTCTGACGGGGCTCTCTGCAGCGCGGGGGATGATGGGAGTTGTAGGCGCCGGTATAGTACGGTTCAATCGGGCCGCGGAGCATCACGGGGGTTTTAGGCGCAGCTCCACAGGCTCTCAGTGCGGCGCAGGGCATGACGGGAGATGAAGTCACGGCTAGAATAGCGGTCTGCGGGCGTCACGGAGCATGCTGGGAGCTGTAGTCCCGGAAGTGGGTCTAACGGAGATTTTGGGAGCCGGGAAGGCACTTGGGGGTCACTTTTGCGTCCGAGCCGCGACTCGAGGTCCTCGGAAGGAACGTATATGATTCGGGAGCTCTTGGGGGGAGCTTGGGAACCTATCTAACCAGGCTCTTTAGGGCTCGGAGCACGGCAAGAGTTTTAGGAGCGGAACAGTATTATGAGGGGCTCTGATGCCGCGGGGGATGATAGGAGATGAATTCCCAGCAGTGGCTGTAACGGTATCAATTCAGAGGATGCGAAGTCGCTTCTGGGGAATCCCGAATGGGCGCTGAGGGGACACTTAGGGATGCTGGAGGGTCTGGGGGACACTTATGGGACACGGGGGGGGGGGGGGGGGGGGGGGGGGGGGTGGATACCGGCGTTCTGTGGAGCGCGGGGCATGACGGGCGATGTAGTCCCGGCTGCAATGGGGCTCTATCGGGCCGAGGGGCATGACGGGAGTTATAGGCAAAAAGAAAAGATGGCGCCGACAACTGGCACCGCCCCTGAAGCCCCGATCTCCAGCGGTGATTGGCTGCGAGCGGTGATGGGCAGGAGACTCCGCAAATAGGAGGCGGTGAAGGGGGGAAAAGCCTATTCCACGCCTCCAGTCCCTTCCAGTACAGCCGAGTTCATTCCCAGTACAGCCCCAGTGCCTCCCCTGTCCCTCCCAGTAAAGCCCAGTTCATCCCCAGTACAGCCCAGTATACCCCCTATGCCCTTCTGGGCCCTCCCAGTACACTGAGTTCATTCCCATTTCCTTCCAGTTCCACTTGGTGATAACCACAGTATGTCCAAGTGTCACCCAGTCTTCCCCACAGTGTTCCCAGCTTCCCTAGTTTGCCCCACTATTCCCCAGTATCACTCCTAGTAAGTCCCAGTATGTCCCAGTATGTCTCAGTGTACCCCCACAGTCCATCCCAGCCTGACCAGATTCCCCCTCAGCATTCCCTGTGTTCCCAGGTTGTCCCAGTCCACCCCAGTATCACTCCCAGTATGTCCCAGTGTCTCCCACAGACTTCCCAGTGTCTCCCAGTGTGTCCCAGTCCTCCCCAGTGTTTCCAAGGAAACTTGAACTGCTCACGGTTGCCGTGGCACCCAAACCCAGCAGTGGGGTCAGTGCAGTGTCCATGGCCACAGCCCCTTGCAGACCTCCTGAGGAGAGACCCTGGATCAATATCAATCACAGAATGCTGCAATCACCTCTTCTCTAGAGATAACAGTAATAAAACACACCCTTTATAACAGGAATGTGTATTTCTTAGAAGCTCTTTGAAATCTTTCTCCATAACTGCTGTAGAAAATATTCCTAATGAACTGCGCCTGACCAGAGGGAAATCAAGGCACAGCCATGGTTTGTCAGGACTTGCTTGATCCCAAGGAGCCTCGTGGTGCATTTGGTGCTGAGCCCTCAGGGCCTGAGAGGAGATTGCACAAACCTTTCCAGCAGTCCAAGTCACAGGAAAAACCCAAAGTGTCTCACAGCATTCATGGGTCCCACTGAGGTCCATCCCCAACACAGGCTCCTCATGGACTCCTTGGAGGAGAGAACTGGAGGCCCTGATTGCCCAAAAACCTCTCAGAGACTCAGTGTGGAAAGGAAAACACAAAGTACCTTAAAAAAACCTTCAGTATCTCAAAGCATGAATGAGCCCCACTGAGTGTCAATACAAAGCCTCTCTAGGGACTCATTAAATATTTGATAATTGGAGGCCATGACTGCACAAACCTCTCAGGGATTCAGTGTCAAAAAGTAGTACTTTAATGACTCTTGAGTACTTTGAGGCATTAATGAGCCCCACTGAGTGTTGTTACTGACAAAACATCTCCAGGGACTGATTACAGCAGATAATTGGAGGCCATGATTGCACAAACCCCTCAGAGACTCCCAGGCCAAAGCAAAACCCAACGTCCTTTGGAAAACCTGCAGTCCCTGGGAGCATTCAGGAGCCCCCCAGGGCCATTCCTGCCCAAGGCTCCCCAGGGACTGGTCCCAGCAGATCCCTGAGGCCACTGGGATGTGGGGGGATGCTGAGGGCAGGACAAGGGGGTGACAGTGCCCAGCCTTGCTGGGGCTGTGCCAGGAGGCCCCAGGGCCTCAGGACAAGGTGTCTCCTCCCAGCCCTTGGTGGCACAGACCCTGCAGTGCCCCAGGGCACCAAGACTTGGCTTCTCCTGGGCACTGCCAGCCCTGCCAGGGCCCTTGGCCATGTCCAGCACAGCTTGTCCTGCGCTGTCCCACAGCTGCTGCTGTGTCCCTGCAGGCTGCACACTCCCATCTCGCTGCCCCCTGCCTCTGCCCTGCATTTCCCTTTCTCTTCTCCCTCATATCCTGGGATAGAACATGGGACAATGGGTCAAAGCTGTACCAGGGATGGTTTAGACTGCACAGGAGAAAGTGTTTCTTTGCTGAGAGGGTGCTCAAACACTGCACAGGCTCCCTGGAGAGGTGGTTGATGCCCCAAGGCTGTCAGTGTTTAAGAGACATTTGGACAGTGCCCTTAATGACTGCTTTCACTTTGGGTCAGCCCTGGAGGGGTCGGGCACTTGGACCAGACCATCATCCTGCTCTGAACTGCAGATCATTCCCAACGGGACTGTCCTGGTCTGGTCTATCCCATTCCATAGTCATACCTGTACATGGATCCCTGCAGCAGCTGTGCTCAGACACTCTGCCAACAACATTCTCCTTGGTTCTGCAGTGTCACAAGGATCCATGATCCATGAGTTTCTGTAGTGTCACCATGGTCTCTTTGGTTCCACAAGGCCTTGCTGTGCCACAATGGCCCCTTGGTTCCATGAGGTTCTGTAATGTCAACAGGAATCTCCTTGGCTCCACAGTGTCATAATGGACCCTTGGTTCCATGAGGTTCCTGGCCTCCCACAGCCTCTCAGAGACCCTTTTCCCCCTCAAGGTCCCTGACAGCTCCTCATGGCCCCTCACAGCCCCTCACAGCCCCAGGCACGGGGCTCCTCCCAAAGGAGAAGGGGTCGGGCCCTGCTTGTTCTCCTTTGATTTTGGTCCCTTCACAGCCATGAGTAAAGAAAGGCTGAAATGGAGCCTTTCCCCAGCGTTTCCCTCGGGGTTCATTGCGGCTGAAGCTGTGTGCTGGCGCTGGCCCCAGCGCGAACATCCCTGCAGCCGCCCAGGCCTTTGCTGTCCCCCCGTGTCCATTCCCTGTGCCCGAGTCCCGCCCGGCTCTGGCAGCAGCAGGAGCCGCAGCGCAGCGGGCGCCGGCCCGGCCCAGCCGGGGCTCCCGGGCAGGAGCAGCAGCAGCGCCGGCCCCTTCCCACCTGCTCCTGCCTCGGCTTCCCAGGGCATTTTCCAGCTGAATTCTGGAGTGGAGCCACAATCACCCACAAACAGCCCTGATTCCTCTGGGCCCGGCTGTGCTGCCCTGAGCCAGCCTCCAGAGAAAGAAAGGATCGGGTTCCGGCGCTGTTTTCAGCACTGTTTTACTCACCCTGAGGTGACAGCAGGAGGCTGCTGCTGCCTTTGCCTTGGGAATTGTAGATCATGGCTGCTCTTGCCCCTCTTCTGCTTGCCACTTGAATTTTATCCTTAAAACTGCAATTTTTAATCAGTGCCACCCAGAGTGCTTTCATGATGGGGAACTCTGGCATCATGAGTGGCAGATGTCCAAATGTTCACAGGTCTCTGAGCTCAAAGTTGAGGAGAATTAAAGCCACACAGGCCACATTTGCAGTGCTCAAACACAGCCCTGATTCTTGTGCTGCTGAAATAGAATCATTGACAGAGGCCATCAGAAATTGCCTCTGGAGAGTCAAATAAAATGAAAAAATCCACCAGAAGAAAAAGAAAGGAGAACTTCTCAACTCGCTTCATCGTTGCTTCTGAGCAGCAGCACGAAGTGGAGATGCCCAGAGGTATTTCCAGCTGCTGCTGATCCCAGTTGGAGCCCAGCCTGCTGCCCAGTCCCAGCAGAACCTGAGCCCAGCCCGGGCAGCTCCCGCAGTGTCGGGAGCTCAGCGCACGCGGGGCCAGGCCCAGAGCCCCGGGCACGGTCGCCGATTGCGGGGCAGCGGCACAGGCGGAATGTCCTGCGGCCCAAACCTCCTGCTCCTGACACACAGTGCCCATCGTTCTCCCCCTCCTCCTCCTCCTCTCCCAGCACAGCACAAATTCCAGCTTGGAGGAGGCTTCCCAAGACAGGGCTCAAGCTCCTGTTTCAGCCTGAGTGTCCCTGCAGAGGAACAGGGCATCTTTCAGGCAGTTCCACAAGCTCGAGGTTATCATTTCATGGGAAATCTGAGATGCAAATCCCTTGTTAGGAATGACAAAAGCAGAAATAATAAATTGGAAATTATTAGGAAAACATGACCCTTCTTTACAGATCAAGTCCACCAAGTCATTCCCTGCATTTCGCCTTTTCAGATTCTTTCTGTCATCTGCTCTGAGAACTTGTTCTGCTGCTTCCAATGAACTGATTGTACTCTTGATTTCTATCAGTGCATGACATGTAGAAACAACTAAACTGAACACAGAAACAAATTCCCTCTTTCAGCCCATTTTCATGTTCTGGATCACTTTTGAAATGTCCATGTTGTTGTTGAAATGATTATCACACAACCCTCAACTTCTGGCTGCAGGCTCTAGAGCTTCTTTCTCTGCATTCAACCATGCTTGTATTCCCTAACAATTCACGGAATCACAGAATCACTATGTTGGAAGAGACCTTCAAGACCATTGAGTCCAATTCTTGCCCTAACACCTCAACTAAATCATGGCACCGAGTGCCACATCCAGTCTTTTTTTAAACACATCCAGGGATGGTGATGCCACCACCTACCCAGGCAGACTATTCCAGAACTTTATCGCCCTTTCCGTAAAAGGATTTTTCCTAATATCCAACCTGTATTTCCCTTGACGCAGCTTCAGACTGTTTCCTCTCATTCTGTCAGTTGCTGCCTGGAGAAAGAGACCAACCCCCACCTGACTACAACCACCCTTCAGGAAGCTGTAGAGAGTGATAAGGTCGCCTCTGAGTCTTCTTTCCTCCAGGACAAACAAGCCCAGCTCCCTCAGCCATTCCTCACAGGACTTGTGCTCCAAGTCCTTCACCAGCCTTGTTGTCCTCCTCTGGATGCACTCAAGCATCTCAACGTCCTTCCTAAACTGAGGGGCCCAGAACTGGACACAGCACTCCAGGTGTGGCCTCACCAGTGCCGAGTACAGGGGAAGAATGACCTCCCTGCTCCTGCTGGCCACACCATTCCTGATCCAGGCCAGGTGCCATTGGCCTTCTTGGCCACCTGGGCACACTGCTGGCTCATGTCCAGCCTGCTGTCCATCAGTGCCCCAGGTCCCTTTCTGCTGGGGCACTGTCCAGCCACACCATCCCCAGACTACAACATTGCAGGAGGTTATTGTGCCCAAAATGCAGGACTCAGTACTTGGACTTATTAAACTTCATCTTGTTGGACTCTGTCCACCCATCCAACTGTTCCAGGTCTCAGTGCAGAGCCCTCCTACCTTCCAACAGATCTACACATGCTCCCAGCTTGGCGTCATCTGCAAATTTACTGATAAAAGACTCATTACCTCATCCATGTCATCAATAAAAATCCTGAACAGAGCTGGCCCCAGCACAGACCCCTGAGGAACACCACTGGTGACTGGCTGCCAGCTGCATGCAGCACTGTTCCCCACCACTCTCTGGGCCCGGCCATGCAGACAGTTCTTAACCCAGCAAAGAGTGCTCCTGTCCAAGCCCTGGGCTGCCAGCTTTTCCAGGAGTGTGCTGTGGGAGACAGTGTCAAAGGCCTTGCTGAAATCCAAATACACAACATCCACAGCATTCCCACATCCACCAGGTGGGTCACCTGGTCATAAAAGGAGAGCAGGCTGGTCAAACACGATCTACCCCTCCTAAACCCATGCTGGCTGGGTCTGATACCCTGGCCATCCTGTAGGTGCTGTGTGATGACACTCAATATAAACTGCTCCATCACCTTACCAGGTACTGAGGTCAGACTAACTGGCCTCTAATTACCAGGATCCTCCTTCCCACCCTTCTTGTGAATGGTGTCACATTGGCCAGCTTCCAGTCACCTGGAACCTCACCAGTGAGCCAGGGCTGTGGGTAAATGATGGAGAGCAGCTTTGCAGGCTCATCTGCCAGCTCCCTCATCACCTTGGGATGGATCCCATCTGGGCCCATAGATTTATGAACATCCAAGCATCTCAGCAGTTCTCTGACTGCCTCCTCCTGGATAACAGGGGGACCATTCTGCTCCCTGACACCATCTACCAGCCTAGGAGGGCAGTTGTCCTGAGGACAAGCCATCTTCCCACTGAAGACTGAGGAAAAGAAGGCATCAAGCACTTCTGCCTTCTCCTCATCTCCAGTTACTGAGTTCCCTCGCACATCCAGCAGAGAACAAAGGTTGGTCTTACCCTTCCTTTGCCTCTAATATATTTGTAAAATCATTTTTTATTATCCTTTACAAAAGTTGCCAAATTAAGTTTGAACTGAGCTTTGGCCACCCTACTGTTTCTCCTACATGCCCTAGCAACTCTCTTAAATACCTCCTGAGAGACCTGACCCTCCTTCCAAAGATGGTACATCTTCTTTTTATTCCTAAGATCTTTCAAAACCCTGTTGCCCATCCAGGGTGGACGTTTGCCTCGTCAGCTCATCTTTCAGCACACAGTCTGTTCCTCTGCCCTCAAGATCCCTGCTTTGAAGCATGTCCACCCTTCCTGGACTCCTTTGTTTTGAAAGGCTGCTTCCCAAGGAACTCTGAATAAGTCTCCTAAAGAGGCCAAAGTCTGCCCTCCTGAAGCCCAGTGTAAAAGTCTTACTAATGTTCCTCCTGATTTCACCAAATATTGAGAACTCTCATTTCTTGATCGCTCTGTCCCAAGTGTCTTCCAACCACCACATCTCCCACCAGCCCATCTCTATTTGCAAACAACAGGTCTAACATAGTCCATCCCCTGGTGGGCTCACACCAGCTGTGACAACAGGTTCTTCTCCATACACTCCAAAACCTTCCTGCACTGCCTCTTTTCTGCTGTATTGAGATCCCAGCAGATGTCTGGCAGGTTAAAGTCACCTACAAGAACAGGGGCTGGTGATCCTGAAACATTCTCCAGCTGCTTATAGAGTAAGTTGTCCACCTCTTCTTCCTGCTTGGGTGGACGATAACAGACTCCCAGTAGGTAGCACCAGTACCCTGTCCTGTTTTCTTAGGGGAGAGCAGTAACAATGAAAACCTTACCAATGGCACAACTCCCCAGCCTACAAGGAAAAGAAAGAACAAGTTGTCATGTTTATCAAGTATTTGTCCTGCTTTGCTACAAGCCTCCTGCTGCATGCACAGTATGGAAAGCCAAGGAAAGCTGCAGTTGGTGGCTCAGCTTGTGCCAGAAGCTCCACCTTGTTCTGCAGGAAAGTTTCTTGGAAAGAGCAAACAGGATTGTGGAGCAGATTCTGGGGAAACTGAAAGAACTTTTAATAAATGAAATGAAAATGGAAAGAAACATTCAAGATGTTTTTCTCTATTTCTATGCTCCCCTTTTCCATCTTGCACTACTTCTCCATCCCCTTAATTCCAAATGGATCTCACCTCGAAGATCCATGAGTTGGCAAATTTCAGACACTGTAAAATACCATGAGCTACATCCAGTTTGCCTTCCCCTGTTTTTCTTGGAAAGCAATGCTGGAGACACAGGTGCAGTGCTTGGGTCAGGTACAAATTCTGCATTCAGGGAATGTGCTCTGACAGTGTGTGCTGACTTGAAGGCAAAACCAGCAAGAGACTCCAAGTCAGAAAAAACAATTTAATAGGTGAGGAAAAAAAAGGTAAAATAAAATAAAACACATGCAATGGTACAAAAGATCACTGACAGAGTCAGAATACAACCTGAAACCGTGGTGGTAGCAGTCCAAATGAAGTGGTCTTGTTGAAGCAGTGTTCCTGCAGAAAGGTCTGGTAGCTCTTGTCCTCTGGGAATCCAGTGGGTAAGGTTGCTTGTGCTGTCCCAGAGCCCAGATTATATCCAGGTGGGAATGCTTGGCTCCTCCCCCTGGGCGGAGCATCTCACAATGGACTGATATCATTTTATCAGTCTTGTAATGGGTCCTTGATTGCCCATTAAACAGAGATAGCTCCTGGAGAGAGTTATCTATGAGTCATGCAGGAAGGCATTGATGGGTCATTAACAGAAGATAGTCTGGAGGCAGGGGGCAAGGGAAACAGTGCACAACTTAGTTTCAACATTTCATGTAGATGGTGATAGAATACATGCTTTGGGCACATTTTACATTGTAACCTAGGATATAATCCACCCCTTATTCTATGACCATATACATCATACCTAAATTAATACATTCTTACATCTAGATAGATAAATATACACATATACAGAATGAAACCCTACACCCAGTTCTCACTTAAAATTAGGTCTCCCTGTGGTACACAACGGGTTTCCCCATCTTTCTGCATATACCCACCAAGTGGAACCAGGTCCTTGAGCAAAAACAATCCCACGGATGGGTCTGCCTTTGCTTGAGGTGGGATTAATCCAAACAGTTTTTCCTAAAATGCCTTTCATGAGTACCACAGGGACTTTATCTCCATCCACTTTGTGCAAGGGTTCAGACTGGACAGGACCAGCTCGATTGATTGACCCTCGAGTGTTGACCATCCAGGTGGCCTTTGCTAAGTTCAGTTCCCAATTTTTGAAAGTCCCCCCACCAAGCGCCTTCAGGGTAGTCTTAAGTAACCCATTGCACCGTTCAACTTTCCCGGCAGCTGGTGCATGATAAGGGATGTGATATATCCACTCAATGCCATGTTCTCTAGCCCAGGTGTTTATAAGGCTGTTCTTGAAATGGGTCCCATTGTCTGACTTGATTCTCTCAGGGGTGCCATGTCTCCAGAGGACCTGCTTTTCAAGGCCTAAGATAGTATTCCAAGCAGTAGCATGAGGCACAGGGTAGGTCTCCAACCATCCAGTGGTGGCTTCCACCATAGTCAGCACATAACGCTTGCCTTGGTGGGTTTGGGGAAGGGTGATGTAGTCAATCTGCCAGGCCTCCCCGTACCTGTACTTCAACCATCGTCCACCGTACCACAGAGGCTTTACTCGCTTGGCCTGTTTGATTGCAGTGCAGGTCTCACAGTTGTGGATGACTTGTGAGATGTTGTCCATAGTAAGGTCCACCCCTCGGTCACGGGCCCATCGGTATGTTGCATCTCTCCCCTGATGACCAGATGCATCATGGGCCCAACGGGCTAAGAATACTTCTCCCTTGTGTTGCCAGTCTAGATCCACCTGTGATACTTTCACCTTGGTGGCTTTGTCCACCTGCTCGTTGTTGTGATGCTCTTCATTAGCCTGACTCTTGGACACATGTGCGTCCACGTGTCAAACCTTCACGGTCAGCTTCTCTACTCGGGCGGCAATGTCTTGCCAAATCTCAGCAGCCCAGATGGGTTTCCCTCTGCGCTGCCAATTGGCCTTTTTCCAGTGATTCAGCCATCCCCACAGAGCATTAGCTACCATCCACGAGTCGGTGTAGAGATAGTCTTGGCCACTTCTCTCATTCGGCAATATCTAAAGCTAGCTGGATGGCTTTAAGTTCTGCAACCTGACTTGATCCACCTTGTCCCTCAGTCGCTTGTGCAACTCGTCGTGTGGGGCTCCACACTGCAGCTTTCCATTTCCGGTTGGCACCTACAATTCGGTAGGAACCGTCAGTGAAAAGGGCATATTGTCTTTCAGTCTCTGGTAGCTCGTTATATGGTGGGGCTTCCTCGGAACGTGTCACTTCTTCTTCTTCTTCTTCAGAAGATAATCCAAAAATCTCACCTTCAGGCCAGTTAGTTATAATTTCCAGAATCCCAAGGCAATTCGGGTTTCCTATACGGGCGCGCTGTGTGATGAGGGCAATCCATTTGCTCCATGTGGTGTCAGTGGCATAATGTGTGGAAGGAACCTTTCCCTTGGATATCCATCCTAGCACTGGTAGTCGGGGTGCCAAAAGCAGCTGCGTTTCAGTGCCAATTACTTCTGAGGCAGCTTGAAGTCCTTCAGAGGCGGCCAAGATTTCCTTCTCTGTGGGAGTGTAGTTGGCTTCAGATCCTCTGTAGCTTTGGCTCCAGAATCCCAGTGGTCGGCCCCGAGTCTCAGCAGGCACCTTCTGCCAAAGGCTCCAGGACAGGCCATTGTTCCCGGCTGCTGAGTAGAGCACGTTCTTCACATCTGGTCCCGTCCTGACTGGGCCAAGGGCTACGGCATGAGTGATCTCCTGCTTGATCTGGGCAAAGGCTTGTTGCTGTTCAGGGCCCCAGTGGAAATCGTTCTTCTTGCGGGTGACCAGGTAGAGAGGGCTCACAATCTGGCTGTACTCAGGAATGTGCATCCTCCAGAAACCTATGGCGCCTAGGAGAGCTTGTGTTTCCTTCTTGCTGGTCGGTGGGGACATTGCAGTGATCTTATTGATGACCTCAGTGGGAATCTGCCGCCGTCCATCTTGCCACTTTACTCCCAGGAACTGGATTTCTTGAGCCGGTCCCTTCACTTTACCTCGCTTAATGGCAAAACCAGCTTTCAGCAGAATCTGGATGATCTTTTCTCCTTTCTCGAAGACTTCCCCTGCTGTGTTCCCCCATACAATGATGTAATCAATGTACTGTAGATGTTCAGGAGCCTCACCTTTTTCCAGTGCAGCCTGGATCAGTCCATGGCAGATGGTGGGGCTGTGTTTCCACCCCTGGGGCAGTCGGTTCCAGGTGTACTGTACGCCCTTCCAGGTGAAGGCAAACTGGGCCCTGCACTCTGCTGCCAAAGGAATGGAGAAGAAGGCATTGGCAATATCAATGGTCGCATACCACTTTGCTGCCTTGGACTCCAGCTCGTACTGAAGCTCCAACATGTCTGTCACAGCAGCACTTAGTGGTGGGGTGACTTCATTCAGAGCACGGTAATCCACAGTCAGTCTCCATTCTCCACTGGACTTACGCACTGGCCATATAGGGCTGTTGAAAGGTGAACGAGCCTTGCTGACCACCCCTTGGCTTTCCAGTTTACGAATCATCTCGTGGATAGGAATCACAGAGTGTCTGTCAGGGCGATATTGCCGTCGGTGTACTGTTGTTGTGGCGATTGGTACTTGTTGTTCTTCAACTCTCAGTAGTCCCACAGCACAGGAGTCATCTGAGAGACCAGGCAAGGTACTCAGTTGTCTGATGTCTTCTCTCTCTACAGCAGCTATCCCAAAAGCCCAGCGATATCCTTTTGGATCTTTGAAGTATCCATTTCTGAGGTAGTCTGTGCCGAGGATGCATGGGGCCTCTGGGCCAGTCACGATGGGGTGTTTTTGCCACCCATTCCCGGTTAAACTCACTTCGGCCTCCAATACAGTCAGCTGCTGGGACCCTCCTGTCACTCCAGAAATAGAAATGGATTCTGTTCCTACATACCTTGATGGCATCAGGGTACATTGGGCACCAGTGTCAACCAAAGCCGTTTATTTTTGTGGGTCAGATGTGCCAGGCCATCGGATCCACACAGTCCAATAGATCCAATTGTCCCTTTCCTCTACCTGGCTAGAGGCAGGGCCCCCCTATTCCTGGTCATGGTACAGGTTTCTTTCTTCCTGTAAATATGTTCCTGAGGTCCCTTCAAGTGGATCAGTGTAAGAGTCTGTCTGAAGTTCCCCTCATTTTGCCTCACGATCGTCATAAGGACCCCGAGGACCCCACTGCAGTTCTGGCCTGCTCGAGGTGGATGCTTGCCAATCGTCTGTAGGAGCATTTTCTTGTGTCACCACGCCACGGTACACGGGCTTTGAGCAGTGTAATGGTAGTTCTGTACCTGAAGATTACATCTGCTTCACGCTCCCTGCTTCATGACAATAGCCTATGAATTTCCCCACCTCTTGGCCAAGGGAACTTTCTGGGGTAACTTAGGGGGTCCCCCACGGAAAATCCTTCATCTGCTCCGCAACCACCGTGACAGACAGAGATCAAAACCCCCTTCCAAGGACTGAGACTGAGACCCCTATATGAAGCCCCTCTCAAGAACTGAGACATCAGACCCCGACAACCCCAATACAGGGGGCTGGGGCTGACTCAACCAAAGCGAGATGTTTGCCTGGAGGCGTGATCGTTGGACCAGGAAGACAATGGCTCTCGCTTACTGCTAAGAACATGGACTACCTGTTCCCCCTCGGGAGCTTCAATACATTTACCTGTTCCCACCTGTGACTGAGGGCTATAATAAAAACCCCTGAGTTAACCAGAGATTCGGAGAGAAATTCTCCCTGACGTGACAGGCGGACCCATCGACCGGACCACGAGGACTCCGTCTCCACGTTTGGTAGCTATATCCCCCCTTTTTCCTCTATCTCCCTTGCTCTCTCTCTCTCTCACTCTTAATCCCTCTATCGCATTTTCTATGGTCAATCAATAAAAGGTGCATTTGTTTTAATGCTGAAATCCCCTCTGTGTTGTGTTTTGCACTCTGAGATCAGTAAACGAACCATCACGACCCCCGCTTTTGCGAGCGGATCGTGACATTAAATTGGCGTCACGGACAGGATTCTGATAGATGGAGGGGTTTGCAGGGTCGTGTGTAGTCTGTAATAGGGGAAGGACGTTTCGCTCCAGCCGCACCTAGCCTGTCATTCCCGAAAGGGTTGAACAGAGCTAGAAAGCAAGGGGGGCGACTCGAATTTCCCGCAAACTGCACACGCCTAGGTGATAAGCACCCCCATACTCAATTGAGGGTTCTGTCTTCAGAATTTCACAAAAGATCTCTTAGTGCAAAAGGGGGAAACTGTTTTTGTGTTTGTGTGCCTCTGGACTGTCTGGGAAGGAAGGGACAACCTAAAGAAACTAAGCAGGGCCTCCCAGGCAGATTTTGTCTCTTCACCCACTCAGAGAAGTGAAGGGAGACACAGCCGAGCTCTGTGTGTGTGTAATTAAGTGATACCTCCCTGTTGTGGTTCTGATCCCTTCATAAAATTAAGAACCTTAGTGCAAAAGGCTAAGTTGCATTTTTTAAACTGTTTTGTATGTGTGTGAATTTGGACTGTCTGGGAAGGAAGGGACAACCTGAAGAAACTAAGCAGGGCCTCCCAAGCAGATTTTTGTCTCTTCACCCACTCAGGGAAGCGAAGGGAGACACAGCCGAGCTGTGTATGTGTGTAACTAAGTATTTTCTCCCTGTTGTGGTTTTGATCCCTTCACAAAATGACTGAAAATCTTAGTACAAAAGACAAAGCTGCATTTTATGCATTACTTGCTAAATACAATGCCAAGCCTTCTCTGGGAGGAGAAGAGTGGGCACAATGTAATTGGTTTAATTTGGAAAATATTGTTGATAGAGTATGCTCTTTACAACATGAAACAAAATTTAAACTGGGCAAAAACAAAACAATCCTCTGCTCAGTTCTGGGAGCTTGTCTTTCAGCAGCTGTAGAAAGTCGCTTTAAGCGAAGAAGTGAGGAAAAAGCTATAATAGACTCCCTTCAAAACTTGGTTGAAATTTTGCAAAAACAATTAAATGAAGAAAGGAATGAGATCTATGCATTGAGAGCTGCCCTTAGAGAGGAACGTGTTAAAAACATCAATGATGCTGATTCCTCTATGGAAATAGAGGAGAAGGAGATTCCTCACATTAAACAGATCTATCCCCATAAAGAACTTGAAGCAGTCAAAAACTGCGGGGAAATCTGCTGTCCTCACTTAAGACCCTTGGTTAAAACAGAATACAATTATATAAATGATGAAGATTTTGAACCACATATCACAACCAAACATATACCATACAGCGCTACTGAATTGGCTAAGCTAAAAAAGGAATACAGTCGCCTCCCACAAGAATCGGAGACAGAGCATGTCTTCCGAGTGTCCCTCACTGGTGGAGATCAAATTAAATTAACTGAACATGAGGCTAATGGATATTGGGGACATGGAGTTTTCTTAACAACAGGTGATAAGCGTGACGCTTGGTCCCTAACACAGCGCGCGGCTTTTTGGGCTGGGGGGATAAATCCTCTGGAAAGGGGAGACCCCTTAGCCATAGCTACCACCCCTGACCAACTCCTAGAAAGCGTCCAAAAAGCCGCCCGTCTGCAAATGATCCATGAAAAGAAACTGATTCCCGGTTTTGAATCCCCGATGCAATTACCAGTGAAACCAGAACTCATGACCCCTTTAATTCGGGGGCTTCCAGAATCTCTCAAACCTACAGCAATCACTTTACAAAAGACCATAATGGCATTAGGTCCTGTGGAAAGGCTGGAAAGAGTCCTTGGAAGCCCATACAACCAAACTGAATCTATCGATCCTGGGTTAACTCCATATTCAACCCCCTCTCAGCCCCCAGCTTCACAATCTAGCTCACCTGCCAGTAGCTGCAAAGTTTGGACATGGGGGGATGTTGCCGTAGATTTGATTAATTATAACAGACAGTATGGGCCTGTGAAAACCCAGGAGGAGAAATCAGAAAAAATAAAAGGTGTTCGTTTTATTGGGACCCCTCATAATGAGGATTCAGAGAAGGGAAAACAGATCTCTAATCACCACCGTTGGTGGCTGTTAGGCATTAAAAGGGGGATCCCCAGGGAGGTGATGGATGGTTTGCTCCTTGAAAAATTACAAAAAATAATAACTAATTGGCACTCTCGAAAGCCAAATTTATCAACTCAACCCAGTGCACCCCTCCCCTCTCGAGATTCAGACTGTGAACCAAAACTAACCCTCTCCCAGACTCTCCCTGGTAATTCAGGCTGCAAATCAAAACAAACACCACCCCAGGGAAACTAAATTCTCCATTTCTTAATAGTGGGCGAAGAAACGGAGCACGGATGTATTTGAGAATGCTCACTAAAAATAAATCAGGAGATATATTGATCACAGCTATTACGGGCCCCAAATGAGTATTTGTAACCTTCTTGGTTGATACTGGGGCTCAAATTTCTGCACTAACAAGAAGAGACGCCCAGAAGTGTGGAGTTGTTCCAACAAAAAGACAATGTTACGTTCTTAATGCCCTAGGAACTACAGAATCTATGAATATGGCTTTAGTAAAACTTATGCTTCCTGGAGAAGAGGATCAGTTGGTTGTCAAAATGGTAATTGGAGATATTCCAAACAACTTATTAGGGATGGATGTTCTTGCGGGAAGACAGTGGGAAGATTCTAAGGGATTTTTGTGGTCTTTTGGTACACCACCAATTAACATTAGATTACTTCAAACAGCGCCTGCACTACCCTATAGTAAAACTACTAATGTGAGACAATACCCTCTCCCTTCTGGCGCCAAAGAGGGCATTAAAACAGTTATACAGGACCTGCGAGACCAAGGAGTAATTGTTAATACTCACTCTCCTTTTAACTCTCCAGTGTGGCCTGTTCGAAAACCTAATGGGAAGTGGAGATTAACAGTAGATTTTCGCAGGCTTAATGCCAACACAGACCCTCTTACAGCAGCAGTTCCAAATTTAGCTGAATTAATAACATCAATCCAGGAAAAGGCTCACTCAATCATGGCAACTACAGATGTCAAAGACAGGTTTTTTATGATACCTATACAGCCAGAAGACATGGACCGTTTTGCCTTCACATGGGAAGGACAGCAATACACTTTCACTAGACTTCCCCAAGGGTACAAACATTCCCCCACCCTGGCTCACCATGCTTTAGCCAAGGAATTAGAGAAAATACCCAAACCTGATAATGTGGATGTTTACCAATACATCGATGATATTCTGGTGGGAGGGAATGAAATAGGAGTAGTGGGGGATACCCAGCAGGAAATAATCTCCCATTTGGAAAGTCTGAATTTACAGATTCCCTCTGAAAAAATCCAAAAACCTTCCCAGGAAGTGAAGTTTTTGGGAATTTGGTGGAAAGGAGGTATGACATGTATTCCACCGGATACCCTCACCTCCTTAGATCAGATTAAAATGCCTGAATCCAGGAAAGACCTTCAACAAGCTCTAGGACTATTAGTGTTCTGGAGAAAACACATCCCAGATTTCTCAATAATTGCCAGGCCCCTTTATGACTTGCTGAGGAAAGGGGTGAAATGGGATTGGACTCCTGCTCAAGAAGAAGCACTACAATTGCTGATTTTTGAAGCTTCAGCTCATCAGGCATTAGGCCCTATCCATCCTACAGATCCTTTCCAGGTAGAATGGGGATTTGCCTCCTCAGGGCTATCCATACACATATGGCAACGGGGTCCTGAAGGTCCAACAAGACCTGTTGGGTTTTATTCCCGTGGCTTCAAAGATGCTGAGAAAAGATACACCATCTGGGAAAAGGGGCTGTTTGTGGTTAGCTTGGCTCTTATAGAGGTGGAAAAAATTACTCGACAACAACCGATTGTTTTGAGAGGTCCTTTTAAAGTAATCAAAGCTGTCACGACTGGGACCCCTCCACCTGAGGGGATTGCCCAAAGGGCCTCAGTTAGAAAGTGGTATGCTCAGATTGAATACTACTGTAACACTTTCTCAGTAACAGAAGGAGCTGTAAAAAACTTAGCAATCCAAGAAACTGAGAGCTTGGACAACACCCAAGAAAAACCTGCCTCCGTGATTAAAGTAGCCCCTCCTTTCTCCCCTGAACAATCAACAAATTCTTGGTTCACTGATGCCTCTGCCAGGCGGGAGGGAAAGGTGTGGAGATACAGGGCAGCAGCCCTCCACATTTCCTCTGGGGAACAAATTATTACTGAAGGAGAAGGCAGTGCCCAGGTTGGAGAACTGATAGCTGTGTGGAGTGTTTTCCAGCATGAGATACAAAATACCTCTTTTGTCTGCATTTACACTGACTCATATGCCGTGTATAAAGGATGTACTCATATGCCGTGTATAAAGGATGAGTGGCTTCCGTTTTGGCAACAAAATGGTTGGGAAGTTAATAGAATTCCAGTCTGGCAGAAGGAAAAATGGCAGGAAATTTTTAATATTGCAAGCCAAGGAAATTTTGCTGTTGGATGGGTAGCTTCTTACCAAACAGATGGAAATTCAGCAGGAGAATGGAATAATAAAGCTGATGAATTAGCAAAACTCAGTCCTCTAAAGAAGGAACAAATCATAGAAGACTGGGATCAATTATTAGAATGGCTGCATGTAAAAAGGCAGCACACAGGTGTAAAAGATCTGTACAAGGAAGCTCATGCTCGGGGTTGGCCTGTCACCAGGGAAATGTGTAAAACATGTATATCTGCCTACGAACAATGTCGTAAAAGACTGGAAAGACACCCTCTGGAAGATGACCCTCTGCATTTAAGAGAAGGCAAAGGCTTGTGGGATGCGTGGCAGGTAGACTATATCGGCCCCTTCAAGAAGTCAGGAGGTAAACATTTTGTATTGGTAGGAGTAGAGATTATATCTGGGTTAGTCCAGGCAAATGCTTTTCAAAGAGCTACAGGAGACAATACTGTTAGAGCATTGCAGGAGTGGTTCGGAACTTTTTCCGAAACCTCAGGAAATTCAATCTGATAACGGATCCCACTTCACTGCTAGAGTAGTACAGGATTGGGCAAAAAGTGAAGGAATTAAATGGGTTTTTCACACCCCTTACTACCCTCAAGCTAATGGGATCATAGAAAGAACAAATGGCCTCTTGAAACAACTTTTGAAACCACAAGAGGGAAACTGGGATGTTCGGCTGTGGGAGGCAGTGAAAGGAGTGAATAGCAGATGGGGAACAAATGGCTGTCCCAAAATTACTGCCTTTTGCCCTACGGCTCCAAGCATAATCCCCTCGCCACGGGGACCTGAAGATCCTAAGAATCCTGTACATTACCCTGGACAACCTGTTTTGGTGGATCTCCCTACTGTAGGGGAAGTACCCCTAATACTAAAAACCCCTCTAAATAATTTTGCATGGGTAGCCTCTGATGCCCTAGGGAAAGAGCATCGGATAAATACACGCTGGATAATTCCATCATTTTAACCATTGTCTCTGCCTCCTAGTGGCAGAATTTTTTTTTTGTGTTGTTGTTTACCTTTTACAGAAGAACCCCGGGGGACACGAGGTTAATCTGTATCATGATAAAACTGGTGATATTCTTCTGCATTCTACCACAATACCACAGCCAGGATTCTTCGGAGTGGCCGTGGTCTGAAGCTATCGTCAAGTACACTAATGTTTTAGGATCTTACCCCAAAGGTCGCCAGCCGAACCTAGCAACTGTGGTACAGCATGGCTCTAAGGCATACCGTCCGAATGAGTGGGGATGGGATCAGAAGGAGTGGATTAAAACCCTAATCGGAACAGTGGGTGAAGTAATAATGATAGCATGCAGAAAAGTGGAAGGATATCGCCATGAGAAAGCCTCTTCCATTACAATTGCTGGGAATTTTTTAGAACCAGGTGGAAAAAATTATTTATATATCCCTACAGCAGAATTATGCCCTACTAAAAAGTGGAACTGCACTAAACATATTCCCCTTACCCTGTGCTGCCGTCAAGAATATGTGGGTAAGTACACTTCAAGCCCCAACACCAATAATATGGCAATTACAAAGGATTGTAATAATGAACCAACTGATTGCTGGTATAGCTTTGTATTAGTTAAGCCAACTTATGTAACATGTCGTTGGCAAAATAACTCAATGAATCCATCAGGCTTTAAAGGTTCAGTTTATAAATTTAAGTTAAACCCCATAATAAAATCCACACAGAGTACAATAGTCACCCCCCAACGGGTGACAGATCCCTTTTTCCAAAATAATTCTGAATGGCCTTGGTCCCAAGCCTTTGTTCATTTTACTGGATCCATGGGGGATGTAAAAAACTTAAACCTGTCAACTATGGTTATGCATGAAAATCAAGTATATACCAGACAAGAATGGGAAAAACAAAAAAATATGGCAGCTTCAGGGAATAGTGGGAGAAAAAATTAGTATAGGATGTCGAATCATTAATGGAACCACCTATAGTACAGCAACTTCCATCAGTGTTTTGACAAAACAAAAATATAAGCATGAAGAAGTTTGCACACATCCGAGCATACAGGACTGTTGGTACAATTTCACATTAGCACAAACAGTGGAAGTAGTTTGTCTTTGGGCCAAAAATACTAAAGGGCTTTCTTTTAAGTTTAAAATAAATGCTATAGCCCAATTTACTACAACTCATACTACTCCAACTCAACAGCCAGTTACGCTTAACCCAAGAATTTCTGAAATTGGACCATATATAATTAGGAAGACTGGACAACAACAAATACTGTTCAATCCAGTATGGTCTCTTAAGCAAGTCAAACTACTCATGCAAAATAATGTCTCAGAAATTCAGCCAGCTTGTTCACCCTTCCTGCAGACTTCCTTTGAAGGATGGACAACTTGGTTGCGAAAGCGGAACTCTTTTAAAAGACGGACAATTAGAGACATAACTGGTGTTATGGGAACAGGATTGGGAATTCTAAATAGTATTGATTCAGAAGTATTAATGAATAAATTGGCTTCCACAACTAGAGAGTTGACTAAATTACAACAACCACTACAGTCATCCTTATTGGCTTTGGGAATGCATCAGTGGTTGTTATCAAACATATTACCGAATTGGGAAAGGGTAAATGTAAAAGATCATAAATTGATAATTGATGCACTCAATGCTACACAAAATAATGTTTCTTTGGCCCTCAGCTGTATCCAAGCTCAATTGTGGATGCAGTCGGTTGCTGCCTCTATTATAAGAGAAGGTGAAGAAGGCACTTTCCCTACTGAGATTCGGAAAATAATTTGGGACAATGCCACTGATTTTGAAAGAGAATTCCAATCCTCGTGGAACTTAGTAAATTTCACTTACGACCCCATTACAAACATGGCTACAGCTTTTGTGTTAACCATACAAAATGCTTCAGTACATTTGATATTCCCTATCATTGCATTAGGATTGAATTATGATGGAGCTCTTCTCTATCCTTCCGAGCATAGGGAATGGGCCCATCAAATTGGTGAGAAATGGCAAACTGTTAACTTAGATTCCTGTATTGTCCGAGAACAACAAGGGTTTATCTGTGAAAGTAATGCAATCATAGCCCAAGATATTTGTCTGGATACAGAGCAAAATATCTGTCATTTTGAAATTCATCCTAATGAGACCCCTAGAACAGTCCTTATATATATAGGCAATGGCTGTGCATGCTTTAGAACTATTTGTGATATGGTATTTGTAGAAAACATAGTAGTAGACACTAAAAATCATTCAAACTTCTGTGCTTGCAATTTTACTAAAATTACAGGATGTGATTTTTCTTATAAAGCTCCAGTTACTACTCATTACCTTTTGCAGTCGAATTATACATTGATTCACAAACTATCACCTACTCCCATTGGAATGAACCTTACTTTGGTAAAGCAATTGTTGCTTCACCAGGACTTAATAGAAATTTTGGAAAAAATTAAGAAAGATGGGCAGAAAACCCTGATAACTGTTCATCATAACATGAAAGAAATACATCGTGTTATAGAAAGGGTAAGAAAAGATGTCGAGCACAAGTGGTGGGATACTCTTTTTGGGTGGTCACTGACTGCCACAAGTGCCTTGAACAAATTGTGTCATCCTATAATTGTCCTTTTGATTTTAGTTCTAATTGGTTTCCTTTTTTCAGCAATCTTATTTATTATGAATTGGAGAATGATGAAACGGTTAACACAGTTGACGTCCATAATTAATGCTCATAACCTGGCAGATATCCTCTCCCCTATGGACATTCCCAAGACTATTGACACAAGACGATTATAAAATTTTGAATGTATTTCCTTTTGTAATCTTATGAAAATTACTTTTGATTTTTGTAACTTGTTTTGAGAGAATTATTTTAATTAATACTGATTGTTATTATAGTTTTGATTAATTGTGATTTGTAATTAATATTATTGTTTCCTTTTCTACTTTTCCTTTTCCTTCTTTTTCTCCCTCTCCCTTTCTACATACTACCTCTGTTTCTCGGGATATACTACCAACGTTGATGAGTCCTGAAGACTTTGCAACGCCACTATGGAACCCTGCTGAGGAAGATCTCTTGAAGACAATCGTGAGTCACGGGGTGATGTAAGAGTCTGTGTGAAGTTCCCCTCATTTTGCCTCACGATCGTCATAAGGACCCCAAGGACCCACTGCAGTTCTGGCCTGCTCGAGGTGGATGCTTGCCAATCATCTGTAGGAGCATTTTCCTGTGTCACCACGCCACGGTACACGGGCTTTGAGCAGTGTAATGGTAGTTCTGTACCTGAAGATTACATCTGCTTCACGCTCCCTGCTTCATGACAATAGCCTATGAATTTCTCCACCTCTTGGCCAAGGGAACTTTCTGGGGTAACTTAGGGGGTCCCCCACGGAAAATCCTTCATCTGCTCCGCAACCACCGTGACAGACAGAGATCAAAACCCCCTTCCAAGGACTGAGACTGAGACCCCTATATGAAGCCCCTCTCAAGAACTGAGACATCAGACCCCGACAACCCCAATATAGGGGCCTGGGGCTGACTCAACCAAAGCGAGATGTTTGCCTGGAGGCGTGATCGTTGGACCAGGAAGACAATGGCTCTCGCTTACTGCTAAGAACATGGACTACCTGTTCCCCCTCGGGAGCTTCAATACATTTACCTGTTCCCCCCCGTGACTGAGGGCTATAATAAAAACCCCTGAGTTAACCAGAGATTCGGAGATAAATTCTCCCCGACGTGACAGACGGACCCATCGACTGGACCACGAGGACTCCGTCTCCACGTTTGGTAGCTATATCCCCCCTTTTTCCTCTATCTCCCTCGCTCTCTCTCTCTCTCTCACTCTTAATCCCTCTATTGCATTTTCTATGGTCAATCAATAAAAGGTGCATTTGTTTTAATGCTGAAATCCCCTCTGTGTTGTGTTTTGCATTCTGAGATCAGTAAACGAACCATCACGACCCCCGCTTGTACGAGCGGATCGTGACAATCAGTCATATCATTCTTCTTATACTGTCTGGAGTTTTGTGCCTTTGAGACTGGAGCAGTGTTGTCTCTAGATGAGCTCTTCATGGTAGGTGTCTCTCTCTTCAGTTCACGTACCTGGGCTGCTAAGGAGGAGGTGGGTTTTCCATCCCAATTCCTCATGTCTTCTCCATGCTCCTGAAGAAAAGACCAGAGGTTACCCCGTGGAGTGTATCCTCTCTCCCTGGCTGGTGGGTACCTGCTCCTAATGGCAGAGACTCTTGTTGGTTCTGGCGAGATGTGATAAATTTCTTCCTTAAGTTCCTTTTTCAGTTTCTGATGGCCCTCTTCAATCAAACTCCGGACTTGCTCAGCCAGCATTGTTTCCACGGATGAGACTTGGGTACGAAATGGGGCAGTGACAGTATCCTCGTAAATTCTTTGTTTATTGACCAAGACACCCACCTTGTCCTCACCTTCCCTCCATTGCAGCGTTGCCAGGTAACGGGAGTACATCACTGGTCCAAGCCGTGCAAATCTCAACCACATCTGCGATGTGCACTGGACATCATCTGGGCTTTTAGGAAATCTCTCGTCTTCTGAGAAAATGATCTCCAGCACAGCCAATTCCCTCAGGCATCGGATACCTTGTTCCATTGTGCTCCATTTTCCTTGGTGCACCTGGAGGTCTTCTTTACAAAGGTATCTGTCCCTCACACTTGTTAGCTAGTCGCCGCCAGAGGCTGAGAGTTTGTTGGGTTCTCCCGATCCCCTGGTCAATGACCACATCCCGAGACAGCGATCCCAGCTGCCTGGCCTCACTTCCATCCAGAATGGTGTCATTGGCTGCAGCGTCCCAGATGCGGAGCAGCCAGGTCAGGATGGACTCGTTTGTCTGGTGGGTGAATTCCCTCCGCAGGTCACGCAGTTCACCCAGGGATAGAGAGCGGGTGATGATCTCTGGCTCTGTCTCTTCTGCTGGGTGCAAAGGTCCTGCCACATCCTCATCAGTCACTATGCGGACTGATTTGCTCTTTGATTTCTTCTTCTGAACAGGGGCAACTGCCACTGGTTTAGGTTGTTCTGCTTCCGTGACAGTTTGTGTGGAGATGCTGATGGCACCTTTGGTTTCTTTCTCCTCTGTGACAGCTTGTGTAGACACTGACACTGTTGCTTTGTTTTTGGTTCCTTTCTCCTCTGTGATGGTCTGAGTAGATGCAGAAACTGTTGCTTTGTTTTTGGTTCCTTTCTCTTCTGTGACAGTCTGCGTAGATGCGGTTCCTGTTTCCTCTACGACAGTTTGTGTAGACACAGATGCCGTTTTTTTGCATTTGTTTCTTTTTCCCTCTTCCTCAAGGAGACGCTGCACCACCCCATGTAGTGTTTGATCTCTAAACATGGTGCAGGCCATGCAGAGAAGGCAAAGCAGAACTAACAACAATATTATGCTGTCCTTGGTACCTAGAGAGAACTCAATACTTTCAAAAACTGCTGTGCCATACCTAAAAGACTGGAAAAAATCATTCTTTACCCCTCCCCACAGGGGCTGGGTGCGATTGTTGAGAGCCCAGATGTAGCATTCTGGACCAGGACAAGAAAACAAAATAGAGTATATATTCCGAATGATGTTCATTGCCTCAGAGGTTATCATACAATAAACATAATAGACCAATACAGCAATTCTGGTACCATACCCTGGTCTACTCATGAGCATTAAGACCGGCAAATACTGCCCCATGTGTGGGAAAATGTAGAGAGCTAGGTATAAGATATATGAAAGCATGTTGAGCATCATAGTGGACAGCTGTTTTCTTTTTCCTCACTACAAAATTGTAATACTGACTTTTCTCAGTACTTCCGGCCCCACGTTGGGCACCAAAATATATGTGCTGGCTTGAAGGCAAAACCAGCGAGGTACTCCAAGTCAGAAAAAACAATTTAATAGGAGAGGAAAAAAAAAGTAAAATAAAATAAAACACATGCAATGGTACAAAAAAATCACTGACAGAGTCAGAATACAACCTGAAACCGTGGTGGTAGCAGTCCAGATGAAGTAGTCTTGTTGAAGCAGTGTTCCTGCAGAAAGGTCTGGTAGCTCTTGTCCTCTGGGAATCCAGTGGGTAAGGCTGCCTGTGCCTTAAAAAGGCCAGATTATATCCATGTGGGAATGCTTGGCTCCTCCCCCTGGGCGGAGCATCTCACAATGGACTGATATCATTTTATCAGTCTTGTAATGGGTCCTTGATTGCCCATTAAATGGAGATAGCTCCTGGAGAGAGTTATTTATGAGTCATGCAGGAAGGCATTGATGGGTCATTAACAGAAGATAGTCTGGAGGGAGGGGGCAAGAGAAACAGTGCACAACTTAGTTTCAACATTTCATGTAGATGGTGATAGAATACATGCTTTGGGCACATTTTATATTGTAACCTAGGACAACTCGATATGACCCATCAAGTTTTGGACAGGTAGGAGTGTTGAAATCAGGCTGACATGCCTTTAGCAACCCCAACTGTAAGAAGTTTTCAATTATCAGGTTAATTCTTTCCCTATTCTCTTTTCCCAGGGGATACTCTTTGATTCTAACTAGTTGTTTCCCATCCTTAAGATTGAATTGTACTGGGGGTTCATTTTTTGCTCTCCCTGGTATATTGAAAGCCCATACTCTAGGCTACATAGTTTTGATCACTTACCTCCAGAGAAATTTCCCAAATTTAAATAAATGGTTGCTTATAAATTTTCTTATAAATCTCTCCTTAGGAGTGACTCTGGGGAGTTAGGCAGGTATAAAAACTTATGGACGCCCCATTGTTTTCCATATTTATATTTTAATGGCTTTCAAAAATGTGCTATTTTAGACTGGCCAGTTGTTCCCTTGTCCTAGGGTGACTTTATGATGCTTGTATCCCCAGTTGTCTGTTCTGTTTGAGTTGGGTGTTGTGTTCTGTACCTTTAAGCCTGGTTCCGAGAGTGAGGCAGGGAGACAGATAAGGGCCAAGTTTGTTTTCAGAAACTGCACTCACTCCTCTGCATTCCAGCTCCTGGATTGTGTTTGTCTGAAGCACGGACAGACAGCGGGACAGAGATCTCCTGTGCTTTTAGTTAGTTTTAGCTAGCTTTAGAGGCGGAGAAGTTCCTTGGATGTTTTTTCCTTTTTCTTGGGACTGTTTAAACCTGGTCTGGGCTGAAAACCCCAGAAGAGCACCAGGAGCTCAGCACCTTCACCCCACCGGGGCCCAAGACGGCATTTTCCAGTGTTGGAGGGACTGATAAGAGACGGAGTAAGCAGATCTACAACCCATGGCAAGGACTTTCCTCAATTTTGCCTCTCTCTTCAGAGTGGTGAGAGGTTTTATTCTTTCATATTATTCATTTTTATGCTAATGGGCACTTTGTTAAATAATTAGGTTTTTCCTCTTTTCTCTAAGGAGATTTTTTCCCTGACCAATTGGGGATGGGGCCAACTGAGTTTCCTTCCCAGAGGGACCCTATTCCGAGATTCCCTCCCAAATTTGCCCTAAACCAGGACACCCCTTCACTAAAACATTGTCATTCCCCACTGGCAGTAAAGCTTTATTTAAAACTGAATATGTTGATCTCATAGCCACCATGAGTTTCACCTTCTCCTCATCTTTTCCCAGCTTCATTTTTATAACCAGTGGATCTGCAGGGGTGGAATCCCCCAGTTTCAGGTACTAAATGTGACTTTCCACACACAAACTTTAAGATCTCGGGTTCCAAATCCACATGTCTAAGGTGTTGTTCTTGCTCACACCCAAGCACATACACTCCGTTGCCTTGCAAAAAAATAATACCAATGCCTTGTACAAATCTTACACTATATTAACACCCACACAGGATGCCACTCTCTCAACAAGCTAATTGTCCTGGAATTTCCACAAAAACCAGTTATCCAGTTCCACTCTCTTGGAAGATTCAGATCCTCTACTGCAGGTTACTCCCAATCCAAGGCTACCAGGCTTCCTGCAGAGGTCTTATACACTCCTTCTAATATAACCTGTTTGTTTGTTTGTTTTGTTTTTTACCCAGAAATATGCTCAATTCAAGAACTCCCATGGGCTGGTTCCAAACCACTAATGGAGAAGAGTTCTCTCCACTCATCTAGCCACAGTTAAAACACACAATAAAACACACAGTAATCACCACACACACAGGCACAGCACTCTCAGACACTGCACACTCTCCTGTGCTCCCACTCTGTATTCCCACGCTTTGCCTGTCTCTGGCCGTTCCGGTCACCCAGGGAAGGAAACGCAGATCGGGGCTCTGCACTCACTCTGTGTCTGCTGGCACATCTCACTCACACAATCAAATGTTCAAACTTAGCAATCACACAATCACACAAATACAGAACAGTAACTCAATTGCAGTTATAGTTGGTGTCACAAGAGGGAAGTGTTTCCACAAAAATGAATACAGGTATTAAAACAAAGGACTGCAATTATAGTTGGTTGTCACAAGAGGGAAGTGTGTCCACACTAATGAACACAGCTATTGCAAAAACTTCAAAAATACTTTCAAAGGCACTGTATCAAAACCATATATCCCACACAGCATATGTCACTGGCTTTTCATCACACGTAAATCACCTTACATGAATCATCTTACAGAAAGCCTTCTTCTAATCACTATTAACAAAACCTTAAAACAAACACAATTTTACAGGATATTTATGGTGTAGCAACCAAGTAATAAATAATACTGATAATACCTTGGTTTCTGCTCAGATTACCCTGACATCTGCCAATGGCCACACAGTGTGGTCACCAGAAATCCTTTTTTTCCTTATTTCCAAAATTACTATACCAGATGTCTCTGACCGATACTGAACCTTGTGCAGACGTTTCCAACTTATAGATTTGCCTTGGGTGCCACCCTTAAAAGTCAATTAAATATACCTTCTCTGACACGTGGAATGTCCTTGTTTATTCCCTGCAGGAGCGGCCAGGGAGCAGAGTCCCCTCTGGAAAAGATCTGGGGTGCGCCTTGGAGTGTCCACCCAGACGGGAGCTTCTGCAGCCAGACAAAGAAGTCCCTTCGTGGTCACCAAGTGAAGGATAGAATAAGAACTTTACAATCAGAAAATTCTAAAGCAGGAATGTTTTATTTCCAGCTGGGACACATGGGGGGACATTTCCTACAAACCATGCATACTATGGTGACTTTCTCTCGCTTATTTATCTTTTGAGGTATTATGCATTTGAAGTATATGCATTAAATTTCACAATACACCTATACATATTCATTACCTAGCTCTGCCTAGCCTTGCTGCATATTAAAATTAGCTAGAAGGTCTTTCTGCAGCTGCAGAATCCCCTCTGGTGGTCATGGGTCGGCATCTTCTGATGAAGTAACTAGTCTTCGTCCCAATATCCTCCTCTTGACCCCTCCTTCTGGGCAGGCACAGGAAGCATTTGGCTAGTTCCCAGGTCAGTTGGTTCTGGCCAAACCATGAGCCTGGTTCTTGCTGGCTCCCAAGCCACAAAGTTCTGCTTTATTGATTTTTGACAAATACCAAAATCCTGCTTTGCTAAGTTTCAACATTTTATATCTTACCTATTGGACTTGGACCTAATAACTACCTAGCAGTCAAGTTTATTAGCTAATCTTCTATGTGTTCTCAGTACAACCTGTTTTTTTACTTGTACAAAATCACCAAAAGCTGCTGCTAAAATCTTGCATTTTCATATCCATTAATGTTGCCCATATCAAGTGCACACAATGCTGGAGCACCCCAGAGAGAGCTTTGCCATGGGGCTCACCCTGAATGTGCTGCTGGGCTGGGCTGGGCTGGGCTGGGCTGGGCTGGGCTGGGCTGGGCTGGGGTTAGGGCAGGGGAGGTGGGCAGAGCTGGACAGAAGCGGGGCGAGTCTGGGAAATTCCCAGGAGATAAAACCCACCCATGCCAGCTGAGCTGTGTGACTCTGCAGGGCCAGGACACATTCCAGCAGGTTTGTGGGGCTGTGCCAGTCCCCTGGCAGGGATCTCACACAGGCAGGTGCAGCGCTGAGGAGTTTGGTCTGTGGCCTTGGTGGCATGGTCAGTCTGAGAAGGTGCCCCAGGGCTTTGACCATCCCTCCAGCCGCTTCCAGCAGCCACTTCCAGACCTGGGAACTCAGCCTAGTTTATTGGTCTATTTGTTCAGTGGTTATCTTCTTCCTCCTGATGATTTCAGCCACCCTGTCCCAGGCTCCCTCTTCACCCAGCCCTTGGCAGACTCCAGGGCAGGGCTCTCTGTGAACCCTGTCATGGGATGTGCGTGTTGGAACTGGACACTGAGGTCTGGTGTGGACACTCTGGTGGGGACCATTTGCCCACCCAAAACACACCCTGTGCTGTGCCGTGACTGATGAGGGGAATGTGGGGCCTCTGCTGGGCAGGGGGGCTGTGCTGTCTCAGGGATAAATGACAGGGATGAGCCACAACACAACCACCAGGAGATGGAAGTGAGGACAAGCTAAAGAGAAGGAATTTAGAAATGTGACCTTAGGGCATGTTCATGTGTTTAGGAAAGCCAAAACTGAGCTGGAGCTGATGGAGGCTGCAGGCAACATCCAGATCAAAGTTAATTCAGTCACTGTGTTTGCAGTAAATGGCTGCAAAAGGAACATGTCAACCTGCTGCTAAATGGGGTAATGGAGGGGCAAATCTAGGATCATGGAATGGCCTGGGTTGGAATCCTAAAGATCATCCAGTTCCAATCTCCTGCCATGGGCAGGGACACCTTCCACCGGACCAGATTGCTCCATGCAACCTGGCCTTGAACACCTCCAGAGGTGGGGAGTCTGCAGCCTCTCTGGGTAACCTGTGCCAAGGACTCACCACCCTCACTGGGAAGAATTTCTTCTCAATATCCCATCTAAACCTGCCCTCCTTCTCTTCATGGCCGTTCCCCCTTGTCCTGTCACTCCAGGCCTTTGTCCAAGTCCCTTTCCAGCTCTCTCAAAGCCCCTTTAGGTGCTGGAATGGGCTCTAATGTCTCCCTGGAGCCTTCTCACAGCCAGGCTGAACAGCTGCAGCTCTCTCAGCCTGGCTCCAGAGCAGAGGTGCTCCAGCCCTGCAAATGTCCATGGTGACACTGCAGGGCTTCCTGTAACCAAGGGTGCATTGTCACACTGTGGGACCAAGGAGACCCTTGTGACACTGGGGTGTCCCATGGAAACAAGGGGCCATTATGACACTTTGGGACCTCAAGGAACCAAGCAACCGTTTGAACACTGCAGAACCAAGGAGACCATTGTAACACTGAGGGGCCTCGTGGAATCATGGAATCCATTGTACCCCCAAGGGGCCTCATGGAACCAAATGTCCTTTGGGATACTGCAAACCAAGGGGCCATTGTGACACTTCAGGGCCTTATCGAGACAAGGAGAGCATTGTGGCACTGCAAGGGCTTGTGGAATCAGGGAACCGTTGTGACACAGGGGAGTCCAATGGAACCAAGGGGTCCATGGTGACATTGAGGGGTCTCAAGGAACCAAGGGGCCATTATGACACTTCAGGGGCTCGTGAAAGCAGGGGGATCCTTGTGACACTGTGGGGTCTTGTATAACCAAGGGCCAGTGTGGCACTGCAGGGTCTCATGGAACCAAGGGCCATTTTAAAACTGCAGAGCCAAGTAGGGCATAGGGACACTGTGGGGTCTGATTGAACTGATGAGAATAACGTGACACAGTGAGACCTTACGGAAACAAGGATCCATTGTGACACTTTGGGGTCTCATGTAACCAGGAGTCCAATTGTGACACTGCAGAGCCAAGAAGATCATTATGACACTGCAGGGTCTCATGGAACCAAGGGGCCATTGTGACACAATGGGGCCTCATGGAACCAAGGGGCTGAGCTCTGCCCTTCCCACAGTCAGCCCTGCCCAGCCCAGGCAATGCCCAGCAATTCCCTGTGTGTGCCTGGCCTTGCTGTCAGCCCCAGCAGCGGCTGCGTGGCCCCTTTGTGCCGCGCTGGCCCAGCCATGGTGCCACAGCCCCTGTGCAGGCCCAGGGCAGGACAGGAGCATTGCGGGTGGGAACGGCCCCTGTGCCGTGGTGCCCACAGCAGCCTTGGGGCTCTGTGCCCCACGGCCTCCCTGCTGGGCAGCCTCTGCCAGCTCCTGCGCAGCCCGTGGCACCTGTGGGGCTGCACAGACAGCCCTGCCCCGGGCTCTGCCGGGCTCTGGGCCAGCAGAGAGGCCGGGCAGGGCTGGCCATGGCCGGGAACAGGCCCTGAGCCCTGCAGGAGGATGGAGCTGGGACACAGCCAAACTGCCCCGCAAACCTGGGCTGAGCAGCCAGGGCTGGCAATGGCTGGGGACAGAGGCTGGGAGTGACAAATGTCCTGGGCCCCCTCCCTGCTCTGTCCATGCCACCAAGGGCACAGAGCAGCCTCCTCTCTGGGGCACTTGCCTATTTTCAATGCCTGCCACAGGCGCTGGCCCTGCCCCACAAGGCCTGGGCTGAGTCCTGCCCCTGCACGCTCACACAGGCTGAGATGGACACTGATGGTTTCTGTGCCAGGCTCTCTCAGCCCAGCCCAGCTCCCTCCAAGCTCTGCCAGCTGCCCTGAGCTCTCTGCAGCACCAAGGGCCTCTCCCCAGCACAGCCCAGCCAGCTCTGGCCCCACAGCTCTGCTCAGGGCAGGCTGCTCTGGGCAGGGGCCCCACGGCCTCAGCCCCTCGGAAGGGCACAGCAGCAGCTGCAGCTCAGACAGGGCTCAGCCCCAGCCGTGGGGGAAGGTGCCTGGCCGAGGGAAAAGGAGGCTCCTTGGGTGCCCTGCTCTCCTCTCCAGGACATCCTGAGAGCTCTGCAGCCCCTGCTGCCATCCCATCTGCCCAGGCCAGCACAACAGCCCCGGCCTTGTGGCCCTCAGGAGCTGTTCCTGCTCCAGGCCCAGGGCCCATCCCAAAGCTGGGGCAGCCAGAAAGCTGTGCACAGTTCTGTTCATTCCTGACATGATGAAGATGGATCCTCAGCCACTTAGAAGTTGCTGATGAATTTTACTTTTTCAGAGGCCTCTTCTTCCTTGAGTTCTTCAGTTGAGGAATTCATTGACAAAAACTCATTAACATTTGTTGAAAAGACTCAAACATGACAAGCCCCTGGGAATAACTGAGGTTTTAAATTCTTCTCTGGTTAATTAGAAATATTTCAGAAGTGTATTTAAAGTGAATATACTATATTAAAAACAATGAAGTAATAATTGCTTGGTCCTGTTTAGTTTTGTCCTGTTTACAGATTGATATCAGCAATCTCCAGTTAATATTGATTCCTAGCACCTCCTAGTGCAATCTGAATAGAACTGAAAATCCAGACCCTTCATGGCTGACAATCAATCATGCTTTGTCCCTACCCCCACCCCACCATTTCTCTCCTCCAGTCCCTGGGACTCAGAGCAGCTGAGGAAAGTTTCTCTTCATTGCCAGCTTACAAAAGTTGAACATGATGCTATTTCACACCCATCAGAGTTTTTCCCTTCCCTTTCTGTGCAATGTCCAGGCTGCATGTCCATCCCCCATCCACCATCCACAAGGGATTTCTGTGCAACACCAGTTTTCAGCAAAGATGATGCTCAGATAGATATGATCAATCAAGGTGCTGTATCAGGATGCTCTGCCTGGACTGGAGGTCAAAACAGCTCCAACAGTGTCTTATTTGCAAAGGTGCCAGTCATGGATCAAGAATGGGTTCAGGCTGCTTTTGGTGTTGAGGAAATGTTGAGACCAGCCTGATTCATTTTATCTCTTCCTCTCCTGGCTGAAGCTCCTCTCTTGCCCCTTCCATCCATTGTCTTTTGTCTCCCACCTGGCCCCCGGTAAAGAGCCTGGCGCTGTGTTCTCCATCACCTCCTTGGTGGCACTGCCAGGCTGGCATGAGGAGCCCCTCAGCCTTCCCTGCTCTGGGCTGGACAAGCCCAGCTCCCTCACCCTCTGCTCAGAGCCAAAGGGCTCCAGCCCCACCTTGGGGCCCTTCCCTAACCCTGCTGCAGCTGCCAGACATCTTTCCTGCCCTGGGGAACCCAACCCAGGCCACAGTGACCTGGATAATGCATGTCCTTGATGTCCTGGTCACACAGCCCAGCCCCTCGTCCCCGTGTCAGGCTCTGGGAGTTGATTTGCAGATCCTCTTTTCCAGCCACTACTGAAAGCCCTGCCATGCTATAATGGCCCTGTAGTTCCAGTGGGTCCCAAAGTGTCAGAAGAGTCTCCATTGTTCCATCAGGCCCCACAATGTCACTGCGGTCCCGTTGCTTCCACAGGGCTCCACAGTGTAACAATGATTCTTGGTTCCATGAGGTTCCTCAGTCACAATGGGCTCCTTGGATCCTCAGTGTCACAATGGCCCCTTGGTTCCATGTGGCCACACTGTGTCACAGTGGCTCATGGTTCCATGGGGCCACACACATTAATAATGCACCCTTGGTTCCCAGAGGTTCTGTACTATACCATGGTCACCTTGGTTCTGTGAGGCTCCGCAGTGTCACAATGGACCCATGGTTCCACGAGGCCTTGCTGTGTCAGAAATGGCTCCTTGGTTCCAAGAGGATTTTCATTGTCACAGTGGTCTCCTTGGAACTGCAGTATCACAGGGGACCATTGCTTCAATGTGGCCCCAAAGTGCCAAAATGGATTTCAGTTCCATGAGGTTCTGCTGTGTCCAAACGGACCCTTTGTTCCATGAGTCTGCACAGTGTCAGAGGAGACTCCTTGGTTCTGTGAGGCCTTGTCATCACCAATATCCGAAATATCAGAATAAGAGTCAGCAGTAATTTCATATTTAGGAGGGTATCCTTGATTCAGGCCTCAGGTCTAGTGAGGGGTAGCTCCTAACCTTATATGAACATGTGATTCTACCAGGGTGTTGCTTACAGTCACACAATAAGTATTTATAGTTACAAATTTCCATAAAAGCCACTTGAACTTCCCAGATTCACTCCTTGGTTTTTCTATCACTACACTCTCGAGCCAGATGTCTTCTTTTTGTCTTCCAACCATCCTCACACGAAAAGCAGCCTGTTCATGTGACTTGTTTCTCAGCTAAAACTTCACAGGCAGGGTAGAAATGGAATTACCCTTTTGGTATCAAGCCCAAAGCTTTGCAGAGGCAGGCAGGAAGAGTGTCCCAGGGAGAGCCCTGAGCACAGGACAGGATCTTCTTTGCCAAGGGTTGGGGCTCAGGCCTGGTGACACTTTCTCCATCAGGTTCCTCTGTGAGACCCATTAAAACTTCAAGAAACTTTGGAGTTTCCATTTAACTTGGAGTTCTTGAGAAGTTTTTTGAACACACACTCAGTGACTGAGTTGAATGTAAACAACATCAAATCCACAGGAGGATCATTAAACTTCTGGTGCTGTTGCTGTGCTGCTGAGCTGGGCCAGGCTCCTGGCACAGAGGCAGCTTGTGGCAACCAAGAAAAGTTTCAATAAGACAATTATCTGGAGGAGAAATCCTCCTTACTGTGGTATTTGAAATGTAGACTCAGAGAAAGTTTACAGTGGCATAACAACCTTTTCTGTTCCTTTCTCATTAATTGTTAACTCTCTCTTCTTTGTTTGCTTTGCTTTTAACAGTATAGAACATCAGTCTCTTATATGAAATACTAGCTTTTGCACTTATGCCTATTGATATCTATGCCTATGGAATATTAACTTTTGAACAGAATACATGTTTCAACAGTAAATAAACACATTGAACTGAATAATAGAACGAATCTCTCTCTAGCTCCCACTGCTGCTTTAGGAAATTTTCTTCTTCCTTTTTCAATTTTTGTCGCTTTCTTCTTCTGCAATTTCAGTTCTTCTGTAGGCTGAAGCAACATCTCTGCTTGCTGTTTCTCTCCCTCTTGATCTTTTCAGTGCTCCTCCTCGTGTAGTTCTAAACTCATTTTCATGATGGTTCTTCTCTTTGAGTACGGTCACCTCCTTTTTTTGATTTTTTTTGCATTAGTTTTTCGCTTTTCTTACATTCCTTTTCTGCAGCTCCAACTCAGCCTCTCAGCTGCTGCTTCCAGCTACGCCGTGCCGCCATGAACACTGGCACGTGCTGCCCCAGGATCCCACAAACTGCAGCCGTAACTTGGAGTCGGTGTCTCATGAGTCATCTGGACTCTTGGGCTCCCAGGTCTGCCTACACTGCTCTTAGGCTCTCAGGTCCACCTGGCTGAAACTCATCTGGATTGTTAGCCTCTCAGGTCTGCCTGTTTTGCTCTCAGGTCCACCTTTTTGGCTCTTCAGGCTCTTCATCCACCTGGCTCAGTTCAGCTGGGCTCCACTGTCTCACTGCTCTTAGGCCTGTAGTCATCTCCCACAGTCACGTTGGGGTCACCATTCATTGTGACCTGGTCCTCATAGAGGGCACCAGTTGACTGTGGAGCCATGACTGATGCCGGTGTCTGTCCCATATTATCTAAAAACTCTCATACATTTCTCTCTGTAGCCTACCCATAGGCAGCTCCACACAGCCTTCTGACTCCTCCTCTCTTCCTCCTGCAGGACTGGCTAACTCTTTCTTGTCCCTTGAATGAGCACCAGACCCTCTCTGTCCCTCACACACCTGCTTGACCCTTCTTCCTGACAGCACAGCCTACAGACTCCAACTAACACTTGACCAGCTCACCCACTGTGTTATAACACTCACTCTCCTTGGACATAGCTGGGATCTATTAAGGGCAAGGCTGTTCCCACTCTTGAGAATTAGTACAGCTGCAATTTATCAGGGGTGAGATTGCCTTCAGCACTATCTCTATTCTCTTTACAATCTGTCCTCCCACACCAAGGAGAATCTGTGCACAGTACAGAACCTCATGGAACCAAGGGATCATTGTGGCACAGCAAGGCCTTGTGGAACCAAAGTGACTATGGTGACACTACAGAACCTCATGGAACTACGGGTCCATTGTGACACAGCAGGGCTGCAGAACCTCATGGGATCACGGTGTCCATGATACACCACTGAACCTCATGGAACAAAGGGTCCATGGTGACACTGCAGAACCAAGGAGACTGTTGTTGGCAGTATGAAAGCTCATGGAACCAAAAGTCCATTGTCACATTGTGGGACCTCATGGAACCATGGAGACCATTAGGACGCTTCAGGACCCCTTGGAACCAAGTGGCCACTGTTCCACTGCAGGGCCTTGTATAACCAAGGGGTCACTGTAGCACAGCAGGGCCTCATGGAATCAAGGGGATCATAGTGACACTGTGGGGTGCCATGAGACCACAGGGACATTCTGACTGTGAAACCCAGGAAACCGTTGTGAACCGGTGGGGGAACCCGCTGAGACTATTGTGACACTTCAAGGCCTTGTGACACCAAAGGGCCCCTTGGGAACTGCAGGGCCACAGGGAACCAATGAGACCATTGTGACATTGCACGGCCTCGTGGCAGCAAGGGACCATTGTGACACTCTGGGGCCTTATAGAAGCGAGGGGCCATCGTGACACTGTGGATCCAAGGAGATCACTGTGATATTTCTGGGCCTCATGGAAACAAAGACCTGTTTCGATACTACAGGGCTTCATGGAACCAATGGACAATTTTGATGCTGCAGAGCACCAGCATAGAGCAGGTCTGGTTGGCTTGGCCTCCTGGGGGCTGCCTGAATGGTCCAACTGACCTTGGCACGTTGAGGGCTGTCCTCATCTGTCTCTGAAGCCCTAGAGTTCCATGCTTTCCTTCCTGTGGAAAAGAACTGTTCTTCTCCTCCAGGTGCCCATGGCCAAAGTTATGATTCTGCCTCCAAATTTGATTATATCCAAGGATTGTTCCCATTTGAAACCTGCCAGGACAGACAGCTCTGGCTGGCCTTGGCATCTTGGGGGCCACCCCTCATCTGCCTTCAAAATACTGGGGGGGGACCATGCTTCTCTTCCCATGGAAAAAACATCTTTCAAGTCCAGGCATCTATGGCCAAAGCTGGGAATCTGCCTCAAAAAATTCTTAATCCAAGGATAGCTTCCAGAAAAAAGCTGACAGAATTCTCTAGGTTCCTGTGGCTTCCTGAGAGCCAGATCTCATCTGCCTGTGAAACACTGGGGCTCTGCCCTTCCCTTCCTGTGGAGAAGAACTGTCATTCTTGTCCAGAGACCCAGAGCTGAAATGGAATTCCACCTCCAGAATTCCCCACGTATCCAAGGATTCCTTTCAGACAAAAGTTGTAAGAACAGACAGCTTGGGCCTTTCCTTGGCCTCTAGTGAGTGCCTCCAATCTGCCTTCAAACCCCTGGGGTTCTGTGGCTTCCTTCCTATTAAAAAGGAACCATCCTTCTTGTCCAGGTGTTTGTGGCCTAAAGCTCTTTGCTCAGTGGAGGGAGACTGAGGACAGCAGGAGAGAACCCTGGGTGGAAATGAAGGCTGGCCTCAGAGATAGTGGATCCTTTTGAACTAGCAGATAAAAGCCAGAAAGGAAAAAATTAATGCAAAGGGCAACTGGGGATGCCCAGGCTGGGAACAAATAGAAAGGAATTTCTGTCCCACGGCTGGGCTGTGGTGCAACACATCCCCAAGGAGCCTGGAGCAGCCCAAGGCTTTGTGTGCTGTGCCCAGGCAGAGGCAGGCAGGACACAGAGCTGTCAGCAAAGGAAGGGGCCAGCAAGGTGGGGCAGCCGGGGGATGACGACAGCCTGCAGGGACAGAGGCGCAGGGCATGGACACCGTAGGACAGCCTGGGCTGGAGAGGGCACAGGGATGGGCAGCAGCTGAAAGGCCCTGACACAGCCAACTCCTGCAGCACTTGGGCCATGGCTGCTGGCCCTGGGCCTGAGCCATGAGCAGGAGACAAGTGACCCTGGCAGGCCTGGGGCCTCATTACCTCCTTGTCCCTGCTCAGCAGCCTGGCAGGGGCTGCCCCATGGTGCTGCCCTTGGCATTGCACATCCCCACATCCCAGTGTCCCGGGAAGAGCCCTGAGCACTGAGGGAGGGACAGGATGTGCCTTGGCAGGGGGGGGGGGGCTCAGGTCTTGGCCCTTTGCATTCCTGAAACACATCCAGGTTTGCTGAGCATCAGAGACACCTTTGCCTTGTTTGTCCCCACCTGTCATCACTGCTTGCAGTCTTCTGCTCCAACTGGAACTTGGGGAAACTTTCCTCATTTGGGTTGCACTGTGGGACCCATTAAAACTTTAGGAAACTTCAATGTTTCAATTTAACTTTCATTTCTTGAGAAGTTTTTTGAACATACTCTCAGGGATTAAGTTGAATGTAAACAACACTAAATCCATGAGAGGCTCATTAAAGGTCTTGTGCTCTGTCTGTGCTGCTGAGCTGGGCCAGGCTCCTGGCAACCAAGAAAAGTTTCAGAAATACATCTCTCCTGAGGAGAAATCCTCCTGCAGATGGGACAACTGTGTTATTTGAAAGGTAGACTCAGACTGAATGTTTCCAGTGGCAGAACTACCTTTTCTGTTCCTTTCTCAGCAATTGTTAACCCTCTCTTCTTAGTTTTTTTTGGTTTAGTTTTGTTCTTAACAGTATAGAACATCATTCTCTTACATGGGATATTAGCTTTTGTCCTTATGCCTACTGATATCTATGCCTATGGAACCTTAACTTTTGAATACAATATGTATGTTTCACCAGCAAATAAACACGTTGAACTGAATAATAAAACTAATCTGTCTCTAGCTCCTACTGCTGCTTCAGTAAATTCTCTTGCTCCTTTTTCACTTTTTGTTTCTTTTCTCTTCTACAATTTCAGTTCTTCTGTTGGCTGAAGCAACATCTCTGCTTGCTGTTACTCTCCTTCTTGTATAGTTCCTTTCAACACTTTCCCTCGTACAGTTCTAAACTCATTTTCATGATGTTTCTTATCCTTCAGTTCCGTCAGCTCCTTTTTTTTTTTTCTCTTAGATAGTCACTCCAAGCTTTTCTTACATTTCTGTTGTGCAGCTCTCACTCCAACTTCTCAAGGCTCTGCTGCCACTTCTAGCTACACAGTGCTGCTGTGAACACTGGCACGTGCCACCGCAGGATCCCACAGACTGCGGCTGTACCTTGGGGTCAGTGTTTCATAAGTTATTCAGACTCTTGGGCTTTCAGTCCTGCCTACATTGCTTTCAAGCTCTCAGGTCCACCTGGCTGCAATTCATCTGGATTTTTAGGCTCTCAGGTCTCCCTACTTTGCTTTCAGACTCTCTTCACCTGCTCTGATCTTCAGGCTCTTGATCCACCTGGCTCAGCTCAGCTGGGTTCCACCGTCTCACTGGTCTGCAGTCATCTTCCAGGATCACGTCGGGGTCACCATTCATTGTTGCCCAGTCCTCACAGGGGGTACCAGTTGAAGGTGGAGCCACAACTGACACAGGTGTCAGTCTCTTATTATCTAAAACCTCTTATACCTTTCTCTCTGCTGCCTACCCACAGGCAGCTCCACACAGCCTTCTGAGTCCTTCTCTCTTCCCCCTGCAGGACTGGCTAACTCTTTCCTGTCCCTCGCATGACCCCATCTGTTCCTCACACTCCTGCTTGACCCTTCTTCCTCCCATCACAGCCTACAGACTCCAACTGACTCTTGACCAGCTCACCCACTGTGTTATAACACTCATTCTCATTGGACATAGCTGGGATCTATTAAGGGCAAGGCTGTTCCCACTCTTGGGAATTAGTACAGCTACAATTTATCAGGGGTGAGATTGCCTTCAGCACTATCTCTATTCTCTTTTCAATCTGTCCTCCCACACCAAGGAGAATCTGTGTACAGTACAGAACCTCATGGAACCAAGGGGGCATTGTGACACAGCAAGGTTTTGTGGAACCAAAGTGACCATGGTGACACTACAGAACCTCATGGAACTATGGATCCATTGCGACACAGCTGGGCTGCAAAACCAAAGAGTCCATTGTGACACCACAGAACCTCATGGAAAAAGGTTCACTTGTGGAACGAAGGAGACTGTTGCTGGCAGTATGAAAGTTCATGGAACCAAAAGTCCATTGTGACATTGTGGAGCCTCATGGAAGCATGGAGACCATTAGGACAATTCAGGACCCATTGGAACCAAGAGGCCACTGTGACACTGCAGGGCCTTGTATAACCAAGGGGTCACTGTAGCACAGCAGGGCCTCATGGAATCAAGGGGATCATAATGACACTGTGGGGATGCATGAGACCACAGGGACATTCTGACTGTGGAACCAAGGAGACCATTGTAAACCAGCGGGGGAACCCGCTGAGACTATTGTGACACTTCAAGGCCTTGTGACACCAAAGGGCCATTGTGGAACTGCAGGGCCTCAGGGAACCAATGAGACCATTGTGACATTGCACGGCCTCATGGCAGCAAGGGGCCATTGTGACACTGTGGATCCAAGGAGATCACTGTGATATTTCTGGGCCTCATGGAAACAAAGACCTGTTCTGATATTATGGGGCTTCATGGAACCAATGGACAATTGTGATGCTGCAGGTCCTCAGCGTAGAATATGTCTGCATAGCTTCGCCTCCTGGGGGCTGCCTGACTGGTCCAACTGACCTTGGCATGCTGAGGGCTGTCCTCATCTCTCTCTGAAGCCCTAGAGTTCCATGCTTTCCTTCCTGTGGAAAAGAACTGTCCTTCTCCTCCAGGTGCCCATGGCCAAAGTTATGATTCTGCCTCCAAATTTGATTATATCCAAGGATTGTTCCCATTTGAAACCTGCCAGGACAGACAGCTCTGGCTGGCCTTGGCCTCTTGGGGACCACCCCTCATCTGCCTTCAAAATACTGGGGGACCATGCTTCTCTTCCCATGGAAAAAACATCTTTCAAGTCCAGGCATCGACGGCCAAAGCTGGGAATCTGCCTCAAAAATTTCTTAATCCAAGGATAGCTTCCAGAAAAAAGCTGACAGAATTCTCCAGATTCCCGTGGCTTCTCGAGGGCCAGCTCTCATCTGCCTGTGAAACACTGGGGCTCTGCCCTTCCCTTCCTGTGGAGAAGAGCTGTCATTCTTGTCCAGACACCCACAGCTGAAATGGAATTCCACCTCCAGAATTCCCCACGTATCCAAGGGTTCCTTTCAGACAAAAGTTGTAAGGACAGACAGCTTGGGCCTTTCCTTGGCCTCTAGTGAGTGCCTCCTATCTTCCTTGAAACCCTGGGGTTCTGTGGCTTCCTTCCTATAGAAAAGAACCATCCTTCTTGTCCAGGTGTTTGTGGCCTAAAGCTCTTTGCTCAGTGGAGGGAGACTGAGGACAGCAGGGGAGAGCCCTGGGTGGGATTCAAGGGTGGTTTCAAAGATAGTGGATCCTTTTGAAATAGTAGAGAAAAACCAGAAAAGAAAAAAAATAATGCAAAGGGCAACTGGGGATGCCCAGGCTGGGAACAGATAGAAAGGAATTTCTGTCCCAGGGCTGGGCTGTGGTGCAACACATCCCCAAGAAGGAGCCTGGAGCAGCCCAAGGCTTTGTGTGCTGTGCCCAGGCAGAGGCAGGCAGGACACAGAGCTGTCAGCAAAGGAAGGGGCCAGCAAGGTGGGGCAGCCGGGGGATGACGACAGCCTGCAGGGACAGAGGCGCAGGGCATGGACACCGTAGGACAGCCTGGGCTGGAGAGGGCACAGGGATGGGCAGCAGCTGAAAGGCCCTGACACAGCCAACTCCTGCAGCACTTGGGCCATGGCTGCTGGCCCTGGGCCTGAGCCATGAGCACGAGACAAGTGACCCTGGCAGGCCTGGGGCCTCATTGCCTCCTTGTCCCTGCTCAGCAGCCTGGCAGGGGCCGCCCCATGGTGCTGCCCTTGGCATTGTACATCCCCACATCCCAGTGTCCCGGGAAGAGCCCTGAACACTGAGGGAGGGACAGGATGTGCCTTGGCAGGGGCTGGGGCTCAGGCCTTGGCCCTTTGCATTCCTGAAACACATCCAGTTTTGCTGAGCATCAGAGACACCTTTGCCTTGTTTGTCCCCACCTGTCATCACTGCCTGCAGTGTTCTGCTCTAACTGGAACCTGGGGACACTTTCTCTGTTGTGTCCCTCCGTGAGACCCATTAAAACTTCAAGAAACTTTGGAGTTTCCAACTCTTTGTTCTTGAAAAATTTTTTAAACACTCTCAAGGACTGACACAACTGTAAACAAGACCAAAGCCCTGAGAGGGTCATTAAAATCCTTGTGATGTGTCTGTGCTGCTGAGCTGGGCAAGGCTCGTGGCACATAAGCAGGTCCTGGCAATAAAGAGGAGCTTCAAAAAGACATTTCTGCTAAGGAGCAGCTCCTCTCCCAGCCCAGAAGGCCTGAGGGCATTGCCTCCAGGTACCTGATGGGAGATAGGCAGACAGAGGCTTCAATCAACTGGAAGGACAATGCTGACATTATTCACAGAGAAATCTTCACACCTTTTGAAAATTCTGAGCTTCTTCACGGAGAAATCATCACCACTCCTGACACAGTAAGTCTCTGGCTGCAGGGATCTCCTCAAGCTGACCCAGGACAGGACTGACATGACTGTAAGGATGGCTCTGCTGCCCTTTCTGTTTGGGGGAGGATGTGCTCCAGAGCGGGGCTGCCCTGGGCACCGTCAGAGGGACAGGGCAGGACGGCTCCTGCTGCCAGGGACGGCTGCAGGGGCTGAAGCTGGGGCTGCAGCCAGGGGTGCCCAGGGCTGTCATGCAGAGCAGCTCCTGCAGCCCTGAGGGCTCTTGGCCAGGCCAGGGCATCTGCCACCTGCCAGGGGCAGCTCTCAGCCTGCCTGGGAGCTCCCCATGGATGGTGGAGGGGAGCTGTGGGTGCCAGGAGTGACTCCTGCCAGGGCAGGTCCTGCTGCTGTGGAGAGGGTGCTGTGTGGGCCAGGGCTGCTCAGAGCTCCAGCTCATGCCCAGGTCATTTCTGAGGGGATTTTTTATGAGCTCATTCAGGGCACGAGTTTCTCGCTTGAGTCTCTGCATTCCTGAATCTGTGCTCCCGCTCTTCCCTGGGTGAGCTTGGTGGCAATGGAAAGTCAGCTGTCGAGGGCAGAACAGGGACTGAGGCTCTTAAAACATGACACAATTTTCCTGGGACCCTCAGCAAGTGCCTCCATTTCCCCAGCCTCCAGAGCCACCCAGCATCCCATTTCCATGGTGCCCAGGCCTGGGGGAGCTGTTCTTTAACCCCTGCAGCCCCGAGCAGCTGCAGGGCAGAGCTGGCCCAGGGGCTGGGCTGGGCTCTGGCAGCACTGGCAGGGAAGGAGCCCGGGGCCACAGGAACAGCTCGGGCTGGGACAGCTCCAGCAGCAGAGGCGTGTGCAGGGAGGGAGGGAGGCAGTGCTGAGGGAAGCCCTGCTGCAGGGGAGATGTGGCACCTGCCGGCCCTGCCCTGCAGGGCACACACTGCCCTGAGCAGCACAGCTCTTGTGTCCCCTTGCAGCCAGCACAGCCCTCAGCCCGGGGGCTCGGGGCCCTCAGTCCCCTCCTGGGCTGGCAGAGCAGGCCCAGAGATGAAGGGCATCTCTCCTGCCATGTGCCCATTCCCTGCTGACCAGGGCCTGAGGGCCACTGTCCTGCACTGCTGCTGCCTGGCAGGGGCTGGGCAGGGCTGGGCAGGGAAAGGCTTTTCCTCAGGGCCCAGCTCTCTCTCTCCTTGCCTTGCCCAGGTGCTCCTGGCATTGCTGACGGGCTCTCTGGGAATGGCAGTTCCAGGTGCAGGCTCAGGCCCAGCCCTTGGGCTCCTCCTGTGCAGGCTGAGCACAGCAATGGGGTGTCCCAGCTCCCTCTGCCCCGGGGAGCTCTGGGCAGGGCAGGCTGGGAATGAGCCGACTCTCCCTGACTTTGGGAAAGGCAGGAGCCACTTTGTGTGCCAGGGATCCCTCTGCTCTCAGCAGTGTCTCCTGGCTTTCCAGGGTAACAAAGGAGTGGAGCTCAGAAGGGTGCAAGTCCAGGGCAGCTGGGAACAGGAGAGAGGGACAGAGCAGCTCCCCTCAGTCTGCACTAAGGCTCAGACAATCCTCCTGCCTCACTGGACTCTGTTCTCCCTAGTTGCAGCAGAATCTCTCGTTTTGCCTCCTGCAATCCCCATCCCTTCACCCTGGCAGCTCCTGTGCCTTAGGAGGAGATTCTTTGTCCAAGTTCAAATACCAGGACTGGCCCCTGCCCTCACTGTTCCCCTGCACTGACTGGGGTCAGGGCTGACTCCCCAGTGTCCTGGAAGACCAGGTCTGGCTCCTCACTAAGTATGGGCCAGCAGCAATCTCCAGCAACCAAGATGGAGGAAGTTCTTCAAGATGTAGACAAAGGGGTGGTATTTAGTTGCAGGGACATGGTCTGTGAGAAAGGGCTTTGACTCTTCTAAGAGAAATCTCCCCTAAAACTTCACTATCTTTCCTCCTACAGGTTGAAACAGCCAGGGACAGCAAATGTTCATCAACAGCTCCATCAGCCACTTCCTCCTGCTGCCATTGGCAGACACACGGCAGCTGCAGCTCCTGCACTTCTGCCTCTTCCTGGGCATCTCCCTGGCTGCCCTCCTGGCCAACGGCCTCATCATCAGCGCCGTAGCCTGCGGCCACCTCCTGCACACGCCCATGTTCTTCTTCCTTCTCAACCTGGCCCTCACCGACCTGGGCTCCATCTGCACCACTGTCCCCAAAGCCATGCACAATTCCCTCTGGAACACCAGGAACATCTCCTACACAGGATGTGCTGCTCAGGTTTTTATGTTTGTGTTTTTCATCTCAGCAGAGGTTTCCCTCCTGACCATCATGTGCTACGACCGCTACGTGTCCATCTGCAAACCCCTGCACTACGGGACCCTCCTGGGCAGCAGAGCTTGTGCCCACATGGCAGCAGCTGCCTGGGCCAGTGGCTTTCTCTATGCTCTGCTGCACACAGCCAATACATTTTCCCTACCCCTGTGTAAGGGCAATGACTTGGGTCAGTTCTTCTGTGAAATCCCACACATCCTCAAGCTCTCCTGCTCACACTCCAAACTCAGGGAGCTTGGGATTATTGTGGTTGGTGCCATTTTATCTATTGGCTGTTTTTTGTTCATTGTTTTCTCCTATGTGCAGATCTTCAGGGCTGTGCTGAGGATCCCCTCTGAGCAGGGACGGCACAAAGCCTTTTCCACCTGCCTCCCTCACCTGGCCGTGGTCTCTCTGTTCGTCAGCACTGGCTTTTTTGCCTACCTGAAGCCCCCCTCCATCTCCTCCCCATCCCTGGATCTGGCACTGTCAGTTCTGTACTCGGTGGTGCCTCCAGCCCTGAACCCCCTCATCTACAGCCTGAGGAACCAGGAGCTCAAGGCTGCAGTGTGGACACTGATCACTGGACATTTTCAGAAACATTAAACTGCTGCAAATTTCTGCACATCACTTGTAATAAAAGTCATCTTTGATAGAGCTTGTTAGTTTGGTTGTATGGCGTTTTTTCTTTGTTTTACTTTTCAATGATGTTCACAAAGCAAGGACACTGCTTTTGCCCTTTCCTGTTTTGTTTCTCTGCATATTTGCTTTGGCCACACACTGTGTCACTGAGAAGCTGTGCTCTCAGTAGCTTTAAATAAACTAAAGGATCTCTCAACAGAGTTTTCTCCAGAGATCCCCGTTTTGTTCCCTTCTCTGGAGCTGCAGCAGCAATGTCTGTGTGCAGAGCTGGGGCAGATCAGTGCTGGCACAGCAGCTGTGCCCAGCAGCAGCAGCACTTGGTGTTGCCAGTGCTGCTCCCGTGCCCCTGCCCCGCTGCCCTCCTGGCCCTGGTGCTGCTGTAGGGCCTGAGTGCTCTCGGGGCTGGGCACAGTGCTGGGGGTGGCAGTGCTGGGGCTGCAGCAGGGACGGGCCATGGGCACTGCTGGGGCAGCGCTGACGCCTCAGGGCAGGGCCTGGGGGCTCCAGGCTCCTTGCCCAGGCTCTCTCCAGAACACGCCCAGGCCAATGCTCAGCAGAGAAAAGCCCCGTGAGCAGCCCCAGGGTGGCCGTGGGCAGGGTGGGGGCAAACAGCATCACACCATGGGAACGTCCCTTGGGGAGCAGGATCATCCTCCAAGTGCTGCAGGAATTGTCTGCAGGCTTCTGCAGTGCCTCGGGCTGTTCCCTTGCCAGAGGCACCACAGGCCAGGGGGGCACATCTGGGCTGCTGTGTCTGGCTGTGAGGCTCCCTGTTCTGGGCAATGAGGAGGGGCTGCAGAGGCTCTGCAGGACTGACAGGATGGGCTTTGGGGCTGTGAGGAGAAGCTGAGGCACCTGGGCTGCTGGACCTTCTGAAGAGGAGGCCCAGGGCTCATCCTGCAACTGCTCCAAGGGTCGTTTCAGAGAATCACAGAATTGGCCAGGTGTAAAAACACCTTGGATATCATCAAGTCCAACCTGTGCCCTGATACCACCTTGTCTGTCCTGAGTCTCCTCTTCTTCTGGATAAATAACTCCAGCTCCCTCAGCTGCTCCTCACAGGACTTGTGTGCCAGACCCCTCAGCAGCCTTGTTGCCCTTCTCTGGACACACTCCAGCTCCTCCATGTCCTTCCTAAATTGGGGGACCCTGAACTGGACACAGCACTCGAGGTGCTGCTTCACCAGTGCTGAGTACAGGGGAAGAATCACTGCCCTGCTCCTGCTGGTCACACCATTCCTGATCCAGGCCAGGTGCCATTGGCCTTCTTGGCCACCTGGGCACACTGTTGGCTCATGTCCAGCCTGCTGTCCATCAGTGCCCCAGGTCCATTTCTGCCTGGCTGCTCTCCAGACACTCTGTCCCCAGCCTGTAGCACTGCAGGGGTTGTTGTGTCCAAAGTGCAGGACCTGGCCTTTGGTCTTGTTAAACCTCCCACTGTTGGATTTGGGCCCTGGATTGTCACGATCCACTCGTACAAGCGGGGGTCGTGATGGTTCGTTTACTGATCTCAGAGTGCAAAACACAACACAGAGGGGATTTCAGCATTAAAACAAATGCACCTTTTATTGATTGACCATAGAAAATGCGATAGAGGGATTAAGAGTGAGAGAAAGAGATAGAGAAAGAGGTAGAGGAAAGGGGGGATATAGCTACCAAACGTGGAGACGGAGTCCTCGTGGTCCAGTCGATGGGTCCGCCTGTCACGTCGGGGAGAGTCTCTCTCCCAATCTCTGGTTAACTCAGGGGTTTTTATTATAGTCCTCAGTCACGGGGGGGAACAGGTAAATGTATTGAAGCTCCCGAGGGGGAACAGGTAGTCCAGGTTCTTAGCAGTAAGCGAGAGCCATTGTCTTCTTGGTCCAACGATCACGCCTCCAGGCAAACATCTCGCTTTGGTTGAGTCAGCCCCAGCCCCCTGTATTGGGGTTGTCGGGGTCTGATGTCTCAGTCCTTGAGAGGGGCTTCATATAGGGGTCTCAGTCTCAGTCCTTGGAAGGGGGTTTTGATCTCTGTCTGTCACGGTGGTTGCGAAGCAGATGAAGGATTTTCCGTGGGGGACCACCAAAGTTACCCCAGAAAGTTCCCTTGGCCAAGAGGTGGGGAAATTCATAGGCTATTGTCATGAAGCAGGGAGCGTGAAGCAGATGTAATCTTCAGGTACAGAACTACCATTACACTGCTCAAAGCCAGGGTACCGTGGCGTGGTGACACAGGAAAATGCACCTGCAGACGATTGGCAAGCATCCACCTCGAGCAGGCCAGAACTGCAGTGGGGTCCTCAGGGTCCTTATGACGATCGTGAGGCAAATGATGGCAACTTCGGACAGACTCTTACATCACCCCGTGACTCACGATTGTCTTCAAGAGAACTTCTTCAGCAGGGTTCCATAGTGGCGTTGCAAAGTCTTCAGGACTCATCAACGTTGGTAGTATATCCCGAGAAATAGAGGTAGTATGTAGAGAGGGAGAGGGAGAAAAAGAAGGAAAAGGAAAAGTAGAAAAGGGAACAATAATATTAATTACAAATCACAATTAATCAAAACTATAATAACAATCAGTATTAATTAAAATAATTCTTTCAAAACAAGTTACAAAAATCAAAAGTAATTTTCATAAGATTGCAAAAGGAAATACATTCAAAATTTTATAATCGCCTTGTGTCAATAGTCTTGGGAATGTCCATAGGGGAGAGGATATCTGCCAGGTTATGAGCATTAATTATGGACGTCAACCGTGTTAACCGTTTCATCATTCTTATGATGAACAGTTATCAGTGGTTTCTGCCCATTTTTCTTGATCTTTTCCAAAATTTCTATTAAGTCCTGGTGAAGCAACAATTGCTTTACCAAAGTTAGGTTCATTCCAATGGGAGTAGGTGATAGTTTGTGAATTAATGTATAATTTGATTGCAAAAGGTAATGAGAAGTAAGCAGAGCTTTATAAGAAAAATCACATCCTGTAATTTTAGTAAAATTGCAAGCACAGAAGTTTGAATGATTTTTAGTGTCTACTACTATGTTTTCTACAAATACTATATCACAAATAGTTCTAAAGCATGCACAGCCATTGCCTATATATATAAGGACTGTTCTAGGGGTCTCATTAGGATGAATTTCAAAATGACAGATATTTTGCTCTGTATCTAAACAAATATCCTGGGCTATAATTGCATTACTTTCACAGATAAACCCTTGTTGTTCTCGGACAATACAGGATTCTAAGTTAACAGTTTGCCATTTCTCACCCATTTGACGGGCCCATTCCCTATGCTCGGAAGGATAGAGAATAGCTCCATCATGATTCAATCCTAATGCAATGATAGGGAACATCAAATGCACTGAAGCATTACTTATGATTAATACAAAAGCTGTAGCCGTGTTTGTAAGGGGGTTGTAAGTGAAATTTACTAAGTTCCACCAGGATTGGAATTCTCTTTCAAAATCAGTGGCATTGTCCCTAATTATTTTCCGAATTTCAGTAGGAAAAGTGCTTTCTTCACCTTCTCTTATAATAGAGGCAGCAACTGACTGCATCCACAGTTGAGCTTGGATACAGCTGAGGGCCAAAAAAACATTGTTCTGTGTAGCATTGAGCGCATCAATTATCAATTTATGATCTTTTACATTTACCTTTTCCCAATTTGGTAATACGTTTGATAACAACCACTGATGTGTTCCCAAAGCCAATAAGGACGACTGTAGTGGTTGTTGTAATTTAGTCAAATCTCTAGTTGTGGCAGCCAATTTATTCATTAATAGTATTTAGAATTCCCAATCCTGTTCCCATAATACCGGTTATTTCCCTTAACGTCCGGAGCCAAGCATAACTAATGGTTGGGTTGGAGTGGTGGTGGTATGAGCTGTAGTAGATTGGGCTGTGATATTTATTTTAAACTTCAAAGAAAGCCCTTCAGTATTTTTGGCCCAAAGACAAACTACTTCTACAGTTTGTGGCAGTGTGAAATTGTTCCAACTGTCCTGTATGCTTGGATGTGTGCAAACCTCTTTGTGCTTATATGTTTGGTTTGTCCGAACACTGATTGAGATTGCTTTACTATAGGTGGTTCCATTAATCATTCGGCACCCTATACTAATTTTTTCCCCCACTGTCCCTGGAAGCTGCCAGGTTTTTTGGTTTTCCCATTCCTGCGTAGTGTATATCTGATTTTCATGCATAACAAGAGTTGATAGGTTTAAACTTTCCACATTTCCCATGGATCCGGTAGAGTGAACAAAAGCTTGGGACCAAGGCCATTCCGAAAAATTCTGGCCATGGGGTTGTGCTAGGATACAGAAAAGTATCACTAGTCTTATCATGGTTCAGATGATCTTTAATGTCCCTCGGAGCTCTCCTGTGAAAAGCAAACACAACAAAATCTGCCACTAAGAGGCAGAAAATTAGAATGATGGAATTGTCCAGCGTGTAATTTATCTGATGCTCTTTCCCTAGGGCATCAAAGACTATACATGCATAATTATTCAGAGGGATTTTCAGCACTAGGGGTACTGCCCCTACAGTACGGAGGTTCACCAGAGCAGGCTGTCCAGGGTAATGTGCAGGATGCTCTAGGATCATCAGGTCCCTGTGGTGAGGGAATTATGCTTGGAGGTGTAGGGCAAAAAGCAGTGATTTTGTGGCACCCATTTACCACCCATTTATCATTCACACCTTTCACAGCTTCTTCAGTTATTGAGAAGATGTTACAGTAATGTTCAATCTGAGCATACCACTTTCTTACTGAGGCCCCCTGGGCCACCCCATCAGGTGGGGGGGTCCCAGTAGTGACTGTTTTAATAACTTCAAAAGGGCCTCTCAAGACAACTGGTTGTTGTTGTGCAACCTTCTCCACTTCTTTGAGAGCTAAGCTAACCACAAACAATCCTTTTTCCCAGGTAGTATTTATTTTTTCAGCATCTTTGAAACTATGGGAATAAAAACCAGCAGATCTCGTCAGACCCTCAGGACCATGCTGCCATATGTGTACGGATAGCCCTGAGGAGGCAAATCCCCATTCTACCTGGAAAGGGTCTGCAGGGTGAATAGGGCCCGGGGCTTGATGAGCTGTCACTTCAAAAATCAGCAAGTGCATTGCTTCCTCCTGAGAAGGGATCCAATCCCATTTCACCCCTTTCCTCAGCAAACTATAAAGGGGCCTAGCAATTATTGAGAAATCTGGAATGTGTTTTCTCCAGAACACTAATCGTCCTAGAGCTTGCTGAAGATCTTTCCTGGATTCAGGCCTTTTAATCTGATCTAAAGAGGTTAGGGTATCCGGTGGAATACCTGTCATAGCTCCCTTCCACCAAATTCCCAAAAGCTTCACTTCCTGAGAAGGTTTTTGAATTTTCTCTGAGGTAACCTGCAAATTAAGGCTTTCTAAGTGAGAGATTATTTTCTGTTGGACACCTCCCACTTCTTCTATTTCATCTCCTCCCACAAGGATATCATCAATGTATTGATAGACAGCTACATTGTGACCTATGGGTAAGTTTTCTAACTCTTGGGCATCCTGAGCTAGGGTGAGGGAATGTTTGTACCCTTGGGAAAGCCTAATAGAAGCGTCCTCCGGGGTTTTTACAGGTCCATACCTTTTACTGTAATTAATGAGATCTGCTGCAAGCTGATTCCCAGTCCAAACTTTATGATCACTGTCAGATGAATCAAATTGAGAAGCTGGCAATGGAGAGGGGATTGAATATGGAGCAAACCCAGGATCGGTAGATCCAGTTTGGTTGCTTGAGTTTCCAAGGAATCTCTCCAGCCTTTCCACAGGACCTAATGCCATTATGGTCTTTTGTAAGATAATTGCTGTAGGTTTGAGTGGTTCGGGAAGTCCCCGAATCAAAGGGGTCATCAGTTCTGGCTTCACTGGTAATTGCTTTGGTGATTCATAGCCAGAAATTAATTTTCTTTCATGTATCATTTGCAAGCAGGCAGCTTTGTGAATATTTTCTAGCAGTTGGTCAGGGCCACCGATTATAGCCAAAGGATCACCCCTTTCCAAGGGGCTAAGCCCCCCTGCCCAATAAGCTGCAAACTGAGTCAGGGACCACGGAATATGTTTATTTCCTGTTGTCAAGAAAACTCCATGTCCCCGATATCCACTGGCCTCATGTTCAGTTAATTTAATTTGATCTCCACCAGTGAGGGACACTTGGAAGATATACTCTGTCTCTGATTCTTGTGGGAGGTGGCTGTATTCCTTTTTTAGCTTAGCCAATTTAGTAGCTCTGTATGGTATATGTTTGGTTGTGATATGTGGTTCAAAATCTTCATCATTTATGTAGTTATATTCTGTTTTAACCAAGGGTCTCAAGTGAGGACAGCAGATTTCCCCACAGTTTTTGACTGCTTCAAGTTCTTTATGGGGATAAATTTGTTTAATGTGAGGAGTTTCCTTCTCCTCTGTTTCCATAGAGGAATCAACATTATAGGAGTTTTTAACACGTTCCTCTCTAAGGGCAGCTCTCAGTGCATAGATCTCATTCCTTTCTTCATTTAATTGTTTTTGCAAAATTTCAACCAAGTTTTGAAGGGAGTCTATTATAGCTTTTTCCTCACTTCTTCGTTTAAAGCGATTTTCTACAGCTGCTGAAAGACAAGCTCCCAGAACTGAGCAGAGGATAGTTTTGTTTTTGCCCAGTTTAAATTTTGTTTCACGTTGTAAAGAGCATACTGTATCAACAATATTTTCCAAATTAAACCAATTACATTGTGCCCACTCTTCTCCTCCCGGAGAAGGCTTGGCATTGTATTTAGCAAGTAATGCATAAAATGCAGCTTTGTCTTTTGTACTAATATTTTCAGTCATTTTGTGAAGGGATCAAAAACCACAACAGGGAGAAAATACTTAGTTACACACATACACAGCTCGTCTGTGTCTCCCTTCGCTTCCCTGAGTGGGTGAAGAGACAAAATCTGCCTGGGAGGCCCTGCTTAGTTTCTTCAGGTCGTCCCTTCCTTCCCAGACAGTCCAAATTCACACACATACAAAACAGTTTAATATGCAACTTAGACTTCTTAGTATTTTTATGAAGGGATCAAAAACCACTACAGGGAGGTACCACTTCGTTACACACACACACAGCTCGGCTGTGTCTCCCTTCGCTTCCCTGAGTGGGTGAAGAGACAAAATCTGCCTGGGAGGCCCTGCTTAGTTTCTTCAGGTTGTCCCTTCCTTCCCAGACAGTCCAGAGGCATACAGCTTAGTCCTTTACACTAAGGTTTCATTAATTTTATGAAGGGATCAAAACCACTACAGGGAGGTACCACTTAGTTACACACACACACACAGCTCGGCTGTGTCTCCCTTCGCTTCCCTGAGTGGGTGAAGAGACAAAATCTGCCTGGGAGGCCCTGCTTAGTTTCTTCAGGTTGTCCCTTCCTTCCCAGACAGTCCAGAGACACACAAACACAAAACCAGTTTCAAAGTACTGCTTAGTTTACACTATTAATTTTATGAAGGGATCAAAACCACTACAGGGAGGTACCACTTAGTTACGCACACACACAGCTCGGCTGTGTCTCCCTTCACTTCCCTGAGTGGGTGAAGAGACAAAATCTGCCTGGGAGGCCCTGCTTAGTTTCTTCAGGTTGTCCCTTCCTTCCCAGACAGTCCAGAGACACACAAACACAAAAACAGTTTCCCCGTTTTGCACTAAGAGATCTTTTGTGAAATTCTGAAGACAGAACCCTCAATTGAGTATGGGGGTGCTTATCACCTAGGCGTGTGCAGTTTGCGGGAAATTCGAGTCGCCCCCCTTGCTTTCTAGCTCTGTTCAACCCTTTCGGGAATGACAGGCTAGGTGCGGCTGGAGCGAAACGTCCTTCCCCTATTACAGACTACACACGACCCTGCAAACCCCTCCATCTATCAGAATCCTGTCCGTGATGCCAATTTAATGTCACGATCCACTCGTACAAGTGGGAGTCGTGATGGTTCGTTTACTGATCTCAGAGTGCAAAACACAACACAGAGGGGATTTCAGCATTAAAACAAATGCACCTTTTATTGATTGACCATAGAAAATGCGATAGAGGGATTAAGAGTGAGAGAAAGAGATAGAGAAAGAGGTAGAGGAAAGGGGGGATATAGCTACCAAATGTGGAGACGGAGTCCTCATGGTCCTGTCGATGGGTCCGCCTGTCACGTCGGGGAGAGTCTCTCTCCCAATCTCTGGTTAACTCAGGGGTTTTTATTATAGTCCTCAGTCACGGGGGGGAACAAGTAAATGTATTGAAGCTCCCGAGGGGGAACAGGTAGTCCATGTTCTTAGCAGTAAGCGAGAGCCATTGTCTTCTTGGTCCAACGATCACGCCTCCAGGCAAACATCTCGCTTTGGTTGAGTCAGCCCCAGCCCCCTGTACTGGGGTTGTCGGGGTCTGATGTCTCAGTCCTTGAGAGGGGCTTCATATAGGGGTCTCAGTCTCAGTCCTTGGAAGGGGGTTTTGATCTCTGTCTGTCACGGTGGTTGCGAAGCAGATGAAGGATTTTCCGTGGGGGACCCCCTAAGTTACCCCAGAAAGTTCCCTTGGCCAAGAGGTGGGGAAATTCATAGGCTATTGTCATGAAGCAGGGAGCGTGAAGCAGATGTAATCTCCAGGTACAGAACTACCATTACACTGCTCAAAGCCAGGGTACCGTGGCGTGGTGACACAGGAAAATGCACCTGCAGACGATTGGCAAGCATCCACCTCGAGCAGGCCAGAACTGCAGTGGGGTCCTCAGGGTCCTTATGACGATCGTGAGGCAAATGATGGCAACTTCGGACAGACTCTTACATGGATCCAGCCTGTCCAGGTCCCTGTGCAGAGCCTTCCTACCCTCCAGCAGATCCACACTCTCACCCAGCTTGGTGTCACCTGCAAATTTGCTGATGATGGACTCAATCCCCTCATCCAGATCATCAATGCAGACATTGAAATCCATGCTGGCTGGGTCTGATCCCTCAGCCATCCTGTGGGTGCCCTGTGATGGCTCTCAAGGTGATCTGTTCCAGAACCTTGCTGGGCACCGAGGTCAGGCTGACAGGCCTAGAGTTCCCCAGATCCTCCTTCCAGCCCTTCTTGGGGATGGGCTCACACTGGCACCTCCAGTCCTCTGGGACCTCCCTGGTGAGCCAGGACTGATGAGAAATGATGGAGAGCAGCTTGGTGAGCTCATCCACCATCTCCCTCATCCCCCTAGGATGGATCCCATCTGGTCCCAAACACACCTGTGAGCATCTGAGTGGCTCAGCAGGTCACCAGCTGCTTCCCCCTGGATGACAGGGGGGCTGTTCTGCTCCCTGCGCCCATCTACCAGCTCAAAACATTTGTCCTGAGCACAACCTGTCTGATTGCTGAAAAGTGAGACAAACAAGGTGTTAAGCAGCTCAGCCTTTTCCTAATCTCTAGTTACTATATTCCTCACAGCATCCAATAAAGAGTGTTTTCCTTATCCCACATTTTGCTATAAATTTATTTGTGGAAACATTTTAATTTTTCAGAAAACTGACCAGGTTAAATTTTAACTGATCTTTCACCTCTCTAATTTTCTTTCCACATGACCTAACAACATCCTTAAACATTTCCTGATTTGCCTGACCTTCTGTCGGTGGTGTTGCACCTTTTTTTTTCCCCCTTGACTTCCCACAAAAGTACCATGGGACTGCCAGGCCCATCATTTTCCTCACTGGCTCATCTTTTGGCGCACCAGGACAGGATGCTCCTCTCCCCTTAAGATTCCTTTCTTGAAGTGTGTCCATCCTTCCTGGACTCTTCTTCTTTTAAGGGCTTTTTCCCTTAAAAAAATCAGTACCGGATTCGGTACTCCCCTAATCTGCATCCTATAGAGGCCAAAGTCTGCCCTCCATAATTTCAGTGTAGATGTTTTGTTGATGCCTTTCCTTCTTCCCCAGATTTTTGGAAAGTTGATTATTTCATGGTCACAATACCCCAGGCAGCCTCAGTCCATCACATCTCCTACCAGCCCTTCTCTGTTTGTGGACAGCATCAGACAGAGCTTTCCTTGGCAGTGGGAGTGTTACCAAAACTTTGGTAAAATAAAAAGCTCCTTAACACCAATGTAGCGTTTAGAAGCAGCATTCTTTATTTGGCTGGATGCACTGGGGAACAGCTCCTCACAAAGCCATGCATGCTGAGTACAGGAAAGTTTCTGTTTATATTCTGTATTTTGCATACATATTCACTGTCTGTCCTGGACTAAACATACCTATGATAATCATTTCTCTGAAAATTATTTACATATTTCCCCTCCCCTTTTCCATGCACTCTTCTGTCCTGGGGGTCTCTCTGGTGGTCCCTGGTGGTCACAGACCCCAATGTTCCAGTCAACCTGGCTTGAAAATATACTTCCCTATAGCCACCCTCCCTGCTCTTGCTAGCTCAGTTATTCACGGGTTTTAGAGAAATATATTTCAGAGAGCCAGAATAAAGATTTCAAAAGAGTGGCTCTCACCCACAGCTTCCGTCCAAGCTTTATTCTGTGGTGTTCTAGGAGGCTGAGGGGAGAGAGAGAGAGAACCAGGAAGAAACAAGGGTATATCTAGTTTTGGGCCAAGGAAAGATATTGGCCCTGAGCCAATAGGGTCAGGAGTATGCATGATAGGGAAAAAGGGTTGAACTACATAGCACAGGTTTCAGGGAGACTCTGAGGGGATAAACCATTCCTCAGAGGAACACAACACTGGCTGAGCTGGCAGGACACTGAGGCTGGTGAATTTCCAGGTTTTCTTCTTACACAATGGGCATTGTGTGGTTTCCATGGGCCAGTGGTTTTGGAGAACGAACATCGTGTTAGCTCACCAGCCGCAGAGCATTTATCATCAGGTAACATGAGGTCACAGAGTAGTCTATGACATCACAGAGTGGGTTATGTGAGGTCATCGAGCAGCTATGACATCATAGGCCAGGTCTGTGACATCACAGAGCCATCTGTGACATCACAGGGCAGAGGTCTGCATCACAGAGCTGGCTGTGACGTTACTGGGTGGCTGTGTGACATCACAGCAGGGCTGTGTGAGGTCACTGTGTTGATCATTCCACCCCAGACCCCCCTCACAGTTTCCCCCATGAAGTCCAATGCTGTTCATGTTCAGCAGGGTCCCCTGTCCCCCCATGGTCCACCTCAAGCCACAGCCTCCACCAAAGGATGTTCCACAGGATCAACCCCAGAGCCTGACACGGGGACAAGGGGCTGGGCTGTGTGACCAGGACATCAAGGACGTGCGTGATCCAGGTCACTGTGGCCTGGGTTGGGTTCCCCAGGGCAGGAAAGATGTCTGGCAGCTGCAGCAGGGTTAGGGAAGGGCTCCAAGATGTGGCTGGAGCCCTTTGGCTGTGAGCAGAGGCTGAGGGAGCTGGGCTTGTCCAGCCCAGAGCAGGGAAGGCTGAGGGGCTCCTCATGCCAGCCTGGCAGTGCCACCGAGGAGGTGATGGAGAGCACAGAGCCAGGCTCTTCACCGGGGGACTGGTGGGAGACAAAAGACAATGGGTATAGGGTGAAAGAGGGGAGCTTCAGCCAGGACAGGAGGAAACCTTGGTTCCCATGGGCTCAGCCAGGTGCTGAGATGCTGCCATCTCCCTGTCCTTTGGGATTTTCCAATCCAGACCAAATCAAGCCTTGAACCACTTGGTCTGGCCCAGTTTCTGACAGCTTGGGCTCCTGACTTGCTGAGGTCCTTTCCAATTTAGCTCTCTAATGATCCTGGGACAATGCTGCTCCCTGTTTTACACTGGAGCACAGCAGATGGGACACGAGCCCTGCAGGGCTGTACAGGACCTGCAGCTTGCGCGGTGCACAAGCACATCTTCATTAGCTGGGTCATTTGAGCACTTTTAAGAAATGTTAAAGTTTTCCCACCAGGAGAGACTAGGAATTTCCTGGAATTGTATAATCACAGGAGAAGGAATCCTCTCTTTGTGTCACTGGCTGGACTTCTGTTTTTCATGGAGCTGTGCCCTCGCTTGGTTTTGTTGACTGACAATAAATGAACATCCCTCTGTGTCTCAGGCAGCTCCTTCTGCAAGGAAAGCAGGTGGGAGTTGGTGCCAAGGAGCTGAAAGCTGCAGCTGCAGCCTGGAGTGGAGGAAGCTCCGATTGGCACAAGGCTGCTCTGAGTCCCTGGGGCGGGATGAGGGAAATGGTGGGGTGGGGGCTGGGGAAAAGTGATCGTTTGTCAGCCATGAAGGGTCATATTGATTTTCATATCTATTCAGAGTGCATGAGGAGTTTCTCATCATCAGTATCAACTGGAGATTGCTGATACCAATCTATAAACAGGAAAACAAAACTAAACAGGACAAAAAAATCTCCCTGCATTTTTCAAAGGCATAGTGTATTCGCTTTGAACACACTTCCATAGTCTGTCTAAGTAACCGCATAAGAATTGAAGACTTGAAATTAAATTATTCCCAGGGGCTTGTCTTGTTTAGGGGGTTTTGAAATACTAATGAGCCTTTGGCACTGAATTCCTGAACTGAAGAGCTGAAGACTGAGCAAGCCTCTGGAGAACTAAAATTCATCGGGGAACCTCCAAGCTGCTGAGTATCCAACCTCAGTAGAGCAGAAGAATCTATTCTAAATAGATTCTAATAGATTGCTCAGCAAAGCAATCTATTTAAATTGACTACAATCCAGGCAGTGCTCTTGAGGGGTGTCATCACTCCACAGAGGAATCACCGTATCCTCAAGAAAGGAATTGTCAGGAGATGCTGCAGTTAAAATTCGGGGCAGGGCCCTTCTAGCCTGAAGTGCTGCCCTGTCAGTCAGATGTGCCCAGGCTGTGCCAGCTCAGCAGCTCTGCAGAAGCTCTCAGTGGTGTCACTTGGTTGTTCCTTTCTCTGGGCATTTTTCCAGCTCTGCCACAGCTTCAGCTCCTTCTCAGGATGCTGAACTTGGGGATGGAGGAGTCAGGATGCTTTCAGCATTATTCACCCCAAAAGAAGCATGAACCCTCTTCTTCATTCCCCACTGGGGACTTTGCAAACAGAGCCTTGTTGGAGTTGTCTGAGCCCATTGCAGGCAGAGCCTCCTGCTCCAGCAGGATCTGCCTTTCCTGTGCCATGGCCAGGCCAGGTCCCACTGCAGGAAAAGCCCCAGGCCAGCCCCAACACAGTGAAGGCCTCAGGCACAAGTGCAGAGTGCTGGGAGCTGTGCCAGGAGAGCCTGGGACACCAAAGGCACCTTGGCAGCAGCAGCTCCCTGCAGGCCATGGCCAGAAGCCTCCCTTGGCAACCCGGCCTGGTGGCCACCACTGCAGAGCTGCTGGGGCAGGGGCTGATTTCTGCCTGGGCTCTGCCCCAGCCCACAGAGTGTGAGCTCAGCCCTAACTCGGGCACAGCCCTTGTGCCTGGGCCCTGCAAAGCCTGAAGGTCACCTGTGCCACCCTGGTGCCCATCCCTGGATCTGACACTGTCACTTCTGTACTCGCTGGTGCCTCCAACACTGAACCCCCTCATCTAGAGCCTGAGGAACCAGGAGCGTGAGAATGGCCTGGGGAACATGACCACTCTGTGCTTTTCAGAAACAATCAAGTGCCTCTGTTTCTGCATAGCATTCAGAATGGAACTCATTCCAGGCCCAGACTGCTTTGTGCCATGTGTCTTTTTTGTTATTCTAATTGGTGTATTCTATTTTTCCTTTTTTAATCTTTTATTTTTGATAATGTTTCTCGATAATGTTACATCAGTATCTACCATGCTGGTGGTAAGCAGAGACAGTAAAGAGGCTTCATCACTGTGCAACTACCTGAAATAAAGTGTCCTGCTCTGCCCTGTACATCCAAGATGTTTCCTCAGCCCTTCTCTGTCTCTGCAGGGGCAGTGCCTGTGAGCAGAGGTGGAGGGAAGAGACTCCCAGCACAGCAGCACAGCCAGGGACAATGGCCCTGGCTCTTCCCACATCTGCTCTTCCCAGCTCCAGCCTCTCCTTCCCAGCCCTGCTGTGGCTGTCAGGCCCGAGTGCTCTGGCAGCTTGGTCACTGTCCTGCTGCGTGTCCCTGCTGTGCCCACAGGCAGGGACAGGCCATGGGCACTGCTGGGACACAGCTGGGCTCCAGCACAGCAGCAGCAGCAGCAAAGGGATCTCCTGAGGGCAGGGCAGGAAGGCTTTGCTCACCCTGCAGAGTCACTCTCAGGAACAGGCCCAAGGAACAGACCCTGGAGAGGCTCCTTGTGTTCCTTGTTCTCCCAGGGCTCAGTGGGATGAGATCAGGGTCCCAGTGTGGCCTTCAGGGCACTCAGGGCTGGGTCAGGTTCTGCTTGTTGGTGGCCAGGGCCCATCAGATGGGGAATGGTCTGTGCTGAACCTGGCTGGGGCTCTGCAGCTTGTGCCAGGGCTGATGGCAGGGGAAGGTTTGTCTGGAGGGCCTTGGGAGCTGCCAGGAGAGCACAGGGCACCTGCAGGGACAATGTGTGCCAGGGATCAGCAGGGAATGGAGCTCCCTGGGCACAGGCCTGGCCAGGGTGGGCTCAGCCCGAGATCAAGGACTGAATGTCTACTGTGAGCCAGGAGAGCTCTGCAGCCCCAGGGGACACAGCAGGCACAGGGAAAGGAGTCTGGGCACGGACTGCCCTGACCCCCAGGAAACTTCCCCAGGAGGATGCAGGGCAGCCCCAAGGCCATGGGGCAGCCCTGGAACAAGGCAGGCACCTCTGAGCAGCCTCCATGGCCCCAGCAGAGCCTGTGTGGGAGGGGGTCAGTGCAGGGAACAGCATCAGCTGCCTCTGTCTCCCAGCCTGAGCAGCAGAGCCCAGCAGAGGCAGCCCAGGGCCCCGGGCAGCACAGCCCCCGTGCTCTGCAGAGCAGCAGCCCCAGCTCGGGGCTGTGGGCAGCAGGGCAGGGGCTGCAGCAATGGCTGCTCAGGCCAGCACAGACGTGTTCCCCTGGGAAAGGCTCTGTGGGCAGCTGGCATGTGCCAGGAGCAGAGCAGGAGCCCGTGGCTGTGCAGAGGAGCCCTGGCAAGAGGCTGCCCTGTCCCTGGGGCAGCCGGAGCTGCCTGAGGAGCCCCGGGGCCAACTCTGTGCTGCTGTGCTGGGCAGCGGGGCTGGCCCTGGGGCTGCACGAGCTGCCTGAGCTGAGCATGTCCTGAGCATTCCAGACACAGAGTGGCTGTCCCTGACCTCCAGTGCCTCCAGTTCCTGCTGCAGGGACAGACAGGTCTGGGCAGCTCTGCAGGTCTGCGGCAGGGAGAGGAAAACAAAGGACCCCTGATTATGAGTCCCTGCAGTGTCAGGATAATCTCCTTGGTTCCATACATCAACAGAAGGTTTCTTTCATAGCCAAGGAATAAAGATCCTCTCCCAGCATCTGGGAATTCCTGCTGGTATGTCCAATTTTGTAGGCAATGAGATGGGCAGGAAAACTAGGAGAACTAGGCAAGAAAACAGTACTTCATAGTATAAGGTCTGTAAAACAGTATTTATTTAGTCATTGCTGGGAGTGAGTGGGATAGCTCTGCCACAAACTCACTTGTCTGTTCTTCACACAGTACTATCTTTTATACCTTATTTTTTTAATGTTCTCATTATACTTTCCAAACCTTCATGTTGCAACATATTTTCTAATCACATGATTATGTAAGCCCTTGTAGCACATGCGTGGTCTCTTCACGTGGTGCTCATCAGCCTCCTGGTGGACATTTTGATGAAGGCTCAGAAAACTTCCTGGGGCTTGAACTTATTACCCCAGCTTCCTGCACATGCTCTATAAGATTGCCTCTCAAATAGCCAGGGGTCAGCTGTTTGCAGTTACCTTGTGTCATGGTTGGACACTGGCCCACTGCCAGGCACCCAGGAGAGTCCTTCACTCATCCTCCCCTGCCACAGCTGGGCAGAGAAGCAAAAAAACAATAACAAACACTTCATGAGAGAGATAAGAATCAGGAGAAATATTTCAAATGCAAAAAAGGCTCAGCTTAAGTTGCAAAGTGATTTTTAATACTAACAGAATCAGAGGAGAATAATGAGAGGTAAAAGAAACCCTTAAAGCACCCTTTTTCCACAAAGCCCCTCCCTCCGTCCTATGACAGCACAGAGAGACAGAGCATGGGCGTTTTCTCATTTCATCTAGAGATTTTGTTCTGGTGCTCTGGGAGAGGAGCCCTTCCCCTATGTGGCCATGGGATCCCTCCCACTGGATACAGTTCTCCATGAACTGCCCCAGCATGGGTCCACTCTCACAAGCAGCAGCCCTACCGCACCTGCTGCAATGTGAGTCCCTCCCACGGGCACACAGTCCTCCCAAACTGCTGCAGCACAGGTCTCTCCTCCCACGGGGTGCAGTCCTCCAAGGACAGGCTGCTCCAGCCTGGAAGCAGGGCCCCCTCTCTCCACTGGGTCTCCCACTGGATCACAGCCTCATCCAGGCATCCACCCGCTCTGGGATGGGCACCTTCCCCAGGGTCTGTGGTTGGATCTCTGCATCCCCATGGATCCCCATGGGCTGAGAGTGGATCTCTGCATCTCCCATGGATATCCGTGGTGCCCCTGCCACAAAAACCAGGCCGTGCCAAACCAATACAGCTTGTTCTGCTAAATTTGCTGATTTCTAAAATGAGCTTCATACACATTCCTTGTTACAAGGTAACTATTTCTTTCTGCACAACTACAGCTTTTTGCACAGTTCAAGCATTTTCTTGTTGCCTCGGCATCAGGGCCCATCAGGCTGAGTCTGACCTGTCCTTTCTCCAAGCTGCAAACAGAACCTGCCCCCAGCCAGTGCCCTGCAAACAGGCAGGGTTCTGTAGGGCCAGGGAGAGTGCGCAGAGATTTGGGGTCTGTGAGTGCTGGCAGGGAGAGATCAGGCACAGGGAAACACCTGCAGGGGGAAAATCTCCAGGAAGCAGAGAGAGTCACTGTCCCTGAGCCCCATGGCCTCCAGTCCCTGCTGCAGGGCCAGACCTGACCCTGCCGCTCTGTGGGGCTGGGACAGGGGCAGGGAGAGTCTGGACTCTGCAGTGCCAGCGAGAGGAGAACAATGGACCTTTGGTTATACAGGTCCCCGTGGTGTCAGAATGGTCTCCATGGTTCCATGAGGCCATGAAGAGTCAAAATGGCTGCTTGATTCCTTGGGGCCACACAATGTAACAATTTCATCCTGGTTCCATGAGACCACAAAGCGTCACTATGGTCCACTTGGTTCCATGAGGTCCTGCAGTGCCACAATGGCCCCTCGGTTCTAAGAGGTCCTGAAATGGCAGAGAGGTGTCCTTGGTGACAGAGTGACACCACTGACCCTTGGTCACACCAGGCCCCGCAGTGTCACACGGCACCTTTGGTTCTGTGGGGCCGCAGTGTCTGTTCTGCTGGGGAGCAGGGTCAGCACCAAAGACACAGACACAAAGTTCAGGAATTCTGTGATTTATTATAATGCAAAACTGCAAAGAATCACGAAAGGAGAAGCTCAGCAATGCACCCAATCATCACTACCAAAGATTGCCTGCAGTGATTAAGAAAGAGACAGCACCAGGTCCCCTCAGACTTTCCCATCACCCAGATCCACACATCAGCTGGGGGAAGCTGTCCCAGCCAAGGACTGCAGAGCCACTCCTGGACACTGGGAATTCCTGCAGGTGCCTCCAGCCCCAGGTGAGGCTCCAACCTGGCTGTGAGAGGGCCCAGCTCTGACAGTGCTGAATAAACAAACAGACAGCACTTCTAGTGCAGGAACATCTGCTTTCATTCTCCTCTTGGGTTTCACCCAAAGCCTGGCCAGGGCTCAAGGAGGAACCAAGGGAGTTGACTTTGATCCTAAACTCCCAGACAAGGCCAGATGTTGGATTTCATGGCCTTGTCCAGTTTCTAAACACAGAAATGTCAATCCGTGTTTTACTAATGAGTGCATACATCTATCTCTGCTCTAATTCATATTTCATATTTGTCCTAGGGTAACTTTATGATGTTTGTATCCCCAATCGTCTGTTCTGTTTGTGCTGTATATTGAGTCCTGTGCCTTTAAGACTGGTTCTAAGAGCAAGGAGAAGCGCGGAGTTTGTTTTGAGAAAACTGCCTGACTCCTCCACATTCTTCTGCGGACGGGGTGTTCGGCGGAGGCTTGGAGAGACTGCAGGACAGAGATTTCTTTTGCTTTTAGTTAGATTCAGCTAGCTAGGGCAGAGAACTTCACTGGACTGTTTTTTTTTTCCTTTTTCTTGGAACTGTTTAAACCTACTCTGGACTGAAAACCCAGGGGAGCACTGGGGGCTGCACCTGCGGCCCACCGGGGCCTGGACCTCGGCATTTTCCAGCAGCGCCGGAGGGACTGGGACTGAGGAGAGACTGAGAGAGAGAGAGCCGAGCTCCACCCACGGCAAGGACTTTCTCAATTTGCCATCTCACTTCAGAAGGAGAGGTTTTATTGTTTCATATTATTAATTCTTTATACTTGTATGCACTTCATTTGTTTAGTAAAATAGTTTTTTCCACTTTTCTCCAAAGAGGTTTTTTCTGGATTGGTTGGAGGGAGGGGCCACTTGGGTTTGCTTCCTTAGAGGGAACCTATACAGGGGTTTTCTCCCAAATTTGTCCCAAACCAGGACAATATTTCATTATTGAGCAGATACAAAGATAACCTTTGTTTGGAAGGTTCATCCAGAGGTCCCCTTTGGCTCAGGGCCTGTTGTTCAGACCTTACTCAGGGCCTGTTGTCCAGGCCTTGGAACTTGTGGGACGTGATTTAGTGCTGGGTTTGACACTGCTGGGTGAGCCGCTGGACTCGATGAGCTCAGAGGTCTTTCCCAACAGAAAGGATTCCATAATTCCAGGATTCAATCTGCTGGATTCAGCCAGGTGCATGTTAGCAGCATTGCTTTGCTCAAAACATTTCCTCTGGCTTAGCTCTTGAGGCCTAAGGCTTCAGCTCCTTCAGCTCCTGGTGCTAAGCTGCTCATGCTGAATGAGACAACTCACAGAGAAGAATACAGTTCATGCAATTCCTTCTGGGACACTGAGAAGGGAGGCTGTGAAAACAGGAGCATTGTTTGGAGTGGCCTCCTCTCTGCTCTTCACACCTTTCAGCGCTTTGAAGCAGCCAAGAGCTTTCTCCAAGAGTGCAATGAAGCAGCTGTTCCTGCTCCCAGGTCTGGCTCTTCCCAGTCTCTGACCTTGCCTGGTTTTGTCCCTCTTGCTGTGCCCTCTGTGCCCCCGGTGCTCAGTGGCTGCTGCCCAGCACTGTGGAAGTGGCACAGATCCAGTGGCTGAGACCCTCCTTTCTCTGCCCTTGGAGCTGCCTGCTCACAGCAGCCTTTTCCATCTGGAAGCTCCACGTGGAGAGGGAGTCCCCAGCTCTGTTCCTTGCACAACCTCCAGGAGCCCAGGGCTGCCATCTCAAGTCCCTGCTGGCCCTGAGGGCTCCCAGGTGCCTCAGGCTGCTGTGACACCAGTGCACACGGGAGGGAAGAGTGGCAGGGGCTGTGCTGAAAGTCAGCTCCATGTGCTGCTGCTGCTCTGGGGGTCATTTGTTCAGCCCTGCCCCAGAGTGAGGGATCAGATCCAGGCACTGCTGCTGCTCCCTGGGGATCAGCCACAATGTGGTTGTTGCTGTCAGGGCCAGCAGAAGCGGTGGCTGGAGCAGCGGGTGCTGACAGTGCCCCAAGCCCCGGGGCTGGAGGGGTCCCTGGGCTGGGGCTGGCAGGGAGCTGCCCCTTGTTCTCCCTCTGCCTCGCGCAGAGCTGGGCTGGGCACAAGTGGGGCAGCACAACAAACAGGGAGCCTGCCAGTCTCTTCCAGCCCTGTCTGCTCACAGTTTGGGCCTTGGAGCTTCAGGTGGACAAAGGCAGCTGCTTCTGCTCCCTCTGTGTGTCCCCGTGTTCAGCAGTGCTGCTCCATCAGTCCTTGCCCAGCAGTGGGGAAAAGCCTCAGCCCTGCAGGGCCTGAGCAGCTCAGCCAGCGGGAAGGGAGCTGCTCCACACGGGAACCAGCAGCAAAGGACTGTAGCACCTTGTTCTTGGGCAGAGCCCAAACTCTGTCAGGGAATAACAGAGTTATTCAAGTGCAGTGGTGCAACAGCAGTGCAGGTGCTGTGCCTGCAAACACAAGGCTCAAGATATGCAAAAGAATTCTGCAACTCTTGACTAGAACAAGATGTCACCAGTGCTGAACTCCAGTTATGTCCCAGGCAACCACTTTACACATCTGCTGGTCTCTGCTACATTTTTTTCTTCAGGGCATCCAAACAAAAGTAAAGAGAAGAGAAGAGTACATTTTGATTGTTTATCAGAAATGTATCTCATTTTGCTGTACATTCCTTTTTTAGGTCGTGTTGTCTCCTTATAAAGAAAAAGAAAAAAGAAAACCAAATATATATGAAAGAGGAAAGCAAAATATAAATGTGTAGTGACAAATCTTGTAGAACTTTGCATTAAGAGGTAACTGATCTTTTGAAAAAGAGATCTAAGTTATTTACTTTGTTCTGATGGCATGGATCCATCTTACTGACGTCAGCACCTTTTTTTTTAAAGATTTTGGTGATTTTTTTCCAATAATAAGTTATTTTAAATTATGGTTGGAGCAATAGGAAAATGAAAGATGGACTGTGCATGACAGTATCTTGATTGTAAAAATATTACAGTTTGCAACTTGGATATAAAGTATTGCAAATGAAATTTAAAAACCCCAATGGATTGTGTGACAGCAGCTTTTCCGTGGGGATATGCAGTCACACAAAGATTTCATCAGGGGGGTGGGGGGCTTGGGCCTTTGTCCTGTGCCCCTCTGAATGTCATGAAACAGGACTTAACCTGCCACCAGCCCAGGTCACCTTCTGCCACCGCAGCTCCTTGGACCTTGTGTCCCCCAGAGCAGACACAAAGTGTTTCTGCTGCACTCCCCATTGCATAAATCCACAGAGAGCTGAGATTTTCCCAAGCCTTGTGTCTCCATTGTGCCATGTTCCTAAAGAACCAGCAGCTCATCCTGATGAATATGGCGAGTTACACGGGCGGTTGTCAGCTCCATTTCCTGCCTAGAAATCCTGAAACTGCTTCTGAATGCTGCTCCCTTTAGCTCTTGGACACCTATTCACACAGAGCTGGGGAAAAAAATCCCCTGGCCACCAGCTTACAAGTGGCTTATGCCAAAGTTAGAGCTCTGTGGGAAATCTCTATCCATTCTTATCCTTTTAATGTGTCTATACGTGGGGGTGTGCACTGATGTGTCTTGTACAGAAAGGAAGGAGTGTGCAAGCAACGTGACTGACACTTTCACTCTCAGTGTTCATTCCACACCCATGAGGACAAAGACATTATGGAAACCCTTGCACAGACAAACCCTTCTGTCCATGGATAGAGAGACATCTGAGAGGCCCTGGCACACACAGAACCTTCTACCCATGGATACAGAGACATGCAAGAGCCCCTGGCACACACACAGATCCTTCTATCCATGGATACAGAGACATGCAAGAGCCCCTGGCACACACAGAGCCTTTCCCCACAAGCTGCAGGACATGAGAACACAACCCTTGCAAACATTGACTGTAAGCCACAGCTCTGGGTGCTCCCCATGAAGCTCAGCTCTGGCACCACTGTCTGCCCCAGGCTCCAGGGGATGCAGTGGGAGCCCGACTGGGCTCTGCCCTGGGGCCATCCTGCAGGCAGAGCTGGAAACAGGGAGCATTTAGGTGCCACAAACAGCCAAGCCAGGGGCGCAGGGCAGCTGGTCCAGCCTGGACTGCACTGCTGTGTGCTGTGCTCTGGGGCTGGGCTCTGCGCAGAGGGGACTGCACTGGTGTGTGCCAGAGGAGACAAAGAAGCTTCAGCTTTAGTCGAACTGAGCTGGGTGGGTGAGCTGGGAAGAGTGGGGAGGCTCAGGGGGATTCACAGAATTCGTGCTGCTGGAAGGATGAGGAAAAGGGAGAGGGAACTCAGCAGTGAGGAGAGCTGAGGGCTGGAGAGCAGCTCTGAATGACACTGAAATGCCACTGTACCTCTGAGACATTGCTGCTCTTCTGCCAGGGACAGGATGAGTCCCTAAGCCTGGGACTCGGCCTCTCTCATGGTGAGGGGCATCAAGGAAGGCAACAGTGGGACAGAGACTGTGATGGGCTGGGAACTCACTGGGGGAAAGGAGGGAGCAGTTGTGAAGTAAAAGACAGCTGAAGGAGAGAACTGTTCAGTGATGGGCTGAGCTACAGCTTGAGCAAGCTGAAAAATGTCATTTAGGGTCACCCTAGATTGATTTCATTTCAGAAGGTATGAAAAAGGTTTAATTTGGGGGGGGTGTCGTGTTTTCCCTTGGAGATGTACATTCTCCAAACTTGAGCAGCACTGCCAAAACACTCAAGAAGTCTCTGCTGCAGGTCACACCGTTTCTTCTTTGGCTGATTCCGGCCTGGTGCTGAGCTCCAGCAGAGCCCTGGCAGAGCCCAGAGCAGCCTCAGCATCCACAGAGCCCGGCTGCAAGGAGAGAAAGCAGAAACTGACCATCAGCTGAAGGCTCCTGTGCCCTTGTCCCAGCCGCCAGCGGTGCTCAGGCCATGCTGGCCGTGCTCAGAGCGATGCCCAAAGCTGCCCATCATTGCTGCCTTTGGCAGCAGAGCAGGAGGGCAGGACATGTGCCAGCCTGCAGCCAGCCATGGCACATCCACCTCCTCAGCAGCTGCCCAGAGCAGGATGCTCCTGTGCTTGCTGCCATCTCCCAAAAGTTCTTATCCCACCCATGCCAAGAAGATGGGGACCCACCTCACGCCATCCGCTGCTGGAAGAAAAGCTGCTCCCAAGGGATGTCCTCAGCCTTCTCCAAGGGCACGGCCCATCCACACCACAGCTGGTTCCAATCACTTCCCCATCCAGACTGGACACTGCCTGGAAGGCTTCCTTTAGAAAAACAAACAACAAATTAAGGAAAATAGATTACAGGCAAAAAGGAAAAACAAGGGAAAAAATAAAACATCTTATGTCAGTCACAGCTTGAGGAAGGCCCAACCCCTGCATGCTAGGGAAAAACCCACCCATGGGTGAGGGAAGCCCATGCTTTCTCCTTCCCCCCTGCACTGCCCCTCAAAAGTGATGGTGACCCCAAAGCAAACAAGGGGAGTGGAGCAGCCCAAGCCCTTCCTTGCCGGCAAAGCAAAGCACAGGGGAACAGGTGCTGGAGTCCCACCTCTGCTCCTGCCATGGGGATTTGTTTGTGTCAGGCTAGCTGCCCCAGCCCCAGCCCAGGGCACAGTGGGTGGTGGGGGCTGTTGGCAGGGCCAGGAGCCAGCTCCAATTTTGTAACCACCCCAGCCCATGGCCCCAGCCCTGACAAAACTCAGCTTGGCGGCCCACTCATAAATCAGTTTCATCAGCCCCAGCAAAGGGGGAACCTTTGGTTCCTGGCCAGGCTGCGCAATGCCCAAATCTGGGAGCATCCCCCTGCATGTGGACTCATCTGCAAATTCACTGTGGAGCCTGGCTTTGAAGAAGGTGGCAGAATCAAAGTCCATCAACCTCAGCTTTGTGCTGGCCAGGTCGAGGAAGAGGTTGTCATCCTTGATGTCATCCTCGCTGTCTCCAGCAGCAGCAGCCCCACCTGGTACAGCTCCTCCAGGGGCTCCTTCTCCTTCCCTGGGGGTGAGACCAGGCTCTCAGTGTTCTGCCCAGGGCCCCAGCTGTCAGTGGACCAGGAAAAGCCAAACCAGCTGGGATGGCAGCCACCAGTGCTGGGCAGACACGCTCAGCTCCAGCACACGGGCTGTGTGTTCCCATCTGATGACTTCTGTGCAGTGACACAGGCAGCAGAAAAAAGTCTGGGTTTCTTTGCTTCTGATTGCCAAGGCATGTGTGCAGCTGAAACTTACCAGGGCCCTGCATCAAATGGTGCCTGTGGCTCTCTCCCATCTTCTACAGCTGATGAATATCCTGCATCCAAGGATCACAGAAGACATCTTCTAATGAAGGCCTGTCCACGTCTAGCATGGTTAGACACCACCTGATCAGATCTTGGCATTCTGGGGAGAGAAACCAGAAACCGCCGGTCAGTTGGAGAAGGCTCCTGTCTGCTTGGCCCCACTATTCCCATGCCCAGGCCATGCTGGATGTGCTCAGAGCTGGGCCTAAACTTTCCCATCAATTTCCTGTTTTGGAGGAGAGCAGGAGAGCAGGACATGTGCCACCTCCTCAGCAGCTGCCAGAGCAGGATGCTCATCAGCCCACTGCTGTCTCCCAGCACTGGTATTGCCCCCGTGCCCAGAGATGAGGATCCACCTTGAGAGAGCCGTTCTGGCAGCAAGAGCTGATGGTCCCAGCTGATGTTTTGGCCCCTCCTGAAAGGGTGCTCCCCGCAGACCATCTGGTGCAGCAGGATGCCCAGGGACCAGATGGTAGCTGGCTTGCCGTAGTACCAGCCAAAGTGGGTCCATTCCGGGGGACTGTATGACGGTGTTCCTATGGAATACAGATGGAGCTCATCAGGGGGATGCTGCTGCTCCCAGAGCCTGGCCCCAGCATCCCTGGGCATGCGGAGGCTGCCCCAGTGGCACGTGGTGTGACCTGCTGCCCTCTCACCAGCACCTGGGACTGTGTACAACCTTGGGGTTGGAAAAGAAGCCACTGGTGTTGGAAGAGGGCAGTGTAAGTCCTGGCAATGCCCAACCATGACAAGGAAAATCCCATTCAGTGATGGGGAAATACCATGCCTTCATCCTCCCTGCCTGCATTGTCCCAAAAACATTCTGAAGCCAAGACAAACCAGGTGAGTGGAGCAGTGCAAGCCCTTTCTCATCTGCACACCAAACTGGCTGCTGCACAGGTTCTGGCTCCACCCCTCTCTGCCACCCCCACACACGGGTGTTTCTGTCAGGCTGGCTGCCCCAGTCCCAGCCCAGTCCTGGGCAGAGTGGCTGGAAAAGGCTGCCAGCATGGCTGAAAGCTGACCCCCACCTGGCCCTGCTCAAAAGCAACTTGGCTGAAGACTCAGTGCCATGAATGGCAGCAAAAGGGAGAATCCCTGCTGCCACACCCAGGTTGGGTCATGAGATGTTGGGCCAGGAGATGTCCAAAAATGGGAGCACACCTCTTTGTGGGCTCACCTGCAAAGTGAATGTAGGCCGTGTCCTGCAGGTAGGTGCCACAGCCGAAGTCAATCAGTTTGGCCTGCCCAGTGGCCAGGTCAACCAGGATGTTCTCTGGTTTGATGTCCCTGTGCAGGACCCCGCAGCTGGTGCAGTGCTGCACGGCCTCCAGCACCTGGCGGAACAGCTCCCGTGCCACCTCCTCGGACAGGAACCCCCGTGCCTGAATGAAATGCCGGAGGTCCTGACATCGTTCTGGGCGCTCCAGCACCATGATGATGTCGTTGGGGAGCTCCAGCCACTCCAGCAGCTGGGCCACACCAGGGAAGCCAGTGGAGACCTTGTGCAGCAGCACGATCTCCAGTGGTGCGCTGGTGCCGTTGGGCTGCGGGAGGAGCACGATGCCGTCAGTGGGGCTGATGCCGTGCCAGGGCTGGGGAAGCCCTCACCCAGCCCGGGATGCTCTGCACCCTGCGCTGGCCCCACACCCGCTCTCCCTCCAGGCATCCCTGGGGCTTCCACCCTGCCGGGCCTTGGCTCATCCCCGCCCAGCACGCCCCGGCTTCTCCCGCTGGCCCCGCTCACTCACCAGCTGGTCCCAGTGCCGGACACGGTTCCGTGGCACCCTTTTGATGGCCACCTGCAAACCAAGGGGAGCAGCAGGATGAGCTCAGCCCCCGCCCTGCCCAGCCCCATTCTCCATCTCCTGCGCCCGCCGCCGGCCCCGCCGCTCACCGGGGCACCGTCCGAGAGCCGCGTCGCCGCGAAGACGCTGCCGAAGCCGCCGCGCCCCAGGAGCGACCCCACTCGGTACTGCTCCTTGAGGCCGTGCTGCGCCTTCCCTGCCGGCGAGATGCGGCTGTCAGCGCTCGGCCCGGGGCCAGGAACGGCCCCCGAGCGCCCCTCAACCGCCCCGGGCCGGGCATCCCCAGGCGTTCGCTCCCTGGGACGGGACAGCGGCGGCTCGGGGCCGGCGGCCGCGCTGCCGAGCGGCGGAGCTCGGGCCGGGGAAGCCGCAGCGGAGGCGGCGGGAGCGGCTGCACCGCGTGTGTCCTCTGTGGGGCCCGGGAGGAGCCAGGGCCGGGGCCGGGGCCGAGCATGGCTCAGGTGCAGCCAAAGGGCAGCGATGCCCCCTTGGCTCCAGGCACTGATGCCCGCCCAGCATCGCCACCGCCAGTACGGCCAGAGCCGGGCGGAGGGGAGACCGCGGCGGGACGCCCGGGGGCGGGGACAGGGCAGCCCCGTCCGGGGATAGGGGTGGGCTGGGGGCATGGCCCGGCCCGGCAGGGGAGAGGGAGACTGGGAGAGGAGGGGGACACCAGGAAAGGGGGACCGGGAGAGGGTGCGGGACTGAGGGAGAGGTAGGGAAGAAGCAGGAATGGGTAGAGAAAATCTCCTCTTTGGCTTATGCCGCTGCTGCTGCTGCTGCCGCTGCTGCTGCTGCAACTGAAGCCCCAGGGCCGTTTTTCCCCGTGTCCGTTTTTCCCCGTGTCCCTTTTTCCGTTGCCCGCTCAGCCCCACGCCGAGCCCCGTGCTCCGCGGGGGCAGCCCCTGAGCCTGTCCAGACACGGGAACTTTGCAGTGTTGAGCCAGGACCCTGAGTCTTGACTCCTGCACGGTGGCACAGGAATCCCCTTGGCTGATGCTGGGCACTGTCCCTGCTGAGAGTCAGACACTGTCAGAGCACATTCCCTGAATGCAGAATTTGTCCCTGACCCAAGCACTGCACCTGTGTCTCCAGCATTGCTTTCCAAGAAAAACAGGGGAAGGCAAACTGGGTGTAGCTCATGGTATTTTACAGTGTCTGAAACTTGTCAAGTCATGGATCTTAGAGGTGAGATCCATTTGGAATTGATAGGATGGAGAAGTAGTGCAAAATGGAAAAGGGGAGCATAGAAATTAATAGAGAAAACATCTTGGAATATTTCTTTCCATTTTCATTTAATTTCTTAGAAGCTGTTTCAGTTTTCCCAGAATCTTTCTCCTGTCTGCTCTTTCCAAGAACCTTTCCTGGAGAATAAGGTGCAGCTTCTGGTACAAGCTGTGCCACCAACAGCAGCTTCCCGTGGCTTTCCACACTGTGCATGCAGCAGGAGTCTTGCAGCAAAGCAGGACAAATATTTGATAAACATGACAACTTGTTCTTTCTTTTCCTTGTGAACTGGGGAGTTGTGCCATTGGTAAGGTTTTCATTGTTACTGTTCTCCCCTAAGAAAACAGGACAGGGTACTGGTGCTACCTACTGGGAGTCTGTTATCGTCCACCCAAGCCGGAAGAAGAAGAGCTGGACAACTTATTCTATAAGCAGCTGGAGAATGTTTCAGGATCACCAGCCCCTGTTCTTGTAGGTGACTTTAACCTACCAGACATCTGCTGGATCTCCATACAGCAGAAAAGTGGCAGTGCAGGAAGGTTTTGGAGTGTATGGAGAACAACCTGTTGTCACAGCTGGTGTGAGCCCACCAGGGGATGGACTATGTTAGACCTGTTTGCAAATAGAGATCTATAGGTGGGAGATGTGGTGGTTGGAGGATGCTTGGGGGACAGTGATAAAGAAATGAGGGAGTTCTAAATATTGGGTGAAATGAGGAGGAATAGCAGTAAGACTTTCACACTAAACTTCCGGAGGGCAGACTTTGGCGTCTTGAGGAGACTTATTCAGAGAGTACCTTGGGAAGCAGCCTTTAAAAACAATGAAGTCCAGGAAGGGTGGACGTGCTTCAAAGCAGAGATCTTGAGGGCAGAGGAACAGACTGTGTGCTGAAAGATGGGCTGACGAGGCAAACGTCCATCCTGGGTGGGCAACAGGGTTTTGAAAAATCTTAGGAATAAAAAGAGGATGTACCATCTTTGGGAGGAGGGTCAGGTCCCTCAGGAGATATTTAAGAGAGTTGCTAGGGCATGTAGGAGAAACAGTAGGGTGGCCAAAGCTCAGTTCAAACTTAATGTGGCAACTTTTGTAAAGGATAATAAAAAATGTTTTTACAAATATATTAGAGGCAAAGGAAGGGTAAGACCAACCTTTGTTCTCTGCTGGATGTGGGAGTGAACTCAGTACCTGCAGATGAGGAGAAGGCAGAAGTGCTTAATGCCTTCTTTTCCTCAGTCTTTAGTGGGAAGATGGCTTGTCCTCAGGACAACTGCCCTCCTGGGCTGGTAGATGGTGTCAGGGAGCAGAATGGTCCCCCTGTTATCCAGGAGGAGGCAGTCAGAGAACTGCTGAGATGCTTGGATGTTCATAAATCTATGGGCCCAGATGGGATCCATCCCAAGGTGATGAGGGAGCTGGCAGATGAGCCTGCAAAGCCGCTCTCCATCATTTACCCTCAGCCCTGGCTCACTGGTGAGGTTCCAGGTGACAGGAAGCTGGCCAATGTGACACCATTCACAAGAAGGGTGGGAAGGAGGATCCTGGTAATTAGAGGCCAGTTGGTCTGACCTCAGTACCTGGTAAGGTCATGGAGCAGTTTATATTGAGTGTCATCACACAGCACCTACAGGATGGCCAGGGTATCAGACCCAGCCAGCATGGGTTTAGGAGGGGTGGGTCGTGTTTGACCAGCCTGGTCTCCTTTTATGACCAGGTGACCCACCTGGTGGATGTGGGAATGCTGGGGATGTTGTGTATTTGGACTTCTGCAAGGCCTTTGACACTGTCTCCCACAGCACACTCCTGGAAAAGCTGGCAGCCCATGGCTTGGACAGAAGCACTCTTTGCTGGGTTAAGAACTGTCTGCATGGCCGGGCCCAGAGAGTGGTGGGGAACAGTGCTGCATGCAGCTGGCAGCCAGTCACCAGTGGTGTTCCTCAGGGGTCTGTGGTGGGGCCAGCTCTGTTCAGGATTTTTATTGACAACATGGATGAGGTAATGAGTCTTTCCTTAGCAAATTTGCAGATGACACTAAGTTGGGAGTGTGTGTAGATCTGTTGAAAGGTAGGAGGGCTCTGCACTGAGACCTGGAACAGTTGGATGGGTGGGCAGAGTCCAATAAGATGAAGTTTAATAAGTCCAAGTACTGACTCCTGCATTTTGGGCACAATAACCCCCTGCAATGTTGTAGTCTGGGGATGGTGTGGCTGGACAGTGCCCAGGCAGAAAGGGACCTGGGGCACTGATGGACAGCAGGCTGGACATGAGCCAGCAGTGTGCCCAGGTGGCCAAGAAGGCCAATGGCACCTGGCCTGGATCAGGAATGGTGTGGCCAGCAGGAGCAGGGAGGTCATTCTTCCCCTGTACTCGGCACTGGTGAGGCCACACCTGGAGTGCTGTGTCCAGTTCTGGGCCCCTCAGTTTAGGAAGGACGTTGAGACGATTGAGTGCATCCAGAGGAGGGCAACAAGGCTGGTGAAGGACTTGGAACACAAGTCCTGTGAGGAGTGGCTGAGGGAGCTCCTGTTCTTTAGCCTGGAGAAGAGGAGACTCAGAGGTGACCTTATCACTCTCTACAACTTCCTGAAGGGTGGTTGTAGTCAGCTGGGGGTTGGTCTCTTTCTCCGGGCAGCAACTGACAAAATGAGAGGACACAGTCTGAAGCTGCGTCAAGGGAAATACAGGTTGGATATTAGGAAAAAAAAAGGTGTGATAGAATATTGGAATGATCTGCCCGGGGAGGTGGTGGCTGCACCATCCCTGCAGGTGTTTAAAAAATTTTGGATGTTATACTCAGTGCCATGGGTTTGTTGAGGTGTTAGGGCATGGGTTGGACTCGATGACCTTGAAGATCTCTTCCAACATAATCATTCCATGATTCTGTCAATTGTTAGGGAGTACAAGCCTGGTGGAATGCAGAGAAAGAATCTCCAGAGCCTGCAGCCAGACATGGAGAGTTGTGTGATAATCATTCCAACACCCCATGGACATCTTCAAAGTGATCCAGAACATGAAAATGGGCTGAAAGAGGGGATTTGTTTCTGTGTTCAGTTTAGATGTTTCTCATCTGATGCACTGATATAAATCAAGAGTACATTCAGTTCATTGGAAGCAGCAGAACAAGTTCTCAGAGCAGATGACAGAAAGAATCTGAAAAGGAACCGGGCTGGAATCAGCCAAAGAAGAAACGGTGTGACCTGCAGCAGAGACTTCTTGAGTGTTTTGGCAGTGCTGCTCAAGTTTGGAGAATGTACATCTCCAAGGGAAAACATGACATCCCCCCTAAATTAAACCTTTTCCATACCTTCTGAAACTAAATCAATCTAGGATGACCCTAAATGACATTTTTCAGCTTGCTCAAGCTGTAGCTCAGCCCTTCACTGAAAAGTTCTCTCCCCCACCTGCCTTTTACTTCACAACTGCTCCCTCCTTTCCCCCAGTGAGTTCCCAGCCCATCGCAGTCTCCATCACACTGTTGCCTTCCTTGATGCCCCTCACCATGAGGGAGGCCGAGTCCCAGGCTTAGGGACTCATCCTGTCCCTGGCAGAAGAGCAGCAATGTCTCAGAGGTACAGTGGCATTTCAGTGTCATTCAGAGCTGCTCTCCAGCCCTCAGCTCTCCTCACTGCTGAGTTCCCTCTCCCTTTTCCTCATCCTTCCAGCAGCATGAATTCTGTGAATCCCCCTGAGCCTCCCCACTCTTCCCAGCCCACCCACCCAGCTCAGGTAGACTAAAACTGAAGCTTCTTTGTCTCCTCTGGCACACACCGGTGCAGTCCCCTCTGCGCAGAGCACAGCACACAGCAGTGCAGTCCAGGCTGGACCAGCTGCCCTGCGCCCCTGGCTTGGCTGTTTGTGGCACCTAAATGCTCCCTGTTTCCAGCTCTGCCTGCAGGATGGCCCCAGGGCAGAGCCCAGCCGGGCTCCCACTGCATCCCCTGGAGCCTGGGGCAGACAGTGGTGCCAGAGCTGAGCTTCATGGGGAGCACCCAGAGCTGTGGCTTGCAGTCAGTGTTTGCAAGGGTTGTGTTCTCATGTCCTGCAGCTTGTGGGGAAAGGGTCTGTGTGTGCCAGGGGCTCTTGGATGTCTCTGTATCCATGGATAGAAGGGTCTGTCTGTGCAAGGGTTTCCATAATGTCTTTGTTCTCATGAGTATGGAATGAACGCTGAGAGTGAAAGTGTCAGTCACGTTGCTTGCACACTCCTTCCTTCCTGTACAAGACACATCAGTGCACACCCCCACGTATAGATATATTAAAAGGACAAGAATGGATAGAGATTTCCCACAGAGCTCTAACTTTGGCATAAGCCACTTGTAAGCTGGAGGCCAGGGGATTTTTTTTTCCCAGCTCTGTGTGAATCGGTGTCCAAGAGCTGAAGGCAGCAGCATTCAGAAGCAGTTTCAGGATTTCTAGGCAGGAAATGGAGCTGACAACCGCCCGTGTAACTCGCCATATTCATCAGGATGAGCTGCTGGTTCTTTAGGAACATGGCACAATGGAGACACAAGGCTTGGGAAAAATCCCAGCTCTCTGTGGATTTATGCTATGGGTGGTGCAGGAGAAGCACTTTGTGTCTGCTCTGGGGGACACAAGGTCCAAGGAGCTGCAGTAGCAGAAGGTGACCTGGGCTGGTGGCAGGTTAAGTCCTGTTTCATGACATTCAGAGTGGCACAGGACCAAGCCCCAAGCCCCCCACCCCCTGATGAAGTGTTTGTGTTCCTGCACATCCTCGAGGAAAAGCTGCTGTCACACAATCCACTGGGATTTTTAAATTTCATTTGCAATACTTTACATCCAAATTGCAAACTGTAATATTTTTACAATCAAGACACTGTCATGCACAATCCATCTTTCAGTTGCCTATTGCTTCAACCACAATTTAAAATAACTTAATATTGGAAAAAAATTCACCAAAATCTTTAAAAAAAGATGCTGATGTCAGTAAGATGGATCCATGCCATCAGAACTAAGTAAGTAACTTAGATCTCTTTTTCAAAAGATCAGTTACCTCTTAATCCAAAGTTCTATAAGATTTGTCACTACACATTTATATTTTGCTTTCCTCTTTCACATATATTTGGTTTTCTTTTTTCTTTTTCTTTTTAGGGAGACAACATGGCCTAAAAAAGGAATGTACAGCAAAATGAGATACATTTCTGATAAACAATCAAAATGTACTCTTCTCTTCTCTTTACTTTTGTTTGGATGCCCTGAAGAAAAAAATGTAGCAGAGACCAGCAGATGTGTAAAGTGGTTGCCTGGGACATAACTGGAGTTCAGCACTGGTGACATCTTGTTCTAGTCAAGAGTTGCAGAATTCTTTTGCATATCTTGAGCCATGTGTTTGCAGGCACAGCACCTGCACTGCTGTTGCACCACTGCACTTGAATAACTCTGTTATTCCCTCACAGAATTTGAGCTCTGCCCAAGAACAAGGTGCTACAGTCCTTTGCTGCTGGTTCCCGTGTGGAGCAGCTCCCTTCCCGCTGGCTGAGCTGCTCAGGCCCTGCAGGGCTGAGGCTTTTCCCCACTGCTGGGCACAGACTGATGGAGCAGCACTGCTGAACACAGGGACACACAGAGGGAGCAGAAGCAGCTGCCTTTGTCCACCTGAAGCTCCAAGGCCCAAACTGTGAGCAGACAGGGCTGGAAGAGACTGGCAGGCTCCCTGTTTGCTGTGCTGCCCCACTTGTGCCCAGCCCAGCTCTGCGTGAGGCAGAGGGAGAACAAGGGGCAGCTCCCAGCCCCAGCCCAGGGACCCCTCCAGCCCCGGGGCTTGGGGCACTGTCAGCACCCGCTGCTCCAGCCACCGCTTCTGCTGGCCCTGACAGCAACAACCAAATGGTGGCTGATCCCCAGGGAGCAGCAGCAGTGCCTGGATCTGATCCCTCACTCTGGGGCAGGGCTGCACAAATGACCCCCACAGCAGCAGCAGCAGCAGCACATGGAGCTGACTTTCAGCACAGCCCCTGCCACTCTTCCCTCCCGTGTGCAGTCCTTGGCTGGGACAGGTTCCCCCAGTTGATGTGTGGATCTGGGTGATGGGAAAGTCTGAGGGGGCCTGGTGCTGTCTCTTTTTTAATCACTGCAGGCAATCTTTGGTAGTGATGATTGGGTGCATTGCTGAGCTTCTCCTTTCGTGATTCTTTGCAGTTTTGCATTATAATAAATCACAGAATTCCTGAACTTTGTGTCTGTGTCTTTGGTGCTGACCCTGCTCCCCAGCAGAACAGACACTGCGGCCCCACAGAACCAAAGGTGCCGTGTGACACTGCGGGGCCTGGTGTGACCAAGGGTCAGTGGTGTCACTCTGTCACCAAGGACACCTCTCTGCCATTTCAGGACCTCTTAGAACCGAGGGGCCATTGTGGCACTGCAGGACCTCATGGAACCAAGTGGACCATAGTGACGCTTTGTGGTCTCATGGAACCAGGATGAAATTGTTACATTGCAGGGCCCCAAGGAATCAAGCAGCCATTTTGACTCTTCATGGCCTCATGGAACCATGGAGACCATTCTGACACTGCAGGGACCTGTATAACCAAAGGTCCATTGTTTTCCTCTCGCTGGCACTGCAGAGTCCAGACTCTCCCTGCCCCTGTCCCAGCCCCACAGAGCAGCAGAGTCAGGTCTGGCCCTGCAGCAGGGACTGGAGGCCATGGGGCTCAGGGACAGTGACTCTCTCTGCTTCCTGGAGATTTTCCCCCTGCAGGTGTTTCCCTGTGCCTGATCTCTCCCTGACAGCACTCACAGACCCCAGACGTCTGTGCACTCTCCCTGGCCCTACAGAACCCTGCCTGTTTGCAGGGCACTGGCTGGGGGCAGGTTCTGTTTGCAGCTTGGAGAAAGGACAGATCAGACTCAGCCTGATGGGCCCTGATGCTGAGGCAACAAGATAATGCTTGAACTGTGCAAAAAGCTGTAGTTGTGCAGAAAGAAATAGTTACCTTATAACAAGGAATGTGAATGAAGCTCCTTTTAGAAATCAGGAAATTTAGCAGAACAAGCTGTATTGCTTTGGCACGGCCTGGTTTTTGGCGGCAGGGCACCACAAAGATTGCTCCTGTGGGAAGCTGCTGGAAGCTTGCCCCATGTCCGGCAGAGCCAGTGGCTGATGGCTCTGAAGGTGGACGTGCTGCTGCCAAAACTGGGCTGGTGAGAGACGTTGGTAACGCCTCTGTGATGACGTATTTAAGAAGAAAATCAAAATAAAGTCTCAAGGTTTTTGCTTCTAGTCAGAGAAGAGCAGGAAGTGAGAACACATGAGGGAAACAACATGGAGACACCAAGGTCAGTGGAGAAGGAGGGGCAGGAGGTGCTCCAGGTGCCAGAGCCGAGATTCCTCTGCAGGCTGTTGTGGGGACAATGGTGAAGCAGCTGTAACTCTGCAACCCCTGAGGATCCATGGGGGATGCAGAGATCCACTCTCAGCCCATGGGGATCCATGGGGATGCAGAGATCCACCCACAGACTCTGGGGAATGTGCCCATCCCAGGGCGGGTGGATGCCTGGATGAGGCTGTGATCCAGTGGGAGATCCGGTGGAGAGAGGGGGCCCTGCTTCCAGGCTGGAGCAGCCTGTCCTTGGAGGACTGCACCCCATGGGAGGAGAGACCCGTGCTGCAGCAGTTTGGGAGGACTGTGTGCCCATGGGAGGGACTCACGTTGCAGCAGGTGCGGTAGGGCTGCTGCTTGTGAGAGTGGACCCATGCTGGGGCAGTTCATGGAGAACTGTATCCAGTGGGAGGGATCCCATGGCCACAGGGGGGAAGGGCTCCTCTGCCAGAGCAGCAGAAGAAAATATCTCGATGAAATGAGAAAACTCCCACGCCCTGTCTCTCTGTGGTGTCGTGGGAAGGAGGGAGGGGCTTTGTGGAAAAAAGGTGTTTTAAGTGTTTCTTTAACCTCTCATTATTCTCCTCTGATTCTGTTAGTATTAAAAGTCACTTTGCAACTTGAGCCTTTTTTGAAGTATTTCTCCTGGTCCTTATGTCACTCATGAAGTGTTTGTTAATATTTTTTTCCTTCTCTGCCCAGCTGTGGCAGGGGAGGATGAGTGAAGGACTCTCCTGGGTGCCTGACATTGGGCCAACCTCCAACCATGACACAAGGTATCTGCAAACAGCTGACCCCTGGCTATTTGAGCAGGCAATCTTATAGAGCATGTGCAGGAAGCAGGGGTGATAAGTTCAAGCCCCAGGAAGTTTTCTGAGCCTTCATCAAAAGAACCACCAGGAGGCTGACGAGCACTTCGGGCAGAGACCACCCATGTACTACAAGGTTTTACATAATCATGTGATTAGAAAATATGTACAATATGAAGGTTAGGAAAGTATTATGTGAACATTAAAAAAAAAGGTATCAAAGCTAGTACTGTGTGAAGAACAGACAAGTGAGTGTGTGGTGGAGCTACCCCACTCACTCCTGGCATTGAATAAACAAATACCTGCTCTAAAAGCCTTATACTATGGAGTAATGTTTTCGTGCCTAGTTTTCCTGGGGTTTTTCTGCCCACCTCATTGCCTGCAAAGTTGGATATACCAGCAGGAATTCCCAGTTGTTGGGAGAGGCTCTCTAATCCCTGACTATGAAAGCTTCCTCCAACTGATGGCTGAATGTGGATGATGGCAACATCCTAACTGGTGATGGATATTTATTAATCACTTCAGGCAATCTTTGATAGTGATGATTGGGTGCATTGCTGAGCTTCTCCTTTTGTGATTCTTTGCAGTTCTGCATTATATAAATTCCATTATTCCTTAGGTTCATGTCAGTTTTTGGTGCTGACCCTGCTCACCTGCAAAATGGACACAGCAGGCCCCAGAGAACCAAAGGTGCCTTTTGACACTGCGGGGCCTGGTGTGATCAAGGCGACCATAGTGACACTGTGGGGCCTCATGGAACCATGGAGATCATTCTGACACTGCAGAGACTCCTATAATCAAGGGTCCATTGTTTTCCTCTCCCTGCCCCAGCCCTGCAGAGCAGCCCAGACCTGTCTGTCCCTGCAGCAGGAACTGGAGGCACTGGAGGACAGGGAGAGCCACTCTGTGTCTGGAATGCTCAGGACATGCTCAGCTCAGGCAGCTCGTGCAGCCCCAGGGCCAGCCCCGCTGCCCAGCACAGCAGCACAGAGTTGGCCCCGGGGCTCCTCAGGCAGCTCCTGCTGCCCCAGGGACAGGGCAGCCTCTTGCCAGGGCTCCTCTGCACAGCCACGGGCTCCTGCTCTGCTCCTGGCACATGCCAGCTGCCCACAGAGCCTTTCCCAGGGGAACACGTCTGTGCTGGCCTGAGCAGCCACTGCTGCAGCCTCTGCCCTGCTGCCCGCAGCCCCGAGCTGGGGCTGCTGCTCTGCAGAGCACGGGGGCTGTGCTGCCCGGGGCCCTGGGCTGCCTCTGCTGGGCTCTGCTGCTCAGGCTGGGAGACAGAGGCAGCTGATGCTGCTCCCTGCACTGACCCCCTCCCACACAGGCTCTGCTGGGGCCATGGAGGCTGCTCAGAGGTGCCTGCCTTGTTCCAGGGCTGCCCCATGGCCTTGGGGCTGCCCTGCATCGTCCTGGGGAAGTTCCCTGAGGGTCAGACCAGTCCGTGCCCAGACTCCTTTCCCTGTGCCTGCTGTGTCCCCTGGGGCTGCAGAGCTCTCCTGGCTCACAGCAGACATTCAGTCCTTGATCTCGGGGTGAGCCCACCCTGGCCAGGCCTGTGCCCAGGGAGCTCCACTCCCTGCTGATCCCCGGCACACACTGTCCCTGCAGGTGCCCTGTGTTCTCCTGGCAGCTCCCAAGGTCCTCCAGACAAACCTTCCCCTGCCATCAGCCCTGGCACAAGCTGCAGAGCCCCAGCCAGGTTCAGCACAGACCATTCCCCATCTGATGGGCCCTGGCCACCAACAAGCAGAACCTGACCCAGCCCTGAGTGCCCTGAAGGCCACACTGGGACCCTGATCTCATCCCACTGAGCCCTGGGAGAACAAGGAACACAAGGAGCCTCTTCAGAATCTGTTCCTTGGGCCTGTTCCTGAGAGTGACTCTGCAGGGAGAGCAAAGCCTTCCTGCCCTGCCCTCAGGAGATCCCTTTGCTGCTGCAGCTGCTGTGCTGGAGCCCAGCTGTGTCCCAGCAGTGCCCACAGCCTGTCCCTGCCTGTGGGCACAGCAGGGACACGCAGCAGGACAGTGACCAAGCTGCCAGAGCACTTGGGCCTTACAGACACAGCCCCAGACACCAGCCCAGATGTGCCCCCCTGGCCTGTGGTGCCTCTGGCAAGGGAACAGCCCGAGGCACTACAGGAGCCTGCAGACAATTCCTGCAGCACTTGGAGGATGATCCTGCTCCCCAAGGGACGTTCCCATGGTGTGATGCTGTTTGCCCCCACCCTGCCCACGGCCACCCTGGGGCTGCTCACGGGGCTTTTCTCTGCTGAGCATTGGCCTGGCCGTGTTCTGGAGAGAGCCTGGGCAAGGAGCCTGGAGCCCCCAGGCCCTGGCCTGAGGCGTCAGCGCTGCCCCAGCAGTGCCCATGGCCTGTCCCTGCTGCAGCCCCGGCACTGCCACCCCCAGCACTGTGCCCGGCCCCGAGAGCACTCAGGCCCTACAGCAGCACCAGGGCCAGGAGGGCAGCGGGGCAGGGGCACGGGAGCAGCACTGGCAACACCAAGTGCTGCTGCTCATGGGCACAGCTGCTGTGCCAGCACTGATCTGCCCCAGCTCTGCACACAGACATTGCTGCTGCAGCTCCAGAGAAGGGAATGTAATGGGGTCTGCAGTGAAAATTTTGTTAGGAGATCTTTTTGTTCATTTAAAAGCCACCGAGAGCAGAGCTTCTCATTGACACACTTAGGGGCCAGAGCAGAGGTCAGAGAAACAAAACAAGAAAGGACACAAACAATGACTTTGCTTTGTGAACATCACTGAAATTCAAAACAAAGAAAAAAAAAAACCAACAACCTAACCAACAAATGCTATCAAAGATGATGTTTTTTACAAGATATTTTCTGAAATTGACAACCAATTTAATATTTCTGAAACCAACCAGTTATCAGTCTCCACACTGCAGCCTTGAGCTCCTGGTTCCTCAGGCTGTAGATGAGGGGGTTCAGGGCTGAAGGCACCACTGAGTACAGAACTGACAGTGCCAGATCCAGGGATGGGGAGGAAATGGAGGGGGGCTTCAGGTTGGCAAAAATGCCAGTGCTGACAAACAGAGAGACCACAGCCAGGTGAGGGAGGCAGGTGGAAAAGGCTTTGTGCCGTCCCTGCTCAGAGGGGATCCTCAGCACAGCCCTGAAGATCTGCACATACGAGAAAACAATGAACAGAAAAGAGCAAAAAAATAAACAGATGGAAAACAAAATAAGCCCAAGTTCTCTGAGGTAGGATTTGGAACAAGTAAGCTTGAGGATGTGTGGGATTTCACAGAAGAACTGGCCTAGGGCATTGCCCTGGCACAGGGGCAGGGAAAATGTATTGGCCGTGTGCATGAGAGCATTGAGAAAGCCACTGGCCCAGGCAGCTGCTGCCATGTGGGCACAAGCTCTGCTGCCCAGGAGGGTCCCGTAGTGCAGGGGTTTGCAGATGGACACGTAGCGGTCGTAGCACATGATGGTGAGAATCGCAAATTCTGTGGTAAGGAAAAAGGCAAAGAAAAATACCTGAGCAGCACATCCTGTGTAAGAGATGGTCCGGGTGTCCCAGAGGGAATTGTGCATGGCTTTGGGGACAGTGGTGAGGATGGAGCCCAGGTCGGTGAGGGCCAGGTTGAGCAGGAAGAAGAACATGGGCGTGTGCAGGAGGTGGCCGCAGGCTACGGCGCTGATGATGAGGCCGTTGGCCAGGAGGGCAGCCAGGGAGATGCCCAGGAAGAGGCAGAAGTGCAGGAGCTGCAGCTGCCGTGTGTCTGCCAATGGCAGCAGGAGGAAGTGGCTGATGGAGCTGCTGTTGGACATTTGCTTTCTCCAGACATTGGAACCTTTTGCAGGAGAAAAGACAATGACAGCTGAGGAGAGATTATTCATAGAAGAATCAAAGCCTTTTCTCACACACCATTGCCAGCCACTAAACACCTCCCCCTTGTCTATGTCTAGGAGAACTTCTTCCATCCTGTCTGCTGTAGACCTAATTGCTGCTGGACAATGGAGGAGCCAGACCTCGACCTGCAGGACACCAGGGAGTCAGCCTTGACCCCCAGTCAGTGCAGGGGAACAGTGAGGGCAGGGGCCAGTCCTGGTGTTTGAACTTGCACAAAGAATCCCCACCTAAGGCATCAGAGCTGCCATGGTGAAGGGATGGGGATTGCAGGACACCGAATGAGAGATTCTGCTGCACCTGGGGAGAACAGAGAGTCCAGTGAGGCAGGAGGGTTTTTTGAGCCTTAGTGCAAACTGAGGGGAGCTGCTCTGTCCCACTTTCCTGGTCCTGTCTTCCCTGGATTTGCACCTTTCTGAGCTCCACTCCCGTGTTACCCTGGAAAGCCAGGAGACACTGCTGAGAGCAGAGGGATCCCTGGCACACAAAGAGGCTCCTGCCTTTCCCAAAGTCAAAGAGACTCGGCTCATTCCCAGCCTGCCCTGCCCAGAGCTCCCCGGGGCAGAGGGAGCTGGGACACCCCATTGCTGTGCTCAGCCTGCACAGGAGGAGCCCAAGGGCTGGGCCTGAGCCTGCAGCTGGAACTGCCATTCCCAGAGAGCCCGTCAGCAATGCCAGGAGCACCTGGGCAAGGCAAGGAGAGAGAGAGCTGGGCCCTGAGGAAAAGCCTTTCCCTGCCCAGCCCTGCCCAGCCCCTGCCAGGCAGCAGCAGTGCAGGACAGTGGCCCTCAGGCCCTGGTCAGCAGGGAATGGGCACATGGCAGGAGAGATGCCCTTCATCTCTGGGGCTGCTCTGCCGGCCCAGGAGGGGACTGAGGGCCCCGAGCCCCTGGGCTGAGGGCTGTGCTGGCTGCGAGGGGACACAAGAGCTGTGCTGCTCAGGGCAGTGTGTGCCCTGCAGGGCAGGGCCGGCAGGTGCCACATCTCCCCTGCAGCAGGGCTTCCCTCAGCACTGCCTCCCTCCCTCCCTGCCCACGCCTCTGCTGCTGGAGCTGTCCCAGCCCGAGCTGTTCCTGTGGCCCCGGGCTCCTTCCCTGCCAGTGCTGCCAGAGCCCAGCCCAGCCCATGGGCCAGCTCTGCCCTGCAGCTGCTTGGGGCTGCAGGGATTAAAGAACAGCTCCCCCAGGCCTGGGCACCATGGAAAGGGGATGCTGGATAGATCTGGAGGCTGGGGAGCTGGAGGCACTTGCTGAGGGTCCCAGGAATCCTCAGGTTATGGTTTAAGAGCCTCAGTCCCTGCTCTGCCCTGCACAGCTGAGTTTCCATTCCCACCAAGCTGAGCCAGGGGAAACTGGGAGCACAGATTCAGGAAAGAAGAGAATCAAGTGAGAAACTCATGCCCTGAATGAGCTCATGAAAAATCCCCTCAGAAATGACCTGGGCATGAGCTGGAGCTCTGAGCAGCCCTGGCCCACACAGCACCCTCTCCACAGCAGCAGGACCTGCTCTGGCAGGAGTCGCTCCTGGCACCCACAGCTCCCCTCCACCATCCATGGGGAGCTCCCAGGCAGGCTGAGAGCTGCCCCTGGCAGGTGGCACATGCCCTGGCCTGGCCAAGAGCCCTCAGGGCTGCAGGAGCTGCTCTGCACGACAGCTCTGGGCACCCCTGGCTGCAGCCCCAGCTTCAGCCCCTGCAGCCGTCCCTGGCAGCAGGAGCCGTCCTGCCCTGTCCCTCTGACGGTGCCCAGGGCAGCCCCGCTCTGGAGCACATCCTCCCCCAAAGCAGAAAGGCAGCAGAGCCATCCTTACAGTCATGTCAGTCCTGTCCTGGGTCAGCTTGAGGAGATACCTGCAGCCAGAGACTGAATGTGTCAGGAGTGGTGAAGATTTCTCCATGAAGAAGCTCAGTATTTTCAAAAGGTGTGAACGTTTCTCTGTGAATCATCTCAGAATTGTCCTTCCAGTTTCTTTAAGCTTCTGTTTCACTGCTCTCATGTACCTGCAGGCAGTGCCCTCAGCCCAGCTGGGCTGGGAGAGGAGATGCTCCTCAGGAGAAATGTCTATTTGAAGCTCTTTGTGATTGCTAGGAGCTGCCTCTGTGCCAGGAGCCCAGCCCAGCTCAGCAGCACAGACAAAGCACAAAGGCTTTAATGACCCTCTCAGGGCTTTGGGGTTGTTTACATCAGTCTCAGTCCCTGAGAGTGTCTTCAAAAAACTTCTCAAGAACTCAAAATTAAGTTGGAACACTGAAGTTTCTTGAAGTTTTAATGGATCCCACTGAGGGGCATGAGTGAGAAAGTGTCCCCAGGTTCCAGTTACAGCAGAACACTGCAGGCAGTGATGACAGGTGGGGACAAACAAGGCAAAGGTGTCTCTGATGCTCAGCAAACCTGCATGTGTTTCAGGAATGCAAAGGGCCAAGGCCTGAGCCCCAGCCCCTGCCAAGGCAGATCCTGTCCCTCCCTCAGTGCTCAGGGCTCTTCCCGGGACACTGGGATGTGGGGATGTGCAATGCCAAGGGCAGCACCATGGGGCGGCCCCTGCCAGGCTGCTGAGCAGGGTCAAGGAGGCAATGAGGCCCCAGGCCTGCCAAGGTCACTTGTCTCCTGCTCATGGCTCAGGCCCAGGGTCAGCAGCCATGGCCCAAGTGCTGCAGGAGTTGGCTGTGTCAGGGCCTTTCAGCTGCTGCCCATCCCTGTGCCCTCTCCAGCCCAGGCTGTCCTACGGTGTCCATGCCCTGCGCCTCTGTCCCTGCAGGCTGTCGTCATCCCCCGGCTGCCCCACCTCGCTGGCCCCTTCCTTTGCTGACAGCTCTGTGTCCTGCCTGCCTCTGCCTGGGCACCACACAAAACCTTGGGCTTGATACCAGGAGGGTTAATTCAACTTTTACCATGCTTGTGACATTTTAGAATGGGAGCAAGGCCTGCAGGGCCTGCTTTCCCAGCATGGACAGTTGGAAGGCAAATGGAAGACATCTGCCTCAAGAGTGCAGTGAAAAACAGAATTGAATCTGGGAAGTTTTGGTGGGGTTTATGGTAATGGCTCATGTAGCTACTCTACATAACTAACACTCTTTTAAAATTACATTTCCATGTAAGGTTTTGAGTTACCACACCTCAGACATCAAGCTAGAATAAGTGATGCCCTCTTAATTGCAAATTATTGTTAAGGACCCTTATTCTGATATTTCGGAGATTTGGTTACAGCATGGCCTCACAGAATGAAGGAATCTTCTGTTACACTCATAGGAACCAAAATCCTTTTAGACACGTCAGTGCCACATGGAACCAATGGTCCACTGTGATACTGCAGATCCAAGGAGACCATTGTGACACTCTGGAACCTCTTGGAGCCCAGGGACCCTTGTGACATTGAGAAGCCTCATGGAATCAAAAGTACAGTGTGACAGAGAAAGGCTTCATGCAACCAGGAGTCCATTGTTACACTGTGGGACTCTGTGGAACCAAGGAGACCACAGTGACATTGTTGGCCCTCAAGGAACAATGGAGACTCTTCTGACACTTTGGGACCCACTGGAACCAAGGGGCCATTATAGCATGGCAGGGCCTCATGGAATCAAGGGGGCTACAGTGAACACTGTGGGTGTCCATGGGATGAAGGGTCCAATCTGACACCATGGAACCAAGGATACCATTGTGACACTATGGGGCCTCACGGAGGCAAGGAACCATTGTGACACTATGGAGTCTGGCAGACGAAGGGGCAGTTGTCACACTGTGTGGAGCCACTGAACCAAGGAGTCCATTGTGACAGGGCGCCATGGAACTAAGGATTCATGGAACAGTGCAGGAACCCCGGAAACAAAGGTCCATTGTGACATTGTGGGGCCTCATGCAATCCTGGAGGCCATGATGACACTCTGAGGCCTTGTTGAATCAAGGGGCTCTGCAGGGCCTCATGGAACCAAGGAGACCCTTCTGACATTGTGAGTCCCCAGGGAACCGAGGGCCCATTGTGATACTGTGGCACCAAGGAGCCCCCTGTGACACTGCAAGGCCTCATGAAAGCAAGGGACCATTGTGAGTCTTCAGGGCCCCATGGGAACAAGGGGCCAGCGTCACACTATGGTGCCCCATGAATCCAAGGGAACAGGTAACGGGTCTGGTTGGCTTGGCCTGTCTGCTCCGACTGACCTCAGAATATTGAGGGTCTCTTCTCATGTTCCCCTCAAACACTGGGGCTCTGGGCTTTCCTTTAAACGCAAAACAACTTTCCTTCTCATTCAAGCATTCATGGCCAATATGGGATTCCCCCTCTAAATTTCCTAATACTCAGGGATTGCTCCCAGACAAAAGCTGCCATTACCAACATCTGAGTGACCCTATCTTCCTGAGAGCTGGCTCTCACCTGCCTTCAAACACTGAGGCTCTGTGCTTTCCTTCCTGTGGAAAAGAACTGCTCCTCCTGCACAGGCACCCATGGCCAAAATTGGTACATCTCCTCAAAAATTCATATCGGTAAGGATTTCTCCCAGACAAAAACTGCCAGCACAGACAGCTCTGGCTGGCCTTGCCCCCTGGTGGTTGCCTCTAATCTGCCTTGATTCACTGGGGCTCTGCCCTTTCCTTCCTATGGAAAAGAACATCTCCAGGTGCCCATTTGGGATTTCAGCTTCAAAACTCCTATATCCAAAGATTGCTCCTTGATGAAACCTGACATTACATACAGCTATGGTTGGCCTTGGTCTCCTGGGAGCCAGCTCTCACCTGCCTTCCAAACACTGGGTCTCTCTGCTTTCCTTTCTATGAAAAAGAACCAGCCTTCTCCTCCAGGCAAAAAGGCTTGAAATTGGGATTGAACATTCAACATTTTGAAAATGAAAGGGTTGCTCCCAGAAAAACCTGCCAGGACAGACAGGCCTGGCTGGCCTTGGCTTCTGGTGACTGCAGTTCATCAGCCCCAGAAACACTGGTGGTTTCCTTCGTGTGGAGACCATAGTGACATTGTGGAGCCCCATGGATCCACGGACACGATTCTGACACTTTGAGGCCTTCTGAAATGACAAGGCCATTGTTGCACTGTGGAGATGCTGTGAATTCCAGGTATCATTGTGACACTGCAGGTTACCATGGATCCCAGTGGCCATTGTGACGTTGCAGGGCCTCATGGAACCAAGGGGATCATTGTGTGAAGCAGCAGGGCTTTGTGGAACCAAGAGGCCGTTGTTGCTGTACAGGGCCTCGTGGAACCAAAGGGCCATTCTGATCCTGCAGGGCACCGTGGATCCATGGAGAGGCATTGCAAGGCCCCATGGAATCATGGAGACCATGGTGACACTGCAGGGCCCCACAGAACCAAAGGGCCATTGTGACCCTGCTGGGCCTCATGGAAGCAAGGGGCCATTGTGACCCCAGAGAAGCAAAGGAGAACATTGTGACACTACAGGGCCTCATGGAACCAAGGGGAGATGGAACAAATCTGTGTAGTTTGGCCTCCCAGGTGTCACCTGACAGGTCCAGCTGATCTTGGAATGCTGAGGGCTGCCTCTCATCAGCACCTGGAACACTGGGGCTCTGTGCATTCCTTCCTATGGAAAAGAACCAACCGTCTATCCCGGTAGCCACAGTTAAAATTAATATTCTCCCTGAAAAATTCCCTGTATGCAAGGGTTCTCCCAGACAAAAGCTGCCAGGACAGAGAGCTCTGGCTGGCCTTGGCTTCTGGTGGTCACCTCTCATCTCAAGGGAGCCCTGAGGAAACTATTTGAAGAGATTTGACTATTGCTACATCAATGAGTCTCTCATCCTCTGAAAAACTCTGAAAACTCAGATACACTTCTGATCATATGTGCCTTTTTTTTTTCTCTCAATCTGTATTATACATGAAATACTATTTTCAGCTAAAAATATTCTTTCTATCCCTCTCCCAGTGTTCTCTGACACAAAACCTCCTCTACACATGGATCCAGGTCACCTGTATAAGCAAACACAATAAGGAATCCAGCAGGAATGATTTGTCTCTGCTCCCATCTGTCCCATCTCCTCTGGAGCTGGAGGCGCAGCCCCAGCACTTGGGAGGGCTCCAGGGGTCACAAGCTCAGCTCCCACACAGAGAACTTGCAGGCCCTGGGGTTCCCCTTTCAGCCTCAGTGTCCAGAGCCTTTCTGCAACCTTCCCCCTGGAGCTGCTGCTTCCCTGCAGCCCCGGCCATGGACAGCAGCAGACCCTGGTGTGTCCCGAGCAGCAGTGCCAGCTCAGGGCCCTGTGGGGAGCAGGGCCTGGGGCAGCAGGACAAACCAGCCCGGCCGGCCAGGACCTGCTCAGCTGGGAAAGGGATGTCCAGGGAGAAGAGCAAGAGAGTGTTTCTGTGCCTGCAGGGAGGAGTGCAGAGGGAGCTGCTGCTGCAGGCACCAGCTCTGGCCAGGCCCCTCTCTCCCCTGCCCAGGGCTGCTGTGCTGGCCTGGGGAGAGGGGCTGGCACTGAGTGGGCAGAGGCAGCCTGTGCTGGGCATCTCCTGGAGCCAGGAGCAGGAGTCCTGCACTGTCACTGAGCTCCACTTCCCCTGCCATGGGGAGCTGCAGCCCTGGGGCTGATGTGGAGGCTGACCTCCCTCTCTGCCCCTTGGCAGCTGCTGAGCCCTTCAAGGGGGCCAGGGCTGTGGGGTGAGTGTGGAGCATAGAATATGGACTCCACAATTAGAAAATTCTATAGCAGGTATGTTTCATTTCCAGCTGGGACACACACGGGGGGATATTTCCTCCAAACTGTGTGTGCTCCAGTGACTTTCTCTCACTTATTTATCTTTTGAAGTCTTACATATGCATTAAATTTCACAATACACCTATACATATTCATTACCTAGTTCCACCTAGCCTCGCTTCGTATTAAAATTAGCCAGGAGATCTTTCTGCAGCTGTGGAGTCCCCTCTGATGGTCGTGGGCCAGGCTCTTCTGATGAAGTAAGCAGTCTTCCTCCCCATGTCCCCTTCTTGACCCCTCCTTCTGGGCAGACACAGGAAGGATTTGGCTAGTTCCCAGGTCAGTTTGCCCTGGACAAACCACAAGCCTGGTTCTTGCCGACTCCTGATCCACAAAGTTCTGCTTTATTGATTTTTGGCAAAAATCTAGGTCCAGCTTTTTTTAAGTTTCAACATTATACATCTTACCTATATGACTTCTACCTAGTAACTACCCAGCAGCCAAGTTTAACATCTAATCTTCTATGTGTTCTCAGTACAAGCTGTTTTTTTACTTCTACAAAGTCACCAAAAGCTGCTTCTAAAATCCTCTATTTTCAAATTGTGGTGGTTTCAGGAAGATTTTGGGAGAAACCCTCCCATGGGGCTCCCCTCCCCTCCCCCAGCCGGTTTGGGAAAAGACTTCCTCAGAGAGAAGTGGAAAAACCCTGTTTATTAAACAGGCAAAGCATTCCCAGCACAATGCCCGATGACAAGAGCTTCGTGCCGCTTACGGAGGGATAACAAACTTAAAGAAAGGCTCCTCTTGAAGATAGTCATTGTGCTCCACCTCTCCATCTCCACTTGTTTCTGTCCCATCTGGGGTGGCAGTTGTTTCTGTCCCATCTGGGGACGTCAGTTGTCAGGACTCCTTTTCAGGAGTTTAAATTCCCCAGCATTCAGGTGGTTTTAGAGTCCTGGCCCTCTGCAAAGCTCTGTGCCAAACGCAGGAAAAGACGGAGTCTTCAAGGTTACATGCTTCTTTTATTAGTTCTTATCTTACAATTTTCTCAGTGTCCAAAAGATGTTTGCCGTGGCTCGGACACCTGGTGACTCCCCCTGTCTCTGGGCTGTCCTTATCTTTTATACTAATTGCTACGTATTCTTTATTTACTATTTATTACCAATGTCTATCACTATTACTAAAAAGGTCATTGCTACTCTGACCCAATCCTCACTGACTACTTTGTGCCAATGGCACTGCAGAAATGGAGTGAGGGAACAAGAAGGAAGAAGAAAGAGACAACGCCCTAAATTCTCCATCTTGCCCCATTCACTTCAATGCGAAAAATCCAAAACCCACAGTTTTTTCACCCCGTGATATACTAAACTACTATTTTTCACACTCTTGTGGCTTGCAATGCTTCCTGCAGTGCAAGAAGCCTCTCCCATGGACTGAGATCAAATCCAGTGTCTCTCTGAGCTCTGGGCTCTGGGCTGGGGTCCCAGACCCTCCCTGACCCTCCAGGGCAACCAAAGGAATGCCCTGGATTCCAACATCCACTGACATTGGAAGGGGATGTGCAGGGCTGGTCTTGGTGGGGTGGGTCCCCCGTGGAGGCCCCCGGTGCTTCCCCAGGTCCTTAGTCCGGAGAGGTTGGAACAGTTCCTAGGAGAGGGCAAAAAAGAAAAAAAGGAAGGAAAAAAAGGGGGAAAAAAAAAAAAAAAAGGCAAAAAGCTTCAGCTATTCTACAGCGTCTGACTACAAGCACTCTAACTACGCTAGCACTAAACTAACTAACTGCCATCGAAAAAAAACAACAGAGCTTCTTTTGTCTTGCAGTGTTCCAACTCCCCCGCTTCAAGGTCACTCCAAGGAGCAGAGTTTTCCTGGGGAAAAAAACAAACCGTGCTTCCCTCCCCTCTGCACCCAATAGATGATTGGGGGATACACAGTCACCCTAGGACACAAATCCATAAACATCCCCCATATCAAGTGCCCCATTTTTCTTTCTAAATATTGCAAATTCTTTTGCTTCTTATGATACTTATCATATTCTCTATGACTATCCTTAACTAATTAATCAAACCATACAATAAACCTAATGGCAATCCTTCTTAATAATTTCAAGACCATCCAAAAAGTACGTTCCACCAGTGATGAGATGTGTCTTTCTCTATTCTCCTAAAGACTTTTAGTATAGTCTTTGTGTCATGGTGTATTGTAATCAGGGTTCTTCAGCTAAGGCCAAATTCATCCCTATGGGCACAGACAATACATCTTATTCCCCTCACATATAAACCCCGGTTGTTTTCTTGTGGGGCATCACTCTACATTAAAAAACAAACATTTGTTACACTACATTTGTTACAGGGTCATAAGTGAAATTAACCAAAACCCACCAAAATTGAAGTTCCCTCTCTAGGTCAAATAAATTTTGAAATTTCAGTGGGAAAGGTGCCTTCTCTTCCTTCTCTAATAATTGAGGGAGACACTTCCTACATCTACAACTGCACTTGAATGGAACTGAGAGATAAAAACATTTCCAGTGGCTGTTTCCAAAGGATTTGCTAACAGTTTATGACCTTGCTCTTGGATGTTCTCTCATTCTGATAATATTTTAAACAGTTTCCAGTGGGTAGTACCTTAGGTTTACTGTAACTTAACTATGTCATTACCACTTGCAGCCAATCTATTCATTAAGACTTTTGAATCCAGTGTGTTCAAACCCCCCAGTCCTGTTCCCAGCATTCCTGTGAAATCTCTTTCCTGCTTGAATGTATAAGGTGCACACTTCTGTAGTGGAATGTTTACCTGCCTTGCCATCTGTGCTCACTTCAGGGACCATTCTGAACTGAGCAATAGCCTTTGCATCTCTGTCTTTTTTAATAGCACCTGGTCCTATCTTGGTGACTAAAGGTTTGGACAAGTGTATTTGGAGGTGTGGTGGTGCTTTCTAATGTTTGTGTTGGAGTTGTCCTGCTTCTGAGGACAACTGTCCTATCAGTCTGCAGGTTTGACATTGGTTGTAATAATGATCATAAAAGCCAGTGTTCTTGACCACAATGTACTCATTTTGCTTGGGTAACTTTTAGTTTCAATTCATTATCACCTGGTGTTGCCTTCCAAGGAGTCTCTGGAGCCTTCTTTACTCGAGTGTGATGGATCCAAGTACTCTGCTCCTTGATCTTAATCACAGTGAATGTGGTGAGAAGCACCTGGAATGGTCTCTCCCACTGTGGTTTCAGGGTCTTCTCTGCATGAGAATTAACATCTACATAATCTCCAGGATGTATGTCATGCACTGGCCCATCCAACCCTCTGCTTTGAGTTGCAGCCACATGTTTTTCAACGTTTCTGAGTTGCTCACTCAAGGCCACCAGGTAGGTGGTCAGTGATTCCTCCCCAGTCTGTGAGGATATTCCTTTCTGTACCCTATATGGCCTTCCATAGAGCATTTCAAAAGGACTGAACTTTTCTTTTGTTCTGGGTTTAGTCTGACTTCTCAGCAATGCCAGTGGGAAAGATTGAAGCCAGGATAAATAATCCCTAGCTACACTATTTTTGAAATAAAATGTGGTCCTCTCTCTGAGGATACTGTTACCTCTCGAGCTTTAGCAGTCCTTGTGGGGAAAGCTTCTGGCCACCCTGAAAAGGTATCGGTTTGTACCAAAAAATATCGATACCCCCCTTTTCTTGGAAGTTCTGAAAAGTCAAATTTTCACTGCTTCCTGGGCCCATGACCTTTTCCAATTTGGCCAAGTTTTGGGCTGAGAGTATTCTTGGGTTTAGTCTGGAGGCAAAAATCACAATGTCGAGTCACTTGGGCAGTGGTAATCTTTTCAGTTAAATAGTTATGCCAGGCATCAATTCCCCAATGTGTTTTCTAATGTTCCTCCCTTGCTGGTGACCACAGTAAATGGGAGAGGATAGCTAGCTTCCCTTCTGCTGCTACAGCCCATCCCTCCTGGTTATATGTTCACCCTTGGCCCTTAATTACTTTTCTGTCTTCTTTATTATATGCTGGCTTACCTTTGGGGGAAATCCAACCATCTGGAATCAAGGCTCCTTCTACTGTTATCTCAGCTCTTGCTGCTTCTTTTGCCTCTCTGTCTGCCAGCTCATTTCCTTTCTCCGGTTCTGAGCTCACCTTCTGGTGTGCCTTAGTGTGCATGATTGAAACTTTCTCAGGCATCTGGACTGCTTCCAATACTCGCATTATCTCTTGTGCATGTGTGATGTTCTTCCCCTGCAAATTCAACAGTTCCTTTTCCTTTTACTTGGCTCCATGGGCATGTACAAGCCCAAATGAATATCTTGAGTCTATATTGATGTTTATTCTCTTTTTCTTTACTAATTCCAAGGCATGGGTTGAAACAATTATCTTGGCCTTTTGCGCAGAGCTACCTGCTGCTGAGGGTCCAAATTCAAAAGCCTTTCTGCAGGTGGTAACAGCATACCCAGCATGTCACTTTCCACTGACAATGTAAATAACTGCTCCCATCAGTGACCCAGGTTTCTGCATCATCCAAAGGGGTGTCCTTCAAATCTGGGCAGCTAGAGCAAGTGGCTTTGATAGTCTGCAGGCAGTCATGATGTGCCGGCTCCCCTTGATTTCCGCTGAGAAAAGATGTTGGGCTGACAATGTTAGTTACGACTGTCTCTACATTATCTTACTCTATCATGACAGCTTGGTATTTCAGGAACTGCTGTGGGGAAATGCTGGAGTCCTAGAAGCTTAGAGTTTGGGGGTTTAGTGTATAGTAGTGAATGTGAGTCAAGCTGGAGGATTTTGGGTGTTGTCTTTGTCCTTCTTCACCTTCTTCTTCCTTTTTGTTCACAAATTTGGATGGTTTTCTGTAATCAGGTGAAAGAAATCCACATTGTGGGTTTTCAGTGATAATAACTGGATTAGGAGCATAAATAATATAGATGTCAACTGTTTATGGGATAATTGGGACTTAAATAGCCTTGAATAGACACCATTTTAGCTCACGTTCTCGAGTCGTTAGAGAGAGCTCACATCTCGTGTGTTTGTAATAAATAAGGATAATAAATTTCAGAGTGTGACTTGAAAAAATTCATCTGAGTTTTATTCACTCTGACCTTGGAGCAGGAAAGAGCCAGGCAATCCCACAGGGAAAGCCAGTGGCCACCCTTTACTTCCAACACTGCGGACACTGTGTGAGACACTAGCACAATCATTTTCTGGCCCAAGGTGAACTTGTGTGCTTCTTGGATGTTCAGCACCACAGCTGTGACAGCTCTAAGACAACCTGGCTGTCCTTTGGCTGCTGCACCCAGCTGCTTAGAAAAGTAAGCAACTGCCCTTCGATATGGGCCCAGGTCCTGTGCCAGTATTCCCAGGGCAATCCCCTGTTTCTATGGGAAAAGAGAAAGAGTGGTTTACTCATGTCTGGAAGTTCCAGAGCTGGAGCTGACATGAGAGCTTCCTTTAGTTGCTCAAAGGCCAGTGTGGCTTCCTTTGTCCACTGTAGGTCTTTGTTTCAGTTTGCAGTGAGCACATACAGAGGTTTCACAAATAGTCTGTAATTGTAGATCCATAATCTGCACCACCCCATCATTCCCCAAAAGGTTCTTCATTCCTTTATCATGTGGGGTTTTGGGGATTGGCATATTACATCTGTGCACTCTTTTTCCAAAGTCTGTTGTCCAGCACTGACCTCATAACCCAGGTAAATCACCTTCTTCTGCTTTACCACTTGAGCCTTTTTCTTTCATACTCTGTACCCCTGAAGCCCCAGGAAATTTAAAATGTTTACTGTCCAGGCCACACACTCCTCTTCCGTCGGAGTAGCTATTAAGATGTCATCTACATACTGCAACAATTTCCCTTCTCCTGGTGCTGCTTCCCAGGATTCTAAGTGTTTTGCAAGTTGTTCTCTGGACAAGGTGGGTGAATTTTTGAACCTCTGCAGAAGCACTGTCCATGTGAGCTGAGTTTTCCCATCCAAATGCAAAAATTTTCTGTCTGGCTTCATGGAGAGGGCAGCAAAAGAAGGTATCCTTTAACTCTAGAACGGTAAACCAAGTTAACTCTGATGTTAAACACGTTAACAAGGTGTATGGCTTTGTCACTATGGGGTAAAGATCCTCAGTTATCCTGTTGACAGCTCAGAAATCCTGTACGACTCGATATGACTGATCAGCTTTTTGGAGAAGTAGGAATGTTGAAATTGGACTGACACTCCTTTAGCAACCCCAACTGTAAGAAGTTTTCAATTATCAGGTTAATTCTTTCCCTATTCTCTTTTCCATGGGGATACTCTTTGATTCTAACGAGTTGTTTCCCATCCTTAGGTTTGAATTGTATTGGGGGTGCATTTTTTGCTCTCCCATACTCTAGGCCACATGTTTTTGTTAATTTAATTCCAATGTAATTTCCCAAATTTTAAATAAATGGTTGCTTATAATTTTTCTTATAAATCTCTCCTTAGGAGTGACTCTGGGGAGTTAGGCATGTATAAAAACTTATGGATGCCCCGTGGTTTTTCATATTTATATTTTAAAGGCTTTCAAAAATGTGCTACTTTAGACTGGCCAGTTGCCCCCTTGTCCTAGGGTGACGTTATGATGCTTGTATCCCCAGTCTTCTGTTCTGTTTGTGTTGGATATTGTGTTCTGTGCCTTTAAGCCTGGTTCTGAGAGCAAGGCAGGGAGACAGAGAAGGGCCAAGTTTGTTTTCAGAAACTGCACTCACTCCTCTGCATTCCGGCTGCTGGACTGTGATCATCTGAAGCATGGACAGACAGCGGGACAGAGATCTCCTGTGCTTTTAGTTAGTTTTAGCTAGCTTTAGAGGCGGAGAAGCTCCCTGGACTGCTTTTTCCTTTTTCTTGGGACTGTTTAAACCTGCTCTGGGCTGAAAAACCCAGAAGAGCACCAGGAGCTCAGCACCTTCGCCCCACCAGGGCCCAGGATGGCATTTTCCAGCATCAGAGGGACTGATAAGAGATGAAGTAAACAGATCTACAACCCATGGCAAGGACTTTCCCCAATTTTGCCTCTCTCTTCAGAGTGGTGAGAGTTTTATTGTTTCATAATATTAATTCTTTCTGCTTATGGGCACTTTGTTAAATAAATAGATTTTTCCTCTTTTCTCTAAGGAGATTTTTTCCCTGACCAACTGGGGCTGGGGCAGTTTGGGTTTGCTTCCCAGAGGGACCCTATTCCGAGATTCCCTCCCAAATTTGCCCTAAACCAGGACACCCCTCCACTATAACATTGTCATTCCCCACTGGCCATAAAGCTTTATTTAAAACTGAATATGTTGATCTCGTAGCCACCATGAGTTTCACCTTCTCCTCCTCTTTTCCCAGCTTCATTTTTATAACCAGTGGATCTGCAGGGGTGGAATCCCCCAGTTTCAGGTACTAAATGTGACTTTCCACACACAAACTTTAAGATCTCGGGTTCCAACTCCACATGTCTAAGGTGCTGTTCTTGCTCACACCCAAGCACATACACTCTGTTGCCTTGCAAAAAAATAATACCGACACCTTGTACAAATCTTACACTATATTAACACCCACACAGGATGCCACTCTCTCAACGAGCTAATTGTCGTGAAATTTCCACAAAAACCAGTTATCCAGTTCCTCTCTCTTGGAAGATCCAGATCCTCTACTGCAGGTTGCTCCCAGTCCAAGGCTACCAGCCTTCCTGCAGAGGTCTTATACACCCCTTCTAATAAAACCTGTTCATGTATTTTGGTTTTTAGCCAGCAACATGCTCAATTCACGTACTCCCACAGGTCAAGTCCAAACCACTGAGGGAGAAGAGTTCTCTCCACTCATCTAGCCACGGTTAAAACACGCAATAAAACACACAGTAATCACCACACACACAGGCACAGCACGCTCAGACACTGCACACTCTCCTGTGCTCCCACTCTCTATTCCCACGCTTTGCCTGTCTCTGGCTGTTCTGGTCACCCAGGGAAGGAAACGCAGATCGGGGCTCTGCACTCACTCTGTGTCTGCTGGCACATCTCACTCACACAATCAAATATTCAAACTTAGCAATCACACAATCACACAAATACAGGAACAGTAACTCAATTGCTGTTATAGTTGGTGTCACAAGAGGGAAGTGTGTCCACACTAATGAACACAGCTATTGAAAAAACTCCAGAATTCCTTTCAAAAGGCACTGCATCAAAACCACATATCCCACACAGCATATATCACTGGCTTTTCATCCCACATAAATCACCTTACATAAATCATCTTACAGAAGACCTTTTTCTAATCACTATTAACAAAATCTTACAATGAACACCATTAGTATGGGACGTTTATGGAATAGCAACTAAATAATAAATAATATTGATAATACCTTGGTTTATGCTCAGATTACCCCGACATCTGCCAGTGGCCACCCAGTGTGGTCACCAGAAATCCTCTTTTTCCTTATTTCCGAAATTACTATACCAGATGTCTCTGACTGATACTGAACCTTGTGCAGACGTTTCCAGCTTATAGATTTGCCTTGGGTGCCACCCTTAAAAGTCAATTAAATATACCTTCTCTGACACGTGGAAGGTCCTTGTTTATTCCCTGCAGGAGCGGCCAGGGAGCAGAGTCCCCTCTGGAAAAGATCTCAGGTGCGCCTTGGAGTGTCCACCCAGACGGGAGCTTCTGCAGCCAGACAAAGAAGTCCCTTCGTGGTCACCAAGTGAAGGATAGAATAGGAACTTTACAATCAGAAAATTCTAAAGCAGGTATGTTTTAATTCCAGCTGGGACACACAGGGGGATATTTTCTCCAAACCATGCTTGCCCTGGTGACTTTCTCTCACTTATTTATCTTTTGAGGTATTATGCATCTGAAGTATATGCATTAAATTTCACAATACACCTATACATATTCATTACCTAGCTCTGCCTAGCCTTGCTTCGTATTAAAATTATCTAGAAGATCTTTCTGCAGCTGCAGAATCCCCTCTGGTGGTCATGGGTTGGCATCTTCTGATGAAGTAACTAGTCTTCGTCCCAATATCCTCCTCTTGACCCCTCCTTCTGGGCAGGCACAGGAAGCATTTGGCTAGTTCCCAGGTCAGTTGGTCCTGGCCAAACCATGAGCCTGGTTCTTGCTGGCTCCCAAGCCACAAAGTTCTGCTTTATTGATTTTTGACAAATACCAAAATCCTGCTTTGCTAAGTTTCAACATTTTATGTCTTACCTATTGGACTTTGACCTAATAACTACCTAGCAATAAAGTTTATTAGCTAATCTTCTCTGTGTTCTCAGTACAACCTGGTTTTTTACTTCTACAAAATCACCAAAAGCTGCTGCTAAAATCTTGCATTTTCATATCCATTAACGTCCCCCATATCAAGTGCACACAATGCTGGAGCAGCCCAGAGAGAGCTTTGCCATGGGGCTCACCCTGAATGTGCTGCTGGGCTGGGCTGGGGTTAGGGCAGGGGAGGTGGGCAGAGCTGGACAGAAGCTGGGTGAGACTGGGAAATTCCCAGGAGATAAAACCCACCCATGTCAGCTGAGCTGTGTGACTCTGCAGGGCCAGGACACATTCCAGCAGGTTTGTGGGGCTGTGCCAGTCCCCTGGCAGGGATCTCACACAGGCAGGTGCAGCGCTGAGGAGTTTGGTCTGTGGCCTTGGTGGCATGGTCAGTCTGAGAAGGTGCCCCAGGGCTTTGACTATCCCCCCAGCTGCTTCCAGCAGCCTCTTTCAGACCTGGGAACTCAGCCTAGTTTATTGGTCTATTTGTTCAGTGGTTATCTTCTTCCTCCTGATGATTTCAGCCACCCTGTCCCAGGCTCCCTCCTCACCCAGCCCTTGGCAGACTCCAGGGCAGGGCAATCTGTGAACCCTGCCATGGGATGTGCGTGTTGGAACTCGACATTGAGGTCTGGTGTGGACACTCTGGTGGGGAATATTTGCCCACCCAAAACACACCCTGTGCTGTCCCGTGTCTGATGAGGGGAATGTGGGGCCTCTGCTGGGCAGGGGGGCTGTGCTGCCTCAGGGATAAATGACAGGGATGAACCACAACACAACCACCAGGAGGTGGAAGTGAGGACAAGCTACGGAGAAGAAATTCAGAAATGTGACCTGAGGGTGTGTTCATGTGTTTAGGAAAGCCAAAGCTCAGCTGGAGCTGATGGAGGCTGCAGGCAACATCCAGATCAAAGTTAATTCAGTCGCTGTGTTTGCAGTAAATCCTTGCAAAAGGAACATGTCAGCCTGCTGCTATATGAGGTAATGGAGGGGCAAATCTAGGATCATGGAATGGCCTGGGTTGGAATCCTAAAGATCATCCAGTTCCAATCTCCTGCCATGGGTAGGGACACCTTCCACCGGACCAGATTGCTCCATGCAACCTGGCCTTGAACACCTCCAGAGGTGGGGAGTCTGCAGCTTCTCTGGGTAACCTGTGCCAAGGACTCACCACTCTAACTGGGAAGAATTTCTTCCCAATATCCCATCTATACCTGCCCTCCTTCTCCTCATGGCCATTCCCCCTTGTCCGGTCACTCCAGGCCTTTGTCCAAAGTCCCTCTGCAGCTCTCTCAAAGCCCCTTTAGGTGCTGGAATGGGCTCTAATGTCTCCCTGGAGCCTTCTCACAGCCAGGCTGAACAGCTGCAGCTCTCTCAGCCTGGCTCCAGAGCAGAGGTGTTCCAGCCCTGCAAATGTCCATGGTGACACTGCAGGGCTTCCTGTAACCAAGGGTGCATTGTCACACTGTGGAACCAAGGAGACCCTTGTGACACTTTAGGGCCTCAAGGAACCAAGCAACCATTTGAACACTGCAGAACCAAGGAGACCATTGTAACACTGAGGGGCCTTGTGGAATCATGGAATCCATTGTACCCCCAAGGGGCCTCATGGAACCAAATGTCCTTTGGGATACTGCAAACCAAGGGGCCATTGTGACACTTCAGGGCCTTATCGAGACAAGTAGAGCATTGTGGCACTGCAAGGGCTTGTGGAATCAGGGAACCGTTGTGACACAGGGGAGTCCAATGGAACCAAGGGGTCCATGGTGACATTGAGGGGTCTCAAGGAACCAAGAGGCCATTATGACACTTCAGGGGCTCGTGAAAGCAGGGGGATCCTTGTGGCACTGTGGGGTCTTGTATAACCAAGGGCCAGTGTGGCACTGCAGGGCCTCATGGAACCAAGGGCCATTTTAAAACTGCAGAGCCAAGTAGGGCATAGGGACACTGTGGGGTCTGATTGAACTGATGAGAATAACGTGACACAGTGAGACCCTATGGAAACAAGGATCCATTGTGACACTTTGGGGTCTCATGTAACCAGGAGTCCAAATGTGACACTGCAGAGCCAAGGAGATCTTTATGACACTGGCAGGGCCCGATGGAACCAAGGGGCCATTTTGACACTGCAGGGCCCCATGGAAGTGAGGATCCATTGTGACACTGCTACCAAAAATGAGGAAAAAAACCCAAACAAACAAAAAAATTGCTTAACACCAAGGGATCAGGAAAAAGCAGCATTCTTTATTCAGCCAGATGCACAAGGGGGAATTGCTCCTTCCAAAGGTGTGCATGCTGAGTACAGGAAAGTTTCTGCTTACAGACTGTATTTTACAAACATATTCAGTGATTTTAACAGTATAAGCATATATAGATAATAATTTCCCTGAAATCATTAACAAATTTTCTCTCCCCTTCACAGATATATTCTCTTTCCTGGGGGTCTCTTTGGTGCTCCCTGGTAGTTGGTGATGCCACAGTCACACCTGACAGCATGGTGGACTCTTAAAACTTGGCACAACTGGAGCTGGTCATTTTCCAATTCTCCTTCTTACACAATGGGCATCGTGCAGTTCCATGGGCCTGTGGGTTTTGAAGAACAAGCATTGTGTGTGCTCACCAGGTGGAGATGGTTTTACATCTGTTAACATCCCCTTTGAGGCATGTGAAATTTGTCTTCTCTCCAAGCCTTCCTAAGCCTCACATCAGTGCCTGCTGGAATTCAATCTCCCTCCCCATCCCACAGCAGCCCTGCCTTTCCCTCCTCCAACCTTTGTCTCCAAGACAGCCATGGAGGCTCTTTGGCTCTGAATTTTCCTGCAGCCACCAATGTAGAAATTGCTCCTCTGCTGTGGACTGCAGGACGGTATGGATGAATGTAGAAGAGAGATCTCTGAAGTTGGGTTTTAGAAGATGAGGTTTATTGTAAAAGATATGAGGCCTTGCTCTGAGCTGCCAGGTGCAGCTCGTGGCAAGGCCGAGGGAGGTGGGAGAAGGGAGAGGTAGGGAGAGGAAATTCCAAGAGAGGAAAGTCCTCGGGGAAGGGTGCCAGGCAAAGAGGAGAGAGCAAAGAGACCAACCCACCCTTGAAGCCCCCTGATAAGGGGTCTCGAGGTGGGCTGGAACAGGACTTGTGCCAATGGGGTAACAGATACCTGATACTTCAGGGGAGGGTTACAGGTGTGGGATGAACCATACATTGGAGGTGAGACAGAAGATTCCATTTGACCTCTGGGTCTGGCTGCAGGTAACCTTCAGATGGTCACATAACTCTTTTCCCAGACATCCAGTATCTAACACATCTCAAACATCAAAACTTACATTCAATTCTATCTCACTTACAGGTTTCACATTTTCAGAATCTAAGCAATCATATTTATAGGGTTTTCTGGCTTCATCCTCCCCAACACACCAAGGGCAGCTGAGCTCTGCCCTTCCCACAGTCAGCCCTGCCCAGCCCAGGCAATGCCCAGCAATTCCCTGTGTGTGCCTGGCCTTGCTGTCAGCCCCGGCATCGGCTGCGTGGCCCCTTTGTGCCGCGCTGGCCCAGCCATGGTGCCACAGCCCCTGTGCAGGCCCAGGGCAGGACAGGAGCATTGCGGGTGGGAACGGCCCCTGTGCCGTGGTGCCCACAGCAGCCTTGGGGCTCTGTGCCCCATGGCCTCCCTGCTGGGCAGCCTCTGCCAGCTCCTGCACAGCCCGTGGCCCCTGTGGGGCTGCACAGACAGCCCTGCCCCGGGCTCTGCCGCGCTCTGGGCCAGCAGAGAGGCCGGGCAGGGCTGGCCATGGCCGGGAACAGGCCCTGAGCCCCGCAGGAGGATGGAGCTGGGGCACAGCCAAACTGCCCTGCAAACCTGGGCTGAGCAGCCAGGGCTGGCAATGGCTGGGGACAGAGGCTGGGAGTGACAAATGTCCTGGGCCCCCTTCCTACCCTGTCCATGCCACCAAGGGCACAGAGCAGCCTCCTCTCTGGGGCACTTGCCTGTTTTCAATACCCTCCACAGGCGCTGGCCCCGCCCCACAAGGCCTGGGATGAGTCCTGCCCCTGCATGCTCACACCGGCTGAGATGGACACTGATGGTTTCTGTGCCAGGCTCTCTCAGCCCAGCCCAGCTCCCTCCAAGCTCTGCCAGCTGCCCTGAGCTCTCTGCAGCACCAAGGGCCTCTCCCCAGCACAGCTCAGCCGGCTCTGGCCCCACAGCTCTGCTCAGGGCAGGCTGCTCTGGGCAGGGGCCCCACGGCCTCAGCCCCTCGGAAGGGCACAGCAGCAGCTGCAGCTCAGAGAGGGCTCAGCCCCAGCCATGGGGGAAGGTGCCTGGCCAAGGGAAAAGGAGGCTCCCTGGGTGCCCTGCTCTCCTCTCCAGGACATCCTGAGAGCTCTGCAGCCCCTGCTGCCATCCCATCTGCCCAGGCCAGCACAACAGCCCCGGCCTTGTGGCCCTCAGGAGCTGTTCCTGCTCCAGGCCCAGGGCCCATCCCAAAGCTGGGGCAGCCAGAATGCTGTGCCCATTTCTGTTCATTTCTGAGATGACGAAGATGGATCCTCAGCCACTTAGAAGTTGCTGATGAATTTTACTTTTTCAGAGGCCTCTTCTTCCTTGAGTTCTTCAGTTGAGGAATTCATTGACAAAAACTCATTAACATTTGTTGAAACGACTCAAACATGACAAGCCCCTGGGAATAACTGAGGTTTTAAATTCTTCTCTGGTTAATTAGAAATATTTCAGAAGTGTATTTAAAGTGAATATACTATATTAAAAACAATGAAGTAATAATTGCTTGGTCCTGTTTAGTTTTGTCCTGTTTACAGATTGATATCAGCAATCTCCAGTTAATATTGATTCCTAGCACCTCCTAGTGCAATCTGAATAGATCTGAAAATCCAGACCCTTCATGGCTGACAATCAATCACGCTTTGTCCCTACCCCCACTCCACCATTTCTCTCATCCAGTCCCTGGGACTCAGAGCAGCTGAGGAAAGTTTCTCTTCATTGCCAACAAGCAAACAAAAGTTGAACATGTTGCTATTTCACACCCATCAGAGTTTTTCCCTTCCCTTTTTGTGCAATGTCCCAGCTGCATGTCCATCCCCCATCCACCATCCACAAGGGATTTCTGTGCAACACCAGTATTCAGCAAAGGTGATACTCAGATAGATATGAACAATCAAGGTGCTGTATCAGGATGCTCTGCCTGGACTGGAGGTCAAAACAGCTCCAACAGTGCCCTGTTTGCAAAGGTGCCAGTCATGGATCAAGAATGCGTTCAGGCTGCTTTTGGTGTTGAGGAAACGTTGAAACCAGCCTGATCCATTTTATCTCCTCCAGTCCTGGCTGAAGCTCCTCTCCTGCCTCTTCCATCCAGTGTCTTTTGTCTCCCACCAGGCCACCGGTGAAGAGCCTGGCTCTGTGTTCTCCATCACCTCCTCAGTGGCACTGCCAGGCTGGCATGAGGAGCCCCTCAGCCTTCCCTGCTCCAGGTGGACAAGCCCAGCTCCCTCAGCCTCTGCTCACAACCAAAGGGCTCCAGCCCCACCTTGGGGCCCTTCCCTAACCCTGCTGCAGCTGCCAGACATCTTTCCTGCCCTGGGGAACCCAAGCCAAGCCACAGTGACCTGGATCATGCACGTCCTTGATGTCCTGGTCACACAGCCCAGCCCCTTGTCCCTGTGTCAGGTTCTGGGGGTTGATGTGCAGAAGATCCACTTCTCCAGCCACTACTGTATGTTCTGCCATGCTATAATGGACCCTTGGTTCCAGTGGTTTCCAAATTGTCAGAAGAGTCTCCATTGTTCCATCAGGCCCCACAATGTCACTGTGGTCCCCTTGGTTCCACAGGGCTCCACAGTGTAACAATGATTCTTGGTTCCATGAGGTTCCTCAGTCACAATGGGCTCCTTGGATCCTCAGTGTCACAATGGCCCCTTGGTTCCATGGGGCCACACACATTAATAATGCACCCTTGGTTCCCAGAGGTTTCTCATTGTCACAGTGGAACTGCAGTATCACAGGGAACCATTGCTTCAATGTGGCCCCAAAGTGCCAAATGGATTCCAGTTCCATGAGGTTCTGCTGTGTCCAAATGGACCCTTTGTTCCATGAGTCTGCACAGTGTCAGAGGAGACTCCTTGTTCTGTGAGGCCTTGTCATCACCAAATATCCGAAATATCAGAATAAGAGTCAACAGTAATTTCATATTTAGGAGGGTATCCTTGATTCAGGCCTCAGGTCTAGTGAGGGGTAGCTCCTAACCTTATATGAACATGTGATTCTACCAGGGTGTTGCTTACAGTCACACAATGAGTATTTATAGTTACACATTTCCATAAAAGCCACTTGAACTTCCCAGATTCACTCCTTGTTTTTTCTATCACTACACTCTCGAGCCAGATGTCTTCTTTTTGTCTTCCAACCATCCTCACATGAAAAGCAGCCTGTTCATGTGACTTGTTTCTCGGCTAAAACTTCACAGGCAGGGTAGAAATGGAATTACCCTTTTGGTATCAAGCCCAAAGCTTTGCAGAGGCAGGCAGGAAGAGTGTCCCAGGGAGAGCCCTGAGCACAGGACAGGATCTTCTTTGCCAAGGGTTGGGGCTCAGGCCTGGTGACACTTTCTCCATCAGGTTCCTCTGTGAGACCCATTAAAACTTCAAGAAACTTTGGAGTTTCCATTTAACTTGGAGTTCTTGAGAAGTTTTTTGAACACACACTCAGTGACTGAGTTGAAAGTAAACAACATCAAATCCACAGGAGGATCATTAAACTTCTGGTGCTGTTGCTGTGCTGCTGAGCTGGGCCAGGCTCCTGGCACAGAGGCAGCTCATGGCAACCAAGAAAAGTTTCAAAAAGACAATTATCTGGAGGAGAAATCCTCCTTACTGTGGTATTTGAAATGTAGACTCAGAGAAAGTTTACAGTGGCATAACAACCTTTTCTGTTCCTTTCTCATTAATTGTTAACTCTCTCTTCTTTGTTTGCTTTGCTTTTAACAGTATAGAACATCAGTCTCCTATATGAAATACTAGCTTTTGCACTTATGCCTATTGATATCTATGCCTATGGAATATTAACTTTTGAACAGAATACATGTTTCAACAGTAAATAAACACATTGAACTGAATAATAGAGCTAATCTCTCTCTAGCTCCCGCTGCTGCTTTAGGAAATTTTCTTCTTCCTTTTTCAATTTTTGTCGCTTTCTTCTTCTGCAATTTCAGTTCTTCTGTAGGCTGAAGCAACATCTCTGCTTGTTGTTTCTCTCCCTCTTGATCTTTTCAGTGCTCCTCCTCGTGTAGTTCTAAACTCATTTTCATGATGTTTCTTCTCTTTGAGTACGGTCACCTCCTTTTTTGATTTTTTTTGTATTAGTTTTTAGCTTTTCTTACATTCCTTTTCTGCAGCTCCAACTCAGGCTCTCAGCCGCTGCTTCCAGCTACGCCGTGCTGCCGTGAACACTGGCACGTGCTGCCCCAGGATCCCACAAACTGCAGCCGTAACTTGGAGTCGGTGTCTCATGAGTCATCTGGACTCTTGGGCTCCCAGGTCTGCCTACACTGCTCTTAGGCTCTTCAGGTCCACCTGGCTGCAACTCATCTGGATTGTTAGCCTCTCAGGTCTGCCTGTTTTGCTCTCAGGTCCACCTTTTTGGCTCTTCAGGCTCTTCATCCACCTGGCTCAGTTCAGCTGGGCTCCACTGTCTCACTGCTCTTAGGCCTGTAGTCATCTCCCACAGTCACGTTGGGGTCACCATTCATTGTGACCTGGTCCTCATAGAGGGCACCAGTTGACTGTGGAGCAGGTGTCTGTCCTGTATTATCTAAAAACTCTCTTAATTTTCTCTCTGTAGCCTATCCACAGGCAGCTCCACACAGCCTTCTGACTCCTCTCTTCCTCCTGCAGGACTGGCTAACTCTTTCCTGTCCCTCACATGAGCACCAGACCCTCTCTGTCCCTCACACACCTGCTTGACCCTGCTTCACACAACACAGCCTGCAGACTCCAACTAACACTTGACCAGCTCACCCACTGTGTTATAACACTCATTCTCATTGGACATAGCTGTGATCTATTAAGGGCAAGGCTGTTCCCACTCTTGAGAATTAGTACAGCTGCAATTTATCAGGAGTGAGATTGCCTTCAGCACTATCTCTATTCTCTTTACAATCCATCCTCCCACACCAAGGAGAATCTGTGTACAGTACAGAACCTCATGGAACCAAGGGGCCATTGTTCCACTGCAGGGCCTTGTATAACCAAGGGGTCATTGTAGCACAGCAGGGCCTCATGGAATCAAGGGGATCATAGTGACACTGTGGGGTGCCATGAGACCACAGGGACATTCTGACTGTGGAACCCAGGAAACCATTGTGAACCGGTGGGGGAACCCGCTGAGACTATTGTGACACTTCAAGGCTTTGTGACACCAAAGGGCCCCTGTGGAACTGCAGGGCCACAGGGAACCAATGAGACCATTGTGACATTGCACAGCCTCATGGCAGCAATGAGACCATTCTGGAACTCTGAGTCCCCATGGAACCAAGGGGCCATTGTGTCATCACAGGGCCTCATAGAACCAAGGCAACCATTGTGACACTGCCAGGTCTCATGGATTAAGGGGCCATTGTGACACTGTGGATCCAAGGAGATCACTGTGATATTTCTGGGCCTCATGGAAACAAAGACCTATTTCGATACTATGGGGATTCATGGAACCAATGGACAATTGTGATGCTGCAGGGCCCCAGCACAGAGCAGGTCTGGTTGGCTTGGCCTCCTGGGGGCTGCCTGACTGGTCCAACTGACCTTGGCATGTTGAGGGCTGTCCTCATCTCTCTCTGAAGCCCTAGAGTTCCATGCTTTCCTTCCTGTGGGAAAGAACTGTCCTCCTCCACCTGCCCATGGCCAAAGTTGCGATTCTGCCTCCAAATTTGATTATATCCAAGGATTGTTCCCATTTGAAACCTGCCAGGACAGACAGCTCTGGCTGGCCTTGGCCTCTTGGGGGCCACCCCTCATCTGCCTTCAAAATACTGGGGGGGGACCATGCTTCTCTTCCCATGGAAAAATCATCTTTCAAGTCCAGGCATCTATGGCCAAAGCTGACAGAATTCTCTAGGTTCCTGTGGCTTCCCGAGGGCCAGCTCTCATCTGCCTGTGAAACACTGGGGCTCTGCCCTTCCCTTCCTGTGGAGAAGAACTGTCATTCTTGTCCAGACACCCACAGCTGAAATGGAATTCCACCTCCAGAACTCCCCATTTATCCAAGGATTCCTTTCAGACAAAAGCTGTAAGGACAGACAGCTTGGGCCTTTCCTTGGCCTCTAGTGAGTGCCTCCTATCTGCCTTGAAACCCTGGGGTTCTGTGGCTTCCTTCCTATAGAAAAGAACCATCCTTCTTGTCCAGGTGTTCATGGCCTAAAGCTCTTTGCTCAGTGGAGGGAGACTGAGGAGAGCAGGGGAGAACCCTGGGTGGGATTCAAGGGTGGTTTCAGAGATAGTGGATCCTTTTGAAATTGTAGAGAAAAACCAGAAAAGAAAAAATTAATGCAAAGGGCAACTGGGGATGGCCAGGCTGGGAACAGATAGAAAGGAATTTCTGTCCCAGGGCTGGGCTGTGGTGCAACACATCCCCAAGAAGTAACCTGGAGCAGCCCAAGGCTTTGTGTTCCCAGGCAGAGGCAGGCAGGACACAGAGCTGTCAGCAAAGGAAGGGGCCAGCGAGGTGGGGCAGCCGGGGGATGACGACAGCCTGCAGGGACAGAGGCGCAGGGCATGGACACCGTAGGACAGCCTGGGCTGGAGAGGGCACAGGGATGGGCAGCAGCTGAAAGGCCCTGACACAGCCAACTCCTACAGCACTTGGGCCATGGCTGCTGGCCCTGGGCCTGAGCCATGAGCACGAGACAAGTGACCCTGGCAGGCCTGGGGCCTCATGGCCTCCTTGTCCCTGCTCAGCAGCCTGGCAGGGGCCGCCCCATGGTGCTGCCCTTGGCATTGCACATCCCCACATCCCAGTGTCCCGGGAAGAGCCCTGAGCACTGAGGGAGGGACAGGATCTGCCTTGGCAGGGGCTGGGGCTCAGGCCTTGGCCCTTGGCATTCCTGAAACACATCCAGGTTTGCTGAGCATCAGAGACACCTTTGCCTTGTTTGTCCCCACCTGTCATCACTGCCTGCAGTGTTCTGCTCCAACTGGAACTTGGAAAACTTTCCTCATTTGGGTTGCTCTGTGGGACCCATTAAAACTTTAGGAAACTTCAATGTTTCAATTTAACTTTCATTTCTTGAGAAGTTTTTTGAACATACTCTCAGGGATTAAGTTGAATGTAAACAACACTAAATCCATGAGAGGCTCATTAAAGGTCTTGTGCTCTGTCTGTGCTGCTGAGCTGGGCCAGGCTCCTGGCAACCAAGAAAAGTTTCAGAAATACATTTCTCCTAAGGAGAAATCCTCTTGCAGATGGGACAACTGTGTTATTTGAAATGTAGACTCAGAGTGAAAGTTCACAGTGGCAGAACTACCTTTTCTGTTCCTTTCTCAGTAATTGTTAACTCTCTCTTCTTTGTTTGTTTTGGTTTAGTTTTGTTCTTAACAGTATAGAACATCATTCTATTACATGGGATATTAGCTTTTGTCCTTATGCCTACTGATATCTATGCCTATGGAACCTTAACTTTTGAATACAATATGTATGTTTCACCAGCAAATAAACACGTTGAACTGAATAATATAACTAATCTGTCTCTAGCTCCCAGTGCTGCTTTAGTAAATTCTCTTGCTCCTTTTTCAGGTTTTGTTGCTTTTGTCTTCTGCAATTTCAGTTCTTCTGTTGGCTGAAGCAACATCTCTGCTTGCTGATACTCTCCTTCTTGTATAGTTCTTTTCAACACTTTCCCTCGTACAGTTCTAAACTCATTTTCATGATGTTTCTTATCCTTCAGTTCTGTCAGCTCCTTTTTTTTTTTCTCTTAGTCACTCCAAGCTTTTCTTACATTTCTGTTGTGCAGCTCTCACTCCAACTTCTCAAAGCTCTGCTGCCACTTCTAGCTACACAGTGCTGCTGTGAACACTGGCACGTGCCATCGCAGGATCCCACAGACTGGGGCTGTATCTTGGGGTCAGTGTCTCATAAGGTATTCAGACTTGGGCTTTCAGTCCTGCCTACATTGCTTTCAAGCTCTCAGGTCCACCTGGCTGAAATTCATCTGGATTTTTAGGCTCTCAGGTCTCCCTACTTTGCTTTCAGCCTCTCTTCACCTGCTCTGATCTTCATGCTCTTGATCCACCTGACTCAGTTCAGCTGGGTTCCACCATCTCACTGGTCTGTAGTCTCTGTCAGGATCATGTCAGGGTCACCATTCATTGTCACCCAGTCCTCACAGGGGGCACCAGTTGACAGTGGAGCCATGACTGACACAAGTGTCAGTCTTTTATTATCTAAAACCTCTAATACCTTTCTCTTTGCTGCCTACCCACAGGCAGCTCCACACAGCCTTCTGAGTCCTTCTCTCTTCCTCCTGCAGGACTGGCTAACTCTTTCCTGTCCCTCGCATGACCCCATCTGTCCCTCACACACCTGCTTGACCCTTCTTCCTCCCATCAAAGCCTACAGACTCCAACTGACTCTTGACCAGCTCACCCAATGTGTTATAACACTCACTGTCATTGGACATAGCTGGGATCTATTAAGGGCAAGGCTGTTCCCACTCTTGGGAATTAGTACAGCTGCAATTTATCAGGGGTGAGATTGCCTTCAGCACTATCTCTATTCTCTTTACAATCTGTCCTCCCACACCAAGGAGAATCTGTGTACAGTACAGAACCTCATGGAACCAAGGGGCCATTGTGGCACAGCAAGGCCTTGTGGAACCAAAGGGACCATGGTGACACTACGGAACCTCATGGAAAAAGGTTCGCTTGTGGAACGAAGGAGACTGTTGCTGGCAGTATGAAAGCTCATGGAACCAAAATCCATTGTGACATTGTGGAGCCTCATGGAAGCATGGAGGCCATTAGGACACTTCAGGACCCATTGGAACCAAGAGGCCACTGTGACACTGCAGGGCCTTGTATAACCAAGGGGTCATTGTAGCACAGCAGGGCCTCATGGAATCAAGGGGATCATAGTGACATTGTGGGGCTCCATGAGACCATGCGGACATTCTGACTGTGGAACCAAGGAGACTATTGTAAACTAGCGGGGGAACCCACTGAGACTATTGTGACATTTCAAGGCCTTGTGACACCAAAGGGCCCCTGTGGAACTGCAGGGCCTCAGGGAACCAATGAGACCATTGTGACATTGCACGGCCTCGTGGCAGCAAGGGGCCATTGTGACACTCTGGGGCCTTGTAGAACCAAGGAGGCCATTGTGACACTGTGTGTCACCATGGAACCAAAGAGACCATTGTGATACTGCAGGGCCTCATGGGAGCAATGAGACCATTCTGGAACTCTGAGTCCCCATGGAACCATGTGTCATCACAGGGCCTCGTAGAACCAAGGAAACCATTGTGACACTGCCAGGTCTCATGGATTAAGGGGCCATTGTGACACTGTGGATCCAAGGAGATCACTGTGATATTTCTAGGCCTCATGGAAACAAAGATCTGTTCTGATACTACGAGGCTTCATGGAACCAATGGACAATTTTGATGCTGCAGAGGCCCAGCATAGAGCAGGTCTGGTTGGCTTGGCCTCCTGGGGGCTGCCTGCCTGGTCCAACTGACCTTGGCATGCTGAGGGCTGTCCTCATCTGTCTCTGAAGCCCTAGAGTTCTGTGTTTTCCTTCCTGTGGGAAAGAACTGTCCAACTCCAGGTGCCCATGACCATAGTTATGATTCTGCCTCCAAATTTGATTATATCCAAGGATTGTTCCCATTTGAAACCTGCCAGGACAGACAGCTCTGGCTGGCTTTGGCCTTTTGGGGGGCACCCCATATCTGCCTTCAAAATACTAGGGGACAATGCTTCTCTTCCAATGCAAAAATCATCTTTCAAGTCCAGGCATCTATGGCCAAAGCTGGGAATCTGCCTCAAAAATTCCTTAATCCAAGGATAGCTTCCAGAAAAAGCTGACAGAATTGTCTAAGTTCCCGTGACTTCCTGAGAGCCAGCTCTCATCTGCCTGTGAAAAACTGGGTCCCAGCCTTCCCTTCCTGTAGAGAAGAACTGTCATTCTTGTCCAGACACCCAGAGCTGAAATGGAATTCCATCTCCAGAATTCCCCATGTATCCAAGGGTTCCTTTCAGACAAAAGCTGTAAGGACAGACAGCTTGGGCCTTTCCTTGGCCTCTAGTGAGTGCCTCCAATCTGCCTTCAAATCCTGGGGTTCTGTGGCTTCCTTCCTATAGAAAAGACCCATTCTTCTTGTCCAGGTGTTTGTGGCCTAAAGCTCCTTGCTCAGTGGAGGGAGACTGAGGAGAGCAGGGGAGAACCCTGGGTGGGATTCAAGGGTGGTTTCAGAGATAGTGGATCCTTTTGAAATAGCAGAGAAAAGCCAGAAAGGAAAAAATTAATGCAAAGGGCAACTGGAGATGCCCAGGCTGGGAACAGATAGAAAGGAATTTCTGTCCCAGCGTTGGGCTGTGGTGCAACACATCCCCAAGAAGGAGCCTGGAGCAGCCCAAGGCTTTGTGTTCCCAGGCAGAGGCAGGCAGGACACAGAGCTGTCAGCAAAGGAAGGGGCCAGCGAGGTGGGGCAGCCGGGGGATGACGACAGCCTGCAGGGACAGAGGCGCAGGGCATGGACACCGTAGGACAGCCTGGGCTGGAGAGGGCACAGGGATGGGCAGCAGCTGAAAGGCCCTGACACAGCCAACTCCTGCAGCACTTGGGCCATGGCTGCTGGCCCTGGGCCTGAGCCATGAGCACGAGACAAGTGACCCTGGCAGGCCTGGGGCCTCATGGCCTCCTTGTCCCTGCTCAGCAGCCTGGCAGGGGCCGCCCCATGGTGCTGCCCTTGGCATTGCACATCCCCACATCCCAGTGTCCCGGGAAGAGCCCTGAGCACTGAGGGAGGGACAGGATCTGCCTTGGCAGGGGCTGGGGCTCAGGCCTTGGCCCTTTGCATTCCTGAAACACATCCAGGCTTCCTGAGAATCAGAGACACCTTTGCCTTGTTTGTCCCCACCTGTCATCACTGCCTGCAGTGTTCTGCTCTAACTGGAACCTGGGGACACTTTCTCAGTTGGGTCCCTCGATGGGACCCATTTAACTTGGAGATACTTCTGTGTTTCATTATCATTCGGAGTTCTTGAAAAGTTGTTTGAACACTCTCAGGGACTGAGTCTGATGTAAACAACATCAAAAGCCCCAAGAAACTAATTAAAGTTCTTGTGATGTGCCTGTGCTGCTCACCTGGACTGGACTCCTGGCACAGAGACAGCTCATGCAATCAAGAAAAGCTTCAAAAAGACATTTCTCCTAACAAGCAGCTCCTCTTCCGGACCAGCAGGGCTGAGGGCACTGCCTGCAGGTACATGAGAGCAGTGAAGCAGACAGAGGCTAAAGCAACATGAAGGATAATTCTGAGATTATTCATGGAGAAATCTTCACAACTTTTGAAATATCTGAGCTTCTTCCTGGAGAAATCTTCACCACTCCTGACACAGTAAGTCTCTGGCTGCAGGGATCTCCGTAAGCTGACCCAGGACAGGACTGACATGACTGTAAGGATGGCTCTTCACCGGGGGCCTGGTGGGAGACAAAAGACAATGATATAGGGTGAAAGAGAGGAGCTTCAGCCAGGACAGGAGGAAACCTTTGTTCCCATGGGCTCAGCCAGGTGCTGAGATGCTGCCCCCTCCCTGTCCTTTGGGATTTTCAAATCCAGACCAAAATCAAGCCTTGAACCACTTGGTCTGACCCAGTTTCTGACAGCTTGGGCTGCTGACTTGCTGAGGTCCTTTCCAATTCAGCTCTCTAATGATCCTGGGACAGTGCTGCTCCCTGTTTTACACTGGAGCACAGCAGATGGGACAGGAGCCCTGCAGGGCTGTACAGGACCTGCAGCTTGCGAGGTGCACGAGCACACCTTCATTAGCTGGGTCATTTGAGCACTTTTAAGAAATGCCAAAGGTTTCCCACCAGGAGAGACCAAGAATTTCCTGGAATTGTACAATTTCAGGAGAAGGAATCCTCTGTTTGTGTCACTGGCTGGACTTCTGTTTTTCATGGAGCTGTGCCCTCGCGTGGTTTTGTTGACTGACAATAAATGAACATCCCTCTGTGTCTCAGGCAGCTCTTTCTGCAAGGAAAGCAGGTGGGAGTTGGTGCCAAGGAGCTGAAAGCTGCAGCTGCAGCCTGGAGTGGAGGAAGCTCCGATTGGCACAAGGCTGCTCTGAGTCCCTGGGGCGGGAGGAGGGAAATGGTGGGGTGGGGGCTGGGGAAAAGTGATCGTTTGTCAGCCATGAAGGGTCATATTGATTTTCATATCTATTCAGAGTGCATGAGGAGTTTCTCATCATCAGTATCAACTGGAGATTGCTGATACCAATCTATAAACAGGAAAACAAAACTAAACAGGACAAAAAAATCTCCCTGCATTTTTCAAAGGCATAGTGTATTCACTTTGAACACACTTCCATAGTCTGTCTAAGTAACCGCATAAGAATTGAAGACTTGAAATTAAATTATTCCCAGGGGCTTGTCTTGTTTAGGGGGTTTTGAAATACTAATGAGCCTTTGGCACTGAATTCCTGAACTGAAGAGCTGAAGACTGAGCAAGCCTCTGGAGAACTAAAATTCATCGGGGAACCTCCAAGCTGCTGAGTATCCAACCTCAGTAGAGCAGAAGAATCTATTCTAAATAGATTCTAATAGATTGCTCAGCAAAGCAATCTATTTAAATTGACTACAATCCAGGCAGTGCTCTTGAGGGGTGTCATCACTCCACAGAGGAATCACCGCATCCTCAAGAAAGGAATTGTCAGGAGATGCTGCAGTTAAAATTCAGGGCAGGGCCCTTCTAGCCTGAAGTGCTGCCCTGTCAGTCGTATGTGCCCAGGCTGTGCCAGCTCAGCAGCTCTGCAGAAGCTCTCAGTGGTGTCACTTGGTTGTTCCTTTCTCTGGGGATTTTTCCAGCTCTGCCACAGCTTCAGCTCCTTCTCAGGATGCTGAACTTGGGGATGGAGGAGTCAGGCTGCTTTCAGCATTATTCACCCCAAAAGAAACATGAACCCTCTTCTTCATTCCCCACTGGGGACTTTGCAAACAGAGCCTTGTTGGAGTTGTCTGAGCCCATTCCAGGCAGAGCCTCCTGCTCCAGCAGGAACTGCCTTTCCTGTGCCATGGCCAGGCCAGGTCCCGCTGCAGGAAAAGCCCCAGGCCAGCCCCAACACAGTGAAGGCCTCAGGCACAAGTGCAGAGTGCTGGGAGCTGTGCCAGGAGAGCCTGGGACACCAAAGGCACCTTGGCAGCAGCAGCTCCCTGCAGGCCATGGCCAGAAGCCTCCCTTGGCAACCCGGCCTGGTGGCCACCACTGCAGAGCTGCTGGGGCAGGGGCTGATTTCTGCCTGGGCTCTGCCCCAGCCCACAGAGTGTGAGCTCAGCCCTGACTCGGGCACAGCCCTTGTGCCTGGGCCCTGCAAAGCCTAAAGGTCACCTGTGCCACCCTGGTGCCCATCCCTGGATCTGACACTGTCACTTCTGTACTCGCTGGTGCCTCCAACACTGAACCCCCTCATCTAGAGCCTGAGGAACCAGGAGCGTGAGAATGGCCTGAGGAACATGACCACTCTGTGCTTTTCAGAAACAATCAAGTGCCTCTGTTTCTGCATAGCATTCAGAATGGAACTCATTCCAGGCCCAGACTGCTTTGTGCCATGTGTCTTTTTTGTTATTCTATTTGGTGTATTCTATTTTTCCTTTTTTAATCTTTTATTTTTGATAATGTTTCTCGATAATGTTACATCAGTATCTACCATGCTGGTGGTAAGCAGAGACAGTAAAGAGGCTTCATCACTGTGCAACTACCTGAAATAAAGCGTCCTGCTCTGCCCTGTACATCCAAGATGTTTCCTCAGCCCTTCTCTGTCTCTGCAGGGGCAGTGCCTGTGAGCAGAGGTGGAGGGAAGAGACTCCCAGCACAGCAGCACAGCCAGGGACAATGGCCCTGGCTCTTCCCACATCTGCTCTTCCCAGCTCCAGCCTCTCCTTCCCAGCCCTGCTGTGGCTGTCAGGCCCGAGTGCTCTGGCAGCTTGGTCACTGTCCTGCTGCGTGTCCGTGCTGTGCCCACAGGCAGGGACAGGCCATGGGCACTGCTGGGACACAGCTGGGCTCCAGCACAGCAGCTGCAGCAGCAAAGGGATCTCCTGAGGGCAGGGCAGGAAGGCTTTGCTCTCCCTGCAGAGTCACTCTCAGGAACAGGCCCAAGGAACAGATTCTGAAGAGGCTCCTTGTGTTCCTTGTTCTCCCAGGGCTCAGTGGGATGAGATCAGGGTCCCAGTGTGGCCTTCAGGGCACTCAGGGCTGGGTCAGGTTCTGCTTGTTGGTGGCCAGGGCCCATCAGATGGGGAATGGTCTGTGCTGAACCTGGCTGGGCTCTGCAGCTTGTGCCAGGGCTGATGGCAGGGGAAGGTTTGTCTGGAGGGCCTTGGGAGCTGCCAGGAGAACACAGGGCACCTGCAGGGACAGTGTGTGCCGGGGACCAGCAGGGAGTGGAGCTCCCTGGGCACAGGCCTGGCCAGGGTGGGCTCACCCCGAGATCAAGGACTGAATGTCTGCTGTGAGCCAGGAGAGCTCTGCAGCCCCAGGGGACACAGCAGGCACAGGGAAAGGAGTCTGGGCACGGACTGGTCTGACCCTCAGGGAACTTCCCCAGGACGATGCAGGGCAGCCCCAAGGCCATGGGGCAGCCCTGGAACAAGGCAGGCACCTCTGAGCAGCCTCCATGGCCCCAGCAGAGCCTGTGTGGGAGGGGGTCAGTGCAGAGAGCAGCATCAGCTGCCTCTGTCTCCCAGCCTGAGCAGCAGAGCCCAGCAGAGGCAGCCCAGGGCCCCGGGCAGCACAGCCCCCATGCTCTGCAGAGCAGCAGCCCCAGCTCGGGGCTGTGGGCAGCAGGGCAGGGGCTGCAGCAGTGGCTGCTCAGGCCAGCACAGATGTGTTCCCCTGGGAAAGGCTCTGTGGGCAGCTGGCATGTGCCAGGAGCAGAGCAGGAGCCCGTGGCTGTGCAGAGGAGCCCTGGCAAGAGGCTGCCCTGTCCCTGGGGCAGCCGGAGCTGCCTGAGGAGCCCCGGGGCCAACTCTGTGCTGCTGTGCTGGGCAGCGGGGCTGGCCCTGGGGCTGCACGAGCTGCCTGAGCTGAGCATGTCCTGAGCATTCCAGACACAGAGTGGCTGTCCCTGACCTCCAGTGCCTCCAGTTCCTGCTGCAGGGACAGACAGGTCTGGGCAGCTCTGCAGGTCTGCGGCAGGGAGAGGAAAACAATGGACCCCTGATTATGAGTCCCTGCAGTGTCAGAATAATCTCCTTGGTTCCACACATCAACAGAGGGATTCTTTCATAGCCAAGGAATAAAGATCCTCTCCCAGCATCTGGGAATTCCTGCTGGTACGTCAAATTTTGTAGGCAATGAGATGGGTAGAAAAACTAGGAGAACTAGGCAAGAAAACAGTACTTCATAGTATAAGGTCTGTAAAACAGTATTTATTTAGTCATTGCTGGGAGTGAGTGGGATAGCTCTGCCACAAACTCACTTGTCTGTTCTTCACACAGTACTATCTTTTATACCTTATTTTTTTAATGTTCTCATTATACTTTCCAAACCTTCATGTTGCAACATATTTTCTAATCACATGATTATGTAAGCCCTTGTAGCACATGCGTGGTCTCTTCACGTGGTGCTCATCAGCCTCCTGGTGGACATTTTGATGAAGGCTCAGAAAACTTCCTGGGGCTTGAACTTATTACCCCAGCTTCCTGCACAAGCTCTATAAGATTGCCTCTCAAATAGCCAGGGGTCAGCTGTTTGCAGTTACCTTGTGTCATGGTTGGACACTGGCCCACTGCCAGGCACCCACGAGAGTCCTTCACTTATCCTCCCCTGCCACAGCTGGGCAGAGAAGCAAAAAAACAATAACAAACACTTCATGAGAGAGATAAGAATCAGGAGAAATATTTCAAATGCAAAAAGGGCTCAGCTTAAGTTGCAAAGTGATTTTTAATACTAACAGAATCAGAGGAGAATAATGAGAGGTAAAAGAAACCCTTAAAACACCCTTTTTCCACAAAGCCCCTCCCTCCGTCCTATGACAGCACAGGGAGACAGAGCATGGGCGTTTTCTCATTTCATCTAGAGATTTTGTTCTGGTGCTCTGGGAGAGGAGCCCTTCCCCTATGTGGCCATGGGATCCCTCCCACTGGATACAGTTCTCCATGAACTGCCCCAGCGTGGGTCCACTCTCACAAGCAGCAGCCCTACTGCACCTGCTGCAATGTGAGTCCCTCCCATGGGCACACAGTCCTCCCAAACTGCTGCAGCATGGGTCTCTCCTCCCACGGGGTGCAGTCCTCCAAGGACAGGCTGCTCCAGCCTGGAAGCAGGGCCCCCTCTCTCCACCGGGTCTCCCACTGGATCACAGCCTCATCCAGGCATCCACCCGCTCTGGGATGGGCACCTCCCCAGGGGCTGTGGGTGGATCTCTGCATCCCCATGGATCCCCATGGGCTGAGAGTGGATCTCTGCATCCCCATGGATCCCCGTGGGCTGAGAGTGGATCTCTGCATCCCCATGGATCCACATGGACCAAGAGTGGCTCTCTGCATCCCCCATGGATATTCATGGTGCCCCTGCCACAAAAACCAGGCCGTGCCAAACCAATACAGCTTGTTCTGCTAAATTTGCTGATTTCTAAAATGAGCTTCATACACATTCCTTGTTACAAGGTAACTATTTCTTTTTGCACGGCTACAGCTTTTTGCACAGTTCAAGCGTTATCTTGTTGCCTCGGCATCAGGGCCCATCAGGCTGAGTCTGATCTGTCCTTTCTCCAAGCTGCAAACAGAACCTGCCCCCAGCCAGTGCCCTGCAAACAGGCAGGGTTCTGTAGGGCCAGGGAGAGTGCACAGAGATTTGGGGTCTGTGAGTGCTGGCAGGGAGAGATCAGGCACAGGGAAACACCTGCAGGGGGAAAATCTCCAGGAAGCAGAGAGAGTCCCTGTCCCTGAGCCCCATGGCCTCCAGTCCCTGCTGCAGGGCCAGACCTGACTCTGCTGCTCTGTGGGGCTGGGACAGGGGCAGGGAGAGTCTGGACTCTGCAGTGCCAGCGAGAGGAGAACAATGGACCTTTGGTTATACAGTCCCTGCAGTGTCACAATGGTCTCCATGGTTCCATGAGGCCATGAAGAGTCAAAATGGCTGCTTGATTCCTTGGGGCCACACAATGTAACAATTTCATCCTGGTTCCATGAGACCACAAAGCGTCACTATGGTCCACTTGGTTCCATGAGGTCCTGCAGTGCCACAATGGCCCCTCGGTTCTAAGAGGTCCTGAAATGGCAGAGAGGTGTCCTTGGTGACAGAGTGACACCACTGACCCTTGGTCACACCAGGCCCCGCAGTGTCACACGGCACCTTTGGTTCTGTGGGGCCGCAGTGTCTGTTCTGCTGGGGAGCAGGGTCAGCACCAAAGACACAGACACAAAGTTCAGGAATTCTGTGATTTATTCTAATGCAAAACTGCAAAGAATCACCAAAGGAGAAGCTCAGCAATGCACCCAATCATCTCTACCAAAGATTGCCTGCAGTGATTAAAAAAGAGACAGCACCAGGCCCCCTCAGACTTTCCCATCACCCAGATCCACACATCAGCTGGGGGAAGCTGTCCCAGCCAAGGACTGCAGAGCCACTCCTGGACACTGGGAATTCCTGCAGGTGCCTCCAGCCCCAGGTGAGGCTCCAACCTGGCTGTGAGAGGGCCCAGCTCTGATAGTGCTGAATAAACAAACTGACAACACTTCTAGTGCAGGAACATCTGCTTTCATTCTCCTCTTGGGTTTCACCCAAAGCCTGGCCAGGGCTCAAGGAGGAACCAGGGGAGTTGACATTGATCCTAAACTCCCAGACAAGGCCAGATGTCAGATTTCATGGCCTTGTCCAGTTTCTAAACACAGAAATGTCAGTCCGTGTTTTACTAATGAGTGGATACATCTATCTCCACTCTAATGGCCATTCTTATTTTGATAATGAGCAGATACAAAGATAACCTTTGGTTGGAAGGTTCATCCAGATGTCCCCTTTGGCTCAGGGCCTGTTGTTCAGGCCTCACTCAGGGCCTGTTGTCCAGGCCTTGGAACTTGAGGGACGTGGTTTAGTGCTGGGCTTGACACTGCTGGGTGAGCAGCTGGACTCGATGAGCTCAGAGGTCTTTCCCAACAGAAAGGATTCCATAATTCCAGGACTCCATCTGCTGGATTCAGCCAGGTCCATGTTAGCAGCATTGCTTTGCTCAAAACATTTCCTCTTGCTCAGCTCTTGAGGCCTAAGGCTTCAGCTCCTTCAGCTCCTGGTGCTAAGCTGCTCACACTGAACGAGACAACTGACAGAGAAGAATACAGTTCATGCAATTCCTTCTGGGACACTGAGAGGGAAGGCTGTGAAAACAGGAGCATTGTTTGGAGTGGCCTCCTCTCTGCCCTTCACGCCTTTCAACGCTTTGAAGCAGCCAAGAGCTTTCTCCAAGAGTGCAATGAAGCAGCTGTTCCTGCTCCCAGGTCTGGCTCTTCCCAGTCTCTGACCTTGCCTGCTTCTGTCCCTCTTGCTGTGCCCTCTGTGCCCCCTGTGCTCAGTGGCTGCTGCCCAGCACTGTGGAACTGGCACAGATCCAGTGGTTGAGACTCTCCTTTCTCTGCCCTTGGAGCTGCCTGCTCACAGCAGCCTTTTCCATCTGGAAACTCCACGTGGAGAGGGAGTCCCCAGCTCTGTTCCTTGCACAACCTCCAGGAGCCCAGGGCTGCCATCTCAAGTCCCTGCTGGCCCTGAGGGCTCCCAGGTGCCTCAGGCTGCTGTGACACCAGTGCACACGGGAGGGAAGAGTGGCAGGGGCTGTGCTGAAAGTCAGCTCCATGTGCTGCTGCTGCTGCTGTGGGGGTCATTTGTGCAGCCCTGCCCCAGAGTGAGGGATCAGATCCAGGCACTGCTGCTGCTCCCTGGGGATCAGCCACAATGTGGTTGTTGCTGTCAGGGCCAGCAGAAGCGGTGGCTGGAGCAGCGGGTGCTGACAATGCCCCAAGCCCCGGGGCTGGAGGGGTCCCTGGGCTGGGGCTGGCAGGGAGCTGCCCCTTGTTCTCCCTCTGCCTCGCGCAGAGCTGGGCCGGGCACAAGTGGGGCAGCACAGCAAACAGGGAGCCTGCCAGTCTCTTCCAGCCCTGTCTGCTCACAGTTTGGGCCTTGGAGCTTCAGGTGGACAAAGGCAGCTGCTTCTGCTCCCTCTGTGTGTCCCTGTGTTCAGCAGTGCTGCTCCATCAGTCTGTGCCCAGCAGTGGGGAAAAGTCTCAGCCCTGCAGGGCCTGAGCACCTCAGCCAGCGGGAAGGGAGCTGCTCCTCACGGGAACCAGCAGCAAAGGACTGTAGCACCTTGTTCTTGGGCAGAGCCCAAATTTTGTGAGGGAATAACATTTATTCAAGTACAGTGGTGCAACAGCAGTGCAGGTGCTGTGCCTGCAAACACATGGCTCAAGATATGTAGAATTCTGCAACTCTTGACTAGAACAAGATGTCACCAGTGCTGAACTCCAGTTATGTCCAAAGCAACCACTTTACACATCTGCTGGTCTCTGCTACATTTTTTTCTTCAGGGTATCCAAACAAAAGTAAACAAAAGAGAAGTGTACAGCTTGATTGTTTAGCAGAAATGTATCTCATTTTGCTGTACATTCCTTTTTTAGGCCATGTTGTCTCCTTAAAAAGAAAAAGAAAAAAGAAAACCAAATATATATGAAAGAGGAAAGCAAAATATAAATGTGTAGTGACAAATCTTGTAGAACTTTGCATTACGAGGTAACTGATCTTTTGAAAAAGAGAACTAAGTTATTTACTTAGTTCTGATGGCATGGATCCATCTTACTGACGTCAGCACCTTTTTTTTAAAAGATTTTGGTGATTTTTTCCAATAATAAGATATTTTAAATTATGGTTGGAGCGATAGGAAAATGAAAGATGGATTGTGCATGACAGTGTCTTAACTGTAAAAATATTACAGTTTGCAACTTGGATATAAAGTATTGCAAATGAAATTTCAAAATCCCAATGGATTGTGTGACAGCAGCTTTTCCTCGAGGATGTGCAGTCACACAAAGACTTCATCAGGGGGTGGGGGGCTTGGGGCTTTGTCCTGTGCCACTCTGAATGTCATGAAACAGGACTTAACCTGCCACCAGCCCAGGTCACCTTCTGCCACCGCAGCTCCTTGGACCTTGTGTCCCCCAGAGCAGACACAAAGTGTTTCTGCTGCACTCCCCATAGCATAAATCCACAGAGAGCTGGGATTTTCCCAAGCCTTGTGTCTCCATTGTGCCATATTCCTAAAGAACCAGCAGCTCATCCTGATGAATATGGCGAGTTACACGGATGGTTGTCAGCTCCATTTCCTGTCTAGAAATCCTGAAACTGCTTCCAAATGCTGCTTCCTTTCAGCTCTTGGACACCTCTTCACACAGAGCTGGGGAAAAAATCCCCTGGCCACCAGGTTACAATTGACTTATGCCAAAGTTAGAGCTCTGTGGGAAATCTCTATCAATTCTTGTCCGTTTAATATATCTATACGTGGGGGTGTTCACTGATGTGTCTTGTACAGGAAGGAAGGAGTGTGCAAGCAACGTGACTGACACTTTCACTCTCAGCGTTCATTCCATACTCATGAGAACAAAGACATTATGGAAACCCTTGCACAGACAAACCCTTCTGTCCATGGATAGAGAGACATGCAAGAGCCCCTGGCACACACAGACCCTTCTATCCATGGATACAGAGACATGCAAGAACCCCTGGCACACACAGACCCTTCTACCCATGGATACAGAGACATGCAAGAGCCCCTGGCACACACAGACCCTTCTATCCATGGATACAGAGACATGCAAGAGCCCCTGGCACACACAGAGCCTTCTGTCCATGGATAGAGAGACATGCAAGAGCCCCTGGCACACACAAACCCTTTCCCCACAAGCTGCAGGACATGAGAACTCAACCCTTGCAAACACCGACTGCAAGCCACAGCTCTGGGTGCTGCCCACGAAGCTCAGCTCTGGCACCACTGTCTGCCCCAGGCTCCAGGGGATGCAGTGGGAGCCCGGCTGGGCTCTGCCCTGGGGCCATCCTGCAGGCAGAGCTGGAAACAGGGAGCATTTAGGTGCCACAAACAGCCAAGCCAGGGGCGCAGGGCAGCTGGTCCAGCCTGGACTGCACTGCTGTGTGCTGTGCTCTGGGGCTGGGGCTCTGCGCAGAGGGGACTGCACTGGTGTGTGCCAGAGGAGACAAAGAAGCTTCAGCTTTAGTCTAACTGAGCTGGGTGGGTGAGCTGGGAAGAGTGGGGAGGCTCAGGGGGATTCACGGAGCTCATGCTGCTGGAAGGATGAGGAAAAGGGAGACGGAACTCAACAGTGAGGAGAGCTGAGGGCTGGAGAGCAGCTCTGAATGACACTGAAATGCCACTGTACCTCTGAGACATTGCTGCTCTTCTGCCAGGGACAGGATGAGTCCCTAAGCCTGGGACTCGGCCTCTCTCATGGTGAGGGGCATCAAGGAAGGCAACAGTGGGACAGAGACTGTGATGGGCTGGGAAGTCACTGGGGGAAAGGAGGGAGCAGTTGTGAAGTAAAAGACAGCTGGGGGAGAGAACTGTTCAGTGAAGGGCTGAGCTACAGATTCAGCAAGCTGAAAAATGTGATTTAGGGTCATCCTAGATTGATTTAATTTCAGAAGGTATGAAAAAGGCTTAATTTTGGGGGGGTGTCATGTTTTCCCTTGGAGATGTACATTCTCCAAACTTGAGCAGTACTGCCGAAACACTCAAGAAGTCTCTGCTGCAGGTCACACCGTTTCTTCTTTGGCTGATTCCGGCCCGGTGCTGAGCTCCAGCAGAGCCCTGGCAGAGCCCAGAGCAGCCTCAGCATCCACAGAGCCCGGCTGCAAGGAGAGAAAGCAGAAACCGTCCATCAGCTGAAGGCTCCTGTGCCCTTGTCCCAGCTGCCCGCGGTGCCCAGGCCATGCTGGCCGTGCTCAGAGTGGTGCCCAAAGCTGCCCATCATTGCTGCCTTTGGCAGCAGAGCAGGAGGGCAGGACATGTGCCCAGCCTGCAGCCAGCCATGGCACATCCACCTCCTCAGCAGCTGCCCAGAGCAGGATGCTCCTGTGCTCGCTTCCAAATCCCAAAAGCTCTTATCCCACCCATGCCAAGAAGATGGGGACCCACCCCACGCCATCCGCCGCTGGAAGAAAAGCTGCTCCCAAAGGATGTCCTCAGCCTTCTCCAAGGGCACGGCCCATCCACGCCACAGCTGGTTCCAATCACTTCCCCATCCAGACTGGACACTGCCTGGAAGGCTTCCTTTAGAAAAACAAACAACAAATTAAGGAAAATAGATTACAGGCAAAAAGGAAAAACAAGGGAAAAAATAAAACATCTTATGTCAGTCACAGGCTGAGGAAGGCCCAACTCCTGCATGCTAGGGAAAAACCCACCCACGGGTGAGGGAAGCCCATGCTTTCTCTTTCCCCCCTGCACTGCCCCCCAAAAGTGATGGTGACCCCAAAGCAAACAAGGCGAGTGGAGCAGCCCAAGCCCTTCCTTGCCTGCAAAGCAAAGCACAGGGGCACAGGTGCTGGAGTCCCACCTCTGCTCCTGCCATGGGGGTTTGTTTGTGTCAGGCTGGCTGCCCCAGCCCCAGCCCAGGGCACGGTGGGTGGTGAAGGCTGTTGGCAGGGCCAGGAGCCAACTGCCACAACCACCCCAGCCCATGGCCCCAGCCCTGACACAAAGCAGCCTGGCAGCCCACTCATAAATCAGTTTCATCAGCCCCAGCAAAGGGGGAACCTTTGGTTCCTGGCCAGGCTGTGCAATGCCCAAATCTGGGAGCATCCCCCTGCATGTGGACTCATCTGGAAATTCACTGTGGAGCCTGGCTTTGAAGAAGGTGGCAGAATCAAAGTCCGTCAACTTCAGCTTTGTGCTGGCCAGGTCGAGGAAGAGGTTGTCATCCTTGATGTCATCCTCGCTGTCTCCAGCAGCAGCAGCTCCACCTGGTACAGCTCCTCCAGGGGCTCCTTCTCCTTCCCTGGGGGTGAGACCAGGCTCTCAGTGTTCTGCCCAGAGCCCCAGCTGTCAGTGGACCAGGAAAAGCCAAACCAGCTGGGATGGCAGCCACCAGTGCTGGGCAGACACGCTCAGCTCCAGCACAAGGGCTGTGTGTCCCCATCTGATGACCTCTGTGCAGTGACACAGGCAGCAGAAAAAAGTCTGGGTTTCTTGGCTTCTGATTGCCAAGGCATGTGTGCAGCTGAAACTTACCAGGACCCTGCATCAAAGGGTGCCTGTGGCTCTCTCCCTTCTTCTACAGCTGGTGAATATCCAGCATCCAAGGATCACAGAAGACATCTTCTAATGAAGGCCTGTCCACGTCTAGCATGGTTAAACACCTCCTGATCAGATCTTGGCATTCTGGGGAGAGAAACCAGAAACCGCCAGTCAGTTGGAGAAGGCTCCTGTCTGCTTGGCCCCACTATTCCCATGCCCAGGCCATGCTGGATGTGCTCAGAGCTGGGCCTAAACTTTCCCATCAATTCCCTGTTTTGGAGGAGAGCAGGAGAGCAGGACATGTGCCACCTCCTCAGCAGCTGCCAGAGCAGGATGCTCATCAGCCCACTGCTGTCTCCCAGCACTGGTATTGCCCCTGTGCCCAGAGATGAGGATTCACCTTGAGAGAGCCATTCTGGCAGCGAGAGTTGATGGTCCCAGCTGATGTTCTGGCCCCTCCTGAAAGGGTGCTCCCCGCAGACCATCTGGTGCAGCAGGATGCCCAGGGACCAGATGGTAGCTGGCTTGCCGTATTACCAGCCAAAGTGGGTCCATTCCGGGGGACTGTATGACGGTGTTCCTATGGAATACAGATGGAGCTCATCCAGGGGGATGCTGCTGCTCCCAGAGCCTGGCCCCAGCATCCCTGGGCATGCGGAGGCTGCCCCAGTGGCACGTGGTGTGACCCGCTGCCCCCTCACCAGCACCTGGGACTGTGTACAACCTTGGGGTTGGAAAAGAAGCCACTGGTGTTGGAAGAGGGCAGTGTAAGTCCTGGCAATGCCCAACCATGACAAGGAAAATCCCATTCAGTGATGGGGAAATACCATGCCTTCATCCTCCCTGCCTGCATTGTCCCAAAAACACTCTGAAGCCAAGACAAACCAGGTGAGTGGAGCAGTGCAGGCACTTTCTCACCTGCACACCAAACTGGCTGCTGCACAGGTTCTGGTTCCACCCCTCTCTGCCACCCCACACACGGGTGTTTCTGTCAGGCTGGCTGCCCCAGTCCCAGCCCAGTCCTGGGCAGAGTGGCTGGAAAAGGCTGCCAGCATGGCTGAAAGCTGACCCCCACCTGCCCCTTCTCAAAAGCATCTTGGCTGAAGACTCAGTGCCATGACTGGCAGCAAAAGGGAGAATCCCTGCTGCAACACCAAGGTTGGGTCATGAGATGTTGGGCCAGGAGATGTCCAAAAATGGGAGCACACCCCTTTGTGGGCTCACCTGCAAAGTGAATGTAGGCCGTGTCTTGCAGGTAGGTGCCACAGCCGAAGTCAATCAGTTTGGCCTGCCCAGTGGCCAGGTCAACCAGGATGTTCTCTGGTTTGATGTCCCTGTGCAGGACCCCGCAGCTGGTGCAGTGCTGCACGGCCTCCAGCACCTGGCGGAACAGCTCCCGCGCCACCTCCTCGGACAGGAACCCCCGTGCCCGAATGAAATGCCGGAGGTCCTGACATCGTTCGGGGCGCTCCAGCACCATGATGATATCGTTGGGGAGAACAAGCCACTCCAGCAGCTGGACGACACCAGGGAAGCCAGTGGAGACCTTGTGCAGCAGCACGATCTCCAGTGGTGCGCTGGTGCCGTTGGGCTGCGGGAGGAGCACGATGCCGTCAGTGGGGCTGATGTCCTGCCAGGGCTGGGGAAGCCCTCACCCAGCCCTGGATGCTCTGCACCCTGCGCTGGCCCCACACCCGCTCTCCCTACAGGCATCCTTGGGGCTTCCACCCTGCCCGGCCTCGGCTCAGCCCTGCCCAGCACGCCCCGGCTTCTCCCACTGGCCCCGCTCACTCACCAGATGGTCCCAGCGCCGGACGCGGTTCCGTGGCACCCTTTTGATGGCCACTTGCAAACCAAGGGGAGCAGCGGGATGAGCTCAGCACCCGCCCTGCCCAGCCCCATCCTCCATCTCCTGTGCCCGCCGCCGGCCCCGCCGCTCACCGGGGTGCCGTCCGAGAGCCGCGTCGCCGCGAAGAGGCTGCTGAAGCCGCCGCGCCCCAGGAGCGACCCCACTCGGTACTGCTCCTTGAGGCCGTGCTGCGCCTTCCCTGTCGGCGAGACGCGGCTGTCAGCGCTCGGCCCGGGGCCAGGAACGGCCCCCGAGCGCCCCTCAACCGCCCCGGGCCGGGCATCCCCAGGCGTTCGCTCCCTGGGACGGGACAGCGGCGGCTCGGGGCCGGCGGCCGCGCTGCCAAGCGGCGGAGGTTGGGCCGGGGAAGCCGCAGCGGAGGCGGCAGGAGCGGCTGCACCGTGTGTGTCCTCTGCGGGGCCCGGGAGGAGCCGGGGCCGGGGCCGGGGCCGGGGACGAGCCGGGGCCGGGGCCGGGGCCGGGGCCGAGCATGGCTCAGGCGCAGCCAAAGGGCAGCGATGCCCCCTTGGCTCCAGGCACTGATGCCCGCCCAGCATCGCCACTGCCAGTACGGCCAGAGGGGAGACCGCGGCGGGACGCCCGGGGACGGGGACGGGGCAGCCCCGTCCGGGGCCGGGGGCGGGCTGGGGGCATGGCCCGGCCCGGCAGGGGAGAGGGAGACTGGGAGAGGAGGGGGACACCAGGAAATAGGACCGGGAGAGGGTGCGGGACTGAGGGAGAGGTAGGGAAGAAGCAGGAATGGGTAGAGAAAATCTCCTCTTTGGCTTATGCCGCTGCTGCTGCTGCTGCCACTGCTGCCGCTGCTGCTGCTGCCGCTGCTGCTGCTGCTGCTGCTGCAACTGAAGCCCCCGGGCCGTTTTTCCCCGTGTCCGTTTTTCCCCATGTCCGTTTTTCCGTTGCCTGCTCAGTCCCGCGCGGAGCCCCGCGCTCCCCGGGGGCAGCCCCTGAGCCTGTCCAGACACGGGAACTTTGCAGTGTTGAACCAAGACCCAGAGTCTTGACTCCTGCACGGTGGCACAGGAATCCCCTTGGGTGATGCTGGGCGTTGTCCCTGCTGAGGGTCAGACACTGTCAGAGCACATTCCCTGAATGCAGAATTTGTACCTGACCCAAGCACTGCACCTGTGTCTCCAGCATTGCTTTCCAAGAAAAACAGGGGAAGGCAAACTGGATGTAGCTCATGGTATTTTACAGTGTCTGAAACTTGTCAAGTCATGGATCTTAGAGGTGAGATCCATTTGGAATTGATAGGATGGAGAAGTAGTGCAAAATGGAAAAGGGGAGCATAGAAATCAATAGAGAAAACATCTTGGAATGTTTCTTTCCATTTTCATTTAATTTCTTAGAAGCTGTTTCCATTTTCCCAGAATCTTTCTCCTGTCTGCTCTTTCCAAGAACCTTTCCTGGAGAATGAGGTGCAGCTTCTGTCACAGGATGTGCCACCAACTGCAGCCTCCCTTGGCTTTCCACACTGTGCATGCAGCAGGAGTCTTGCAGCAAAGCAGGACAAATATTTGATAAACATGACAACTTGTTCTTTCTTTTCCTTGTGAACTGGGGAGTTGTGCCATTGGTAAGGTTTTCATTGTTACTGTTCTCCCCTAAGAAAACAGGACAGGGTACTGGTGCTACCTACTGGGAGTCTGTTATCGTCCACCCAAGCAGGAAGAAGAGGTGGACAACTTATTCTATAAGCAGCTGGAGAATGTTTCAGGATCACCAGCCCCTGTTCTTGTAGGTGACTTTAACCTACCAGACATCTGCTGGGATCTCCATACAGCAGAAAAGAGGCAGTCCAGGAAGGTTTTGGAGTGTCTGGAGAACAACCTGTTGTCACAGCTGGTGTGAGCCCACCAGGGGATGGACTATGTTAGACCTGTTGTTTGCAAATAGAGATCTGTAGGTGAGAGATGTGGTGGTTGGAGGATGCTTGGGGGACAGTGATCAAGAAATGAGGGAGTTCTAAATACTGAGTGAAATCAGGAGGAACATCAATAAAACTTTCACACTAAACTTCAGGAGGGCAAACTTTGGCGTCTTTAGGAGACTTATTCAGAGAGTTCCTTGGGAAGCAACCTTTCAAAACAAAGGAGTCCAGGAAGGGTGGACATGCTTCAAAGCAGAGATCTTGAGGGCAGAGGAACAGACTGCGTGCTGAAAGATGGGCTAATGAGGCAAACATCCATCCTGGATGGGCATCAGGGTTTTGAAAAATCTTAGGAATAAAAAGAGGATGTACCATCTTTGGGAGGAGAGTCAGGTCCCTCAGGAGATATTTAAGAGAGTTGCTAGGGCATGTAGGAGAAACAGTAGGGTGGCCAAAGCTCAGTTCAAACTTAATGTGGCAACTTTTGTAAAGGATAATAAAAAATGTTTTTACAAATATATTAGAGGCAAAGGAAGGGTAAGACCAACCTTTGTTCTCTGCTGGATGTGTGAGGGAACTCAGTAACTGCAGATGAGGAGAAGGCAGAAGTGCTTAATGCCTTCTTTTCCTCAGTCTTTAGTGGGAAGATGGCTTGTCCTCAGGACAACTGCCCTCTTGGGCTGGTAGATGGTGTCAGGGAGCAGAATGGTCCCCCTGTTATCCAGGAGGAGGCAGTCAGAGAACTGCTGAGATGCTTGGATATTCATAAATCTATTGGCCCAGATGGGATCCATCCCAAGGTGATGAGGGAGCTGGCAGATGAGCCTGCAAAGCTGCTCTCCATCATTTACCCACAGCCCTGGCTCACTGGTGAGGTTCCAGGTGACAAGAATCTGGCCAATGTGACCATTCACAAGAAGGGTGGGAAGGAGGATCCTGGTAATTAGAGGCCAGTCAGCCTGACCTCAGTACCTGGTAAGGTCATGGAGCAGTTTATATTGAGTGTCATCACACAGCACCTACAGGATGGCCAGGGTGTCAGACCCAGCCAGCATGGGTTTAGGAGGGGTGGGTCGTGTTTGACCAGCCTGGTCTCCTTTTATGACCAGGTGACCCACCTGGTGGATGTGGGAATGCTGTGGATGTTGTGTATTTGGACTTCTGCAAGGCCTTTGACACTGTCTCCCTGTTAAGGGTTAAGTCTCCTATAGAATTTTTCCCCCCCCAAGTTGCTAGGAGACTAAATGCTGAGTACTTAACCTGAACAAAGGGGGAAAAAAAGCCCCGGGGAAGAGAAGGCTGGGGGTGGGGGGGTCAGTCGTCTCTCGTCTTCTGGGGAGAACAGCGTGCGGCCCATCGGCTGGTGGCCTGAAGTCCAGGGGTGACGAAGTCTGCTGCTGGGAATTCTGCCATCAGTTGGAGCGCCCAGGAATTCGGAGTTTCTTCGCTGTCCTGCTGGATTTTGGGTGAGCCCGGGTCCCGCCGCTGCAGCTCCTCTGGCACTGCCACCTCTGCCTGCCGAGGACACCCCCTGCCTGCGGAGGACAGCCCACCTCGCCCGGCTTCCAGCCATCAGAGCCGGAGCTTCTACCATTTTGGCCCTGGGGGTTCTTTGTTCTGTTCTACTATTGTTATAATTACTGTTGGGTTTTTTTTGTCTGTCCTGTTATATTTACTAGTAAAGTACTGTTATTCCTTTTCACCATAGCTCTGACTGAAAAGTTTCTTTAATCTTCCAAATTATAATAACACGGAGGGAAGGATTCAAGTTCCTCATTTCCTGGAGAGGCCTGCCTCTCCATAGCAGACACCTGTCTTTTCAAACCAAGACAGATTTTGGCGCCCAGATCGTGGGGCATTGAGAGAAAAAGAATAACAGTTCTTAAGTGCCTACATTGTTGTGTACTGGACATCATGTAGTCTGGCTTAACCTGGTTTGGGTGGCATGTGGTGGTGGCCGTATTTCTCCCATTTGCAGGCCCTTTTCTAAACATGGGCCCTGTAACTAAAGTTACTGTGGCTGTCATCCACTTCGCTATATGGGTTAACGAAGTGAGGAAATCGTGGATTTTTAATTTCCTCCGGAAGGCAGGGACATGGATTCAGGGTTATCATACACTAACAGTGTGTTTCTGGGGTTACTTTAACAATGGTAGCTACTGTGAAGAAATGATACCGGGGGAAATTTTTTCACAACCCTTCACCCAGCTCTTTGGGCCTACCCCACCAGTCTTTGAAGGGTTCAAATCTCTGAATGTTAATGACATCATACAGTGGCTGGTGTTGCTGGTATGCCTGTTCTGTTTAGCATTTAGAGATAAGGGGAGACTGACCTGGATAACCACCCTGATACCTACCCTAGAGAATAAGGATATAGCCCCACAGCCTGAGCCCATCCCACAGCCTGACACTGTCCCGCAGCCTGCCTCAGGAATAAACCACCCAGATTGGGTGAAGGAGATAGGTGAGATGCTCAGGGAGTACCTTTCCCCTGTAGTAGCCTCATTAGCCCCAGCTGCTGGGAAACCCTCCCCCTGCCCCGACAAAAGAGAATCTGATGGTGCAGCAGCGGAACCCACAGATGTTACAACCGTCCAGGTTCCAGCTGAACCACAGGGGCAGCCACAGACAGCAGCAGTGGCCCCTGTGGAAACAAAGAAGTATAAGGTGAAATCAGAGCACCCAGGCAACAAGGATAAGAAAGGAGGGCCCTCACAACCTGGGGGGGAGTCAGAGGTTGAGATCATCACTGAGTCCCTGACATATGAAAGTCTCCGTAATCTGCAAAAAGATCTTGCACGACGGGGACATGAGGCTTATACAACCTGGTTACTTCGGGTCTGGGACCTTATAGGTACAGGTGTGCAACTAGATAATAGTGAGGCAAGGAATTTGGGACCCTTGACCCAGAACTCAGGTATGAATCAGGTATTCGTAAGGGAGCCAGGGCCCCTTTCCCTTTGGGAGTGGCTTTTAATGAGTGTACGGGAGAGGTTTGTCCACAGAGACAGAATGCAGGAGCACCATCATAGAATGCGCTGTAAGACCCTTGAGGAGGGGATCCAACAGCTGAGAGAAGTGGCAGTATTGGAGGTACTCTTTGGGAGAGGTGGACAGCATGATAATGACCCCGACAAAGTCAGGTGCACAGGGCAAATTCTGTGTAATCTGGCAACTCTAGGACCATCTCAATACGCCACATACATTGCAACAATTCATCCTGATACCAACCGAGAGACAGTGGGTTCTGTAGCCAACAAGCTTAGAAATTATGAGAGTATGATCAGTGGCCCAATGCAGGCTCAGGTCTCTGCTGTGGCTAAGGAACTCAGAGAGGAGATGATGGAGATGAGGGAGGAGATGAGGAGGAACAGTTCCCACGTGGCACCAGTGCGAGTTACAGGCGCCAGAGTCAGAGCTCAACAGCCCCCAGCTAGAGAGAGAGGGTACACCCCACGAGCTGACCTGTGGTACTTCCTGCGTGACCACGGAGAGGACATGGGAAGGTGGGATGGGAAACCCACTTCTGCCCTGGCAGCACGGGTGCGTGAGCTCAAGGAGAGAAACACTAACCAAGGGGGTTCCACTAAGATGAAAGTAGCCTCGACATCGCATGACCAAGCTGCCAGGTATTATAGAAGTGAGGATGATATGTCAGATCCCTGTGAAGGAACCTCTGCCTTGTATGCCCAGGAAGGGAATAAAGACCGGTGCTAGAGGGGCCCTGCCTCTAGCCAGGGAGAGGCACGGGAAAACCGGGTCTATTGGACGGTGTGGATCCGATGGCCTGGCACATCAGAGCCACAGAAATATGAAGCTTTAGTTGATACTGGTTCTCAGTGTACCCTGATACCATCAGAATTTGTGGGGACAGAACCTATTTCCATTGCTGGGGTGACGGGGGGATCACAGGAATTGACTCTGCTGGAAGCCGAGGTGAGCCTGACCGGGAAGGAGTGGCAGAAACATCCAATTGTGACTGGCTCAGGGGCCCCGTGTATTTTGGGCATAGACTTCCTCCGGAATGGCTATTACAAAGACTCTAAAGGACTCAGGTGGGCTTTTGGAATAGCAGCTATGGAGGCAGAGGGCATTAAGAAATTGAATGGCTTGCCTGGACTGTCGGAGAACCCATCTGCAGTAGGACTTCTAAAGGTAGAAGAGCAGCGAGTTCCAGTTGCCACCTCGACAGTGCACCGCCGACAGTATCGGACAAATCGAGATGCCGTGATCCCCAACCACAAGATGATTCGGGAGCTGGAGAGCCAAGGGGTGGTCAGCAAAACCCACTCACCCTTCAACAGCCCCATCTGGCCTGTGCGCAAGTCTGACGGAGAATGGAGATTGACTGTGGACTATCGTGCCTTGAACGAAGTGACTCCACCATTGAGCGCTGCTGTGCCGGACATGCTGGAACTCCAGTACGAGCTGGAGTCCAAGGCAGCAAAATGGTATGCCACAATTGACATTGCTAATGCATTTTTCTCCATTCCTCTGGCTGCAGAATGCAGGCCTCAGTTTGCTTTCACCTGGAGGGGCGTGCAGTACACCTGGAACCGACTGCCCCAGGGGTGGAAACACAGCCCCACCATCTGCCATGGACTGATCCAGGCTGCACTGGAAAAGGGTTAGGCTCCGGAACATCTACAGTACATTGATGACATCATTGTGTGGGGAAACACAGCAATGGAAGTGTTTGAGAAAGGAGAGAAGATCATCCAGATCCTCCTGGAGGCTGGTTTCGCTATCAAGAAGAGCAAAGTTAAGGGACCTGCTCGTGAGATCCAGTTCCTGGGAGTAAAGTGGCACGATGGAAGGCGTCAGATTCCCACTGAAGTCATCAACAAGATCACAGCAATGTGTCCACCAACCAACAAAAAGGAAACACAAGCTTTCCTAGGTGCCATAGGTTTCTGGAGGATGCACATTCCTGAGTACAGCCAGATTGTGAGCCCTCTCTACCTGGTCACCCGCAAGAAGAACAATTTCCACTGGGGCCCTGAACAACAACAAGCCTTTGCCCAGATCAAGCAGGAGATTGCTCATGCGGTAGCCCTTGGCCCAGTCAGGACGGGACCAGATGTGAAGAACATGCTCTACTCAGCAGCCAGAAGCCATGGTCTGTCCTGGAGCCTTTGGCAAAAGGTGCCTGGGGTGACTCGGGGCTGACCACTGGGATTCTGGAGTCGAAGCTACAGAGGGTCTGAAGCCAACTACACTCCAACAGAGAAGGAAATCTTGGCTGCCTATGAAGGAGTTCAAGCCGCCTCAGAAGTAGTAGGCACCGAAACACAGCTCCTGCTGGCACCTCGACTACCAGTGCTGGGATGGATGTTCAAAGCAGAAGTTCCCTCTACTCACCATGCCACCAATGCCACATGGAGCAAATGGATTGCCCTCATCACTCAGCGCGCCCGCATTGGAAACCCAAATCGCCCTGGGATTTTGGAAATAATTACAAACCGGCCGGAAGGTGAAAACTTTGGTCTCATGGATGAAGAGGAGCAGGAACAAGTGACACGTGCTGAAGAAGCTCCACCATAAAACCAACTGCCAGCAGAAGAAACACGCTATGCTCTTTTCACTGACGGTTCCTGCCGCATCGTTGGGATGAAACGAAAGTGGAAAGCAGCTGTATGGAGCCCCACACGACAGGTTGCACAAGCCACTGAAGGAGAAGGTGGGTCAAGCCAACTTGCCGAGCTCAAAGCTGTTCAAGTGGCCCTGGGCATTGCTGAAAGAGAGAAGTGGCCAAAGCTCTACCTCTACACTGATTCGTGGATGGTAGCCAATGCTCTGTGGGGATGGCTGGAGAAGTGGAAAAAGGCCAATTGGCAGCGTAGGGGAAAGCCAATCTGGGCTGCAGATGAGTGGAAGGACATTGCCACTCGGGTAGAGAAGCTACCTGTCAAAGTCCGTCATGTAGATGCCCATGTCCCCAAGAGTCGGGCTAATGAGGTGCACCGAAACAACAAGCAGGTAGATCAAGCTGCAAAGATAGAGGTGTCAAAGATAGACTTAGATTGGCAACACAAAGGAGAGTTGTTTCTAGCTCGATGGGCCCATGATGCCTCAGGCCATCAGGGCAGAGATGCCACCTATAAGTGGGCACGAGACCGAGGGGTGGATCTAACCATGGACAGTATTTCTCAGGTTATCCATGACTGTGAGACGTGTGCTGCCATCAAGCAGGCCAAGCGGGTGAATCCCCTGTGGTATGGTGGGCGATGGTCCAAGTATAAGTACAGGGAAGCCTGGCAGATTGACTACATCACCCTTCCCCAAACCCGCCAAGGCAAGCGCTATGTGCTCACAATGGTAGAGGCCACCACAGGATGGATGGAGACCTACCCTGTGCCCCATGCTACTGCCCGTAACACCATTCTAGGCCTTGAAAAACAAGTTCTTTGGAGGCATGGTACCCCTGAGAGGATTGAGTCAGACAATGGAACTCATTTCAAGAACAGCCTCATCAACAACTGGGCTAGGGAACATGGCATTGAGTGGGTGTACCATATCCCCTATCATGCACCAGCTTCAGGGAAAGTAGAAAGATACAATGGACTGCTAAAAACCACCCTGAAAGCACTGGGCAGGGGATCATTCAAAAACTGGGAGCAGCATCTAGCAAAAGCCACCTGGTTAGTTAACACCCGAGGTTCCACCAACAGAGCAGGCCCTGCCCAATCTGAGTCCCTACATACAGTAGATGGAGAGAAGGTCCCAGTAGTACATGTAAGAGGTTTGTTAGGGAAGACAGTTTGGATCAATTCGGCTTCAAGTACAAAGGATCCCATCCGTGGGATTGTCTTTGCTCAGGGACCAGGCTGCACATGGTGGGTAATGCAGAAAGATGGAACCACACGATGTGTACCCCAGGGAGATTTGATTGTTGGGTGAGAACCGTGTGTGATTATCGTTGTGTGCTGAATAGTACTGCCACTGTATGTAACTGTATATTGCATATTGTTTTTATTTAGATGTATGTGTGTGTAGAGCTAGGGTATATATTAATTTTAGTAAATTGACGATATGGGGATAAGGGGTGGAATGTCCTAGAGTAACTTTATGATGCTTGTATCCCCAATCGTCTGTTCTGTTTGTGCTGTATATTGAGTCCTGTGCCTTTAAGACTGGTTCTAAGAGCAAGGAGAAGCGCGGAGTTTGTTTTGAGAAAACTGCCTGACTCCTCCACATTCTTTGGCGGACGGGGTGTTCGGCAGAGGCTTAGAGAGACTGCAGGGCAGAGATTTTTTTTGCTTTTAGTTAGTTTCAGCTAGCTAGGGCAGAGAAGTTCCCTGGACTGTTTTTTTTCCTTTTTTCTTGGAACTGTTTAAACCTACTCTGGACTGAAAACCCAGGGGAGCACTGGGGGCTGCACCTGCGGCCCACCGGGGCCTGGACCTCGGCATTTTCCAGCAGCGCCAGAGGGACAGGGACTGAGGAGAGACTGAGAGACTGAGAGAGAGAGAGCCGAGCTCCACCCACGGCAAGGACTTTCTCAATTTGCCAGCTCACTTCAGAAGGAGAGGTTTTATTGTTTCATATTATTCATTCTTTATACTTGTATGCACATTTGTTTAGTAAAATAGCTTTTTCCCCTTTTCTCCAAAGAGGTTTTTTTTTTTACCGGACCGGTTGGAGGGAGGGGCCACCTGGGTTTGCTTCCTTGGAGGGATCCTATACAGGGGTTTTCTCCCAAATTTGCCCCAAACCAGGACAAAGTCATATTCAAGCTGTGGGAAAAGGGCCCGAGCCAAGCTCCGAATGTCAAAGGGCGTCAAAAGACTGGCATTAAAAGAATGGAGAACCTGCATCACCTCGGCTGAGCCCAAACCATATTTCCCGACTGCATCATGCAGTTCTGTCAAGGCCTGCCAAGGCAAGGGTTGATAGGTGTTATGAGTAGCACCCTGAAGGATAGGAAAGGCCTGAAGACCCTCAGATGAAGCAGCAGCACTCGCCCTATCCTGCCCTGTGGACCCCACAGGGTCAGAGTTAGGCACTCGACTGGGAACTAGCTGAACATCAGACACGGCAAGTCTAGCACCAGCATCAGCATCTGCACTTAGTCCTTCAACCTTAGCCTTTACTTTGTCCCAGAACTGGCAAGGTCTCTCGGCCTTACGGTCACCTGACAAGGGGGTAGCGTCCAGACTGTTGACGAAGAGCCAACAGCGCGAGAATTTCTGCCCTTGTCAAAGACCGGCCGCATTCCAGCCGTGTCCCCGTTCGCGCTGAACTTAAACACCTCGCCGCCCGTAGCTGCCGCTGTAACGCTCGCAGTGGGAAGCGGGGGCGGGGTCGGACCAGCCACTGGCGCCCGGCCCGCCGCATCCGCAGTGGCACTGGAGCCCGCACCGGCCATCGGAGACTGGTCTGACGGCTCTGCGGCGGGCACACATCCCAGCATGGCTGGGGAGCCTGTGTTGCATTCAGGCGGAGGCAGCGACCGCACCTCCTTTCCTGGCGGAGCCGCATCGGTCCCTGCTGGCAGCTCGTTAGAACTAACCACATCAGAGCCTCTCCCCGCCCCGCGAGCACCGCCTGCAGCCCATGAGGCTGGTGCGGGAGGCAGAGTGTCCGGAACCCCCCCAAGAAGGGGTCCCGTGGGGGCCCGGGAGCCCGAGGCCCTCCCCACCCCAGAGCGGGGTGAAGCTGTCAGCCCACGCAGGGAGGCGGCGCCCACCAAGGGACTGACCGAGGCTCTGCCTTCGGCAGCATCCCCACCGCGTGCTGCCGGCGGCACGGGGGCAGAGGCCGCCGATGCAGCCGCCTCCGGGCTCGGCCCAGGCAGCAGAGCGGGGAACTCCACGTCGCCCGACCCCATAGGATACGTAATGGTTGTGTGGCAGAACAGACAATGCACAGTGACCGAATTGCGGCCAAAAGGCAGGGGGGCCCACTTTTCCGGGGCGCCCTCACCCACCAATGCCAGAAAGGCATGGAGAGGAGGCGGCCCTGCCCCGCTCCGGCGGCTCTGCTGTGCAGGGACCGGCTGTACCGGCCCCAGGCTCGGCAGGGCTCTGCCCCCCCTCTGCCCGAGACCAGCGCCGGAACCCGAGTGGGGGGAACTCCCCCGCACAGGAACGAGGGAGGAGGGGGGAGAATCCACATCACAAAGCAGCTGAAATTCAGATTCCGGGTCTGACATAATGACCCCGCCCCCTCCCAGCTCTCCGTCCCGCTTTGGACTGCAAGGAGTTGACTTAAATACAGCTCTCTCAAATAATTTCAACTGCACTAAGAGTTCCGCAATGTCTTCATCGTATTCTGTATCAAGGAATTCTAACATACAGTCCCCCAGGAGACGCCACTCCCATCGACTAAGCACAGACCCTGGCGTGGGAAAGAACCCATGCCGCCTGCCCCATGCAAATACATCCTGTAGTCCCTCCTGGGTTACCTGAGCATCCTTCCGCTCCAAGAGATCTCCCCAAAGTTCCAAAACTAAAGAATCCTCCATGATAAACACAAACAGGGAAAAGGAGAAAGGAAAACCTCACCAAACTGTTCACCCACACTCGGGGTCACCAGATGTCACCGAGAAACACAAAGAAATCAAACGCAGACAAGGGATTTCTGCAGAGGTTCTGATCCAGCTCCCAGCTGAAAGGGCTGAGAGAAGAGAGCCCCTTTGTTTATTCTTTTACGTTTTATACATTTGTGGGTCTAGCAGAAGATTGGCTTTTTGGGGTTTCCACCCCTCAGCTTCAGTGGCCAGACAAATGGTCAGTTACAATTGTTTTCAGGTTAGAAATATGCAAACAAAGGACAGAGAATGAAAAACAAAGGATTTGTTTATGTTACTTCTGTGGGATAGATAGAAAAACTGCTCTAATATTCTACAGTAACTAAAAGATCTGACTCCATTTATGAAAATCAAAAGGCTACTAAAGAAACTCAGAAAAACCAGGGTAACAGACATGAGACCACAGTAAAGGTAGAAAGAATCAAAATTACAAAAGGCACAAACAATGGCTTTTCTTTGTGGATGATGCTGAAAAACTAAAACACATGAAAAAAACTCCCACAATCAAACCAACAAGAAGTATCAAAGATGACTTTTATTACAAAGGATTTGCACAAACTGGCCAGCAGTTCAATGTTTCAGAAATCGTCCAGTGATCAGTGTACACACTGCAGCCTTGAGCTCCTGGTTCCTCAGGCTATAGATGAGAGGGTTCAGGGCTGGAGGCACCACCGAGTACAGAACTGACAGGGACAGATCCAGGGATGGGGAGGAGATGGAGGGAGGCTTCAGGATGGCAAAAAAGCCAGTGCTGACGAACAGAGAGACCACGGCCAGGTGAGGGAGGCAGGTGGAAAAGGCTTTGTGCCGTCCCTGCTCAGAGGGGATCCTCAGTACGGCCCTGAAGATCTGCACATACGAGAAAACAATGAACACAAAACAGCCAAAATATGGAAAAGCACTTAGCGCAATGAGGCCAAGTTCCCTGAGTTTGGAGTGTGAGCAGGAGAGCTTGAGGATGTGTGGGATTTCACAGAAGAACTGACCCAGGACATTGCCCTGGCACAGGGGGAGGGAAAATGTATTGGCCGTGAGCAGCAGAGCATTGAGAAAGCCACTGGCCCAGGCAGCTGCTGCCATGTGGGCACAAGCTCTGCTGCCCAGGAGGGTCCCGTAGTGCAGGGGTTTGCAGATGGATACGTAGCGGTCGTAGCACATGATGGTCAGGAGGGAAAATTCTGATGTCAAAAAAAAGGCAAAGAAAAAGAGCTGCACAGCACATCCTGTGTAGGAGATGTTCCTGGTGTCCCAGAGGGAATTGTGCATGGCTTTGGGGACAGTGGTGAGGATGGAGCCCAGGTCGGTGAGGGCCAGGTTGAGCAGGAAGAAGAACATGGGCGTGTGCAGGAGGTGGCCGCAGGCTACGGCGCTGATGATGAGGCCGTTGGCCAGGAGGGCAGCCAGGGAGATGCCCAGGAAGAGGCAGAAGTGCAGGAGCTGCAGCTGCCGCATGTGTGCCAATGGCAGCAGGAGGAAGTGGCTGATGGAGCTGCTGTTGGACATTTGCAATGTCTGGCTGTTTCAACCTGAAGGAGGAAAGACAGTGAAGTTTGAGGGGAGATTTCTCATACAAGAGTCAAAACCATTTCTCACAGACCATTCCCTGCCCATAAATACCACCCCTTTGTGTACGTCTAGCAGAACTTCCTTCATCTTGGTTGCTGGAGATTGCTGCTGGCCAATACTCAATGAGGAGCCAGACCTCAAGAAGCAGGATAGCCAGGAGTCAGCCCTGATGCCCAGTCAGTGCAGGGGAACAGTGAGGGCAGGGGCCAGTGTTGGTGTTTGAACTTAGACAAAGAATCTCCTCCTAAGGCACAGGAGCTGCCAGGGTGAAGGGATGGGGATTGCAGGAGACAGAACAAGAGATTCTGCTGCACCTGGGGAGAACAGGGGGTACAGTGAGGCAGGAGGATTGTCTGAGCCTTAGTGCAGACTGAGGGGAGCTGCTCTCTCCCTCTCTCCTGTTCCCAGCTGCCCTGGATTTGCACCTTTCTGAGCTCCACTCCTTTGTGACCCTGGAAAGCCAGGAGACACTGCTGAGAGCAGAGGGATCCCTGGCACACAAAGTGGCTCCTGCCTTTCCCAAAGTCAGGGAGAGTCAGCTCATTCCCAGCCTGCCCTGCCCAGAGCTCCCCGGGGCAGAGGGAGCTGGGACACCCCATTGCTGTGCTCAGCCTGCACAGGAGGAGCCCAAGGGCTGGGCCTGAGCCTGCAGCTGGAACTGCCATTCCCAGAGAGCCCGTCAGCAATGCCAGGAGCACCTGGGCAAGGCAAGGAGAGAGAGAGCTGGGCCCTGAGGAAAAGCCTTTCCCTGCCCAGCCCTGCCCAGTCCCTGCCAGGCAGCAGCAGTGCAGGACAGTGGCCCTCAGGCCCTGGTCAGCAGGGAATGGCCACATGGCAGGAGAGATGCCCTTCATCTCTGGGGCTGCTCTGCCAGCCCAGGAGGGGACTGAGGGCCCCGAGCCCCCGGGCTGAGGGCTGTGCTGGCTGCGAGGGGACACAAGAGCTGTGCTGCTCAGGGCAGTGTGTGCCCTGCAGGGCAGGGCCGGCAGGTGCCACATCTCCCCTGCAGCAGGGCTTCCCTCAGCACTGCCTCCCTCCCTCCCTGCCCACGCCTCTGCTGCTGGAGCTGTCCCAGCCCGAGCTGTTCCTGTGGCCCCGGGCTCCTTCCCTGCCAGTGCTGCCAGAGCCCAGCCCAGCCCCTGGGCCAGCTCTGCCCTGCAGCTGCTCGGGGCTGCAGGGGTTAAAGAACAGCTCCCCCAGGCCTGGGCACCATGGAAAGGGGATGCTGGATGGATCTGGAGGCTGGGGAGCTGGAGGCACTTGCTGAGGTACCCAGGAAAATTCAGGGTAATGGTTTAAGTGACTCAGTCCCTGCTCTGCCCTGCACAGCTGAGTTTCCATTCCCACCAAGCTGAGCCAGGGAAAACTGGGAGCACAGATTCAGGAAAGAAGAGACTCAGGTAGGAAATTCCTGCCCTGAATGAGCTCATGAAAAGTCACTTAAGAAATGACCTGGGCATGAGCTGGAGCTCTGAGCAGCCCTGGCCCACACAGCACCCTCTCCACAGCAGCAGGACCTGCCCTGGCAGGAGTCACTCCTTGCACCCACAGCTCCCCTCCACCATGGGGAGCTCCCAGGCAGGCTGAGAGCTGCCCCTGGCAGGTGGCAGATGCCCTGGCCTGGCCAAGAACCCTCAGGGCTGCAGGAGCTGCTCTGCACGACAGCCCTGGGCACCCCTGGCTGCAGCCCCAGCTTCAGCCCCTGCAGCCGTCCCTGGCAGCAGGAGCCGTCCTGCCCTGTCCCTGTGACGGTGCCCAGGGCAGCCCCGCTCTGGAGCACATCCTCCCCCAAAGCAGAGAGGGCAGCAGAGCCATCCTTACAGTCATGTCAGTCCTGTCCTGGGTCAGCTTGAGGAGATCCCTGCAGCCAGAGACTTACTGTTCCAGGAGTGGTGATGATTCCTCCATGAAGAAGCTCAGTATTTTCAAAAGGTGTGAACATTTCTCTGTGAATAATGTCAGCATTGTCTTTCCAGTTGATTTAAGCCTCTGTCTGCTTATCTCCTGTCAAGTACCTGGAGGCAATGTCCTCAGCCCAGCTGGGCTGCGAGAGGAGCTGCTCCTCAGCAGAAATGGCTTTTTGTAGTTCTTCTTCATTGTAAGGAGCTACCTCTGTGCCAGGAGCCCAGCCCAGCTCAGCAGCACAGCAACAGCACAAGGATTTTAATGATCCTCTCAGGGCTTTGGTATTGTTTACAGTTGTTTCAGTCCTTGAGAGTGTTTAAAAAACTTTTCAAGAACTCAGAGTTGGAAACTCCAAAGTTTCTTGAAGTTTTAATGGGTCTCACTGAGGGACATGACTGAGAAAGTGTCCCCAGGTTCCAGTTAGAGCAGAACACTGCAGGCAGTGATGACAGGTGGGGACAAACAAGGCAAAGGTGTCTCTGATGCTCAGCAAACCTGCATGTGTTTCAGGAATGCAAAGGGCCAAGGCCTGAGCCCCAGCCCCTGCCAAGGCAGATCCTGTCCCTCCCTCAGTGCTCAGGGCTCTTCCTGGGACACTGGGATGTGGGGATGTGCAATGCCAAGGGCAGCACCATGGGGCGGCCCCTGCCAGGCTGCTGAGCAGGGACAAGGAGGCAATGAGGCCCCAGGCCTGCCAGGGTCACTTGTCTCGTGCTCATGGCTCAGGCCCAGGGCCAGCAGCCATGGCCCAAGTGCTGCAGGAGTTGGCTGTGTCAGGGCCTTTCAGCTGCTGCCCATCCCTGTGCCCTCTCCAGCCCAGGCTGTCCTACGGTGTCCATGCCCTGCGCCTCTGTCCCTGCAGGCTGTCGTCATCCCCCGGCTGCCCCACCTCGCTGGCCCCTTCCTTTGCTGACATCTCTGTGTCCTGCCTGCCTCTGCCTGGGAACACAAAGCCTTGGGCTGCTCCAGGCTCCTTCTTGGGGATGTGTTGCACCACAGCCCAACCCTGGGACAGAAATTCCTTTCTATCTGTTCCCAGCCTGGGCATCTCCAGTTGCTCTTTGCATTAATTTTTTCTTTTCTGGCTTTTATCTGCTATCTCAAAAGGATCCACTATCTTTGAAACCACCCTTCAATCCCACCCAGGGTTCTCCCCTGCTGTTCTCAGTCTCCCTCCTCTGAGCAAAGAGCTTTAGGCCACGAACCCCTGGACAAGAAGGATGGTTCTTTTCTATAGGAAGGAAGCCACAGAACCCCAGGATTTGAAGGCAGATTGGAGGCACTCACTAGAGGCCAAGGAAAGGCCCAAGCTGTCTGTCCTTACAGCTTTTGTCTGAAAGGAACCCTTGGATACATGGGGAATTCGGGAGGTGGAATTCCGTTTCAGCTGTGGGTGTCTGGACAAGAATGACAGTTCTTCTCCACAGGAAGGGAAGGGCAGAGCCCCAGTGTTTCACAGGCAGATGAGAGCTGGCCCTCAGGAAGCCACGGGAACTTAGACAATTCTGTCAGCTTTTTCTGGAAGCTATCCTTGGATTAAGGAATTTTTGAGGCAGATTCCCTGCTTTGGCCATTGATGCCTGGACTTGAAAGATGTTTTTTCCAGAAGAAAGAAAGAAGGAAGAGAAGCATGGTCCCCCAGTATTTTGAAGGCAGATGAGGGGTGGCCCCCAAGAGGCCAAGGCCAGCCAGAGCTGTCTGTCCTGGCAGGTTTCAAATTGGGAACAATCCTTGGATATAAATAAATTTGGAGGTAGAATCACAACTTTGGCCATGGGAACCTGGAGGAGAAGGACAGTTCTTTCCCACAGGAAGGAAAGCATGGAACTCTAGGGCTTCAGAGACAGATGAGAACAGCCCTCAACATGCCAAGGTCAGTTGGACCATTCAGGCAGCCCCCAGGAGGCCAAGCCAACCAGACCTGCTCTATGCTGGGCCTCTGCAGCATCAAAATTGTCCATTGGTTCCATGAAGCCCCGTAGTATCAGAACAGATCTTTGTTTCCATGAGGTCGAGAAATATCACAGTGATCTCCTTGTATCCACAGTGGCACAATGGTCCCTTAATCCATGAGACCTGGCAGTGTCACAATGGTTGCCTTGGTTCTTTGAGGACCTGTGATGACACAATGGCCCCTTGGTTCCATGGGGACTCAGAGTTCCAGAATGGTCTCATTTCTCCCATGGTCTCACTGCTCCCTGCAGTGTCACAATGGTCTCCTGGGTTCCATGGTGGCACAATGTCACAATGGCTCCTTGCTGCTATGAGGCCATGCATTGTCACAATGGTCTCCTGGGTTCCACAATGTCCTGCAGAGCCCCTTGATTCAATGAGGTCTCAAAGTGCCATAATAGTCACCAGAATTCCATGAGGCCTTACAGTGTCACAGGGGCACCTTGGATTCCTCAGGCCCTGAAGTATGGAATGGCCCCTTGATTTCATTGGGCCCCTCACTGTTACATGAGTTCTTAGTTCCATGGAGCCCTGCAGTGTCACAATGGTCTCCTTGGTTCCATGGTGGCATGGTGTCACAGGGCCCCAGAGTGTCACAATGGCCCCTTGCTCCCACGAGGCCGTGCAGTGTCACAATGGTCTCACTGGTTCCACGAGGCCCTGCAGTTCCAAAGTGCCCTTTGGTGTCACAAGGCCTTGAAGTGTCACAGTAGTCTCAGCAGGTTCCCCCACTGGATCACAATGGCCTCTTTGGTTCCATGAGGAACCGTCGTGTAACAATGGTCTCCTTGGCTCCACAGTCAGAATGTCCTTGTGGTCTCATGGAGCCCCACAGTGTCACTATGATCCCCTTGATTCTATGAGGCCCTTCTCTGCTACAATGAGCCCTTGGTTATACAAGACCCTGCAGGGTCACAATGGCCCCTTGCTTCCAGTGGGTCCTGACATGTACTAATGCTCTCCATGGTTCCATGAGGCTCCACAATGTCACAATGGACTTTTGATTCCATGAGCTTTCGTACTGCCAACAACAGTCTCCTTGGTTCCACAGTGCCACAAGGGACCCTTTGTTCCATGAGGTTCAGTAGTGTAACATGGACACCGTGATCCCATGAGGTTCTGCAGTGTCACAATGGACTCCGTGGTTCTGCAGCCCTGCTGTGTCACAATGGACCCGTAGTTCCATGAGGTTCCGTAGTGTCACCATGGTCACTTTGGTTCCACAAGGCCTTGCTGTGCCACAATGATCCCTTGGTTCCATGAGGTTCTGTACTGTACACAGATTCTCCTTGGTGTGGGAGGACAGATTGTAAAGAGAATAGAGACAGTGCTGAAGGCAATCTCACCCCTGATAAATTGCAGCTGTACTAATTCCCAAGAGTGGGAACAGCCTTGCCCTTAATAGATCCCAGCTATGTCCAAAGAGAGTGAGTGTTATAACACATTGCGTTGGCTGGGCAAGAGTCAGTTGGAGTCTGCAGGATGTGCTGTGTGAAGCAGGGTCAAGAAGGTGTGTGAGGGACAGAGAGGGTCTGGTGGTCATGCAAGGGACAGGAAAGAGTTAGCCAGTCCTGCAGGAGGAAGAGAGAAGGAGCCAGAAGGCTGCATGGAGCTGCCTGTGAGTAGGCAGCAGAGAGAAAGGTATAAGAGGTTTTATATAATAAGAGACTGACACCTGTGTCAGTCGTGGCTCCACCATCAACTGGTGCCCCCTATGAGGACTGGGAAAGTGATCCTGGCAGATGACTACAGACCAGTGAGACAGTGGAGCCCAGCTGAACTGAGCCAGGTGGCTCAAGAGCCTGAAGATCAGAGCAGGTGAAGAGAGTCTGAGAGCAAAACAGGGAGACCTGAGAGCCTAAAAATCCAGATGAATTGCAGGCAGGTGGACCTGAGAGCTTGAAAGCAATGTAGGCAGAACTGAAAGCCCAGGAGTCTGAATAACTTATGAGACACTGACCCCAAGGTACAGCCGCAGTTTGTGGGATCCTGGGGAAGCACGTGCCAGCATGGTGTAGCTGGAAGCGGCAGCAGAGCTTTGAGAAGGTGGAGTCGGAGCTGCACAAAAGGAATGTAAGAAAAGCTTGGAGTTGGGCAACTAATGCAAAAAAAAAAAAAAAAAAAAAAAATGGAGGTGACCAAACTCAAAGTAAAGAAACTCCATGAAAATGAGTTTGGAACTGTACGAGAAAAAGTGTTGAAAAGGACTATACAAGAAGGAGAGTAACAGCAAGCAGAGATGTTGCTTCAGCCAACAGAAGAACTGAAATTGCAGAAGACAAAAGCAACAAAACCTGAAATAGAGCAAGAGAATTTACTAAAGCAGCAGTGGGAGATAGAGACAGAGTAGTTCTATTATTCCGATCCATGTGTTTATTTGCTGGTGAAACATAGATATTGTATTCAAAAGTTAAGGTTCCATAGGCATAGATATCAGTAGGCATAAGAACAAAAGCTAATATCCCATGTAAGAGAATGATGTTCTATACTGTTAAGAACAAGACTAAACCAGAACAAACTAAGAAGAGAGAGTGAACATTTACTGAGAAAGGAACAGAAAAGGTAGTTCTGCCACTGTGAACTTTCACTCTGAGTCTACATTTCAAATAACACAGGTGCCCCGCCAGAATGAGAATTTCTCATCAGGAGAAATGTCTTCTTGAAACTTTTCTTGGTTGCCAGGAGCCCGGCCCAGCTCAGTAGCACAGACACAGCACAAGATCTTTAATGAGCCTCTCATGGATTTAGTCTCGTTTACATTCAACTTTGTCCCTGAGAGTATGTTCAAAAAACTTCTCAAGAACTCAAATTAAAACATTGAAGTTTCCTAAAGTTTTAATGGGTCCCAGGGAGCAACCCAACTGAGGAAAGTTTCCCCAAGTTCCAGTTAGAGGAGAACACTGCAGGCAGTGATGACAGGTGGGGACAAACAAGGCAAAGGTGTCTCTGATGCTCAGCAAACCTGGATGTGTTTCAGGAATGCAAAGGGCCAAGGCCTGAGCCCCAGCCCCTGCCAAGGCAGATCCTGTCCCTCCCTCAGTGCTCAGGGCTCTTCCTGGGACACTGGGATGTGGGGATGTGCAATGCCAAGGGCAGCACCATGGGGCGGCCCCTGCCAGGCTGCTGAGCAGGGACAAGGAGGCAATGAGGCCCCAGGCCTGCCAGGGTCACTTGTCTCGTGCTCATGGCTCAGGCCCAGGGCCAGCAGCCATGGCCCAAGTGCTGCAGGAGTTGGCTGTGTCAGGGCCTTTCAGCTGCTGCCCATCCCTGTGCCCTCTCCAGCCCAGGCTGTCCTACGGTGTCCATGCCCTGCGCCTCTGTCCCTGCAGGCTGTCGTCATCCCCCGGCTGCCCCACCTCGCTGGCCCCTTCCTTTGCTGACAGCTCTGTGTCCTGCCTGCCTCTGCCTGGGCACACAAAGCCTTGGGCTGCTCCAGACTCGTTCTGGGGCGCGTGTTGCACCACAGCCCTGCCCTTGGGGAGAAAATCTTTTCTCTTTCTTTTCAGTCTGGCCTCCCCAGGTGTCCTTGGCATTATTTTTTTGCCTTTTTTGGCTGTTCTCTTCTATTTCAAAGGGTTCCACCATCTTTTAAACCACCCTTCAAGCACTCCCAAGGCTCTCCTCTGCTGTTCTCTATCTCCACTCCACTGAGCACAGATCTCCTTTGTCCCTATACGGTGGTTATCTGCTTGAGGCCATGGGCGCCTGGACAAGATGCATGAGTCTTTTCTACAAAAAGGAAATTACAGAACCCCAGGGGTTTGAAGGCAGAGGAGAGGCACTCACCAGGGGCCAAGGAAAAGCCTGACCTGTCTGTTCTTGATGCTTCTGTCTGAAAGGAACCCTTGGATATATAGTGAGTACCTGAGATGGAATTCCATTTTAGCTGTGGGTGTCTGGACCAAAATGACAGTTCTCCACAGGAAGGGAAGGGCAGAGTCCCAGTGTTTCAAAGACAGATGAGAGCTGGCCCTCAGGATGCCAAGGAACCTAGACAGTCCTGGGAGCTTTTTTCTTGAAGATATCCTTGGATTAAGGAAATTTGGAGGCAGAGTCCCAATTTTGGCCATAGATACAGACACAAAGATGTTTTTTTTTTCCATGGGAACAGAAGCATGGTCCCCCAGCATTTTGAAGGCAGATGAGAGGTTGTTGAAGAGGATGAAACAGGAAAACCTTACAAATATGATTGCTTGTCAGAAAATTCTAACAGCATGAAACCTATGAGTGAAATAGAAATGAAAGCAAGCTTTGAGATGTAGGATGCTAAGCCGGAAGACAGTGATTGAGTTAGCTGAAGGCAAGAGCCCTGTTGATTGAGCAATACCCCTAACAGACTAAAGGATGTCAAGGGTCCAAGGGGGAGAGGCCCTGCCAAGGTGACAGGGAAAAGGAGTCTAAAAACGAGCTTTTAGGGTTTGGAATGTGGCACAGTATGGTAATGTAGTAGTCCCTACAGGCTGTATGTAAATTCTGTAGCATTTGTGTCTTGTACTGGCTGGTTAGTGTAAATTAGAATATTCAACACAGAAGGAGATATAACGTATTGCAACAAGAACTGAGGCTTCTTTGCTCGGGCACACTTTGAGCTGTGGCTGGCAGCTTAAGCAAAGCTTCTGCACCAACAAACTATGCAATAAACCACACATTTCAAGAGCTGCCCTGGACTCCAGAGATCTCTCATCACCATCCCCACTCTCTCTCAGACCCATGTACTTTTTCATCAGCAACCTGGCCTTCCTGGGAATCTGATTTACATCCTCCACAACCACTAAATTGTCACGCTGAGTTCTGGTCAGAACACTCTCTCACAAAGCTTCTGCTTTGCCCAAAACGATTTCTATTTTGCCCTGGGCTGCACAGGGTTTGTCCTGCTGGCTGTCATGTCCTTTGACCGCTATGTTGCCATCTGCCACCCTTTGCTCTGTGCTGCCATCATGAAGCCTCAGCTCTGTGTCCACCTGGGTGTTGCTGCTTGGGTCTCCTCGGCTTTGGCCTGCTCAGCTACTGGCTGCTCTTCCTCTCTGAGCTGTCTTTCTGAGGCTCCAAGATCCATGGAGATCCATGGGGATGTCACAATGGCCCCTTTCTTCCATGAGGCTGCAGGGTGTCACAGTGGTCTCCATGATTCCATATAGTCCTGCAGTGTCACAGTGGTCCCTTTGTTCTTTTGGGCTCCTCAGGATCACAATGGCCCCTTGGCTGCATGAGGCCCAGCTGTGTCACACTGGCCCCTTGCTTCCATTGGGCCCCGTGGCATCACAATTGTCCCCTCTTGCTTCCATGAGGCCTTGCAGTGTCACAGGGGTCTCCTTGGTACCACAGTAGCACAATGGACCCTTGGTCCATCGAGACTCACAATGTCAGAAGAGTCTCCTTGGTTCCACAAGGCTCCTGCAGAGCCCCTTGGTTCAGTGAGGCCTTGAAGTGTCATAATGGTCTCCAGGATTCCATGAGGCCCCACAATGTCACAATGGACATTTGGTTCCATGGGTTCCCATGCTGTTCCGTGAATCCTAAGTTCCATGTGGCCCTGCTGTGTCAAAAAGGATTTTGGTTCCATGAGCTTCCAAGGCGTCACTGTAGACTCCTTGATTCTGTGAGGCACTGCTGTCACCAGATCTCCAAAATAAGACTCCTTAACAATAATTTGCAGTTAAGAGGGCTTCACTTGTTCAGGCTTGAGTTCTAATACAGGGTAACTCATAACCTTACATGGACATGAGATTATAAAAGAGTATTACTTATGTACAGTTGCTACTTGTGTATTACAATTTATCCATTACCATAAAAGTCAACCCAAGTCCCCAGATTCATTCTTTGTGTTTTCTCTAATGGTACTCTTGAGCCAGATGTCTTCTACATGTTCTAAAAACCATCCTTGCTGAGAAAGCTGGCCCTGCATGCCTTGTTCCTGTGCTAAAAGTTCTCAAGCATGGCAAAAGTTGAATTAACCCTCCTGGTATCAAGCCCAAGGTTTTGTGTGGTGCCCAGGCAGAGGCAGGCAGGACACAGAGCTGTCAGCAAAGGAAGGGGCCAGTGAGGTGGGGCAGCCGGGGAATGACGACAGCCTGCAGGGACAGAGGCGCAGGGCATGGACACCGTAGGACAGCCTGGGCTGCAGAGGGCACAGGGATGGGCAGCAGCTGAAAGGCCCTGACACAGCCAACTCCTGCAGCACTTGGGCCATGGCTGCTGGCCCTGGGCCTGAGCCATGAGCATGAGACAAGTGACCCTGGCAGGCCTGGGGCCTCATTGCCTCCTTGTCCCTGCTCAGCAGCCTGGCAGGGGCCGCCCCATGGTGCTGCCCTTGGCATTGCACATCCCCACATCCCAGTGTCCTGGGAAGAGCCCTGAGCACTGAGGGAGGGACAGGATCTGCCTTGGCAGGGGCTGGGGCTCAGGCCTTGGCCCTTTGCATTCCTGAAACACATGCAGGTTTGCTGAGCATCAGAGACACCTTTGCCTTGTTTGTCCCCACCTGTCATCACTGCCTGCAGTGTTCTCCTCCAACTGGAACCTGCAGACACTTTCTTAGTCATGTCTCTCTGTGGGACCCATTAGAATTTCAAAAAAATTCAGCATTTCAATTTAACTTGGAGCTCTTGAGAAGTTTTTTGAAGACACTCTCAGTGACTGAGTTGAATGTAAACAATACAAAATCCACGGGAGGGTCATTAAAGTCCTTGTGCTGTGTCTGTGCTGCTGAGCTGGGCCAGGTTCCTGGCAAAAAGGCAGCTTTGGCCAACCAAGAAAAGTTTCAAAAATACATTTCTCCTGAGATAAATCCTCCTTCAGATGGGCCACCTGTGTTATTTGAAATGTAGCCTCAGACTGAAAATTTACAGTGGCAGAACTACCTTTTCTGTTCCTTTCTCATTAATTATTAACCCTCTCTTTATTGGTTTTTTTCTTTGGTTTGGAATGCTTTTAACAGTATACAACATCATTCTTTTATATGGAACATTGGCTTTTTCACTTATGCCTATGGAACATTACTTCTGAATAGAATATGTTTGTTTCACCAGCAAATAAACTCATTGAACTGAATAATAGAACTAATCTGTCTCTAACTCCCACTGCTTCTTTAGTAAATTCTCTTGTTCCTTTTTCAGTTTTTGTTGCTTGTCTTCTGCAATTTCAATTCTTCCATCGGATGAAGCAACATCTCTGCTTGCTGTTTCTCTCCCTCTCATCTTGATCTTTTTAATACTCTGCCTCATGTAGTTTTAAACTCATTTTAATGACATTCCTTCTCTTTGCTTTACAGTCACCTCCTTTTCTCTGCATTCTCACCAAGCTTTTCTCTGCATTCCTTTGGTTCCACTCCGACTCTTCCTCTCAGAGCTCTGCTGCCAGTTCTAGCTACGCCGTGCTGCCATGAACACTGGTATGTGCCACCCCAGGATCCCACAAACTGCGGCCGTACCTTGGGATCGGTGTCTCATAAGCCATCCGTACTCTTGGGCCCTCAGGTCTGCCCTCATTGTATTCAGGCTCTCAGGTCCACCTGGCTGCAACTTTCCCGGATTTTTAGGCTCTCATGTCTGCCTATTTTGCTCCCAGGTCCAACTTCTTGGCTCTTCAGGGTCTTGATCTGCCTGACTCAGTTCTTCAGGCTCTTGGTTTGCCTGGCTCAGTTTGGGCTCCACCATCTCACAGCTCTTAGGTCTGTAGATATCTGCAGGATCACATCAGGGTAACCACTCATTGCCACCCGGGCCTCACAGGGGGCACAAGCTGACGGCGGAGTCACGACTGACACACGAGTCAATCCCTTATTATCTAATACCTCTTATACCTTTCTCTCTGTAGACTACCCACAGGCAGCTCCACACAGCCTTCTGAGTCCTTCTCTCTTCCTTCTGCAGGACTGGCTAACACTATCCTGTCCCTTGCATGACCCCATCTGTTCCTCACATGCCTGCTTGACCCTTCTTCCTCCCAGCACAGCCTGCAGCCTACAACTGACTCTTGCCCAGCTCACCCACTGTGTTATAACGCTCTCATACGAGCTGGGATCTGGATACGAGCTGGACATAGCTGGGATCTATTAAGGGCAAAGCTGTTCCCCTCCATGTCCTTCCTAAATTGGGAGCTCAGAACTGGACACAGCACTCAAAGGTGCTGCCCAACCAGTGCTGAACACAGGGGAAGAATCACTGCCCTGCTCCTGCTGGCCACACCATTCCTGATCCAGGCCAGGTGCCATTGGCCTTCTTGGCCACCTGGGCACACTGCTGGCTCATGTCCAGCCTGCTGTCCATCAGTGCCCCAGGTCCCTTTCTGCCTAGCTGCTCTCCAGACACTCTGTCCCCAGCCTGTAGCACTGCAGGGGTTGTTGTGCCCAAAGTGCAGGACCTGGCCCCTGGTCTTGTTAAACCTCCCACTGTTGATTTTGGGGCCTGGATCCAGCCTGTCCAGATCCCTGTGCAGAGCCCTCCTACCTTCCAGCAGATCCACACTCCCAGGAAACATGGTGTCACCAGGGTTTCATGAGGCCCTAGAGTGTTTCAATGGCCTCCATGATTCTGTGAGGCCTCCCTGTGTCTCAATGTTCCTTTGGTTCCATGGGATCCCTTGGTGTAACAGTTTCTTTGATCCTTGGGCTCTGCATTGTCACAAAGGACCCTTGCTTCCACGAGGTCAAACAGTGCGGGAATATTTTCCTTGCTTCTTTAGTGTCACAATGGCCTCCTGGTCCCCAGAGGCACTTCGTTGACATAATTGTTTCCTTCATTTCATGAGCCCCTGCAGTGCCACAATGGCCCCTTGGTTCAACAAGGCCCCACAGTGTCACAGTGGCCTCCATGGTTCTACGAGAACCATGCAGAGTGTCACAATGGACTCCCTGATTCCATTTAGCCCCACAGTCTGACAATGGGACCTTGGTTCTGTGGTTCCTTCAGTACGCAGTGTCACTGTGATCCTCTTAGTTCCACCAAGCCCTGCAGTGTCACAATGGCCCCTTGCTTCCCTGGGGCCCTGCAGTGTCACAGTCATCACAGAATCATAGAATTAACCAGGTTGGAGAAAACCTTGGAGATCTGCAAGTCCAACCTGTGACCCAACACCACCTTGTCACCCAGACCATGGCACTGACTGCCACATCCAGTCTTAGACACCTCCAGGGATGGTGACTCACCCACCTCCCTGGGCAGCCCATCCCAAGTCCTGGTCACTCTTTTTGTGAAGAATAGTTCCTCATGTCCAGCCTAAACCTCCCCTGGTGCTTCTTAAACCTCTGTCCTCTTGTCCTGTCACTGTTCCCTGGGAGAAGAGCCCAACCCCCAGCAGGCTGCACCCTCCTGTCAGGGAGTTGTAGAGAGTGATGAGGTCTCTCCTGAGCCTCCTCTTCTGGAGGATAAACAACCCCAGCTCCCTCAGCTGCTCCTGACAGGATTTGGCTCCCAGACCCTCACCAGCCTTGCTGCCCTTCTCTGGACACACTCCAGCCCCTCAATGTCCTTCCTAAACTGGGGGGCCCAGTATAGGAAATGCATTTGCAGAGAATTCTCAAAGCCTGACAGAAGGCTCACATAGCCTTGTGCATCTGTATGCAAACTTTGAGATAAAGTATGGTGATTTAGAAAGGCCATGGAATAGAATAGACATTGTTGAGAAAGAAATTGAACTAGAAACAAGTTTCAAATTATGACCTTACAGATAGACTAGATATTTTGGAGAAACAGAAGTGTGAAATATGTACTGTAGCAAGTCCCACATTGACTATTTTAATAGATGATTGGCTTAGAAGCATTAGCAGCATTGTGTGACAAAAGCTGACAGGCCAAAAATGCTTATAATGTATTGTAATTAGGAAATAGTTTGACTTCTGATTGTGCTGGCGTGAATTGTAACATCAGTAGTGTGTCACCCTTCTCATGACAATGAAAATGGAAAAAAAGTCTTTATAACACATCTGAGGAGCCTCGTCTCTATGTTAGAAAAAGGGTTTATGTGACAGCCCAGAACTGAACACAGCACTCAAGGTACTGCCCAGCCAGTGCCAGGAAGAGAGGAAGAATCACTGCCCTGGTCCTGATGGCCACACCGTTCCTGATCCATAGGAGTCACAGGGGTAGAATGAGGGAAATGGTGGGGAGGGAGTGGAGACAAAGTGATATTGATTGTCAGCCATGAAGGGTCCTGATTTTCAGATCTATTCAGACTGCACTAGGAGGTGCTGGGGATCAATATCAACTGGGGATCACTGATATCAATCTATAAATAGGAAAAAAAATAGGACAACACAATTCTCTCTGCATTGTTTTCTATATAGTATATTCACTTTGAATACACTTACAAAATTGGTCTAATTAACCACAGAAGAATTGAAGAGTTGAATTATCCCAAAGGGGTTTTCTTGTTTGCGTGTTTTGAACAAGTATTTATGAGCCTTTTTCAAAGAATTTCTCAAATGAAGAGCTCACACAAGACGAGGCCTCTGGAAAAGTAAAATTCATCAGCAACCTCCAAATGGTTGAGGATCCATCCTCATTCGAGCAGCAATAAACAGAACTGGGCACAGCTTTCTGGCTTCCCCAGCTTTGGGATGGGCCCTGGGCCTGGAGCAGGAACAGCTCCTGAGGGCCACAAGGCCACGGCTGTTGTGCTGGCCTGGGCAGATGGGATGGCAGCAGGGGCTGCAGAGCTCTCAGGATGTCCTGGAGAGGAGAGCAGGGCACCCAGGGAGCCTCGTTTTCCCTTGGCCAGGCACCTTCCCCCATGGCTGGGGCTGAGCCCTGTCTGAGCTGCAGCTGCTGCTGTGCCCTTCCGAGGGGCTGAGGCCGTGGGGCCCCTGCCCAGAGCAGCCTGCCCTGAGCAATGCCACAATGGTCTCCATGGATCCGCGGTGCCCTGCAGGATCACAATGGCCCTTTGGTTCCACCAGGCCCTGTAATGCAACAGTGGCCACTTGGTTCCACAAAGCCCTGCTGCTTCACACTGGTCTCCTGGGACCATGCGGCCCAACAGTGCCACAATGACCCCTTGGTTTCACAAATTCACACAGTGTAACAATGCAAATTTTTTTCCCTGAAACCCTGAAATGTCACAATGGTCTCTACTGGAAGGAAAGCACGGAGCCCCATTGTTTCAGGGTCTGATGAGAGGCAGCCATCAGAGGCCAAGGGCCAACCAGAGCTCTCTGTCCTGGCAGCTTTCACTTGGGACCAATGGAAGAAATAACTTGGATTCCATATCTTGTATATATGAACTTTTAGGGGCAGAGTCCCAATTTCAGGCATGAGTTCCTGGATGAGAGGGCCAGTTCTTTTCCATAGGAAGGAAAGCACAAAGCCCCAGTGTTTCCAGGGCACATTAGAGGCAACTACCAGAGGCCAAGGTGAGCCAGGCTGTCTTCTCTGGCAGCTTTAGTCTGGAAGAAACCCTTGCATGCAGTGAATTTTGGAGAAGTACCAATTTTGGCCATGGGTGCCTGGGCAGAAGGGAAGGTTCTTTTCTGTAGGAAGGAATTCATGGAGTCACGATGTTTCAGGGGTACATGAGAAGAGACCCTCAACATGCCAAGGTCAGTTGAGTCAGTCAGGCCAAGCCATCCAGAGCTGTTCCCTGTTCCCTTGGATCCACGGAGCCTCACAGTGTTCACAATGGTTGTGTCAAATTTGATCCTTGGTTTCACGAGGCCCCACTCTGTCACACTGGCCCCGTGTTTCTGTGGGCCCCCATAGTGTCACAATGGTCCCCTTGGTTCCGTGAGGCTGCAGAGTGTCACAGTGGTCTCCGTGTTTCCATATAGTCCTGCAGTGTCCATTGAGTCCCTTGGTTCCATTGAGCTCCTCAGGATCACAGTGGCCCCTTGGCTGCATGAGGTCCTGCAGCGTCAAAATGGTCCCGTGCTTCCCTGAGGCCGTACTGTGTCACAGGGGTCTCCTTGGTTCCACAACGTACTGCAGAGCCTTTTGGGTCAAAGTTTCATAACAGTCAAAGTTCAAAATTTCATAATAGTCTCCAGGAATCCATGAAGCCTGCAAGGCCATAATGGACATTTTGGTACCATGGGTTCCCATGCTGTTCCATGAATCCTAAGTTCCATGGGGCCCTGCAGTGTCACATTGTTCTCCTTGGTTCAATGGTGCAACAAAATGCCTCAATTGTCCCTTGGTTCCATTAAGTCCCACAGTATCATTATGGACCCCTGGCTCATCCACAAGGCTCTGAAATGCCACAATGGCCCTTTGGTTTCACAAGGCCCCAAGGTGTACAAATGGCCTCCAGGGTTTCATGAGGCCCTGCTGTGTCACAATGGACCTTGGGTTCCATGGTGCCCCATGGTGTCACAATGGTATCCTTGGTTCCACGGTGTCAGATTGGAACCCTCATCCCATGGAGACTCCAAAGTGTTCACTGTACCCCGCTTGATTCCAGGAGGCCCTGCCATGCTATAATGGCCCCTTGGTTCCAGTGGGTCCCAAAGTGTCAGAAGAGTCTCCATTGTTCCTTGAGGCTCTGCAATGTCACTGTGGTCCCCTTGGTTCCCCAGGGCCCAACAGTGTAACAATGGACTCCTGGTTCCATGAAGCCTTTCTCTTTCACACTGTACTTTTAATTCCATGAGGTTTCTCAGTGTCACAAGGGCCCCTGGGCTCCATGAAGTTCCAGAGTGTCACAATGGTCTCCTTGGATGTGCAGTATCACAATGGAGCATTGGTTCCATGTGGCCCTGCTGTTTCAAAAAAGGATTTTTGGTTTTTTATGAGGTGTCACAGAAGGAGAAGGAGAAGGAGAAGACTCCTTGATTCTGTGAGGCCCTGCTGTAACCAAATCTCTGAAATATCAGAGTAAGGATCCTTAACACTGATTTGCATTTAAGAGGGCATCACATATCAGGCTTGCGCTCTGAGGTGGATAATTCAGAACCTTACATCGGCATGTAATTTTAAAGGAGTGTTAGTTATATACAGTAGCTACATGAGCCATTACCATAAAACCCACCAAAACTTCCCAGATTCACTTCTTTTTTTCTATCACTGCACTCTTGAGGCAGATGTCTTCCACTTGCCTTCAAACTGTTCTTACAGGGAAAGCAGGACCTGCATGCCTTCTTCCCATGCTAAAACTTCACAAGCACAGTAAAAGTTGAATTCACCCTCCTGGTATCAAACCCCAGGCTTTGTGTGCCCAGGCAGAGGCAGGCAGGACACAGAGCTGTCAGCAAAGGAAGGGGCCAGCGAGGTGGGGCAGCCGGGGGATGACGACAGCCTGCAGGGACAGAGGCGCAGGGCATGGACACCGTAGGACAGCCTGGGCTGGAGAGGGCACAGGGATGGGCAGCAGCTGAAAGGCCCTGACACAGCCAACTCCTGCAGCACTTGGGCCATGGCTGCTGGCCCTGGGCCTGAGCCATGAGCAGGAGACAAGTGAGCCTGGCAGGCCTGGGGCCTCATGGCCTCCTTGTCCCTGCTCAGCAGCCTGGCAGGGGCCGCCCCATGGTGCTGCCCTTGGCATTGCACATCCCCACATCCCAGTGTCCCGGGAAGAGCCCTGAGCACTGAGGGAGGGACAGGATCTGCCTTGGCAGGGGCTTGGGCTCAGGCCTTGGCCCTTGGCATTCCTGAAACACATCCAGGTTTGCTGAGCATCAGAGACACCTTTGCCTTGTTTGTCCCCACCTGTCATCATTGGCTGCAATGTTCTGCTCTAACTGGAACTTGGGGACACATGGTCAGCCGTGTCCCTCAGCGGGACCCATTAAAACTTCAAGAAACGTCAGTGTCTCAATTTAACTTTGAGTTCTTGAGAAGGTTTTTGAACACACTCTGAGGAGCTGATTCCGATGTAAAGAACACCAAGGCCCTGAGAGGGTCATTAAAGTCTTTGTCCTGTGTCTGTGCTGCTGAGCTGGGCTGAGCTTCTGGTATACATAGGCAGCTCCTGGTAATCAAGAGGAGCTTCAAAAAGACATTTCTCCTGAGGAGCAGCTCCTCTCCCAGCCCAGCAGGGCTGAGGGCACTGCCTGCAGGTACCTGAGAGCAGTGAAGCAGATAGAGGCCTAAAGCAACTGGAAGGACAATTCTGGGCTTCTTCATGGAGAAATCTTCACCACTCCTGGCACAGTAAGTCTCTGGCTGCAGGGATCTCCTCAAGCTGACCCACGACAGGACTGACATGACTGTAAGGATGGCTCTGCTGCCCTTTCTGCTTTGGGGGAGGATGTGCTCCAGAGCGGGGCTGCCCTGGGCACCGTCACAGGGACAGGGCAGGACGGCTCCTGCTGCCAGGGACGGCTGCAGGGGCTGAAGCTGGGGCTGCAGCCAGGGGTGCTCAGGGCTGTCGTGCAGAGCAGCTCCTGCAGCCCTGAGGGTTCTTGGCCAGGCCAGGGGATCTGCCACCAGCCAGGGGCAGCTCTCAGCCTGCCTGGGAGCTCCCATGGACTGTGGGGAGAAGTTGCAGGTGGAAGGAGCGACCCCCACCAGGGCAGATTCCTCCTGCTGTGGAGATAGTGCTGCATGGCCAGGGCTGCTCTCAGCTTTCTCCTAAAGGAAAGGGAAAGGGGCTGTCAGGGTTGGGCTGAGCTCTGGGAGCACTGGCAGGGAGAGGGCTTGTATAGAGACAAACAGCTCCCAGTAGGAAAAACTACAAGCAGCAGAGACCAGAGCAGCCCTTGGAATCTGTCCCTGTGCAGCTGCACAGGAAAAGAGAGAAGGGTTTGAGGAATTAACTTTGAAATTGCAGCCTTGTAAATTCCACTTTATTTTGGAAGTTTTTTATAGGTGTGTCCATCATGAATGAGAGGGAGCTGTAATGAACAAGGGGCACCTGCGTGGTGACCAGCAGATCTGAATGAACTGGGGCACAGGGAGCTCTGTTTTCCCTCTGGGCTCCCCAGTGTTCACACTGAGAGCAGTACTTAAGATGAGGCAGTAACTCAACTTCAGCACAAACTTGAACTCAAAAAAGATTAGCAAAGTTCCCTCAAAGGAAGAGAATGATTTTGAGGGATTCCAAATGAAATACCACAGGACTGACTCAAGGAAATGTGTCCCAGCTTTTCACTGTCTTCTTCCAACAGCCCATGATGCCCAGAGTGAAGAAATGTCCAACAGCAGCTCCATCAGCCACTTCCTCCTGCTGCCATTGGCAGACACGCGGCAGCTGCAGCTCCTGCACTTCTGCCTCTTCCTGGGCATCTCCCTGGCTGCCCTCCTGGCCAACGGCCTCATCATCAGCGCCGTAGCCTGCGGCCACCTCCTGCACACGCCCATGTTCTTCTTCCTGCTCAACCTGGCCCTCACCGACTTGGGCTCCATCCTCACCACTGTCCCCAAAGCCATGCACAATTCCCTCTGGGACACCAGGAACATCTCCTATGAAGGATGTGTTGCACAGGTCTTTCTTGTTGTCTTTTTCCTTGGGTCAGAACTTGCCTTGCTCACCACCATGTGCTATGACCGCTACGTGTCCATCTGCAAACCCCTGCACTACGGGACCCTCCTGGGCAGCAGAGCTTGTGCCCACATGGCAGCAGCTGCCTGGGCCAGTGCCTTTCTCAATGCTCTCATGCACACAGCCAATACATTTTCCCTGTCCCTCTGCCAGGGCAATGCCCTGGGCCAGATCTTCTGTGAAATCCCACACATCCTCAAGCTCTCCTGCTTGAATTCCAAGCTCAGGGAACTTGTGATCATTGTGGCTGGTGTCTGTTTGTGTCTTGGCTGTTTTGTGTTCATTGTTTTCTCTTATGTGCAGATCTTCAGGGCTGTGCTGAGGATCCCCTCTGAGCAGGAGCGGCGCAAAGCCTTTTCCACCTGCCTCCCTCACCTGGCCGTGGTCTCCCTGTTCATCAGCACTGGCTTTGTTACCTACCTGAAGCCCCCCTCTATCTCCTCCTCATCTCTGGATCTGGCAGTGTCAGTTCTGTACTCGGTGGTGCCTCCAGCCCTGAACCCCCTCATCTACAGCCTGAGGAACCAGGAGCTCAAGGCTGCAGTGTGGACACTGATCACTGGACATTTTCAGAAACATTAAACTGCTGCCAATTTCTGCAAATCACTTCTAGTAAAAGTCATCTTTTATAAATCTTGTTGGATTTGGTAGTTAATTTCTTTTATTTTCTTTATTATATTGTCCAAAAAGAAAGGCCATGGTTTCTGCCTATTCTCATTTGGATTCTTTCTGCCTTTACTGTGGTCCCAGGCTGTGTCTATGAAGAACTCTGCTCTCAGTGGCTTTAAATACACTAAAGGATCAACTAGCAGAGTTTTCACCAGAGATCCTCCTTTTGTTCCCTTCTCTGGAACTGCAGCAGCAATGTCTGTGTGCAGAGCTGGGGCAGATCAGTGCTGGCACAGCAGCTGTGCCCAGCAGCAGCAGCACTTGGTGTTGCCAGTGCTGCTCCCGTGCCCCTGCCCCGCTGCCCTCCTGGCCCTGGTGCTGCTGTAGGGCCTGAGTGCTCTCGGGGCCAGGCACAGTGCTGGGGGTGGCAGTGCCGGGGCTGCAGCAGGGACAGGCCATGGGCACTGCTGGGGCAGCGCTGACGCCTCAGGCCAGGGCCTGGGGGCTCCAGGCTCCTTGCCCAGGCTCTCTCCAGACCACGCCCAGGCCAATGCTCAGCAGAGAAAAGCCCCGTGAGCAGCCCCAGGGTGGCCGTGGGCAGGGTGGGGGCAAACAGCATCACACCCTGGGAACGTCCCTTGGGGAGCAGGATCATCCTCCAAGTGCTGCAGGAATTGTCTGCAGGCTCCTGCAGTGCCTCAGGCTGTTCCCTTGCCAGAAGCACCACAGGCCAGGGGGGCACATCTGGGCTGCTGTGTCTGGGTGTGGGGCTCCCTGTTCTGGGCAATGAGGAGGAGCTGCAGAGGCTCTGCAGGACTGACAGGATGGGCTTTGGGGCTGTGAGGAGAAGCTGAGGCACGTGGGCTGCTGGATCTTCTGAAGGGGAGGCCCAGGGCTCATCCTGCAACTGCTCCAAGGGTGGTTTCAGAGAATCACAGAATTGGCCAGGTGTAAAAACACCTTGGAGATCATCAAGTCCAACCTGTGCCCTGATACCACCTTGTCTGTCCTGAGTCTCCTCTTCTTCTGGTTAAATAACTCCAGCTCCCTCAGCTGCTCCTCACAGGACTTGTGTGACTGACCCCTGTCCAGCCTTGTTGCCCTTCTCTGGACATGGTCCAGCTCCTCCATGTCCTTCCTAAATTGGGGGACCCAGAACTGCACACAGCACTCGAGGTGCTGCCCAACCAGTGCTGAGCTCAGGGGAAGAATCACTGCCCTGCTCCTGCTGGCCACACCATTCCTGATCCAGGCCAGGTGCCATTGGCCTTCTTGGCCACCTGGGCACACTGCTGGCTCATGTACAGCCTGCTGCCCCAGGTCTATTTCTGCCTGGCTGCTCTCCAGCCACTCTGCCCCCAGCCTGTAGCACTGCAGGGGTTGTTGTGGCCGAAGTTCAGGACCTGGTCCTTGGTCTTTTTAAACTTCCCACTGTTGGATTTGGGCCCTGGATCCAGCCTGTCCAGATCCCTGTGCAGAGCCCTCCTACCCTCCAGCAGATCCACACTCACACCCAGCTTGGTGTCATCTGCAAATTTGCTGATGGTGGACTCAATCCCCTCATCCAGATCATCAATGCAGACACTGAAATCCACGCTGGCTGGGTCTGATCCCTCGGCCATCCTGTGGGTGCCATGTGATGGCTCTCAAGGTGATCTGTTCCAGAACCTTGCTGGGCACCGAGGTCAGGCTGACAGGCCTGGAGCTCCCCAGATCCTCCTTCCAGCCCTTCTTGGGGATGGGCTCACACTGGCACCTCCAGTCCTCTGGGACCTCCCTGCAGAGCCAGGACTGATGAGAAATGGTGGAGAGCAGCTTGGTGAGCTCATCCACCAGCTGCCTCATTCCCCTAGGATGGATCCCATCTGGTCCCAGAGACACTTGTGAGCATCTGAGTGGCTCAGCAGGTCACCAGCTGCTTCCTCCTGGATGACAGGGGGCTGTTCTGCTCCCTGGGCCCATCTACCAGCTCAGGAGAACACTTGTCCTGAGGACAACCTGTCTGATTGTTGAAAAGTCGTGCAAAGAAGGCATTAAGTACCTCAGCCTTTTCCTTACCTTTAGTTACTATATTCTCCACTGCATCCAATACAGACTAGACGTTCTCTTTATTCCATATTTTTCTATAAAGTTATTTATAGAAACATTTTCCTTTTTTTTTTTTTTTTTTTTTTTTTTTTTTTTGCATAGAAGTGACCAGGTTAATCTCTAGTTCATCTTTCACCTCTCCTTTTCTTTCTGCATGACCTAAAAACATCCTTAAACATGTCCTGAGATGCCTGACCTTCTGTCCAAAGGGAATGCACCCTCTCTTTTCCCTTGATTTCCCACAAAACTTTCATGTGCAGTCAGGCCAGCCATTTCATTCTCTGGCTCATCTTTTGGAACCATGCGACAGATTGTTCCTTCTCTCTTAAAAATTACATTCTTGAATTGTGGCCATCCTTCCTGGACCCCCTTGTTTTTAAGGGCTGTTTCCCATTAAAAAAAAAAAAAAAACAAAAAAACAACAGTACTAGATTCATTACTCCCCAAATCTGCACCCTGAATAGGCTGAAGTCTGCCCTTCCTAACTGCAATGTAGATGTTTTGTTGGCGCCTCTCCTTCTTTCACAGAATATTGGAAACTTGGTTATTTCATGGTCACTGTACCCCAGGCAGCCACCGACTGACCACCCCATCTCCCACCAGCCCTTCTCTGTTTGTGAACAGCAGCAGACAGAGCTTTCCTTGGCAGTGGGAGTGCTGCCAAAAATTTGGTCACATAAACTCCTTAACACCAATGTAGCAGTAAGAAGCAGCGTTGTTTATTTGGCTGGATGCACAGGGGAACAGCTCCTCCCAAAGTCGTGCATGCTGAGTATAGGAAAGTTTTTGCTTATATTCTGTGTTTTGCATACATATTTATTGCTGTTCCCTGACATGATACATTTCATAATCATTTCCCTGAAATAATTTACATATTTCCCCTCCCCTTTTGCATGCACTTTTCTGTCCTGGGGGTCTCTCTGGTGGTCCCTGGTGGTCACAGACCCCAATGTTCCAGTCAGCCTGGCTGAGCTGGCAGGACACTGAGGCTGGTGAATTTCCAGTTCCCCTTTTTACACAATGGGCATTGTGTGGTTTCCATGGGCCAGTGGTTTTGGAGAATGAGCATTGTGTCAGCTCACCAGGTGTAGATCATTTATCATCTGGTAACATGAGGTCACAGAGTGGGCTATGACATCACAGAGTGGGTTAGGGGAGGTCATTGATCAGCTAAAACATCACAGGCCATTTTTGTGACATCACAGAGCCGGCTGTGACATCACAGGGCAGATGTCAGACATCACAGAACAGACTATGACATCACAGAGTTGGCTGTGACATCACAGGGAGGTTTTGTGACATCACGGTGGGGGGCTGTGTGAGGTCACTGAGTTGGTCACTCCACCCCAAACCTTCCTCAACAGTATTCCCCCTTGAGGTCCAATGCTGTTCATGTCCAGCAGGGTCCCCTGTCCCCCAGAATCCTCCCAGTGCACCTGGAGCCACAGCCTCCACCAAAGGATGTTCCACAGGATTGACCCCAGAGCCTGACACGGGGACAAGGGGCTGGGCTGTGTGACCAGGACATCAAGGACGTGCATTATCCAGGTCACTGTGGCCTGGCTTGGGTTCCCCAGGGCAGGAAAGATGTCTGGCAGCTGCAGCAGGGTTAGGGAAGGGCCCCAAGGTGGGGCTGGAGCCCTTTGGCTCTGAGCAGAGGCTGAGGGAGCTGGGTTTGTCCAGCCCTGAGCAGGGAAGGCTGAGGGGCTCCTCATCCCAGCCTGGCAGTGCCACCAAGGAGGTGATGGAGAACACAGAGCCAGGCTCTTCACCAGGCACCTGGTGGGAGACAAAAGACAATGATATAGGGTGAAAGAGGGGAGCTTCAGCCAGGACAGGAGGAAACCTTTGTTCCCATGGGCTCAGCCAGGTGCTGAGATGCTGCCATCTCCCTGTCCTTTGGGATTTTCCAATCCAGACCAAATCAAGCCTTGAACCACTTGGTCTGGTCCAGTTTCTGACAGCTTGGGCTGCTGACTTGCTGAGGTCCTTTCCAATTCAGCTCTCTAATGATCCTGGGACAGTGCTGCTCCCTGTTTTACACTGGAGCACAGCAGATGGGACAGGAGCCCTGCAGGGCTGTACAGGACCTGCTGCTTGCGAGGTGCACGAGCACATCTTCATTAGCTGGGTCATCTGAGCACTTTTAAGAAATGCCAAAGGTTTCCCACCAGGAGAGACCAGGAATTTCCTGGAATTGTATGATCACAGGAGAAGGAATCCTCTGTTTGTGTCACTGGCTGGACTTCTGTTTTTCATGGAGCTGTGCCCTCGCTTGGTTTTGTTGGCTGACAATAAATGAACATCCCTCTGTGTCTCAGGCAGCTCCTTCTGCAAGGAAAGCAGGTGGGAGTTGGTGCCAAGGAGCTGAAAGCTGCAGCTGCAGCCTGGAGTGGAGGAAGCTCCGATTGGCACAAGGCTGCTCTGAGTCCCTGGGGCGGGAGGAGGGAAACGGTGGGGTGGGGGCTGGGGAAAAGTGATTGTTTGTCAGCCATGAAGGGTCATATTGATTTTCATATCTATTCAGAGTGCATGAGGAGTTTCTGATCATCAGTATCAACTGGAGATTGCTGATACCAATCTATAAAAAGGAAAACAAAACTAAACAGGACAAAAAAATCTCCTTGCATTTTTCAAAGGCATAGTGTATTCGCTTTGAACACACTTCCATAGTCTGTCTAAGTAACCACATAAGAATTGAAGACTTGGAATTAAATTATTCCCAGGGGCTTGTCTTGTTTAGGGGGTTTTGAAATACTAATGAGCCTTTGGCACTGAATTCCTGAACTGAAGAGCTGAAGACTGAGCAAGCCTCTGGAGAACTAAAATTCATCGGGGAACCTCCAAGCTGCTGAGTATCCAACCTCAGTAGAGCAGAAGAATCTATTCTAAATAGATTCTAATAGATTGCTCAGCAAAGCAATCTATTTAAATTGACTACAATCCAGGCAGTGCTCTTGAGGGGTGTCATCACTCCACAGAGGAATCACCGCATCCTCAAGAAAGGAATTGTCAGGAGATGCTGCAGTTAAAATTCGGGGCAGGGCCCTTCTAGCCTGAAGTGCTGCCCTGTCAGTCAGATGTGCCCAGGCTGTGCCAGCTCAGCAGCTCTGCAGAAGTTCTCAGTGGTGTCACTTGGTTGTTCCTTTCTCTGGGGATTTTTCCAGCTCTGCCACAGCTTCAGCTCCTTCTCAGGATGCTGAACTTGGGGATGGAGGAGTCAGGCTGCTTTCAGCATTATTCACCCCAAAAGAAACATGAACCCTCTTCTTCATTCCCCACTGGGGACTTTGCAAACAGAGCCTTGTTGGAGTTGTCTGAGCCCATTGCAGGCAGAACCTCCTGCTCCAGCAGGAACTGCCTTTCCTGTGCCATGGCCAGGCCAGGTCCCGCTGCAGGAAAAGCCCCAGGCCAGCCCCAACACAGTGAAGGCCTCGGGCACAAGTGCAGAGTGCTGGGAGCTGTGCCAGGAGAGCCTGGGACACCAAAGGCACCTTGGCAGCAGCAGCTCCCTGCAGGCCACGGCCAGAAGCCTCCCTTGGCAACCCGGCCTGGTGGCCACCACTGCAGAGCTGCTGGGGCAGGGGCTGATTTCTGCCTGGGCTCTGCCCCAGCCCACAGAGTGTGAGCTCAGCCCTGACTCGGGCACAGCCCTTGTGCCTGGGCCCTGCAAAGCCTAAAGGTCACCTGTGCCACCCTGGTGCCCATCCCTGGATCTGGCACTGTCACTTCTGTACTCGCTGGTGCCTCCAACACTGAACCCCCTCATCTAGAGCCTGAGGAACCAGGAGCGTGAGGATGCCCTGAGGAACATGACCACTCTGAGCTTATCAGAAACAATCAAGTGCCTCTGTTTCTGCATAGCATTAAGAATGGAACTCATTCCAGGCCCAGACTGCTTTGTGCCATGTGTCTTTTTTGTTATTCTATTCCGTGTATTTTATTTTTCCTTTTTAAATTTTTTTACTTTTGATAATGTTTCTCAATATTGTTAAATCAATACCTACCATGCTGGTGGTAAGCAGAGACAGTAAGGAGCCATCATCACTGTGCATTTATGTAAAATAAAGTGTCCTGCTCTGCCCTGTGTGTCCAAGATGTTTCCTCAGCCCTTCTCTGTCTCTGCAGGGGCAGTGCCTGTGAGCAGAGGTGGAGGGAAGAGACTCCCAGCACAGCAGCACAGCCAGGGACAATGGCCCTGGCTCTTCCCACATCTGCTCTTCCCAACTCCAGCCTCTCCTTCCCAGCCCTGCTGTGGCTGTCAGGCCCGAGTGCTCTGGCAGCTTGGTCACTGTCCTGCTGCGTGTCCGTGCTGTGCCCACAGGCAGGGACAGGCCATGGGCACTGCTGGGACACAGCTGGGCTCCAGCACAGCAGCTGCAGCAGCAAAGGGATCTCCTGAGGGCAGGGCAGGAAGGCTTTGCTCTCCCTGCAGAGTCACTCTCAGGAACAGGCCCAAGGAACAGACCCTGGAGAGGCTCCTTGTGTTCCTTGTTCTCCCAGGGCTCAGTGGGATGAGATCAGGGTCCCAGTGTGGCCTTCAGGGCACTCAGGGCTGGGTCAGGTTCTGCTTGTTGGTGGCCAGGGCCCATCAGATGGGGAATGGTCTGTGCTGAACCTGGCTGGGGCTCTGCAGCTTGTGCCAGGGCTGATGGCAGGGGAAGGTTTGTCTGGAGGGCCTTGGGAGCTGCCAGGAGAACACAGGGCACCTGCAGGGACAGTGTGTGCCAGGGATCAGCAGGGAGTGGAGCTCCCTGGGCACAGGTCTGGCCAGGGTGGGCTCACCCCGAGATCAAGGACTGAATGTCTGCTGTGAGCCAGGAGAGCTCTGCAGCCCCAGGGGACACAGCAGGCACAGGGAAAGGAGTCTGGGCACGGACTGGTCTGACCCTCAGGGAACTTCCCCAGGAGGATGCAGGGCAGCCCCAAGGCCATGGGGCAGCCCTGGAACAAGGCAGGCACCTCTGAGCAGCCTCCATGGCCCCAGCAGAGCCTGTGTGGGAGGGGGTCAGTGCAGGGAGCAGCATCAGCTGCCTCTGTCTCCCAGCCTGAGCAGCAGAGCCCAGCAGAGGCAGCCCAGGGCCCCGGGCAGCACAGCCCCCATGCTCTGCAGAGCAGCAGCCCCAGCTCGGGGCTGTGGGCAGCAGGGCAGGGGCTGCAGCAGTGGCTGCTCAGGCCAGCACAGACGTGTTCCCCTGGGAAAGGCTCTGTGGGCAGCTGGCATGTGCCAGGAGCAGAGCAGGAGCCCGTGGCTGTGCAGAGGAGCCCTGGCAAGAGGCTGCCCTGTCCCTGGGGCAGCCGGAGCTGCCTGAGGAGCCCCAGGGCCAACTCTGTGCTGCTGTGCTGGGCAGCGGGGCTGGCCCTGGGGCTGCACGAGCTGCCTGAGCTGAGAATGTCCTGAGCATTCCAGACACAGAGTGACTGTCCCTGACCTCCAGTGCCTCCAGTTCCTGCTGCAGGGCCAGACAGGTCTGGGCTGCTCTGCAGGGCTGGGGCAGGGAGAGGAAAACAATGGACCCCTGATTATAACAGTCCCTGCAGGGTCAGAATGATCTCCTTGGTTCCACACATCAACAGAAGGAAGCTTTCATAGCCAGGGAATAAAGATCCTATCCCAGCATCTGGGAATTCCTGCTGGTACGTCCAATTTTGCAGGCAATGAGATGGGCATGAAAACTAGGAGAACTAGGCAAGAAAACAGTACTTCATAGTATAAGGTCTGTATTTATTTAGTCATTGCTGGGAGTGAGTGGGATAGCTCCACCACAAACTCACTTGTCTGTTCCTCACACAGTACTAGCTTTTATACCTTATTTTTTTAATGTTCTCATTATACTTTCCAAACCTTCATGTTGCAACATATTTTCTAATCACATGATTATGTAAGCCCTTGTAGCACATGCGTGGTCTCTTCACGTGGTGCTCATCGGCCTCCTGGTGGACGTTTTGATGAAGGCTCAGAAAACTTCCTAGGGTTTGAACTTATTACCCCAGCTTCCTGCACATGCTCTATAAGATTGCCTGCTCAAATAGCCAGGGTCAGCTGTTTGCAGTTACCTTGTGTCATGGTTGGACACTGACCCAATGTCAGGCACCCAGGAGAGTCCTTCACTCATCCTCCCCTGCCACAGCTGGGCAGAGAAGGAAAAAACAATAACAAACACTTCATGAGTGAGATAAGAATCAGAAGAAATATTTCAAATGCAAAAAAGGCTCAGCTTAAGTTGCAAGGTGATTTTTAATACTGACAGAATCAGAGGAGAATAATGAGAGGTAAAAGAAACCCTTAAAACACCTTTTTTCCACAAAGCCCCTTCCTCCGTCCTATGACAGCACAGGGAGACAGGTCATGAGAGTTTTCTCCTTTCATCTAGAGACTTTCTTCTGCTGCTCTGGGAGAGGAGCCCTTCCCCCAGGTGGCCATGGGGTCCCTCCCACTGGATACAGTTCTCCATGAACTGCCCCACCATGGGTCCACTCTCACAAGCAGCAGCCCTACTGCACCTGCTGCAACGTGAGTCCCTCCCACGGGCACACAGTCCTCCCAAACTGCTGCAGCACAGGTCTCTCCTCCCACGGGGTGCAGTCCTCCAAGGACAGGCTGCTCCAGCCTGGAAGCAGGGCCCCCTCTCTCCACCGGGTCTCCCACTGGATCACAGCCTCATCCAGGCATCCACCCGCTCTGGGATGGGCACCTTCCCCAGGGGCTGTGGGTGGATCTCTGCATCCCCATGGATCCCCATGGGCTGAGAGTGGATCTCTGCATCCCCCATGGATCCCGATGGGCTGAGAGTGGATCTCTGCATCCCCATGGATCCCCGTGGGCTGAGAGTGGATCTCTGCATCCCTTGTGGATCCCCTGGGACTGAGAGTGGATCTCTGCATCCCCATGGATCCCCTGGGACTGAGAGTGGATCTCTGCATCCCCATGGATCCCCATGGGCTGAGAGTGGATCTCTGCATCCCTGTGGATCCCCAGGGGCTGAGAGTGGATCTCTGCATCCCCATGGATCCCCATGGGCCAAGAGTGGCTCTCTGCATCCCCCATGGATATTCATGGTGCCCCTGCTGCCAAAAACCAGGCCGTGCCAAACCAATCCAGCTTGCTCTGCTGAATTTGCTGATTTCTGAAAAGGGCATCATTCACATTCCTTGTTATAAGGTAACTATTTCTTTCTGCACAGCTATAGCTTTTTGCACAGTTCAAGCATTATCTTGTTGCCTCGGCATCAGGGCCCATCAGGCTGAGCCTGACCTGTCCTTTCTCCAAGCTGCAAACAGAACCTGCCCCCAGCCAGTGCCCTGCAAACAGGCAGGGTTCTGTAGGGCCAGGGAGAGTGCACAGAGATTTGGGGTCTGTGAGTGCTGGCAGGGAGAGATCAGGCACAGGGAAACACCTGCAGGGGGAAAATCTCCAGGAAGCAGAGAGAGTCCCTGTCCCTGAGCCCCATGGCCTCCAGTCCCTGCTGCAGGGCCAGACCTGACTCTGCTGCTCTGTGGGGCAGGGACAGGGGCAGGGAGAGTCTGGACTCTGCAGTGCCAGCGAGAGGAAAACAATGGACCTTTGGTTATACAGGTCCCTGCAGTGTCACAATGGTCTCCATGGTTCCATGAGGCCATGAAGAGTCAAAATGGCTGCTTGATTCCTTGGGGCCACGCAATGTAACAATTTCATCCTGGTTCCATGAGACCACAAATTGTCACTATGGTCCACTTGGTTTCATGAGGTCCTGCAGTGCCACAATGGCCCCTCGGTTCTAAGAGGTCCTGAAATGGCAGAGAGGTGTCCTTGGTGACAGAGTGACACCACTGACCCTTGGTCACACCAGGCCCGCAGTGTCACACGGCGCCTTTGGTTCTGTGGGGCCGCAGTGTCTGTTCTGCTGGGGAGCAGGGTCAGCACCAAAGACACAGACACAAAGTTCAGGAATTCTGTGATTTTTTCTAATGTAAAACTGCAAAGAATCACCAAAGGAGAAGCTCAGCAATGCACCCAATCATCACTACCAAAGACTGCCTGCAGTGATTAAGAAAGAGACAGCACCAGGTCCCCTCAGACTTTCCCATCACCCAGATCCACACATCAGCTGGGGGAAGCTGTCCCAGCCAAGGACTGCAGAGCCACTCCTGGACACTGGGAATTCCTGCAGGTGCCTCCAGCCACAGGTGAGGCTCCAACCTGGCTGTGAGAGGCCCCAGCTCTGACAGTGCTGAATAAACAAACAGCACTTCTAGTGCAGGAACATCTGCTTTCATTCTCCTCTTGGGTTTCACCCAAAGCCTGGCCAGGGCTCAAGGACGAACCAAGGGAGTTGACTTTGATCCTAAACTCCCAGACAAGGCCAGATGTCAGATTTCATGGCCTTGTCCAGTTTCTAAACACAGAAATGTCAATCCGTGTTTTACTAATGAGTGCATACATCTATCTCCGCTCTAATTCATATTTCATATTTGTCCTAGGGTAACTTTATGATGTTTGTATCCCCAATCGTCTGTTCTGTTTGTACTGTATATTGAGTCCTGTGCCTTTAAGACTGGTTCTAAGAGCAAGGAGAAGCGTGGAGTTTGTTTTGAGAAAACTGCCTGACTCCTCCACATTCTTCTGCGGACGGGGTGTTCGGCGGAGGCTTGGAGAGACTGCAGGACAGAGGGTTTTTTTGCTTTTAGTTAGTTTCAGCTAGCTAGGGCAGAGAACTTCCCTGGACTGTTTTTTTTTTTCCTTTTTCTTGGAACTGTTTAAACCTACTCTGGACTGAAAACCCAGGGGAGCACTGGGGGCTGCACCTGCGGCCCACCGGGGCCTGGACCTCGGCATTTTCCAGCAGCGCCGGAGGGACTGGGACTGAGGAGAGACTGAGAGAGAGAGAGCCGAGCTCCACCCACGGCAAGGACTTTCTCAATTTGCCATCTCACTTCAGAAGGAGAGGTTTTATTGTTTCATATTATTCATTCTTTATACTTGTATGCACTTCATTTGTTTAGTAAAATAGTTTTTTCCACTTTTCACCAAAGAGGTTTTTTTCTGGACCGGTTGGAGGGAGGGGCCACTTGGGCTTGCTTCCTTAGAGGGAACCTATACAGGGGTTTTCTCCCAAATTTGTCCCAAACCAGGACAATATTTCATTATTAAGATACAAAGATAACCTTTGGTTGGAAGGTTCATCCAGAGGTCCCCTTTGGCTCAGGGCCTGTTGTTCAGGCCTCACTCAGGGCCTGTTGTCCAGGCCTTGGAACTTGAGGGACGTGGTTTAGTGCTGGGCTTGACACTGCTGGGTGAGCGGCTGGACTCGATGAGCTCAGAGGTCTTTCCCAACAGAAAGGATTCCATAATTCCAGGATTCCATCTGCTGGATTCAGCCAGGTCCATGTTAGCAGCATTGCTTTGCTCAAAACATTTCCTCTTGCTCAGCTCTTGAGGCCCAAGGCTTCAGCTCCTTCAGCTCCTGGTGCTAAGCTGCTCATGCTGAACGAGACAACTCACAGAGAAGAATACAGTTCATTCAATTCCTTCTGGGACACTGAGAGGGGAGGCTGTGAAAACAGGAGCATTGTTTGGTACGGCCTCCTCTCTGCCCTTCATGCCTTTCAGCGCTTTGAAGCAGCCAAGAGCTTTCTTCAAGAGTGCAATGAAGCAGCTGTTCCTGCTCCCAGGTCTGGCTCTTCCCAGTCTCTGATCTTGCCTGCTTTTGTCCCTCTTGCTGTGCCCTCTGTCCCCCTGTGCTCAGTGGCTGCTGCCCAGCACTGTGGAACTGGCACAGGTCCAGTGGCTGAGACCCTCCTTTCTCTGCCCTTGCAGCTGCCTGCTCACAGCAGCCTTTTCCATCTGGAAGCTCCACGTGGAGAGGGAGTCCCCAGCTCTGTTCCTTGCACAACCTCCAGGAGCCCAGGGCTGCCATCTCAAGTCCCTGCTGGCCCTGAGGGCTCCCAGGTGCCTCAGGCTGCTGTGACACCAGTGCACACGGGAGGGAAGAGTGGCAGGGGCTGTTCTGAAAGTCAGCTCCATGTGCTGCTGCTGCTGCTGCTCTGGGGGTCATTTGTGCAGCCCTGCCCCAGAGTGAGGGATCAGATCCAGGCACTGCTGCTGCTCCCTGGGGATCAGCCACCATTTGGTTGTTGCTGTCAGGGCCAGCAGAAGCGGTGGCTGGAGCAGCGGGTGCTGACAGTGCCCCAAGCCCCGGGGCTGGAGGGGTCCCTGGGCTGGGGCTGGCAGGGAGCTACCCCTTGTTCTCCCTCTGCCTCCCGCAGAGCTGGGCCGGGCACAAGTGGGGCAGCACAGCAAACAGGGAGCCTGCCAGTCTCTTCCAGCCCTGTCTGCTCACAGTTTGGGCCTTGGAGCTTTAGGTGGACAAAGGCAGCTGCTTCTGCTCCCTCTGTGTGTCCCTGTGTTCAGCAGTGCTGCTCCATCAGTCTGTGCCCAGCAGTGGGGAAAAGCCTCAGCCCTGCAGGGCCTGAGCAGCTCAGCCAGCGGGAAGGGAGCTGCTCCTCACGGGAACCAGCAGCAAAGGACTGTAGCACCTTGTTCTTGGGCAGAGCCCAAACTCTGTGAGGGAATAACATTTATTCAAGTACAGTGGTGCAACAGTAGTGCAGGTGCTGTGCCTGCAAACACATGGCTCAAGATATGCAAAAGAATTCTGCAACTCTTGACTAGAACAAGATGTCACCAGTGCTGAACTCCAGTTATGTCCAAAGCAACCACTTTACACATCTGCTGGTCTCTGCTATATTTTTTTCTTCAGGGCATCCAAACAAAAGTAAACAGAAGAGAAGAGTACATTTTGATTGTTTATCAAAGGTGTATCTCATTTTGCTGTACATTCCTTTTTTAGGCCGTATTGTCTGCTTATAAAGAAAAAGGAAAAAAAAAAACCAAATATATATGAAAGAGGAAAGCAAAATATAAACGTGTAGTGACAAATCTTATAGAACTTTGGATTAAGAGGTAACTGATCTTTTGAAAAAGAGAATTAAGTTATTTACTTAGTTCTGATGGCATGGATCCATCTTACTGACGTCAGCATCTTTTTTTTAAAGATTTTTGTGAATTTTTTCCAATATTAAGTTCTTTTAAATTGTGATTGAAGAATAGGCAACTGAAAGATGGATTGTGCATGACAGTATCTTGATTGTAAAAATATTACAGTTTGCAACTTGGATGTAAAGTATTGCAAATGAAATTTCAAAATCCCAATGGATTGTGTGACAGCAGCTTTTCCTCGAGGATGTACAGTCACACAAAGACTTCATCAGGGGGTAGGGGGCTTGGGGCTTTGTCCTGTGCCCCTCTGAATGTCATGAAACAGGACTTAACCTGCCACCAGCCCAGGTCACCTTCTGCCATCGCAGCTCCTTGGACCTTGTGTCCCCCAGAGAAGACACAAAGTGCTTCTCCTGCACCACCCATAGCATAAATCCACAGAGAGCTGGGATTTTCCCCAAGCCTTGTGTCTCCATTGTGCCATATTCCTAAAGAACCAGCAGCTCATCCTGATGAATATGGCGAGTTACACGGATGGTTGTCAGCTCCATTTCCTGCCTAGAAATCCTGAAACTGCTTCTGAATGCTGCTCCCTTCAGCTCTTGGACACCTAATCACACAGAGCTGGGGAAAAAATCCCCTGGCCACCAGGTTACAAGTGAGTTATGCCGGAGTTAGAGCTCTGTGGGAAATCTCTATCCATTCTTATCTTTTTAATATATCTATACGTGGGGGTGTGCACTGCTGTGGCTTGTACAGAAAGGAAGGAGTGTGCAAGCAACGTGACTGACACTTTCACTCTCAGCGTTCATTCCATACTCATGAGAACAAAGACATTATGGAAACCCTTGCACAGACAAACCCTTCTGTCCATGGACACAGAGACATCCAAGAGCCCCTGGCACACACACAGACCCTTCTATCCATGGATACAGAGACATGCAAGAGCCCCTGGCACACACAGACCCTTCTATCCATGGATACAGAGACATGCAAGAGCCCCTGGCACACACAGAGCCTTTCCCCACAAGCTGCAGGACATGAGAACACAACCCTTGCAAACACCGACGGCAAGCCACAGCTCTGGGTGCTCCCCATGAAGCTCAGCTCTGGCACCACTGTCTGCCCCAGGCTCCAGGGGATGCAGTGGGAGCCTGGCTGGGCTCTGCCCTGGGGCCATCCTGCAGGCAGAGCTGGAAACAGGGAGCATTTAGGTGCCACAAACAGCCAAGCCAGGGGTGCAGGGCAGCTGGTCCAGCCCGGACTGCACTGCTGTGTGCTGTGCTCTGGGGCTGGGGCTCTGCGCAGAGGGGACTGCACTGGTGTGTGCCAGAGGAGACAAAGAAGCTTCAGCTTTAGTCGAACTGAGCTGGGTGGGTGGGCTGGGAAGAGAGGGGAGGCTCAGGGGGATTCACAGAGCTCATCCTGCTGGAAGGATGAGCAAAAGGGAGAGGGAACTCAGCAGTGAGGAGGGCTGAGGGCTGGAGAGCAGCTCAGAATGACACTGAAATGCCACTGTACCTCTGAGACATTGCTGTTCTTCTGCCAGGGACAGGATGAGTCCCTAAGCCTGGGACTCGGTCTCCCTCATGGTGAGGGGCAACAAGGAAGGCAACAGTGTGATGGAGACTGCGATGGGCTGGGAACTCACTGGGGGAAGGAGGGAGCAGTTGTGAAGTAAAAGGCAGCTGGGGGAGAGAACTGTTCAGTGAAGGGCTGAGCTACAGCTTGAGCATGCTGAAAAATATAATTTAGGGTCATCCTAGATTGATTTTGTTTCAGAAGGTATGGAAAAGGTTTAATTTAGGGGGGATGTCTTCTTTTCCCTTGGAGATGTCCATTCTCCAAACTTGAGCAGCACTGCCAAAATGCTCAAGCAAGTCTCTGCTGCAGGTCACACCGTTTCTTCTTTGGCTGATTCCGGCCCGGTGCTGAGCTCCAGCAGAGCCCTGGCAGAGCCCAGAGCAGCCTCAGCATCTGCAGAGCCCAGCTGCAAGGAGAGAAAGCAGAAACCGCCCATCAGCTGAAGGCTCCTGTGCCCTTGTCCCAGCCGCCAGCGGTGCCCAGGCCATGCTGGCCGTGCTCAGAGTGGTGCCCAAAGCTGCCCATCATTGCTGCCTTTGGCAGCAGAGCAGGAGGGCAGGACATGTGCCAGCCTGCAGCCAGCCACGGCACATCCACCTCCTCAGCACCTGCCCAGAGCAGGATGCCCTGTGCTCGCTGCCATCTCCCAAAAGCTCTTATCCCACCCATGCCAAGAAGATGGGGACCCACCCCACGCCATCCGCTGCTGGAAGAAAAGCTGCTCCCAAAGGATGTCCTCAGCCTTCTCCAAGGGCATGGCCCATCCACGCCACAGCTGGTTCCAAGCACTTCCCCATCCACACTGGACACTGCCTGGAACGCTTCCTTTAGAAAAACAAACAACAAATTAAGGAAAATAGATTACAGGCAAAAAGGAAAAACAAGGGAAAAAATAAAACATCTTATGTCAGTCACAGGCTGAAGAAGGCCCAACCCCTGCATGCTAGGGAAAAACCCACCCACAGGTGAGGGAAGCCCATGCTTTCTCCTTCCCCCCTGCACTGCCCCCCAAAAGTGATGGTGATCCCAAAGCAAACAAGGTGAGTGGAGCAGCCCAAGCCCTTCCTTGCCTGCAAAGCAAAGCACAGGGGCACAGGTGCTGGAGTCCCACCTCTGCTCCTGCCATGGGGGTTTGTTTGTGTCGGGCTGGCTGCCCCAGCCCCAGCCCAGGGCACAGTGGGTGGTGGGGGCTGTTGGCAGGGCCAGGAGCCAGCTCCAATTTTGTAACCACCCCAGCCCATGACTCCCGCCCTGACAAAAATCAGCTTGGCGGCCCACTCATAAAACAGTTTCATCAGCCCCAGCAAAGGGGGAACCTTTGGTTCCTGGCCAGGCTGTGCAATGCCCAAATCTGGGAGCATCCCCCTGCATGTGGACTCATCTGCAAATTCACTGTGGAGCCTGGCTTTGAAGAAGGTGGCAGAATCAAAGTCCATCAACTTCAGCTTTGTGCTGGCCAGGTCGAGGAAGAGGTTGTCATCCTTGATGTCATCCTCGCTGTCTCCAGCAGCAGCAGCCCCACCTGGTACAGCTCCTCCAGGGGCTCCTTCTCCTTCCCTGGGGGTGAGACCAGGCTCTCAGTGTTCTGCCCAGGGCCCCAGCTGTCAGTGAACCAGGACAAGCCAAACCAGCTGGGATGGCAGCCACCAGTGCTGGGCAGACACGCTCAGCTCCAGCACAAGGCCTGCGTGTTCCCATCTGAGGACCCCTGTGCAGTGACACAGGCAGCAGAAAAAAGTCTGGGTTTCTTTGCTTCTGATTGCCAAGGCATGTGTGCAGCTGTAACTTACCAGGGCCCTGCATCAAATGGTGCCTGTGGCTCTCTCCCTTCTTCTACAGCTGATGAATATCCTGCATCCAAGGATCACAGAAGACATCTTCTAATGAAGGCCTGTCCACGTCTAGCATGGTTAGACACCACCTGATCAGATCTTGGCATTCTGGGGAGAGAAACCAGAAACCGCCTGTCAGGTTGAGAAGGCTCCTGTCTGCATGGCCCCACTATTCCCATGCCCAGGCCATGCTGGATGTGCTCAGAGCTGGGCCTAAACTTTCCCATCAATTCCCTGCTTTGGTGGAGAGCAGGACATGTGCCACCTCCTCAGCAGCTGCCAGAGCAGGATGCTCATCAGCCCACTGCTGTCTCCCAGCACTGGTATTGCCCCCGTGCCCAGAGATGAGGATCCACCTTGAGAGAGCCGTTCTGGCAGCAAGAGCTGATGGTCCCAGCTGATGTTTTGGCCCCTCCTGAAAGGGTGCTCCCCGCAGACCATCTGGTGCAGCAGGATGCCCAGGGACCAGATGGCAGCTGGCTTGCCGTAGTACCAGCCAAAGTGGGTCCATTCCGGGGGACTGTATGATGGTGTTCCTATGGAATACAGATGGAGCTCATCAGGGGGATGCTGCTGCTCCCAGAGCCTGGCCCCAGCATCCCTGGGCATGCGGAGGCTGCCCCAGTGGCACGTGGTGTGACCCGCTGCCCCCTCACCAGCACCTGGGACTGTGTACAACCTTGGGGTTGGAAAAGAAGCCACTGGTGTTGGAAGAGAGCAGTGTAAGTCCTGGCAATGCCCAACCATGACAAGGAAAATCCCCGTCAGTGCTGGGGAAAACACATGCCTTCATCCTCCCTGCCTGCATTGCCCCAAAATCATTCTGAAGCCAAGGCAGACCAGGCAAGTGGAGCAGTGCAAGCCCTTTCTCACCTGCACACCAAACTGGCTGCTGCACAGGTTCTGGCTTCACCCCTCTCTGCCACCCCCACACACGGGTGTTTCTGTCAGGCTGGCTGCCCCAGTCCCAGCCCCAGCCCTGGCCAGAGTGGCTGGAAAAGGCTGCCAGCACGGCTGAAAGCTGACCCCCACCTGCCCCTGCTCAAAAGCAACTTGGCTGAAGACTCAATGCCATGACTGGCAGCAAAAGGGAGAATCCCTGCTGCCACACCCAGGTTGGGTCATGAGATGTTGGGCCAGTAGATGTGCAGAACTGGGAGCACACCCCTTTGTGGGCTCACCTGCAAAGTGAATGTAGGCCGTGTCCTGCAGGTAGGTGCCACAGCCGAAGTCGATCAATTTGGCCTGCCCGGTGGCCAGGTCAACCAGGATGTTCTCTGGTTTGATGTCCCTGTGCAGGACCCCGCAGCTGGTGCAGTGCTGCACGGCCTCCAGCACCTGGCGGAACAGCTCCCGTGCCACCTCCTCGGACAGGAACCCCCGTGCCCGAATGAAATGCCGGAGGTCCTGACATCGTTCTGGGCACTCCAGCACCTTGATGATGTCATTGGGGAGCTCCAGCCACTCCAGCAGCTGGACGACACCAGGGAAGCCAGTGGAGACTTTGTGCAGCAGCACGATCTCCAGTGGTGCGCTGGTGCCGTTGGGCTGCGGGAGGAGCACGATGCCGTCAGTGGGGCTGATGCCGTGCCAGGGCTGGGGAAGCCCTCACCCAGCCCTGGATGCTCTGCACTCTGCGCTGGCCTTACACCTGCTCTCCCTCCAGGCATCCTTGGGGCTTCCACCCTGCCGGGCCTCGGCTCACCCCCGCCCAGCACGCCCCGGCTTCTCCCGCTGGCCCCGCTCACTCACCAGCTGGTCCCAGTGCCGGACGCGGTTCCGTGGCACCCTTTTGATGGCCACCTGCAAACCAAGGGGAGCAGCGGGATGAGCTCAGCACCCGCCCTGCCCAGCCCCATCCTCCATCTCCTGCGCCCGCCGCCGGCCCCGCCGCTCACCGGGGCGCCGTCCGAGAGCCGCGTCGCCGCGAAGACGCTGCCGAAGCCGCCACGCCCCAGGAGCGACCCCACTCGGTACTGCTCCTTGAGGCCGTGCTGCGCCTTCCCTGCCGGCGAGACGCGGCTGTCAGCGCTCGGCCCGGGGCCAGGAACGGCCCCCGAGCGCCCCTCAACCGCCCCGGGCCGGGCATCCCCAGGCGTTCGCTCCCTGGGACGGGACAGCGGCGGCTCGGGGCCGGCGGCCGCGCTGCCGAGCGGCGGAGCTCGGGCCGGGGAAGCCGCAGCGGAGGCGGCGGGAGCGGCTGCACCGCGTGTGTCCTCTGCGGGGCCCGGGAGGAGCCGGGGCCGGGGCCGGGGCCGGGGCCGGGGCCGAGCATGGCTCAGGTGCAGCCAAAGGGCAGCGATGCCCCCTTGGCTCCAGGCACTGATGCCCGCCCAGCATCGCCACCGCCAGTACGGCCAGAGCCGGGCGGAGGGGAGACCGCGGCGGGACGCCCGGGGACGGGGACGGGGCAGCCCCGTCTGGGGCCGGGGGCGGGCTGGGGGCATGGCCCGGCCCGGCAGGGGAGAGGGAGACTGGGAGAGGAGGGGGACACCGGGAAAGGGGGACCGGGAGAGGGTGCGGGACTGAGGGAGAGGTAGGGAAGAAGCAGGAATGGGTAGAGAAAATCTCCTCTTTGGCTTATGCCGCTGCTGCTGCTGCTGCCGCTGCTGCTGCTGCAACTGAAGCCTCGGGGCCGTTTTTCCCCGTGTCCGTTTTTCCCCGTGTCCGTTTTTCCATTGCCCGCTCAGCCCCACGCCGAGCCCCGCGCTCCCCGGGGGCAGCCCCTGAGCCTGTCCAGACACGGGAACTTTGTAGTGTTGAGCCAAGACCCAGAGTCTTGACTCCTGCACGGTGGCACAGGAATCCCCTTGGGTGATGCTGGGCGTTGTCCTGGCTGAGGGTCAGACACTGTCAGAGCACATTCCCTGAATGCAGAATTTGTACCTGACCCAAGCACTGCACCTGTGTCTCCAGCATTGCTTTCCAAGAAAAACAGGGGAAGGCAAACTGGGTGTAGCTCATGGTATTTTACAGTGTCTGAAACTTGTCAAGTCATGGATCTTAGAGGTGAGATCCATTTGGAATTGATAGGATGGAGTAGTGCAAAAAGGAAAAGGGGAGCATAGAAATTAATAGAGAAAACATCTTGGAATGTTTCTTTCCATTTTCATTTAATTTCTTAGAAGCTGTTTCAGTTTTCCCAGAATCTTTCTCCTGTCTGCTCTTTCCAAGAACCTTTCCTGGAGAATGAGGTGCAGCTTCTGTCACAGGATGTGCCACCAACTGCAGCCTCCCTTGGCTTTCCACACTGTGCGTGCAGCAGGAGTCTTGCAGCAAAGCAGGAGAAATATTTGATAAACATGACAACTTGTTCTTTCTTTTCCTTGTGGACTGGGGAGTTGTGCCATTGGTAAGGTTTTCATTGTTACTGTTCTCCCCTAAGAAAACAGGACAGGGTACTGGTGCTACCTACTGGGAGTCTGTTATTGTCAAACCAAGCAGGAAGAAGAAGAGGTGGAAACTTATTCTATAAGCAGCTGGAGAATGTTTCAGGATCACCAGCCCCTGTTCTTGTAGGTGACTTTAACCTGCCAGACATCTGCTGGGATCTCCATACAGCAGAAAAGAGGCAGTGCAGGAAGGATTTGGAGTGTATGGAGAACAACCTGTTGTCACAGCTGGTGTGAGCCCACCAGGGGATGGACTATGTTAGACCTGTTGTTTGCAAATAGAGATCTATAGGTGAGAGATGTGGTGGTTGGAGGATGCTTGGGGGACAGTGATCAAGAAATGAGGGAGTTCTAAATATTTGGTGAAATCAGGAGGAATATTAATAAGACTTTCACACTAAACTTCAGGAGGGCAGACTTTGACCTCTTTAGGAGACTTATTCAGAGAGTTCTTTGGGAAGCAGCCTTTCAAAACAAAGGAGTCCAGGAAGGGTGGACATGCTTCAAAGCAGAGATCTTGAGGGCAGAGGAACAGACTGTGTGCTGAAAGATGGGCTGACAAGGCAAATGTCCATCCTGGATGGGCAACAGGGTTTTGAAAGTTCTTAGGAATTAAAAGAGTATGTACTATCTTTGGAAGGAGGGTCAGGTCTCTCAGGAGGTATTTAAGAGAGTTGCTAGGGCATGTAGGAAAAAAATTGGGGAGGCCAAAGCTCAATTCGAACTTAATTTGGCAACTTTTGTAAAGGATAATAAAAAATGTTTTTACAAATATATTAACAGCAAAAGGAAGGGTAAGACCAAATTTTGTTCTCTACTGGATGTGGGAGGGAACTTAGTAACTGCAGATGAGGAGAAGGCAGAAGTGCTTAATGCCTTCTTTTCCTCAGTCTTTAGTGGGAAGATGGCTTGTCCTCAGGACAACTGCCCTCCTGGGCTGGTAGATGGTGTCAGGGAGCAGAATGGTCCCCCTGTTATCCAGGAGGAGGCAGTCAGAGAACTGCTGAGATGCTTGGATATTCATAAATCTATGGGCCCAGATGGGATCCATCCCAAGGTGTTGAGGGAGCTGGCAGATGAGCCTGCAAAGCCGCTCTCCATCATTTACCAACAGCCCTGGTTCACTGGTGAGGTTCCAGGTGACTGGAATCTGGCCAATGTGACACCATTCACAAGAAGGGTGGGAAGGAGGATCCTGGTAATTAGAGGCCAGTTAGCCTGACCTCAGTACCCAGTAAGGTCATGGAGCAGTTTATATTGAGTGTCATCACACAGCACCTACAGGATGGCCAGCGTATCAGACCCAGCCAGCATGGGTTTAGGAGGGGTAGGTCATGTTTGACCAGCCTGCTCTCCTTTTATGACCAGGTGACCCACCTGGTGGATGTGGGAATGCTGGGGATGTTGTGTATTTGGATTTCAGCAAGGCCTTTGACACTGTCTCCCACAGCACACTCCTGGAAAAGCTGGCAGCCACGGCTTGGACAGGAGCATTCTTTGCTGGGTTAAGAACTGTCTGCATGGCCAGGCCCAGAGAGTGGTGGGGAACAGTGCTGCATGCAGCTGGCAGCCAGTCACCAGTGGTGTTCCTCAGGGGTCTGTGCTGGGACCAGCTCTGTTCAGGGTTTTTATTGACAACATGGATGAGGCAATGAGTCTTTCCTTAGCAATTTTGCAGATGACACCAAGGTGGGAGCATGTGTAGATCTGTTGGAAGGTAGGAGGGCTCTGCAGAGAGACCTGGAACAGTTGGATGGGTGGGCAGAGTCCAATAAGATGAAGTTTAATAAGTCCAAGTACTGAGTCCTGCATTTTGGGCACAATAACCCCCTGCAATGTTGTAGTCTGGGGACGGTGTGGCTGGAAGTGCCCAGGCAGAAAGGGACCTGTTCCACTGATGGACAGCAGGCTGGACATGAGCCAGCAGTGTGCCCAGGTGGCCAAGAAGGCCAATGGCACCTGGCCTGGATCAGGAATGGTGTGGCCAGCAGGAGCAGGGAGGTCATTCTTCCCCTGTACTCGGCACTGGTGAGGCCACACCTGGAGTGCTGTGTCCAGTTCTGGGCCCCTCAGTTTAGGAAGGACGTTGAGACGATTGAGTGCATCCAGAGGAGGGCAACAAGGCTGGTGGAGGGCTTGGAACACAGGTCCTGTGAGGAGTGGCTAAGGGAGCTGCTGTTCTTTAGCATGGAGAAGAGGAGACTCAGAGGTGACCTTATCACTCTCTACAACTTCCTGAAGGGTGGTTGTAGTCAGCTGGGGGTTGGTCTCTTTCTCCAGGCAGCAACTGACAGAATGAGAGGACACAGTCTGAAGCTGCATCAAGGGAAATACAGGTTGCATATTAGGAAAAAGAAGGTGTGATAAAATATTGGAATGATCTAACCAGGGAGGTGGTGGCATCACCATCCCTGCAGGTGTTTGGAAAAAGGTTTAGATGTTATACTCGGTGCCATGGTTTTGTTGAGGTGTTAGGGCAAGGATTGGACTCGATGATCTTGAAGAGCTCTTCCAAAATAGTGATTCTATGATTCTCTCAATTGTTAGGGAGTACAAGCCTGGCTGAATGCAGAGAAGGAATGTCCAGACCCTGCAGCCAGAAGTGGAGAGTTGTGAGATAATCATTCCAACACCCCATGGACATCTTCAAAGTGATCCAGAACATGAAAATGGGCTGACAGAGAGAATTTGTTTCTGTGTTCAGTTTAGATGTTTCTCATCTGATGCACTGATATAAATCAAGAGTACATTCTGTTCATTGGAAGCAGCAGAACAAGTTCTCAGAACAGATGACAGAAAGAATCTAAAAAGGAGAAATGCAGGGAATGACTTGGTGAACTTGGTCTGTAAGAAGGGTCATTTTGTCCAAAGCATTTCCAATCAATTCCCTCTACTTTTGTCCTTCCTAACAAGGGATTTGCATCTCAGATTTCCCATGAAATGAGAATCCTGAGCTTGTGGAACTGCCTGAAAGATGCCCTTTTGCTCTGCAGGGACACTCAGGCTGAAACAGGAGCCTGAGCCCTGTCTTGGGAAGCCTCCTCCGAGCTGGAATTAGTGCTGTGCTGGGAGAGGAGGAGGAGGAGGGGGAGAACGATGGGCGCTGTGTGTCAGGAGCAGGAGGTTTGGGCCGCAGGACATTCCGCCTGTGCCGCTGCCCCGCAATCGGCGGCCGTGCCCGGGGCTCTGGGCCTGGCCCCGCGTGCGCTGAGCTCCCGACACTGCGGGAGCTGCCCGGGCTGGGCTCAGGTTCTGCTGGGACTGGGCAGCAGGCTGGGCTCCAACTGGGATCAGCAGCAGCTGGAAATACCTCTGGGCATCTCCACTTTGTGCTGCTGCTGCTGCTCAGAAGAAACGATTGTTAGGAAACTTAATACACGAACACCAGAGGTTTATGTCCAAAAAGGAGAGAGAGGAGTCCTTTTACTTTATTTGAATAAAGCGAGAGGCCAGGGGGTATTTCCCGTGGGGTCTCTCAAATTTTCAGAGGACGCAGCCTCCTTTTTATCCTAATTTCCCGGCAGCATTTTCCTCTCTCTTTCCCCACTGGCTGAGGTACTTGAGAGGTACAGACTTTCCAAAATTCCTAAGACTTAAGATTCCCCTTTGAATGTATAACCCCCTTAGTTTTTAATTCTTATGGGATTTTTGGGTTTTCCCCATTGATATTTTCATCTTTCAGTATTCAATTTCATTTACAAACAAACCTACAATTTGTCTGTAAAGGCAAATTACTTCTTTTCTATTCATCAATCAGTAGAATCCTTCCCATTGTTTCTCTTATCTCTCAGTGCTACTTTGATCTACCAGTAGACCCAGACCTCCTTTGTAAAGACGAATCTTGTCATTCCTCCCACAATGAATTGAGTTGAGAAGTTCTGTTTTTCCTTTCTTCTGGTGGATTATTAAATTTTTTTTTGACACTCTGGAGGCAATTTCTGTTATGGCCTCTATCAATTCTATTTCAGCAGCACAAGCAACAGGGCTGTGTTTGAGTGCTACAAATGTGGCCTGTGTGGCTTTAACTCTCCTTGACTTAGTGCCCAGGGACTGGTGAGTATTTTGAGATCTGTTAATCATGATGCCTGGAAAAAAGTATCTGAGTTCCCTGTCAGGAAAGCACTGTGGGTAGAACCAACCAAAAGAGGCAAATGCAGTTTTAAGGATAAAATTCAAGTGCAACCAAAAGAGGAGCAAGAGCAGCCATGATCTACAATTCCCAAGGCAAAGGCAGCAGCAGCCTCCTCCTGTCACCTCAGGGTGAGTAAAACAGTGCTGAAAACAGCGCTGGAACCCGATCCTTTCTTTCTCTGAGGGCTGGCTCAGGGCAGCACAGCCGGGCCCAGAGGAATCAGGGCTGTTTGTGGGTGATTGTCGCTCTACTCCAGAAATTCAGGTGGAAAATGCCCTGGGAAGCCGAGGCAGGAGCAGGTGGGAAGGGGCCGGCGCTGCTGCTGCTCCTGCCCGGGAGCCCCGGCTGGGCCGGGCCGGCGCCCGCTGCGCTGCGGCTCCTGCTGCTGCCAGAGCCGGGCGGGACTCGGGCACAGGGAATGGACACGGGGGGACAGCAAAGGCCTGGGCGGCTGCAGGGATGTTCGCGCTGGGGCCAGCGCCAGCACACAGCTTCAGCCGCAATGAACCCCGAGGGAAACGCTGGGGAAAGGCTCCATTTCAGCCTTTCTTTACTCACGGCTGTGAAGGGACCAAAATCAAAGGAGAACAAGCAGGGCCCGACCCCTTCTCCTTTGGGAGGAGCCCCGTGCCTGGGGCTGTGAGGGGCTGTGAGGGGCTGTGAGGGGCCGTGAGGAGCTGTCAGGGACCTTGAGGGGGAAAAGGGTCTCTGAGAGGCTGTGGGAGGCCAGGCACCTCATGGAACCGAGGGTCCATTATGACACTCCAGAACAAGGAGATTCTTGTTGACAGTACAGAACCTCATGGAACCAAGAGGCCATTGTGGCACAGCAAGGCCTTGTGGAACCAAAGAGACCACGGTGACACTACAGAAACTCATGGATCATGGATCCTTGTGACACTGCAGAACCAAGGAGAACGTTGTTGGCAGAGTGTCTGAGCACAGCTGCTGCAGGGATCCATGTACAGATATGACTATGGAATGGGATAGACCAGACCAGGATAGTCCCATTGGGAATGATCTGCAGTTCAGAGCAGAATGATGGTCTGGTCCAAGTGCCCGACCCCTCCAGGACTGACCAAAAGTGAAAGCAGTCATTAAGGGCACTGTCCAAATGTCTCTTAAACACTGACAGCCTTGGGGCATCAACCACCTCTCCAGGGAGCCTGTGCAATGTTTGAGCACCCTCTCAGTAAAGAAACACTTTCTCCTGTGCAGTCTAAACCATCCCTGGTACAGCTTTGACCCATTGTCGCATGTTCCATCCCAGGATATCAGGGAGAAGAGAAAGGGAAATGCAGGGCAGAGGCAGGGGGCAGCGAGATGGGAGTGTGCAGCCTGCAGGGACACAGCAGCAGCTGTGGGACAGCGCAGGACAAGCTGTGCTGGACATGGCCAAGGGCCCTGGCGGGGCTGGCAGTGCCCAGGAGAAGCCAAGTCTTGGTGCCCTGGGGCACTGCAGGGTCTGTGCCACCAAGGGCTGTGAGGAGACACCTTGTTCTGAGGCCCTGGGGCCTCCTGGCACAGCCCCAGCAAGGCTGGGCACTGTCACCCCCTTGTCCAGCCCTCAGCATCCCCCCACATCCCAGTGGCCCCAGGGATCTGCTGGGACCAGTCCCTGGGGAGCCTTGGGCAGGAATGGCCCTGGGGGGCTCCTGAATGCTCCCAGGGACTGCAGGTTTTCCACAGGACTTTGGGTTTTGCTTTGGCCTGGGAGTCTCTGAGGGGTTTGTGCAATCATGGCCCCAATTATCTGCTGTAATTAGTCCCTGGAGATGTTTTGTCAGTAACAACACTCAGTGGGGCTCATTAATGCCTCAAAGTACTCAAGAGTCATTAAAGTACTACGTTTTGACCCTGAATCCCTGAGAGGTTTGTGCACTCATGGCCTCCAATTATCAAATATTTAATGAGTCCCTAGAGAGGCTTTGTATTGACACTCAGTGGGGCTCATTCATGCTTTGAGATACTCAAGGGTTTTTTAAAGTACTTTGTGTTTTCCTTTCCACACTGAGTCTCTGAGAGGTTTTTGGGCAATCAGGGCCTCCAGTTCTCTCCTCCAAGGAGTCCATGAGGAGCCTGTGTTGGGGATGGACCTCAGTGGGACCCATGAATGCTGTGAGACACTTTGGGTTTTTCCTGTGACTTGGACTGCTGGAAAGGTTTGTGCAATCTCCTCTCAGGCCCTGAGGGCTCAGCACCAAATGCACCACGGGGCTCCTTGGGATCAAGCAAGTCCTGACAAACCATGGCTCTGCCTTGATTTCCCTCTGGTCTGGCACAGTTCATTAGGAATGTTTTCTACAGCAGTTACGGAGAAAGATTTGAAAGAGCTTCTAAGAAATACACATTCCTGTTATGAAGGGTGTGTTTTATTACTGTTATGTCTAGAGAAGAGGTGAGTGCAGCATTCTGTGATTGATATTGATGCAGGGTCTCTCCTCAGGAGGTCTGCAAGGGGCTCTGGCCATGGACACTGCCCTGACCCCACTGCTGGGTTTGGGTGCCACGGTAACCGTGAGCAGTTCAAGTTCCTTGGAAACACTGGGGAGGACTGGGACACACTGGGAGACACTGGGAATGCTGTGGGAGACTTTGGGACATACTGGGAGTGATACTGGGGTGGACTGGGACAACCTGGGAACACAGGGAATGCTGAGGGGGAATCTGATCAGACTGGGATGGACTGTGGGGGTAAACTGAGACATACTGGGACATACGGGGACTTGCTAGGAGTGATACTGGGGGATAGTGGGACAAACTAGGGAAGCTGGGAACACTGTGGGGAAGACTGGGGGACACTTGGACATACTGTGGTTATCACCAAGTGGAACTGGAAGGAAATGGGAATGGACTCAGGTGTACTGGGAGGGCCCAGAAGGGCATTGGGGGTATACTGGGCTGTACTGGGGATGACCTTGGCTTTACTGGGCGGGACAGGGGGCGCACTGGGGTTGTACTGGGCTGTACTACGAATGACCTCGGCTGTACTGGAAGGGACTGGAGGCGTGGAATAGGCTGTTCCCGCCTTCACCGCCTCCTATTTGCGGAGTCTCCTGCCCATCACCGCTCGCAGCCAATCACCGCTGGAGATCGGGGCTTCAGGGGCGGTGCCAGGTGCCGGCGCCATCTTTTCTTTTTGCCTATAACTCCCGTCATGCCCCATGGCCCGATAGAGCCCCATTGCAGCCGGGACTACATCGCCCGTCATGCCCCGCGCTCCACAGAACCCCGGTATCCGCCCCCCCCATGTATCCCATAAGTGTTCCCCAGACCCTCCAGCATCCCTCAGTGTCCCCTCAGTGCCCATTCGGGATTCCCCAGAAGCGCCTTCGCATCCTCTGAATTGATACCATTACAGCCACTTCTGAGAATTCATCTCCTATCATCCCCCGCGGCATCAGAGCTCCTCATAAAAGTGTTCCGCTCCTAAAACTCTTGCCGTGCTCCAAGCCCTAAAGAGCCCGGTTAGAGAGCTCCCCAAGCTCCCCCACCTCATACGTTCCCCTCGAGGACCTCAAGTCGCGGCTCGGACGCAAAAGTGACCCCCAAGTGCCTCCCCGGACCCCAAAAGCTCCGTTAGACCCACTTCCGGGACTACAGCTCCCAGCATGCTCCGTGACGCCCGTAGACCGCTATTCTAGCCGTGACTTCATCTCCCGTCATGCCCTGCGCCGCACTGAGAGCCTATGGAGCTGCGCCTAAAACCCCCGTGATGCTCCGCGGTCCGATTGAACCGTGTTACACCCGCGCCTACAACTCCCATCATCCCCCGCGCCGCAGAGAGCCCCGTCAGAGCCCCCCAAGTGCCCGCCCGGAGCCCGAAGGGCTCCCAGATTCCCCTCCCTGACCTCCAAGTGCCCCCCTGGATCCCCGAGTGCTCCCCCGGACCCCGAATTGTCCGACTGAATCCTTAAGTGCCCCTCCAAGTGCCCACCCGGCGCCTCTAAGTGTCCTCCAGACCCTCAAGTTCTCTCCAAATTCCCTCTCCAGAGCCAAAGCTGCCCCAAATGTGCCCCAGAAATGTCTCCATGGACCCCAAAATGGCCCCTTTACCCTGTCTGAGAAAATTGTAAAAAAGATGGCAAAAAGACTGAAAATAGGACTAATTAACATGAAGAGGGAGAAATCATTAGCCAATTGTGGTCAATTAATTAATGAAGAGAATTCTTTTATTCTGAACCAAGGTTTAATACCGTTTTTGGTTATTAAAATGTATATACTTTTATATAAATATAAGCATGAGGTAATAAAATATAGAAAATTGTTATGACAAATAAGAAAAACATAATTCAATATTTATTAATTAATCAAATTTGTTTTATTTTAAAAAATGCATAATTTTTAAAATGTTTTGGTATGTCAGTCCCAGGTGGGCAATGTCAGACATGGTGAGGTTTGGGTGAGCATCAGGGTGTCCAAACAGGGTCAGCCTGCAAGGGGCTCGTTCCTTTACACGCCCACACCTCCCAATGACATATTCAGCATCAAGATCACTTGGGGAATGTTGCAGTCACCTCTACAAAAATGGGGGGAAAAAAAAGAAAAAAAAAAAGAAAGATAAATTTAAAAAAAATAATTAAAAAAAAATAATCAGGAGATGCACTTTGAAATCTTTTTCCTTAAGAGAACTCCAAACTGTTTCCGATCAGCTGCATAGGCCTGGAGAGATGAGGACAATAGAAGGAAGACAAGGAGCTCCTCAGGGCTTTCTGTATTTTCATGAGCCCCACGGTGGATTTGGGGCTGAGTCCAGGACCCTCAAGCACTGAGAGAAGGTTGAAGAAGCTGCTCAAGGAGGCAGAAGAAAACTCCAAGTCCCTTGGAGCACTTCAAAAAAGAAATCTTGAAGGAGCAAGAGCAGGCTGTCCTTGTGTGATAAAGATGATCCAGAGAGAAAAACGACTGACCTAGCTGGGCATGGAGCTTTTGCAGCAACTTAGGGGAAGAAAAGAGGGGGCAACATCTTTGGAAAAAGGGGAAGGCAACTCAGGAAAAGTTTAAGGATGTTGTTAGGTCATGCAAAAAGAAAATTAGAGAGGTGAAAGCTCAAATAGAGCTTAACCTGGCCATTTCTATGAAGGATAACTATTTTTTTTCTTTTTTTTCTTTTTTTTCTTTTTTTTTCTTTTTTTAATCAATATTATAATGGCAAAAAGAGGGATAAGGAAAACCTCCATTCCTTATTGGGGGGATATGGCCACCAAAGATGAGGAAAAGGCTGAGGTACTTAACCCTTTCTTTGCCCCACTTTTCAACAATCAGATGGGTTGTCCTCAGGACAAGTGTTCTCCTGAGCTGGTAGATGGGGACAGGGAGCAGAACAGTCCCCTGTCATCCAGGAGGAAACAGCTGATGACCTGCTGAGCCCCTCAGATGCTCACAGGTGTTTCTGTGTCCAGATGGGATCCATCCTAGGGGGATGATGGAGATGGTGGATGCTACAGGCTTGGGTCAAAGTGACTAGAGAGTGCCTATGGAGAAAGGGACCTGGGGCCCTGATGGACAGCAGGCTGGACATGAGCCAGCAGTGTGCCCAGGTGGCCAAGAAGGCCAATGGCACCTGGCCTGGATCAGGAATGGTGTGGCCAGCAGGAGCAGGGCAGTGATTCTTTCCCTGTACTCAGCACTGGTGAGGCAGCACCTTGAGTGCTGTATCCAGATCTGGGCCCCCAGTTTAGGAAGGACATGGAGGGGCTGGAGTGTGTCCAGAGAAGGGCAACAAGGCTGGTGAGGGGTCTGGAACACAAGTCCTGTGAGGAGTGGCTGAGGGAGCTGGGGTTGTTTCTCCTGGAGAAGAGGAGGCTCAGGGGACACAAGGTGGTGTCAGGACACAGTTTGGACTTGATGATCTCCAAGGTCTTTTCCAACCTGGCTGATTCTGTGATTCTCTGAAACCACCCTTGGAACAGTTGCAGGATGAGCCCTGGGCCTCCTCTCCAGAAGGTCCAGCAGCCCACGTCCCTCAGCTTCTCCTCACAGCCCCAAAGCCCATTCTGTCAGTCCTGCAGAGCCTCTGCAGCCCCTCCTCATTGCCCAGAACAGGGAGCCCCACACCCAGACACAGCAGCCCAGATGTGCCCCCCTGGCCTGTGGTGCCTCTGGCAAGGGAACAGCCCGAGGCACTGCAGGAGCCTGCAGACAATTCCTGCAGCACTTGTAGGATGATCCTGCTCCCCAAGGGACGTTCCCATGGTGTGATGCTGTTTGCCCTCACCCTGCGCACAGCCACCCTGGGGCTGCTCACGGGGCTTTTCTCTGCTGAGCATTGGCCTGGGCGTGTTCTGGAGAGAGCCTGGGCAAGGAGCCTGGAGCCCCCAGGCCCTGGCCTGAGGCGTCAGCGCTGCCCCAGCAGTGCCCATGGCCTGTCCCTGCTGCAGCCCCGGCACTGCCACCCCCAGCACTGTGCCTGGCCCCGAGAGCACTCAGGCCCTACAGCAGCACCAGGGCCAGGAGGGCAGCGGGGCAGGGGCACGGGAGCAGCACTGGCAACACCAAGTGCTGCTGCTGCTGGGCACAGCTGCTGTGCCAGCACTGATCTGCCCCAGCTCTGCACACAGACACTGCTGCTGCAGCTCCAGAGAGGGGAACATAAGGACCGTCTGTGGAGAAATCTCTGCTGGGAGATCCTTAATTCATTTATAGCTACTGAGAGCACAGCTTCTCAGTGACACAGTGTGTGGCCAAAGCAAATATGCAGAGAAACAAAACAGGAAAGGGCAAAAGCAGTGTCCTTGCTTTGTGAACATCATTGAAAAGTAAAACAAAGAAAAAACCCCTGACCACCAAACTAACAAGCTCTATCAAAGATGACTTTTATTACAAGTGATGTGCAGAAATTTGCAGCAGTTTAATGTTTCTGAAAATGTACAGTGATCAGTGTCCATACTGCAGCCTTGAGCTCCTGGTTCCTCAGGCTGTAGATGAGAGGGTTCAGGGCTGGAGACACCACCGAGTACAGAACTGACAGTGCCAGATCCAGGGATGGGGAGGAGATGGAGGGAGGCTTCAGGTAGGCAAAAATGCCAGTGCTGAGAAACAGGGAGACCACGGCCAGGTGAGGGAGGCAGGTGGAAAAGGCTTTGTGCCGTCCCTGCTCAGAGGGGATCCTCAGCACGGCCCTGAAAATCTGCACATATGAGAAAACAATGAACAAAAAACAGCCAATAGATAAAATGGTACCAACCACAGTAATACCAAGTTCCCTGAGTTTGGAGTGTGAGCAGGAGAGCTTGAGGATGTGTGGGATTTCACAGAAGAACTGACCCAGGGCATTACCCTTACACAGGGGCAGGGAAAATGTATTGGCTGTGTGCAGCAGAGCATTGAGAAAGCCACTGGCCCAGGCAGCTGCTGCCATGTGGGCACAAGCTCTGCTGCCCAGGAGGGTCCCATAGTGCAGGGGTTTGCAGATGGACACGTAGCGGTCGTAGCACATGATGGTCAGGAGGGAATATTCAGCTGATATGAAAAACAAAAAGAGAAACAGCTGAGCAGCACATCCTTCATAGGAGATGTTCCTGGTGTCCCAGAGGGAATTGTGCATGGCTTTGGGGACAGTGGTGCAGATGGAGCCCAGGTCAGTGAGGGCCAGGTTGAGCAGGAAGAAGAACATGGGCATGTGCAGGAGGTGGCCGCAGGCTACGGCGCTGATGATGAGGCCGTTGGCCAGGAGGGCAGCCAGGGAGATGCCCAGGAAGAGGCAGAAGTGCAGGAGCTGCAGCTGCCGTGTGTCTGCCAGTGGCAGCAGGAGGAAGTGGCTGATGGAGCTGTTGCTGAACATTTGCTGTCCCTGGCTGTTTCAACCTGTAGGAGGAAAGATAGTGAAGTTTTAGGGGAGATTTCTCTTAGAAGAGTCAAAGCCCTTTCTCACAGACCATGTCCCTGCAACTAAATACCACCCCTTTGTCTACATCTTGAAGAACTTCCTCCATCTTGCTTGCTGGAGATTGCTGCTGGTCCATACTCAGTGAGGAGCCAGACCTGGTCCTGCAGGACACTGGGGAGTCAGCCCTGACCTCAGTCAGTGCAGGGGAACAGTGAGGGCAGGGGCCAGTCTTGGTATTTGAACTTGGACAAAGAATCTGCTCCTAAGGCACAGGAGCTGCCAGGGTGAAGGGATGGGGATTGCAGAAGGCAGAATGAGAGATTCTGTGGCACCTGGGGAGAACAGGGGGTACAGTGAGGAAAGAGGATTGTCTGAGCCTTAGTGCAGACTGAGGGGAGCTTCTCTGTCCCTCTCTCCTGTTCCCAGCTGCCCTGGACTTGCACCTTTCTGAACCCCACTCCCCTGTTACCCTGGAAATCCAGGAGACACTGCTGAGAGCAGAGGGATCCCTGGCACACAAAGTGGCTCCTGCCTTTCCCAAAGTCAGGGACAGTCGGCTCATTCCCAGCCTGCCCTGCCCAGAGCTCCCCAGGGCAGAGGGAGCTGGGACACCCCATTGCTGTGCTCAGCCTGCACAGGAGGAGCCCAAGGGCTGGGCCTGAACCTGCAGCTGGAACTGCCATTCCCAGAGAGCCCGTCAGCAATGCCAGGAGCACCTGGGCAAGGCAAGGAGAGAGAGAGCTGGGCCCTGAGGAAAAGCCTTTCCCTGCCCAGCCCTGCCCAGCCCCTGCCAGGCAGCAGCAGTGCAGGACAGTGGCCCTCAGGCCCTGGTCAGCAGGGAATGGCCACATGGCAGGAGAGATGCCCTTCATCTCTGGGGCTGCTCTGCCGGCCCAGGAGGGGACTGAGGGCCCCGAGCCCCCGGGCTGAGGGCTGTGCTGGCTGCGAGGGGACACAAGAGCTGTGCTGCTCAGAGCAGTGTGTGCCCTGCGGGGCAGGGCCGGCAGGTGCCACATCTCCCCTGCAGCAGGGCTTCCCTCAGCACTGCCTCCCTCCCTCCCTGCCCACGCCTCTGCTGCTGGAGCTGTCCCAGCTCGAGCTGTTCCTGTGGCCCCGGGCTCCTTCCTTCTGCCAGTGCTGCCAGAGCCCAGCCCAGCCCCTGGGCCAGCTCTGCCCTGCAGCTGCTCGGGGCTGCAGGGGTTAAAGAACAGCTCCCCCAGGCCTGGGCACCATGGAAAGGGGATACTGGATGGATCTGGAGGCTGGGGAGCTGGAGGCACTTGCTGAGGTTACCAGGAAAATTGTGTCATGTTTTAAGAACCTCAGTTCCTGTTCTGCCCTGCACAGCTGAGTTTCCATTGCCACCAAGCTTAGCCAGGGTAGAGCGGGAGCACAGATTCAGGAAAGCAGAGACTCAAGCGAGAAACTCCAGCCCTGAATGAGCTCATAAAAAATCCCCTCAGAAATGACCTGGGCATGATCTGGAGCTCTGAGCAGCCCTGGCTCACACAGCACCCTCCCCACAGCAGCAGGACCTGCCCTGGCAGGAGTCACTCCTTGCACCCACAGCTCCCCTCCACCATCCATGGGGAGCTCCCAGGCAGGCTGAGAGCTGCCCCTGGCAGGTGGCAGATGCCCTGGCCTGGCCAAGAGCCCTCAGGGCTGCAGGAGCTGCTCTGCACGACAGCCCTGGGCACCCCTGGCTGCAGCCCCAGCTTCAGCCCCTGCAGCCGTCCCTGGCAGCAGGAGCCGTCCTGCCCTGTCCCTCTGACGGTGCCCAGGGCAGCCCCGCTCTGGAGCACATCCTCCCCCAAAGCAGAAAGGGCAGCAGAGCCATCCTTACAGTCATGTCAGTCCTGTCCTGGGTCAGCTTGAAGAGATCCCTGCAGCCAGAGACTTACTGTGTCAGGAATGATGATGATTTCTTCATGAAGAAGTTCAGAATTTTCAAGAGGTGTGAGGATTTCTCCGTGAATAATGTCAGCATTGTCCTTCCAGTTTCTTTACGCCTCTGCTTCACTCCTGTTAGGTACCTGCAGGCAGTGCCCTCAGCCCTGCTGGGCTGGGAGAGGAGATGCTCCTCAGGAAAAATGTCTTTTTGAAGCTCTTCTTGTTTGCCAGGAGCTGCCTTCCGTGCCAGGAGCCCAGCCCAGCTCAGCAGCACAGCAACAGCACAAGGACTTTAATGATCCTCTCAGGGCTTTGGTGTTGTTTACAGTTGTGTCAGTCCTTGAGAGTGTTTAAAAAACTTTTCAAGGACTCAGAGCTTGAAATTCCAAAGTATCTTGAAGTTTTAATGGGTCTCACTGAGGGACACAACTGAGAAATTTTCCCCAGGTTCGTTAGAGCACAACACTGCAGGCAGTGATGACAGGTGGGGACAAACAAGGCAAAGGTGTCTCTGATGCAAAGCAAACCTGGATGTGTTTCAGGAATGCCAAGGGCCAAGGCCTGAGCCCCAGCCCCTGCCAAGGCAGATCCTGTCCCTCCCTCAGTGCTCAGGGCTCTTCCCGGGACACTGGGATGTGGGGATGTGCAATGCCAAGGGCAGCACCATGGGGCGGCCCCTGCCAGGCTGCTGAGCAGGGACAAGGAGGCAATGAGGCCCCAGGCCTGCCAGGGTCACTTGTCTCGTGCTCATGGCTCAGGCCCAGGGCCAGCAGCCATGGCCCAAGTGCTGCAGGAGTTGGCTGTGTCAGGGCCTTTCAGCTGCTGCCCATCCCTGTGCCCTCTCCAGCCCAGGCTGTCCTACGGTGTCCATGCCCTGCGCCTCTGTCCCTGCAGGCTGTCGTCATCCCCTGGCTGCCCCACCTCGCTGGCCCCTTCCTTTGCTGACAGCTCTGTGTCCTGCCTGCCTCTGCAAAGCTTTGGGCTTGATACCAAAAGGGTAATTCCATTTCTACCCTGCCTGTGGAGTTTTAGCCAAGAAAGAAGTCACACAAACGGGCTGCTTTTCATGTGAGGATGGTTGGAAGACAAAAAGAAGACATCTGGTTCGAGACTGTAGTGATAGAAAAAAACAAGGAGTGAATATGGGAAGTTCAAGTGGGTTTTATGGAAATGTGTAACTATAAACACACATTGAGTGACTGTATGTAAGCAACACCCTGGTAGAATTACATGTTCATGTAAGGTTAGGAGTTACCCCTCACTAGGCCTGAGGCCTGAATCAAGGATGCCCTCCTAAACAGCAAATTAGTGTTGATGTCTTTTTTTGATATTTCGGATGTTTGGTGATGGTGGGGCCTCACAGAACCAAGGAGACTCCTGTGACACTGTGCAAACTCATGGAACAAAGGGTCCATTTGGACACAGCGGAACCTTGTGGATCTAAAATCCATTTGGCACATTGGGACCACATTGAAGCAATGGTCCCCTGTGATACTGCAGTTCCAAGGAGACCACTGTGACAATGAGAAAACACTTGGAACCAAGGAGCCATTTCTGACACAGCAAGGCCTCGTGGAACCATGGGTCCATTGTGACACTGCGGAGCCTCACAGAACCAAGGTGACCATGGTGTAGTACAGAACCTCATGGAACCAAGGGTGCATTATTAATGTGTGTGGCCCCATGGAACCATGAGCCACTGTGACACAGTGTGGCCACATGGAACCAAGGGGCCATTGTGACACTGAGGATCCAAGGAGCCCATTGTGACTGAGGAACCTCATGGAACCAAGAATCATTGTTACACTGTGGAGCCCTGTGGAACCAAGGGGACCACAGTGACATTGTGGGGCCTCATGGAACAATGGAGACTCTTCTGACATTTTGGAAACCACTGGAACCAAGGGGACATTATAGCATGGCAGGACCTTCAGTAGTGGCTGGAGAAGTGGATCTTCTGCACACCAATCCTCAGAGCCTGACACAGGGACAAGGGGCTGGGCTGTGTGACCAGGACATCAAGGACGTGCATGATCCAGGTCACTGTGGCCTGAGTTGGGTTCCCCAGGGCGGGAAAGATGTCTGGCAGCTGCAGCAGGGTTAGGGAAGGGCTCCAAGGTGGGGCTGGAGACCTTTGGCTGTGAGCAGAGGCTGAGGGAGCTGGGCTTGTCCATCCCAGAGCAGGGAAGGCTGAGGGGCTCCTCATGCCAGCCTGGCAGTGCCACCGAGGAGGTGAAGGAGAACACAGAGCCAGGCTCTTCACCGGAGGCCTGGTGGGAGACAAAAGACAATGGATGGAAAGGGGAAGAGGGGAGCTTCAGCCAGGACAGGAGGAGATAAAATTAGTCAGGGTAGTTTCAGCATTTCCTCCCCGTGAAAAGCAGCCTGACACCCTTCTCCATCCACCACTGACAGCTTTGCATATAGGGCACTGCTGGAGCTGTTTTGACCCCCAGTCCAGACAGAGCATCCTGATACAACACCTTGATTGCACATATCTATCTGAGTATCATCTTTTGGAAACCTGGTTTTGCAGAAAAATCCCTTCTGAATTGGGGGATGGGGGATGCAGCTAGCACATAGCAAAGAAAGCTGAGGGAAGAATTGTGATGGGTGTTAAATAGCATCATGTTCAACTTTTGTTTTTCTGCAATGAAGAGAAACTCTCCTCAGCTGCTCTGAGTCCCAGGGACTGGATGAGGGAAGTGGTGGGGTGGGGGTAGGGACAAAGTGTGATTGGACTGCATTAGGAGATGCTGGGGATCAATATCAACTGGGGATCACTGATATCAATCTATAAACAGGAAAAGAAACCTAAACAGGACAAAACAATTATTTCTTCATTGTTTTTAATATAGTATATTCACTTTGAATACACTTCTGAAAACTGCAGAAACTTCTAATTAACCACAGAAGAACTGAAGATGTGAATGATTCCCAGGGGCTTGTCAAGTTTTGGTGTTTTCAACAAATGTTAATGAGCCTTTGTCAACAAATTTCTGAACTGAAGAACTCATAGAAGAAGAGGCCTCTGAAAAAGTAACATTCACCCGCAACTTCTAAGTGGCTGAGGATCCATCCTCATCATATCAGGAATGAACAGAAATGAGCACAGCGTTCTGGCTGCCCAGCTTTGGGATGGGCCCTGGGCCTGGAGCAGGAACAGCTCCTGAGGGCCAGAAGGCCGCGGCTGTTGTGCTGGCCTGGGCAGATGGGATGGCAGCAGGGGCTGCAGAGCTCTCAGGATGTCCTGGAGAGGAGAGCAGGGCACCCAGGGAGCCTCCTTTTCCCTCGGCCAGGCACCTTCCCCCATGGCTGGGGCTGAGCCCTGTCTGAGCTGCAGCTGCTGCTGTGCCCTTCCGAGGGGCTGAGGCCGTGGGGCCCCTGCCCAGAGCAGCCTGCCCTGAGCAGAGCTGTGGGGCCAGAGCCGGCTGGGCTGTGCTGGGGAGAGGCCCTTGGTGCTGCAGAGAGCTCAGGGCAGCTGGCAGAGCTTGGAGGGAGCTGGGCTGGGCTGAGAGAGCCTGGCACAGAAACCATCAGTGTCCATCTCAGCCGGTGTGAGCGTGCAGGGGCAGGACTCAGCCCAGGCCTTGTGGGGTTGGGCCAGCGCCTGTGGAAGGCATTGAAAACAGGCAAGTGGCCCAGAGAGGAGGCTGCTCTGTGCCCTTGGTGGCATGGACAGAGCAGGGAGGGGGCCCAGGACATTTGTCACTGCCAGCCTCTGTCCCCAGCCATTGCCAGCCCTGGCTGCTCAGGCCAGGTTTGCAGGGCAGTTTGGCTGTGTCCCAGCTCCATCCTCCTGTGGGGCTCAGGGCCTGTTCCCGGCCATGGCCAGCCCTGCCCGGCCTCTCTGCTGGCCCAGAGCCCGGCAGAGCCCGGGGCAGGGCTGTCTGTGCAGCCCCACAGGTGCCACGGGCTGTGCAGGAGCTGGCAGAGGCTGCCCAGCAGGGAGGCCATGGGGCACAGAGCCCCAAGGCTGCTGTGGGCACCACGGCACAGGGGCTGTTCCCACCCGCAATGCTCCTGTCCTGCCCTGGGCCTGCACAGGGGCTGTGGCACCATGGCTGGGCCAGTGCGGCACAAAGGGGCCACGCAGCCGCTGCCGGGGCTGACAGCAAGGCCAGGCACACACAGGGAATTGCTGGGCATTGCCTGGGCTGGGCAGGGCTGACTGTGGGAAGGGCAGAGCTCAGCTGCCCTTGGTGTGTTGGGGAGGATGAAGCCAGAAAGCCCTATAAATATGATTGCTTAGATTCTGAGAATGTGAAACCTGTAAGTGAGATAGAATTGAATGTAAGTTTTGATGTTTGAGATGTGTTAGATACTGGATGTCTGGGAAAAGAGTTATGTGACCAGCTGAAGGTCACCTGCAGCCAGACCCAGAGGTCAAATGGAATGTTCTGTCTCACCTCCAATGTATGGTTCATCCCACACCTGTAACCCTCCCCTGAAGTATCAGGTATCTGTAACTCCATTGGCACAAGTCCTGTCCCAGCGCACCTTGAGACCCCTTATCAGGGGGCTTCAAGGGTGGGTTGGTCTCTTTGCTCTCTCCTCTTTGCCTGGGACCCTTCCCCGAGGACTTTCCTCTCTTGGAATTTCCTCTCCCTACCTCTCCCTTCTCCCACCTCCCTCGGCCTTGCCATGAGCTGCGCCTGGCAGCTTAGAGCAAGGCCTCATATCTTTTACCATAAACCTCATCTTCTAAAACCCAACTTCAGAGATCTCTCTTCTACATTCATCCATACCGTCCTGCAGTCCACAGCAGAGGAGCAATTTCTACATTGGTGGCTGCAGGAAAATCCAGAGCCAAAGAGCCTCCATGGCTGTGCTGGAGACCAAGGCTGGAGGAGGGAAAGGCAGGGATGCTGTGGGATGGGGAGGGAGATTGAATTCCAGCAGACACCGATGTGAGGCCTAGAAAGGCTTGGAGAGAAGAGAAACTTCACATGCCTCAAAGGGGATGTTAGCAGATGTAAAACCATCTCCACCTGGTGAGCACACATAATGCTTGTTCTTCAAAACCCTCTGGCCCATGGAACTACACAATGCCCATTGTGTAAGAAGGAGAATTGGAAAACGACCAGCTCCAGTTGTGCCAACTTTTAAGAGTCCACCAGGCTGTCAGGTGTGACTGTGGCATCACCAACTACCAGGGAGCACCAAAGAGACCCCCAGGAAAGAGAATATATCTGTGAAGGGGAGAGAGAATTTGTCAATTATTTGAGGGAAATTATTATTTAAATATGCTGATACTGTTAAAATCACTGAATATGTTTGTAAAATACAGTCTGTAAGCAGGAACTTTCCTGTATTCAGCATACACACCTTTGGAAGGAGCAATTCCCCCTTGTGCATCTAGCTGAATAAAGAATGCTGCTTTTTCCTGATCCCTTGGTGTTAAGCAGTTTTTTTTGTTTGGTTTTTTTTTTCCTCATTTTTGGTAGCAGTGTCACAATGGATCCTCACTTCCATGGGGCCCTGCAGTGTCAAAATGGCCCCTTTGTTCCATGAGAGCCTGCAGTGTCATAATGATCTCCTTGGCTCTGCAGTGTCATATTTGGATTCCTGGTTACATGAGACCCCAAAGTGTCACAATGGATCCTTGTTTCCATAAGGTCTCACTGTGTCATGTAATTCTCATCAGGTCAATCAGGCTCCACAGTGTCCCAATGCCCTACTTGGCTCTGCAGTTTTAAAATGGCCCTTGGTTCCATGAGGCCCGGCAGTGCCACACTGGCCCTTGGTTATACAAGACCCCACAGTGCCACAAGGATCCCCCTGCTTTCACGAGCCCCTGAAGTGTCATAATGGCCTCTTGGTTCCTTGAGACCCCTCAATGTCACCATGGACCCCTTGGTTCCATTGGACTCCCCTGTGTCACAACGGTTCCCTGATTCCACAAGCCCTTGCAGTGCCACAATGCTCTACTTGTCTCGATAAGGCCCTGAAGTGTCACAATGGCCCCTTGGTTTGCAGTATCCCAAAGGACATTTGGTTCCATGAGGCCCCTTGGGGGTACAATGGATTCCATGATTCCACGAGGCCCCTCAGTGTTACAATGGTCTCCTTGGTTCTGCAGTGTTCAAACGGTTGCTTGGTTCCTTGAGGTCCCAAAGTGTCACAATGGCCCCTTGCTTCCATGGGACACCCCAGTGTCACAAGGGTCTCCTTGGTTCCACAGTGTGACAATGCACCCTTGGTTACAGGAAGCGCTGCAGTGTCACCATGGACATTTGCAGGGCTGGAGCACCTCTGCTCTGGAGCCAGGCTGAGAGAGCTGCAGCTGTTCAGCCTGGCTGTGAGAAGGCTCCAGGGAGACATTAGAGCCCATTCCAGCACCTAAAGGGGCTTTGAGAGAGCTTGAAAGGGACTTGGACAAAGGCCTGGAGTGACCGGACAAGGGGGAATGGCCATGAGGAGAAGGAGGGCAGGTTTAGATGGGATATTGAGAAGAAATTCTTCCCAGTGAGGGTGGTGAGTCCTTGGCACAGGTTACCGAGAGAGGCTGCAGACTCCCCACCTCTGGAGGTGTTCAAGGCCAGGTTGCATGGAGCAATGTGGTCCAGTGGAAGGTGTCCCTGCCCATGGCAGGAGATTGGAACTGGATGATCTTTAGGATTCCAACCCAGGCCATTCCATGATCCTAGATTTGCCCCTCTATTACCTCATTTAGCAGCAGGTTGACATGTTCCTTTTGCAGCCATTTACTGCAAACACAGTGACTGAATTAACTTTGATCTGGATGTTGCCTGCAGCCTCCATCAGCTCCAGCTGAGTTTTGGCTTTCCTAAACACATGAACACGCCCTAAGGTCACATTTCTGAATTCCTTCTCTTTAGCTTGTCCTCACTTCCATCTCCTGGTGGTTGTGTTGTGGTTCATCCCTGTCATTTATCCCTGAGACAGCACAGCCCCCCTGCCCAGCACAGGCCCCACATTCCCTCATCAGACATGGCACAGCACAGGGTGTGTTTTGGGTGGGCAAATGTTCCCCACCAGAGTGTCCACACCAGACCTCAGTGTCCAGTTCCAACACTTACATCCCATGGCAGGGTTCACAGAGAGCCCTGCCCTGGAGTCTGCCAAGGGCTGGGTGAGGAGGGAGCCTGGGACAGGGTGGCTGAAATCATCAGGAGGAAGAAGATAACCACTGAACAAATAGACCGACAAACTAGGCTGAGTTCCCAGGTCTGGAAGTGGCTGCTGGAAGCGGCTGGAGGGATGGTCAAAGCCCTGGGACACCTTCTCAGACTGACCATGCCACCAAGGCCACAGACCAACCTCCTCAGCGCTGCACCTGCCTGTGTGACATCCCTGCCAGGGGACTGGCACAGCCCCACAAACCTACTGGAATGTGTCCTGGCCCTGCAGTCACACAGCTCAGCTGACGTGGGTGGGTTTTATCTTCTGGGAATTTCCCAGTCTCGCCCAGCTTCTGTCCAGCTCTGCCCACCTCCCCTTCCCTAACCCCAGCCCAGCTCAGCCCAGCCCAGCCCAGCCCAGCCCAGCCCAGCCCAGCCCAGCCCAGCCCAGCCCAGCAGCACATTCAGGGTGAGCCCCATGGCAAAGCTCTCTCTGGGGTGCTCCAGCATCGTGTGTACTTGATATGGGGAACATTAATGGATATGAAAATGCAAGATTTTAGCAGCAGCTTTTGGTGATTTTGTACAAATAAAGAAACAGGTTGTACTGAGAACACATAGAAGATTAGCTAATAAACTTGATTGCTAGGTAGTTATTAGGTCCAAGTCTTATAGGTAAGATATAAAATGTTGAAACTTAGCAAAGCAGGATTTTGGTATTTGTCAAAAATCAATAAAGCAGAACTTTGTGGCTTGGGAGCCAGCAAGAACCAGGCTCATGGTTTGGCCAGGACCAACTGACCTGGGAACTAGCCACATCCTTCCTGTGCCTGCCCAGAAGGAGGGGTCAAGAGGAGGATATTGGGACGAAGACTAGTTACTTCATCAGAAGATGCCGACCCATGACCACCAGAGGGGATTCTGCAGCTGCAGAAAGACCTTCTAGCTAATTTTAATATGAAGCAAGGCTCGGCAGAGCTAGGTAATGAATATGTATAGGTGTATTGTGAAATTTAATGCATATACTTCAAATGCATAATACCTCAAAAGATAAATAAGTGAGAGAAAGTCACCAGAGCAAGCATGGTTTGGAGAAAATATCCCCCTGTGTGTCCCAGCTGGAATTAAAACATACCTGCTTTAGAATTTTCTGATTGTAAAGTTCCTATTCTATCCTTCACTTGGTGACCACGAAGGGACTTCTTTGTCTGGCTGCAGAAGCTCCCGTCTGGGTGGACACTCCAAGGCGCACCCCAGATCTTTTCCAGAGGGGACTCTGCTCCCTGGCCGCTCCTGCAGGGAATAAACAAGGACCTTCCACATGTCAGAGAAGGTATATTTAATTGACTTTTAAGGGTGGCACCCAAGGCAAATCTATAAGCTGGAAACATCTGCACAAGGTTAAGTACCTGTCAGAGACATCTGGTATAGTAATTTTGGAAATATGGAAAAAGAGGATTTCTGTTGACCACACTGTGTGGCCATTGGCAGATATCAGGGTAATCTGAGCAGAAACTAAGGTATTATCAGTATTATTTATTACTTGGTTGCTATTCCATAAACGTCCCATACTAATGGTGTTCATTGTAAGATTTTGTTAATAGTGATTAGAAAAAGCCTTTCTGTAAGATGATTTATTTAAGGTGATTTATGTGGGATGAAAAGCCAGTGATATATGCTGTGTGGGATATGTGTTTTTGATACAGTGCCTTTTGAAAGGATTTTTGAAGTTTTTGCAATAGCTGTGTTCATTAGTGTGGACACACTTCCCTCTTGTGACAACCAACTATAATTGCAGTCCTTTGTTGTAATACCTGTATTCATTTTTGTGGAAACACTTCCCTCTTGTGACACCAACTATAACTCCAATTGAGTTACTGTTCCTGTATTTGTGTGATTGTGTGATTGCTAAGTTTGAACATTTGATTGTGTGAGTGAGATGTGCCAGCAGACACAGAGTGAGTGCAGAGCCCCGATCTGCGTTTCCTTCCCTGGGTGACCGGAACGGCCAGAGACAGGCAAAGCGTGGGAATACAGAGTGGGAGCACAGGAGAGTGTGCAGTGTCTGAGAGTGCTGTGCCTGTGTGTGTGGTGATTACTGTGTGCTTCATTGGGTGTGTTAACCGTGGCTAGATGAGTGGAGAGAACTCTTCTCCATTAGTGGTTTGGAACCAGCCCATGGGAGTTCTTGAATTGAGCATATTGCTGGGTAAAAAAACAAAACAAACAAACAGGTTTTATTAGAAGGGGTGTATAAGACCTCTGCAGGAAGGCTGGTAGCCTTGGATTGGGAGCAACCTGCATAGAGGATCTGGATCTTCCAAGAGAGAGGAACTGGATAACTGGTTTTTGTGGAAATTTCAGGACAATTAGCTCTTTGAGAGAGTGGCATCCTGTGTGGGTGTTAATAGAGTGTAAGATTTGTACAAGGTGTTGGTATTCTTTTTATGCAAGGCAACAGAGTGTATGTGCTTGGGTGTGAGCAAGTACAACACCTTAGACATGTGGATTTGGAACCCGAGATCTTCAAGTCTGTGTGTGGAAAGTCATACTTAGTACCTGAAACTGAGGGATTCCACCCCTGCAGATCTACTGGTTATAAAAATGAAGCTGGGAAAAGATGGGGAGAAGGTGAAAATTATGGTGGATACGAGACCAACATATTCAGTTTTACATAACACTTTACTGACAGTGGGGAATGACAATGTTATAGTGAAGGGGTGTCCTGGTTTAGGGCAAATTTGGGAGGAAACCTCCGAAGAGGATCCCTCTGGGAAGCAAACCCAAATGTCCAATTGGTCTGGGAAAAAAATCTCCTTAGAGAAAAGGGGAAAAAACTATTTATTTAACAAACATAGTGCGTACGAGCATAAAAAATGAATAATATGAAACAATAAAACCTCTCACCACTCTGAAGAGAGGGCAAAATTGATGGAAGTCCTTGCCATGGGTTGTAGATCTGCTTACTTCATCTCTTATCAGTCCCTCTAATGCTGGAAAATGCCATCCTGGGCCCCGGTGGGGTGAAGGTGCTGAGCTCCTGGTGCTCTTCTGGGGTTTTCAGACCAGAGCAGGTTTAAACAGTCCCAAGAAATAAGAAAAAACAGTCCAGGGAACTTCTCTGCCTCTAAAGCTAGCTCAAACTAACTAAAAGCACAGGAGATCTCTGTCCCGCTGTCTGTCCATGCTTCAGATGAACACAATCCAGGAGCTGGAATGCGGAGGAGTGAGTGCAGTTTCTGAAAACAAACTTGGCCCTTCTCTGTCTCCCTGCCTCACTCTCAGAACCAGGCTTAAAGTCACAGAACACAATATCCAACACAAACAGAACAGACAACTGGGGACACAAGCATCATAAAGTCACCCTAGGACAAGGGGGCAACTGGCCAATCTAAAATAGCACATTTTGAAAGCCATTAAAATATAAATTTGGAAAACAATGGGGCGTCCAAAAGTTTTTATGCATGCCTAACTCCCCTGAGTCACTCTTAGGGAGAGATTTATAAGAAAAATTATAAGCAACCATTTATTTTAAAATTATGGAAATTATTTTGGAGGTAAATGATCAAAAATAGGTGACCTAGAGTATGGGCTTCCAATACACCAGGGAGAGGAAAAAATGAACCCCCAGTACAATTCAAACCTAAGGATGGGAAACAATAGTTAGAATCAAAGAGTATCCCCTGGGAAAAGAGAATAGGGAAAGAATTAACCTGATAATTGATAAATCCTTACAGTTGGGGTTGCTAAAGGAGTGTCAGTCCAATTTCAACACTCCTACTTCTCCAAAAAGCTGATCAGTCATATCGAGTCGTACAGGATTTACAAGCTGTCAACAGGATAACTGAGGATCTTTACCCTGTAGTGGCAAAGCCATACACCTTGTTAACGTGTTTAACATCAGAGTTAACTGGGTTTACCATTCTAGATTTAAAGGATGCCTTCTTTTGCTTCCTCTCCATGAAGCGAGACAGATAATTTTTGCATTTGAATGGGAAAACTCAGCTCACATGGACAGTGCTTCTGCAGAGGTTCAAAAATTTACCCACTTTGTTCAGAGAACAACTTGCAAAACACTTAGAATCCTGGGAAGCAGCACCAGGAGAAGGGAAATTGTTGCAGTATGTAGATGACATCCTAATAGCTACTCCGACGGAAGAGGGGTGTGTGGCCTGGACAGTAAACATTTTAAATTTCCTGGGGCTTCAGGGGTACAGAGTATGAAAGAAAAAGGCTCAAGTGGTAAAGCAGAAGAAGGTGATTTACCTGGGTTATGAGGTCAGTGCTGGACAACAGATTTTGGAAAAAGAGTGCACAGAGGTAATATGCCAATCACCAAAACCTCAGACAATAAAGGAACTGAGAACTTTTCTGGGAATGATGGGGTGATGCAGATTATGGATCTACAATTACAGACTATTTGTGAAACCTCTGTATGTGCTCATCGCAAACTGAAACAAAGACCTCCAGTGCACAAAGGAAGCCACACCGGCCTTTGAGCAACTAAAGGAAGCTCTCATGTCAGCTCCAGCTCTGGAACTTCCAGACATGAGTAACCATTCTTCCTCTTTTCCCATAGAAACAGGGGATTGCCCTGGGAATACTGGCACAGGACCTGGGCCCATATCGAAGGGCAGTTGCTTACTTTTCTAAGCAGCTGGGTGCAGCAGCCAAAGGACAGCCAGGTTGCCTTAGAGCTGTCACAGCTGTGGTGCTGAACATCCAAGAAGCACACAAGTTCACCTTGGGCCAGAAAATGACTGTGCTAGTGTCTCACACAGTGTCCGCAGTGTTGGAAGTAAAGGGTGGCCACTGGCTTTTCCTGTGGGATTGCCTGGCTCTTTCCTGCTCCAAGGTCAGGGCGAATAAAACTCAGGAGACATTGTTCTTGAAGTCTCACTCTGAAATTTATTATCCTTATCTATTGCAAACACACAAGATGTGAGCTCTCTCTAATGACTTGTGCTGGCTTGAAGGCAAAACCAGCGAGAGACTCTAAGACAGAAAAAAACCCCCCAATTTAATAGGAGAGAAAAAAAAAGATAAAATAAAATAAAATAAAACACATGCAATGGTACAAAAGATCACTGACAGAGTCAGAATACAACCTGAAACCGTGGTGGTAGCAGACTAGATGAAGTGGTCTTGTTGAAGCAGTGTTACTGCAGAAAGGTCTGGTAGCTCTTGTCCTCTGGGAATCCAGTGGGTAAGGCTGCCTGTGCTGTCCCAAAGCCCAGATTATATCCAGGTGGGAATGCTTGGCTCCTCCCCCTGGGCGGAGCATCTCACAATGGACTGATATCATTTTATCAGTTTTGTAATGGGTCCTTGATTGCCCATTAAACAGAGATAGCTCCTGGAGAGAGTTATCTATGAGTCATGCAGGAAGGCATTGATGGGCCATTAACAGAAGATAGTCTGGAGGGAGGGGGCAAGGGAAACAGTGCACAACTTAGTTTCAACATTTCATGTAGATGGTGATAGAATACATGCTTTGGGCATATCTTACATTGTAACCCAGGACACGACTCGAGAAAGTGAGCTAAAATGGGGTCTATTCAAGGCTATTTAAGTCCCAATTATCCAATAAACAGTTGATGTCTATATTATTTATGTTTCTAATTAGTTATGATCACCCAAAACACGCAATGTGGATTTCTTTCACCCAGTTACAGAAAACCACCCAGATTCATGAAGAAGAAGGTGAAGAAGGACAAAGACAACACCCAAAATCCTCCAGTTTGACTCACATGCACTAAAACCCCAAACTCTAAGTTTATAGGACTCCAACATTTCCCCTCAGCAGTTCCTGAAATACCAAGCTATCATGATAGAGTAAGATAATGTAGAGACAGTCGTAACTAACATTGTCAACCCAACTTCTTTTCTCAGCGGAAAGCAAGGGGAGCCGGTACATCATGACTGCCTGCAGACTATCAAAGCCACTTACTCTAGCTGCCCAGATTTGAAGGACACCGCTTTGGATGATGCAGTAATCTGGGTCACTGATGGGAGCAGTTATTTACATTGTCAGTGGAAAGCGACCTGCTGGGTATGCTGTTACCACCTGCAGAAAGGCTTTTGAATTTGGACCCTTAGCAGCAGGTAGCTCTGCACAAAAGGCCAAGATAAATGTTTCAACCCATGCCTTGGAATTAGCAAAGAAAAAGAGAATAAACATCTATATAGACTCAAGATATTCATTTGGGCTTGTACATGCCCATGGAGCCAAGTAAAAGGAAAAGGAACTGTTGAATTTGCAGGGGAAGAACATCACACATGCACAAGAGATAATGCGAGTATTGGAAGCAGTCCAGATGCCTGAGAAAGTTTCAATCATGCACACTAAGGCACACCAGAAGGTGAGCTCAGAACCGGAGAAAGGAAATGAGCTGGCAGACAGAGAGGCAAAAGAAGCAGCAAGAGCTGAGATAACAGTAGAAGGAGCCTTGATTCCAGATAGTCGGATTTCCCCCAAAGGTAAGCCAGCATATAATAAAGAAGACAGAAAAGTAATTAAGGGCCAAGGGTGAACATATAACCAGGAGGGATGGGCTGTAGCAGCAGAAGGGAAGCTAGCTATCCTCTCCCATTTACTGTGGTCACCAGCAAGGGAGGAACATTAGAAAACACATTGGGGAATTGATGCCTGGCATAACTATTTAACTGAAAAGATTACCACTGCCCAAGTGACTCGACATTGTGATTTTTGCCTCCAGACTAAACCCAAGAATACTCTCAGCCCAAAACTTGGCCAAATTGGAAAAGGTCATGGGCCCAGGAAGCAGTGAAAATTTGACTTTTCAGAACTTCCAAGAAAAGGGGGGTATCGATATTTTTTGGTACAAACCGATACCTTTTCAGGGTGGCCAGAAGCTTTCCCCACAAGGACTGCTAAAGCTCGAGAGGTAACAGTATCCTCAGAGAGAGGACCACATTTTATTTCAAAAATAGTGTAGCTAGGGATTATTTATCCTGGCTTCAATCTTTCCCACTGGCATTGCTGAGAAGTCAGACTAAACCCAGAACAAAAGAAAAGTTCAGTCCTTTTGAAATGCTCTATGGAAGGCCATATAGGGTACAGAAAGGAATATCCTCACAGACTGGGGAGGAATCACTGACCACCTACCTGGTGGCCTTGAGTGAGCAACTCAGAAACGTTGAAAAACGTGTGGCTGGAACTCAAAGCAGAGGGTTGGATGGGCCAGTGCATGACATACAGCCTGGAGATTATGTACATGTTAATTCTCATGCAGAGAAGACCCTGAAACCACAACAGGTGGTTCACATCACATTCACCATGATTAAGATCAAGGAACAGAGTACTTGGATCCATCACACTCAAGTAAAGGCAGCTCCAGAGACTCCTTGGAAGGCAACACCAGGTGATAATGAACTGAAACTAAAAATTACCTGAGCAAAATGAGTACATTGTGGTCAAGAACACTGGCTTTTATGATCATAGTTACAACCAATGTCAAATCCTCAGATTGATAGGACAGTTGTCCTCAGAAGCAGGACAACTCCAACACAAACATTAGAAAGCACCACCACACCTCCAAATACACTTGTCCAAACCTTTAGTCACCAAGATAGGACCAGGTGCACTTAAAAAAGACAGGGATGCAAAGGCTATTGCTCAATTCAGAATGGTCCCTGAAGTGAGCACAGATGGCAAGGCAGGTAAACATTCCACTACAGAAGTGTGCACCTTTTATATTCAAGCAGGAAAGAGATTTCACAGGAATGCTGGGAACAGGACTGGAGGGGTTGAACACACTGGATTCAAAAGTATTAATGAATAGATTGGCTGCAACTGGTAATGACATAGTTAAGTTACAGTAACCTTAAGGCACTACCCACTGGAAACTGTTTAAAATATTACCAGGATGATAGGATATCAAAGAGTAAGACCATAAACTGTTAGCAAATGCTTTGGGAACAGCCACTTGGAAACATTTTTTAGCTCTCAGTTCCATTCAAGTGCAGTTGTAGATGCAGGAAGTGTCTCCCTCAATTATTAGAGAAAGAAGAGAAGGCACCTTTCCCACTGAAATTTCAAAATTTATTTGACCTAGAGAAGGAACTTCAATTTTGGTAGGTTTTGGTTAATTTCACTTACGACCCTGTAACAAATGTAGTGACTACCTTTGTTTTTTAATGTAGAGTGATGTGCCACAAGAAAACAACCAGGGTTTATATGTGAGGGGAATAAGACGTAATGTCTGTGCCCATAGGGATGAATTTGGCCTTAGCTGAAGAACCCTGATTACAATACACAATGACACAAAGACTATACAAAAAGTCTTTAGGAGAATAGAGAAAGACACATCTCATCACTGGTGGAATGTGTTTTTTGGATGTTCTTGAAATTATTAAGAAGGATTGCCATTGGGTTTATTGTATGGTTGAATTAATTAGTTAAGGATAGTCATAGAGAATATGATAAGTATCATCAGAAGCAAAAGAATCTGCAATATTTAGAAAGAAAAATGGCACACTTAAAATGGGGGATGTTTATGGATTTGAAAATAGAGGATTTTAGAAGCAGCTTTTGGTGATTTTGTAGAAGTGAAAAAACAGCTTGTACTCAGAACACAGAGAAGATTAGATGTTAAGCTTGGCTGCTGGGTAGTTACTAGGTAGAAGTCATATAGGTAAGATGTATAATGTTGAAACTTAAAAAAAGCTGGACCTAGATATTTGCCAAAAATCGATAAAGCAAAACTTGATGGCTTGGGAGCCAGCAAGAACCAGGCTCGTGGTTTGTCCAGTTCAAACTGACCTGGGAACTAGCCAAATCCTTCCTGTGCCTGCCCAGAAGGAGGGGTCAAGAAGGGGACATGGGGAGGAAGACTGCTTACTTCATCAGAAGAGCCTGGCCCATGACCACCAGAGGGGACTCCGCAGCTGCAGAAAGATCTCCTGGCTAATTTTAATACGAAGCGAGGTTAGGTGGAGCTAGGTAATGAATATGTATAGGTGTATTGTGAAATTTAATGCATATGTAATACTTCAAAAGACAAATAAGCGAGAGAAAGTGACTGGAGCACACACAGTTTGGAGGAAATATCCCCCCGTGTGTGTCCCAGCTGGAAATAAAACATACCTGCTATAGAATTTTCTAACTGTGGAGTCCATATTCTATGCTCCACACTCACCCCACAGCCCTGGCCCCCTTGAAGGGCTCAGCAGCGGCTGAGGGGCAGAGAGGGAGGTCAGCCTCCACATCAGCCCCAGGGCTGCAGCTCCCCATGGCAGGGGAAGTGGAGCTCAGTGACAGTGCAGGACTCCTGCTCCTGGCTCCAGGAGATGCCCAGCACAGGCTGCCTCTGCCCACTCAGTGCCAGCCCCTCTCCCCAGGCCAGCACAGCAGCCCTGGGCAGGGGAGAGAGGGGCCTGGCCAGAGCTGGTGCCTGCAGCAGCAGCTCCCTCTGCACTCCTCCCTGCAGGCACAGAAACACTCTCTTGCTCTTCTCCCTGGACATCCCTTTCCCAGCTGAGCAGGTCCTGGCCGGCCGGGCTGGTTTGTCCTGCTGCCCCAGCCCCTGCTCCCCACAGGGCCCTGAGCTGGCACTGCTGCTCGGGACACACCAGGGTCTGCTGCTGTCCATGGCCGGGGCTGCAGGGAAGCAGCAGCTCCAGGGGGAAGGTTGCAGAAAGGCTCTGGACACTGAGGCTGAAAGGGGAACCCCAGGGCCTGCAAGTTCTCAGTGTGGGAGCTGAGCTTGTGACCCCTGGAGCCCTCCCAAGTGCTGGGGCTGTGCCTCCAGCTCCAGAGGAGATGGGACAGATGGGAGCAGAGACAAACCATTCCTGCTGGATTCCTTATTGTGTTTGCTTATACAGGTGACCTGGATCCATGTGTAGAGGAGGTGTTTTGTGTCAGATAACACTGGGAGAGGGATAAGAAGAATATTTTTAGCTGAAAATAGTATTTAATGCATAATACAGAATGAGAAAAAAAAAAAAAGGCACATATGATCAGAAGTGTATCTGAGTTTTCAGAGTTTTTCAGAGTATGAGACTCGTTGATGTTGCAATAGTCAAATCTCTTCAAATAGTTTCCTCAGGGCTCCCTTGAGATGAGAGGTGACCACCAGAAGCCAAGGCCAGCGAGAGCTCTCTGTCCTGGCAGCTTTTGTCTGGGAGAACCCTTGCATACAGGGAATTTTTCAGGGAGAATATTAATTTTAACTGTGGCTACCGGGATAGACGGTTGGTTCTTTTCCATAGGAAGGAATGCACAGAGCCCCAGTGTTCCAGGGGCTGATGAGAGGCAGCCCTCAGCATTCCAAGATCAGCTGGACCTGTCAGGTGACACCTGGGAGGCCAAACTACACAGATTTGTTCCATCTCCCCTTGGTTCCATGAGGCCCTGTAGTGTCACAATGTTCTCCTTGCTTCTGAGGTGTCACAATGGCCCCTTGCTTCCATGAGGCCCTGCAGGGTCACAATGGCCCTTTGGTTCTGTGGGGCCCTGCAGTGTCACCATGGTCTCCATGATTCCATGGGGCTTTGCAATGCCACAATGGTCTCCATGGATCCACGGTGCCCTGCAGGATCAGAATGGCCCTTTGGTTCTACGAGAACCTGTAGAACAACAATGGCCTCTTGGTTCCAAAAAGCCCTGCTGCTTCACACAATGATCCCCTTGGTTCCATGAGGCCCTGCAACGTCACAATGGCCACTGGGATCCATGGTAACCTGCAGTGTCACAATGGTACCTGGAATTCACAGCATCTCCACAGTGCAACAATGGCCCTGTCATTTCAGAAGGCCTCAAAGTGTCAGAATCGTGTCCATGGACCCATGGGGCTCCACAATGTCACCATGGTCTCCACAGGAAGGAAACCACAGAGCTCCAGCGTTTCTGGGGCTGATGAACTGCAGTCACCAGAAGACAAGGCTAGCCAGACCTCTCTGTCCTGGCAGGTTTTTCTGGGAGCAACCCTTTCATTTTCAAAATGTTGAATGTTCAATCCCAATTTCAAGCCTTTGCCTGGAGGAGAATTTTCAGCCTCCTTGACTGGAGGAGAAGGCCGGTTCTTTTCCATAGAAAGGAAAGCAGAGAGACCCAGTGTTTGGAAGGCAGGTGAGAGCTGGCTCCCAGGAGACCAAGGCCAACCATAGCTGTATGTAATGTCAGGTTTCATCAAGGAGCAATCTTTGGATATAGAAGTTTTGAAGCTGAAATCCCAAATGGGCACCTGGAGACGTTCTTTTCCATAGGAAGGAAAAGGCAGAGCCCCAGTGAATCAGGGCAGATTAGAGGCAACCACCAGGGGCCAAGGCCAGCCAGAGCTGTCTGTGCTGGCAGTTTTTGTCCGGGAGAAATCCTTACCGAAAGGAATTTTTGAGGAGATGTACCAATTTTGGCCATGGGTGCCTGTGCAGGAGGAGCAGTTCTTTTCCACAGGAAGGAAAGCACAGAGCCTCAGTGTTTGAAGGCAGGTGAGAGCCAGCTCTCAGGAAGATAGGGTCAGTCAGATGTTGGCAATGGCAGCTTTTGTCTGGGAGCAATCCCTGAGTATTAGGAAATTTAGAGGGGGAATCCCATATTGGCCATGGATGCTTGAGTGAGAAGGAAAGTTGTTTTGACTTTGAAGGAAAGCCCAGAGCCCCAGTGTTTGAGGGGAACATGAGAAGAGACCCTCAATATGCCGAGGTCAGTTGGAGCAGACAGGCCAAGCCAACCAGACCCGTCACCTTTTCCCTTGGATTCATGGGGCACCATAGTGTGACGCTGGCCCCTTGTTCCCATGGGGCCCTGAAGACTCACAATGGTCCCTTGCTTTCATGAGGCCTTGCAGTGTCACAGGGGGCTCCTTGGTACCACAGTATCACAATGGGCCCTCGGTTCCCTGGGGACTCACAATGTCAGAAGGGTCTCCTTGGTTCCATGAGGCCCTGCAGAGCCCCTTGATTCAACAAGGCCTCAGAGTGTCATCATGGCCTCCAGGATTGCATGAGGCCCCGCAATGTCACAATGGACCTTTGTTTCCATGGGTTCCTGCACTGTTCCATGAATCCTTAGTTCCATGGCACCCTGTAGTGTCACAATGGACTCCTTGGTTCAGTGGTTCCACACAGTGTGACAACTGCCCCTTCGTCTGCCAGACTCCATAGTGTCACAATGGTTCCTTGCTTCTATGAGGCCCCATAGTGTCACAATGGTATCCTTGGTTCCATGGTGTCAGATTGGACCCTTCATCCCATGGACACCCACAGTGTTCACTGTACCCCCTTGATTCCCTGAGGCCCTGCCATGCTATAATGGTCCCTCGGTTCCAGTGGGTCCCAAAGTGTCAGAAGAGTCTCCATTGCTCCATGATGCCCTGCAATGTCACTGTGGTCCTCTTGGCTCCACCGGGCCCCACAGGGTATAAATGGAATCTTGGTTTCATGAGGTTCCTCAGTCACAATGGGCTCCTTGGATCCTCAGTGTCACAATGGCCCCTTGGCTCCATGAGGCCACACAGTTTAACTACGCACCCTTGCTTCCATGAGGTTCCGTTCTATAACATGATCACCTTGGATCTCTGAGGTTCTGCGGTGGCACAATGGACCCATGGTTCCACGAAGCCTTGCTGTGTCAGAATGCCCCCTTGGTTCCAAGAGGTTTCTCTGTGTCACAAGGATCTGCCTGGAGCCACAGTATCACAAGGGACCACTGCTTCAATGTGGCCCTAATGTGCCAAAATGGATTTGGTTCCGTGGGGTTCCTCTGTGTCCAAACGGATCCTTTGTTCCATGAGTTTCCAGGGTGTCACAGTAGTCTCCTTGTTTTGGTGCGGGCTGTGCCATCACCAACTCTCAGAAATACCAGAACAAAACTCTTTAACACTAATTTGCTATATAAGAGGGTATAATTTATTCAGGAGGTCAAGTAAGGGATAACTTCTAACCTTACATGGACATGGAATTCTACCAGTGTGTTGCTTATATACAGTCACTAAAGGTGTACTTCAATGTAGCCATTTCCATAAAACCCATGCCAAATTCCCAGATTCGGTCCTTGTTTTTTCTATCACTGAACTCTTGAGCCAGATGTCTTCTTGTCTTTCAACCATCCTTGCTGAGAAAGCAGGCCCTGTTTGCCTTTTTCTTGGGCTAAAAGTCCACAGGCAGGGGAAAAATGGAATGAACCCTTTGGGTATTAAGCCCAAGGCTTTGTGTGCCCAAGCAGAGGCAGGCAGGACACAGAGCTGTCAGCAAAGGAAGGGGCCAGCGAGGTGGGGCAGCCAGGGGATGACGACAGCCTGCAGGGACAGAGGCGCAGGGCATGGACACCGTAGGACAGCCTGGGCTGGAGAGGGCACAGGGATGGGCAGCAGCTGAAAGGCCCTGACACAGCCAACTCCTGCAGCACTTGGGCCATGGCTGCTGGCCCTGGGCCTGAGCCATGAGCACGAGACAAGTGACCCTGGCAGGCCTGGGGCCTCATTGCCTCCTTGTCCCTGCTCAGCAGCCTGGCAGGGGCCGCCCCATGGTGCTGCCCTTGGCATTGCACATCCCCACATCCCAGTGTCCCGGGAAGAGCCCTGAGCACTGAGGGAGGGACTGCCTTGCCAGGGGCTTGGGCTCAGGCCTTGGCCCTTTGCATTCCTGAAACACATCCAGGTTTGCTGAGCATCAGAGACACCTTTGCCTTGTTTGTCCCCACCTGTCATCACTGCCTGCAGTGTTCTGCTCTAACTGGAACCTGGGGACATTTTCTCTGTCATGCCCCTCAATGGGACCCATTCAAACTTTAAGAAACTTCAGTGTTTCATTCTCATTTTGAGTTCCTGAAAAGTTTTTTGAAGACGCTCTCGGGAACTGAGTCGGATGTAAACAACGCCAAAGCCCCAAGAGACTCATTAAAGTCCTTGTGCTGTGTCAGTGCTGCTGAGCACAACCAGGCTTCTGGCACAGAGGCAGCTCCTGGCAAACAAGAAGAGCTTTGAAAAGTAATTTCTGCTGAGGATCAGCTCCTCTCGCAGCCCAGCAGGGCTGACGGCACTGCCTGCAGGTACCTAACAGGAGTGAAGCAGAGGCTTAAAGAAACTGGAAGGAAAATGCTGACATTACTCATGGAGAAACCTTCACACCTTTTGAGAATTCTGAGCTTCTTCGTGGAGAAATCATCACCACTTCTGACACAGTAAGTCTCTGGCTGCAGGGATCTCCTCAAGCTGACCCAGGACAGGACTGACATGACTGTAAGGATGGCTCTGCTGCCCTTTCTGCTTTGGGGGAGGATGTGCTCCAGAGCGGGGCTGCCCTGGGCACCATCAGAGGGACAGGGCAGGACAGCTCCTCCTGCAAGGGACGGCTGCAGGGGCTGAAGCTGGGGCTGCAGCCAGGGGTGCCCAGGGCTGTCGTGCAGAGCAGCTCCTGCAGCCCTGAGGGCTCTTGGACAGGCCAGGGCATCTGCCACCAGCCAGGGGCAGCTCTCAGCCTGCCTGGGAGCTCCCCATGGATTGTGGAGGGGAGCTGTGGGTGCAAGGAGTGACTCCTGCCAGGGCAGGTCCTGCTGCTGTGGAGAGGGTGCTGTGTGGGCCAGGGCTGCTCAGAGCTCCAGCTCATGCCCAGGTCATTTCTTAAGGGACTTTTCATGAGCTCATTCCGGGCAGGAATTTCCTACCTGAGTCTCTTCTTTCCTGAACCTGTGCTCCCACTTATCCCTGGCTCAGCGTGATGGGAATGGAAACTCAGCTGTGCAGGGTAGAGCAGGGGCTGAGGCTCTTAAACCATCAGTCTGAGAATTCCTGGGAACCTCAGCAAGTGCCTCCAGCTCCCCAGCCTCCAGATCCATCCAGCATCCCCTTTCCATGGTGCCCAGGCCTGGGGGAGCTGTTCTTTAATCCCTGCAGCCCCGAGAAGCTGCAGGGCAGAGCTGGTCCAGGGGCTGGGCTGGGCTCTGGCAGCACTGGCAGGGAAGGAGCCCGGGGCCACAGGAACAGGTCGGGCTGGGACAGCTCCAGCAGCAGAGGCGTGGGCAGGGAGGGAGGGAGGCAGTGCTGAGGGAAGCCCTGCTGCAGGGGAGATGTGGCACCTGCCGGCCCTGCCCTGCAGGGCACACACTGCCCTGAGCAGCACAGCTCTTGTGTCCCCTCGCAGCCAGCACAGCCCTCAGCCCGGGGGCTCGGGGCCCTCAGTCCCCTCCTGGGCTGGCAGAGCAGCCCCAGAGATGAAGGGCATCTCTCCTGCCATGTGCCCATTCCCTGCTGACCAGGGCCTGAGGGCCACTGTCCTGCACTGCTGCTGCCTGGCAGGGGCTGGGCAGGGCTGGGCAGGGAAAGGCTTTTCCTCAGGGCCCAGCTCTCTCTCTCCTTGCCTTGCCCAGGTGCTCCTGGCATTGCTGACGGGCTCTCTGGGAATGGCAGTTCCAGCTGCAGGCTCAGGCCCAGCCCTTGGGCTCCTCCTGTGCAGGCTGAGCACAGCAATGGGGTGTCCCAGCTCCCTCTGCCCTGGGGAGCTCTGGGCAGGGCAGGCTGGGAATGAGCTGACTCTCCCTGACTTTGGGAAAGGCTGGAGCCATTTTGTGTGCCAGGGATCCCTCTGCTCTCAGCAGTGTCTCCTGGATTTCCCAGATGATACAGGACTGGAGTTCAGAAAGGTGCAAGTCCAGGGCAGCCGGGAACAGGAACGTGGGACAGAGCAGCTCCCCTCAGTCTGCACTAAGGCTCAGACAATCCTCCTGCCTCACTGTACCCACTGTTCTCCCCAGGTGCAGCAGAATCTCTTGTTCTGCCTCTTTCAATCCCCATCCGTTCACCCTGGCAGCTCCTGTGCCTTGGGAAGAGATTCTTTGTCTAAGTTCAAACACCAACACTGGCCCCTGCCCTCACTGTTCCCTTGCACTGACTGGAGGTCAAGGCTCACTCCCTGGTGTGCTGCTGCTTGAGATCTGGCTCCTCATTGAACACTGGCCAGCACCAATCTCCAGCAACCAAAATGAAGCAAGTTCTGCTAGACGTAGGCAAAGGGATGGTATTTAGTGGCAGGGGATGGACTGTGAGAAAGGGTTTTGATGCTTCTATGAGAAATCTCCCCTCAAACTTCACTATCTTTTCTCCTAAAGGTTGAAACAGCCAGACACAGGAAATGTCCAACAGCAGCTCCATCAGCCACTTCCTCCTGCTGCCATTGGCAGACACGCGGCAGCTGCAGCTCCTGCACTTCTGCCTCTTCCTGGGCATCTCCCTGGCTGCCCTCCTGGCCAACGGCCTCATCATCAGCGCCGTAGCCTGCGGCCACCTCCTGCACACGCCCATGTTCTTCTTCCTGCTCAACCTGGCCCTCACCAACCTGGGCTCCATCCTCACCACTGTCCCCAAAGCCATGCACAATTCCCTCTGGGACACCCGGAGTATCTCATACACAGGATGTGCTGCACAGGTCTTTTTCTTTGTCTTCTTTTTAGGAGCAGAGTATTCTCTCCTGACCATCATGTGCTACGACCGCTACGTGTCCATCTGCAAACCCCTGCACTACGGGACCCTCCTGGGCAGCAGAGCTTGTGCCCACATGGCAGCAGCTGCCTGGGCCAGTGGCTTTCTCTACGCTCTGCTGCACACAGCCAATACATTTTCCCTGCCCCTGTGCCAGGGCAATGCCCTGAGCCAGTTCTTCTGTGAAATCCCACACATCCTCAAGCTCTCCTGCTCACACTCCAAACTCAAGGAACTTGGGCTCATTGTCCTAAGTGCTTCTCTATATTTCAGCTGTTTTGTGTTCATTGTTTTCTCATATGTGCAGATCTTCAGGGCCGTGCTGAGGATCCCCTCTGAGCAGGGACAGCACAAAGCTTTTTCCACCTGCCTCCCTCACCTGGCCGTGCTCTCCCTGTTTCTCAGCACTGGCTTTGTTACCTACTTGAAGCCCCCCCTCCATTTCTTCCCCATTTCTGGATCTGGCAGTGTCAGTTCTGTACTCGGTGGTGCCTCCAGCCTTGAACCCCCTCATCTACAGCCTGAGGAACCAGGAGCTCAAGGCTGCAGTGTGGACACTGATCACTGGACAATTTCAGAAGCATTGAACTGCTGGCCAGTTTCTGCAAAGCATTTGTAATAAAAGTCATCTTTGTTACTTCCTGTTGGTTTGGTTGTGGGAGTTTTTTCATGTGTTTTAGTTTTTCATCATCATCCACAAAGAAAGACCATTGTTTGTGACTTTTGTAATTTTGATTCTTTCCACCTTTACTGTGGTCCTATGTCACCCTGGTTTTTCTGAGTTTTTTTAAAGCCTTCTACTTGTTCATAAGATGGAGTCAGTTTCTTTAGTTTCTGCACAGTATTAGGAGCAGTGTTTCACTTTTCTCATGCATGGGAACATAAACAAACTTTTTGTTTTCATTCCCTGTCCTTTGTTTACATATTTCTAGCCTTAAAATAATGCAATAATATTGGCTGACAGCTAGTCTGGCAATGGGGTGATGAGGTATTAACCCCAGAAACCAAACCACAACCAGATCCACAAATGTATAAAAATGAAAGAAATAAACAGGCTGCTCTCTCTGCTCTGGTTTTGGGGGAGCAATTCTGCACTTCAGACTTCTTTTCTCCGTGTTATTGCTTTGTGTGCCGCTACCACAATTAGTGACCCATCTGTGTGACAGAACAGTCTGGTGAGGTTTTCCTTCCCCTCTTTCCCTGTTGTGTGCCTGCTATGCAGGACACTCTGGTGTTGGAGCTTTGGGGGATCCTCTTGGAGTGGAAACATGCTCAGGTCTCTTGGGAGGGGCTTCAGCGTCTGTTTGTGAGGGGCAGAGGGTGTGGGTTCTTTCCCACGCCAGATGACGTGCTCTGTTGGGAGGTGGGTTCCTCCTGGGGGAATGTCTGTTGGAGGTACTCGAAACAAATTATGGTGAGGAGGTTGCATGATAGTTGGTGCAGTGGAAATTATTTGAGGGGGCTGTGTTGACGTTGACCCCCCCAAGCTCGCAGACCTCACGGGCTGCCTCCCCCATTTCGAAGCAGGACAGGGGGCTGGAGGAGGGCGGGGTCGCCATATCAGACCCAGAAGTATTGTCTGAGCCAGAACTTCAGCTCCCTTGTGAGGCGGACTCTCCCCCTCCCTCCCCGGTTGCTGTGCCGGAGGATCTTTCCCTCTCGGGCTCTGGAGCTGCTCTGTGAGAGGGGGAGCACATCCTGAGCCCATCGGCGCTGCTCGGGCAGCGGGGGCGCGGGACCCCAGTGAGTCTGGGGCTGGTCCCGCCTGTCCCTGAGCTGTGGAGCCGCCGAAGCATGGTGGGGTGCGGCCACCTCCCATCCATGCCTTCAGATGTTGGTGGAGGAGGGCGTCCCAGGGGCACGGGCCCCACTGTTGTTTGACCGGGATTTGGTCACTGTGCCACAGCACGTTCATCACCTATCCGATGGAGTCAGGTGAAGCAGTGCACCCTGTCCTGCAACCTGGGCCGGGCCCAGAGGGGGCTGCGTTGGCCGCTTCTGTCTCAGCGCCACCTGTTGAGGGAGCGCAGGGCGGGGACGCTGCTGGAGGCAGGGTCCCGGTCTGTTCTTCGATGGACACCATCCCAGCCGGCGGGCTGACGGCTCTGCTCCGGGGTGGCGGTGTCTGCAGGCCTCTGCCCCCCAGCTGGGACTCTTCTCAGGGTGGTCCCAGACCCTCCGCTCCCTACACCAGCCTTGTCAGCTGTGGCTGGGGGCAGTGCTCACGGGGCGGGGAGAGACTCCGGCACTGCCAGCTCTGATGGGCTGCCGGCCTGCGGGGGCTGAGCTGCTGTCGCTGTCTCCGCCTGAATGCAGCCCGGGTTTCCCAGCTACACTGGGATGTGTGCCTGCCGCAGAGCATTTTGACAAGTCTCCAGCAGCCAGTGCCGTGGTGCTGCTGGCAGGCTCCAGCCCCACTGAAGATGCGGCGGGCCCAGCAGCAGCGGCTGGCCCGGCTCCATCTCAGCTTCCCGCTGTGAGTGCTACGGCAGCTGTGGTCACCGGGGTGTTTAAGTTCAGCGCGAACGGGGACACGGCCAGAATGCGGCCGGTCTTTGACAAGAGCAAAGGGCCCCACGCTGTTGGCTCTTCCTCCACAGCCTGGTGGACACTCCCTGCCATCAGGTGACCGTATGCCCGAGAGACTGCAGGCGCTTCTGGGTGGAGGTGAAAGCTGAGGTTGAAGGACTGAGCGATGGTGCTGATGCTGTTACTGGACCTGCAGTGTCTGGTGTTCAGCCAGTCCCCAGCCAAGTGCCTGCCTCTGACCCTGTGGGGCCCACAGGGCAGGATATGGCAGGTGCTGCTGCTTCATCTGAGCGTCGTCAGGCCTTCCCTGTCCTTCAGAGTGTTACTCACAACACCTATCAATTGTTGGCTTGGCAGGCCTTGATAGAGCTGTGTGATGCAGTCAGGAAGTACGGTCTGGGCTCAGCTGAGGTGATGCAAGTCCTCAGTTATTTTAATGCCAGTCTTTTGATGCCCTTTGACTTTTGGAGCTTGGCTTGGACCCTTTTTCTACCAGTCGAATATGACTTCTTTGAGCATAAATGGACTCAGCTCGCAGTCAGAGCAGTAGAACGGAATACGACACAGGGTCCAGGTGATCCTAGGCGTATGGTTAATACCAATATGCTACTGGGAACAGGCAATTATGCCAGGGCCGACGGGCAGGCTGGTTTTGAGCCCTTGGTCCAGGAGCAGTGCCAGCAGACAGGCATGGCAGCCCTGGTTCAGACCTTACAGCTGGCTACTCCACAGCAGTCCTTTGCAACGATTGTCCAGGGAGTTGATGAGCCCTTCCTGTGCTTTGCAGGACAGCTGACTGCTGCAGTTGAGAAGCAGGTGAGTGATCCTGAGGCAAGGAAGCTCATGCTTCAGTTCCCTGCTTGAAGCAACTGCAATGCTGTTTGAAAGGGGATAATTGAGGTGCTTCCTGGGGACCCACCCATGTCACAGATGGTTGGAGCCTGTGCTAGGATAACCTGTTCCAGCCAACAGATGGTTGCCGTAGCTACAGTTGTACAGCCAGCTGTGGCTACGGTTGTCCAACTGACGGTGGCTACGGCTGTCCAGCCGGCCGTGCCTGCGGCCGTGCAACCGGCTGTGGCTGCTGCTGTGCAGCCCGCCTGGATCATTCCCCAGGGGGTGCAACAGCAGCAGTGGGGTGCTCAGGCCAGGAAGAAACAGGGCAGAAAGGCACAGAAGCCTACGGCTGTCTTGTTTCTTTGGGCACAATGTGGAAGGCTGAATCATGCTGTGGACATGTGTAAGGCAACGGTGCATGTGAATGGTCGTTCCTTGGTCGGTTCGGGAAACGCGACGCAAAGCGCGAAGGTGAGACGCGTGCCGACACAAATGTCTCTGCCTCAGCCCAAACCAATGGAGATCTGCTCAGCAGGCTTGCAGCCAGCACCCGCGGTTCAGCAGGTGTTTATGTCTGCACAACCGAGTCTGTCGTGATTGATTTGGACAAAATACACAAGGTTCCCCTGGATGCCTTTGGTCCCGTGGGTGATGGCATGAGTGTCTTCTTGATGGACAGGTCCAGTGCCACCATTCAGGGTATCATGGTGCACCTGGGACTGATTGATGTGGATTTTTCAGGGCAGATTCATGCAATGGTGTAGCATTTCCCCACGAGACTAGACGACCGCCCATGGCAAAAGTAAAAGAGTCTGCTCTCTGGCTCTGGGTGGGATTTTACAGCTTTTATTCTCAAGTCCTGCCCTGCTTTGCTGGACTGTCCTGATGACTTGCCGGTCCCAGAGAGACCTCGCCCCTCCCCTGTCGGGGCTTTTTCCCCAGGGGGCAGGGCCCGGAGGCAGAGCCAGAGGCAGAGCCCAATAAGGGAGAAGCGGGAGGGAACAGGGCTGGGTTACATTTCAGTGTGGGTGATGGGCACTGGGGGTCAAGGACAGATCATAGCACAGATACATAGAAAAAATATTACAAATCCGATGAAATATAAACCAATTAATGCATTACATTTCCCCTTTTCTTATTAAATTAAGAAGGAGGAAGGCTCGGTTTGTGGGAGATGCTCAGAGTTCGGACCTTGAGTACGTTTAAAGTTGCTAAAGAAAAATGACCTTTAGTGCAAACAAAACTGTCTAGAAAAACACTGTTAAGGATTAATGATAATTAGAAGGAGAAGGTTTGGCGCTTTCTCCTCCTCCAGGCAGCACTGGCCACTTGTGGGCCCTCTGCAGGTGGTTTTGCAGTTTTGGGGATGAAGTGTTTCACCCACTCAGCTGGCACCCACTTGAGATCTGGGGGAGTGGACACATAGGCATACCCACGACCCCAGGGGACATTATCATGAGGACTTTTTGTTTCTCTGGTCACTGGATCCTTTACTATCATATCCGGTGACTTTTGCTGAAAGGCAGAACTGGTTAAAGCAGGATTATTTAGTTTAACATTTACATTTTCTATTTTCTTGGAAAAATTCCCTTCAGACCTTTGAGACCTCCTGCTCCCATTGTCCCAAAAGTCCAGAAATTGCTTCTTTAAAGGGCATTGAGATGCCCAATGTCCTGCCTGATTGCACAGGAGACATGTTGTTCCTCTCTTGGGCGGTGGCCGTGGCACAGGTACAGGAGGCACGGTGTCTGCAGCAGCAGCTTTTTGTGGCGGCTTGACTCTGGAACTGTGCTTTTGATGAGCTTTTATGAAGGGAATCTTCCTGGCACACACCTGGAGCATGTCATGTAAAGTTGGAGCTGGTTCTATAGACAGGCTGAGGATGGCTGCCTTGCACTGTTCGTTTGCATTGGTCAGTGCCATCTCTTCCATGACCTGTTCCTGGGCTCCTTCATTCTTAACCTGTAACTCGATAGTTCGGGTTAACCGCTCCACAAATGTTACTAAAGGTTCTGGTGGAAGCTGCTTTATTTTACTGTAAGGTTGGAAAGACTTATCGGGCTGGGTTGCTAATTGAATTGGCAGATTCTTATTACCAACAGCCGTTTCAGGATTTTGCCAAAGCTCCAGAAGTAAATCTTTTTTGGAGGTCAAAGGGAACTGTAGTATTTCTTGCTAAATTTGCTTTAAGTTGCAAAAGTATTCTCTTTCATATTTGAATTTGGCCTGAGCTTTGCCATAAACCCTGAATCGCTTTTTGGGGGAAGGGGTCCCATGTACTGTGGACACCACCCTCTCTTTTTGATTGTTGATATGTGAAAGGGGTGGCAGAAAAGTTGGGATCACCTCCTGCTTCCGGGTTCCTGACTCCCCCCCCTGCTTCCCCCCCTCTGGGGCACAGGAACCGGGACTGTGGGCAGGGAACCCGTGGGAACCAGGGGCAGGGAGGGGCTGGAGGCTTGAGTCACATGGGGAGGAGTCGGAGGGCAGAGGTTTGAGGGTAGGGGGCAGAGTCAGAGGAGAGGGCAGTGCCAGGGGCAGCACCAAAGGGAGGGAGGGGTCTGGGGAGAAGAAGAAATTGCGGGAAGGAGGGACAGAAAAAGGGAGAGTCTCCTCGTGGCTCAGGAGCACATGGCTTCGGCCATTTTGGACAAAGGAATCCCCTCCATCTTGTGACCCCCCCACCTGGGGACCACTGAGTTGGGAGGTTTGGGCACTCGGATTGCCTGCAAAGGTACAAGCTGGGGAAAATTCACCAAGAACTGGCTTTTTTTCCTTTTTATTTTGCTTTTGCAATGCAAACTTAATTTTTAAGCTATAGAAAGCAAAATTTGCATCTTCTTTATTATTAGAGGAGCCAGATTCAACTATTTTTTTTGTTACAGCCTCCCAAAATTCTGGGGAGCTTATTTGCTCTAATGATAAATGTGGAAACTGAGAAAACAACCACAGAGTTAATTTTTTCAGCTGTTTCTTTGAATAATAGGTCTCGACATCATTCAAGGCATTTAAAATGTAGTAATAGACTCTTTTGTGAGGTACAGACAGCCTTGCATCCATTTTTGGCTCAGATTTTGAGTTTCTGTGTCCTCTTTATTGTGACTGAGAAACTGAAAAGTAAAAAAAACCCTGCTGGAGAAAAAAAAATCCAAAAGGGGAAACAGTTTCCTTTTCCAACCCCCCAGGCTGTCAAAAGAAGGGTGCTATGAAAGCACTTTGAAGGTTTACTCTGAAAGCAAAACCTTCCCTGAAAAAGAAAAAAAACCCTTTTCCCTGAGGAACATCGCCTCTGAAAAAGACTTTCCCTTAGAAAACCGAAAGTGGTACTCACCAAAATTCCAGCATTCCTTTCCTTTCCTTCCCACTCACTCCTTTTGCCTGAGACTGACCCTTTTTGGTGCAAAAAGAGCTTCCAGTCTCGGTCCTCAGGATCAGTTTTCCACGAACACGTGGTCACTCTCTGGGGCAGCTTGCCATTGGGGGGGCTTCTTTGCAGCACTTTGATGGGATTTTTGAGTCCAAGGAGAAAACTGCAGCCCTGGCCTGTAGAATCCTGTGTTTCGGAGACTCCACAGCGAACGCCAAGCCTGATGGGTCTGTCTCTGCATGAGTGGGCTACGTTTCCTGACTCAGGTACCTGCATGAGATTCCTTGGCTACGTGCTCCCCAAGTGGTTCTTCCAGCTTTTTGGGAACCTTTTGTGACTTCGAGCCGCACGTTGCGCGCCAGTTGTAGTATTTCCCCATGAGACTAGACAACCGCCGATGGCAAAAGTAAAAGAGCCTGCTCTCTGGCTTCTGGTGGGATTTTACAGCTTTTATTCTCAAGTCCTGCCCTGCTTTGCTGGAGTCCTTTCCCGATGACTCGCCAATGCCAGAGTGACCTCGCCCCCGCCCCCCTGTCGGGACTTTTTCCCCAGGGGGCAGGGCCCAGAGGCAGCGCCCAGAGACAGGGCCCAGAGACAGGGCCCAGAGACAGGGCCCAGAGACATGGCCCAGAGACAGGGCCCAGAGACACGGCCCAGAGGCAGCGCCCAGGGACACGGCCCAGAGGCAGCGCCCAGAGGCAGAGCCCAGAGACAGGGCCCAGAGACAGGGCCCAGAGGCGGGGCCCAGAGACAGGGCCCAGAGACAGGGCCCAGAGGCGGGGCCCAGAGACAGGGCCCAGAGGCAGCATCCAATAAGGGAGAAGCGGGAGGGAACAGGGCTGGGTTACATTTCAGTGTGGGGGATGGGCACTGCTGGGCAAGGACAGATATATAGAAAGAACATTACAAATCAAATGAAATATAAACCAAATTAATGCATTACAACATTCAATAAAACTATGTGCTTGGGTTCAGCGACAAGTAAAAGTAAGCAAGGTAATGCACCTAATCATTACTATATGAGAGAAAGCAAAGGGATTGAGAAAGACACATCAGCAATTGCCTAAATACTTTACCACCATGCAGAGCCTGCAGTTGCTGGGGAGTCTTGTTTAACAGCGAGGATCTGGAGAACCCTTCCCAGCAATTGGCAAAATCCTGTGCTGCACATCTACCCAGATTGTGGCTCCAGCTTTTATAGGCACAAATCATCAAGTCGAAGCGACGTGATTATATTTTTAGCATAGAAGTTCCTGGATCTGATAGCACATGTCGGACCAGCAGGGACCCGGGTTTGGCCAGAGCCCAGACCTCGAATGTGAGGGTTTTCCCCTAAAATACCCTACAAACAAACTGGTTTTGTTGCCTAAAGATTTTAGCCTTCTGATTGTTTGCATTTTTGTCGTGGAGATTCTCACAAACTGTACCATAAACAAAGTGATTGTTTTCGCATTCCTTCTTGGAGGAGGGACAATTGACGGACATCTAGTTTGACCAGTGGGGTTGGAGAGGTTTCAATCTCATTCTCCCATCCCTGATCATTGTCCAGGATCTATATAAATTGAGGTCAAAAATAAACTCCCTTTCTTTTTGCTCTGAACTTAACTGTGTGAGTATGACTCTTTTTGTGTCCTCTAGCGACAGTTATTCATGTCAATTAGGAAAGATTCTTAAAATGATACATTTCTTGCAGATAACTACACACGGTTATACAGGGCTAGAATAAGCATCATTGTCACCTATTTTTAGTTAAATAATAGCAATGGTGTTAATCAGAGAGTGCCCAGGATTCTTTGTGTAAGTCAGCTCTGGCTGAAGCCTTGCTGCTCAGGCCTCAGCACAGCAGGCAGGAGCAGGGACTGAGCCTGGCTGTGTTGGACATGCTGCACATCACCAAGGAGGAGAGGCAGAGCCTGGGACAGGTCTGCAGCTGTGACAGGTGAGCCAGGGCTGGGGGGACAGGGTGGCACCCATGGGACAGCCCAGCATTGCTGGGGACAGCCACTGGAAAGCCTGGCACCCAGCGGGACAGTGTGGCACCCATAGGGACAGCCTGAAATTGCTGGGACAGCCTGGCAGCCACTGGACAGCCTGACAGCCTTGGGGACATTGTGACACCTATGGGGACAGTCTGGCATCTGTTGGGTGAGTCTGACACCCATGGAGACATTCTGGCATTCCTGGGGACAGTCCGCCACCCACCTCTGCCTCTCGTTCCTGGCAGTTCTGAGGCACTGCCAGTGGCTGGTGCAGGTGTCCTACAGCATGGAGACAAGGGTGGCAGTGGTGTCACCCTGGCAGTGTCCCCACAGAAGCACCATCACTTGTGCAACATCCCTGACATCAGCACCAAGCAGGCGGTGAGCTGGGAGGGCAGCCCCATGGAGAACCAGCTTGTCACCCTCCCCAGGGTGGACAACAGGGTGCTGGGGAGCTGGGGGGTTTGGGGACCCCTAGGGGCTTGGGGGGCTGTGGGTCTGCCGCCCCGCCTGGTGCAGGAGAGGGAGTTCCCCAGGCTGCGGGAGGCTTGTTCCTTCATGCCTCTCCTCCATGGCCACTGCTGGCTGAGGGCGGGTGCCCAGCGCTCCTCCTGCAGGGAGGTGGCCCCTGCCCGGCTCCTGGGGGACGTGGCAAACCAGCGCCACGGGCCTCTCGGGGGTGCCGGGATCCCCTGAGCAGCCCTGAGCCAGCAGTGATCGGGGAAGGGAGGTGACAGAATCCCCCCGGGAGGGGCAGGTCCCCATCCCACCCCCTGTGCACCCCGGGACCTGCGGGGCTTGGGGACACCGTGGTGAGGGGTGGGCAAAGGGGTGGGCACAGGGGGTCCTGAGGTGTGCCCGAGGGGGACCACGGCCATCTCTGCCCTTGGCAGCGCCGAGTTGGTATTGAGCGAGCTGGAAACAGCCGGGGTGCCCCAGGGTTTTCCTTGCTGTGCCACAGCCCATCAAGCCTGGAACAGTTCCCTGCTGAGTGTCTGCACCCAGGTGAGACCCCCTTGGCATCCCCAGGGACTGAGGACTGGGACCATGCAGGACCGCGTCCCTGGGAGGGAATCACAGCTCTGGCACCTGTGGGGACGGTGACACAGGGACAGGCACAGCCCTGGGGCTGGTGTGGGCACCCGCAGGGCAGGAGGGGTTTGGGGGCTCCCGGGGGTCCCCACCCCACTGAGCCCAGTGGTCGCTCCAGAGTCATTCTCCAGCTGGGATTCCAAGAGATGCCTGGTCCACCAGGACAAGGACGGACACTTGTGGCTGTCGGGGGTGGTGCGGAGGTTCTGCAGCCTGTGGGAGCTGCTGGGCACCTCCGGGCACAGGGGCTGCAGGCACAGGGGCCCAAATGCTCCTTGTGGCTGGCAGCCTGCCCTGCCCCAGAGGTGACACTGGGGGACATCCCAGAGAGGGGCGGTGAGGTCACAGAGTGTCAGTGATGTCACAGGATGTGTGATGTCCCAGAGGGGACTGTGTCATAGACGCACCTCTGTGCCTGTGTGTGAGATCAGCTGTGAGTCTCAGTGGGCTGTGACAACACAGAGCAGTCTGTGATATCACAGGGCTGTGTGACATCACAGCAGGGCTGGGTGAGGTCACTGTGTTGGTCACTCTGCCCTGGCCCCCACTCACATTTCTCCCCCAGAGAAGTCTCCCCTGCTGCTCGTGCCCAGCAGGGTCCCCTGTCCTCCTGGGTCCCCCCTGTTCCCAGCACTGCAGCCTCCACCAAAGATGTTCCACAAATCAACCCCAGAGCCTGACACAGGGACAAGGGGCTGGGCTGTGTGACCCGGACATCAAGGACGTGCATGATCCAGGTCACTGTAGCCTGGGTTGGGTTCCCCAGGGCAGGAAAGATGTCTGGCAGCTGCAGCAGGGTTAGGGAAGGGCCCCAAGGTGGGGCTGGAGCCCTTTGGCTCTGAGCAGAGGCTGAGGGAGCTGGGCTTGTCCAGCCCAGAGCAGGGGAGGCTGAGGGGCTCCTCATGCCAGCCTGGCAGTGCCACTGAGGAGGTGATGGAGAACACAGAGCCAGGCTCTTCACTGGGGGCCTGGTGGGAGACAAAAGACAATGGGTGGAAGGGGAAAGAGGGGAGCTTCAGCCAGGACAGGAGGAGATGAAATGAGTCACGCTGGTTTCAGCATTTCCTCAATACCAAAAGCAGCCTGACACCCTTCTCCATCCACCACTGACAGCTTTGCAAATCAGGAATTGTTCAGGCTGTTTTATCCCCACTTCACGCAAAGCATTCTGGTTCAACAACTGAACTGTGTTTATATCTCTCATAGATTCATCTTTGTCTAAAACTGGTCTTTTACAGAAATCCCTTGTGAATGGTGTGCATGTTGGATGCTCCTGGATGCTGGATGCTCCTGGAATGTCTCACATTGCTGAGGGAAGAGTTTCAATGTTTCTTAAATTGTATCCTGTTTACATTTTTTATGTTGGCAATGAAGATACCCTGCTTGGGGCAGAGTGATCATGATAGGATAGAATTCTCAATATTTGGTGAAATCAGAAGGAACACCAAAAAGACTCTTACACTTACGGAGGGCAGACTTTGGTCTGTTTAGGAGACTTACTCAGAGTCCCTAGGGAAGCGGCCTTTAAAAACAAAGGAGTGCAGGAAAGCTGGGCGTGCTTCAAAGCAGAGATCTTGAGGGCAGAGGAACAGACTGTCCCTGTGTGCCGAAAGATGAGTTGATGAGGTAAATATCCAGCCTAGATAGGCAAGGAAGTTTTGGAGGAACTTAGGAATAAAAGGAGGATCTATCATTTTTGGAAGGAGGGTCAGGTCTCTCAGGAAATATTTAAGGAGGTTGCTAGGGGATGTAGGAAAAAAATTAGGGAGGCTCTCGGGTTTTTTTCTCCGAGATTCAGGTGGTTTTAGAGTCTTTTTGCCCTCTGCAAAGCTCTGAGCCAAACACAAGAAAGAGACGGAGTCTTCAGGTTCTGATTTTTCAAGGTTGCATGCTTCGTTTATTTTTTCTTATCTTACAAATTTCTCAGTGCCCCAACAAAGGTCTGTGCAGCTGCTTGGGCATCTGGTGACTCCTCGACTCCTCCCGGACTGGGCAGTCGTTATCTTTTATACTAATTGGTACGTATTCTTTATTTATCATTATTTGCCAATACCTATCACTTATACTAAAAAGGTCATCTCTGCTTTGACCCAGTCTCTCTAAACTACTTTGTGCCCTGTCACTGCAGAAAATGGAGTGAGGGAAGAAGAAAGAAGAAGCAAGAGACAATGCCCCAAATCCTCCATCTTGCCCTCATTCACTTCAATACTAAAAACCCAAATCTACTATTTTCTCACCCTGTGATAAGCTAAACTACTATCTTTCACACTCTTGTGGCTTGCAATCCTTCCCGCAGTGCAGGAAGCCTTTCCCATGGACTGAGATCAAAGCCAGTGTCCCTCTGGGCTCTGGGCTGGGGTCCCAGACCCCCCTGTCCAGGTCTCTGACCCTCCAGGGCAGCCAAAGGAATGCCCTGGACTCCAACATCAGGCCAAAGCTCAGTTTGAACTTAAAATGGTGACTTCTGTAAAGAATAATAAAATTATTTCTACAAATATATTCATAGCAAAATGAAGGGTAAGATCAACCTTTGTTCTTTATTGGATGAAGGAGGGAACTATTAACTGCAGATGAGGAGAAGGCAGAAGTATTTAATGCCTTCTTTGCCTCAGTTTTCAGTGGGAAGACATCTTGCCTTCAAGACAACTGTTCTCTTGGGTTGGTTGATGGTGCTAGTGAACAGAATGGTTCCCCCATTGTCCAAGAGGAGGAAGTCAGAGAACTACTGAGATGCTTGTATGATCATAAATCCATGGGCCCAGATGGGATCCATCCCAAGGTGATGAGGGAGCTGGCAGATGAGCCTGCAAAGCTGCTCTCCATCATTTACCAACAGCCCTGGCTCACTGGTGAGGTTCCAGGTGACTGGAATCTGGCCAATGTGACACCATTCACAAGAAGGGTGGGAAGGAGGATCCTGGTAATTAGAGGCCAGTCAGCCTGACCTCAGTACCTGGTAAGGTCATGGAGCAGTTTATATTGAGTGTCATCACCCAGCACCTACAGGATGGCCAGGGTATCAGACCCAGCCAGCATGGGTTTAGGAGGGGTCGGTCATGTTTGACCAGCCTGCTCTCCTTTTATGACCAGGTGACCCACCTGGTGGATGTGGGAATGCTGTGGATGTTGTGTATTTGGATTTCAGCAAGGCCTTTGACACTGTCTCCCACAGCACACTCCTGGAAAAGCTGGCAGCCCACAGCTTGGACAGGAGCACTCTTTGCTGGGTTAAGAACTGTCTGCATGGCCGGGCCCAGAGAGTGGTGGGGAACGGTGCTGCATGCAGCTGGCAGCCAGTCACCAGTGGTGTTCCTCAGGGGTCTGTGCTGGGGCCAGCTCTGTTCAGGATTTTTATTGATGACATGGATGTGGTTATTGAATCTTTGATGAGTAAATTTGCAGATGACACTAAGATGGGAGTGTGTGTTCATCTGTTGGAAGGTAGGAGTGTAGGTGTGTGGGATTTGATTTTGGTTTTATTGTATGTGCTGTTAATTTATGGTTTGTTCTATGTACCCCTGTTTGTTCCCCCAGTGGTCTTTCCCTGTTTTTCTCCTCTCCAACAGCTGTATGTCAATCCCCCACACCCCCCTCCTCTGGGGTCTTCCTGTCATCTCAGGGCCTTCCCCTGGAGCTAGAAAATTCTTCCAAGGGCATCGAGTGATAGGTCAGATCCAGAGGGGGTCCCTCTCCATCATCTATGTTTGGTTTATGAAAATATCATTCATCAGTGTGACTCCTCCCTGGTGATCCCTGATTTGCTGATTCCCTGCCTCTTCTCCTTGTTCCATTCCCAAATAAAAGGTGCTGGCAAGCAGCCTGGGGGGCTCTGCCTGGGCAGTTTCCTGGAGGTGAGGAGGTCCCACACTGGGGCTCCAATAAACTCTTGTGACCCGTTCAGCAGAGTCCACCTTTCCATCTCTGCCTTCGTTGCCTTGCACCATCTGTGCCTACTGCTGAGGTCGTGTGGGAGCCAAGACCCCACAGGATGGGATTAGCTGGAGCTGCCAGCTTGCCGTACCTTTTCACATTGCAGTAACTGAGCTAGCCCGGGTGAGCGTGAGGAAAACAATTCATTAGGCACCAGGACAGGGGGTCATCAATTCAGACAGGGGGTCATAGAGGTCATGTGGTCATGGGGGTCCATCAGGGTCATGTGGTCATGGGGGGGTCCATCAGGGTCATGGGGGTCCATGAAGGTTGTGTGCTCATGGGGGTCTATCATGGTCATCACAGGTCCATGGGGTTCCACCAGGGTCATTGGGTTGTGGGGGTCCATTGAGGTCATGTGGTCATGGGCGGTCATCAAGGGTCTATTGGGGTCCATCCAGGCCATGTGGTCATGTGGCATCGCTGAGGTCATGGGTCCATGGGGGTCCATCATGGTCATCACAGGTCCATGGGGGTCCAGCAGGGTCATGTGGTCATCAGGGGCCATCATCACGCCGTTGTCCCCAAGGCCTTGTGTCACCTCCTGGTGCCACCATCACTTCAACATCACTTCCGTGTCTCCAGGGCCACCATTGCCCCAATGTCCCCAAGGCCACGAACACCTCAGTGTCCCCTCCCAGTGCCACTATTGCCCTGATGTCCCCAAGGCCACCACTGACCCCTCAATGTCCCCAAAGCCACCATCACCTAAGTGTCCCCTTCCCGGTGCCACCATTGTCTCAATGTCCCCAAAGCCACCACGACTCAATGTCACCCTTGGCTTTGTGTCACCTACTGGTGCCACCATCACATCAGTGTCCCCAGGGCCACCATCATGTAAATGTAACCTCCTGGTGCTACCATCACCCAATGTCCCCAAGGCCACCACAGACCCAATGTCCCCAAGGCCTTGTGTCACCTCACTGTCCCCTCCTGGTGCCACTGTAACCCAACGTCTCCAATGCCACCATCACTCAATGTCAACTCCCAGTGTCACCAATGCCTTGATGTCCCCAAGGCCACCATTGACCCAATGTCCCCAAAGTCACTGTCACCCCGATGTCACCCTTGGCTTTGGGTCACCTTCTGGTGCCACCATCCTAACAATGTCCCCTCCCTGTGCCACCATCACCCCGATGTCCCCTCCCTGTGCCACCATCACCTCCGTGTCCCTTCCCAGTGCCACCATCGCCCCAATGTTCCCAAGGCCACCAGTGACCCAAGGTTCCCAGTGCCACCATCGCCCCAATGTCCCCAAGGCCACCATCACTCAATATCACCCTTGGCTTTGTGTCCCCTCCTGGTGCCACCACTGACCCAGTGTCCCCAAGGCCTTGTGTCCCCTCTCTGTCCTGTCCTGGTGCCACTGTTGATCCAATGTCCCCAAGGCCATCATCATTGACTCAATTTCACCTACTGGTGCCACCATTGCCCTGATGTCCCCAAGCCCAGCATTGATCCAATGTCCCCAAGGCCTGGTGTCCCCTCCTGGTGCCACCATTGCCCAATGTCCCCAAGATCTTGTGTCACCTCCTGGTGCTGTCATCACCCCGATGTCCCCAAGGCCACCAGTGACCCAATGTCCCCTTGCAATGCCACCATCTTCTTGATGTCCCTAAAGCCACCAGTGATCCAATGTCCCCAAGGACTTGTGTCACCTCCTGGTGATACCATCACCCCGATGGCCCCAAGGCCACCAGTGATCCAATGTCCCCTTGCAATGCCACCATCTTCTTGATGTCCCTAAAGCCACCAGTGACCCAATGTCCCCAAGGACTTGTGTCACCTCCTGGTGACACCATCACCCCGATGTCCCCAAGGCCACCATCATCTCACTGTCCCCTCCTGGTGCCACCATCACCCCAATGACCCCAAGGCCACCATTGCCCCAATGTCCCCAAGGCCACTGTCACCTCACTGTCCCCTCCTGGTGCCACTGTTGTTCCGATGTCCCCAAGGCCACCATCAACCCAATGTCACCAAGGCTTTGTGTCACCTCTTGGTGCCACCATCCCTTCAATTTCCCCAAGGTCACAATTGACCCAATGTCCCTAAGGACACCATCAGCTCAATGCCACCTCTTGGTGCCACCATCTTCTCGATGTCCCCAAGGCCACCACTGACCCAATGTCCCCAAAGCCACCATCACGCAATGTCATCCTTGGCTTTGTGTCCCCTCCTGGTGCCGCCATCACCTCAATGTCCCCAAGGCCACCATTGACCCAATGTCCCCTCCCGGTGCCACCATCACCCCGATGTCCCCAAGGCCACCTTCACCCCGTGTCCCCACCCAGTGCCAACTCTCTGCGCTGTCCCCGTGTTCTCTCCCCCAATGGCCAAAATCCCTTTTTTTCCACACATTTTTATTAATCAACCTTCTCAGGGAGACTTTGGGGACATTTTGGGGACAGCTCAGCAGGAGCTGGCGGCTCCTGCAGAGAGACGGGGGAGGGAGGGTCAGGGTGGTGGCACTGTCCCCAACATCCCAAATGTCCCCAGTGTCCCCAAGGGGGGAGGGGACACTCACCTTTCCCGGCCAGAGGTGACAGCTCCGGGAAGGGGCGGCAGCGGCTGCGGGGACAGGGACACCTCAACGTCCCCAAATGTCCCCAGTGTCCCCAGTCCCCATGTCCTCAATGTGCCCGATGTCCCCTCTGTCCCCAAATGTCCCCAGTGTCCCCAAATGTCCCCAGTCCCCATGTCATCAATGTGCCCGATGTCCCCTGTGTCCCCAAATGTCCCCAGTGTCCCCAAATGTCTCTGAGTGTCCGAAGGTCCCACCTGGCCTTGCTCCGGCACTTGCACTTCCCACCTGAGGGGACACAGGGGACAGAGGTGACACACAGGTGACACACAGGTGGCACAAAGGTGGCACAAAGGTGGCACACAGGTGGCACTTACTGAACAGGACGATGATCCCCACCACGCTCAGCACCGCCGCCACGAGTCCACCGACACGCAGGTGACACCAGTCTGGGGAGGGGACAGGGGACAGCTGGGGACACCTGGGGTCACCTTGGGGACATTGGGGACACTTTGGGGACATTCTCAGTCCCTCCCAGTCCCTCCCAGTTCCCCACACTCACCGTACAGGAAGGGATTGGCAGCATCTGGGGGGAAGGGAGGGGTTAGAGGGACCAGTACGGACCAGCATGGACCCCTGCTCCCAGTATAAGCCAGTATGGACCAGTATAAATGAGTATGGACCAGTATAAACCAGTATAAACCAGTACAGATGAGCATGGACCTCTGCTCCCAGTATAAACCAGTACAGACCAGTATGAACTGGTACAGACCCCTCTCACCCAGTATAACCCAGTATGGGATTTCTATCCCAGTATGACTAGTATGATGCAGTGCATTCCCAGTTCATCCCAGTCCATCCCAGTTTGTCCCAGTCCCTCCCAGTTCCATCCTAGTTCCCTCCCAGTCCCCTCCCAGCCCCTCCCAGTTCCATCCCAGTTCATTCCAGTTCCCTCCCAGTCCATCCTAGTCCCTCCCAGTTCCATCCCAGTTCATCCCAGTCCCTCCCAGTTCCTACCCAGTCCCTACCAGTTCCCTCCCAGTCCGTCCCAGTTTGTCCCAGTCACTCACCTGGGGGGTCCCCTCTGGCCAGGGACAGAACTGGGAGGGGGGAGGGACACCAGTTAAACCAGTTTGGGGCAGGCACTGGGTGCAGTTCCTCCCAGTAACCCCCGGAATCATCCCAGTCCATCCCAGTTCCATCCCAGTCCCTCCCAGTTCCCTCCCAGTCTCTCCCAGTACCTCCCAGTATCACAAGTGCTCCGAGCATTTCCCGCTCCATTCCGTGACCTTTGACTCCTGGGGGGGAGGGGAAATTCCAGAGGGTCCCGGGGGAAGAGACTGGGATGGACTCGGAGGGAACTGGGATGAACTGGGATGGAACTGGGACAAACTGGGAGGGACTGGGGGGCCAGTGAGTCACTGGAATTCCTGAGCAGGACAAGACTGGGACAAACTGGGGAGACTGGGAGAGAACTGGAACTGACTGGGAGGGAACTGGGAGGGACTGGGACAAACTGGGAAAGAACAGAGACAAACTGTGTGGGACTGGAACAAACTGGGAGGGACTGTGATGAACTGGGAGGGACTGGGGAGGATGAGTCACTGGGATTCCTGAGCAGGGTGGGACTGGGACCAACTGGGGGGAACTGGAACTGACTGGGAGAGACGGGGGGGGGGGGGGGGGGATTTAGGAGCTACTGGGAGAGAACTGGGCAAACTGGGATGGACTGGGGGGACTGGGAGGTAACTGGGGCTTACTGGGATGGACTGGGGTGTTACTGGGATGGATTGGGGGCACTGTGGGGTTACTGGGATGGACTGGGGGTTACTGGGTGGACTGGAAGGGACTGGGGGGTTACTGGAGGGTTACTGGGAAGTTACTGGTATGGACTGGGGGGTTACTGGGATTGACTGGCATGTTACTGGGATGGACTGGGAGGGACTGGGGGCCCCACTCACCTTCCCAGAGCAGCCACAGGGAACTGAAAATGAGGCGGGGGGGGGGGGGGGGGGGGAGAGATAGAGGCGTGGTCATTTGAGGGGGCGTGACGAAAGCAGAGACAGACTGGGTGTGATACTGGGATGAACTGGGGTGGTCTGGGAATGGCGCTGGGAGACAATGGGGCAAACTGGGATGTACTGGGAGTGACACTGGAATGGACTGGGACAAATTAGGGGACACTGGGGGGTACTGGAAGGGACTGAGGATGAACTGGGTTGTACTGGGAGGGACTGGAGGGGCACTGGGGCTGTACTGGGGATGAACTGGGCTGTACTGGGAGGGACTGGAGGGGCACTGGGGTTGCACTGGGCTGTACTAGGAGGGACTGGAAGGGTTGATTGGGCTGTTCCCGCCTCCACAGATTCCCATTGGTCAAGGTTCATGCCCATCAAGGCTCTCCGCTAATCAGCGCGGGGGATCGAGGCGTCGGGGCAGGACCTGGAGTCGGAGCCGTTTCGGGCATTTTTAGCCTACAGCTCCCATCATGCCCCGCGGTTCAGTAGCGGCTTAACAGCACCAAAACTATAAGTCCCGTCAGGCCGCGCGCTGCACAGAGCCCCTGTTATCCACCTCTGCGTGCTCCATAGGCGCTCCCCACACCCTCCGGGTTTCCCGAATGCCTCCCCCGCACCTACTCGGGAGCCCCAAACTCCAGCGCCCCAAATCGCATCGAGGCATTTTACCGCCACGTTCGGGACTACAGCTCCCGTCATGCACCGCGCTATGCACAGAGCGCCCTTAAAGCTGCTACTGCAGCTCCCGTCATGCCCCGCGTCCCGTCGAACCTTACAATTCCAGGCTTTCAACTCCCATCACCCCCCGCGGCCCCAGAGCGCCCTCACAACCCAGTCCCGGCCCTACAAGTCCTACCACGTCCCGCGCCCCAAAGAGACCGATGAGAGCTCCCCAAGTGCCCCCCAAGGGCTTCCCGACCCCAAAGGATCTCCCCAGAAGCCCCTGTGGACGCAGAAGTGCCCGCCCGGACTCTCTAAACCCTCCACTGCAGCGACTTGCGGACTACAGCTCCCAGCGTGCATCGCGGCGCCCGTAGCGCGCCATTAAAGCAGCGACTCCATCTCCCGTGAAGCACCGCGGCCGCATTGAGCTGCATTAAACCAGCGCCTCCATCTCCCGTAATGCTCCGCGGGCCCGTTAAACCGCGTTATACCCGCTCCCACAATGCCCATCATCCCCCGCGCCCCAGAGAGCCCCCTCAGAGCACCCCAGACCCCCAAGTTCTCCATAAATTCCCACCTAAAACTGCCCGAAAAACAGGAAAAACTCATAATTTATTTGGGACACTAAAACTAAAAGTCTCCCGACCAACCAATCCTTTAATATTTCAATTTTGTGCCTCTTTGAAATCTTCCTCCCATGCTGTTTCGGTTCGTCTACATTTTGGTTCTATTTTGTCTTCTCCTTCCTCTTGCTCCTCTCGGGGGTTTTTTCGGGTCTCTCCTTGCAGGGATCACTCCGAGGACCTGAGGCTCATACCGGGGATCTCGGGGGGGATTTTTGAGGTCTTTAGGAGCACGGTCCTGATTTATTAAAGAAATATGGGTATTGATCTAGTATCGATACCCAACTGTGACGGACAAAAACTCTCTAACAGTTTAAAGTTAGAAAGTGTATGTTTATTACGGCCGGGCAGCACGCGGGATAGTTCCCTAATTCGCACTGCGAAATTCACAGGTAATTACAAAGTCTTTTATTTACAAAAGTGTTGAATATCCAAAATACAAATGCATATTCATACCCCTGTCACCTCCCATTCCTCGCTTCATATGCTAATTGGCAAAAAGGCTATTAAGCATGCGTACTTTGTTTCTTAAAATGAGTCGGGGATCTATTTTGGGGAGGGGTCACTCAAAATGAGGAAGTAAGATGAGTCTTCATCGTCCTGACCTTTCTACCTTTTCAATGCTTTCGTGACAAATGATTCCTTGGTAGAACTTACAGTTTCCTGTGTTCAATGGGTCCTTTAAGCAGGAAATCTGCAGCTATCTTATGTCCTATTTACCACATTTTGTTTTTCATTACAAGCACAACGACATAAACATAAACCTGACAAGAAATGAGTTACAAGATCCGGGGTAGCTTATCTAAGATCCGGCTTCTGTTAACTGCGAACAAAGCTTACCTATCTACTTCAGCTAATTCAGCAACTTATTATCTTAACTTTCCTAAAAATCCTTAGTTCCTCAAAATTAACGTCTCAGTCCGGCCTTGCTGGGTGAGCAGGATCCCAAAGCGCCGCTTTAAAGCCAGGCGGTGCCGGGAGAATTTATCGTCGGGGGAGAAAAGGGCGGGGTGGGCCGAGCATGTGGGGATCCTGTCCGGGGACACCTTCTGTGGGGGAATGGGGTCAGGAAGACACTGACAGTACCCTAATATCCCCTCAAATTCTCCTGGATCTCCCCCCCTCAGGACATCCAAACTCCCCCATATCGCTTCCAAATCCTACCCCAGACCCAAACACCGTGGATCGCCTCAAACTCCACCTGAAATTTCTTCTAAATGTCATAAATAAAGTAGCCGAATTAATAATTGAAGAGATTTTATTGCGGTCTCAGAAAGCCACAATCAAAAGAAACAGTGTTGAGCCCGGGGTCGGCACTGGGTGAACACAGATTCGGACTCTATCATTCCAAAATCACCCCTGTAAGAAATAAGCAGGGCAGGAGACAATGTTAACTCCTCTAGTGCCTTTATTAATTCAGCATTCAGCTCTTTAATGAGGGACGGCTCGGGGATGGGATGCCCTTGCCACCACTGCTCTGACTGGACACCATCGAGGAGGAGGTCGTGTCGACTTTGCCACTGCGCAGCTGCAGAGTCGGGAGCCTTGCCTCGCGGAAGTCCCTGGGTCTCCAAAGCAAGGCTCTCAAGCCCGAGGGGGTGTCTTCCAGCGGGAATCTCCAAAGTCGTGGCGACTTCTTCGGGAATTGTTGGAAGGTGTCAGCAGGTACCTCAGCTCTTTCCCCACCCAGTGCTGCATTCTGTTCTTCTGAGTTTTGGTTGGGCTCGTCGTCTCTGGGGTTTTTTGGTGTTCAATCCACTTCCAGCTGGCCTCATCTACATAGGGGCGGTGCTGGGCTCAAAGCAGGCGAGGGGTGGGCGAGGTCTTTGAGTTGACGGGCAGGCTGGGAGACACTGGTAGAAGGGGAGGCGGTGTCGATGAGGTGTTTGGTGGCAGAGCAGCGGTGACTTAGGCCTATACAGTAAGCGGGTATAGGGATTTCCGAGAAGCAACTGGGGCAACACAGAACTGGGGTATAGAGAACTGTGATACAGAGAACCAGATAACTTACACAGATAACAAATGACCTTAATTCATATAACGGAGGAGGTAAACAATTAAATTCCGCTAATTGACAACTTAGATATTTAATAACTCATGAGATTAACATGTCGGAGTTATTTTATTCCTCTCAATTCCCCCCTCTTTTTCTTTGATCGAGTTCTAACTCGCATCAATCTTTGATTCGTGATTATACACGTCTTTAAGTTCTTGATATTGGATATAAATTTGTTCCGCCATGCTTAGTTCTTTTGCGTTGGATGTCAGTGTTAACATTCGCGTGGGCTTGCTATGGTTATTGGTATTAATTTCAGAGACCTGGAGGCTTGCCTGCACTGCGGAGGTGATAATTCTAATTAAGCAAGGTAGTATGCAGGGAATAAGGAGGAGACCTGCAATTGCACATAGGGCTATAAATCCCACTTTTTTCCACCATGCTCCCTTTATGGACCAAAAATTGTCCCACCAGTCCAGATTCATTAGAGGGGTCCACTCCTGATTCCCTACATAGGCTACTTTCCTAATTTCTTTAGAGATGTTCCTGATTACCTCGCTTCTGTCATCAATCTCAAGGCAGCACTCTGAGGAGTTGAATTTTCCACATATACCCCCCTCGTCGGCTAGCAGGTAGTCTACGGCTAATCTTATTTGATAGACTACTGCCCTTGTCTGTGCTAGCTGGTGACTAATGTGGTCTAGGGCTAGAGCGGTATTATTCGATATTACTTCGAGGACTGCCTGCAGCCTGATGATTCGGTTTAACATATAAATCGGGGTCCGATACCCCCATGACCCGTCTTGGGCCCAAGTTGCGGGTCCGTATGTCTTTATAATTTTCTCTGGGGTCCAGATTTCACCCTTCCAGGTCTGGGAGCTACCCATATCAACTACTGTCCGCTTTGTTCTGCTGTTTTCCCTTAAGTTGTCATATAATGGTACTCCCAGAGTGCTTCCTGATTCGCGAGGCAGCAGGAAAAAGGCTGGCTTGATGATTCCCACAGTACAGCTACCTGCCCAATCTCCTGGGAGATGTGTATAGGCCTTATCCCCACATATCCAGAATAGGTGTTCGGGGGCCCTCCATGATGTGTTTTGTGTGTCAAATGGGTGTTCCCAGTATTTCGATATTTCCCTAATTCCCCAAAAGGGGTTGATTCCCCTATCGGTGCACTGGTTTAGCTGGTACCCTTCATGATAAATACATCTGGTCTCCTTTTTCCCAATTGACCAGTAGGTGTTGGGTTCTCTGGGGATCCACTCTTGGGTGAGATCTTTAATAAGTATAGATCTTTTACAGGCCATCCTCCCTACAAGGGTCTTATATCTTTTACCTGTTCTCCTTATGCATTCTTCTCCTATTACTTTAGATTTTAGGTCCCACTGTTCTTTTCTCCTTCTCCCGGTATACGGGGGTTCCTGTCCCATTTTCTTCCGTCTTAGGATGTCTAAGGGTGACAGACTTATTCCTTCCCATGGCCACACGTCTGCCATCTGAGTACTCCCACAAATCCAGCAGTTGGTTATATTTAATTCATGGCTTATTCTTTCTACTAAATCTATGAATAGGTTTTTATTAGGAGGTTCACTTATCTCAGCCTTTTTGATGGTCAGTGGTTTCTCTTTCACCGGGTCTAATACTCCTTCCATGTTGTTTATCTCTTCCATACAAAACCATTCTCTCGTAGGGCATTCCCCAGTTAGACGTTGCCTAAAAGTGGCTGCATTCCTAGCGATCCAATATTGCTTACCCTCCTCTCGGCAGGTGGTAAGCTGGTTAACATCAAAGCAAGTGGGGTTCACGTTGGTATGGACCCTTATTAAGGACTGCAGGTTTTCTCCATCATAGATGGGGGAGTAACACTTGGAGCAGGCCCCTTCCGTGTGTTCGCTTATCGTCAGGACTATCACTAGTCCCATCAATCCCCCCCAGAGTCCAGTATGTACCTTGGTCTTTTTTGGTCCCACCTGGCCTTGCCTCTGGGGTTTCGGGGCTCCCTCGATTCTGTCCTTTAGGTCCGTCATTTCCCGTTCTCCCTCACTTGATTATTAATCTTTGGTTGTCTAGTCTTTCTAAAGATTGCTCTAGGAGAGAAATTTATGGTAGTACTTCAACTTTGTAACTGCTTATTCAACAACACAACTTCTATCTGGACAACGTTAACAATTCTTAACACCAACTTAATAACTTACAACTTTAACAATTCTCAACAATAACACAGTAAACAGTAGGTCTCATCACTTCTTAACATTTTAAACTAACTCTGAATAACAGTACTTAAATGTTTCTGATGATTACTGAATAACTCCGGTCTTTTCACTGGGGTCTTGGTTTTCTCTTGAAGGTTAATTTTAACTGGTCCGGTGGTGACGTTACTGTCCACTCAGAGGGATCGAGGAGATGGTCTGGGTTTGAGGGCACACTTGGGGGTGGTACAGGTCCTTTGACACGAGTTATGTGCGTCCAGCCTCTCTCTTTCGTCCGGACCGCGGCATGGGTGGTAAGGGGCACCTGAAAGGGACCTTCAAATTTTGGGGTTAATGGGACAGCATTCCATGATTTAATCAACACCCAGTCTCCAGGGTTAATTTGGTGTATGTTAGATTCGAGGGGGAGAGTTTGGGGAATATAACCTTTTCTTCTAAAATCTTCTAATGTTCTACTGATGGTCTGCAGATATTTTTGGACTGCTGTTTCCCCTTCTATATACTCTCCGGTACTGTAGATGGTTAAGAGGAAGGGGAGTCCGAACATCATCTCGTAGGGGGAAGCTCCTATGTCAGATCTGGGTCTGATTCTAATTCTCAGGAGGGCTAGAGGTAGACATCTAAGCCAATTCAATTGGGTTTCTTCAATTAATTTAGTTAATACATTTTTTAGAGTCTGATTCATCCTCTCTACTCTCCCTGAGCTCTGGGGATGCCAGGGGGTATGCAACCTCCACCTTATTCCTAGTCCTTCCATGGTCTTTTGCAGGACCTTAGCTGTGAACTGAGGTCCTCTATCAGAATCGATGTTATTTACCAACCCATAACGAGGGATTATATTCTCGAGGATTATTCTCACTACTACTTCAGCTGTTTCTTTTCTGGTTGGAAATGCCTCTACCCAATGGGTGAGGTGATCTACAAATACTAAAAGGTGTTTATAATTTTGGACTGGAGGCATCTCGGTAAAGTCTACCTGAATGCTCTGAAATGGTCTCAGAGCTAACTCTCTTCCCCCGGATGGGACTTTTCTCATTATTCGCTGGTTAGTCTTTTGGCAGACTACGCATCCCTGGGTGATAGCCTTTGCTAGGCTGTATGCCCCTACACAAAAATTTTCTCTTAAAAAGTGATCACATACTCCTTGAGTTCCCCAGTGGGTTAGCTCATGAATTTCTGTTAAGATCTTTCTGGCTAGGGGTTTATTTAAAAACTTCCTGCCGTCAGGTGTTAGCCATTCCCCATGCTCTCCTTTTTGCATTTTTAGTTTTTCGATGATTTTTATTTCCGCTTTATCATATTTTGGTTCTCCCTCTTCTTCTCCTCCCTCTGGGGTTGTACCCAATACCAGTATTTTAATTGGTTCTGTAGGGTCTTGGGCTGCTCCCTTGGCCTCCTGGTCTGCTACCCGATTCCCTTCTTCCTCAAAAGTATTCCCCTTCTGATGCCCTTTTATATGGACTACGGCAATTTCGATAGGTTTCACTAGAGACATTAATAATGATTTTATCATTTCTTTGTGTATTAGATCTTTTCCTTTCGAATTTAGGTATCCCCGTTCTTCCCAAATCTTCCCAAACGTATGGACTACTCCATAAGCATATTTGGAATCAGTATAGATGGTTCCTTGGTCCCTTTCTAATAAGTCTAACCCCCGTTTCACAGCATAAATTTCACAGAGCTGGGCTGACCAGCTTGAGGGTAGTTTCCCTTTCTCTAGGACTCTGATGTTTTCTGTTGTTAATCCTTCTACTATAGCGTATCCTGAGATTCTCTTTCCATCTAACACTCTTGAGGACCCGTCAGTAAACAGTTTTCTCCCGTACGGTAAGGGCGTGCTCTCCAAGTCTTCCCTTACTTTCGTCTGGAAACTCACAAGTTCTAAACAATCATGTTCGAGTTCCAGAGGTGGTTCTCCTGAGAGAAACTGAGCGGGGTTTAGATTCTTGGATGTTGTTAGGCTTAAGTTGTCAGAATTCATTAATGTGATTTCATATTTGAGTATCCGGGAATCTGTTATCCACTCCGGGGCTTTCTGACTCAGGATAGTCTTTATATCGTGTGGTGTATGGATTCTTATTTTTCCGTGTAGGGTTAGTTTCTGGGACTCCTCTACCAACATCGCAGTGGCAGCTATGGCCTGTATACAAGTAGGCCACCCTCGAGCTACAGGATCTAATAATTTAGAAAGGAAGGCTATGGGTTTCTTGCACCCCCCCCATTCTTGGGCTATTACGCCATATGCCACTCCTCCTTCGGTATTTACGAATAAATCGAATTCTTTCTTTAAATCTGGAAGGCTCAGGAGAGGTGCCGTAGACAGTTTGTCTTTTAAATCTTTTAGTTGATTCTCATCTTCCTGCGTCCACTTTATGGGCTCCAGGTTAGTTAACTTGCCATAGAGGAATTTCACGCTTTGAGTGTATTCGTCTATCCACAACTTACAGTATCCAAAAAGGCCTAGGAGTTTCCTTACGTCTTTTTTGGTCTTTGGGGCAGGTATGGCTAGTATCCCTGTGATTCTTTCGGGGCTCAATTTCTTATATCCTTTTCCAACCAGGTGCCCTAAATAGATCACTTCTGGTTTGACGAATTGCAGTTTTTTCTTAGATACCTTTAGCCCCTTTTCTCCTAAGAAATTTAGAAGTTGGATACTGGCTATTCTCACCTCAATTTGTTTCTCTCCCGAAATTAGTAGATCGTCTACGTACTGTAAAATTTGCACCTGTCCTTCCGGGGTAAATTGTTCTAACAACCCTTCTAGAGCTTGCCCGAATAGATTAGGTGATTCAGTGAATCCCTGTGGCAGGCGTGTCCACCTCAGCTGTTGTTTTCTTTTAGTTTCAGGATGTTCCCACTCGAAGGCAAACCAGTCCTTGCTTTCTTCTGCTAAGGGGCATGCCCAAAATGCATCTTTTAAGTCTATAATTGTAAACCAGGCATGCTCCCGGGGAATCTGGCTTAAAAGGGTGTATGGGTTAGGGACCACGGGATGTCTAGTGATGGTTCTTTTATTGACTTCCCGCAGGTCTTGAACGAGTCTATATTTCCCTTCAGCTTTCTTTACGGCCAAGATGGGGGTGTTATGGGGAGACATGCAGGGTTCTAAAATACCTTCCTTCAGCAGCTGCTCGATTATAGGTGCTAGCCCTTTTTTCCCTTCTATAGATATCGGGTACTGCCTCACTCTGATGGGAGAGATTCCCAGCTGCATTTCTATTTTTATTGGGGTGATGTTAAGGAGACCACTTTTTCCTCCTTCTGCCCATACTTCTGGGCTTATCTTTTCTAAATCCTCAATAGTTAGCCTCATGATTTTCACCTTCATCCTTCCTTCTTCAGGGACTACTCCTACCGCTAATTGGACTTGAAGGTCTCTTCCTAATAAATTACTTCCTAGGTCTGGCAGATAGATAAAATCAGCCACTATTTGTCTCGAGTTTCCCTTTACCTCTACCCCTTCTATAATGGAAGCGGTGAACAGTTTTCCTTCTGCCCCTATTACTTCGCATATTCTGACTCCAATGTTCATTCCTGCTGGTAGCTTCCTGATGCTAGACTGGTCTGCCCCAGTATCTACTAGAAACTCGAATTCTTCATGTTGGGGACCTACTTCAAAGTTTACTATGGGCTCTTCCTGATGGTGCATGGGGTCCCCTAACGTATAGAGCCCATGACACCCCTAATCTTCGTTATTTTCCCCTCTCAACCTCCTCTCCAAGTCATCTTGTTCCCTCTTTATCGCTACATCAAAAGATAGTTTTTGACAATCTCTCTTCACGTGCCCTATCTCTCCACAATAGAAGCACCTTCTATCCTCTCCTGGTCTTGCAGGAGTCCTCCATGGCGGCAAAGTCCTTTCTTTCCCTGGCTTTACTTCTCTCTTGCTTATAGATCCTCGGTTGGACATAGTCCCTACACTCTCTTTGGCTACTGCTACCATTATTCTTGCTTTTGTTTTAGCTTTTTCTTCCTCTCTTCTTAGATAGACTTTCAAAGCTTCCCTCAGTAATTCGTTCATTCCCTTCTCCTGCCAATCTTCCATTTTCTCTAATTTTCTTCTAATGTCGGGCCAGGATCGGGTAACGAATTGGGTTTTTAGTAATACTTGACCCTCAGGGCTATCAGGATCTATGCTCGAATACAGTTGGAAATTCCTTTTCAATCTATTAAGCCAGGCCGCGGGAGTTTCGTCCTTCCCCTGCATGTTGTCAAATGCCAGCTTAGTATTACTGCTGCGGGGAACCGACTCCTTAATCCCTTTTACCATCAGGCTCCTATAATCGTCCATACTTCTCCTGTCCTCCTCTCTATTCGGGTTCCACCTAGGGTCTACGATTGGTAGTTTATAGTCCCCTGGTGGACCTGTTCTGTTCTCTCTCTCCCAAATTTTCATGCCCGCTGTCCTAATCATCCTGACCTCTTCTGGACTGAACAATATCTTTAAGATGGAGTTCAGCTCCTCCCAGGTGTAAGTATTAGGGCCTAAAAATTGATCCACTTGATTCGAAACTCCCACAGGATCTTCTACTAAATTCCCCAGTTCTTTCTTGAAATTTCGAACCTCTGATGCGGTCAGGGGGGCATTCACGAATCCTACTCCTCCAGCGACCCCGCCCATTGGGACCTCCCTTAAGGGAAAAAGTCTAGTTTTGGACCTGGTATTATAACATGGTCCCTCCGGGTTTCCAGCTGCTTCCACTGAGTTGGCGATAGGAGAAAATTCTGCACTTGAGGTGGGAGGGTTTAATTCCCAATTGGGAGGTGGAGGAGGAAGTTTGGATGGCGGTGGGGAAGATACGGGACTAGAGGGGGCTGGTAAAGTTGGAGGAGGAGCGGGGGAGGTTAGAGTGTTATAAAAGGGATTGTTAGAACGAGGTGTTCTTCCTGTTAAGGGTGTGTTTTCAGATGAATTTGCGGAACCTACTAGAGGCCCGTTTGCAGAAACATTGGTCCCCCACGGGGACAGACTTGTTAAAACATTGGTGGGAGGGGGAGGACCGGATACAGGAGAGGGAATTGGTTGGGAAGGAGACATCGGGGCTTGAGGAATGTCTGGGTAAACAGGGGGAGGGGGTAAATGGTCAAGAGGGTCCCATGTAGGGCTGGCCTCTTCCTTCTCTTTTTCACTCCCCTTTTTCCTTTCCTGAAGCTTGCATATTTTTACTTTTTCATTCTCGGGACTCTGAACTACCCAGCAAGCGGCATATCGTATTTGCTCTGGATCTATGTCCCCTTTAGCTCTCAAATACTGGTTTAATTGCGAGGTCATCCAAGGGTCAGTGGTCCCGTACCATGGCCATTCCCCGGGTAGATCTAAAGATGGCCAGACCTCTACACAATAGTGTATCATCTTGATCTTATCAATGTTCTTAGTCTGTTCGTTATTGTCCCACTGCTCGAGCATTCTTCCTAGTGGGCTACTAGGAGGGATGTTGGTCACCTTCCCTTTCTTTTGTTTCTTATTCCTTTTTACTTTACTCCCACACACACCCATTCTCATGTGGTCAACTTAAATGTTTTACGGTGCCCTTACCCGAACGGAGAGCTTAAAACAGGGCAACACAAACTAAAACTTCTTGACCTCTTCTCGAACTAAAGTCTTATAAGGTGCCCCTACTCAAAAGGAAATCTAAAGACGGGCAACTAAAACCGAAAAAAAAAACCCTCACTCACTCCCTGGACAGCCTGTAGGCCTGCCCTTAAGGCCCCAGCCACTGTCCCTCTTTCACCCCAAGGGGACCCGTGCCGATCCCCCCAGACAGCCCGACAGCCCCCTTACCGAGCCTCAGCCACTGTCTCTCTCTCGTTCCCGCCGTCAGGCGAATCCCCATAGGCAGCCGGTCAACCGGGGCCCAAGGTTCCAGGCGCTACTTACAGCCAGGATTCGGACGTGCGTTACGCGATCCACTCACGCACCCTACTGTTGAGCCACTTTCGCGCACTCTATGGCTCCCCTATCTTCACACCCTCGCACCCGGGACAGCGTCCTGTCCTCCCGCCGGTGCGCTGCACCCGGACAGCGTAGACACCCCCGACCAATGGTACCTCTCCGCACCCGGTAGCGTGCCCTTGTTTGCACCCCCGCCCAGTGCGACACCCTTCCACCCGGACAGCGTGTCTACCCCCGACCAATGCAGGTCCCCTATGCCCGGTAGCGTGTTCCCTCCCTGGAACACCCCCACCCAGCACAAGGCTTGCACTCCTGGCTCCCACTATCCTACGCCTAGAAGGCGCACCCCCTCGTTGCCAGCCTGTAGGCCCGCCCTCAGGACCCCAGCCGCTGCGCTACTTCAGACCCGTAAGCAGCCTTTTGCTACCCCTGCCGGTCCCTTCCTAATTGGGTAGCCTGTCGACCCGCCCCCTGGGCCTCAGCCACTACCTCTATTGTGGGGGGGGGGGGATCCCCAGTGGGGCCTTCCTCAATCACCTGTCAACCTCTCACGGGCCACTCACTCCTAATTTTTCCTCCGCCCGTTCGGAGGGGGGGCCCCCTACGCCCCTGGAGGCGCCTTACTCGCTCAGGCTTCACCCGCTTCCCCCTGTTCCCAGCCGGCCCCCTCGCGGGAGTCCGAAAACGCAGTACTAAGGGGTCCGCACTCGCTTCGGGGGTCCGAGCTGCTGGCCCCCGTCTCACTCACCCGCCACTCGCTCGCCTCCACTCCCGCCACCGGCTATACTCACCGGCGCTCCTCGGCGCTGTCCCTCTGCGGCGGTGTCCCTCGTCGCTGGGTCTGGAGCTCGCCAGCTGTCCCAGGAGTCCCAAGTCGGGCGGCGCCTTCCCTTCCTGGGTCCTCTTCTGGGCGTGGCGAATCCCGGACGAGGCCCCAAAATTGTTATAAATAAAGCAGGGCAGGAGACGGTGTTAACTCCTTTTATTGCCTTTATTAATTCAGCTCTTTAATGAGGGACGGCTCGGGGATGGGATGCCTGCGCCACCGCTGCTCAGACCGGGCACCGCGGAGGAGGAGGTCGTGTCGACTTTGCCACTGCGCAGCTGCAGAGTTGGGAGCCTTGCCTCGTGGGAGTCCCTTAGGTCTCGCTTTATGCCCCTCGGGTCCAGGGGGGTGTCTCCCAGCGAGGGTCTCCTAGGTCGTGGCGACTTCTTCGGGAATTGTTGGAAGGTGTCAGCAGGTACCTCAGCTCTTTCCCCACCCAGTGCTGCATTCTGTTCTTCTGAGTTTTGGTTGGGCTCGTCGTCTCTGGGGTTTTTTGGTGTTCAATCCACTTCCAGCTGGCCTCATCTACATAGGGGCAGTGCTGGGCTCAAAGCAGGCGAGGGGTGGGCGAGGTCTTTGAGTTGACGGGCAGGCTGGGAGACACTGGTCGAAGGGGAGGCGGTGTCGATGAGGTGTTTGGTGGCAGGGCAGCGGTGACTTAGGCCTATACGGTAAGTGGGTATAGGGATTTTCCGAGAAGCAACTGGGGCAACACAGAACTGGGGTATAGAGAACTGGGATACAGAGAACCAGATAACTTATACAGATAACAAATGACCTTAATTCATATAACGGAGGAGGTAAACAATTAAATTCTGCTAATTGACAGCTTAGATATTTAATAACTCATGAGATTAACATGTCGGAGTTATTTTATTCCTCTCAGGGTCGTGAGGCTCCATAGCATCAGAACAGAACTTTCTTTCCAAGAGGTTCAGTCATATCAGAGTGGTCTTCTTGCTTCCGCAGTTGCACACTGGCCCCTCGCTTCCATGAGGCCTTGCAGTGTCCCAATGGTTTCCTTGGTTCTGTGAGGCCCTGTGGTGTCACAATGGCCCTGTGGTTCCATGGGCACTCAGAGTTCCACAATGGTCTCTCCAGTGGCTCACAGTGTCACAATGGGCTCCTGGGTTCCCCAAGGCCCTGCAAAGCCCCTTGATTCAATGAGGCCTCAAAGTGCCACGATGGTCTCCAGGATTCCATGAGGCCTCACGGTATCACAAAGACACCTTGGTTCCCTGAGGCCCTGAAGTGTGGAAAGGCCCCTTGATTCCTTTGGGCTCCACACTGTTACATGAGTTCTTAGTTCCATGGAGCTCTGTAGTGTCGCAGTGGCCTCCTTGGTTCCTTGGTGACACACAGTGTCACAATGTTCCTTTGGATCTACAAGGCCCCAGAGTGTCACAATGGCCCCTTGCTGCCACGAGGCCGTGGAATGTCACGATGGTCTCATTGGTTCCACAAGGCCCTGCAGTTCCACAGGGGCCCTTTGGTGTCACAAGGCCTTGAAGTGTCATCATAGTCTCAGTGGAATCCCCCGCCAGATCACAATGGCCTCCTTGGTTCCATGATGCCCTGTTGTATAACAATGGTCTCCTTGGTTCCACAGTCAGAATGTCCCCATCGTCTCATGGAGCCCCACAGTGTCACTATGATCCCCTTGATTCCATGATGCCCTGCTGTGCTACAATGACCCCTTGGTTATACAAGGCCCTGCAGTGCCACAATGGCTCCTTGGTTCCAGTGGGTCCTGAAGTGTCCTAATGGTCTCCATGGTTCCATGAATTCCTACAATGTCATTAATGGACTTTTGGTTCCATGAACTTTCGTACTACCAACAACAGTCTCCTTGGTTCCACAGTGTCACCATGGACCCTTTGTTCCATGAGGTTCAGTGGTGTAACATGGACACCGTGATCCCATGAGGTTCTGTAGTGTCACAATGGACTCCTTGGTTCTGCAGCCCTGCTGTGTCACAATGGACCCGTAGTTCCATGAGGTTCTGTAGTGTCACCATGGTCACTTTGGTTCCACAAGGCCTTGCTGTGCCGCAATGGCCCCTTGGTTCCCTGAGATTCTGTACTGTACACAGATTCTCCTTGGTGTGGGAGGACAGATTGTAAAGAGAATAGAGATAGGGCTGAAGGCAATCTCACCCCTGATAAATTGCAGCTGTACTAATTCCCAAGAGTGGGAACAGCCTTGCCCTTAATAGATCCCAGCTATGTCCAGTGAGAATGAGTGTTATAACACATTGGGTGAGCTGGTCAAGAGTCAGTTGGAGTCTGCAGGCTGTGCTGGGAGGAAGAAGGGTCAAGCAGGTGTGTAAGGGACAGAGAGGGTCTGGTGGTCATTCAAGGGACAGGAAAGAGTTAGCCAGTCCTGCAGGGGGAAGAGAGAATGAGCCAGAAGTCTTCGTGGAGTTGCCTGTGGGTAGGATATGTAGAGAGAAATGTAGGAGAGTTTTCAGATAATAAGGGACTGACACCTGTGTCAGTTGTGGCCCCACTGTCAACTGGTGCCTCTTATGAGGACTGGGAAACAATGAATGGTGACCCCGATGTGATCTTGGCAGATGACTACAGACCAGTGACATGGTGGAACCCAGCTGAACTGAGCCAGGTGGATCAAGAGCCTGAAGATCAGAGCAGGTGAAGAGAGTCTGAGAGCAAAATAGGGAGACCTGAGAGCCTAAAATCCAGATGAATTGCAGCCAGGTGGACCTGAGAGCCTGAAAGCAATGCAGGCAGAACTGAAAGCCCAAGAGTCTGAATAACTTATGAGACACTGACCCCAAGGTACAGCCGCAGTTTGTGGGATCCTGGGGAAGCACGTGCCAGTGTTCACGACAGCATGGTGTAGCTAGAAGTGGCAGCAGAGCTTTGAGAAGGTGGAGTCGGAGCTGCACAAAAGGAATGTAAGAAAAGCTCGGAGTGGGCAACTAACGCAAAAAAAATGGAGGTGACCGAACTCAAAGAAAAGAAACACCATGAAAATGAGTTTGGAACTGTACGAGGGAAAGTGTTGAAAAGAACTATACAAGAATGAGAGTAACAGCAAGCAGAGATGTTGCTTCAGCCAACAGAAAAACTGAAATTGCAGAAGACAAAAGCAACAAAACCTGAAAAAGGAGCAAGGGAATTTACTAAAGCAGCAGTGGGAGATAGAGACAGAGTAGTTCTATTATTCCGATCCATGTGTTTATTTGCTGGTGAAACATACATATTGTATTCAAAAGTTAAGGTTCCATAGGCATAGATATCAGTAGGCATAAGAACAAAAGCTAATATCCCATGTAAGAGAATGATGTTCTATACTGTTATGAACAAAACTGAACCAGAACAAACTAAGAAGAAAGGGTTAACAATTCCTGAGAAAGGAACAAAAAGGTAGTTCTGCCACTGTAAACTTTCACTCTGAGTCTGCATTTCAAATAACACAGTTGTCCCATCTGAAGGAGGATTTCTCCTCAGGAGAAATGTATTTCTGAAACTTTTCTTGGTTGCCAGGAGCCAGGAGCTCAGCTCACAGACAGAGCACAAGACCTTTAATGAGCTTCTCATGGATTTAGTGTTGTTCACATTCAACTCAGTCCCTGAGAGTATGTTCAAAAAATTTCTCGAGAAATCAAAGTTAAATTGAAACATTGAAGTTTCCTAAAGTTTTAATGGGTCCCACAGAGCAACCCAACTGAGGAAAATTTCCCCAAGTTCCAGTTAGAGCAGAACACTGCAGGCAGTGATGACAGATGGGGACAAACAAGGCAAAGGTGTCTCTGATGCTCAGCAAACCTGGATGTGTTTCAGGAATGCAAAGGGCCAAGGCCTGAGCCCCAGCCCCTGCCAAGGCAGATCCTGTCCCTCCCTCAGTGCTCAGGGCTCTTCCCGGGACACTGGGATGTGGGGATGTGCAATGCCAAGGGCAGCACCATGGGGCGGCCCCTGCCAGGCTGCTGAGCAGGGACGAGGAAGCAATGAGGCCCCAGGCCTGCCAGGGTCACTTGTCTCGTGCTCATGGCTCAGGCCCAGGGCCAGCAGCCATGGCCCAAGTGCTGCAGGAGTTGGCTGTGTCAGGGCCTTTCAGCTGCTGCCCATCCCTGTGCCCTCTCCAGCCCAGGCTGTCCTACGGTGTCCATGCCCTGCGCCTCTGTCCCTGCAGGCTGTCGTCATTCCCCGGCTGCCCCACCTCGCTGGCCCCTTCCTTTGCTGACAGCTCTGCATCCTGCCTGCCTCTGCCTGGGCACACAAAGCCTTGGGCTTCTCCAGACTCCTTCTGGGGGACGTGTTGCACCACAGCCCTGCCCTGGGAGAGAAATTCTTTTCTCTTTCTTTCCAGTCTGACCTCTCCTGGTGTCCTTGGTCTTTTTTTTTTTTTTTTTTTTTTTTCTGGCTGTTCTCTTCTATTTCAAAGGGATCCACCATCTTTGAAACCACCGTTCAAGCACTCCCAGGGCTCTTCTCTGCTGTCCTCCATCCCCCCTCCACTGAGCACAGAGCTCCTGTGTATAGGGATACAGTCATTATGTGCTTGAGGCCATGGGCGCCTGGACAAGAAGGATGAATCTTTTCTATAAAAAGGAAATAACTGAACCCCAGAGGAGAGACACTCACAAGGGGCCAAGGAAAAGCCTGACCTGTCCTTGCTACTTTTGTCTGAAAGGAACCCTTGGATAAATAGGGAGTACTGGAAATGGAATTCCATTTTAGCTGTGGGTGTCTGGACCAAAATGACAGTTCTTCTCCACAGGAAGGGAAGGGCAGAGTCCCAGTGTTTCAAAGGCAGATGAGAGCTGGCCCTCAGGATGCCAAGGAACCTAGAGAGTCCTGGTAGCTTTTTTCTTGAAGATATCCTTGGATTAAGGATATTTGGAGGCAGAGTCCCAATTGTGGCCATAGATGCAGACACTTGAAAGATGTTTTTTTCCATGGGAACAGAAGCATGGTCCCCCAGCATTTTGAAGGCAGATGAGAGGTTGTTGGAGAGGATGAAATAGGAAAACCTTACAAATATGATTTCTTGGCAAAAGATTCTAACAGCATGAAACCTATGAGTGAAATAGAATTGAAAGCAAGCTTTGTAATGTAGGATGCTAAGCCGGAAGACAGTGATTGAGTTAGCTGAAGGCAAGAGCCCTGTTGATTGAGCAATACCCCTAACAGACAAAAGGATGTCAAGGGTCCAAGGGGGAGAGGCCCTGCCAAGGTGACAGGGAAAAGGAGTCTAGAAACGAGCTTTCAGGGTTTGGAATGTGGCACAGTATGGTACTGTAGTAGTCCCTACAGGCTGTATGTAAATTCTGTAGCATTTGTGTCTTGTACTGGCTGGTTAGTGTAAATTAGAATATTCAACACAGAAGGAGATATAACGTATTGTAACAAGAACTGAGGCTTCTTTGCTCGGGCACACTTTGAGCTGTGGCTGGCAGCTTAAGCAAAACTCTTGCACCAACAAACTATGCAATAAACCACAAGTTTCAAGAGCTGCCCTGGACTCCAGAGATCTCTCATTGCAGTCCCCACTCTCTCTCACACCCATGTACTTTTTCATCAGCAACCTGGCCTTCCTGGGAATCTGATTTACATCCTCCACAACCACTAAATTGTTTGTCATGCTGAGTTCTGGTCAGAACACTCTTTCACAAAGCAGCTGCTTTGCCCAAAACTATTTCTATTTTGCCCTGGGCTGCACAGGGTTTGTCCTGCTGGCTGTCATGTCCTTTGACCGCTATGTTGCCATCTGCCACCCTTTGCTCTGTGCTGCCATCATGAAGCCTCAGCTCTGTGTCCACCTGGGTGTTGCTGCTTGGGTCTCCTAGGCTTTGCCCTGCTCAGCTACTGGCTGCTCTTCCTCTCTGAGCTGTCTTTCTGTGGCTCCAAGATCCATGGAGATCCATGGGGATGTCACAATGGCCCCTTTCTTCCATGAGGCTGCAGGGTGTCACAGTGGTCTCCATGATTCCATATAGTCCTGCAGTGTCACAGTGTTCCCTTTGTTCTTTTGGGCTCCCCAGAATCACAATGGCCCCTTGGCTGCATGAGGCCCAGCTCTGTCACACTGGCCCCTTGCTTCCATTGGGCCCCGTTGCAACACAATTGTTCCCTTTGCTTCCATGAGGCCTTGCAGTGTCACAGGGGTCTCCTTGGTACCACAGTAGCACAATGGACCCTCGGTCCATCGAGACTCACAATGTCAGAAGAGTCTCCTGAGTTCCACAAGGCTCCTGCAGAGCCCCTTGGTTCAGTGAGGCCTTGAAGTGTCATAATGGTCTCCAGGATTCCATGAGGCCCCACAATGTCACAATGGACATTTGGTTCCATGGGTTCCCATGCTGTTCCGTGAATCCTAAGTTCCATGTGGCCCTGCTGTGTCAAAAAGGATTTTGGTTCCATGAGCTTCCAAGGTGTCACTGTAGACTCCTTGATTCTGTGAGGCACTGCTGTCACCAGATCTCCAAAATAAGACTCCTTAACAATAATTTGCAATTAAGAGGGTTTTACTTGTTCAGGCTTGAGTTCTAATACAGGGTAACTCATAACCTTACATGGACATGTGATTATAAAAGAGTATCACTTATGTACAGTTCCTACTTGGGTATTACAATTTATCCATTACCATAAAAGTCAACCCAAGTCCCCAGATTCACTCCTTGTGTTTTCTCTCATGGTACTCTTGAGCCAGATGTCTTCTACATGTCCTAAAAACCATCCTTGCTGAGAAAGCAGGACCTGCATGCCTTGTTCCTGTGCTAAAACTTCACAAGCATGGTAAAAGTTGAATTCACCCTCCTGGTTTCAAACCCAAGGCATTGTGTGCCCAGGCAGAGGCAGGCAGGACACAGAGCTGTCAGCAAAGGAAGGGGCCAGCGAGGTGGGGCAGCCGGGGAATGACGACAGCCTGCAGGGACAGAGGCGCAGGGCATGGACACCGTTGGACAGCCTGGGCTGGAGAGGGCACAGGGATGGGCAGCAGCTGAAAGGCCCTGACACAGCCAACTCCTGCAGCACTTGGGCCATGGCTGCTGGCCCTGGGCCTGAGCCATGAGCACGAGACAAGTGACCCTGGCAGGCCTGGGGCCTCATTGCCTCCTTGTCCCTGCTCAGCAGCCTGGCAGGGGCCGCCCCATGGTGCTGCCCTTGGCATTGCACATCCCCACATCCCAGTGTCCCGGGAAGAGCCCTGAGCACTGAGGGAGGGATAGGATCTGCCTTGGCAGGGGCTGGGGCTCAGGCCTTGGCCCTTTGCATTCCTGAAACACCTCCAGGTTTGCTGAGCATCAGAGACACCTTTGCCTTGTTTGTCTCCACCTGTCATCACTGCCTGCAGTGTTCTGCTCTAACTGGAACTTGGGGAAACTTCCCTCAGTTTGGTTGCTCTGTGGGACCCATTAAAACTTTAGGAAACTTCAATGTTTTAATTTAAATTTGATTTCTTGAGAAGTTTTTTTGAATATACTCTCAGGGTCGAAGTTGAATGTAGACAACACTAAATACACAGGAGAGTCGTTAAAGTCCTTGTGCTGTGTCTGTGCTGCTGAGCTGGGCCAAGCTCCTGGCAACCAAGAAAAGTTTCAAAAATACATTTCTCCTGAGGAGAAATCCTCCTGCAGATGGGACAACTGTGTTATTTGAAAGGTAGACTCAGAGTGAAAGTTTACAGTGGCAGAACTACCTTTTCTGTTCTTTTCTCAGTAATTGTTAACCCATCTTCTTTGTTTGTTTTGGTTTAGTTTTGTTCTTAACAGTATAGAACATCATTCTCTTACATGGGATATTAGCTTTTGTCCTTATGCCTACTGATATCTATGCCTATGGAACCTTAACTTTTGAATACAATATGTATGTTTCACAAAAAAATAAACACATTGAACTGAATAATAAAACTAATCTGTCTCTAGCTCCCACTGCTGCTTTAGTAAATTCTCTTGCTCCCTTTTCAGTTTTTGTTGCTTTTGTCTTCTGCAATTTTAGCTCTTCTGTTGGCTGAAGCAACATCTTTGCCTGCTGTTACTCTCCTTCTTGTATAGTTCTTTTCAACACTTTCCCTCATACAGTTCCAAATTAATTTTCATTATGTTTCTTCTCTTTGAGTTCGGTCACCTCCTTTTTATTTATTTTTTTTTTCTTTTAGTTGGTCACTCCAAGCTTTTCTTACATTTGTTTTGTGCAGTTCTCACTCCATCTTCTCAAAGCTCTGCTGCTACTTCTAGCTACGCCATGCTGCTGTGAACACTAGCACGTGCCGCCCCAGGAACCCACAGACTGCGGCTGTACCTTGGGGCCGGTGTCTCATAAGTTATTCAGACTCTTGGGCTTTCAGTTCTGCCTGCATTGCTTTCAGGCTCTCAGGTCCACCTGGCTGCAATTCATCTGGATTTTTAGGCTCTCAGGTCTCCCTATTTTGCTCTCAGACTCTCTTCATCTGCTCTGACCTTCAGGCTCTTGATCCACCTGGCTCAGTTCAGCTGGGTTCCACCATGTCACTGGTCTGTAGTCATCTGCCAAGATCACATCGGGGTCACCATTCATTGTTTCCCAGTCCTCATAAGAGGCACCAGTTGACAGTGGGGCCACAACTGACACAGGTGTCAGTCCCTTATTATCTGAAAACTCTCCTACATTTCTCTCTGTATCCTACCCACAGGCAGCTCCACGCAGACTTCTGGCTCATTCTCTCTTCCCCCTGCAGGACTGGCTAACTCTTTCCTGTCCCTTGAATGACCACCAGACCCTCTCTGTCCCTTACACACCTGCTTGACCCTTCTTCCTCCCAGCACAGCCTGCAGACTCCAACTGACTCTTGACCAGCTCACCCAATGTGTTATAACACTCATTCTCACTGGACATAGCTGGGATCTATTAAGGGCAAGGCTGTTCCCACTCTTGGGAATTAGTACAGCTGCAATTTATCAGGGGTGAGATTGCCTTCAGCACTATCTCTATTCTCTTTACAATCTGTCCTCCCACACCAAGGAGAATCTGTGTACAGTACAGAACCTCATGGAACCAAGGGATCATTGTGGCACAGCAAGGCCTTGTGGAACCAAAGTGACCATGGTGACACTACAGAACCTCATGGAACTACGGGTCCATTGTGACACAGCAGGGCAGCAGAACCAAGGAGTCCATTGTGACACTGCAGAACCTCATGGAATCATGGTGTCCATGTTACACCACTGAACCTCATGGAACAAAGGGTCCCTTGTGACACTGTGGAACCAAGGAGACTGTTGCTGGTAGTACGAAAGTTCATGGAACCAAAAGTCCATTAATGACATTGTGGGGCCTCATGGAACCATGGAGACCATTATGACAATTCAGGACCCCTTGAAACCAAGGAGCCATTGTGGCACTGCAGGGCCTTGTATAACCAAGGGGTCATTGTAGCACAGCAGGGCATCATGGAATCAAGGGGATCATAGTGACACTGTGGGGCTCCATGAGACGATGGGGACATTCTGACTGTGGAACCAAGGAGACCATTGTTATACAACAGGGCATCATGGAACCAAGGAGGCCATTGTGATCTGGTGGGGGATTCCACTGAGACTATGATGACACTTCAAGGCCTTGTGACACCAAAGGGCCATTGTGGAACTGCAGGGCCTTGTGGAACCAATGAGACCATTGTGACATTGCACGGCCTCGTGGCAGCAAGGGGCCATTGTGACACTCTGGGGATCCAATGATCCAAAGGAACATTGTGACACTGTGTGTCACCACAGAACCAAGGAGGCCACTGCAACACTACAGAGCTCCATGGAACTAAGAACACATGTAACAGTGTGGAGCCCAATGGAATCAAGGGGCCTTTTCCACACTTCAGGTCCTCAGGGAACCAAGGTGTCTTTGTGACACCGTGAGGCCTCATGGAATCGTGGAGACCATTGTGGCACTTTGAGGCCTCAAGGCCTCAAGGGGCTTTGCAGGGCCTTGGGGAACCCAGGAGCCCATTGTAACACTGTGAGCCACTGGAGAGACCATTGTGGAACTCTGAGTGCCCATGGAACCACAAGGCCATTGTGACACCACAGGGCCTCACAGAACCAAGGAAACCATTGGGACACTGCAAGGCCTCATGAAAGTGAGGGGTCAGTGTGCAACTGCGGAAGCAAGAACACCACTCTGATATCACTGAACCTCTTGGAAACAAAGTTCTGTTCTGATACTATGGAGCCTCATGACCCCATGGGGAAATTGTGACACTGCATGTCCCAAGGATCCAAGAAGACAGAACTGGTCTGTCTGGCTTGGCCTCTGGGGGCCTCCTGACTGGTCCAGTTGACCTTGACATGTTGAGGGCTGCTTCTCATCTGCCCTTGAAACTCTGAAGTTCCGTGCTTTCCCTCCTGTGGGAAAGAACTATCCTTCTCCTCCAGGGGTTCATGGCCAAAATTGGGATGCTACCTCCAAATTTGATTATATCCAGGGACTGTTCCCATATGAAACCTGCCAGGACAGACAGCTCTGGCTGGCCTTGGCCTCTTGGGGGCCACTTCTCATCTGCGTTTAAAACTCTGGGGGGCCATGCTTCTCTTCCCATGGAAAAAAACATCTTTCAAGTCCAGGTGTCCATGGCCAAAATTGGGTATCTACCTCCAAATTTCCTTATATCCAAGGATAGCACCAAGTCAAAAGCTGCCAGGACTGTCTAGGTTCCCTTGACTTCCTGACGGACAGCTCTCATCTGCCTTTGAAACACTGGAGGGCTTCTTCCTGTGGAAAAGAACTGTCCTTGTCCAGACACCCATGGACAAAACTGGCATTTGTCCTCCCAAATTCTGTCTATCCAAGAACAATTCTCCAAGACAACAGCTACCAAGACAAACTGGTCTGGTTGGCCTTGGCCTCCTTAGGGCTGCATCTATTCAGCTTTCAAAAGTGTGGTTCTGACCTTTCTGTTTCTGTGGAGAAGAATTGTCATTCTGGTCCAGGAATCCATGGCTGCAAGGTAATCTTATCTCCAAACTTTCCCATATATCCAAGGGTTGCTTTCAGACAAAACCTGCAAGGACAGAGATATCTGGATGCCTTGGCCCCTGGTGAGTGTCTCTCATCTGCTTTCAAAACCCTGGCGTTCTGTGGTTCCCTTCCTATAGAAGAGAACTGTCCTTCTTCTCCAGGTGTCCATGGCCTTCGTGACCACTATATAGAGACAAAGGAGCTCTGTGCTAAGGAGAGTGGAGACTGAGAACAGGGAACAAGAGCTCTGGGAGGGATTGAAGGGCAGGTTCAGAGATGGGGGATCCTTTTGACAAAGCAGAGAGCAGCTGGAGAAAGAAAAAAAATCATATAAAGGACACCTGGGGGACCCCAGACTGGGAACAGAGAGAAAAGAATTTCCCTCCCAGGGCTGAGCTGAGGTGCAACACATCTCCCAGAAAGAGCACTGAGGGAGGGACAGGATCTGCCTTGGCAGGGGCTGGGGCTCAGGCCTTGGCCCTTTGCATTCCTGAAACACATCCACGTTTGCTGAGCATCAGAGACACCTTTGCCTTGTTTGTCCCCACCTGTCATCACTGTTTGCAGTGTTCAGATTGAACTGATCAGGAAAAATAATCTCAGTGAGACTTCTTAAAACTTCAAGAAATATTGGAATTTTTCATTTGACTTAGTTCTTGAGAAGTTTTTTGAACACTCTGTGGAACAAAGTCTGATGTAAACAAACCCAAAGCCCTGAGAGGGTCATTAAAGTCCTTGTGCTGTGTCTGTGCTGCTGAGCTGGGCTGAGCTCCTGGCACAGAGGTAGCTCTTGGCAACCAAGAAGAGCTTCAAAAAGACATTTCTCCTGAGGAGCAGCTCTTCTCCCAGCCCAGAACGGCTGAGGGCACTGCCTGCAGGTACCTGAGGCAGTGAAGCAGACACAGGCTTAAGGAAACTAGAAGGACAATTCTGAGATTATTCATGGAGAAATCATCACCACTCCTGACACAGTAAGTCTCTGGCTGCAGGGATCTCCTCAAGCTGACCCAGGACAGGACTGACATGACTGTAAGGATGGCTCTGCTGCCCTTTCTGCTTTGGGGGAGGATGTGCTCCAGAGCGGGGCTGCCCTGGGCACCGTCAGAGGGACAGGGCAGGACGGCTCCTGCTGCCGGGGACGGCTTCAGGTGCCTCCAGCCACAGGTGAGGCTCCAACCTCACTGTGAGAGGCCCCAGCACTGATAGTGCTGAATAAACAAACTGACAGCACTTCTAGTGCAGGAATATCTGCTTTCATTCTGCTCTTGGGTTTCACCCAAAGCCTGGCCAGGGCCCAAGGAGAAACCAAGGGAGTTGATTTTGACCATACAGACCCAAAACAAGGCCCGATGTTGGATTTCATGGCCTTGTCCAGTTTCTAAACACAGAAATGTCAATCCATGTTTTACTAATGAGTGGATACGTCTATCACCGCTCTAATGACCATGCATATTTCATTATTGAGCAGATACAAAAAAAACCCTTTGGTTGGAAGGTTCATCCAGAGGTCCCCTTTGGCTCAGAGCCTGTTGTCCAGGCCTTGGAACTTGAGGGACGTGGTTTAGTGCTGGGCTTGACACTGCTGGGTGAGCGTCTGGACTCAATGAGCTCAGAGGTCGTTCCCAACAGAAAGGATTCCATAATTCCAGGATTCCATCTGCTGGATTCAGTCAGGTACATGTTAGCAGCATTGCTTTGCTCCAAATATTTCCTCTGGCTCAGCTCTTGAGGCCTAAGGCTTCAGCTCCTTCAGCTCCTGGTGCTAAGCTGCTCATGCTGAATGAGACAACTGACAGAGAAGAATACAGTTCATGCAATTCCTTCTGGGACACTGAGAGAGGAGGCTGTGAAAACAGGAGCATTGTTTGGTGTGGCCTCCTCTCTGCCCTTCACGCCTTTCAGTGCTTTGAAGCAGCCAAGAGCTTTCTCCAAGAGTGCAATGAAGCAGCTGTTCCTGCTCCCAGGTCTGGCTCTTCCCAGTCTCTGACCTTGCCTGCTTTTGTCCCTCTTGCTGTGCCCTCTGTCCCCCTGTGCTCAGTGGCTGCTGCCCAGCACTGTGGAACTCGCACAGATCCAGTGGTTGAGACCCTCCCTTCTCTGCCCTTGGAGCTGCCTGCTCACAGCAGCCTTTTCCATCTGGAAGCTCCACGTGGAGAGGGAGTCCCCAGCTCTGTTCCTTGCACAACCTCCAGGAGCCCAGGGCTGCCATCTCAAGTCCCTGCTGGCCCTGAGGGCTCCCAGGTGCCTCAGGCTGCTGTGACACCAGTGCACACGGGAGGGAAGAGTGGCAGGGGCTGTGCTGAAAGTCAGCTCCATGTGCTGCTGCTGCTGCTGCTCTGGGGGTCATTTGTGCAGCCCTGCCCCAGAGTGAGGGATCAGATCCAGGCACTGCTGCTGCTCCCTGGGGATCAGCCACCATTTGGTTGTTGCTGTCAGGGCCAGCAGAAGCGGTGGCTGGAGCAGCGGGTGCTGACAGTGCCCCAAGCCCCGGGGCTGGAGGGGTCCCTGGGCTGGGGCTGGCAGGGAGCTGCCCCTTGTTCTCCCTCTGCCTCCCGCAGAGCTGGGCCGGGCACAAGTGGGGCAGCGCAGCAAACAGGGAGCCTGCCAGTCTCTTCCAGCCCTGTGTGCTCACAGTTTGGGCCTTGGAGCTTCAGGTGGACAAAGGCAGCTGCTTCTGCTCCCTCTGTGTGTCCCCGTGTTCAGCAGTGCTGCTCCATCAGTCTGTGCCCAGCAGTGGGGAAAAGCCTCAGCCCTGCAGGGCCTGAGCAGCTCATCCAGCGGGAAGGGAGCTGCTCCACACGGGAACCAGCAGCAAAGGACTGTAGCACCTTGTTCTTGGGCAGAGCCCAAATTCTGTGAGGGAATAACAGAATTATTCAAGTGCAGTGGTGCAACAGCAGTGCAGGTGCTGCGCCTGCAAACACATGGCTCAAGATATGCAAAAGAATTCTGCAACTCTTGACGAGAACAAGATGTCACCAGTGCTGAACTCCAGTTATGTCCAAAGCAACTACTTCACACATCTACTGGTCTCTGCTACATTTTTTTCTTCAGGTTATCCAAACAAAAGTAAACAGAAGAGAAGCATACATTTAGATTGTTTATCAGAAATGTATCTCATTTTGCTGTACCTTCCTTTTTTAGGCCATGTTTTCTCCTTAAAAAGAAAAAGAAAACCAAATATATATGAAAGAGGAAAGCAAAATATAAATGTGTAGTGCCAAATCTTATAAAACTTTGGATTAAGTGGTAACTGATCTTTTGAAAAAGAGAACTAAGTTATTTACTTTGTTCTGATAGCATCATCCATCTTACTGACGTCAGCATCTTTTTTTTAAAGATTTTGGTGATTTCTTTCCGATATTAAGTTATTTTAAATAGTGGTTGAAACAATAGGCAACTGAAAGATGGATTGTGCAGGACAGTGTCTTGACTGTAAAAATATTACAGTTTGAAATTTGAATGTAAAGTCTTGCAAATGAAATTTCAATATCCCAATGCATTGTGTGACAGCAGCTTTTCCTCGAGGATGTGCAGCAACACAAAGACTTCATCAGGGGGTGAGGGGCTTGGGGCTTTGTCCTGTGCCCCTCTGAATGTCATGAAACAGGACTTAACCTGACACCAGCCCAGGTCACCTTCTGCTACTGCAGCTCCTTGGACCTTGTGTCCCCCAGAGCAGACACAAAGTGCTTCTCCTGCACCACCCATAGCATAAATCCACAGAGAGCTGGGATTTTCCCAAGCCTTGTGTCTCCATTGTGCCATATTCCTAAAGAACCAGCAGCTCATCCTGATGAATATGGCGAGTTACACGGATGGTTGTCAGCTCTATTTCCTGCCTAGAAATCCTGAAACTGCTTCTGAATGCTGCTCCCTTCAGCTCTTGGACACCTATTAACACAGAGCTGGGGAAAAAATCCCCTGGCCACCAGCTTACAAGTGGCTTATGCCAAAGTTAGAGCTCTGTGGGAAATCTCTATCCATTCTTATCCTTTCAATATAACTATACGTGGGAGCGTGCGCTGCTGTGTCTTGTACAGAAAGGAAGGAGTGTGCAAGCAACGTGACTGACGCTTTCACTCTCAGTGTTCATTCCATACCCATGAGAACAAAGACATTATGGAAACCCTGGCACAGACAAACCCTTCTGTCCATGGATAGAGGGACATGCAAGAGCCCCTGGCACACACACAGACCCTTCTATCCATGGATACAGAGACATGCAAGAGCCCCTGGCACACACAGACCCTTTCCCCACAGGCTGCAGTACATGAGAACACAACCCTTGCAAACACTGACTGCAAGCCACAGCTCTGGGTGCTCCCCATGAAGCTCAGCTCTGGCACCACTGTCTGCCCCAGGCTCCAGGGGATGCAGTGGGAGCCCGACTGGGCTCTGCCCTGGGGCCATCCTGCAGGCAGAGCTGGAAACAGGGAGCATTTAGGTGCCACAAACAGCCAAGCCAGGGGCGCAGGGCAGCTGGTCCAGCCCGGACTGCACTGCTGTGTGCTGTGCTCTGGGGCTGGGGCTCTGCGCAGAGGGGACTGCACTGGTGTGTGCCAGAGGAGACAAAGAAGCTTCAGCTTTAGTCTAACTGAGCTGGGTGAGCTGGGAAGAGTGGGGAGGCTCAGGGGGATTCACAGAGCTCATCCTGCTGGAAGGATGAGGAAAAGGGAGAGGGAACTCAGCAGTGAGGAGAGCTGAGGGCTGGAGAGCAGCTCTGAATGACACTGAAATGCCACTGTGCCTCTGAGACATTGCTGTTCTTCCGCCAGGGACAGGATGAGTCCCTAAGCCTGGGACTCGGTCTCCCTCATGGTGAGGGACATCAAGGAAGGCAACAGTGTGACAGAGACTGTGATGGGCTGGGAACTCACTGGGGGAAAGGAGGGAGCAGTTGTGAAGTAAAAGGCAGCTGGGGGAGAGAACTGTTCAGTGAAGGGCTGAGCTACAGTTTGAGCATGCTGAAAAATATAATTTAGGGTCATCCTAGATTGATTTTGTTTCAGAAGGTATGGAAAAGGTTTAATTTAGGGGGCATGTCATGTTTTCCCTTGGAGATGTACATTCTCCAAACTTGAGCAGCACTGCCAAAATGCTCAAGCAAGTCTCTGCTGCAGGTCACACCGTTTCTTCTTTGGCTGATTCCGGCCCGGTGCTGAGCTCCAGCAGAGCCCTGGCAGAGCCCAGAGCAGCCTCAGCATCCACAGAGCCCGGCAGCAAGGAGAGAAAGCAGAAACTGCCCACCAGCTGAAGGCTCCTGTGCCCTTGTCCCAGCCGCCTGCGGTGCCCAGGCCATGCTGGCCGTGCTCAGAGCGGTGCCCAAAGCTGCCCATCATTGCTGCCTTTGGCAGGAGAGCAGGAGGGCAGGATGCTCCTGTGCTCGCTGCCATCTCCCAAAAGCTCTTATCCCACCCATACCAAGAAGATGGGGACCCACCTCACGCCATCCGCTGCTGGAAGAAAAGCTGCTCCCAAAGGATGTCCTCAGCCTTCTCCTAGGGCATGGCCCATCTGCGCCACAGCTGGTCCCAAGCACTTCCCCATCCACACTGGACACTGCTTGGAAGGCTTTCTTTAGAAAAACAAACAACAAATTAAGGAAAATAGATTACCGGCAAAAAGGAAAAACTAGGGAAAAGATAAAATATTTATCTCTGTCAGAGACTGAGGAAGGCCCAACCCCTGCATGCTAAGGAAAACCCACCCATGGGTGAGGGAAGCCCATGCTTTCTCTTTCCCCCCTGCACTGCCCCCCAAAAGTGATGGTGACCCCAAAGCAAACAAGGCGAGTGGAGCAGCCCAAGCCCTTCCTTGACCGAAAAGCAAAGCACAGGGGCACAGGTGCTGGAGTCCCACCTCTGCTCCTGCCATGGGGGTTTGTTTGTGTCGGGCTCGATGCCCCTGCCCCAGCCCAGGGCACGGTGGGTGGTGGGGGCTGTTGGCAGGGCCAGGAGCCAACTGCGATAGCAACCCCAGCCCATGGCCCCAGCCCTGACACAAAGCAGCCTGGCAGCCCACTGAAGAATCAGTTTCATCAGCCCCAGCAAAGGGGGAACCTTTGGTTCCTGGCCAGGCTGTGCAATGCCCAAATCTGGGAGCCTTCCCCTGCGTGTGGACTCATCTGCAAATTCACTGTGGAGCCTGGCTTTGAAGAAGGTGGCAGAATCAAAGTCCATCAACTTCAGCTTTGTGCTGGCCAGGTCGAGGAAGAGGTTGTCATCCTTGATGTCATCCTTGCTGTCTCCAGCAGCAGCAGCCCCACCTGGTACAGCTCCTCCAGGGGCTCCTTCTCCTTCCCTGGGGGTGAGACCAGGCTCTCAGTGTTCTGCCCAGGGCCCCACCTGTCAGTGGACCAGGACAAGCCAAACCAGCTGGGATGGCAGCCACCAGTGCTGGGCAGACACGCTCAGCTCCAGCACAAGGGCTGTGTGTTCCCATCTGATGACCCCTGTGCAGTGACACAGGCAGCAGAAAAAAGTCTGGGTTTCTTTGCTTCTGATCGCCAAGGCATGTGTGCAGCTGTAACTTACCAGGGCCCTGCATCAAAGGGTGCTTGTGGCCCTCTCCCTTCTTCTATGGCAGATGAATATCCTGCATCCAGGGATCACACAACAGGTCTTCTAATGAAGACCATTCCACGTCTAGCATGGATAAGCACCACTTGATAAGATCTTGGCACTCTGGGGAGAGAAACCAGAAACCACCGGTCAGTTGGAGAAGGCTCCTGTCGCCTTTGCCCCACTATTCCCATGCCCAGGCCATGCTGGATGTGCTCAGACCTGGGCCTGAACTTTCCCATCAATTCCCTGTTTTGGAGGAGAGCAGGAGAGCAGGACATGTGCCACCTCCTCAGCAGCTGCCAGAGCAGGATGCTCATCAGCCCGCTGCTGTCTCCCAGCACTGGTATTGCCCCCCGTGCCCAGAGATGAGGATCCACCTTGAGAGAGCCGTTCTGGCAGCAAGAGCTGATGGTCCCAGCTGATGTTCTGGCCCCTCCTGAAAGGGTGCTCCCTGCAGACCATCTGGTGCAGCAGGATGCCCAGGGACCAGATTGTAGCTGGCTTGCCGTAGTACCAGCCGAACTGGGTCCATTCTGGGGGACTGTATGACGGTGTTCCTATGGAATACAGATGGAGCTCATCAGGGGGATGCTGCTGCTCCCAGAGCCTGGCCCCAGCATCCCTGGGCATGCGGAGGCTGCCCCAGTGGCACGTGGTGTGACCTGCTGCCCTCTCACCAGCACCTGGGACTTGTGTACAACCTTGGGGTTGGAAAAGAAGCCACTGGTGTTGGAAGAGGGCAGTGTAAGTTCTGGCAATGCCCACCCATGACACGGAAAATCCCCTTCAGTGCTGTGGAAAAACCATGCCTTCATCCTCCCTGCTTGCATTGCCCCAAAAATATTCTGAAGCCAAGGCAAACCAGGCAAGTGGAGCAGTGCAGGCACTTTGTCACCTGCACACCAACTGGCTGCTTCACAGGTTCTGGCTCCACCCCTCTCTGCCACCCCCACACACAGGTGTTTCTGTCAGGCTGGCTGCCCCAGTCCCAGCCCCAGCCCTGGCCAGAGTGGCTGGAAAAGGCTGCCAGCACGGCTGAAAGCTGACCTCCACCTGCCCGTGCTCAAAAGCAACTTGGCTGAAGACTCAATGCCATGACTGGCAGCAAAAGGGAGAATCCCCGCTGCTACAGCCAGGTTGGGTCATGAGATGTTGGGCCAGGAGATGTCCAGGACTGGGAGCACACCCCTTTGTGGGCTCACCTGCAAAGTGAATGTAGGCCATGTCTTTGCACATGGGTGACACAGCCAAAGTCAATCAATCTGGCCTGCCCAGTGGCCAGGTCAACCAGGATGTTCTCTGGTTTGATGTCCCTGTGCAGGACCCCGCAGCTGGTGCAGTGCTGCACGGCCTCCAGCACCTGACGGAACAGCTCCCGAGCCACCTCCTTGGACAGGAACCCCCGTGCCCGAATGAAATGCCGGAGGTCCTGACATCGTTCTGGGCGCTCCAGCACCATGATGATGTCGTTGGGGAGCTCCAGCCACTCCAGCAGCTGGGCGACACCAGGGAAGCCAGTGGAGACCTTGTGCAGCAGCACGATCTCCAGTGGTGCGCTGGTGCCGTTGGGCTGCGGGAGGAGCACGATGCCGTCAGTGGGGCTGATGCCGTGCCAGGGCTAGGGAAGCCCTCACCCAGCCCGGGATGCTCTGCACCCTGCGCTGGCCCCACACCCGCTCTCCCTCCAGGCATCCTTGGGGCTTGCACCCTGCCGGGCCTCGGCTCATCCCCGCCGAGCACGCCCGGGCTTCTCCCGCTGGCCCCGCTCACTCACCAGCTGGTCCCAGTGCCGGACGCGGTTCCGTGGCACCCTTTTGATGGCCACCTGCAAAGCAAAGGGAGCAGCAGGATGAGCTCAGCACCCGCCCTGCCCAGCCCCATCCTCCATCTCCTGCGCCCGCCGCCGGCCCCGCCGCTCACCGGGGCGCCGTCCGAGAGCCGCGTCGCCGCGAAGACGCTGCCGAAGCCGCCGCGCCCCAGGAGCGACCCCACTCGGTACTGCTCCTTGAGGCCGTGCTGCGCCTTCCCTGCCGGCGAGACGCGGCTGTCAGCGCTCGGCCCGGGGCCAGGAACGGCCCCCGAGCGCCCCTCAACCGCCCCGGGCCGGGCATCCCCAGGCGTTCGCTCCTTGGGACGGGACAGTGGCGGCTCGGGGCCGGCGGCCGCGCTGCCAAGCAGCGGAGCTCGGGCCGGGGAAGCCGCAGCGGAGGCGGCGGGAGCGGCTGCACCGCGTGTGTCCTCTGCGGGGCCCGGGAGGAGCCGGGGCCGGGGCCGGGGCCGGGGCCGGGGCCGGGGCCGAGCATGGCTCAGGCGCAGCCAAAGGGCAGCGATGCCCCCTTGGCTCCAGGCACTGATGCCCGCCCAGCATCGCCACCGCCAGTACGGCCAGAGCCGGGCGGAGGGGAGACCGCGGCGGGACGCCCGGGGACGGGACGGGGCAGCCCCGTCCGGGGCCGGGGGCGGGCTGGGGGCATGGCCCGGCCCGGCAGGGGAGAGGGAGACTGGGAGAGGAGGGGGACACCGGGAAAGGGAGACCGGGAGAGGGTGCGGGACTGAGGGAGAGGTAGGGAAGAAGCAGGAGGGAGTCGACAAAATCGCTTCTCTGGCTTATGCCACTGGTGCTGCCGCTGCTGCTGCTGCAACTGAAGCCCCAGGGCCGTTTTTCCCCGTGTCCGTTTTTCCCCGTGTCCGTTTTTCCATTGCCCGCTCAGCCCCTCACTGAGCCCCGCGCTCCCCGGGGGCAGACCCTGAGCCTGTCCAGACACGGGAACTTTGCAGTGTTGAACCAAGACCCACAGTCTTCACTCCTGCATGGTGGCACAGGAATCCCCTTGGCTGCTGCTCTGCATTTTCCCTGCTGAGGGTCAGACACTGTCAGAGCACATTCTCTGAATGCACCATTTGTACCTGTCTCAAGCACTGCACTTGTGTCTCCAGCATTGCTTTCCAAGAAAAACAGGGAAGGCAAACTGGGTGTAGCTCGTGGTATTTTACAGTGTCTAAAACTTGCCAAGTCATGGATCTTCGAGGTGAGATCCATTTGGAATTAAGGGGATGGAGAAGTAGTGCAAGATGGAAAAGGGGAGCATAGAAATAAATACAGAAGAACATCTTGGAATGTTTCTTTCCATTTTCATTTCATTTCTTAGAAGCTGTTTCAGTTTTCCCAGAATCTTTCTCCTGTCTGCTCTTTCCAAGAACCTTTCCTGGGGAATGAAGTGCAGGTTCTGTCACAGGATGTGCCACCAACTGCAGCTTCCCTTGGCTTTCCACACTGTGCATGCAGCAGGAGTCTTGCAGCAAAGCTGGACAAATATTTAATAAACCTGACAACTTGTTCTTTCTTTTCCATGTGGACTGGGGAGTTGTGCCATTGGTAAGGTTTCCATTGTTACTGTTCTCCCTTAAGAAAACAGGACGGGGTACTGGTGGTACGTACTGGGAGTCTTTTATCGTACACCCAAGCAGGAAGGAGAAGAGGCGGACAACTTATTCTATAAGCAGCTGGAGAATGTTTCAGGATCACCAGCCCCTGTTCTTGTAGGTTACTTTAACCTACCAGACATCTGCTGGGATCTCCATACAGCAGAAAAGAGGCAGTCCAGGAAGGTTTTGGAGTGTCTGGAGAACAACCTGTTGTCACAGCTGGTGTGAGCCCACCAGGGGATGGACTATGTTAGACCTGTTGTTTGCAAATAGAGAAGGACAGGTGGAAGATGTGGTGGTTGGAGGACGCTTGGGGCACAGTGATCAAGAAATGAGAGAGTTCTCAATATTGGGTGAAATCAGGAGGAACATCACACTAAACTTCAGGAGGGCAGACTTTGGCCTCTTTAGGAGACTTATTCAGAGAGTTCCTTGGGAAACAGCCTTTCAAAACAATGAAGTCCAGGAAGGATGGGCATGCATCAAAGCAGAGATCTTGAGGGCAGAGGAACAGACTGTGTGCTGAAAGATGAGCTGACGAGGCAAACGTCCATCCTGGATGAGCAACAGGGTTTTGAAAGATCTTAGGAATAAAAAGAGGATGTATCATCTTTCAAAGGAGCATCAGGTCTCTCAGGAGGTATTTAAGAGAGTTGCTAGGGCATTCAGGAAAAACAGTAGGGTGGCCAAAGCTCAGTTCAAACTTAATTTGACAGCTTTTGTAAAGGATAATAAAAAATGTTTTTACAAATATATTAGAGGCAAAGGAAGGGTAAGACCAACCTTTGTTCTCTGCTGGATGTGTGAGGGAACTCAGTAACTGCAGATGAGGAGAAGGCAGAAGTGCTTGATGCCTTCTTTTCCTCAGTCTTTAGTGGGAAGATGGCTTGTCCTCAGGACAACTGCCCTCTTGGGCTGGTAGATGGTGTCAGGGAGCAGAATGGTCCCCCTGTTATCCAGGAGGAGGCAGTCAGAGAACTGCTGAGATGCTTGGATGTTCATAAATCTATGGGCCCAGATGGGATCCATCCCAAGGTGATGAGGGGGCTGGCAGATGAGCCTGCAAAGCTGCTCTCCATCATTTACCAACAGTCCTGGCTCACTGGTGAGGTTCCAGGTGACTGGAAGCTCACCAATGTGACACCATTCACAAGAAGGGTGGGAAGGAGGATCCTGGTAATTAGAGGCCAGTCAGCCTGACCTCAGTACCCGGTAAGGTCATGGAGCAGTTTATATTGAGTGTCATCACCCAGCACCTACAGGATGGCCAGGGTATCAGACCCAGCCAGCATGGGTTTAGGAGGGGTAGGTCATGTTTGACCAGCCTGGTCTCCTTTTATGACCAGGTGACCCACCTGGTGGATGTGGGAATGCTGTGGATGTTGTGTATTTGGACTTCTGCAAGGCCCTTGACAACTGTCTCCCACAGCACACTCCTGGAAAAGCTGGCAGCCCACGGCTTGGACAGGAGCACTCTTTGCTGGGTTAAGAACTGTCTGCATGGCCGGGCCCAGAGAGTGGTGGGGAACGGTGCTGCATGCAGCTGGCAGCCAGTCACCAGTGGTGTTCCTCAGGGGTCTGTGCTGGGGCCAGCTCTGTTCAGGATTTTTATTGATAACATGGATGAGCCAATGAGTCTTTTATTAGCAAATTTGCAGATGACACCAAGGTGGGAGCATGTGTAGATCTGTTGGAAGGTAGGAGGGCTCTGCAGAGAGACCTGGAACAGTTGGATGGGTGGGCAGAGTCCAATAAGATGAAGTTTAATAAGTCCAAGTACTGAGTCCTGCATTTTGGGCACAATAACCCCCTGCAATGTTGTAGTCTGGGGACGGTGTGGCTGGACAGTGCCCAGGCAGAAAGGGACCTGGGGCACTGATGGACAGCAGGCTGGACATGAGCCAGCAGTGTGCCCAGGTGGCCAAGAAGGCCAATGGCAACTGGCCTGGATCAGGAATGGTGTGGCCAGCAGGAGCAGAGAGGTCATTCTTCCCCTGTACTCAGCACTGGTGAGGCCACACCTGGAGTGCTGTGTCCAGTTCTGGGCCCCTCAGTTTAGGAAGGACATTGAGATGCTTGAGTGCATCCAGAGGAGGGCAACAAGGCTGGTGAGGGGATTGGAACACAAGTCCTGTGAGGAATGGCAGAAGGAGCTGCTGTTCTTTGGCCTGGAGAAAAGGAGACTCAGAGGTGACCTTATCACTCTCTACAGCTTCCTGAAGGGTGGTTGTAGTCAGGTGGGTGTTGGTCTCTTTCTCCAGGCAGCAACTGACAAAATGAGAGGACACAGTCTGAAGCTGCGTCAAGGGAAATACAGGTTGGATATTAGGAAAAATCCTTTTACGGAAAGGGCGATAAAGTTCTGGAATGGTCTGCCTGAGGAGGTGGTGGTATCACCATCCCTGGATGTGTTTAAAAAAAGACTGGATGTGGCACTCAGTGCCATGATTTAGTTGAGGTGTTAGGGCAAGGATTGGACTCGATAATCTTGAAGGTCTCTTCCAACATAGTGATTCTGTGATTCCGTGAATTGTTAGGGAATACAAGCATGGTTGAATGCAGAGAAAGAAGCTCTAGAACCTGCAGCCAGAAGTGGAGAGTTGTGTGATAATCTTTTCAACAACAACATGGACATTTTGAAAGTGATCCAGAACGTGAAAATGGGCTGAAAGAGGGGATTTGTTTCTGTGTTCAGTTTAGATGGTTTTCATCTGATGCACTGATATAAATCAAGAGTACAATCAGTTCATTGGAAGCAGCAGAACAAGCTCTGTGAGTAGATGACAGAAAGAATCTGAAAAGGAGAAATGCAGGGAATGACTTGGTGGACTTGCTCTGTAAAGAAGGGTCATGTTTTCCTAATAATTTCCAATCCATTCCCTCTGCTTTTGTCATTCCTAACAATGGATTTGCGTCTCAGATTTCCCATGAAATGAGAATCCTGAGCTTGTGAAACTGCCTGAAGATGCCCTGTTCCTCTGCAGGGACACTCAGGCTGAAACAGGAGCCTGAGCCCTGTCTTGGGAAACCTCCTCCGAGCTGGAATTTGTGCTGTGCTGGGAGAGGAGGAGGAGGAGGGGGAGAACGATGGGCGCTGTGTGTCAGGAGCAGGAGGTTTGGGCCGCAGGACATTCCGCCTGTGCCGCTGCCCCGCAATCGGCGGCCGTGCCCGGGGCTCTGGGCCTGGCCCCGCGTGCGCTGAGCTCCCGACACTGCGGGAGCTGCCCGGGCTGGGCTCAGGTTCTGCTGGGACTGGGCAGCAGGCTGGGCTCCAACTGGGATCAGCAGCAGCTGGAAATACCTCTGGGCATCTCCACTTTGTGCTGCTGCTCAGAAGCAACGATGAAGCGAGTTGAGAAGTTCTCCTTTCTTTTTCTTCTGGTGGATTTTTTCATTTTATTTGACTCTCTAGAGGCAATTTCTGATGGTCTCTGTCAATTGATTCTATTTCAGCAGCACAAGCATCAGGGCTGTGTTTGAACACTGCAAATGTGGCCTGTGTGGCTTTAATTCTCCTCAGCTTTGAGCTCAGGGACCTGTGAACATTTGGAGATCTGCTACTCATGATGCCAGAGTTCCCTGTCACAAAGCCACTCTGAGTGGCACCAATCAAAAGAGGCAATTGCAGTTTTACGGATAAAATTCAAGTGGCAAGCAGAAGAGGGGCAAGTGCAGCCATGATCTACAATTCCCAAGGCAAAGGCAGCAGCAGCCTCCTGCTGTCATCTCAGGGTGAGTAAAACAGTGCTGAAAACAGCGCTGGAACCCGATCCTTTCTTTCTCTGAGGGCTGGCTCAGGGCAGCACAGCCGGGCCCGGAGGAATCAGGGCTGTTTGTGGGTGATTGTCGCTCCACTCCAGAAATTCAGGTGGAAAATGCGCTGGGAAGCCGAGGCAGGAGCAGGTGGGAAGGGGCCGGCGCTGCTGCTGCTCCTGCCCGGGAGCCCCGGCTGGGCCGGGCCGGCGCCCGCTGCGCTGCGGCTCCTGCTGCTGCCAGAGCCGGGCGGGACTCGGGCACAGGGAATGGACACGGGGGGACAGCAAAGGCCTGGGCGGCTGCAGGGATGTTCGCGCTGGGGCCAGCGCCAGCACACAGCTTCAGCCGCAATGAACCCCGAGGGAAACGCTGGGGAAAGGCTCCATTTCAGCCTTTCTTTACTCATGGCTGTGAAGGGACCAAAATCAAAGGAGAACAAGCAGGGCCCGACCCCTTCTCCTTTGGGAGGAGCCCCGTGCCTGGGGCTGTGAGGGGCTGTGAGGGGCTGTGAGGAGCTGTCAGAGACCTTGAGGGGGAAAAGGGTCTCTGAGAGGCTGTGGGAGGCCAGGCACCTCATGGAACCAAGGGTCCATTATGACACTGCAGAACCAAGGAGATTCCTGTTGACAGTACAGAACCTCATGGAACCAAGGGGCCACTGTGGCACAGCAAGGCCTTGTGGAACCAAAGAGACCATGGTGACACTACAGAACCTCATGGATCAAAGGGTCCCTTGTGACACTGCAGAACCAAGGAGAATGTTGTTGGCAGTATGAAAGCACCAGCACCTGGAATGGGGCTGGGGCCTCAGGGCTCAGATGTCCAAATGCCTCAGCTGGTGAGACTGGAATCCAGGGAAAGCTGCTGAGCAGATGGGTGTCTGAGCACAGCTGCTGCAGGGATCCATGTACAGGTATGACTATGGAATGGGATAGACCAGACCAGGATAGTCCCTTTGGGAATGATCTGCAGTTCATAGCAGAATGATGGTCTGGTCCAAGCACTCAAATCCTCCAGGGCTGACCAAAAGTGAAAGCAGTTGTTATAAATAAAATCGACCAAATTCGGTTATCAAAAATTTAGAATTTTATTGAGAGACAAAATGACAGTCTCGGTTAGCCACAATTAAAAGGACAGCGTCGAGCCCGGGATTTCGGCGCTGGGTGAACATGGATAACAAACTCTGTCAGCCTGCTATCCCCCCAAGTTCACATTTCTGGTTTGTAGCAGTCTCTTTTTATACACTGGATCGCGGAGAGAGGTCCGGGAGTGTGACGGTCTTCCCCCCGGGGCATATGCAAGTTCTGGTATCGGGAGTTTGAATAGACCGGCAGAGTAGGACAATGCTGCTGATGTTCGGGCCTGGGTGTGTCATGGAGATGTAAATTTATAACGGAGACTCGCAGAGATATCTATTTGAAGCAATCATCTTGGTCTCCGGACTTCTATCTCTGGTTTCCGTCGTTCTTTGTATCCTTTCAGGGATTCCCGGTAGCAGCGGTTTCTTGTCCCCCCTTTCTGGTAAATCCAATCACATCTTCTTTGTGTCTCCCGGGTGTTTCCCCAGGCTGGGGAGGTCTCCTTTTTATGCAGTCTCTCATTTTATCCAGTAAGTAAAACTTGAACTTATAACAGAGCAAACCATACAAAACTTATACTAAACATATATTTCTACAGTCTATATATATCTTCCTTGAATGGGAGATAACATGAATTAACTTTAGTACATATATTACAAATGAGATAACACGAATTAACTTTAGGACATATATCACAATCCCCCCTCTTCCAAATTCACCAATTTAATTCGTGGTTTTGGTTATAGCCTTTTTTTTGCTTAATTCAGATAAAAAAGCCTCTTAACCATTCCCATTATTCTTCTGTCACTTCCCCAGCTGCCTCACACCAATAGGTTTTTTCTATGTTACCCTCTTGTATTCGAGATTCAAAGTTCTCTAATACATGTGCAGCTGTACTTTTCTCTTCCTTTAATTTAATGATCTTTGGAGTGTTTTTGGATAATCCCCATGACTGATGCCATTTCGGGGTCCATAGGGAGCGCAGCTACTTGCATTCCTTGGACCACGGTGCGTGTCAATCTTATTAGACAGGGTACAAGACAAGGTAAGAAAACTAATCCGGCTACTGAGCATAAGATAAAGAATCCTACCTTCTTCCACCAATCCCCTGCCCTAAATATTTGGTCCCACCAAGAAGCTTGGAGAATCGAATTCCATCTCTGCACTGGGACGTGTGCCACCTTTTTTATTTCAGCTGCCAAATCTCTGATGGTTTCCCCATAGTCATTTATCTCTATACAACACTCTGAATCATTAAATTTCCCGCATACGCCTCCTTCTTCTGCTAACAGATAGTCTAAAGCAATCCTATTTTGATACACAAATGCTCTCATCTGTGAGTGCTGTCTAGCTAATAATTCTAGGGCATCTGAGGTGTGGTTAGAAACTATTTCTACTACAGCTTGTAACCTAATTAGCCGGTTTAGCAAATACACTGGGGTTCTATATCCCCAGCTCCCATCTTGAGCCCATGTGGCCGGTCCATAGTATTCTATGATACGTTCTGCAGGCCATTCCTCTTTTCCCCATTTCTGATTCCCTCCTACCTGTGGAAGCTCTTTCTTTATTTCTCGTTTTCTCCTGCTGAGATTTTCATACAAAGGAGCTCTTAGCAAATTGCTACCAGTTCTGGGGAGTGTGAAGAAGGAGGGTCTAATCATTCCTAAGGTACAAGATCCTTTCCATTTTCGGGGTAGCTCGCTATATGCCCTTTTCCCGCATATCCAATAGATTCCACTGGGTGCTTTCCACCTGATGCTTATGCTCTCTGGCTTTTCCCAAAATTCTACTAGCTCAGTCAAAAAGTAATAGGGGTTGGCATTCACTTGTTTATACCAGCAGAGCCCAATTTCTTTTATCCAATTACACTTGTCCTCTTTTTTCTTTCCCCAGTATCCATTTGGGGGTTCTGGCTGCCAAATTCTAGACTTATTGTTGGAATTTACAGTTAGGGTGGATAGACATGGGGTGTATCCCACTATCTCGTTGTAAACATCTCCTTCCCTGCTTATGCAAATTGTCCCTATGACCCGTTCATCTAGTGTCCATCCTCCTGGCCGAGTCAATGTTTTTAGGATTTTGTTATCCCACCTCAGTAACTGTTCAGGGGTCAAACTTTCACCTTTCCATGGCCACCTTTCTGCTGATTTCAATCCCCCACAAATCCAACAATTTGTTAACCCTAATTCAGTAGCAATTTCTTGCACTAGATCTAGGAAAAGGTTTTTACCAGGGGTAGATAAGCTCCAATCGTTAAACTGTTTTTCTAACTGCTCATATTGTTCACTCAGGGACCTCATTCTTTCTTGTTCCATTCTTCTTTTCTTAGCAGCCAGTTCCTGTTGTTTGAGTTCTAAAGCTACTTTCTGTATTTTATTCTCTGGGTCCAGTCCTTCCTCATCTTTAGAGAAACAAAATACCTTATTTAATCCCAAACACACCCTTTCATCATTTTCACTTAACATATCTAACAATATGGGCCCTCCAATTAAAGTTGCAGTCTGTAGTTTCTTATTTTGTCCTACCCAGTATGTCTTCCCGTTCAGGGTGCACATTTCTAACTTCTTTTTGTCATAACACAATTGGTTAACCTTCAAGTACCCCACAAAGGTGCTTTCCCTTTTTCCTCCAACCCAGACAGTCTTATTGCATTCTTTACAGATAGGAATTAGAGGGAGACCACTTACCTCTCTTTTCTTCCTAAGCATTGCCATCGAGGGATTGGATTTATGCAATTTGATCCCTTTATCCAATTTGTAATCTTCCCTCCTTTGCGCTGTAGACCAATTTACTCGTACCCTGGGTTCCACAATTTCATTCCCGGTAGATACCGAAGGAGCTTCAAGGGAATTAATTCCCTTCCCTGTTTTCTCCTTGAGGTTGAGGAGGCCACTCGTGGGGTACACGGCTAGGCTCAGGATCATTAGGGTTACCCATAGGCGTATCCCTCTGCCCGACCCTTCGCCCGTTGGGTTGCCACCAGCGGCGGGGTAAACTATCTTCTTGGCAGCAGGGATATTCTTCCGGGTCCCTACCAGTACTCCTTTGAGCATATCGCCTCTTGTACTGTTCCCACCTGGTTATCTTAACTTGTGGGGCTCCACAGGGTACTTTCAAGGTCTTTCTACACTCAATTATGAGTGGTTCCGCCCTTTTATTTAATTCTCCCCTTATCCCGTTAGTAAAATAATGAAACCACTCGGGAGAATCCAATTCAAACAGCCCCGATTCTGTGGCAATGTATAGGAAAAGATTGGTATTTCGAGTCTCTTCTTCAAAGCAAGGTACACACAAATTCCAAGGCCTAGCTCCCCGAACACAATGAGTAACCTAAATCTGCTCACAATACCCGCACTTAAAATGGACAAAAGGGTAGCAGGGGCATCCTGCTTGGTTACAACTTATCCGATAAGCGCTGGTCATTAGGTTTCTCGGTGGATTCTCAGCTTCAAATCCCCTGGGGTTGAGGTGATTCTCCACTGTGGAGAGCTGTTTTCAGGTTCAATCTTTTTCACTCGTGATGAGTGAGTCCAGCCTTTTTCTGCTGTCCTTATTGCAGTATCAGTGGTGAGGAGGACAATGAAGGGTCCTTCCTAGTGCGCGGACAGCGGGGTTTCCTTCTAAGCTTTTACCAGCACTCGATCCCCTGGTTGGATTTTGTGAATGGCGAAGCCTAAAGGAGTGCTCTGTGCTATTAATCCGCGTTTCCGAAGTTCCTGTAAATTTTTATTAATTAAAACAAGATAAGACTGGATCTGGCAGTCTTCCATTCGGGGGTGTCCTATTGGCATCCCATGCTCATATGGCATTCCATATAGCATCTCAAAGGGGGACAGACCAGATCCAGAGTGGGGTTGTGTCCTGATATTGAGGAGTGCTAAAGGGAGACACTTAATCCATGACATTTTGGTCTCTAGCATGAGTTTTGATAATTGTGCTTTCAGGGTTTGATTCATCCTCTCTACCTAACCTGAACTCTGAGGATGCCAAGGTGTGTGATATTCCCATCTGATTCCCAGGGCTTCTGCTAAATGCTTTATGATTTTGGATGTGAAGTGGGTTCTTTGATCTGAATCTATGGAATCAGGAATTCCATATCTTGGTATGATTTCTTCTAACAACTTGCGTGCTACCGTTTGACCTGTTGCCCTGGGGCTAGGGAATGCCTCAACCCAATGTGTTAATTGGTCCACTATTACCAACAAGTACCTGTGTCTCCCTATTTTTGGCAATTCTGTGAAGTCTACTTGTATTCTCCCAAAGGGACGGTATGCTAGAGGGCGTCCCCCCGATATGTTTTGTCTCACTCTGGATTTATTAATCTTCTGGCACACTATACAATTTTGAACTTCTTGTTTTGCTAACTCAAAAATACCTTTGCATCCAAATAATTTTAAGAACTGTTCTGCTAAAGCCTGCTTTCCCCAGTGTGTTTGAGCATGTAATCTTTTTAATATCATTTGAGCATATGCCTTTTGGACCAGCTCCTGTCCATCTGTCAGTTTCCACTTTCTATCGACTAAAGTACCCCCTATCTTTTTAAATTCTTTGATTTCCTTTTCAGTCGGTTGTGGTGAAAATTCTCTTGGGTTTTCTGTCCTGTTCTCGGGGATGTTAAAAGTGAGGAGGGCTGCTCTTCTGGCTTCCTGGTCAGCTAAATTATTACCCCTTATCCTGAACTGTAACCCAGCTTGATGACTTTTTACATATACTACAGCAATAGCCTTGGGTTCTCTGATTGCCTGTAGGATTTGTTTTATCAAATCCTCATGTATTAAACTTTTCCCTCGGGTGTTAATAAGCCCCCTTTCTTCCCATATTTTTCCAAAAGTATGCACCACCCCAAAAGCATATTTAGAATCAGTGAAGACAGTTCCCACTTTTCCTTTTAGTTCTTTCAGAGCCTGGAGCACAGCATATAATTCACAGGCCTGAGCTGACCAAGAAGCGCTTAGGGGACCTGCCTTGACCACTTCCCCAGTTTTCCCATCTACTATGGCATACACTGACTTTCTTTTCCCTTCCACCACCCTGGCTGATCCATCTACAAACCATTTTTCCCCTTCTTCGAGTTCTTCGTCTTCTAGATCTTCCCTAATTTTGGTTTGTAATTCTATCAATTCTGCACAATCGTGCCAAGGTTCTGTGCGTGCTTCCCCAAATAAAAATCCCGCAGCCTGTGTTGTTCTTAACTCTAATTCTGGGGCATGAAGAAGAATGGCTTCATATTTCAATAACCTAGCATCGGTGAGCCATTTTTCTGCTTTCTGTTGTACTATATTTCTTACATTATGTGGGGTATAGACTGTAATAGGAGCCCCAAATGTAATCTTTCTGGCTTCTTCCACTGACAAAGCTACAGCTACTATTGCCTGCAGACAAGTAGGCCATCCCCTGCTTACAGGGTCTAATAATTTGGAAAGATAGCTTACGGGTTTTCTGTCCCTTGCCCAAACCTGTGTAAGTACGCTGAATGCTGTATGGCTGCTCACATCCACAAATAACTGAAATGTTTTATTTATGTCCGGGAGGCTTAAAACTGGGGCGGTTGCCAAGATTCCCTTTAATTTTTCTAATTCTATGGAGTCCTGTTCAGTCCATTTTACCTTTTCAGTTGTTAGTTTCTCATACAAAAATTTTGCCTTCTCACTATAACTTTCGATCCACTGCCTGCAATAACCCAACAAACCCAACAGCTGGCGCACCTGTCTTTTATTCCGAGGGGGAGGTAATTCTAAAATCCCGGCTACCCTTTCAGGGTCTAATTTCTTTTTCCCTTCTACTAGCCAATGCCTTAAATATTTCACTTCTGACTCTGTAAACTGTAATTTTTGCTTAGACACTTTCAAACCCTTTTCCCCCAAGAAATTAAGTAAGTCTATAGTACATTCTCTTACATCTTCCTTTGTTTCCCCAGCTACCAATAGGTCATCAACATACTGTAAGACCTTTGTCCCTTTTCTGGGGGTAAATTGACTTAACAATTGTTCTAGGGCTTGACCGAATAAATTGGGTGAATCCACAAACCCTTGGGGAAGGAAGGCCCATCTTAATTGCTGCTTTCTATTTGTGTCAGGGTCTTCCCATTGAAATGCAAAGAAGTCCCTGCAGTCCGTGGCTAAAGGACAGGTCCAAAAGGCATCCTTCAGATCTATGACACTATACCATACATCTTTTGGGGACACTCTATTTAGGAGAGTGTAAGGGTTAGCAACCACTGGGAACCGTGTCTTTGTTCTTTCATTTATGGCTCTCAAATCTTGTACCAGTCTATAATTTCCATCTGTTTTCTTGATAGCCAATATCGGGGTGTTATGCCTCGACATGCAAGGCTCCAAAACACCTTTATGTAACAAATCCTCAATTATAGGTTTTAATCCTCGCCTCCCTTCCAGAGGGATGGGGTACTGCCTGACCCTTATGGGGTCCTCAGGCCTTTCTATTTCAATTGAAATGGGTTCCATGTTCAGTCTCCCAGCTTCTTTCCCTGTATGCCACACCTTGGGATTAATTTTATCCTCATCTTCACAGGTCAGTTTATATATGCTAACCATTATCTGTGAATTCCTTACGATGAGGTTAATACCCAGTGCAATTATTAGATCCCTGCCTAGTAAGTTGTAATCTGCTTCCTTGACTAGTAACATGTCCCCCAAACAAATTTTATTATCTGACTCTATTTCTACATTCTTTACTATGGGCACTTTGAATGGTTCCCCTTTAGCTCCTATAACTATCATAGATTCCTTGCTTATCTTACACCCTGGGGGTAATTGCTTAAATGTACTCCTCTCCGCCCCAGAATCCACTAGAAAATCCATCTTTGTTCCCTTGGGTCCTATTTTTAATGTTATCAAGGGCTCTCCTGATATTATGGACCCTAAAATATATAGCCCCTGACGTCCCTAGTCCTCATGGAACATTTTCTCATCTCTCTTTCTCTTTGGGCAGTCCCTTTTCATGTGTCCCTTTTTCTTACAATAGAAACATTCTAATCCCTCTATCCTGTTTCCAGAATTTCCCTTCTGCGAGCGTACTGCCCCCTTCGGTGGTGCTTTCCTTAAGGGGTTTTCCAAGGCTGCAGGACGTTCCTGTTTCTGAGCTTCCCTCACAGCAGCTACCAAAACCTTAGCCTGTATTTTCTGGTTTTCCTCATCTCTCCTCATATAAACTTTCTGAGCTTCCCTTAACAATTCCTGCAATCCCTTTTCCTGCCATCCTTCAATCTTTTCCAGTTTCTTACGTATGTCCTCCCATGATTTTGCTACGAATTGTGTTTTTAACAACACCTCTCCCACAGGAGAATCGGGGTCCGTTCCTGAATATATCTGGAGGCTTTTCCTCAATCTCTCCAACCATTCCGTGGGGGTCTCCTCTTTCCCTTGGCATTCCCCAAAAACCTTACTTAAATTTTGTCCCCTAGGCACCGCCTCTCTGATTCCCTGTATCAGGATATTTCTCATGTCAATCATATTCCTCCTCCCTTCCTCAGTCTGAGCGTTCCACCGGGGATCTTGGCTTGGCCATTTCTGATCTCCAGGGGTGCTCTGGGGGTTTCGTCGCTCCCATTCACGTATCCCTGCCTGTCTAATCATCTCTCTTTCCTCCGTGTTGAACAGAGATCTTAAAATGGCCATGAGATCCTCATATGAATATATGCTAGTTCCCAGAAATTCATCCAGCCGCTCAGAGACTCCCAAAGGATCATCCATGAGTTTCCCCATCTCCTTTTTAAATGCCCTCACGTCACTGGTATTAATTGGGACGTTTACGTACCCAATAATTCCTGGGGCTGTGGGGATCTCTCTTAGAGGGAGAAGATTAGTTCTTTCATTTTCCCCTTTGCCCTCCCCCTCATTCATTTTCTTTAACTGTCTTCTAGTCCTCCTAGCGGGAGGAGTATGTCTAGTCTCTACTGGAACCGTCTGTGGGTTAGGGCTAAAGAAAGCTGCCAAGTCCAAATCCTGAAATTGGCCATCCAGCAGCGGTGCGGGGATGTGTGGATCCTGTGTTCTCCCTCCCAAGGGCCGAGGAGCCGGTAGGGGCTCAAGCGGGGGTGGGAGCCCAGCCGGTGGGAAAGGGGCCCCTGGTTGAAGTTCTGGTGGAGGGGCAGATGGGAGAGCCGGGAGTCCAGGCATTCCCTGTCCCAAGGGAGGATCTATTCTCCCAGGGTTCTGCGGGTTATTTGGAAGAGGAGGGGGTGTGGGTATGACATAAGTGGGGGAAGGTTATCCAAAGGTTCCCATTTATCCCCTGAGACAGGGGTAGGGTCTTTTAACTTCATGGGTAACAACTTAACATCGACCCTTCCCCAAATCCCCGCATATTCTAGTTCTTCCATCTTCCCCTTTCCCTTGACGTAAAGCAGTAGCGCTTTACACATCCACTCTTCAAATGTTCCAAAGATGGGCCAGGTTACATGGTCCCGTATTTCCACCCCTCCCCAAATTTCCACACAATAATGCACCATTAGCTGCTTGGATTTCCTTCCTCTCACAGGACATTTCTCCCAATGTTCCAACATCCACCCTAATGGACTCTCGATAGGGATTTCGGGGATTCCTTTACCTGTCCTCTGTTTTGTTTTCCTTGAAGTCTTTTTACCATTTTTACTTTTTGTTTGCCCCATGGTGTGGGTTTGCCAGGTACTAGCCCCTTTCAGGTGATCGCTCCTTCTCAAGGTTTTCCCTGGCGCTTATGAGCCCTCTGTTTCTCCTTACTTCCTCCCCTGAACCACTCCTGGTCCAAGGTTGAAAGGTTTACCAGCCCTCAGAACTCAGTGAGGACGTATCCTTCCCTTTCAACCTTCCTGTGACCGATTCCCTTTCCCGAAAAACTCCCTGAGTTTTCTAGGTTTTACGTGTGAGGTGTGCTTGTCCCGAAACTTTCGCTTCCCCCGCAACTGACCACACCCCTCGCGGGGAAGTGGAACTGCGGTTTTGGGGTCCCCACTCGCTTCGTGATAGAATCACGTCTCACTTCACACTCTCGGTCACTCCCACTCAACCACGCAATACTTACGATCCTTTTCCTGCGTGGGTTCTTCGTGCACGTAGATTTTTACGAGTTGTTTTCTTTTCGCCGCGGCTCCGGAGGTTTCTGCTTCCCAGGAAAAAAACCTCCCCGAGTTCCCCGAGAGCTCTGACCTCGCCTATCTCCCTTTTAAGTGTGGCTTTTGCTGTTTTAGTCCGTCGTGTGGTTGATCGTTTCCACCCGGCCACCCCTTGACTCGGCCAGGCCGCTGAATTCAGCAGGGCGCCTCCTGGTCAGAGACAGGGGTCTCACGGAGGTCCCGATATCACCCCAATCACGTCGGGGTCACCAGAATTGTTATAAATAAAATCTACCAAATTCGGTTTATCAAAAATTTGGAATTTATTGAGAGACAAAAATGACAGTCTCGGTTAGCCACAATTAAAAGGACAGCGTCGAGCCCGGGGTCGCCACTGGGTGAACACGGATAGCAGACTCTGTCAGCCTGTTATCCCCCCAAGTTCACATTTTTGGTCTGCAGCAGTCTCTTTTTATACACTGGATCGTGGAGAGAGGTCCGGGAGTGTGACGGTCTTTCCCTCAGGGCATATGCAGGTGCTGGAATCGGGGTTTGAATAGACCGGTAGAGGAAGACAATACTGCTGATGTTTGGGCCTGGGTGTGTCGTGAAGATGTAAATTTCAGCGGAGACTCGTAGAGATATCTATCTGAAGCAATCATCTTGGTCTCCGGACTTCTATCTCTGGTTTCCGTCGTTCTTTGTATCCTTTCAGGGATTCCCGGTAGCAGCAATCTCCTGTCCCCCCTTTCTGGTAAATCCAATCACATTTTTTTTGTATCTCCCGGGTGTTTCCCCAGGCTGGGGAAGTCTCTTTTTATGCAGTTTCTTGTTTTATCCCGCAAGTAAAACTTAAACGTATAACAGAGCAAACCATACAAAACTTATACTAAACATATATCTCTACAGCATATATATATATCTTCTTTGAATGGGATAACATGAATTTACTTTAATATACATTATAAATGAGGTAACACGAATTAACTTTAGGACATATATCACAGCTGTGAAGGGACCGAAATCAAAGGAGAACAAGCAGGGCCCGACCCCTTCTCCTTTGGGAGGAGCCCCGTGCCTGGGGCTGTGAGGGGCTGTGAGGGGCCATGAGGAGCTGTCAGGGATTGTGAGGAGGAAAAGGGTGTCTGAGAGGCTTTGGAAGGCCAAGCACCTCATGGAACCAAGGGTCCATTATGACACTGCAGAACCAAGGAGATTCCTGTTGACAGCACAGAACCTCATGGAACCAAGGGGCCATTGTGTCACAGCAAGGCCTTGTGGAACCAAAGAGACCATGGTGACACTACAGAAACTCATGGATCCTTGTGACACTGCAGAACCAAGGAGAATGTTGTTGGCAGAGTGTCTGAGCACAGCTGCTGCAGGGATCCATGGACAGGTATGACTATGGAATGGGATAGACCAGACCAGGACAGTCCCGTTGGGAATGATCTGCAGTTCAGAGCAGAATGATGGTCTGGTCCAAGTGCCCGACCCCTCCAGGGCTGACCAAAAGTGAAAGCAGTCATTAAGGGCACTGTCCAAATGTCTCTTAAACACTGACATCCTTGGGGCATCAACCACCTCTCCAGGGAGCCTGTGCAGTGTCTGAGCACCCTCTCACCAAAGAAACACTTTCTCCTGTGCAGTCTAAACCATCCCTGGTACAGCTTTGACCCATTGTCGCATGTTCCATCCCAGGATATGAGGGAGAAGAGAAAGGGAAATGCAGGGCAGAGGCATGGGCCAGCGAGATGGGAGTGTGCAGCCTGCAGGGACACAGCAGCAGCTGTGGGACAGCGCAGGACAAGCTGTGCTGGACATGGCCAAGGGCCTTGGCGGGGCTGGCAGTGCCCAGGAGAAGCCAAGTCTTGGTGCCCTGGGGCACTGCAGGGTCTGTGCCACCAAGGGCTGTGAGGAGACACCTTGTCCTGAGGCCCTGGGGCCTCCTGGCACAGCCCCAGCAAGGCTGGGCACTGTCACCCCCTTGTCCTGCCCTCAGCATCCCCCCACATCCCAGTGGCCTCAGGGATCTGCTGGGACCAGTCCCTGGGGAGCCTTGGGCAGGAATGGCCCTGGGGGGCTCCTGAATGCTCCCAGGGACTGCAGGTTTTCCAAAGGACTTTGGGCTTTGCTTTGGCCTGGGAGTCTCTGAGGGGTTTGTGCAATCATCGCCTCCAATTATCTGCTCTAATTAGTCCCTGGAGATTTTTGTCAGTAACAACACTCAGTGGGGCTCATTAATGCCTCAAAGTACTCAAGAGTCATTAAAGTACTACTTTTTGACACTGAATCCCTGAGAGGTTTGTGCAGTCATGGCCTCCAATTATCGAATATTTAACGAGTCCCTAGAGAGGCTTTGTATTGACACTCAGTGGGGCTCATTCATGCTTTGAGATACTCAAGGGTTTTAAGGTACTTTGGGTTTTCCTTTCCACACTGAGTCTCTGAGAGGTTTTTGGGCAATCATGGCCTCCAGTTCTCTCCTCCAAGGAGTCCACGAGGAGCCTGTGTTGGGGATGGACCTCAGTGGGAACCACGAATGCTGTGAGACACTTTGGGTTTTTCCTGTGACTTGAACTGCTGGAAAGGTTTGTGCAATCTCCTCTCAGGCCCTGAGGGCTCAGCACCAAATGCACCACGGGGCTCACTGGGATCGAGCAAGTCCTGACAAACCATGGCTCTGCCTTGATTTCCCTCTGGTCTGGCGCAGTTCATTAGGAATGTTTTCTACAACAGTTATGGAGAAAGATTTCAAAGAGCTTCTAATAAATACACATTCCTGTTATAAAGGGTGTGTTTTATTACTGTTATCTCTAGAGAAGAGGTGATTGCAGCATTCTGTGATTGATATTGATCCAGGGTCTCTCCTCAGGAGGTCTGCAAGGGGCTGTGGCCATGGACACTGCACTGACCCCACTGCTGGGTTTGGGTGCCACCGCAACTGTGAGCAGTTCAAGTTTCCTTGGAAATGCTGGGGAGGACTGGGACACACTGGGGGAGTCTGGGAATTCTGTGGGAGACACTGGGACATACTGGGAGTGATACTGGGGTGGACTGGGACAACCTGGGAACACAGGGAATGCTGAGGGGGAATCTGGTCAGACTGGGATGGACTGTGGGGGTACACTGAGACATACTGGGAGTGATACTGGGGGATAGTGGGGCAAACTGGAGATACTGTGAGTGATACTGGGGGATACTGGGACAAACTAGGGAAGCTGTGGGGAACACTGTGGGTAAGACTGGGGGTCACTTGGACGTACTGTGGATATCACCAAGTGGAACTGGAAGGAAATGGGAATGAACTCAGGTGTACTGGCAGGGTCCGGAAGGGTACTGGGAGTATACTGGGCTGTACTGGGGATGAACTGGGCTGTATTGCGAGGGACAGGAGGGGCACTGGGGCTGTACTGGGAATGAACTCGGCTGTACTGGAAGGGACTGGAGGGGTGGATAAGGCTGTTCCCGCCTTCACCGCCTCCTATTTGCGGAGGCTCCTGCCCATCACTGCTCTCAGCCAATCACCGCTGGAGATCGGGGCTTCAGGGGCGGTGCCGGGTGGCGGCGCCATCTTTTTGCCTATAACTCCCGTCATGCCCCTCGGCCCGATAGAGCCCCATTGCAGCCGGGACTACATCGCCCATCATGCCCCGCGCTTCACAGAACGCCGGTATCCACCCCCCCCCCGTGTGTCCCATAAGTGTCCCCCAGACCCTCCAGCATCCCTAAGTGTCCCCTCAGCGCCCATTCGGGATTCCCCAGAAGCGACTTCGCATCCTCTGAATTGATGCCGTTACAGCCACTCCTGGGAATCCATCTCCTATCATCCCCCGCGGCATCAGAGCCTCTCATAAAACGATTCCGCTCCTAAAATTTTTGTCGTGCTCCGCGCCCTAAGGAGCCTGGTTAAAGAGCTCCCCAAGCTCCCTCCAAGAGCTTCCGCACCACATACGTTCCCTCCGAGGGCCTCAAATAGCGGCTCGAACGCAAAAGTGACACCCAAATGCCTTCCCGGACCCCCAAAAACTCCGTTAGAGCCACTTCCGGGACTACAGCTCCCAGCATGCTCCGTGACGTCCGTAGACCGCTATTCTAGCCGTGACTTCATCTCCCGTCATGCCCTGCGCCGCACTGGGAGCCTGTGGAGCTGCGCCTACAACTCCCGTGATGCTCCGCGGCCCGATTGAACCGTGTTATACCCGCGCCTACAACTCCCATCATCCCCCGCGCCGCAGGGAGTCCCGTCAGAGCTCCCCAAGTGCCCGCCCGGACCCCTAAGGGCTCCCAGATTCCCCTCCCTGACCCCCAAGTGCCCCCCTGGACCCCCAGGTGCTCCCCCGGATCCCGAATTGTCTGACTGAATCCCTGAGTGCCCCTCCAAGTGCCCACCTGGCTCCTCTAAGTGAAATTCCCTCCCCAGATGCAAAACTGCCCCAAATGTGCCCCAGAAATGTCTCCATAGACCCTGAAGTGACTCCTTTTACCTTGTCTGAGAAAATTATAAAAAATATGGCAAAAAGACTGAAAATAGGACTAATTACCATGGAGAGGGAGAAATCATTAACCAATTGTGGTCAATTAATTAATGAAGAGAATTCTTTTATTCTGAACCAAGGTTTAATACCGTTTTTGGTTGTTAAAATGTATATGTTTTTATATAAATATAAACATGAGGTAATAAAATACAGAAAATTGTTAATGACAAATAAGAAACACATAATTCTGTATTTATTTATTAATCAAATTTGTTTTATTTTAAATGCATAATTTTTTTTATGTTTAGAGATGTCAGTCCCAGGTTGGCAGTGTCATACGTGGTGAGGTTTGGGTGAGCAGCAGGGTGTCCAAACAGGGTCAGCCTGAAACGGGACTCATTCCTCTACATGCCCACACCTCCCAATGACACATTCAGCATCAAAATCACTTGGGAAATGTTTCAGTCACCTCTACAAAAATGGGGGGAAAAAAAAAATCAGGAGGTGCACTTTGAAATCTTTTTCCTTAAGAGAATTCCAAACTGACTCCAATCAGCTGCATAAGCCTGGAGACATGAGGACAATTGAAGGAAGACAAAGAGCTCCTCAGGGATTTCTGTATTTTCATGAGCCCCATGGTGGATTTGGGGCTGAGTCCAGGAGCCTCAGGCACTGAGAGAAGGTTGAAGAAGCTGCTCAGGGAGGCAGAAGCAAAACTCCAAGTCCCTTGGAGCATCACTGGGCCCCAGTGAGGGCAGGGAGTGCCAAAGGCTCCCCAGGCACTGGTTAGAGCAGATCCTTGAGGCCAGGATGGCAGGGAGCCAAAGGCTGTGAGCAGGGAACTGCAATGCTGAGCAAGGCCTGGGCTGGCTGGAGGAAGCAGAAAGGCCAAGGCCTGAGGCCAGGCCTGGCACAGCAGGGCCTGTCCCTCCCGGGTGGCTCGGGGCTGTTTGTGGGGCAGGGGGATGGCAGGGGCAGCAAGGACAAATGTCATCAAGCTGCAAGCCCTGCCAGGCTCCTCAGGGAGGAGTGAGGCAGAAGCAAAGTGCAGCCCCTGGAAGGAAAGTTCCTTCTGTGGGGCCTCCAGAGGCGCTGCCAGAGCCCAGGGGACAAAGGCCTGGGTGCCTGTGGCCCTGCCAGCCCTGCCCAGCCCTTGGCCATCTCTCCTGCAGGCTGTGCCCCCTGTGCGTGCTGCTCCTGTGCCCTGGCCGGCTGCACACGCCCATCTCGCTGTCCCCCCCAGCATTTCTCAGCCCAGCATTTCTGTGCCCTCCCTGGGCTCCCTGCACCCAGCACTGCTGGCTCCTGGCACACAGAGCCAGGGCATGGCCCAGGCTCCCGCTGGGACACCTCGAGCACCAAAATTCTACCCTGGCAGGGACTTTTCTTTTTGCTCACCTTCAGGCTGAACCTTCCATGCTGGCACAACCTTCCACTTTAGGGAGGTTTCCCTATCCTGCCTCGCCAAGGGAAACCCTGTCTCCTGCTCTTCACAAACAGAGGAGGGCTGGTAGGAGATCAGTGGTGGTCGAATGCTGTTTTGGGTACAGTGACCATAAAATTATTGAATTTTTAAATAATCTCTGACTTTCAGAAACCAGACTTCCTAGCCCCAGGGGCTGATGGCATTTGTGATCACTCAAGTTTATCTCCCCACATCAACACCATGGGGGTGCTCACTCTGCTCCATGCAGTGCAAACAGAGGCTCCTGAGCCAGTGCTGCCATGTCTGTGCCTGGAAGGATGCAGCACCTCTGTGAGCTGGGGGAGAGGCCAGGGGTGCAGAGGGGGGATGTTATTGGCAGGTGCATGAGGATGCTCTGGGACGCTGCCCTGGGGTGTCCAGCGCAGTGGAGAGGGATCAGCCCCTGTTCTTCTGCTCCTTCCCCTCTCCCCCAGGGACCTTGCAGAGCCACAGCCATGCTGTTTGCCCCCATCCTGCCCATGGCCACCCTGGGGCTGCTCACGGGGCTTTTCTCTGCTGAGCATTGGCCTGGCCGTGTTCTGGAGAGAGCCTGGGCAAGGAGTCTGGAGCCCCCAGGCCCTGGCCTGAGGTGTCAGCGCTGCCCCAGCAGTGCCCATGGCCTGTCCCTGCTGCAGCCCGGGCACTGCCACCCCCAGCACTGTGCCCGGCCCCGAGAGCACTCAGGCCCTACAGCAGCACCAGGGCCAGGAGGGCAGCGGGGCAGGGGCACGGGAGCAGCACTGGCAACACCAAGTGCTGCTGCTCCTGGGCACAGCTGCTGTGCCAGCACTGATCTGCCCCAGCTCTGCACACAGACATTGCTGCTGCAGCTCCAGAGAGGGGAATAAAATGGGATCTCCAGTGCAAACTTTGTTAGGAGATCTTTTTGTTTGTTTAAAAGCCACCAAGAGCACAGCTTCTCATTGACACACATAGGGACCACAGCAAAGGTGGAGAGAAACAAAACAAGAAAGGACACGAACAATGACCTTGCATTGTGAACATCATTGAAAATTAAAACTAAGGAAAAAACCCAACAACCAAACCAACAAATGCTATCAAAGATGATGTTTATTACAAGGTATTTTCTGAAATTGGCAACCAATTTAATGTTTCTGAAATTGCTCAGTGATCAGTCTCCACACTGCAGCCTTGAGCTCCTGGTTCCTCAGGCTGTAGATGAGGGGGTTCAGGGCTGGAGGCACCACCGAGTACAGAACTGACACTGCCAGATCCAGGGATGGGGAGGAGATGGAGGGGGGCTTCAGGTGGGCAAAAATGCCAGTGCTGACGAACAGAGAGAGCACAGCCAGGTGAGGGAGGCAGGTGGAAAAGGCTTTGTGCCGTCCCTGTACAGAGGGGATCCTCAGCACGGCCCTCAAGATCTGCACATAGGAGAAAACAATGAACACAAAACAACCAAAACCTAAACAAGCACCAACCATAGTAATCCCAAGTTCCCTGAGTTTGGAGTGTGAGCAGGAGAGCTTGAGGATCTGGGGAACATCACAGAAGAACTGGCCCAGGGCATTGCCCTGGCACAGGTGTAGGGAAAATGTATTGGCCATGTACAGCAGAGCAGTGAGAAAGCCACTGGCCCAGGCAGCTGCTGCCATGTGGGCACAAGCTCTGCTGCCCAGGAGGGTCCCGTAGTGCAGGGGTTTGCAGATGGACACGTAGCGGTCGTAGCACATGATGGTCAGAAGGGCAAGCTCTGATGCAAGGAAGAAGACAAGCAAAAATACCTGTGCAGCACATCCTGTGTAGGAGATGTTCCTGGTGTTCCAGAGGGAATTGTGCATGGCTTTGGGGACAGTGGTGAGGATGGAGCCCAGGTCGGTGAGGGCCAGGTTGAGCAGGAAGAAGAACATGGGCATGTGCAGGAGGTGGCCGCAGGCTACGGCGCTGATGATGAGGCCATTGGCCAGGAGGGCAGCCAGGGAGATGCCCAGGAAGAGGCAGAAGTGCAGGAGCTGCAGCTGCCGTGTGTCTGCCAATGGCAGCAGGAGGAAGTGGCTGATGGAGCTGCTGTTGGACATTTTTTCACTCCGGGCATCATGTACTGTTGGAAGAAGACATTGACGAGGTATAACACATTTTCTTAAGTAAATTCCATGCTCTTTCATTACGAATCCCCTTAAAATTACTCTTTTCTGGGGGAGAAAATTCCCTTAATGTTTTTAATTTTGAGGGGTTTTTTGTGCTACTGAGTTACTGCCTCATCTTCAGCATTTCTCTCAGCCTGAACTCTGGGGATCCCAGAGGGAAAACAGAGTTCCCTGTCCCTCAGTGCAGTCAGACCTGCTGGTCCCCATACAGCTGCCTTTTGCTTATTACACCTCCCTCTAGTTCACAATGGACAGAAATTAAAAATGCTTGGAAAATAAAGTGGACGTTTTTGAAGGCTACAATTTCAAACTTAATTTCTCTGAACTCTTCTCACTTTTTCTGTTCAGCTGGATAGGGACAGATTGCAAGGTCTGGTCTGGCTCTCTGCTGCCTGGAGTTTGCCTACTGGGACCTGCTTCTCTCTGTCCAAGCCTTGTCCCTGCCAGTGCTCCCAGAGCCCAGCCCAGCCCTGGGGGCTCAGCTCTGCCCTGCACACCCCTCCCAGCACAGGGTACTGCCCAGGGGCAGCTCCCTGGCAGCAGGGCCTTAAGGGCAGCTCAGACAAACAGAGATGCTGCAAGCCAAGGTGCTGCTGGTGCTGTCTGTAGGCAGAGGAGGGAGAGGAGGCACTTTCTGAGGGAGCTGTGAGGCAGATCTGCTGATCCCCAGGGTGACAGTGCAGGAGTCTCAGTGACAAAGACAAACCTGACAGCCCCTTTCCCTTTCCTTTAGGAGAAAGCTGAGAGCAGCCCCGGCCATGCAGCACCATCACCACAGGAGGAGGAATCTGCCCTGGTGGGGGTTGCTCCTTCCACCTCCAACTTCTCCCCACAGTCCATGGGAGCTCCCAGGCAGGCTGAGAGCTGCCCCTGGCAGGTGGCAGATGCCCTGGCCTGGCCAAGAGCCCTCAGGGCTGCAGGAGCTGCTCTGCACGACAGCCCTGGGCACCCCTGGCTGCAGCCCCAGCTTCAGCCCCTGCAGCCGTCCCCGGCAGCAGGAGCCGTCCTGCCCTGTCCCTCTGACGGTGTCCAGAGCACGTTGGAGCACATCCTCCCCCAAAGCAGAAAGGGCAGCAGAGCCATCCTTACAGTCATGTCAGTCCTGTCCTGGGTCAGCTTGAGGAGATCCCTGCTGCCAGAGACTGACTGTGTCAGGAGTGGTGATGATTTCTCCAGGAACACACTCAGGATTTTCAAAAGTTGTGAACATTTCTCCTTGAATAATCTCAGAATTGTCCTTCCAGTTTCTTTAAGCCTCTGTCTGCTTCACTGCTCTCTGGTACCTGCAGGCAGTGCCCTCATCCCTGCTGGGCTGGGAGAGGAGCTGCTCCTCAGGAGAAATGTCTTTTTGAAGTTCCTCTTGATTGCCAGTAGCTGCCTCTGTGCGAGGAGTCCAGCCCAGCTCATCAGTACAGACACAGCACCAGGACTTTAATGACCCTCTCGGGGCTCTGGTGTTGTTTACATCAGACTCAGTCCCCAAGAGTGTCTTTAAAAAACTTTTCAAGAACTCAAAGTGAGTTTGAAACTGCAACGTTTCTTGAAGTTTTAATGGGTCTCACTAAGGGACATGACTCTGAAAGTGTCCCAGGTTCCAGTTAGAGCAGAACACTGCAGGCAGTGATGACAGGTGGGGACAAACAAGGCAAAGGTGTCTCTGATGCTCAGCAAACCTGGATGTGTTTCAGGAATGCAAAGGGCCAAGGCCTGAGCCCCAGCCCCTGCCAAGGCAGATCCTGTCCCTCCTCAGTGCTCAGGGCTCTTCCTGGGACACTGGGATGTGGGGATGTGCAATGTCAAGGGCAGCACCGTGGGGCGGCCCCTGCCAGGCTGCTGAGCAGGAACAAGGAGGCAATGAGGCCCCAGGCCTGCCAGGGTCACTTGTCTCGTGCTCATGGCTCAGGCCCAGGGCCAGCAGCCGTGGCCCAAGTGCTGCAGGAGTTGGCTGTGTCAGGGCCTTTCAGCTGCTGCCCATCCCTGTGCCCTCTCCAGCCCAGGCTGTCCTACGGTGTCCATGCCCTGCGCCTCTGTCCCTGCAGGCTGTCGTCATTCCCCGGCTGCCCCACCTCGCTGGCCCCTTCCTTTGCTGACAGCTCTGTGTCCTGCCTGCCTCTGCTTGGGCACACAAAGCCTTAGGGTTAATACCCAAAGAGTTCATTCCATTTTTCCCCTGCCCGTGGTCTTTTAGCCCAGGAACAAGTCATACAGGGCCTGCTTTCTCAGAAAGGATCATGGGAAGACAAGAAGACATCTGGCTCAAGGGTGGTGATGGACAAAACAAGGACTGAAACTGTGAATTAGGCGTGGGTTTTATGGAAATGGCTACATTGAAGTACGCCTTTAGTGACTGTATATAAGCAACACACTGGTAGAATTCCATGTCCCTGTAAGGTTAGGAGGTATCCCTCATTAGACCTCCTGAATAAATTATACCCTCTTATATAGCAAATTAGTGTTAAAGAGTTTTGTTCTGGTATTTCTGAGAGTTGGTGATGGCACAGCCTGCACCAAACAAAGGACTCTACTATGACGCTGTGGAAACTCATGGAACAAAGGGTCCATTTTGAAACAGCGAAACCCCATGGAACCAAAATCCATTTTGGCACATTGGGACCACATTGAAGCAATGATCCATTGTGATACTGTGGCTCCGAGGAGACCCTTGTGACACGGAGAAACCTCTTGGAACCAAGGAGCCATTTCTGACACAGCAAGGCCTTGTTGAATCAAGGGGCTCTGCAGGGCCTCATTGAACCAAGGAGACACTTCTGACATTGTGCGTCCCCAGGGAACCGAGGGCCCATTGTGATACTGTGGTACCAAGGAGCCCCCTGTGACACTGCAAGGCCTCATGGAAGCAAGGGACCATTGTGAGTCTTCAGGGCCCCATGGAAACAAGGGACCAGTGTCACACTATGATGCCCCATGAATCCAAGGGAACAGGTGACAGGTCGGGTTTGCTTGGCCTGACTGCTCCAACTGACCTCGGCATATTGAGGGTCTCTTCTCATGTCCCCCTCAAACACTGGGGCTCTGGGCTTTCCTTCAAAGTCAAAACAACTTTCCTTCTCACTCAAGCATCCATGGCCAATATGGGATTCCCCCTCTAAATTTCCTAATACTCAGGGATTGCTCCCAGACAAAAGCTGCCATTACCAACATCTGAGTGACCCTATCTTCCTGAGAACTGGCTCTCACCTGCCTTCAAACACTGAGGCTCTGTGCTTTCCTTCCTGTGGAAAAGAACTGCTCCTCCTGCACAGGCACCCATGGCCAAAATTGGTACATCTCCTCAAAAATTCCATCGGTAAGGATTTCTCCCAGACAAAAGCTGCCAGCACAGACAGCTCTGGCTGGCCTTGGCCCCTGGTGGTTGCCCCTAATCTGCCTTGATTCACTGGGGCTCTGCCCTTTCCTTCCTATGGAAAAGAACGTCTCCAGGTGCCCATTTGGGATTTCAGCTTCAAAACTTCTATATCCAAAGATTGCTCCTTGATGAAACCTGACATTACATACAGCTATGGTTGGCCTTGGTCTCCTGGGAGCCAGCTCTCACCTGCCTTCCAAACACTTGGTCTCTCTGCTTTCCTTTCTATGGAAAAGAACCAGCCTTCTCCTCCAGGCAAAAAGGCTTGAAATTGGGATTGAACATTCAACATTTTGAAAAGGAAGGGGTTGCTCCCAGAAACACCTGCCAGGACAGACAGGCCTGGCTGGCCTTGGCTTCTGGTGACTGCAGTTCATCAGCCCCAGAAACACTGGAGCTCTGTGGTTTCCTTCCTGTGGAGACCATGGTGACATTGTGGAGCCCCATGGATCCACGGACACGATTCTGACACTTTGAGGCCTTCTGAAATGACAGGGCCATTGTTGCACTGTGGAGATGCTGTGAATTCCAGGTACCATTGTGACACTGCAGGTTACCATGGATCCCAGTGGCCATTGTGACATTGCAGGGCCTCATGGAACCAAGGGGATCATTGTGTGAAGCAGCAGGGCTTTTTGGAACCAAGAGGCCGTTGTTGTTCTACAGGTTCTCGTAGAACCAAAGGGCCATTCTGATCCTGCAGGGCACCGTGGATCCATGGAGACCATTGTGGCATTGCAAAGCCCCATGGAATCATGGAGACCATGGTGACACTGCAGGGCCCCACAGAACCAAAGGGCCATGGTGACCCTGCTGGGCCTCATGGAAGCAAGGGGCCATTGTGACACCTCAGAAGCAAGGAGAACATTGTGACACTACAGGGCCTCATGGAACCAAGGGGAGATGGAACAAATCTGTGTAGTTTGGCCTCCCAGGTGTCACCTGACAGGTCCAGCTGATCTTGGAATGCTGAGGGCTGCCTCTCATCAGCCCCTGGAACACTGGGGCTCTGTGCAATCCTTCCTATGGAAAAGAACCAACCGTCTTTCCAGGTGGCCACAGTTAAAATTAATACTCTCCCTGAAAAATTCCCTGTATGCAAGGGTTCTCCCAGACAAAAGCTGCCAGGACAGAGAGCTCTCGCTGGCCTTGGCTTCTGGTGGTCACCTCTCATCTCAAGGGAGCCCTGAGGAAACTATTTGAAGAGATTTGACTATTGCAACATCAATGAGTCTCTCATCCTCTGAAAAACTCTGAAAACTCAGATACACTACTGATCATATATGCCTTTTTTTCTTTTTTTCTCATTCTGTATTATACATGAAATACTATTTTCAGCTAAAAATATTCTTCTTATCCCTCTCCCAATGTTATCTGACACAAAACACCTCCTCTACACATGAATCCAGGTCACCTGTATAAGCAAACACAATAAGGAATCCAGCAGGAATGATTTGTCTCTGCTCCCATCTGTCCCATCTCCTCTGGAGCTGGAGGTACAGCCCCAGCACTTGGGAGGGCTCCAGGGGTCACAAGCTCAGCTCCCACACTGAGAACTTGCAGACCCTGGGGTGCCCCTTTCAGCCTCAGTGTCCAGAGCCTTTCTGCAACCTTCCCCCTGGAGCTGCTGCTTCCCTGCAGCCCCGGCCATGGACAGCAGCAGACCCTGGTGTGTCCCGAGCAGCAGTGCCAGCTCAGGGCCCTGTGGGGAGCAGGGGCTGGGGCAGCAGAACAAACCAGCCCGGCCGGCCAGGACCTGCTCCGCTGGGGAAAGGGATGTCCAGGGAGAAGAGCAAGAGAGTGTTTCTGTGCCTGCAGGGAGGAGTGCAGAGGGAGCTGCTGCTGCAGGCACCAGCTCTGGCCAGGCCCCTCTCTCCCCTGCCCAGGGCTGCTGTGCTGGCCTGGGGAGAGGGGCTGGCACTGAGTGGGCAGAGGCAGCCTGTGCTGGGCATCTCCTGGAGCCAGGAGCAGGAGTCCTGCACTGCCACTGAGCTCCACTTCCCCTGCCATGGGGAGCTGCAGCCCTGGGGCTGATGTGGAGGCTGACCTCCCTCTCTGCCCCTCAGCCGCTGCTGAGCCCTTCAAGGGGGCCAGAGCTGTGGGGTGAGTGTGGATTGTAGAATACAGACTTTACAATTAGAAAATTCTATAGCAGGTGTCTTTTATTTCCAGCTGGGACACACACGGGGGGATATTTCCTCCAAACTGTGTGTGCTCCAGTGACTTTCTCTCACTTATTCATCTTTTGAAGTATTACATATGCATTAAATTTCACAATACACCTATACATATTCATTACCTAGCTCCACCTAACCTCGCTTCGTATTAAAATTAGCCAGGAGATCTTTCTGCAGCTGTGGAGTCCCCTCTGGTGGTCGTGGGCCAGGCTCTTCTGATGAAGTAAATAGTCTTCCTCCCAATGTCCCCTTCTTGACCTCTCCTTCTGGGCAGGCACAGGAAGGATTTGGCTAGTTCCCAGGTCAGTTTGAACTGGACAAACCACGAGCTTGGTTCTTGCTGGCTCCCAAGCCACCAAGTTTTGCTTTATCGATTTTTGACAAATATCTAGGTCCAGCTTTTTTTAAGTTTCAACATTATACATCTTACCTATATGACTTCTACCTAGTAACTACCTAGCAGCCAAGCTTAACATCTAATCTTCTCTGTGTTCTGAGTACAAGCTGTTTTTTCACTTCTACAAAATCACCAAAAGCTGCTTCTAAAATCCTCTATTTTCAAATCCATAAACATCCCCCATATCAAGCGCGCAATTTTTCTTTCTAAATATTGCAGATTCTTTTGCTTCTGATGATACTTATCATATTCTCTATGACTATCCTTAACTAATTAATTAAACCATACAATAAACCCAATGGCAATACCTCTTAATAATTTCAAGACCATCCAAAAAGTACGTTCCACCAGTGATGAGATGTGTCTTTCTCTATTCTCCTAAAGACTTTTTGTATACTTTTTGCATAATGGTGTATTGTAATCAGGGTTCTTCAGCTAAGGCCAAATTCATCCCTATGGGCACAGACATTACGTCTTATTCCCCTCACATATAAACCCCGGTTGTTTTCTTGTGGCACATCACTCTACATTAAAAAACAAACATTTGTTACACTACATTTGTTACAGGGTCATAAGTGAAATTTACCAAAACCCACCAAAATTGAAGTTCCTTCTCTAGGTCAAATAAATTTTGAAATTTCAGTGGGAAAGGTGCCTTCTCTTCCTTCTCTAATAATTGAGGGAGATACTTCCTGCATCCACAACTGCGCTTGAATGGAACTGAGAGCTAAAAAACGTTTCCAAGTGGCTGTTTCCAAAGCATTTGCTAACAGTTTATAGTCTTGCTCTTTGATATCCTCTCATCCTGGTAATATTTTAAACAGTTTCCAGTGGGTAGTGCCTTAACCTTACTGTAACTTAACTATGTCATTACCAGTTGCAGCCAATCTATTCATTAATACTTTTGAATCCAGTGTGTTCAACCCCCCCAGTCCTGTTCCCAACTTTCCTGTGAAATCTCTTTCCTGCTTGAATGTATAAGGTGCACACTTCTGTAGTGGAATGTTTACCTGCCTTGCCATCTGTGCTCACTTCAGGGACCATTCTGAACTGAGCAATAGCCTTTGCATCCCTGTCTTTTTTAATAGCACCTGGTGCTATCTTGGTGACTAAAGGTTTGGACAAGTGTATTTGGAGATGTGGTGGTGTCTTCTAATGTTTCTGTTGGAGTTGTCCTGCTTCTGAGGACAACTGTCCTATCAATCTGCGGGTTTGACATTGGTTGTAATAATGATCATAAAAGCCAGTGTTCTTGACCACAATGTACTCATTTTGCTCAGGTAATTTTTAGTTTCAGTTCATTATCACCTGGTGTTGCCTTCCAAGGAGTCTCTGGAGCCTTCTTTACTTGAGTGTGATGGATCCAAGTACTCTGCTCCTTGATCTCAATCACAGTGAATGTGGTGAGAAGCACCTGGAATGGTCTCTCCCATTGTGGTTTCAGGGTGTTCTCTGCATGAGACTTAATATATACATAATCTCCAGGCTGTATGTCATGCACTGGCCCATCCAACCCTCTGCTTTGAGTTCCAGCCACATGTTTTTCAATGTTTCTGAGCTGCTCACTCAAGGCCACCATGAAGGTGGTCAGTGTTTCCTCCCCAGTCTGGGAGGATATTCCTTTCTGTACCCTATATGGCCTTCCATAAAGCATTTCAAAAGGACTGAACTTTTCTTTTTTTCAGGGTTTGTCCAAATTCTCAGCAATGCCAGTAGGAAAGATTGAGGCCAGGATAAATAATACTTAGCTACACTATTTTGAAATACAATGCAGTCCTCTCTCTGAGGATACTCTTGAGCTTTAGCAGTCCTTGTGGGGAAAGCTTCTGGCCACCCTGAAAAGGTATCGGTTTGTACCAAAAAATATCAATACCCCCCTTTTCTTGGAAGTTCTGAAAAGTCAATTTTTCACGGCTTCCCAGGCCCATGACCTTTTCCAATTTGGCCAAGTTTTGGATTGGGGCTGTTATTTGGGAGTTTAGTCTGGAGGCAAAAATCACAATGTCGAGTCACTTGGGCAATGGTAATCTTTTCAGTTAAATAGTTATGCAGGGCATCAATTCCCCAATGTGTTTTCTTATGTTCCTCCCTTGCTGGTGACCACAGTAAATGGGAGAGGATAGCTAGCTTCCCTTCTGCTGTTACAGGCCATCCCTCCTGGTTATATGTTCTCCCTTGGCCCTTAATTAGTTTTCTGTCTTCTTTATTATATGCTGGCTTACCTTTGGGGGAAATTCAACCATCTGGAATCAAGGCTCCTTCTACTGTTATCTCAGCTCTTGCTGCTTCTTTTGCCTCTCTGTCTGCCAGCTCATTTCCTTTCTCCGGTTCTGAGCTCACCTTCTGATGTGCCTTAATGTGCACGATTGAATCTTTCTCAGGCATCTGGACTGCTTCCAATACTCGCATTATCTCTTGTGCATGTGTGATGTTCTTCCCCTGCAAATTCAACAGTTCCTTTTCCTTTTCCTTGGCTCCATGGGCATGTACAAGCCCAAATGAATATCTTGAGTCTATATAGATGTTTATTCTCTTTTTCTTTGCTAATTCCAAGGCATGGGTTAAAACAATTATCTTGGCCTTTTGTGCAGAGCTACCTGCTGCTAAGGGTCCAAATTCAAAAGCCTTTCTGCAGGTGGTAACAGCATACCCAGCATGTCGTTCTCCACTGACAATGTAAATAACTGCTCCCATCAGTGACCCAGGTTTCTGCATCATCCAAAGGTGTATCCTTCAAATCTGGCAGCTAGAGTAAGTGGCTTTGATAGTCTGCAGGCAGTCATGATGTACCGGCTCCCCTTGATTTCCGCTGAGAAAAGAAGTTGGGTTGACAATGTTAGTTACGACTGTCTCTACATTATCTTGCTCTATCATGATAGCTTGGTATTTCAGGAACTGCTGAGGGGAAATGTTGGAGTCCTATAAACTTAGAGTTTGGGGTTTTAGTGCATGTGAGTCAAACTGGAGGATTTTGGGTGTTGTCTTTGTCCTTCTTCACCTTCATCTTCCTTCTTGTTCACAAATCTGGGTGGTTTTCTGTAATTGGGTGAAAGAAATCCGCATTGCGTGTTTTGGGTGATTATAACTGGATCAGGAGCATAAATAATATAGATGTCAACTGTTTATGGGATAATTGGGACTTAAATAGCCTTGAATAGACACCATTTTAGCTCACTTTCTCCACTTGTTAGAGAGAGATCACATCTCGTGTGTTTGTAATATCTAGGGATAATAAATGTCAGAGTGAGACTTCAAAAAGAATGTCTCCTGAGTTTTATTCACTCTGACCTTGGAGCAGGAAAGAGCCAGGCAATCCCACAGGGAGAGCCAGCAGCCACCCTTTACTTCCAACACTGCGGACACTGTGTGAGACACTAGCACAGGCATTTTCTGGCCCAGGGTGAACTTGCGTGCTTCTTGGATGTTCAGCACCACAGCTGAGACAGCTCTAAGGCAACCTGGCTGTCCTTTGGCTGCTGCACCCAGCTGCTTAGAAAAGTAACCAACTGCCCTTCGATATGGGCCCAGGTCCTGTGCCAGTATTCCCAGGGCAATCCCCTTTTCTCATGGGAAAAGAGAAAGAATGGTTTACTCACGTCTGGAAGTTCCAGAGCTGGAGGTGACATGAGAGCTTCCTTTAGTTGTTCAAAGGCCCGTATGCCTTCCTTTGTGCACTGGAGGTCTTTGTTTCAGTTTGCAGTGAGCACATACAGAGGTTTCACATATAGCCCGTAATTGTAGATCCATAATCTGCATCACCCCATCATTCCCAAAAAGGTTCTCTGATCCTTTATTGTCTCGGGTTTTGGGGATTGGCATATTACCTCTGTGCACTCTTTTTCCAAAGTCTGTTGTCCAGCACTGACCTCATAACCCAGGTAAACCACCTTCTTCTGCTTTACCACTTGAGCCTTTTTCTTTCATACTCTGTACCCCTGAAGCCCCAGGAAATTTAAAAGGCTTACTGTCCAGGCCACACACCCCTCTTCTGTTGGAGTAGCTATTAGGATCATCTACATACTGCAACAATTTCCCTTCTCCTGGTGCTGCTTCCCAGGATTCTAAGTGTTTTGCAAGTTGTTCTCTGAACAAGGTGGGTGAATTTTTGAATCTCTGCAGAAGCACTGTCCGTGTGAGCTGAGTTTTCCCATTCAAATGCAAAAAATTTCTGTCTGGCTTCATGGAGAGGGCAGAAAAAGAAGATATCCTTTAAATCTAGAATGGTAAAAACCAAGTTAACTCTGGTGTTAAACATGTTAAAAAGGTGTATGGCTTTGCCGCTACGGGGTAAAGATCCTCAGTTATCCTGCTGACAGCTTGTAAATCCTGTACGACTCGATATGACTGATCAGCTTTTTGGAGAAGTAGGAGTATTGAAATCAGACTGACATGCCTTTAGCAACCCCAACTGCAAGAAGTTTTCAATTATCAGGTTAATTCTTTCCCTATTCTCTTTTCCCAGGGGATACTGTTTGATTCTAACTAGTTGTTTCCCATCCTTAAGACTGAATTGTACTGGGGGTCCATTTTTTGCTCTCTCTGGTGTATTGGAAGCCCATACTCTAGGCCACATGTTTTTGTTCATTTATCTCCAGAGTAATTTCCACAATTTTAAATAAATGGTTGCTTATAATTTGTCTAATAAATCTTTCCCTAAGAGTGACTCAGGGGAGTTAGGCACATATAAAACCTTACGGATGCCCCATTGTTTTCCATATTTATATTTTAAAGGCTTTCAAAATGTGCTATTTTAGATTGGCCAGTTGCCCCCTTGTCCTAGGGTGACTTTATGATGCTTGTGTCCCCAGTTGTCTGTTCTGTTTGTGTTGGATATTGTGTTCTGTACCTTTAAGACTGGTTCTGAGAGCGAGGCAGGGAGACAGAGAAGGGCCAAGTTTGTTTTCAGAAACTGCACTCACTCCTCTGCATTCTGGCTCCTGGACTGCGTTTGTCTAAAGCACGGACAGACAGTGGGACAGAGATCTCCTGTGCTTTTAGTTAGTTTTAGCTAGCTTTAGAGGCAGAGAAGTTCCCTGGACTGTTTTTTCCTTTTTCTTGGGACTGTTTAAACCTGCTCTGGTCTGAAAACCCCAGAAGAGCACCAGGAGCTCAGCACCTTCACCCCACCGGGGCCCAGGATGGCATTTTCCAGCATTAGAGGGACTGATAAGAGACGCAATGAGCTGAGCTACAACCTACAGCAAGGACTTTCCTCAATTTTGCCCTCTCTCTTCAGAGTGGTAAGAGGTTTTATTGTTTCATATTATTCATTTTTTTATGCTTGTCGGCACTTTGTTTGTTAAATAAATAGTTTTCTCCTCTTTTCTCTAAGGAGATTTTTTCCCAGACCAATTGGACATTTTGGTTTGCTTCCCAGAGGGACCCTATTCCAAGGTTTCCTCCCAAATTTGCCCAAAACCAGGACACCCCTTCACTATAACATTGACATTCCCCACTGGCCGTAAAGCTTTATTTAAAACTGAATATGTTGGTCTCATATCCACCATGATTTTCACCTTCTCCGCCTCTTTTCCCAGCTTCATTTTTATAACCAGTGGATCTGCAGGGGTGGAATCCCCCAGTTTCAGGTACTAAATGTGACTTTCCACACACAAACTTTAAGATCTCGGGTTCCAAATCCACATGTCTAAGGTGTTGTTCTTGTTCACACCCAAGTACATACACTCTGTTGCCTTGCAAAAAAATAATACCAACACCTTGTACAAATCTTACACTCTATTAACACCCACACGGGATGCCACTCTCTTAATGAGCTAATTGTCCTGAAATTTCCACAAAAACCGGTTATCCAGTTCCTCTCTCTTGGAAGATCCAGATCCTCTACTGCAGATTGCTCCCAGTCCAAGGCTACCAGCCTTCCTGCAGAGGTCTTATACACCCCTTCTAATAAAACCTGTTCATGTATTTTGGTTTTTAGCCAGCAACATGCTCAATTCAAGAACTCCCACAAGTCAAGTCCAAACCACTGAGGGAGAAGAGTTCTCTCCACTCATCTAGCCACGGTTAAAACACGCAATAAAACACACAGTAATCACCACACACACAGGCACAGCACTCTCAGACACTGCACACTCTCCTGTGCTCCCACTCAGTATTCCCACGCTTTGCCTGTCTCTGGCTGTTCTGGTCACCCAGGGAAGGAAACGCAGATCGGGGCTCTGCACTCACTCTGTGTCTGCTGGCACATCTTATTCACACAATGAAATGTTCAAACTTAGCAATCACAGTCACACAAATACAGGAACAGTAATTCATTTGCAGTTATAGTTGGTTGTCACAAGAGAGAAGTGTTTCCACACAAATGAATACAGGTATTACAACAAAGGACTGCAATTATACTTCGTTGTCACAAGAAGGAAGTGTGTCCACGCTAATGAACACAGCTATTGCAAAAACCTCAAAAATCCTTTCAAAAGGCACTGTATCAAAACCACATATCACACACAGCATATATCACTGGCTTTTCATCCCACATAAATCACCTTAAATAAATCATCTTACAGAAAGGCTTTTTCTAATCACTATTAACAAAATCTTACAATGAACACCATTAGTATGGGATGTTTATGGAATAGCAACCAAGTAATAAATAATACTGATAATACCTTAGTTTCTGCTCAGATTACCCTGACATCTGCCAGTGGCCACACAGTGTGGTCAACAGAAATCCTCTTTTTCCATATTTCCAAAATTACTATACCAGATGTCTCTGACAGGTACTTAACCTTGTGCAGATGTTTCCAGCTTATAGATTTGCCTTGGGTGCCACCCTTAAAAGTCAATTAAATATACCTTCTCTGACACGTGGAAGGGCCTTGTTTATTCCCTGCAGGAGCGGCCAGGGAGCAGAGTCCCCTCTGGAAAAGATCTCGGGTGTGCCTTGGAGTGTCCACCCAGACGGGAGTTTCTGCAGCCAGACAAAGAAGTCCCTTCATGGTCACCAAGTGCAGGGTAGAATAGGAACTTTACAATTAGAAAATTCTAAAGCGGGTATGTTTTAATTCCAGCTGGGACACACAGGGGGATATTTCCTCCAAACCATGCTTGCTCTGGTGACTTTCACTTATTTATCTTTTGAGGTATTATGCATTTGAAGTATATGCATTAAATTTCACAATACACCTATACATATTCATTACCTAGCTCTGCCTAGCCTTGCTTCATATTAAAATTAGCTAGAAGATCTTTCTGCAGCTGCAGAATCCCCTCTGGTGGTCATGGGTCGGCATCTTCTGATGAAGTAACTAGTCTTCGTCCCAATATCCTCCTCTTGACCCCTCCTTCTGGGCAGGTACAGGAAGGATTTGGCTAGTTCCCAGGTCAGTTGGTCCTGGCCAAACCATGAGCCTGGTTCTTGCTGGCTCCCAAGCCACAAAGTTCTGCTTTATTGATTTTTGACAAATACCAAAATCCTGCTTTGCTAAGTTTCAACATTTTATATCTTACCTATAAGACTTGGACCTAATAACTACCTAGCAATCAAGTTTATTAGCTAATCTTCTCTGTGTTCTCAGTACAACCTGGTTTTTTACTTCTACAAAATTACCAAAAGCTTCTGCTAAAGTCTTGCATTTTCATATCCATTAATGTTCCCCATATCAAGTGCACACAATGCTGGAGCACCCCAGAGAGAGCTTTGCCATGGGGCTCACCCTGAATGTGCTGCTGGGCTGGGCTGGGCTGGGGTTAGGGCAGGGGAGGTGGGCAGAGCTGGACAGAAGCTGGGCGAGACTGGGAAATTCCCAGAAGATAAAACCCACCCATGTCAGCTGAGCTGTGTGACTCTGCAGGGCCAGGACGCATTCCAGCAGGTTTGTGGGGCTGTGCCAGTCCCCTGGCAGGGATCTCACACAGGCAGGTGCAGCGCTGAGGAGGTTGGTCTGTGGCCTTGGTGGCATGGTCAGTCTGAGAAGGTGCCCCAGGGCTTTGACCATCCCTCCAGCTGCTTCCAGCAGCCTCTTTCAGACCTGGGAACTCAGCCTAGTTTATCGGTCTATTTGTTCAGTGGTTATCTTCTTCCTCCTGATGATTTCAGCCACCCTGTCCCAGGCTCCCTCCTCACCCAGCCCTTGGCAGACTCCAGGGCAGGGCTCTCTGTGAACCCTGCCATGGGATGTGGGTGTTGGAACTGGACACTGCGGTCTGGTGTGGACACTCTGGTGGGGAACATTTGCCCACCCAAAACACACCCTGTGCTGTGCCGTGACTGATGAGGGGAATGTGGGGCCTGTGCTGGGCAGGGGGGCTGTGCTGCCTCAGGGACAAATGACAGGGATGAGCCACAACACAACGACTAGGGGGTGAAAGTGAGGACAAGCTAAAGAGGAAGAATTCAGAAATCTGTCCTGAGTGTGTATCCATGTGTTTAGGAAAGCTAAAGCTCAGCTGGAGCTGATGGAGGCTGCAGGCAACATCCAGAGCAAAGTTAATTCAGTCGCTGTGTTTGCAGTAAATGGCTGCAAAAGGAACATGTCAACCTGCTGCTAAATGAGGTAATGGAGGGGCAAATCTAGGGTCATGGAATGGCCTGGGTTGGAATCCTAAAGATCATCCAATTCCAATCTCCTGCCATGGGCAGGGACACCTTCCACTGGACCAGATTGCTCCATGCAACCTGGCCTTGAACACCTCCAGAGGTGGGGAGTCTGCAGCCTCTCTGGGTAACCTGTGCCAAGGACTCACCACCCTCACTGGGAAGAATTTCTTCCCAATATCCCATCTAAACCTGCCCTCCTTCTCCTCATGGCCATTCCCCCTTGTCCGGTCACTCCAGGCCTTTGTCCAAAGTCCCTCTGCAGCTCTCTCAAAGCCCCTTTAGGTGCTGGAATGGGCTCTAATGTCTCCCTGGAGCCTTCTCACAGCCAGGCTGAACAGCTGCAGCTCTCTCAGCCTGGCTCCAGAGCAGAGGTGCTCCAGCCCTGCAAATGTCCATGGTGACACTGCAGGGCTTCCTGTAACCAAGGGTGCATTGTCACACTGTGGAACCAAGGAGACCCTTGTGACACTGGGGTGTCCCATGGAAGCAAGGGGCCATTGTGACACTCTGGGTCTCCATAGAACCAAGAGGCCATTATGACACTTCAGGGGCTCGTGAAAGCAGGGGGATCCTTGTGGCACCGTGGGGTCTTGTATAACCAAGGGCCAGTGTGGCACTGCCGGGCCTCATGGAACCAAGGGCCATTTTAAAACTGCAGAACCAAGTAGGGCATTGGGACACTGTGGGGTCTGATTGAACTGATGAGAATAACGTGACACAGTGAGACCTTATGGAAACAAGGATTCATTGTGACACTTTGGGGTCTCATGTAACCAGGAGTCCAAATATGGCACTGCAGAGCCAAGGAGATCTTTGTGACTCTGTGAGGGCCTGATGGAACCAAGGGGCCATTTTGACACTGCAGGGCCCCATGGAAGTGAGGATCCATTGTGACACTGCTACCAAAAATGAGGAAGAAAAAAAAACAAAAACGAAACTGCTTAGCACCAAGGGATCAGGAAAAAGCAGCATTCTTTATTCAGCCAGATGCACAAGGTGGAACTGCTCCTTCCAAAGGTGTGCATGCTGAGTACAGGAAAGTTTCTGCTTACAGACTGTATTTTACAAACATATTCAGTGATTTTAACAGTATAAGCATATATAGATAATAATTTCCCTGAAATCATTAACAAATTTTCTCTCCCCTTCACAGATATATTCTCTTTCCTGGGGGTCTCTTTGGTGCTCCCTGGTAGTTGGTGATGCCACGGTCACACCTGACAGCCTGGTGGACTCTTAAATTTTGGCACCACTGGAGCTGGTCGTTTTCCAATTCTCCTTCTTACACAATGGTCATTGTGCAGTTCCATGGGCCTGTGGGTTTTGAAGAACAAGCATTGTGTGTGCTCAGCAGGTGGAGATGGTTTTACATCTGTTAACATCCCCTTTGAGGCATGTGAAGTTTCTCTTCTCTCCAAGCCTTTCTAGGCCTCACATCGGTGTCTGCTGGAATTCAATCTCCCTCCCCATCCCACAGCAGCCCTGCCTTTCCCTCCTCCAGCCTTGGTCTCCAGCACAGCCATGGAGGCTCTTTGGGCTCTGGACTTTTCCTGCAGCCACCAAGGGCAGCTGAGCTCTGCCCTTCCCACAGTCAGCCCTGCCCAGCCCAGGCAATGCCCAGCAATTCCCTGTGTGTGCCTGGCCTTGCTGTCAGCCCCGGCAGCGGCTGCGTGGCCCCTTTGTGCCGCGCTGGCCCAGCCATGGTGCCACAGCCCCTGTGCAGGCCCAGGGCAGGACAGGAGCATTGCGGGTGGGAATGGCCCCTGTGCCGTGGTGCCCACAGCAGCCTTGGGGCTCTGTGCCCTACGGCCTCTCTGCTGGGCAGCCTCTGCCAGCTCCTGCACAGCCCGTGGCACCTGTGGGGCTGCACAGACAGCCCTGCCCCGGGCTCTTCCGGGCTCTGGGCCAGCAGAGAGGCCGGGCAGGGCTGGCCATGGCCGGGAACAGGCCCTGACCCCCGCAGGAGGATGGAGCTGGGACACAGCCAAACTGCCCCGCAAACCTGGGCTGAGCAGCCAGGGCTGGCAATGGCTGGGGACAGAGGCTGGCAGTGACAAATGTCCTGGGCCCCCTCCCTGCTCTGTCCATGCCACCAAGGGCACAGAGCAGCCTCCTCTCTGGGGCACTTGCCTGTTTTCAATGCCTTCCACAGGCGCTGGCCCTGCCCTACAAGGCCTGGGCTGAGTCCTGACCCTGCACGCTCACACAGGCTGAGATGGACACTGATGGTTTCTGTGCCAGGCTCTCTCAGCCCAGCCCAGCTCCCTCCAAGCTCTGCCAGCTGCCCTGAGCTCTCTGCAGCACCAAGGGCCTCTCCCCAGCACAGCCCAGCCGGCTCCGGCCCCACAGCTCTGCTCAGGGCAGGCTGCTCTGGGCAGGGGCCCCACGGCCTCAGCCCCTCGGAAGGGCACAGCAGCAGCTGCAGCTCAGAGAGGGCTCAGCCCCAGCCATGGGGGAAGGTGCCTGGCCAAGGGAAAAGGAGGCTCCCTGGGTGCCCTGCTCTCCTCTCCAGGACATCCTGAGAGCTCTGCAGCCCCTGCTGCCATCCCATCTGCCCAGGCCAGCACAACAGCCCCGGCCTTGTGGCCCTCAGGAGCTGTTCCTGCTCCAGGCCCAGGGCCCATCCCAAAGCTGGGGCAGCCAGAACGCTGTGCTCATTTCTATTCATTCCTGCTCTGATGAGGATAGTACAAAAATTTTAAACAAGTGGTAGCAGGTTTGTTTATTTCACATAAATACAATGGCAGGTTCATTTATTTCACATAAATAATGTGAGTCTCCCTGCTTACATAGTGTCTCTCGGTCACTCAGGAAGGAGGGATAATTAAATTGAAGGGGGTGAATAATAGCATTTCTTTTAATATAACAGAATCCAAATTAGAATCAGAAAAATAATTGAAAATTTACATAAGGGCAGACTTGGCCTCTCATGATGTTCATCGGGAGCTGCTGACAGTGGAAAGCAGGCCTTCTGTGGCTTCTTCTGGTGACTTACCTGCTGTTGGGGATTAGATTTGTTCCTTTTTGTCTTAAAGAATTTTTCCCCATAACTTACTAGGAAACAAAGTGCTGATACTTTGAGGGTACTTGACTAACACAAAAAGACGTGGCCGGGAGGGAGACAATCACACGAAGTTTGGGGGAGGGGAAAAGGACAAGGCTGGGGGGAGCTGGGTTTTCTTTTTCCTGCTCCCAGCATGAGAGAGGCACAGTCGGGTGGCCGCTTACTGCATGAAGAGTCCACCGTTAATGGAGGGTCTGCTCCTGGGAATTCTACCACCATCCATGGTGGTAGTGCCCAGGAATTTGGAGTCCCTTCGCCTGCCCTGCTGGAGCTGGGCCAGCCCCATCCAGCCATCGTGGCTTCTTCAGCACTGCTCACTTTGCTGGGACACCCTCTTTTTTGCCTGCCAGGACATCCCCCTTTGCCTGCTGGGGACAACCCGCCGTTTCCAGACATCAGCCCCAGAGTGTCCCACCATTCCAGCTTGGTGCTCTTGGGGAGGGAACCAAGAGATCAGACTGCCCCAGGCTTGTGAAACAAAGCCCCTCGAGGTTCTTGGTTCTGTTTATTATTATTATTGCTGTTGTTGTTTGTCCTGTTATATTTACTAGTAAAGAACTGTTATTCCTTTCCCCATAGCTCTGCCTGAAAAAACTCCTTTAATTTTCTAAATTATAATAACTTGAGGGAAGGGGATTGGAATTCCCCCATTCCTAGAGAGGCCTTGCCCCTCCCTAGCAGATACCTGTCTTTCAAACCAAGACATCTGTGCTGGAGTCCACTTGCCTACCAAGCCACTCTAGCACTCCCCTCCTTGGCTGGACAGAGGAGAGAAAATAATATGGAAGACAACTTGTAGGTTGAGATAAGGAAGATTTTTATAGCAAAAAGGACGTTTTACATGCACTGGGTACGAGGTAAAAGCCACATAATTTTATTCTCTACTTCCCATCAGCAAGTGACATTCAGCCACTTCCCAAGAAGCAGGACTTCATCAGGAGGAGTGGTTGATCAAGAAGGAATGCATTGTAGATAGGGAATGCCTCCTGTTCCTCCTTCTTCCTTAGCTTTTATACCGGAACTAATGTCATACAGTCTGGAATATCCCTTTGGTTAATTTGGGTCACTGGCCTGGATTTGTCCCTTCCCAGGATCTTACCCACTCGCAGGCTCTCAATGGAGGCAGAATGCTGAGAGAAAGAACTGATGCTGTGCCAGGCCTGCGCAGCAGGAGCCAAACCAGGGGTGCGTTTCCAGCTCCTTTCTGTCTCCCCCTGCAAAACACTGGGAGGGCTGTTAGGCGAAGATAAAAAGCCTGAAAAGCATCCAGTCATGGCTTTCCTGAGAGATTCCTTGAGCTGCTGGTTCCTCAGGCTATAGATGAGGGGGTTCAGGGCTGGAGGCACCACCGAGTACAGAACTGAAACCAAGAGGTCCATTGCTGGGGATGAGATGGAGGAGGGCTTTAGGTAGAAAAATGTGTCAGTAATGATAAACAGGGAGAGCACGGCCAGGTGAGGGAGGCAGGTGGAAAAGGCTTTGTGCCGTCCCTGCTCAGAGGGGATCCTCAGCACAGCCCTGAAGATCTGCACATAGGAGAAAACAATGAAGGCAAAACAGCAAAAGCCTAAACAGAAAGTGATCACAAGAAGCCCAAGTTCCCTGAGTTTGGAGTGTGAGCAGGAGAGCTTGAGGATGTGTGGGATTTCACAGAAGAACTGGCCCAGGGTGTTGCCATGGCACAGCGGCAGGGAAAATGTATTGGCCGTGTGCAGCAGAGCATTGAAAAAGCCACTGGCCCAGGCAGCTGCTGCCATGTGGGCACAAGCTCTGCTGCCCAGGAGGGTCCCATAGTGCAGGGGTTTGCAGATGGACACGTAGCGGTCGTAGCACATGATAGTGAGAAATGCAAATTCTGATGCAATGAAAAAGGCAAAGAAAAACACCTGTGCAGCACATTCTTCATAGGAGATGTTCCTGGTGTCCCAGAGGGAATTGTGCATGGCTTTGGGGACAGTGGTGCAGATGGAGCCCAGGTCAGTGAGGGCCAGGTTGAGCAGAAAGAAGAACATGGGCGTGTGCAGGAGGTGGCCGCAGGCTACGGCGCTGATGATGAGGCCATTGGCCAGGAGGGCAGCCAGGGAGATGCCAAGGAAGAGGCAGAAGTGCAGGAGCTGCAGCTGCCGCGTGTCTGCCAATGGCAGCAGGAGGAAGTGGCTGATTAAGCTGCTGTTGGACATTTGCAGTGTCTGGACATTCCGAACTGCAGGCAGAGGAAAGACAGTTACATTTGAGGAGAGTTTTGATAGAAAAGTCAAAGCCCTTTCTCACAGATGCTGCCACTAAACACCTCCTTATTGTCTACGTCTTGCAGAACTTCCTTCACCTTGGTTTCTGGAGCCCTGATTGCTGCTGCCAAATATTCAGTGAGGAGCCAGACCAGGTCCTGCAGGACACCTGGGAGTCAGCCCTGACCTCCAGTCAGTGCACGGGATCAGTGAGGGCAGGGGCCAGTCCTGGTGTTTGAACTTAGACAAAGAATCTCCTAATGCACAGAAGCTGCCAGGGTGAAGGGATGGGGATTGCAGCCAGGCAGAACAAGAGATTCTGCTGCACCTGGGGAGAACAGAGAGCCAGTAAGACAGAAGAATTGTCTGAGCCTTAGTGCAGACTGAGGGGAGCTGCTCTGTCCCTCTCTCCTGTTCCCAGCTGTCCTGGACTTGCACCTTTCCAAGCTCCACTCCCATGTTACCCTGGCAAGCCAGGAGACACTGCTGAGAGCAGAGGGATCCCTGGCACACAAAGTGGCTCCTGCCTTTCCCAAAGTCAGGGAGAGTCGGCTCATTCCCAGCCTGCCCTGCCCAGAGCTCCCCAGGGCAGAGGGAGCTGGGACACCCCATTGCTGTGCTCAGCCTGCACAGGAGGAGCCCAAGGGCTGGGCCTGAGCCTGCAGCTGGAACTGCCATTCCCAGAGAGCCCGTCAGCAATGCCAGGAGCACCTGGGCAAGGCAAGGAGAGAGAGAGCTGGGCCCTGAGGAAAAGCCTTTCCCTGCCCAGCCCTGTCCAGCCCCTGCCAGGCAGCAGCAGTGCAGGACAGTGGCCCTCAGGCCCTGGTCAGCAGGGAATGGGCACATGGCAGGAGAGATGCCCTTCATCTCTGGGGCTGCTCTGCTGGCCCAGGAGGGGACTGAGGGCCCCGAGCCCCCGGGCTGAGGGCTGTGCTGGCTGCGAGGGGACACAAGAGCTGTGCTGCTCAGGGCAGTGTGTGCCCTGCAGGGCAGGGCCGGCAGGTGCCACATCTCCCCTGCAGCAGGGCTTCCCTCAGCACTGCCTCCCTCCCTCCCTGCCCACGCCTCTGCTGCTGGAGCTGTCCCAGCCCGAGCTGTTCCTGTGGCCCCGGGCTCCTTCCCTGCCAGTGCTGCCAGAGCCCAGCCCAGCCCCTGGGCCAGCTCTGCCCTGCAGCTGCTCGGGGCTGCAGGGATTAAAGAACAGCTCCCCCAGGCCTGGGCACCATGGAAAGGGGATGCTGGATGGAGCTGGAGGCTGGGGAGCTGGAGGCACTTGCTGAGGTTCCCAGGAATTCTCAGACTGATTGTTTAAGAGCCTCAGCCCCTGCTCTGCCCTGCACTGCTGAGTTTCCATTGCCACCAAGTTGAGCCAGGGAAAAGTGGGAGCACAGGTTCAGGAAAGAAGAGACTCAAGTAGGAAACTCCTGCCCTGAATGAGCTCATGACAAGTTCCCTTAGAAATGACCTGGGCATGATCTGGAGCTCTGAGCAGCCCTGGCCCACACAGCACCCTCTCCACAGCAGCAGGACCTGCCCTGGCAGGAGTCACTCCTTGCACCCACAGCTCCCCTCCACCATCCATGGGGAGCTCCCAGGCAGGCTGAGAGCTGCCCCTGGCAGGTGGCAGATGCCCTGGCCTGGCCAAGAGCCCTCAGGGCTGCAGGAGCTGCTCTGCACAACAGCCCTGGGCACCCCTGGCTGCAGCCCCAGCTTCAGCTCCTGCAGCCGTCCCTGGCAGCAGGAGCCGTCCTGCCCTGTCCCTCTGACGGTGCCCAGGGCAGCCCCGCTCTGGAGCACATCCTCCCCCAAAGAAGAGAGGGCAGCAGAGCCATCCTTACAGTCATGTCAGTCCTGTCCTGGGTCAGCTTAAGGAGATCCCTGCAGCCAGAGACTTCCTGTGTCAGGAGTGGTGAAGATTTCTCCATGAAGAAGCTCAGATATTTCAAAAGGTGTGAAGATTTATCGGTGAATATTCTCAGAATTATCCTTCATGTTGCTTTAGCCTCTGTCTGCTTCACTTCTCCCAGGTACCTGCAGGTAGTGCCCTCAGCCCTGCTCGTCTGGGAGAGGAGCTGCTCCTCAGGAGAAATGTCCTTTTGAAGCTTTTCTTGATTGCATGAGTTGCCTCTGTGCCAAGAGCCTGGCCCAGCTCATCAACACACACACAGCACAAGGACTTTAATGACCCTCACAGGGCTTTGGTGCTGTTTACATCAGTCTCAGTTCCCAAGAGTGTCTTCAAAAAACTTTTCAAGAACTCAAAATGAGAATGCAACACTGAAGTTTCTTAAAGTTTGAATGGGTCCTATTAAGGAACTCAACTGAGGAAATGTCCACACGGTTCCAGTTAGAGCAGAACACTGCAGGCAGGTGATGACAAAAAAGGCAAAGGTGTCTCTGATGCTCAGCAAACATGGATGTGTTTCAGGAATGCAAAGGGCCAAGGCCTGAGCCCCAGCCCCTGCCAAGGCAGATCCTGTCCCTCCCTCAGTGCTCAGGGCTCTTCCCGGGACACTGGGATGTGGGGATGTGCAATGCCAAGGGCAGCACCATGGGGCGGCCCCTGCCAGGCTGCTGAGCAGGGACAAGGAGGCAATGAGGCCCCAGGCCTGCAAGGGTCACTTGTCTCGTGCTCATGGCTCAGGCCCAGGGCCAGCAGCCATGGCCCAAGTGCTGCAGGAGTTGGCTGTGTCAGGGCCTTTCAGCTGCTGCCCATCCCTGTGCCCTCTCCAGCCCAGGCTGTCCTACGGTGTCCATGCCCTGCGCCTCTGTCCCTGCAGGCTGTCGTCATCCCCAGGCTGCCCCACCTCGCTGGCCCCTTCCTTTGCTGACAGCTCTGCATCATGCCTGCTTCTGCCTGGGCACACAAAGCCTTGGGTTTGATACTCAAAGGGTTAATTCTATTTTTCCCCCGCCTGTGGATTTTAGCCCAGGAAAAAGGCATACAGGGTCTGCTTTCTCAGAAAGGATGGTTGAAAGACAAGAAGACATCTGGCTCAAGAGTGCAGTGATGGAAAAAACAAGGATAGAATCTGAGAATTTGGCATGGGTTTTATGGAAATGGCCACATTGAAATAGGCATTTAGGGACTATATGAGTAACACACTGGTAACATTACATGTCCATGTAAGGTTAGGAGTTATCCCTCACTAGACCACCAGCTTGAATAAATGATACCCTCTTAAACAGCAAATTAGTGCTAAGGAGTCTTATTCTGGTATTTTGGAGATTTGGCAATGACAGGGCCTGCACAGAACCAAGGAGTCTACTAGGACACTGGAAATTCATGGAACAAAGGGCCCATTTGGACACAGAGGAACCTCATGTAACCAAAATCCATTTTGGTACATTGGAGCCAAATTGAAGCAATGGTCCATTGTGATGCTGTAGCTCCAAGTAGACCCTTGTGACACGGAGAAACCTCTTGGAACCAAGGAGCAATTCTGACACAGCAAGGCCTCGTGGAACCATGGGTCCATTGTGACACTGCAGAACCTCACAGAACCAAGGTGACCATGTTATAGTACAGAACCTCATGGAAGCAAGGGTGTGTTGTTAAACTGTGTGGCCTCATGGAACCATGAGCCTCTGTGACACAGTGTGGCCACATGGAACCAAGGGGCCATTGTGACACTGAGGATCCAAGGTGACCCTTGTGACACTGAAGAACCTCATGGAACCAAGAGTCCATTATTAGACTGTGGGGCCCTGTGCAACCAAGGGGACCACAGTGACATTGTGGGGCCTCATGGAACAATGGAGACTCTTCTGACACTTTGGGACCCACCAGAACCAAGGGGCCATTATAGCATGGCAGGGCCTCATGGAATCAAGGGGGCTATGGTGAACGCTGTGGGTGTCCATGGGATGAAGGTTCCAATCTGACACCGTGGAACCAAGGATATCATTGTGACACCATGGGGCATCATGGAACCCAGGCGCCATTGTGACACAGCAGGGCCTCATGAAACCCTGGAGGCCATTTGTGCACCTTGAAGCCTTGTGAAATCAAAGGGCCATTGTGGAAATTCTGAGCCTTATGGAGGAGCCAAGGAGATGTCCATAGTGACACTGTGGGGCTCAATGAAACCAGTGGTCTGTTGTGACACTGCAAAGCCTTAAGGAATCATGGAGACTGCTGTGACACTAAAGGCCTCATTGAACCAAGGGGCCATTGTGACACTGCAAGGCCTCATGGAAGCAAGGGACCATTGTGACACTTTGGCCCCATGGAAACAAGGGGCCAGTGTGACACCTCTGGACCTCATGGAACCAGGGATCCAACACAGCATTAGCATTGTGACACTACAGGGCCCCATGAAAAGAGGAGACAACTATGACACTGTGTGGCCCTATGAATCCAAGGGAACAGGTAACAGGTCTGGTTGGCATGGCCTGACTGCTCCAACTGACCTTGGCATGTTGAGAGTCTCTTCTCATGTAGCCCTGAAACACTGGGGCTCTGGGCTTTTCTTTAAATGGAAAAGAACTGCCCTTCTCATTCAAGCATCCATGGCCAAAATGGAATTCTCCTCCAAATTATCCAATATTCAGGGATTGCTCCCACACAAAATCTGCCATTACCAGCAAGTGTGGCTGACCTTGTCTTCCTGAAAGCTGGGTCTCACCTGCCTTCAAACACTGAGGCTCTGTGCTTTCCTTCCTATGGAAAAGAACGTCCCTTCTGCACAGGCATCCTTGGCCAAAATTGTTACTTCTCCTCCAAAATTATTATATGCAATAGTTTCTCCCAGACAAAAGCTGCCAGGAAAGACAGCTCTTGCTGGCCTTGGCCTCCTGAGAGCCAGCTCCCACCCTCCTTCCATACATGGGTCTCCATGTATCCCTTTCTATGGAAAAGAACTGGCCTTCTCTTCCAGGCAAAAAGGGCAGAAATTGGGATTCAACATTCAAAATTTCAAATATGCAGGGGTTGCTCCCAGAAACACCCTCCAGGACAGACAGGTGTGGCTGGCCTTGGCCTCTGGTGACTGCAGCTCATGAGTCCCTGAAACACTGAGGCTCTGTGGTTTCCTTCCTGTGGAGACTGTTGTAATACTTTGAGGCCTTCTGAAATGAAGGGGCCATTGTGACATTGTGGGGACTCCATGGAACCAAGGGGCCACGGTGACCCTGTGAGGTACAATGGATCCAAGGACAATTGTTACACTGCGGTGATTCCTGGAACCAAGGGGATCATTGTGGCACTGTTGGGCTGCATGGTCCCAAGGGGCCAGCGTGAAGCAGCAGGGCTTTGTGGAACCAAGAGGCCATTGTTGCATGACAGGGCCTGGTGGAACCAAAGGGCCACTGTGATCCTGCAGGGCACCGTGGATCCATGGAGAGGCATTGCAAGGCCCCATGGAATCATGGAGACCACGGTGACACTGCAGGGCCCCACAGAACCAAAGGGCCATTGTGACCCTGCTGGGCCTCATGGAAGCAAGGGGCCATTGTGACACCTCAGAAGCAAAGGAGAACATTGTGACACTACAGGGCCTCATGGAACCAAGGGGAGATGGAACAGATCTGTGTAGTTTGGCCTCCCAGGGGCCACCTGAGGGGTCCAGTGGATCTTGGAATGCTGAGGGATGCCTCTCATTACCTGGAGCACTGGGGCTTTCTGTATTCCTTCCTATGGAAAAGAATCATCTGTCTTTCCAGGTGCCTTATGGCCAAAATTTATATTCTTCCTGTAAAAACTCCCTATATGAAAGGGTACTCCCAGAAAAAGGCTGCCAGGCCTTGACCTCTGGTGGTCACCTCTCATCTCAAGGAAGCCCTGAGGCAAGGATTCTAACAGGTTTGACTACTGGAATATCAATGAGTCTCCCATCCTCCGAAAATCTCTGATGGTCTTCTTTCCATTCGTGGGGGTTTTTCTCATTCTGCATTATGCAAGAAATACTACTTTTGGCTGAAAAAAAAAATATTGTCCCCACTCTTTCAGTGTAATCTGACGCAAAACACCTCCTCTACATATGGATCCAGGTCACCTGTAAGACAATAAAGAATCCATCAGGAATGATTTGTTCCTGCTCCCATCTCCTCTGGAGCTGGAGGAGCAGCTCAAGCACTTGGAGGGCTCCAGGGGTCACAAGCTCAGCTTCCACACAGAGAACTCATGGACCCTGGGGTGCTTTTCTTGGCCCCTGCACACTCAGACCGGCTGAGATGGACACTGATGGTTTCTGTGCCAGGCTCTCTCAGCCCAGCCCAGCTCCCTCCAAGCTCTGCCAGCTGCCCTGAGCTCTCTGCAGCACCAAGGGCCTCTCCCCAGCACAGCCCAGCCGGCTCTGGCCCCACAGCTCTGCTCGGGGCAGGCTGCTCTGGGCAGGGGCCCCACGGCCTCAGCCCCTCGGAAGGGCACAGCAGCAGCTGCAGCTCAGAGAGGGCTCAGCCCCAGCCATGGGGGAAGGTGCCTGGCCAAGGGAAAAGGAGGCTCCCTGGGTGCCCTGCTCTCCTCTCCAGGACATCCTGAGAGCTCTGCAGCCCCTGCTGCCATCCCATCTGCGCAGGCCAGCACAACAGCCCCGGCCTTGTGGCCATCAGGAGCTGTTCCTGCTCCAGGCCCAGGGCCCATCCCAAAGCTGGGGCAGCCAGAATGCTGTGTCCATTTCTGTTCATTCCTGCCATGATGACGATAGGTTATCAGCAACCTGGTGGTTGTAATGAATTTTACTTTTCCAGAGGCCTCTTCTTGATCTCTTCAGTCGAGAAATTTGTGGACAAAGGCTCATTAACATTTGCTCAAAACATGCAAACAAGACAAGCCCCTGGGAATAACTGAAGTCTTCAATTCTTCTGTGGTTAATTAGCAGTTTCTGCAGTTTTCAGAAGTGTATTCAAAGTGAATATACTATATTACAAACAATGAAGAAATAATTGTTTTGTCTTGTTTAGGTTTCTTGTTTACAGATTAATATCAGCAATCTCCAGTTGATATTGATCCCCAGCACCTCCCAGTGCAATCCGAATAGATCTGAAAATCCAGATCCTTCATGGCTGACAATCAATCAGACTTTGTCCCTTCCCCCACCCCACCAATTCCCTCATCCAGTCCCTGGGACTCAGAGCTGCTGAGGAAAGTTTCTCTACATTGCCAACATACAAAAGTTGAACATGATGCTATTTCACACCCATCACAATTCTTCCCTTCCCATTCTGTACAATGTCCCAGCTGCATGTCCATCCCCCATCCACAAGGGATTTCTGTGCAACACCAGTTTTCAACAAAGGTGATGCTCAGGTAGATATGAACAATCAAGGTGTTGTATCAGGATGCTCTGCCTGGACTGGAGGTCAAAACAGCTCCAACAGTGCCCTGTTTGCAAAGGTGCCAGTCATGGATGAAGAATGGGTTCAGGCTGCTTTTGCTGTTGAGGAAATGTTGAAACCAGCCTGATCCATTTTATTTCCTCATTCCCTGGCTGAAGCTCCTCTCCTGCCTCTTCTATCCATTGTCTCTTGTCTCCCACCAGGCCCCTGGTGAAGAGCCTGGCTCTGTGTTCTCCATCACCTCCTCGGTGGCACTGCCAGGCTGGGATGAGGAGCCCCTCAGCCTTCCCTGCTCCAGGTGGACAAGCCCAGCTCCCTCAGCCTCTGCTCACAGCCAAAGGGCTCCAGCCCCACCTTGGGGCCCTTCCCTAACCCTGCTGCAGCTGCCAGACACCTTTCCTGCCCTGGGGAACCCAAGCCAGGCCACAGTGACCTGGATCATGCATGTCCTTGATATCCTGGTCACACAGCCCAGCCCCTTGTCCCCGTGTCAGGCTCTGGGGGTTGATTAGCGGAAGATCCTCTTCTCCAGCCACTACTGAAGGTCCTTGCCATGCTATAATGGCCCCTTGGTTCCAGTGGGTCCCAAAGTGTCAGAAGAGTCTCCATTGTTCCATCAGGCCCCACAATGTCACTGTGGTCCCCTTGGTTCCATAGAGCTCCATCCACAGTGTAACAATGATTCTTGGTTCCATGAGGTTCTTCAGTCACAATGGGCTCCTTGGATCCTCAGTGTCACAATGGCCCCTTGGTTCCATGTGGCCACACTGTGTCACAGTGGCTCATGGTTCCATGGGGCCACACACATTAATAATGCACCCTTGGTTCCATGAGGTTCTGTACTATACCATGGTCACCTTGGTTCTGCGAGGCTCCACAGTGCCACAATGGACCCATGGTTCCAGGAGGCCTTGCTGTGTCAGAAATGGCTCCTTGGTTCCAAGAGGTTTCTCATTGTCATAGTGGTCTCCTTGGAACTGCAGTATCACATGGGACCATTGCTTCAATTTGGCCCCAAAGTGCCAAAATGGATTTTAGCTCCATGAGGTTCTGCTGTGTCCAAATGGACCCTTTGTTCCATGAGTTTGCACAGTGTCACAGGAGACTCCTTGGTTCTGTGAAGCCCTGCCATCACAAAATATCCATAATATCAGAATAAGAGTCAACACTAATTTCCTATTTAGGAGGGTATCCTTGATTCAGGGCTCAGGTCTAGTGAGGGGTAACTCCTAACCTTACATGGACATGTAATTCTACCAGGGTGTTGCTTACATACAGTCACTCAATGTGTATTTATAGTTACACATTTCCATAAAACCCACTTGAACTTCTCAGATTCACTTCTTGTTTTTTCTATCACTACACTTGAGCCAAATGTCTTCTTTTTGTCTTCCAACCATCCTCACATGAAAAGCAGCCTGTTCATGTGACTTGTTTCTCAGCTAAAACTTCACAGGCAGGGTAGAAATGGAATTACCCTTTTGGTATCAAGCCCAAAGCTTTGCAGAGGCAGGCAGGAAGAGTGTCCCAGGAAGAGCCCTGAGCACGGGACAGGATCTTCTTTGCCAAGGGTTGGGGCTCAGGCCTGGCAACACTTTTTCCATTAGGTTCCTCTGTGAGACGCATTAAAACTTCAAGAAACTTTGAAGTTTCCATTTAACTTGTAGTTCTTGATAAGTTTTTTGAACACACACTCAGTGACTGAGTTGAAAGTAAACAACACCAAATCCACAGGAGGATCATTAAACTTCTGGTGCTGTTGCTGTGCTGCTGAGCTGGGCCAGGCTCCTGGCACAGAGGCAGCTCATGCAATCAAGAAAAGCTTCAAAAGGACATTTCTCCTGAGGGGCAGCTCCTCTCCCGGACCAGCAGGGCTGAGGGCACTACCTGCAGGTACCTGGGAGAAGTGAAGCAGACAGAGGCTAAAGCAACATGAAGGATAATTCTGAGAATATTCACCGATAAATCTTCACACCTTTTGAAATATCTGAGCTTCTTCATGGAGAAATCTTCACCACTCCTGACACAGGAAGTCTCTGGCTGCAGGGATCTCCTTAAGCTGACCCAGGACAGGACTGACATGACTGTAAGGATGGCTCTGCTGCCCTCTCTGCTTTGGGGGAGGATGCACTCCAGAGCGGGGCTGCCCTGGGCACCGTCAGAGGGACAGGGCAGGACGGCTCCTGCTGCCAGGGACGGCTGCAGGGGCTGAAGCTGGGGCTGCAGCCAGGGGTGCCCAGGGCTGTCGTGCAGAGCACCTCCTGCAGCCCTGAGGGCTCTTGGCCAGGCCAGGGCATCTGCCACCAGCCAGGGGCAGCTCTCAGCCTGTCTGGGAGCTCCCCATGGATGGTGGAGGGGAGCTGTGGGTGCCAGGAGTGACTCCTGCCAGGGCAGGTCCTGCTGCTGTGGAGAGGGTGCTGTGTGGGCCAGGGCTGCTCAGAGCTCCAGATCATGCCCAGGTCATTTCTAAGGGAACTTGTCATAAGCTCATTCAGGGCAGGAGTTTCCTACTTGAGTCTCTTCTTTCCTGAACCTGTGCTCCCACTTTTCCCTGGCTCAACTTGGTGGCAATGGAAACTCAGCAGTGCAGGGCAGAGCAGGGGCTGAGGCTCTTAAACAATCAGTCTGAGAATTCCTGGGAACCTCAGCAAGTGCCTCCAGATCCCCAGCCTCCAGATCCATCCAGCATCCCCTTTCCATGGTGCCCAGGCCTGGGGGAGCTGTTCTTTAACCCCTGCAGCCCTGAGCAGCTGCAGGGCAGAGCTGGCCCAGGGGCTGGGCTGGGCTCTGGCAGCACTGGCAGGGAAGGAGCCCGGGGCCACAGGAACAGCTCGGGCTGGGACAGCTCCAGCAGCAGAGGCGTGGGCAGGGAGGGAGGGAGGCAGTGCTGAGGGAAGCCCTGCTGCAGGGGAGATGTGGCACCTGCCGGCCCTGCCCTGCAGGGCACACACTGCCCTGAGCAGCACAGCTCTTGTGTCCCCTCGCAGCCAGCACAGCCCTCAGCCCGGGGGCTCGGGGCCCTCAGTCCCCTCCTGGGCCAGCAGAGCAGCCCCAGAGATGAAGGGCATCTCTCCTGCCATGTGCCCATTCCCTGCTGACCAGGGCCTGAGGGCCACTGTCCTGCACTGCTGCTGCCTGGCAGGGGCTGGACAGGGCTGGGCAGGGAAAGGCTTTTCCTCAGGGCCCAGCTCTCTCTCTCCTTGCCTTGCCCAGGTGCTCCTGGCATTGCTGACGGGCTCTCTGGGAATGGCAGTTCCAGCTGCAGGCTCAGGCCCAGCCCTTGGGCTCCTCCTGTGCAGGCTGAGCACAGCAATGGGGTGTCCCAGCTCCCTCTGCCCTGGGGAGCTCTGGGCAGGGCAGGCTGGGAATAAGCCGACTCTCCCTGACTTTGGGAAAGGCAGGAGCCACTTAGTGTGCCAGGGATCCCTCTGCTCTCAGCAGTGTCTCCTGGCTTTCCACGGTAACATGGGAGTGGAGTTCAGAAAGGTGCAAATCCAGGGCAGCCGGGAACAGGAGAGAGGGACAGAGCAGCTCCCCTCAGTCTGCACTAAGGCTCAGACAATCCTCCTGCCTCACTGGACTCTCTGTTCTCCCCAGGTGCAGCAGAATCTCTTCTTCTGCCTCCTGCAATCCCCATCCCTTCACCCTGGCAGCTCCTGTGCCTTAGGCGGAGATTCTTTGTCTAAGTTCAAACACCAGGACTGGCCCCTGCACTCACTGATCCCGTGCACTGACTGGGGTCAGGGCTGACTCCCAGGTGTCCTGCAGGACCAGGTCTGCCTCCTCACTGAACATTGGCCAGCAGCAATCAGGGCTACAGCAACCAAGATGAAGGAAGTTCTCACAGACAGAGACAAGGGGGATGGTGCTTAGTGTCAGGGAATGGTCTGTGAGAAAGGGCTTTGTCTCTTCTATGAGAAATCTCTCCTCAGCTGTCATTGTCTTTTCTCCTGCAAAAGGTTCCAATGTCTGGAGACAGCAAATGTCCAAGAGCAGCTCCATCAGCCACTTCCTCCTGCTGCCATTGGCAGACACGCGGCAGCTGCAGCTCCTGCACTTCTGCCTCTTCCTGGGCATCTCCCTGGCTGCCCTCCTGGCCAACGGCCTCATCATCAGCGCCGTAGCCTGCGGCCACCTCCTGCACACGCCCATGTTCTTCTTCCTGCTCAACCTGGCCCTCACCGACCTGGGCTCCATCTGCACCACTGTCCCCAAAGCCATGCACAATTCCCTCTGGGACACCAGGAACATCTCCTATGAAGGATGTGCTGCACAACTATTTCTGTTTCTGTTTTTCATTTCAGCAGAGGTTTCCCTCCTGACCATCATGTGCTACGACCGCTACGTGTCCATCTGCAAACCCCTGCACTACGGGACCCTCCTGGGCAGCAGAGCTTGTGCCCACATGGCAGCAGCTGCCTGGGCCAGTGGCTTTCTCAATGCTCTGATGCACACAGCCAATACATTTTCCCTGCCCCTGTGCCAGGGCAGTGCTCTGGGCCAGTTCTTTTGTGAAATCCCACACATCCTCAAGCTCTCCTGCTCACACTCCAACCTCAGGGAACTTGGGGTTTCTATTTTCACCACCTCCTTAGCATTTGGTTGTTTTGTGTTCATAGTTTTCTCCTATGTGCAGATCTTCAGGGCCGTGCTGAGGATCCCCTCTGTACAGGGACGGCACAAAGCCTTTTCCACCTGCCTCCCTCACCTGGCCGTGGTCTCCCTGTTCCTCAGCACTGCAGCATTTGCCCACCTGAAGCCCCCCTCCATCTCCTCCCCATCCCTGGATCTGGCACTGTCAGTTCTGTACTTGGTGGTGCCTCCGGCCCTGAACCCCCTCATCTATAGCCTGAGGAACCAGGAGCTCAAGGCTGCAGTGTGGAGACTGATCACTGGAAAATTGCAGAAACATTAAACTGCTGGCCAGTTTCTGCAAATAATTTTAATAAAAGTAATCTTTCGTAGTTCTTGTTGGTTTGGGTATGGGGTTATATCCCTGTGTTTTAGTTCTTAAAGATTTGTCCACAAAAAAGGCCATTGTTTGTGCCATTTCTCATATTTATTCTCTCTATATTCGCTGGCCCCAGACTGTGTAAATCAGGGGCTGTTCTCTCAGTGGCTTTAAATAAGCTAAAAGATTTCCCGGCAAAGTTTTCACTGGTGACTGACATTTTGTTCTCTGGAGCTGCAGAGGCAATGTCTGTGTGCAGAGCTGGATGCAGGTCAGGGGTGGCACAGCAGCTCTGCTCCTGCTGGCCACACCATTCCTGATCCAGGCCAGGTGCCATTGGCCTTCTTGGCCACCTGGCCACACTGCTGGCTCATGTCCAGCCTGCTGTCCATCAGGGCCCCAGGTCCCTTTCTGCCTGGCCGCTCTCCAGCCACTCTGTCCCCAGCCTGTAGCACTGCAGGGGTTGTTGTGCCCAAAGTGCAGGACCTGGCCCCTGGTCTTGTTAAACCTCCCACTGTTGGATTTGGGCCCTGGATCCAGCCTGTCCAGGTCCCTGTGCAGAGCCCTCCTACCCTCCAGCAGATCCACACTCACACCCAGCTTGGTGTCATCTGCAAATTTGCTGATGGTGGACTCAATCCCCTCATCCAGATCATCAATGCAGATACTGAAATCCACGCTGGCTGTGTCTGATCCCTCGGCCATCCTGTGGGTGCCCTGTGATGGCTCTCAAGGTGATCTGTTCCAGAACCTTGCTGGGCACCGAGGTCAGGCTGACAGGCTTGGAGTTCCCCAGATCCTCCTTCCAGCACTTCTTGGGGATGGGCTCACACTGGCACCTCCAGTCCTCTGGGACCTCCCTGGTGAGCCAGGACTGATGAGAAATGATGGAGAGCAGCTTGGTGAGCTCATCCACCAGCTGCCTCATCCCCCTAGGATGAATCCCATCTGGTCCCAGAGACACCTGGGAGCATCAGAGTGGCTCAGCAGGTCACCAGCTGCTTCCTCCTGGATGACAGGGGGCTGTTCTGCTCCCTGGGCCCATCTACCAGCTCAGGAGAACACTTGTCCTGAGGACAACCTGTCTGATTGTTGAAAACTGAGACAAACAAGGTGTTAAGCAGCTCAGCCTTTTCCTCTATTACTATATTCCTCACAGCATCCAATAAAGAATAAATGTTTTCCTTATCCCACATTTTGCTATAAATTTATTTGTGGAAACATTTTAATTTTTCAGAAAACTGGCCAGGTTAAATTTTAACTGATCTTTCACCTCTCTAATTTTCTTTCCACATGACCTAACAACATCCTTAAACATTTCCTGAATTGCCTGACCTTCTATCTGAGGTGTTGCATCTTTTTTTTTTTTTTTTTTTCCCTTGATTTCCCACAAAAGTACCATGGACTGCCAGGCCCATCATTTTCTTCACTGGCTTATGTTTTGGCACACCAGGACAGGATGCTCCTCTCCCCTTAAGATTCCTTTCTTGAAGTGTGTCCATCCTTCCTGGACTCTCCTGTTTTTAAGGGCTGTTTCTCTTAAAAAAATCAGTACCTGATTCAGTACTCCCCTAATCTGCATCCTAGAGAGGCCAAAGTCTGCCCTCCATAATTTCAGTGTAGATGTTTTGTTGATGCCTTTCCTTCTTTCCCAGATTTTTGGAAAGTTGATTATTTCATGGTCACAATACCCCAGGCAGCCTCAGTCCATCACATCTCTCACCAGCCCTTTCCTGTTTGTGGACAGCAGCAGACAGAGCTTTCCTTGGCAGTGGGAGTGTTACCACAAATTTGGTAAACTAAAAAACTCCTTAACACCAACGTAGCATTTAGAAGCAGCATTGTTTATTTGGCTGGATGCACTGGGGAACAGCTCCTCCCAAAGTCGTGCATGCTGAGTACAGGAATATTTCTGTTTATATTCTGTATTTTGCATTCATATTCACTGCCTGTCCTGGACTAAACATACCTATGATAATCATTTCCCAGAAAATCATTTGCATATTTCCCTCCCCTTTTGCATGCACTTTTCTGTCCTGGGGGTCTCTCTGGTGGTCCCTGGTGGTCACAGACCCCAATGTTCCAGTCAGCCTGGCTGAGCTGGCAGGACACTGAGGCTGGTGAATTTCCAGTTCCCCTTCCTACACAATGGGCACTGTGTGGTTTCCATGGGCCAGTGGTTTTGGAGAATGAGCATTGTGTCAGCTCACCAGGTGTAGACCATTTATCATCAGGTAACATGAGGTCACAGAGTGGGTTATGACATAGCAGAGTGGGCTATGTGAGGTCATCAAGCAGCTATGACATCATAGGCCAGGTCTGTGACATCACAGACCCATCTGTGACATCACAGGGCAGAGGTATGACATCATAGAGCTGGCTGTGATGTTACTGGGTGGCTGTGTGACATCACAGGGGGGCTGTGTGAGGTCACTGTGTTGATCATTCCACCCCAGACCCCCCTCACAGTTTCCCCCATGAAGTCCAATGCTGTTCATGCCAAGCAGGGTCCCCTGTCCCCCAGAATCCCCCCGGTGCACCATGAGCCACAGCCTCCACCAAAGGATGTTCCACAGGATCAACCCCAGAGCCTGACACGGGGACAAGGGGCTGGGCTGTGTGACCAGGACACCAAGGACGTGCATGATCCAGGTCACTGTGGCCTGGCTTGGGTTCCCCAGGGCAGGAAAGATGTCTGGCAGCTGCAGCAGGGTTAGGGAAGGGCCCCAAGGTGGGGCTGGAGCCCTTTGGCTGTGAGCAGAGGCTGAGGGAGCTGGGCTTGTCCATCTGGAGCAGGGAAGGCTGAGGGGCTCCTCATGCCAGCCTGGCAGTGCCACCAAGGAGGTGATGGAGAGCACAGAGCCAGGCTCTTCACCAGGGGCCTGGTGAGAAACAAAAGACAATGAGTGTAGGCTGAAAGAGGGGAGCTTCAGCCAGTACAGGAGGAAACCTTGGTTCCCATGGGCTCAGCTGGGTGCTGAGATGCTGCCATCTCCCTGTCCTTTGGGATTTTCCAGTCCAGACCAAATCAAGCCTTGAACCACTTGGTCTGGCCCAGTTTCTGACAGCTTGGGCTCCTGACTTGCTGAGGTCCTTTCCAATTTAGCTCTCTAATGATCCTGGGACAATGCTTCTCCCTGTTCTACACTGGAGCAGAGCAGATGGGACACGAGCCCTGCAGGGCTGTACAGGACCTGCTGCTTGCGAGGTGCACAAGCACATCTTCATTAGCTGGGTCATCTGAGCACTTTTAAGGAATGCCAAAGTTTTCCCACCAGGAGAGACCAGGAATTTCCTGGAATTGTATGATGGCAGGAGAAGGAATCCTGATCTTCCCCTCTATTTGTATCACTGGCTGGACTTCTGTTTTTCATGGAGCTGTGCCTTCCCTTAGTTTTGTTGGCTGACAAAAAACAAACATCCCTCTGTGTCTCAGGCAGCTCCTTCTGCAAGGAAAGCAGGTGGGAGTTGGTGCCAAGGAGCTGAAAGCTGCAGCTGCAGCCTGGAGTGGAGGAAGCTCCGATTGGCACAAGGCTGCTCTGAGTCCCTGGGGCGGGAGGAGGAAAATGGTGGGTTAGGGGCTGGGGAAAAGTGATTGATTGTCAGCCATGAAGGGTCATATTGATTTTCATATCTATTCAGAGTGCATGAGGAGTTTCTGATCATCAGTATCAACTGGAGATTGCTGATACCAATCTATAAGCAGGAAAACAAAACTAAACAGGACAAAAAAATCTCCCTGCATTTTTCAAAGGCATAGTGTATTCTCTTTGAACACACTTCTATAGTCTGTCTAAGTAACCACATAAGAATTGAAGACTTGAAATTAAATTATTCCCAGGGGCTTGTCTTGTTTAGGGGGTTTTGAAATACTAATGAGCCTTTGGCACTGAATTCCTGAACTGAAGAACTGAAGACTGAGCAAGCCTCTGGAGAACTAAAATTCATCGGGGAACCTCCAAGCTGCTGAGTATCCAACCTCAGTAGAGCAGAGGAATCTATTCTAAATAGATTCTAATAGATTGCTCAGCAAAGCAATCTATTTAAATTGACTACAATCCAGGCAGTGCTCTTGAGGGGTGTCACCACTCCACAGAGGAATCACTGCATCCTCAAGAAAGGAATTGTCAGGAGATGCTGCAGTTAAAATTTGGGGCAGGGCCCTTCTAGCCTGAAGTGCTGCCCTGTCAGTCAGATGTGCCCAGGCTGTGCCAGCTCAGCAGCTCTGCAGAAGCTCTCAGTGGTGTCACTTGGTTGTTCCTTTCTCTGGCAATTTTTCCAGCTCTGCCACAGCTTCAGCTCCTTCTCAGGATGCTGAACTTGGGGATGGAGGAGTCAGGATGCTTTCAGCATTATTCACGCCAAAAGAAACATGAACCCTCTTCTTCATTCCCCACTGGGGACTTTGCAAACAGAGCCTTGTTGGAGTTGTCTGAGCCCATTGCAGGCAGAACCTCCTGCTCCAGCAGGAACTGCCTTTCCTGTGCCATGGCCAGGCCAGGTCCCGCTGCAGGAAAAGCCCCAGGCCAGCCCCAACACAGTGAAGGCCTCGGGCACAAGTGCAGAGTGCTGGGAGCTGTGCCAGGAGAGCCTGGGACACCAAAGGCACCTTGGCAGCTGCAGCTCCGTGCAGGCCACGGCCAGAAGCCTCCCTTGGCAACCTGGCCTGGTGGCCACCACTGCAGAGCTGCTGGGGCAGGGGCTGATTTCTGCCTGGGCTCTGCCCCAGCCCACAGAGTGTGAGCTCAGCCCTGACTCGGGCACAGCCCTTGTGCCTGGGCCCTGCAAAGCCTAAAGGTCACCTGTGCCACCCTGGTGCCCATCCCTGGACCTGACACTGTCACTTCTGTACTCGCTGGTGCCTCCAACACTGAACCCCCTCATCTAGAGCCTGAGGAACCAGGAGCCTGAGGATGCCCTGAGGAATATGATAAACAATCAAGTGCCTCTTTGTTTCTTCATAGCATGCAGAATGGAACTCATTCCAGGCCCAGACTGTTTTGCTCCATGTGTCTTTTCTGTTATTCTATTGGTTGTATTTTAATTTTCCACTTTTTTTTTTTTAAATATTATTTCCAAAAACGGTGCCATTAGTCACAGTATTGCTGCATCAGCATCTCCCATGCTTGTGATAAGCAGAGACAGTAAGGAGCCATCATCACTGTGCATTTATGCAAAATAAAGTGTCCTGCTCTGCCCTGTACATCCAAGATGTTTCCTCAGCCCTTCTCTGTCTCTGCAGGGGCAGTGCCTGTGAGCAGAGGTGGAGGGAAGAGACTCCCAGCACAGCAGCACAGCCAGGGACAATGGCCCTGGCTCTTCCCACATCTGCTCTTCCCAACTCCAGCCTCTCCTTCCCAGCCCTGCTGTGTCTGTCAGGCCCGAGTGCTCTGGCAGCTTGGTCACTGTCCTGCTGCATGTCCGTACTGTGCCCACAGGCAGGGACAGGCCATGGGCACTGCTGGGACACAGCTGGGCTCCAGCACAGCAGCTGCAGCAGCAAAGGGATCTCCTGAGGGCAGGGCAGGAAGGCTTTGCTCTCCCTGCAGAGTCACTCTCAGGAACAGGCCCAAGGAACAGAACCTGGAGAGGCTCCTTGTGTTCCTTGCTCTCCCAGGGCTCAGTGGGATGAGATCAGGGTCCCAGTGTGGCCTTCAGGGCACTCAGGGCTGGGTCAGGTTCTGCTTGTTGGTGGCCAGGGCCCATCAGATGGGGAATGGTCTGTGCTGCACCTGGCTGGGGCTCTGCAGCTTGTGCCAGGGCTGATGGCAGGGGAAGGTTTGTCTGGAGGGCCTTGGGAGCTGCCAGGAGAACACAAGGCACCTGCAGGGACAGTGTGTGCCAGGGATCAGCAGGGAGTGGAGCTCCCTGGGCACAGGCCTGGCCAGGGTGGGCTCACCCCGAGATCAAGGACTGAATGTCTGCTGTGAGCCAGGAGAGCTCTGCAGCCCCAGGGGACACAGCAGGCACAGGGAAAGGAGTCTGGGCACGGACTGGTCTGACCCTCAGGGAACTTCCCCAGGACAATGCAGGGCAGCCCCAAGGCCATGGGGCAGCCCTGGAACAAGGCAGGCACCTCTGAGCAGCCTCCATGGCCCCAGCAGAGCCTGTGTGGGAGGGGGTCAGTGCAGGGAGCAGCATCAGCTGCCTCTGTCTCCCAGCCTGAGCAGCAGAGCCCAGCAGAGGCAGCCCAGGGCCCCGGGCAGCACAGCCCCCGTGCTCTGCAGAGCAGCAGCCCCAGCTCGGGGCTGTGGGCAGCAGGGCAGGGGCTGCAGCAATGGCTGCTCAGGCCAGCACAGACGTGTTCCCCTGGGAAAGGCTCTGTGGGCAGCTGGCATGTGCCAGGAGCAGAGCAGGAGCCCGTGGCTGTGCAGAGGAGCCCTGGCAAGAGGCTGCCCTGTCCCTGGGGCAGCAGGAGCTGCCTGAGGAGCCCCAGGGCCAACTCTGTGCTGCTGTTCTGGGCAGTGGGGCTGGCCCTGGAGCTGCACGAGCTGCCTGAGCTGAGCATGTCCTGAGCATTCCAGACACAGAGTGGCTGTCCCTGACCTCCAGTGCCTCCAGTTCCTGCTGCAGGGACAGACAGGTCTGGGGCAAGAAGAGGAAAACAATGGACCCTTGATTATAGGAGTCTGTCTTGGTTTAGGGACAAATTTGGGAGAAAACCTCTGAATAGGATCCCTCTGGGAAGCAAACCCATGTGGCCCATCCCTCCAACTGGTCTTCTTTTTTACTTAACAAACAAAGTGCATGCAAGTATAGAGAATGAATAATATGAAAGAAGAAAACCTCTTGTTCTGGAGTGAGATAGCAAATTGAGAAAGTTCTTGCCGTGGATGTAGATCAGCTCTCTCTCAGTCTTTTATTTCCAGTCTCTCTGGTGCTGCTGGAAAATGCCGAGGTCCAGGCCTGGGTGGGCAGCAGGTGCAAGCCCGCAGTGCTCCCCTGGGTTTTTTCCAGTCCAGAGCAGGTTTAGGCAGTCCCAAGAAAAAAGGGAAAAAAAACAGTCCAGGGAAGTTCTCTACCCTAGCTAGCTGAAAGTAACTAAAAAAACCCAAATCTCTGTCCTGCAGTCCCTCCAAGCCTCCGCCATGTGTTGGAGTCAGGCAGTTTTCTCAAAACAAACTCTGTTTGCCTCCTTGTTCTTAGAACCAGTCTTAAAGGCACAGAACTCAATATACAGCAGAAACAGAACAGACGACTGGGGATACAAGCATCATAAAGTTACCCTAGGACAGAGTCCTTGCAGTGTCAGAATGATCTCCTTGGTTCCACAATCAGCTGTGGGAAGTTTTCATAGCCAGGGACTAAAGAGCCTCTCCCAGCAACTGGGAATTCCTACTGGTAAGTCCAACTTTGCAGGCAATGAGATGGGCAAAAAGCCCAGAAAAACAAGGCAAGAAATCAGTAACCCATACTATAAGGCTTTTAGAGCAGGTATTTGTTTATTCAATGCCAGGAGTGAGTGGGGTAGCTCCACCACAAACTCACTTGTCTGTTCCTCACACAGTACTATCTTTTATACGTTTGTTTTGGGTTTTTTTATATTCTCATTATACTTTCCTAACCTTCATGTTGTAAAATATTTTCTAATCACATGATTATGTAAGCCCTTGTAGTACATGCGTGGTCTCTTCCTGATATGCTCATCACCCTCCTGGTGGTTGTTTTGATGAAGGCTCAGAAAACTTCCTGGGGCTTGAACTTATCACCCCAGCTTCCTGCACAAGCTCTATAAGATTGCCTGCTCAAATAGCCAGGGGTCAGCTGTTTGCAGTTACCTAAGAGGGTCCTTCACTCATCCTCCCCTTGCCACAGCTGGGCAGAGAAGGAAAAAAAATATTAACGAACACTTCATGAGTGACATAAGGACCAGGAGAAATACTTCAAATGCAAAAAAGGCTCAGCCCCTCCCTCCTTCCCACAACAGTACAGGAAAACAGGGCATGGGAGTTTTCTCATTTCATCTAGAGATCTTCTTCTGGTGCTCTGGGAGAGGAGTCCTTCCCCCATGTGGCCATAGAGTCCCTCCCACTGGATACAGTTCTCCATGAACTGCCCCAGCATGGGTCCACTCTCACAACCAGCAGCCCTACCGCACCTGCTGCAACGTGAGTCCCTCCCATGGGCACACAGTCCTCCCAAACTGCTGCAGCACAGGTCTCTCCTCCCACGGGGTGCAGTCCTCCAAGGACAGGCTGCTCCAGCCTGGAAGCAGGGCCCCCTCTCTCCACCGGGTCTCCCACTGGATCACAGCCTCATCCAGGCATCCACCCGCTCTGGGATGGGCACCTCCCCCAGGGGCTGTGGGTGGATCTCTGCATCCCCATGGATCCCCATGGGCTGAGAGTGGATCTCTGCATCCCCATGGATCCCCATGGCCCAAGAGTGGATCTCTGCATCTCCCATGGATATCCATGGTGCCCCTGCTGCCAAAAACCAGGCCGTGCCAAACCAATACAGCTTGCTCTGCAAAATTTGCTGATTTCTGAAAAGGGCTTCATTTGCATTCCTTGTAACTATTTCTTTCTGCAATGTTGAGGAAGATGAAGCCAGAAAGCCCTATAAATATGATTGCTTAGACTCTGAGAATGTGAAACCTGTGAGATAGAATTGAAAGCAAGTTTTGAAGTTTGAGAGTTACTGGATGTCTGGGAAAACAGTTATGTGACCAGCTGAAGGTCACCTGCAGCCAGACCCAGAGGTCAGATGGAATGTTCTGTCTCATCCCCAATGTATGGTTCATCCCACACCTGTAACCCTCCCCTGAAGTATCAGGTATCTGTAACCCCATTGGCACAAGTCCTGTCCCAGCCCACCTTGAAGATCCCTGATAAGGGGTCCCGAGGGGGCTGGACGTCCTCTTTGCCTGGCACCCTTCCCTGAGGACTTTCCTCTCTTGGAATTTCCTCTCCCTTCCCCCACCCCCTAGGCCTTGCCACGAGCTGCGCCTGGCAGCTCAGAGCAAGGCCTCATATCTTTTACAATAGACCTCATCTTCTAAAACCCAACTTCAGAGATCTCTCTCCTACATCCATCCACACCGTCCTGGACTCCGCAGCAGAGGAGCGATTTCTGCACTGAGGGTCACTGTCACCGAGACACAAAGCAGCCACACGCAGACAAGAGGTTTCACAGAGCAGAAGTTCCTCCGATCCGGCTCAAGCCGAGACAGGCGGAGAGAGAGCCTCTTTGTTTTATTTCTTACTTTTTATACATTTGTGGGTCTAGCAGAAGATTGGCTTCCGGGGTTTTTCACCTTTCAGCCAAGTGGCTAAACCAACTGTCAGTTACAATTGTTTTCAGGTTAGAAATATGCAAACAAAGGACAGAGAATGAAAAACAAAGGATTTGTTTATGTTACATCTGTGGGAAAAAGGTAGAAAACTGCTCTAATATTCTACAGCAACTAAAAAGATCTGACTCCATTTATGAAATTCAAAAGGCTTTAAAAAACTCAGAAAAACCAGGGTAACAGGTCACTTCATTCCTCGTCCCTGCCTCCCTCTGGCCAGCACCAAGCAGCATTTACGTATTCCTTGCTTTGGGGCTTGAAGCTCCTTTGGCAGAAATTGCAGAGCCTCCACGCTGGTGCCTCCCTCCTCCAGTTTTGCCTCTCTGCAGGAGCTTTGTGGGGCAGTGAGGGGGACCAGGGATGAGCAGGGCTGAAAGAGCGAGGAGAAGAGTTTGCAGCATCCCACCGTCCGAGCTTCTCCAGTCCTGCCTGAGGATGTCGTGGTGGTTTCAGGCAGATTTTGGGAGAAACCCTCCCAAGGGGCCCCTCTTCCCCTCCTCGAACCGGCTCGGGAAAAGACTTCTGTTACTCTGGTTTTTCTGAGTTTTTATAGCCTTTAGAATTTTCATAAAATGGAGTCAAATCTTTTTAGTTACTGTACAATATTAGAGCAGTTTTCTACCTTTTTCCCACAGATGTAACATAAACAAATCCTTTGTTTTTCATTCTCTGTCCTTTGTTTGCATATTTCTAACCTGAAAACAATTGTAACTGACAGTTGGTCCAGCCACTTGGCTGAAAGGTGAAAAACCCCGGAAGCCAATCTTTGGCCAGACCCACAAATGTATAAAAAGTAAGAAATAAACAAAGAGGCTCTCTCTCCACCCTGTCTCAGCTTGGGCTGGATGGAGGAACCTCTGCCCTGGGAAAAAAACCTCTCTCTCCATGTGACTGCTTTGCGTGTCTCGGTTACAGACTTCCTCAGAAAGAAGTGGAAAAAAACTGTTTATTAAACAGGCAAAGCACTCCCAGCACAATACCCAATGACAAGAGCTTCATGCTGCTTACAGAGGGATAACAAACTTAAAGGAAGTCTCCTTTTGAAGATAGTCACTGTGCTCCACCACTCCATCTCCTACGCTAGCACTAAACTAACTAACTGCCAGGGAAAAAAACAACAGAGCTTCTTTCGTCTTGCCGTGTTCCAACTCCCCCACTTCAAGGTCACTCCGAGGAGCAGAATTTTACTGGGGAAAAACAAACAGTGCTTCCCTCCCCTTTGCACCCAACAGACGATTGGGGGATACACAATCACCCTAGGACATTCCACCCCTATTCCGGTTTCAGGCAGATTATGGGAGAGACCCTCCCATGGGGCTCCCCTCCCCTCCACCAACCGGTTCGGGAGAAGACTTCCTCAGAGAGAAGTGGAAAAAACCTGTTTATTAAACAGGCAAAGCACTCCCAGCACAATGCCCAATGACAAGAGCTTCATGCTGCTTATGGAGGGATAACAAACTTAAAGAAAGAAAGTCTCCTCTTGAAGATAGTCACTGTGCTCCACCGCTCCGTCTCCGCTGACGTTGGGAGAAAAGGAGATGCGCAGGGCTGCTCTTGGTGGGGTGGGTCCCCTGTGGAGCCCCCGGTGCTTCCCCAGGTCCTTAGTCCGGAGAGGTTGGACAGTTCTGAGGAGAGGGCAAAAAAGAAAAAAAAGGAAGAAAAAAAAGGGAAAAAAAAGAAAAAAAAAAGGCAAAAAGCTTCAGCTATTCTACAGCGTCTAACTATGCTAGCACTAAACTAACTAACTGCCGGGGAAAAAAACAACAGAGCTTCTTTCATCTTGCATCATCCCCCACTTCAAGGTCACTCCGAGGAGCAGAGCTGTCCTGGGGAAAAACAAACGGCACTTCCCCTCCCCTTTGCACCCAGTAGACGATGGGGGGATACACAGTCACCCCAGGACAGATGTCGTAGAGCTTTAGCAGTATCGGTGTTTTTGGAATGGGAAAGGGAAGCCAAGTGGCTTTCTCACGGTTTCACGTGTTTCTCGTGCGAGGGTGACACGCTGGTGCCTCCTCTTGTGACAGATGTATTATAGAAATCGCTCCTCTGCTGCGGACTCCAGGACGGTGTGGATGGATGTAGAAGAGAGATCTCTGAAGTTGGGTTTTAGAAGATGATGTTTATTGTAAGGGATATGAGGCCTTGCTCTGAGCTGCCAGGCGCAGCTCGTGGTAAGGCCTAGGGAGGTGGGGGGAGAGATAAGGAGAGGAAATTCCAAGAGAGGAAAGTCCTCAGGGAAGGGTGCCAGGCAAAGAGGACGTCCAGCCCCCTCGGGACCCCTTATCAGAGGGCTTCAAGGTGGGCTGGAACAGGACTTGTGCCAATGGAGTTACAGATACCTGATACTTCAGGGGAGGGTTACAGGTGTGGGATGAACCATACATTGGGGGTGAGACAGAACATTCCATTTGACCTCTGGGTCTGGCTGCAGGTAACCTTTAGATGGTCACATAACTGTTTTCCCAGACATCTAGTAGCTAGGACATCTCAAACATCAAAACTTGCTTTCAATTCTATCTCACAGGTTTCACATTCTCAGAGTCTAAGCAATCATATTTATAGGGCTTTCTGGCTTCATCCTCCCCAAAAATACTGAACACTGCTATTGAAATTGAGAACCTGTTCACTTACAAACGGTGACCTACAACTCCAAAGACACCTCTGGGAGTCTCCCTGCCAGAGGTCCCTACACAATCCCGGTGCATGTCCCCTCTGGTGGTCCCTCTCCGTCTGCACAGCTCAGGAGTCAGCAGACACTGAACCAGACACCTGCGAGGCCACAGCAGCCTGCTGGGACCCTGCCTGGCTGAGTGAGATCTGCTGTGGTGGTTTCAGGCACATTTTGGGAGAAACTCTCCCATGGGGCCCCCCTCCCCTCCACCAACCGGTTCAGGAAAATATTTCCTCAGAGAGAAGTGGAAAAACCCTGTTTATTAAACAGGCAAAACACTCCCAGCACAACCCAATGACAAGAGCTTCGTGCCGCTTACGGAGGGATAACAAACTTAAAAGAAAGAAAGTCTCCTCTTGAAGATCGTCACTGTGCTCCGCCGCTCCATCTCCACTGGCATTGGGAGAAAAGGAGATGTGCAGGGCTGGTCTTGGTGGGGTGGGTCCCCTGTGGAGCCCCCAGTGCTTCCCCCAGGTCCTTAGTCTGGAGAGGTTGGAACAGTTCCGAGGAGAGGGCAAAAAAGGAAAAAAGGAAGGAAAAAAAAAAAAGAAGAAAAAAAGAAAGCAAAAAAAAAAAGCAAAAAGCTTCAGCTATTCTACAGCGTCTAACTACGCTAGCACTAAACTAACTAACTAACAACAGAGCTTCTTTCATCTTGCAGTGTTCCAACTCCCCCACTTCAAGGTCACTCCGAGGAGCAGAGTTTTCCTGGGGAAAAACAAATGGCGCTTGCTCTCCCCTTTCCACCCAATACACATTTGGGGGATACACAATCACCCTAGGACACACACCTCGGTTGTTCTCCAGGCCTGCTGTGACAAACTCCAGCTCATGATTTGGGAACTCCTGCCTCTCCTGTAACTCTGGATCCAGAGTTTGAATTCTATGGGAGAGCTGTGGAACTTTTGTCTCCATGCAGAAATTTGAACTTTCATCCTCCTTCTTTCCTGTGAAGAAAGAATGATGTCACTGGATCACTGATCATTGCTCCATGAGCAGGAGATCAGCTATCTGACACAAGGATGCCCAAAGGCTCTGATTTAACCTCCCTGACAGAGGGTCTCTCCTCAGGGCTCTCCTGTGTGTTGCTTTTTCATTCCTCATTCCCCCTTAGAAATCCTCACCTACAGGAATTCCGTTTGGCCATGAAGGCAGAATCTGGAAATGGTTTTTCATTGAACCACAGATTTTAGCAGGGAGGGGACAAGAAACCCAGACCAAATTTTCAACCCATTTTCAACCTTTTGTGCACAACCATTTGTGCTTTCTGTAGCCCAATAAATAGAGGTCCAGCTCTGAAAAGTGGGCCACAGGTATAATTCTAAGCCCACAATGGCTTGAGCCAGCAGGAATTCCAGGGGTTTCCCTGGACTCCTCTGAGCTGCTCCTTGCCGTGCTTTGCTGGCTGAAGCCACAACAAGAACAGGACCCATGGCCATGGAAGGCCACTTGTTTCTCACCTTTCCCTGCCCAGAGGGCATGAGGCTGTTCCCAACACACTTTGTGCCCTCCCTGAGCCAGGCCCAGGGGCACAGCCTGGGGCCAGCCAGGCCACACTGGTGTCTGTGCCCCAGCTGACTCCTTCCCCTTCCCAGCACCAGCTCCTGCAGGCAGAGCTGCTCCCCCCAGGCCCTGTGCTCACAGACACGTCCAGGCTCAGCTCAGGGAAGCTCCTCTCCCATAGGGAGATCATCCATAGGGAAACAAGGCTGCTCTCACATGTGCCCCAGCATGGCACCAGCAGTGGGGGAGCTGGAGAAGAGCAGTGGGGAAAGGGAGGGAGAGATGGGAACAGGACTTCAAGGGGGGAACCTTAACAAGTATGAGGCAATGTGAGAACTCCCAGCACACACCCTCTGCAAAGGTGACGGACAGAAGAGGGACTTGGACCACCGGCACCTGCAGAGAACACTTCAGCATGGGGGTGTTTGGGTGCCATGGATCACAGAAGCTGTTCCCTGAGGAAGGACTGTCCCTCCCCATCCCCTCTGAGGAGCTGAGCAGGGTGAGCTCACAGGGTGCTTGGCCTGTAGATCAAGTTCTGCCTTCAGAGAGATGGAAGTGTGCTTGGCAAGGGCCCTGCTCACCTTTGTTCTTCAACTCTGCTTTGAGACGCTGAAGCTCATACTCTGTGGTCTCTGACCAATCTTCTACATTTTCTTTCAGAGTCTGAATTCCATGTGAGAGCTGCCGGTGGTATTCCTTCAACCTGGATTTCAGGGACCATACAATTTCGACCTCTTCTATTCCTGTGAAGAAAGAACACTATCACTGAGTCACTGCTGTTTCCTCTTTGAGCAGGAGACAGATACCTGACAAAAGGATGCTCAAGGGTTTAATATCACTGGCAGAGGATCTCTCCTCAGGACTCTCCTGATGGTTTGGGTTTTTTATATCCCTCATTCCCTCTTAGAAATCCTCACCTCACAGAAATTTTGTTTGGCCATGAAGGCAGAATCTGGAAATGGTTTTTCATTGAACCACAGATTTTAGCAGGGAGGGGACAAGAAACCCAGACCAAATTTTCAACCCATTTTCAACCTTTCATTTGTGTTTTCTGTAGCCCAATAAATAGAGGTCCAGCTCTGAAAAGTGGGCCACAGGTATAATTCTAAGCCCAAAATGGCTTGAGCCAGCAGGAATTCCAGGGGTTTCCCTGGACTCCTCTGAGCTGCTCCTTGCCGTGCTTTGCTGGCTGAAGCCACAACAAGAACAGGACCCATGGCCAGGGAAGGCCACTCGTTTCTCACCTTTCCCTGCCCAGAGGGCACGAGGCTGTTCCCAACACACTTTGTGCCCTCCCTGAGCCAGGCCCAGGGGCACAGCCTGGGGCCAGCCAGGCCACACTGGTGTCTGTGCCCCAGCTGACTCCTTCCCCTTCCCAGCACCAGCTCCTGCAGGCAGAGCTGCTCTCCACAGGCCCTGTGCTCACAGACACGTCCAGGCCCTGCTCAGGAAAGCTCCTCTCCCATAGGGAGATCATCCATAGGGAAACAAGGCTGCTCTCACATGTGCCCCAGCATGGCACCAGCAGTGGGGGAGCTGGAGAAGGGCAGTGGGGAAAGGGAGGGAGATGGGAACAGGACTTCAAGGGGGGAACCTTAACAAGTATGAGGCAATGTGAGAACTCCCAGCACACACCCTCTGCAAAGGTGACGGACAGAAGAGGGACTTGGACCACCGGCACCTGCAGAGAACACTTCAGCATGGGGGTGTTTGGGTGCCATGGATCACAGAAGCTGTTCCCTGAGGAAGGACTGTCCCTCCCCATCCCCTCTGAGGAGCTGAGCAGGGTGAGCTCACAGGGTGCTTGGCCTGTAGAGCAACTTCTGCCTTCAAAGAGATGGAAGTGTGCTTGGCAAGGGCCCTGCTCACCTTGAGTGTTCTGCAGCTCTGCTCTGAGACGCCTAATCTCATACTTTGTGGTGTCTGACCAATCCTCTACATTTTCTTCCAGAGTTCGAATTCCATGTGAGAGCTGCTGATGGTATTCCTTCAACCTGGATTTCAGGGACCATACAATTTCCTCCACTTTGTTTCCTGTGAAGAAAGAATGATGTTACTGGGCCACTGCTGTTTCCTCTTTGAGCAGGAGATCAGCTATCTGACACAAGGATGCCCAAAGGCTCTGATTTAACCTCCCTGACAGAGGGTCTCTCCTGTGTGTGGTTTTTTCATTCCTCATTCCCTCTTAGAAATCCTCACCTACAGGAATTCCGTTTGGCCATGAAGGCAGAATCTGGGAAAGGTTTTCTCTTTAACCACAGATTTTAGCAGGGAGGGGACAAGAAACCCAGACCAAATTTTCAACCCATTTTCAACCTTTCATTTGTGCTTTCTGTAGCCCAATAAATAGAGGTCCAGCTCTGAAAAGTGGGCCACAGGTATAATCCTAAGTCCACAATGGCTTGAGCCAGCAGGAATTCCAGGAGTTTCCCTGGACTCCTCTGAGCTGCTCCTTGCCGTGCTTTGCTGGCTGAAGCCACAACAAGAACAGGACCCATGGCCAGGGAAGGCCACTCGTTTCTCACCTTTCCCTGCCCAGAGGGCACGAGGCTGTTCCCAACACACTTTGTGCCCTCCCTGAGCCAGGCCCAGGGGCACAGCCTGGGGCCAGCCAGGCCACACTGGTGTCTGTGCCCCAGCTGACTCCTTCCCCTTCCCAGCACCAGCTCCTGCAGGCAGAGCTGCTCTCCACAGGCCCTGTGCTCACAGACACGTCCAGGCCCTGCTCAGGAAAGCTCCTCTCCCATAGGGAGATCATCCATAGGGAAACAAGGCTGCTCTCACATGTGCCCCAGCATGGCACCAGCAGTGGGGGAGCTGGAGAAGGGCAGTGGGGAAAGGGAGGGAGATGGGAACAGGACTTCAAGGGGGGAACCTTAACAAGTATGAGGCAATGTGAGAACTCCCAGCACACACCCTCTGCAAAGGTGACGGACAGAAGAGGGACTTGGACCACCGGCACCTGCAGAGAACACTTCAGCATGGGGGTGTTTGGGTGCCATGGATCACAGAAGCTGTTCCCTGAGGAAGGACTGTCCCTCCCCATCCCCTCTGAGGAGCTGAGCAGGGTGAGCTCACAGGGTGCTTGGCCTGTAGAGCAACTGCTGCCTTCAGAAACATCTGCTTGGCAAGGGCCCTGCTCACCTTTGTTCTTCTCCAGTTGTTTTCTGAGACCTTCAAGCTCAGACTGCTTGGTCTCCTGCAATTTTGTGAGCGATTCATGCAAGGCTTCCATTTTTTTCTTGAGCTCCTGGAAGGCTACATCTATCTTACACTCCATGTCTTTTCTGGTCTTCTCATTCTTTCTCCTTCCTGTAGAAAAAGATTGGTGTCAGTGGGAAACTGACATTTCTTGCTTGAAGGGGAGACCATCCATCCTGCAGGGGATGACCAAGTCCTCTGTTTCGAACTCTCTTCTTGAGGGTCTCTTCTTGGGTCTTCCTACAGGCTGGGTTTTTGTTTTCTCTCCTCCAGGCTGTCCGGGTCTGTGCTGGGAAAAGCCTACTGCTGGGACATCTCTACACCCTGGGATCCTGGGGTCCTGGGCATCTGCATGGGTATGGGCATTGTAACAAAGGACTGGCCTTTGGAAATGGGAATTTATGGAGAGGAGGGATTGTTTGATTTGACTGCACTGGGTCCTCATGCACGACAGAGCTCTGGATCTCCTTCTTGCTTGGCAGGGTTTAGTTTCCAGGGAGTGTGGGCAAGGACTGGCACCCACCTGCACAGAAAGGCTTCTGCCTTTGTCCCTGTAGCTAAGCTCAGGATGAGATTCCTCCTTTAGGAAGGAAAGGAAAGGAAATCCCAGAAGGGATGTGCTATGTCTTCAAAAGCATTACCAATTGCAGGGAACACCCTCAGCCAGAGTAGGACATGTCTCTGGTCAAAGGTCACCCCTCTGACCAAACTGATCCCTCCCCAAAGGCCAGCCCTTCTGTGCTCTGGAAAGGGTTCTGGGGGAGAGACCTCCACTGGCTTCACTTCTCTCAGGGATAACACATCCCATCCCAAGGGTTCCCAAGGATGGCCACAGACAAGAGGAATGTGATCCAACACACTTACGATATCTGCTGAATGCCCATTCTATGCCTTTTTCAGTCAGAAACACAGCAGTCGTTGTTACTGGAGAGCAGGTACATACAAAAATAAAATCAAAAGGAAAACAGGATATTTAACAAGGGCCTTTCCCCAAGGAACTTCAGGACTGCACTGAACAGGTTCTGGAGCAGAACACATCCCACAGCCAATCCAGGAACCACGAGGTCCTGTGGACCAGGAGCCCCACAGCAGTGCTGGCAGGTTTCTGACCCTCGGGGCCCACTGAGGCTCACCTGGGCCAGGAAGATGCCTCAGCTGCCACAGCACTCAGGCACCTCACAGTTGCCTCAGTCCCACCAGAGCACAGCCACCCACAAGAGGGTGAGGCTCTTCTGCCTAACTCCAGGAATGGAGAGGGACCTCCCAGGACCCTTCACTGCCCCTTAGCACATTCATTTCAGCCTGACCCCTCAAAGCCTTGCTCAGCAACACCCGCAGCTAGAGTAGGACGTGTCTCTGATCAAAGGTCACCCCTCTGACCAAACTGATCCCTCCCCAAAGGCCAGGACTTCTGCTGTGCTCTGGAAGGGGTTCTGCAGGCAATGTCCTCAGGGGAGAGACCTCCACTGGCCTCACTTCTCTCAGGGATAACACATCCCTTCCCGAAGGTTCACAAGGATGGTGGCCACAGAGGAGAGGAATGGGATCCATGAGTCCACATTTACTTGCAGACTCAAACTGGCCTCCTTGAACATGCTGCCATGAACTTTTTTCTTTTTTCTTTTTTTTTTTTTTTTTTGTGGCCATTGGGCTCACATGAGCAGAAAAACTAAAAAGAGAAATCTTCACTACAATATTTCCATAAGGATTTAAAAAATGCATTGAAGAGCTTCTTTGGGACACATATGCCCCTTATACTACTCAAACCTCTGATCCTCTCAGGGTTTTTTAAATTACTTATTTTCCCTTCCACCACTGTCTAAACAGAAGTAATACTTACGTTACTTACTTAAGGTTTTACCAAGTAGAGCCATGTCCTTGTTTCTTGTCTCCTGTGTCCTTTTCTCAAGGTTCACTCTGCAATGCAAGGGAAAAGAGGGGCAAAGTCTCTGTGGTGGGCACAGGACTAGAGAAGATAATGCAGTTGATAAGATGTTCTGCTGTACTCCCACCTGGTCCCTAACCTTAAATCTTGTCTGCTCTGGAGCTCTGAGAATTCTCACAGACATGTACATCATCTCCCTTGGGGAAAATTAAGATTTTCTGCTTTTGCAGAGTGCAGAATCTGCTGTTCAACCCCACCCACAATTTTCCACCGAGGTAAGGGACCATTTTTCATTCCTTCAGACTCAAATCCTGAAGGTTATCCTGACCAGCTATAAAGGAATCTATGGAGAAAGGACAAGTGACATGGCTGGCTGCAGATGCCAACCAAACTTAGCTCACTTCCCCTCCTCAACTAGACAGGAGGAAAAAATATGACTCAGGAGCTCACATAGAGCCCAGGACATCCCTTCACCAGTTGCCATCATGGGCAAGCCAGACTTGACTTTGGAACGATTGCTTTGCTTTCTCTGCAATTCCCAGTAGAGCAGCAAACTGAGTAACAAAGAGAAAACTGAAGCCACCTCACTCCCACTCCCCTCTCCTCCTGGTTGTGAACACACCTGGTGCAGGTGGCTAGGGGCAGCTGCAGTGCCAGATGCAAGGTGAGCACCAGGTGGGAGCCTGAGACAAGAGCCCTTGAACTGCCAACAAAGCAGAACAAAGGGCACCAAGAGTGGTGGCACAGCTAGGGAAGGGACACAGAGAGACCCAGCAGGAGCCGAGGGCTTGGGAGGAAGACCCACACTTGAGCCTTGGGCACGAAGACTGTGAGGGGATAAAACTTAGGGGTTCCTTTGTTGGAGGAACAGCTCAGGCTGTTCCTGTGTTACTGCACAGGGAACAGATGCCTTTATGGAATCAGACATCTGAGACTCTGCTGTGGGAAACCTGGTCTGGAAGCAGGGATGACACAGGGGCTGAGTGGGAGTGGCAGATGTGAGGAGTCCAGCAGGGCCCATTGGGGCACTGGAGCTGTGGAGGGGCTCCCAGCACTGAACATCTCTAGTGGCTGGAGTGTGATGGCCAGAGACACTTGGGAATGGTCAGACTGGGAAGGTTCCATAATATCCTCTTCTGCACAGCTGGCTGCAGAAAGCATGGCCTTGCTGACCCTTCCAACAAAGCCGCCTGTCCCTTCTGACCACAGCCATCAGAGGACAATGGTAAGGTGAAGGCAGAAACAGGGACTGCTCAGGAGTGAGGAAGGGTCTGCTCAGGGCACAGCTCACTGCCACGCTCTGCACTCCCTCTATTTCTTGCCCTCCATTTCCCTGTGCTGTCTGCTCCTTGTGACTTTCTGTTTTCTTTGCCCAGGGCCATGTTCCACAGATGAAAGTGTGCTCCTTGTGACTTTCTGTTCTCTTTGCCCAGGGTCATGTTCCACAGACGAAAATGGACCTAGACTGAATTAAGGAACCCTTTTGCCAAAAGCTGCTGCATGTTGAGAAAGCTTTCCTGGTGTTGAAAGGGAGTATAGACCCTGGTGAGGAAAAGAGCTCTGCTGAGGACTGTAAACAGAGAAATGCCAGCAGGGACCCAAGAGAAGCCACTGGCCCAGGGCCCATGGCTGTTGCATGGGTCCAAGCCCAGGACTGCTCTATTTCCTCCCACTACCTTTCCCTATTTTGCTATGGTCTGAAAGGAGGGAAAGAATATAAATGGCATAAAACACTCAATAGTTGAGTGATGAAAAGCACTGTCTCTGAAAGCAGAGCAATAGTGATGGCTTCTTAAACAGCAACAATGAATAGATGATGTGCACATGGAGCTGTCATGAATGTGTCTCTGCTATTATGAACACAGACATGTACCTCAGATCATCACTCAGGGAAAGATGGTTATGCTTCCAGAAATGGGTCACCCTGCTTCTCACAAATTCTTCACTTCTCTCAGAGACAAATGGTTCTCTCTGTCTCTCTCTCACATTTAGAAGGAGCCCTGACAACTGGTTTAGACAAGAAAATTAGCTTATGAAGGGCCAGATGTTTAATCCTGAGCCAAAGCTGAAGCTTTGAAGGAAAAAAAGAAAAGGGCAGGGGCAAAAGGAGGAAAGGGGAGGAGAAGGGAAAAGAAAACAAAGGGGAGGAGCAGGGGGGGAAGGGAGGAGAAAGAAAAAAAAAAAAAAAAAAAAAAAAAAAAAAATCTCTCTTCTGCATTGCCAGTGATGCCTTTGTTGGCCGGAAGCCAACAGAGTCTGGTCTGCCAAGAGAGGCTCAATCAATTAGACATTTTGAATTATGCATTGGGTCTAGTACGGCATTAATACCAGTATCTGAGCTAAATCCATGAGGACTGTATGAGTGGTGGTGAAATATCATTATGCTTTGGTTGGGGTGCTAAGATGAGGTATTGTTTTAATTTTTATATTTATATTACTAAGTTATACTCTACAAAACAATATTTCATTGTATTTTCAGATTTAAAATGTATCTAATCAGCTAAGATCAAAGAAACAAACAATTGCCCATAATGAAATCATGGCATCCTATAATCGTGGCTGTGCCTATATCAATATGCTACTTACTTTTTACTTTCCTCCCAGTTAATGTGCAGCAAGAGTCACAGCAGCAATTTTTGCTATCAGATAGAAAAAAAAAAATTAAATAAGTATGTAAGGCCTGAATTGACAATTTTTTGTCTTTGCAGGAATGAATTAGGTACTGGATTCGTATCTGTAGACTGTGAGCAGGAAGAGACAATGGACTTTGAATGGGAAGTCCATGAAATATTAACTTTGTGGTCTTCCTCCAATCCTTCTTGACTGGACCCCCACCCTCTGCAGCACAGCTGGGCCTCAAAGAGGCAAAGGCACTGAAAGTCCTGGGGACTCTAGAGGGCAGCAGGGATCCTTCAAGCCTCAGCAAAGGCCAGTGAAGGCCCCAGGATGGTTCTGGGAGCAGCGTCCTTTTCCCATTCAAGTCTCCCTGGGAGAACTGGACACAGCACTTGAGGGCCTCAGCAGTGCCCAGCACAGAGGGACAGTCACTGCCCGTGAAGTCTTGTGAGGAGGGGGTGTCACTGCTGTACATTGCCAATAGGGATTCCATTGGCCTTGCCTAGATGGGCGACTGCAGGTGCAGATTGCTCCACTGCAGATATTTCTGTTTGGGCAGTGTCACACTTCTGTTGTTGGTTTTGTTGTTGCAGACACTGATATTCTTAAGGAAATCCCACCAACACCTGAAAGACAGCTGGAAGATTCCCCCCTCAGTTAGCCACCAGTGCAGTGGTTCCTGACTGCCACAGTGCCCGTGTCACTGGGCAGGTGTGCTGTGGATGTGCTGGGCAGAGGGGTCAAACCCTCTGCCTGGCCATGTATGCCAGGGCAGTTGCTGTTCCCCATGGGAACCTGCTCACTGGCCTGCAGACTCCTCCAAGTTGCTCCCAGAGCTCTTCTGCCAACTCTCCCTGATGATCAAGCAGTTTCTAGACTGCCAAGACAGTGTCCCCGCTTTCTGACCCCTCCACTGCTCACTCACGCAAGTCAACCTTTGCCCATCTTGTGGAGGATCTCCATGTACCCCAGATGCTCTTCAAACCTCCCATCCTCATCCTCCCTCCTGGCAGAGCCTCTGCCCTCCCACTGCATTCCACCAACACCCAGGCACAGCCTTCCAAACAATTTAGGGATGGTTTTGGCTCAGAACAGAAAAAAAAAAAATCAAACATGTATGCAGCTTCTGAGATCAAAAAAAGCAATTCTGGATTGTTATGGGTGCAGAAACTCCAATTCGGGAGCTTTTGGGCTCAGAAACATTACTTTCGGGAGCAGAAGGAGCAAGCCGTGGGGAAATACAGGAGCAAGGGGCTGTCACCTACCTGGAACAAGGCTGGGAAGAAGCAGCTCCGCCGTGGGGGTGTGAGCACCGGGGGGCTCGTCACGCTCTTCCTCGCCCGCTCGTCCCAGTTATATCTCCCCTCTCCGTCCCCGCCTGCTCCCCTTCTCACCCCCAGGGCTCCTGCCTCCTCCCCCAGCAGCTCCTTTCTCGGTTTTACACCGATTTCCCGTAAATGCCTTGAAAACTGAAAGTGAAAATGCTCCGAGCAGGAAGCAGCTCCTTGGGCGGCGTGGGGGGAAATGGGCACAGCCAGCGGACCCTCCCTGCTCCTGGAGGCCTCCCAGAGGCACCGGGAATGCACGGGAGGAGACTGGGAGCACTGGGAGTGAACTTCACGGTCTGGAGGCAAACAGGGCACGTGGCTTGAGTTAGGGGCATCAGGAACACTGATTTTGCAACTTCATGGCTTAGAAAACCTCCATTTCACTAGTTTGGGTGCTATAATAGTGATATGAGGAGCTTTGGAATGGAAAAAGATCATTTTGGGGGCTTTGGGGCTCCAGAACACTGATTTTGGCAGGGTTTTGGCTATAGAAAAAACAAGCTAGAGAGCTCTGAGTCTCAAAGAAAGCAAATTAGGGGTATTTTAAACTTAGAAACACCCATTTAAAGATATTTTGGTGCCTGAAACACCAATTTAGGGAGCTGAGAAACACTCATTTAGGGAGGATTTGGGCTCAGAAATATCAAATTAAGGAGTTTTTGACCTCCCAAATCAAAAACCTATTTAGGGAGGGTTTTGCTCACAAGGGCTGGCAGACTGACTATACCCCAAACCCACCATGGCAAGTGCCGTGTGCTGTGGTGGTGAGAACAACCACTGGATGACTGCAAACATACCCTGTGTCCCATGTCACTGCCTGGGACACTGTCCCGGGCCTTGAAAACACGTTTGGGGGACACAGCACTGCAGAAAGAATGGAATCACACAATGGAAGGCATTTCCAAAACAACCTTATGGACACCTGACCAAGAAGCAGACACTGAATGGATTTATCGCATCCCTTGTGATGGACCAGCCTCTGGAAAGATGGAGTGATGGAATGGGCTGGTGAAGATGACAGCAAACAAAGGGTGGTGGCACTGTAACATTCTGTTGCAACTGATGTTATTCTTGCATCAAGAACAAAATGAGAGGAAGTGATGTATACTGAAATGTTTTTCACTTTGAGAAATCACACTGAATAGCAAAAGGAATGTGGTATTAATTTAACATCTTCAGATCCCTTTGTTCTTCCCTAGTTTCAAAAGGTAGTTGCCAAAACCGAGACAGTTCTTTTATTCCCCAAAAAGGATTTATAGCTTTCTCAATACATTCATATAATTCATACCTCTCATTATAGATACATTTTTCTGTGTTCTCAGTTGACCAATACTTGTTAGGCCTTTTGGGAACCCATTTAGCACTTGAGTTTATCACTATTATATACCTTTTGCACATTAATTTTCCTACACGGGTTTGATACCTGGTTCCTGTCCTCATGATACATTCTTCCCCAATGATTTTAGACTTGAGATCCCACTTCTCTCTTCCTCATGTTTTTAGACTTCGTGTATTCTGTTCAGTCTGTTTCCATTTTAGAATTTCTAGAGGGCTTAAACTGATTCCCTCCCAAGGCCATATTTCGGACATTTGTGTACCTCCACATATCCAGCACTCAGTTAAATTTAATTCCTGACTGATTCTTTCTACTAAGTCAATGAACAGTTTTTTTCCTGACAGGATGTCTAGGCCTTTTTCAAATTTTGTTGTCAACACTTTTTCTTTTATTATATCTCTCAATCCTTTCTGATCTGCTTCAAAGCATAGCCAAGTATCTCCTATAGGACATTCCCCAAATAGGCGCTGTGCATAACTAGCTGTGTTTTTTGTGGTCCAATAAACTTTTCCATCCTCTTGGCAAGTATTCAACTGGGAGTGGTCAAAGCAGTTTGGGTTCACGTTAGTATGGACCCTGAATAAGGATCTGGGATCCTCTCCATAGTACACTGGATGGTGGCAGTTAGTACAGGCTTTTGTTTCACAGGTGTGCTTTATGAACAACATCAGTACGATCCCTCCCAAGAGTCCGGTGTGGGCCATCCTTCCTGGATCTCTTGCTCCACCCGGCCTTGCCTCTTGGAGTGGAGAGGTCTCCTCAAGAACCCACTTACATTCTTCCACTTCCCTTCCCTATTAATTTAGTGGCCTTTAGAGAATGTTCTGTAGGAGATTCACTTTTGTTTTCTAAAAAAATTGTCCTAGGGTAACTTTATGATGCTTGTATCCCCAATCGTCTGTTCTGTTTGTGCTGTATATTGAGTCCTGTGCCTTTAAGACTGGTTCTAAGAGCAAGGAGAAGCGCGGAGTTTGTTTTGAGAAAACTGCCTGACTCCTCCACATTCTTCGGCGGACAGAGTGTTCGGCGGAGGCTTGGAGACTGCAGGACAGAGATTTTTTTTGCTTTTAGTTAGTTTCAGCTAGCTAGGGCAGAGAAGTTCCCTGGATTGTTTTTTTTTTCCTTTTTCTTGGAACTGTTTAAACCTACTCTGGACTGAAAACCCAGGGGAGCACTGGGGGCTGCACCTGCGGCCCACCGGGGCCTGGACCTCGGCATTTTCCAGCAGCGCCGGAGGGACTGGGACTGAGGAGAGACTGAGAGACTGAGAGAGAGAGAGCCGAGCTCCACCCACGGCAAGGACTTTCTCAATTTGCCATCTCACTTCAGAAGGAGAGGTTTTATTGTTTCATAATATTCATTCTTTATACTTGTATGCACATTTGTTTAGTAAAATTGTTTTTTCCACTTTTCTCCAAAGAGGTTTTTTTTTTACCTGACTGGTTGGAGGAAGGGGCCACCTGGGTTTGCTTCCTTGGAGGGATCCTATACAGGGGTTTTCTCCCAAATTTGCCCCAAACCAGGACAAAAACTTATACTCTTTTAATTTATCTATTACTTGAATTTGTTCAAACTGCTACTTATAAAACTTAACAACTTTTAAAATTAATATATAAGAAAACTTAAACTTATTTAAAACACTATTTATAAAACTTAAACAATATTTAAAATTAATACAAAAAAACTTTAACCTTTTTTAATATATCTATTACTTAAGCTTATTTAAATTGCTACTTGGAAAACTTACAATTTAAAAAGTAACAAAAAAACCTTAAACGTACTTAAATTCTTACTTATAAAACTTAAACTAGATGTAAAATTAATATAAAAAAACTTTTTTTTTTCTAATATATTTTTTACTTAAACTTATCTATATTGCTAATTACAAAAAAAAACTGATTTAGGTTTACATAAATTAACTCTTATTGTGCCCCCCCCCTTTTTTTTTTTGAGTCCGTTGATTTGGGGAGAAGCAACTGAAAAAAGGTTTTCACAGTCTCTGTTATCTCTTATTTCTTTTTAAAGGTTAATTTCAAGTCTTTCGGGTGTGGTGTTACTGTCCACTCGGTTTCATCCGGTGAGGGTGCTGAACTCGGGCTCTCTCCAGGAGGGGGTACTGGCCCTTTAACTCTGGTGATGTGGGTCCATCCTTTTTCTTGAGTACGCACTGCTGTGTGAGTTGTTAACAGTACTTGGTAGGGACCTTCAAACTTCGGGGTCAGCGGGGTATTAGTCCACGTTTTGATCAATACCCAATCTCCAGGATTGATATTATGCACATTTGCATCCAAAGGGGAAGTTTGAGGAAGATAGCCTTTCTTTCTGAGATTTTCTAGGGTTTGTCCAATGGTTTTTAGATATTTTCTAATGATTTCCTCTCCTTCCAGGCAGTCTTTAGAACTATAAGGAGATAACAAAAAGGGAAGCCCGAATAACATTTCATATGGTGACACTCCTAGATCTGCTCGTGGCTGTGTTCTGATTCGTAATAATGCTAGGGGTAAGCATTTAAGCCAATTTAGTTGAGTTTCTGCTATTAGTTTAGTTAGTACATTTTTAATGGTCTTCTTCATCCTTTCTACTCTGCCTGAGCTTTGGGGATGCCATGGGGTGTGTAACCTCCATTTTATCCCTAAGGCTTGTGTTACTTGTTGTAGAATCTGTGCTGTGAAATGTGGCCCTCTGTCTGAATCAATATTATTTATCAGCCCATACCGTGGGAGAATATCTTCTAATATTATTTTTGTTACTAGTTCTGCTGTTTCTCTTTTTGTAGGGAATGCCTCTACCCAGTGGGTAAGGTGATCTATGATCACTAACAAGTGTTTGTAACGTTGAACAGGGGGCATCTCAGTAAAATCAATTTGCACATTCTGGAAGGGCCTTAAGGCTAACTCCCTCCCTCCAGGCTCAGTTTTTCTCATAACTTTTTGATTTATTTTCTAACATATTATACATCCTTGAGTAACTGCTTTTGCTAATTCGTGTACTCCAATACATAGGTTTTCCCTTAGGAAATGGTCACATAACTCCTGGGTTCCCCAGTGGGTTAGATTATGTATTTCTGTAAGTATTTTTCGGGCTAGGGCTTTATTTAAGAATTTCCGTCCGTCAGCTGTTAACCACACTCCGTGTTCTCCCTGGTGTAATCCTAATTCTTTTATTGCTTTCTGCTCTTTTTCACTAAACACCTGCTCTATCCCTTCTTTTTCTTTTCTTGGTATTTTCTCCAATTTGAGGATTTTTACTGGTTCTCCTGGTTCTAAAGCTGCCTCTCTGGCTGTTTTATCAGCTAACTGATTTCCCCTTATCTCGGGCATATCTCCCTTTTGATGCCATTTTATGTGGACTACTGCAATTTCTACTGGTTTTTGTAAAGTTTTTAACACTGACTTTATTAATTCTGTGTGTATTAAGCCTTTCCCTTTTGAATTTAAATATCCCCGTCCTTCCCAAATTTCCCCAAATGTGTGCACAATACCAAATGCATATCTAGAGTCTGTGTAAATGGTCCCTCGGTCATCTTTAAGTAAGTCTAGCCCTCTCTTTAGTGCATATATTTCACAGCACTGCGCTGACCAATTACTCGGTAACTTTCCCTTTTCTAAGACTTCCATTTTCTCTCCCTCAATCACAGAGTATCCGGATGTTCTTTTCCCTTCCACCACTCGGGATGACCCGTCTGTGAACAATACTCTCCCATATGGAAGGAGTGGGTCTTCTAAATCTTCTCTCACTTTTGTCTGCATATCAATGAGTTCTAGGCAATGGTGTTCTATCTCTTCAGTGGGCTCACCAGAGAGAAATTGGGCTGGATTTAAGCTTTTTGATGTTGTTAGTTCCAGGTTATCTGTATTTATTAGTATAATTTCATATTTTAGGATTCTGGAATCTGTGAGCCACTTTTGAGCTCTCTGGCTTAAGATTGTTTTCAAATCATGTGGAATATGTATCTTTATCTTTCCCTGTAATGTTAACTTTTGAGCTTCTTCTATCAAAATAGCTGCAGCTGCGACTGCTTGGAGGCAAGCCGGCCATCCCCTGGCAACTGGATCTAACAGTTTTGATAAAAATGCTACAGGCTTTCGGTATCCTCCCCATTCTTGGGTTAAAACTCCATATGCTATTCCTCTCTCAGTGTTCACAAACAAATCAAACTCCTTTTTAAGATCGGGTAAGCTTAAAACTGGTGCTGAGGATAATTTCTCTTTTAGATCTTGTAGCTGCTTCTCGTCACTCTCTGTCCAATTCATTGGTTCTTGATCTATTAATTTATCATAAAGAATTTTGACCCCTTGAGTGTACTTATCTATCCAGTGCTTGCAGTATCCGAACAGGCCTAGAAGTTTCCTTACGTCTCTCCTAGTTTTTGGAGGTGGTATAGATACTATTCCTGAAATTCTTGCAGGGCTTAGCCTTTTACTCCCTTTCCAATTATGTGTCCTAAATAAGTGACTTCAGTTTCTACAAACTGGAATTTACTTTGAGATACTTTTAACCCCTTTTCTCCAAAAAAGTTTAGAAGTTGTATACTTACATCTTTAACTTCTTTCTCTGTCTCTTTTCTTCTCGATTTGGGTCTCACCCTGGGTAAGCTATCGGTAATTTATGATCTCCAGGTCGCCCTAACCTATTTTCCCTTTCCCAGATTCTGATACTTGCTGTTCTGATCATTCGTGTTTCCTCAGGGGAGAACAAGATGTTTAATATAGAATTTAACTCTCCCCATGTATAAACATTGGGTTCAAGGAATTGGTCTACCTGTGTGGCAATACCTATGGGATCTTCAACTAAATTTCCTAACTCTTTCTTAAATCCCCTTACCTCAGAGGCTGTTAATGGGGCATTTACAAATCCCACTCCTCCAATCACTCCTCCCATAGGCACTTCCCTGAGGGGAAAAAGTCTTTCTGGCTTTAAGGCTTTTGATCTGGTGTTACAATAGGGTCCTTCACTTACATTATCAGCTGATAACACTGTCTGGGCTAGGAATGCCTGGGGATTTCCAGGAGAATGGGACGACTCATGAGAGTCTGTAGGGGTTTTGGTTAACTCCCAATTAGCGGGTGGCAGGGGAATTACTGTAGGTGAGGGGGAGGTAGTAAAATCTGCAGGAGCAGAAGCAGAGGATGGTACTGCAGGAGGAAGGGGGGCTAGGGAAGAGGCTGTGTTTTGGGAAACTAAAGGGGTTATAACTGGGGCTAAAGGACTTTGACTATTGGAAGGAGGTGGCAAAGGGGCTGTTGGGAGAGTAGGGGGAGAAGGTACTAAGGATTGAGGAGGAGGGGTGTTAAGGAGGGGTGATGATGGAACCACTGGGGGAAGAGGAAGAGAGGGTTCTGAAGGAGTTTGAGTTTGACTCAGGGAAGTTAGTAGGGGAACTGGGACAGGATTTTGAGGGACTTGGGGCACTTCTGGGTAAATTGGAGGGGGTAAATGGTCTAGAGGGTCCCATCTTTTATTAGTTTCTTTTCTTTCCTCTTTCTCTTCTTTCCTTTCACACTTTTTTTTTTCTTTTAATTTACAGACTTTTATATTTTCTTTACTTGTGGCTCTCTTCTGCCAACAAGCAGCATAGGCTAATTGATTTACGTCTGGATCTTCCTGAGTTCTTAGGTACTGATTTAATTGATAGCACATCCACTCATCATGTGTTCCAAACCATGGCCACTCTGCTGGTAATTTTAATTTTGGCCAGACTTCTGTACAATAAAACACCATTTTAACCTGATCTAGTCCTTTTGTGGCTTCTAAAGAATCCCATTTAGCTAAAAGTTGTTCTAAGGGACTACCAGGTGGAATACTCTTCACTTTGTTATTTTCCTTTTGGGATTTCTTTTTCTTACTAGTACATTGTCCCATTTTCTTTAAACTGAAAAAATTTCAAAGGTGCCCTCTACTGATGGGCAACACAGGTTTTTAAGCAAAAAAAAATTCTTCAGCTTTTCTCACTCTACTTCAAATCTCCTGACTTAATTCTTGAACACTTCAACATAAAACTTCTAAACCTTATGCTTTTCTACTTTTTCCTACACTTTTGCTTTCATTTAGGGAACAAACTCTCTCCTTCTACTCACTTTCTCTAACCTTCTTCACTTTCTTGGACGCTCACACTTTACTTACACCAGGGGCTCAGACTCTCTTCTGACCCCTTTGAGGTGAGTCCTAATGACCTCACCTCCTATGTACCCCCGCGCCTTGCCTCACCCCTGAGACTCTGGACACACTTTGCGGCGCACAACAGGGTCCCTAGTACCAGCATCCCCTTCCGGGCCTCAGGGCCTTCCCACACCTTAGCCCCCGCCGGGCCGGACGCCTTCAGTCCGAACCCCGGACTAGACTGCCCTGTCACTAGTACCGTTCCCCTCTTCACTTTTTCAAACGGAGGTAAGAGGTCAAGACTCCGCACGGGTTACCTGGGGGGGTATCCCTTCCTTGTTTCCAAGGATCAACCCGAGCAGGGCCCGACTCCTTTGCCTTCCACCAGGACTGGCTTGACTACTTCTCCCCAGCGAAGCAGCCTCGGCAAGAGGGATGAGTGTGTGTGTGCAGGATGCCTGCCTTGCCTCCAAGCTGACTCCCCACCCCGGTGTCCTTGGGCTATGGGTTTACGGCCTCCTCCCTGAGACCGCGGCAGCACACCCTCTCCGGTGCGTCTGGCTCCGTCCTGGGAAGCAGGGACTCTCATGAGCTCTCGGCACCCGCAGTGTCTGGGGACACCCCGTCAACCCTGGTACGGTTTTCCCACCCCTCCAGGGATTCTAACCCTTCCTAGGCTACTCTAGCCTTTAAGGGGGGGGACCTGCCCCTAATGCGTGCCACTCACACTCTATTTTCCCCTGCACACCCAGGGGGGGTCTTTCTGCCCCTAAGGAGATGCCTCACGCTCTAGTTTCTCTCGCTTCCCCCTTTTCCTGGCCGGCCCCCTCGCAGGGGTCCGAAACCGCAGTACCGAGGGGTCCACACTCAGTTCCGGGGGTCTGAGCTGCCGGCCCCCGACTCTCTCACACTCCCACTCGCACGTCTCCTTTGCCCGCCGCCGGAATGCTCACCCTCCGGCGCTCCTCGTCGTTACCGGTCCCAGGCTGCTCCCGCTCAGCCAGCTGCCCGGAGGTCCGAAGGGCGAGCGGCTGTCCCGTCTTCGGTCCCTCTTCAGGTGTGGCCAGATCCCGTGGACGAGCCCCCAAAATTGTTCTGGAAAAAAGAGAGAGAGAGAGTCAGAGAGAGACTTGCTCTTTTGTATGTTTCTTTATTATCAAGCTTGGCCTTGGGGGAGAGCTTGCTCGCTCTCTTGGCAACGCAGAGGAGGAGGTACACACAGCTTCGCTTCACAGCAAAGCTGGGGACTCCCACCCCCACCCCACGGGCTTTTTCCCTTGCCGGGGAGTCCGTTTCGCTTCACTGATCAGGGGTCATCCAGCAATGGGGGACTCCTTCTCAGGTCACAGCGACTAAATAAAGCTGCTTTGGTGGACTCCCGTACCTTTTGCACAAGTCTAAAATGCGACTTCAGTCCTGGATTTTACTTTAGTTCTCTGCTTTTTAGAGTCTCTTGTTCTGGAGTTGTTCCCAGAATTCCAGTGTTCCTTTTTATTTGCATATTCAGACACTATCCGGCGAATGGGAGCAGAGATACAGGTAATAAGGTGAATTCTTAATTAACCAACAAGTAAATAAGGTGATTAATCAATATTAAAACAGGAATAAGGCAAATTCTTTTTACAGAACTAACATTAACAATCTTAATGGAATTACTTAACAATTAAGTAACTAAAACATAGATTATTTGAACAGAACTTATTTATAACAATTGGGAGGTGTGGGCATGTAGAAGAATGAGCCCCGTTTCAGGCTGACCCTGTTTGGACACCCTGCTACTCACCCAAACCTCACCATGTATGACACTGCCAACCTAGGACTGACATCTCTAAACATAAAAAAAATTATGCATTTAAAATAAAACAAATTTGATTAATAAATAAATACAGAATTATGTTTTTCTTATTTGTCATAAAAATTTTCTATATTTTATTACCTCATGTTTATATTTATATAAAAACATATACATTTTAACAACCAAAAACAGTATTAAACCTTGGTTCAGTGAGACGTTAATTTTGAGGAACTAAGGATTTTTAGGAAAGTTAAGATAATAAGTTGCTGAATTAGCTGAAGTAGATAGGTAAGCTTTGTTCGCAGTTAACAGAAACCGGATCTTAGATAAGCTACCCCGGATCTTGTAACTCATTTCTTGTCAGGTTTATGTTTATGTAGTTGTGCTTGTAATGAAAAACAAAATGTGGTAAATAGGACATAAGATAGCTGCAGATTTCCTGCTTAAAGGACCCATTGAACACAGGAAACTGTAAGTTCTACCAAGGAATCATTTGTCACGAAAGCATTGAAAAGGTAGAAAGGTCAGGACGATGAAGATTCATCTTACTTCCTCATTTTGAGGAAATAGACCCCCGACTCATTTTAAGAAACAAAGTACGCATGCTTAATAGCCTTTTTTGCCAATTAGCATACGAAGCGAGGAATGGGAGGTGACAGGGGTATGAATATGCATTTGTATTTTGGATATTCAACACTTTTGTAAATAAAAGACTTTGTAATTACCTGTGAATTTCGCAGTGCGAATCAGGGAACTATCCCGCATGCTGCCTGGCCGTAATAAACATACACTTTCTAACTTTAAACTGCTAGAGAGTTTTTGTCCGTCACAGTTGGGTATCGATACTAGATCAATACCCATATTTCTTTAATAAATCATTTTGGCCAGCCAGCCAGGAGACTGCTCTCTCTGGCCGTGGGGCCAGCGGGGTCCAGGACCCCTCTGGGTGCCCACCCGGAGTTTTCTGGGAAGAGGGCTCCTGCGGTCCTGCTGACCACCCGGGGAAAGACCAGAACCTGCTGGAACTACGGACAAAAGGTATGTTTATATTTGAAAAGAGGTACCTTGGTACAGGCGGTTGGTAAGACACTGAGAGACGTCTCGTGCACAACATACGCCTCTTGGGTTTGTTTGTAAAAGTTGTGACAGCTCTGCGGAGCCTGGTGTCAGTGGTTTCGTAGTCCGTGTCCCGTAGTGGGGACAGCGGCAACCTGTCTTTGTTGTGTCATCTTGCAGCTTAAAGGTGCCTTGGTAGTCCGTGGCCCGTAGTGGGGACAGTGGTAACCGGTTTTTTGTTATGTCATCTTGCAGTTTAAAGATGACTTGGTAGTCCGTGTCCCATGAAGGGGCAGCGGCGGCAGTGAAATAACCGGTGTTGTTGTGTATTAGGAGCAGTGGTGGCTCTGGTTACAGTTTGTGGTTTAAAGGTACCTTGACAATCCGTAATCCGTGTGGCGAGCCCGTTCTGAGACGCGAAGGGTCTCGTTTTGGGTCGCGGAAAATCCCGATTGCGGCCCCGAGTGCACGGAGTGTGTGTGGTGTGAACAGATCCGCGTGTTGTGGTCTCGTGGTTTTGTGTATTTGTGTTCAGGTTGTGGAAGAATTATTGGTGCACCGTATGTATCATGGTCTGTGAGAGTCTGTGTAAGCGTTTTGATTTGTGTGATTTTGGAGTGTGTTAGTAACCTGTGTAAGTGTTTTTAGGAGTTTTGCAAGCTTGAAGTTGTAAAAACCTTTTGAATTCCCCGCCTGATCAGCGGAGGTATCCCTGTATACCTCTGTTTGCAGGCGGAAGGATTTAAAGTGTTTGTATTGTATCCAGATTGTGTGCTGCAGGGGAATTAGACTGTGTGTGAGCTTGAACAGCGTGTGCTTTTGGCAACAGCATTTTGCTGACGTTTTGTTAGGTAAAGAAAAATTTAAAAAAAAGCATTTGTGTAAGTTTAAATTGTTTATTTTTTGAGCTAAAAGGAGCAAGCGGCGTAAGGAGGTTTGAAACCTGAGCCAGCCCCAGGAACTGGGAGGGGGTGATTTGTTTCCCTGGTAAGCGCGGGGGAATCCAGGCTCTGCAGCCTCGGGCCGTGTCTCTAAACTCCCTCTAAAACCCTAAGAAGTTCTTTTGGCGAGTGAGTGTTTTAGTTAAAGGGAAAAAGGTTTTGCTTGTTTGTGAGGCTTGCAGTTGCTAGAGTGTGTGGCAATATTTTAAAGTCCTGGTGGTGCAGTCCCTAACCACAGAGTGGAGAGGCAGCGTGGGATCAGGGTTACCCCCCCACCTCCTTCTCACGGAGGGATTTGTGTGTGGTGTCCCGGCCGAAATCCGTAGGATTTTTCGGCGAGACCTTGTTGAAACTTCTGGTGGATTGTGTTTGGGGTCGTGAGGGACCCCTAGCTATTTTCTTTGTGAACCTAAAACGGTTGGTGTTTGGTGTTTGTCTCTCTAAGAAGAGGCTTTGATTGTGTGCAGAAAGCAGAGAGCCCAGAACTTATGCCCAGAGTTAGCAGAAATAGCCGAGAAATTTTTGGTGCTGAGATACGCAATTGAAGTAGTCTGCTTTGTGTTTTATAACATCTTGGACCAAAAGGGATTCTAAACATGGGGGCAAATGAGAGCAAAGAGATTCCCAGAAGAAGTCCTTTAGGGTGTATCTTAACACACTGGAAGGAACTGGTGGGCTGTGGTGGTACCGAAACTAAGAGGGAGCTTGCTAAGCTTTGTACACAATGGTGGCCATTATATGAACTTGATGAAGGTGTGAAGTGGCCAGTAAACGGTACACTGGACTATGAGACATTATTACAATTGATGCTTTTCCTTCGGCGTGAACAAAAGTGGCAAGAAGTAGCTTATGCTGATATGTTTTTCACTCTCAGGAATCATCCCGAGTGGCAAAGGGATTGTGGAATGAGGTCACCATCTGATCCTTTAGTATTAGCCCTTGAAAAGGACAATAAAGCTACTAAAGGGAAGCCCAAACGGTGTTGTAGTACCTGCTCGATAAATCAGAGGTGCACCCATCCTGACAAAGTATACAAAGCAGAGGCTTTGGAACAAGAGACAGAAGACATACTTAAGCCACCCCCTAGGAGGCAGGAAAGGAGGAGGGTGGTGGGGGACGCAAATTCAGAACCATCATTGACTCCAACCCCCCCCCCCACTTCATCTTTAGCTTCATCTTCCTTTGGGAGGACAGCAATTGAGGTAGGGGTTTCTCCACCCACTCCTAAACCCCAGGATCCACCACGGCCTAGCAGTGACAGTGAGTGGGATGAACCTGAACCCCTCCCACCAGGTCCTAAAATTCCCTCATGAGGGCCTATAGCATCAAGGACCTGAAAACAAACCAGAGTTGTCGTACAAGCACCTCTAAGACAAGCAATAACCTCTGATGGGGAAACAAAACTGATTAAAGTTCCCTTTTCCTCAATTGATTTAGAAATTTGGGAAAGGATTGCTAAGGGCTATCGAAGTGATCCTATAGGGGTTGCTAAGAAAATGAAGTTTATGATTAAGCAGCATTCACCTGATTGGGCAGATCTGCAACTGCTACTTGATGCCTTAACAGAAACTGAGAAACAATTAGTTTTGAAAGTAGCTGGGGATCTGGCTGAAGATGATTGTAGGACAACACAGCAGGATGTTAAAGATGTATTTCCCCTTCAAGACCCAGGTTGGGATCCTAATGATGATGAGGAGTTAGGGCGGTTAAAGAGATACCAAGAACTGATAGTAAAAGGGTTAGAAAGAGCAATCCCCAAAACCATAAACTGGTCAGCCTTATATGCTATCAAACAGGGCCCCTCTCAAACACCTTCTGAATTTCTAGATCACCTGCGAGACGCAATGCGCCGACACACCACCCTGGATCCTGGATCTGATGAAGGAACGCAGCAATTAATAAATTTATTTTTAGGACAATCCACAGGAGATATCAGGCGGAAACTCCAGAAGATCCGGGGCCCAAACAGCCGGAATTTAGAAACTTTATTAGATGAGGCCTGGAGAGTTTTTAGTAACCGGGAAGAAGGGTATAAACAAGGGATGAAGAAACCAGCAGCAGGAGTAAAAGAAGGAGAAAAAGGGAAACATGGGCAAGGTCCACCAAAACAAGGACCACCCCGACTAGGAAAAGATCAATGTGCATTTTGTAAGAAATTTGGTCACTGGAAAACCAGTGCCCAGAATTAAGAAAGGGTAATGAACATAGAAAAGGTGATCAGAAAAGGGAAAAAGTAGTTGCTCATGTAAAAGAGGACTGAAGGGGACCGGAGGGCCCTACCCTAGGGGACCCTCTGGTTATAGTTAAACTGGGGAACAAAGAAACAGAAGTGAAATTCTTGATAGATACAGGGGCAACATTTTCAGTGTTGAATAAGGCCCTAATACCTGTAACCAATGACTGTGTTATGGTAAAGGGGGCAACTGGCCAATCTGAAAGAGCTTATTTTTGCAAAACATTGAAGTATAAATTGGGAAAACAGTGGGGCATCCATCGATTTTTATACATGCCTAATGCTCCAGCTGCACTTTTGGGCAGAGATTTGCTAGAGCAGCTGGAAGCAAGAATAATATTCAAAAATGGGGAAATTAGTTTGGAGGTAAAGGATCAACAATATGTAGAACTATTAAGCTTAATGCTAATAACCAAAGAAATTGAAGTGGCAAGTGAAAAGGAAAATTTTAGGAAAATAATGGATCAAGTATTTCCAGGAGTGTGGGCCTCCAATATACCAGGAAGAGCAAAGAATGCACTCCCAGTGCAAATCAGGCTTAAAGAAGGAGGACAGCCAGTAAGGGTTAAACCTTAAATACCTTTAAATACCCCCTAAAGAAAGAAAATATAGAAGGGGTTAGCCCAATTATTGAGAACTTTCTGCAGCTAGGACTACTGAGAGTGTCAATCTGATTTTAATACACCTATTCTGCCAGTAAAGAAACCTGATGGGTCATACAGATTAATACAAGATTTAAGGGCTGTTAACAAGGTAACTGAAGACTTGTATCCAGTGGTTGCCAATCCCTACACCTTGTTAACCCGTTTAACACCTGAACTAACTTGGTTTACTGTTCTAGATCTAAAGGATGCTTTCTTTTGCCTCCCTCTCCATGAAGCCAGCCAGAAAATTTTTGCATTTGAGTGGGAAAGCCCTAAAACTGGAAGAAAAACTCAGCTCACATGGTGTGTGTTACCGCAGGGGTACAAGAACTCCCCCACTATATTTGGGGAACAGCTTGCCAAGGATTTAGAGTCCTGGGAACCTCCACTAGGAAAAGGACAGTTACTCCAGTATGTGGATGACCTCTTAATAGCCACCCAGACCCAGGAGACACGCGTGGACTGGACGGTAAGCCTCCTAAACTTTCTAGGCCTGCAGGGGTATCGAGTATCCCAGAAGAAAGCCCAAATGGTGAGGCAAACAGTCATTTACCTGGGTTATGAAGTAAGTGCTGAACAAAGGACTCTGGGGCAGGATCGCAAGGAAGCAATATACCAGACCCTGAAACCTCAGACAGTGAAAGAACTAAGAACCTTTTTAGGCATGACAGGGTGGTGCAGACTGTGGATTTATAACTATGGGTTGCTTGTTAAACCTCTGTATCACTTGATCACGGAAGGGAGCAGAGATCTTCAGTGGACAAAAGATGCAACCCGAGCCTTCGACCAGCTAAAGAAAGCCTTTATGTCAGCTCCAGCCCTAGGACTTCCAAACGTGAGTAAACCATTTTTCCTGTTTTCTCATGAGAAGCAGGGGATTGCCTTAGGAATATTAGCACAGAACTTAGGCCCATACCGGAGGGCAGTGGCCTATCTTTCCAAGCAACTGGACACAGCAGCTAAAGGATGGCCAGGGTGCCTCAGAGCAGTTGCAGCAGCAGCAATAAACATCCAAGAAGCACGCAAATTCACCCTAGGCCAGAAGATGACTGTGCTAGTATCTCACACAATGTCTGCAGTCCTTGAGGCAAAAGGGGGACATTGGCTCTCCCCACAGAGATTTCTGAAGTACCAAGCCATACTAGTAGAACAAGATGATGTTGAAATTGTGGTAACTAACATTGTGAACCCAGCTTCCTTCCTCAGCGGGAGTATGGGAGAACCAGTGATCCATGACTGCCTGGAGACCATTGAAGCCACCTGCTCCAGCCGCCAGGATCTGAAGGACACCCCGCTTGAGGATGCTGAGGCCTGGTTTACTGATGGAAGCAGCTATGTCGTCAGTGGAAGAAGGCACGCTGGGTACGCAGTTACCACAAGCAGAGAGGTAATAGAGTCTGGGCCATTACCAACTAATACATCTGCACAGAAGGCTGAAATAATTGCCTTAATCCGAGCCCTAGAGCTGGCAAAAGGAAAAGAGATCAACATCTACACGGACTCAAGGTATGCATTCGGAGTGGTTCATGCTCACGGAGCCATCTGGAAGGAAAGAGGACTGCTGAATTCACAAGGCAAGAGTATTAAACATGCACAAGAGATACTGAGGCTATTAGATGCCATACAACTACCTGAAAGAGTAGCCATAATGCACATCAAGGCACACCAACAAGTGAGCTCTGAATTGGAAGAAGGGAATATGCTGGCGGACAGAGAGGCAAAATAAGCAGCAAAAGGTGAGGTACCCGATAAGGCTGTTGAGGCAGCATTGATTCCAGATGGAAAAGTTTCTATTGAAGGTAAGCCAGTGTACAATAAGAAAGATAAGAAACTTATCAAGGTAGAAAAGGCAAGTTATAATCAGGAGGGATGGGCTGTAACAGAAGAAGGGAAACTTGTAGTACCCTCCTATTTGTTGTGGTCATTAGTACAGAGGGAACATGAGAAAACACACTGGGGAATAGATGCCCTGTATAACCATTTGAAAGAAAGAATCATGGCCAGGAAATTGCAGGGCACAGTGATACAAGTAACTCATCAGTGTAGTCTTTGCCTCCGAACTAACCCTAAAAATACCCCAAAGCCTAAAGTGGGACAAATTGGGAAAGGTTGTGGACCTGGGCAACAATGGCAAATTGATTTTACAGAACTGCCCAGGAAGGGAGGGTATCGTTACCTATTGGTGTTAACTGATACCTTTTCAGGATGGCCAGAAGCCTTTCCTGCTAGGACAGCTGAGGCCCGAGAGGTGACCAAAGCGCTGTTGCAAGAAATAATACCACGATTTGGAGTTCCAGCCACCATATCCTCAGACAGAGGACCACATTTTATTTCGAAAATTGTGCAGCAAATAAGTCACCACCTGGGAATAGACTGGGAATTGCACACCCCATACCACCCTCAATCTAGTGGCCAGGTGGAAAAGATGAACCATTTGATTAAACAACAAATTGTGAGATTGGGGCAAGAAGCAAATTTGCCCTGGCCTCAGGCTCTACCATTGGCCTTGTTGCGAATTCGGACAAAACCGAGGGCAAAAGAGAAACTAAGCCCTTTTGAAATATTGTATGGAAGGCCATACGCGGTTCAAGGGGGAACAGCATCCATTCAAGTAGGGGAAGAAACCCTACGTGGATATATGGTGGCCCTAAATAAACAACTTAGAGAAATTGAGAAATATGTGGCTGGAACTCAAAACAGAGAACTAGATGGGCCAGTACATGATGTACAACCTGGGGATTATGTGTATGTTAAGTCTTTTGCAGAAAAAACCTTAGAACCACAGTGGGAAGGACCATTCCAGGTGCTCCTCACTACCTTCACTGCAATCAAGATCAAAGAACAGAAGGCCTGGATCCATCACTCCCGAGTGAAGAAAGCCCCAGAAGGAATTTGGAAAGCCACACCAGGCGATAACGAACTGAAGCTGAAGCTCACTCGGAACAACGAGTAAATGGACTAAGAGTTATTTTGGACATTATGTGGAAAGTTGTAACTATTGTAGTAATTACCTTAACCATAACAGGAGTCAACGCAGTACCACGAAGGTATAATGTGACTGGGATATACCAGTGCCAAGGAAGAGCCTATGATCCTTACTCTCGTAAGGCTTTAAACAAGATACTAAAAGTCACAAATGCAAGCTTGTGGGAGGGAAGAAATGTTTGGGGGTGTAAGTATGCATTCGTACAGGATGGGTTCCATGAGGCTTACCATCCACCCATGAAACTCATCAGGGTTAGTCCTGAATGCTGTGATAAATGCTTGAGTACATGTCTAGACTTTAGGCTCAAAATAGAAGGGTGTGCGATAAGAGGGTACGACATTGACTTTAACATCACTCAGGTATGTACTGAGTACCATAAGAACCAGACCAAAATTACTCCACCAGTGCCAAGGAAGGCTGTGATCACCAAGATGCCAGCTATTCCAGAAGTGGAGGAACAAATAACTCCTGTAGTTACCAAAATTGGGCCATATGCTATTAAGAAGACAGGAGTTCAGAAGCTGATAGTTAACCCAAAGTGGTCTTTAAAACGAGTAGAAATGGGAGTACAGGTAAATGCTTCACATGTTCGGCCAGAATGTACCCCATTTCTCAGGAACTCCTTTATGGACTGGACTACTTGGCTTCAAAAAAGTATGCCTCCCAATTTTAGGAACAAGAGGGATCTCACTGGGTTGCTAGGAACAGGACTGGGAGTGCAGAACACAATAGATTCAGAAGTGTTACTGAATAAATTAACCACAATAGGGAGCGATTTGGTCAAACTACAACAACCTTTGCAATCCTCTCTACTAGCACTAGGTAACAATCACTGGAAGTTGACCAAGATATTACCAGAATGGGAAGACACAGAGGAGCGAGATCATGAAGTAATAATTAATGCACTAGGCACAGCTAGTGAAAACTTCTCATTGGCCCTAGGGTGTACTCAGGCACAACTGTGGATGCAATCAGTGGCTGCTGCAGTTATCAGGGAAGGTGGAGAAGGAATATTCCCTGCTGAAATTTGCAAAATTGTCTGGGATAATGCCTCTGATATGGAGAGGGAACTTCAGTCCTGGTGGGTGTTGGTCAATTTCACCTATAACCCTGTGACTAGTGTAGTGACAGCCTTTGTTTTAACTATACACGATGCCTCAGTGGACTTAATACACCCAATAGTCCCCTTAGGATTAAACCATGAGGGAACTGTATTGTACCCTTCTGAAAACAGAATGTGGGCACGAGAAATTAAAGGAAAGTGGCAAACTATTAATCTAGAGCCCTGTACTGTGAGGAGACAACTAGGATACATATGTGAAGGGACATTAGAGAGTGACAAAGACACTTGTTTAGACACAGACCAAAGTATTTGTCACTTTAAAACACATCCAGGCAAACAGACAACTTCACTTGTGTATATAGGACAAGGTTGCGTCTGTCTTAGGACAGCATGCCCCATCATAAGGATAGACAACCAAATCGTGAATGAGACTCAATTCAATTTGTGTGTTTGCAATTTTGTTAGAATTAAGGGATGTGATTTTTCCTATCGAGTACCTGTAATATCACATCAATATATAAAGGCCAACCTAGCCACTATGCAGAAGATACTGCCTGTGCCCATAGGAATGAATTTGACTTTAGTTGCTCAATTGCTGAAGCATCATGAATTGAGAGAAATCTTAAAAGAAATTAGAGATGAAGGGAAAAAGACATTAATTACTATACACCATGACACAGAGACCATCAAAGGGGTTTTTAAAAGGCTTGAAGAACATCTGTCTCATCATTGGTGGGATGTGCTTTTTGGGTGGTCACCAACAGCAACCGGAATATTGAATACCTTAATCCACCCTATAGTTGTGTTGCTTATTTTGGTCAGCATAAGTTTAGTGTTATCCATTGTAATACTTGTTTGGAATTGGAGGATGCTACGATGAGTGGCAGCTTTAACATCACTATCAAAGGCATATGGCTTGGTCTTGAGAGACACTAGCTGTACAGCTTGGATAGATGAGGAAGACTCCGTATACTGAGTAAAAGAATTTACTCAGTTCAAAGAAGAAGTGGGGAATGAGACGTTAATTTTGAGGAACTAAGGATTTTTAGGAAAGTTAAGATAATAAGTTGCTGAAATAGCTGAAGTAGATAGGTAAGCTTTGTTCGCAGTTAACAGAAGCTGGATCTTAGATAAGCTGTCCCAGATTTAGTAACTCATTGCTTGTCAGCTTTGTGTCTATGTAGCTGTGCATGTAATGAAAAACAAAATGTGGTAAATAGGACATAAGATAGCTGCAGATTTCCTGCTTAAAGGACCCATTGAACACAGGAAACTGTGACTTCTACCAAGGAATCATTTGTCACAAAAGCATTGAAAAGGTAGAAAGGTCAGGACGAGGAAGACTCATCTTACTTCCTCATTTTGAGTGACCCCTCCCCAAAATAGACCCCCGACTCATTTTAAGAAACAAAGTACACATGCTTAATAGCCTTTTTTGCCAATTAGCATACGAAGCGAGGAATGGGAGGTGACAGGGGTATGAATATGCATTTGTATTTTGGATATTCAAGACTTTTGTAAATAAAAGACTTTGTAATTACCTGTGAATTTCGCAGTGCGAATTAGGGAAATATCCCACGTCCTGCCCGGCTGTAATAAACATACACTTTCTAACTTTAAACTGCTAGAGAGTTTTTGTCCGTCACAGTTGGGTATCGATACTAGATCAATACCCATATTTCTTTAATAAATCAAAGGAGAAGACAAAATAGAACCAAAATGTAGATGAACCGAAACAGCATGGGAGGAAGATTTCAAAGAGACACAAAATTGAAATATTAAAGGATTGGTTGGTCGGGAGACTTTTAGTTTTAGTGTCCCAAATAAATTGTGAGTTTTTTCCTGGTTTTCGGGCAGTTTTAGGTGGGAATTTATGGAGAACTTGGGGGTCTGGGGGGCTCTGAGGGGGCTCTCTGGGGCGCGGGGGATGATGGGCATTGTGGGAGCGGGTATAACGCGGTTTCACTGGCCCGCGGAGCATTACGGGAGATGGAGGCGCTGGTTTAATGCAGCTCAATGCGGCCGCGGTGCTTCACGGGAGATGGAGTCGCTGCTTTAATGGCGCCCTACGAGCGCCGCGATGCACGCTGGGAGCTGTAGTTCCACAAGTCGCTGCAGTGGAGGGTTTAGAGAGTCCGGGCGGGCACTTTTGCGTCCACAGGGGCTTCTGGGGAGATCCTTTGGGGTCGGGAAGCCCTTCGGGGGCACTTGGGGAGCTCTCATCGGTCTCTTTGGGGCGCGGGACGTGGCAGGACTTGTAGGGCCGGGACTGGGTTGTGAGGGCGCTCTGGGGCCGCGGGAGGTGATGGGAGTTGAAAGCCTGGAATTGTAAGGTTCGACGGGACGCGGGGCATGACGGGAGCTGTAGTCCCGAACGTGGCGGTAAGATGCCTCTATGCGATTTGGGGCGCTGGGGTTTGGGGCTCCCGAGTAGGTGCGGGGGAGGCATTCGGGAAACCCGGAGGGTGTGGGGAGCGCCTATGGAGCATGCAGAGGTGGATAACGGGGGCTCTGTGCAGCGCGCGGCCTGACGGGACTTGTAGTTTTGGTGCTGTTAAGCCGCCACTGAACCGCGGGGCATGATGGGAGCTGTAGGCTAAAAATGCCCGAAATGGCTCCGACTCCAGGTCCTGCCCCGACGCCTCGATCCCCCGCGCTGATTAGCTGAGAGCCTTGATGGGCATGAACCTTGACCAATGGGAATCTGCGGAGGCGGGAACAGCCCAATCAACTCTTCCAGTCCCTCCCAGTACAGCCCAGTGCAACCCCAGTGCCCCTCCAGTCCCTCCCAGTACAGCCCAGTTCATCCCCAGTGCCCCTCAAGTCCCTCCCAGTACAACCCAGTTCATCCTCAGTCCCTTCCAGTACACCCCAGTGTCCCCCAGTTTGTCCCAGTCCATTCCAGTGTCACTCCCAGTACATCCCAGTTTGCCCCATTGTCTCCCAGTGCCATTCCCAGACCATCCCAGTTCATCCCAGTATCACACCCAGTCTGTCTCTGCTTTGGCCACGCCCCCTCAATTGACCACCCCTCTGTTGGCTATGCCCCTCTGTTGGCCACGCCCCCTCAAATGACCACGCCTCTATCTCTCCCCCCCCGCCCCCGCCTCATTTTCAGTTCCCTGTGGCTGCTCTGGGAAGGTGAGTGGGGCCCCCAGTCCCTCCCAGTCCATCCCAGTAACGTGCCAGTCAATCCCAGTAACCCCCAGTAACCTCCCAGTAACCCTCCAGTAACCCCCCAGTCCCTTCCAGTCCACCCAGTAACCCCCAGTCCATCCCAGTAACCCCACAGTGCCCCCAATCCATCCCAGTAACACCCCAGTCCATCCCAGTAAGCCCCAGTTACCTCCCAGTCCCCCCAGTCCATCCCAGTTTGCCCAGTTCTCTCCCAGTAGCCCCTAAATCCCCCCCCCCCCCCCCCCCCCCCCCGGTCTCTCCCAGTCAGTTCCAGTTCCGCCCAGTTGGTCCCAGTCCCGCCCTGCTCAGGAATCCCAGTGACTCATCCTCCCCAGTCCCTCCCAGTTCATCACAGTCCCTCCCAGTTTGTTCCAGTCCCACACAGTTTGTCCCAGTCCCTCCCAGTTCCCTCCCAGTCAGTTCCAGTTCTCTCCCAGTCTCCCCAGTTTGTCCCAGACTTGTCCTGCTCAGGAATCCCAGTGACTCACTGGCCCCCCAGTCCCTCCCAGTTCCCTCCCAGTTTGTCCCAGTTCCATCCCAGTTCATCCCAGTCCCCCCCCCAGTTCATCCCAGTTCCCTCCCAGTCCATCCCAGTCTCTTCCCCCGGGACCCTCTGGAATTTCCCCTCCCCCCCCCAGGAGTCAAAGGTCACGGAATGGAGCGGGAAATGCTCGGAGCACTGGTGATACTGGGAGGTACTGGGAGAGACTGGGAGGGAACTGGGAGGGACTGGGATGAACTGGGATGGACTGGGATGAAACTGGGATGATTCCGGGGGTTACTGGGAGGAACTGCACCCAGTGCCTGCCCCAAACTGGTTTAACTGGTGTCCCTCCCCCCTCCCAGTTCTGTCCCTGGCCAGAGGGGACCCCCCGGGTGAGTGACTGGGACAAACTGGGACAAACTGGGAGGGAACTGGTAGGGACTGGAAAGGAACTGGGAGGGACTGGGATGAACTGGGATGGAACTGGGAGGGACTAGGATGAACTGGGATGGAACTGGGAGAGACTGGGACAAACTGGGAGGGACTGGGACAAACTGGGAGGGAACTGGTAGGGACAGGGATGGACTGGGAGGGAACTGGAATGAACTGGGAGGGACTGGGAGGGGACTGGGAGGGAACTAGAATGGAACTGGGAGGGACTGGGACAAACTGGGATGGACTGGGATGAACTGGGAATGCACTGCATCATACTAGTCATACTGGGATAGAAATCCCATACTGGGTTATACTGGGTGAGAGGGGTCTGTACCAGTTCATACTGGTCTGTACTGGTTTATACTGGGAGCAGAGGTCCATGCTCATCTGTACTGGTTTATACTGGTTTATACTGGTCCATACTCATTTATACTGGTCCATACTGGCTTATACTGGGAGCAGGGGTCCATGCTGGTCCGTACTGGTCCCTCTAACCCCTCCCTTCCCCCCAGATGCCGCCAATCCCTTCCAGTACGGTGAGTGTGGGGAACTGGGAGGGACTGGGAGGGACTGAGAATGTCCCCAAAGTGTCCCCAATGTCCCCAAGATGACCCCAGGTGTCCCCAGCTGTCCCCTGTCCCCTCCTCAGACTGGTGTCACCTGCGTGTCGGTGGACTCGTGGTGGCGGCGGTGCTGAGCGTGGTGGGGATCATCGTCCTGTTCAGTAAGTGCCACCTGTGTGCCACCTGTGTGCCACCTGTGTGTCACATTTGTGCCACCTGTGTGTCACATTTGTGCCACCTGTGTGTCAGCTGTGTGTCACCTGTGTGTCACCTCTGTCCCCTGTGTCCCCTCAGGTGGGAAGTGCAAGTGCCGGAGCAAGGCCAGGTGAGACCTTCGGTCACTCAGGGACATTTGGGGACACTGGGGACATTTGGGGACACAGGGGACATCGGGCACATTGAGGACATGGGGACTGGGGACATTTGGGGACACTGGGGACATTTGGGAACATTGAGGTGTCCCTGTCCCCGCAGCCGCTGCCGCCCCTCCCCGGAGCTGTCACCTCTGGCCGGGAAAGGTGAGTGTCCCCTCCCCCCTTGGAGACACTGGGGACATTTGGGATGTTGGGGACAGTGCCACCACCCTGACCCTCCCTCCCCCATCTCTCTACAGGAGCTGCCACCTCCTGCTGAGCTGTCCCCAAAATGTCCCCAAAGTATCCCCGAGAAGGTTGATTAATAAAAATGGGTGGAAAAAAAAAGGGATTTTGGCCATTGGGGGAGGGAACACGGGGACAGCGCGGAGAGTTGGCACTGGGTGGGAACACGGGGTGAAGGTGGCCTTGGGGACATCGGGGTGATGGTGGCACCGGGAGGGGACATTGGGTCAATGGTGGCCTTGGGGACATTGAGGTGATGGCGGCACCAGGAGGGGACACAAAGCCAAGGATGACATTGCGTGATGGTGGCTTTGGGGACATTGGGTCAGTGGTGGCCTTGGGGACATCGAGAAGATGGTGGCACCAAGAGGTGGCATTGAGGTGATGGTGGCCTTGGGGACATTGGGTCAATGTCTTGGGGAAATTGAAGGGATGGTGACACCAAGAGGTGACACAATGCCTTGGTGACATTGGGGTGATGGTGGCCTTGGGGTCATCGGGGTGATGGCAGCACCAGGAGGTGACACAAGATCTTGGGGACATTGGGCAATGGTGGCACCAGGAGGGGACACCAGGCCTGGGGACATCGGGTCAATGCTGGGCTTGGGGACATCAGGGCAATGGTGGCACCAGGAGGTGAAATTGAGTCAATGATGATGGCCTTGGGGACATTGGATCAACAGTGGCACCAGGACGGGACAGAGAGGTGACACAAGGCCTTGGGGACATTGGGTCAGTGGTGGCACCAGGAGGGGACACAAAGCCAAGGGTGATATTGAGTGATGGTGGCCTTGGGGACATTGGGGCGATGGTGGCACTGGGAACCTTGGGTCACTGGTGGCCTTGGGAACATCGGGGCGATGGTGGCACTGGGAAGGGACACGGAGGTGATGGTGGCACAGGGAGGGGACATCAGGGTGATGGTGGCACAGGGAGGGGACATTGTTAGGATGGTGGCACCAGAAGGTGACCCAAAGCCAAGGGTGACATCGGGGTGACAGTGACTTTGGGGACATTGGGTCAATGGTAGCCTTGGGGACATCAAGGCATTGGTGACACTGGGAGTTGACATTGAGTGATGGTGGCATTGGAGACGTTGGGTTACAGTGGCACCAGGAGGGGACAGTGAGGTGACACAAGGCCTTGGGGACATTGGGCGATGGTAGCACCAGGAGGTTACATTTACATGATGGTGGCCCTGGGGACACTGATGTGATGGTGGCACCAGTAGGTGACACAAAGCCAAGGGTGACATTGAGTCGTGGTGGCTTTGGGGACATTGAGACAATGGTGGCACCGGGAAGGGGACACTTAGGTGATGGTGGCTTTGGGGACATTGAGGAGTCAGTGGTGGCCTTGGGGACATCAGGGCAATAGTGGCACTGGGAGAGGACACTGAGGTGTTCATGGCCTTGGGGATATTGGGGCAATGGTGGCCCTGGAGACATTGAAGTGATGTTGAAGTGATGGTGGCACCAGGAGGTGACACAAGGCCTTGGGGACAACGGCGTGATGATGGCCCCTGATGACCACATGACCCTGCTGGACCCCCATGGACCTGTGATGACCATGATGGACCCCCATGACCACATGACCCTGATGGACCCCCATGGACCCATGACCCTGGTGGAACCCCATGGACTCATGACCTCAGCGATGCCACATGACCACATGGCCTGGATGGACCACAATAGACCCTTGATGACCGCCCATGACCACATGACCTCAATGGACCCCCCACAACCCAATGACCCTGGTGGAACCCCATGGACCTGTGATTACCATGATAGACCCCCATGAGCACACAGCCTTCATGGACCCCCATGACCCTGATGGACCCCCCATCACCACATGACCTCTATGACCCCCTGTCCTGGTGCCTAATGCATGGTCTTCCTCACACTCACCCTGACTAGCTCAGTTACTGCAATGTGAAAAGGTACGGCAAGCTGGCAGCACCAGCTAATCCCATCCTGTGGGGTCTTGGCTCCCACACGACCTCAGCAGTAGGCACAGGTGGTGCAAGGCAACGAAGGCAGAGATGGAAAGGCGGACTCTGCTGAACGGGTCACAAGAGTTTATTGGAGCCCCAGTGTGGGACCTCCTCACCTCCAGGAGACTGCCCAGGCAGAGCCCCCCAGGCTGCTTGCCAGCACCTGTTATTTGGGAGTGGAACAAGGGGAAGACGCAGGGAATCAGCAAATCAGGGATCACCAGAGAGGAGTCACACTGGTGAATGATATTTCTATAAACCAAACATAGATGATGGAGAGGGACCCCCTCTGGATCTGACCTATCACTCAACACCCTTGGAAGAACTTTCTAGCTCCAGGGGAAGGCCCTGAGATGACAGGCAGACTCCAGAGGAGAGGGAGTAGGGGATTGACACATAACTGTTGGAGGGGAGAAAAACACGCAAAGACCATTGGGGGGAACAAATGGGTACATAGGAGGGACCATTAAATAAATTAACAGTACATACAATAAAACAAATCCCACATCACAACATCTCCCCCTTTTCTGTTTTAAAATTAAGAGAACTTGGCTGGATGTAGAAGGTGCTCTGAACCTGGATAGCATTTGGCAAACCACTCTTGCTGGGTGGGCCAGCCTTCATGGTGTTGCCATTCGATGCTCAGGCCTTCCTCCAGCTCCATGTCTTCTTCTGATGCACTTGGGATGGTGGCATAGTTCACTGAGGGGGAACGTGTGATGTTAACAATTAATTTATAAATCATCTTCTTGACAACACCACAAGAAATTAAAGCAATGTCAATAATAAATAAAATTAATGAACCAGTCTTTAAAATTGAACCAACCCAACCTGAGAGTCCCCAATCCTTAAAAAGTCTGCTTAACCAGTCGTCTGTCTCCCTCTTGATCTTGCCAACCATGTCCTTCATTCTCTGGATAGTTTTGTGGATGTTTTCCACTTTCGAGGACAAACTGAAACAGCACAGCCCTTCAAACTCCTCACATTGATGGCCATGAAGGAGCAGGAGGTAATCGACTGCCACCCGGTTCTGCAATTTCACCTGCCTTGTTATTTCTTCATCAGCCAGGAGGTCAGCCAGGGCATTGGATGTCAAATTCCCTTGTTTCGCCACCCAGCACTCTAGGTGGGCCAATTCACCTAGAGCCTTTGCCACCGAGACCCATGGTTAAAAGACTGCGATGGTGACTCCTTTAGATTTAGAGCAATGAATAATTTCGGAATCACAGTCTGGGTCAAGTTGTGCCAAATCTCTCTTTTGGATAGGCACTTTTGCAGTAGAATTTTTCCTCTGCCAATCCATAATGTGAGTTTTGTTGGGGGTGAACCAGCCCAACCGGCCTAAAGTGCATGGACCTCCTGTCAGGCGAGAGGGGATGCCTGCCCATTCCCAGTCACCACAAATAAGAAAAACTCCCTTGGGGAGGACTAGGGGTTTATATCTTAGGGTGGAGGCCATCTTTACATGGGCGACCCTGTCGCACCATGTTCCAGCAATGTAAACACTTTTTATATGGAAAATGGGTTGGAATCAATTTTCCTGGCCCTTGGGTGGGGTAAAAACAAACTGAACACAAAAGGAAGCATTGGATGAACCAAGGATTTCCAAGTCATTGGGTTCTTCGGGCAATTGGGAAAGGACAGGAACATAACTTCTCCATAGAATCAAGGGGTTTTTAACAGGGAGATTAACTCGGTGTTCAATAAAAGAATTTGTGAGGGGGTCCCGGGACAGGGTGAGACCAAGGGGAGGGTCATTGTGGTTGGCTTGCGCAGAGATTCCCAGGAGTCTTGGAGCGAGCTCATCTGGTCTAAAAGGGATCCCCACAAGACAGGTCGACAATGGATCAGTGGCAGAAGAGGCAGAAAGGCAAATGTGGTCCTTTCCCGTAGATTTTGCAAGGGTGGTCCACACATTTGCCTTTGGCTGTGGCACAATCCATTCGCTGATCAGCAAGAGGAGGCTGGTGAGCAGAATCAATGGGAGAAGATGGATCTCCATCACAAACTGGGCTCAGGTCAGGATCTGGCTCAAATTAACTGAAAAGGACTTTAAAAAAGACAAATTAGTTTAGGGTAGGGAAACTGGAGGGAAAGGGAAGTTCACCCCAGATGTCATCTTCCTTCTTTTTCCTTCTCCACGCTGCAACCGACACCTGTGAGATTGTTTCTTTTGTGCCTGAGACTTTTGAGACGTAATTTTGTGGGCAGGTCTATGAATTGAAATTTGACCAGTGAAGGAGTCCAAGGCAAACTGCAAAGCTTCATTTTCTTGAAGCAGGTGTTCTAACATTGCTTTTGTAATTTGGCCCAATTTAAGTCCAAGTGGAATGTAAATGCATTCAAAGTTGCATCCGGCCATTTCTCTGATTCGGGTTCTTGCTTTCCAAATCAGTTCAGCCACCCATTCTTGTGGCCTTGTCATTTTTTTGGACGGCTGGTGGCTGAGGAAAACCCACTCTATGATTAAAAGAGGATCTCCCCTGCCATGGTGCTTTTTAGATGTTTGGTCCCATTGAAAGATGACCCCATGGAGGTGTGGCAACCTCTCCATTATGATAAATTTGAAAGGCAGGTCTGGCTCATACCGGTTTGCCTGCCACATAGACAGGATGTTCTGGACCTTTTCCAGGGCTTTCTCAGCCTCCGGGGTGAGGACCCTAGGAGAACTCAGCTCCTCTGCCCCCTTCAATAATTCAAAGAGAGGGGCCAGGTCTTTAGTGGTCAGATTTAGCCAGGGTCTTACCCAATTCAACGCCCCACACAGTTTATGGACATCTGCAAGGGTCCTGATTTTTGTCCTGTTGGCCAATTTTTGAGGCACAATGGTCCGCTTGCCAATTTTGAGTCCCAGGTACTGCCAAGGTGGCATCCTTTGAACTTTGCTCTCCTGCAGCTCGAACCCTGCAACAATCAATGCATTAATTGTCAGGTCAAGCATGTGGGTCAGCACATCATCATTGGGGGCACACACAAGAACATCATCCATGTAGCCTTTTCCGTGGCTGCGTGGACTGGGGACAGCAAGGAAGCAACATACCACTGGCAAATCACAGGGCTGTTCTTTACTCCTTGTGGAAGTACATGCCAATGGTATCGTTTCCTTGGGGCCTCTCAGTTGATGGTAGGAACCAAGAATGCAAACTCTGGGGCATCATCAGGGTGCAGGGGAATTTGGAAAAAACAGTCGTTGATGTCAATGACTGCTAATTTCCGGTTTTGGGGGAGCATGGTTGGGGGAAGACATCCCTGACTGGAGAGATCCCATATCTTCAATGACGTTGTTAATTTACCTGAGGTCATGGAGGAGCCGCCATTTGTTTTTGTCAGCCTTTTGGATGACAAAAACAGGAGAATTCTACAGTGATGTGGTCTCCTCGATGTTATCTTTCTTCAGCTGTTCTTCCACGAGCTCATGAAGTACCTTTAATTTTAGTTTAGAAAGCAGCCACTGCTCTACCCATACTGGTGTGTCCGTTTTCCAATTCAGCTTTTGGGTAGGGTGCTTCCCAGCGGCCGCTGCCCAAAAAATCCTGTGAGGGGTCTGGGATGCCAATTGTGACCCCCACACCGGGCCATGAGATCTCTCCCAAGCAAGGGTTCCTTGTAATCTAAAACAAAAGGGAGGAGACTGGCCAATTGCCCTTTCGGCCCCCTAATTTGCACCACACTCTTTGATTGTTTTGCTAATTGGATGCCCCCTACACCTTGCACGTGTCCAGCCACATTTTGCAAGGCCCAGTGTGATGGCCAATACAGTGTGGGTAGTATGGTCACATCCACCCCCGTGTATAGGAGACCTGTGATGTTCAGGGCCTCCCCACCCACACTGAATTTACAGTCTACCTTAGGTTTACGTTCCATGATTTTCTGGACAGGACAGGCCAATGGGACGTCCTCAGGAGAAGGATCCCAGGTGGGAATGGCCTGTGCTACCATCTGTCCCTTAGGTAGGAAAGTTGGTGGGTGAGTGCAGCACAGCCAGAGGATGAAGTCTCCGAGATCAGTTGTAAGGGTTCCCGGTAGGACTTCCACCTCACGTGGAGTGTATGTACAGTCCCCCACGATGATGAACTTACGTTCAATCTGAGGCCAAGTTCCAGGCTCGCTGGGGTCCACAGCAACGAAGTGCCAATCATCGTCATTTAGGAGCAACGACTCAGTGAGCCGCAAGCTATAAGGTTTACCAAATGAATCTTGTTAGAATAGGTTTGGCAAGGTCATGGTCATTGTCAGGTGTCAAGTCTGGTAGAGATTCTGTTTTGCCCACTTTAGTGGCATGAGGCAGCATTGTCTTGTGGTTTACATTCTCTTTCCCTCTCCTTTCCCTCCCTGCCCGGTCCACCCTATTTGTGTCTTGGCGCAGGGTGGACCTGCACTCCCCATTCAGTTTTTTTGAAACTGAGGTTTTCCCCCATTAGCTTTCCCTTGCCCTCCCTCTTTTTTGTTTTTAAATGTTTCAAATTATTTTTGGGGCGGACATTGAGAGACACAGTGTCCTGTCTCTCCACAGAGATGACATGGGCGGTTCTGGCTTTGACTGAAGAATTTTTTCTTCTGTACAGGTGTGCTGCTTGCTGGTGTAGCAGATCATCCACTGGTTTCTGTTGCAGCAACCCTCATGGTGTTAGGAGGATGTACTCGTTGTCCAGTCGGGGGGCCCATGAATGGAACCTTTATCTGTCAGACCTGCAGCATTTCTCAAAGAGAGGGTGGAGGGTCTAGGGGAAGACTTAAAATCGCAGCACGGCATAAATCATTCGCATTGGTGAAAGCAATTTCCTCTAGAATTCCCTCCCGCACCTGCTCCTTTTTTACTTGAAATTCGATTGCCCTGGTCAGCCTTTCTACATAATCCACAAAGGGTTCCATGGGACCTTGTCTGATTTTTGAGTAGGGTGGAAGGGGAGCATGAGGCTGCATACTTAAAAATGCTTTGGTTGCTGAGTCTGCTATGATTTGCAGAGCTGGAACGGGGATGTTTACTGCCTGGTCAGCTGTGGAAGCCCACTGCCCCTCACCACATAGATGGTCAGTGGTGAGGGGGTTGCCCTGCTCATCAACAGCTGTTTCTGGATTATTAAATAAATTGGGGAGGGCGTCCCTGAGCAGATTTCTCCATGCTGCATCCCACAACTTGTATTCAGTGGAATTTGTGAGGCAGGAGAAAAGCTGCCTGATGTCCCCAGGGACAACAACAACCCCGGCAAGATCGGCTTTTAAAAGGCCCCTGAAATAGGGACTCTCCCTGCCGTAATCTTTATGTGCCATGCATAAATAGCAAAGTGTGGTTTGGGGGAAGTGGTGCCAGTTGGCATGGGTGACATTCCCTCCTCGGGAACATTTAAAAGCAATGGGGGCAAGAGATGGAATTGAGGGAGGCTGCAGCTGTTCCGGCTGTCCCGGCTCCGGCTCATCTTCCCGGTTCCCACCGTGGGAACAGGAAGGGGGGACATGGGAACCGGAACTCCAAGACAGCCGCCTTCCGGGAGGGGGTGGTTTGCAAGCTGGATGACATCACCCAAGGGATGTGTCGGTGGGCAGGGTGGGTAGCAGGGGTTTGAGGAGAAGGCAGAGGAAAGTGGCTGACATCATGGGAGAGGGGCGGGGTTGGGTACAGAAAGGGGTTGGAGGGAGTGGAGGGAGTGGGGGGGCAGAAGGGATTGTGGGGAGAATAAAAGGAGGATCATAAAGATGGCCGTGCCATGCGATCTCTGCCATGTTTGCCCTGGGGACAGAGGCACCATCTTGTGACTCATGCTCCATAGAAATAAAACAAACTTTGGGTTTTTGAACCAGGGAAAACAGGGAAGGGGAAAGTTCCCAGACAGCCTGGCCGGGGCTATCTGAGAAATCCCAAGCAGTTTGGCCAAGACTGCTCAGGCAGGGCGTTTTGAGCACGTGCAGGGAGCCTGAGCTGGCAGACTGTCTCTCTGCCACTCCCTTTAGAATGCCCTTTTCTGGGAAAGAGGGTTTGGGAACGGGGTAAGGGGAAACTGGGGACGGTCGCCCGCAACTCGGCGATTTCTCCATTCCCTTTTCCGTTAGAATGGCAGATTTAATCTGCAAAACCCAATGTGTCATTTTAGCTGATCTTTCGTCTCCTGAATTGGCCAATTGTAAAATTTTCTTTTCTGCCATGTTCCAAAATTGAACACGGCACACTGTTTCAGAAGACGCCTGCAGGAAATGGAGAAAAAGCCAGCGGACAAACCTTTTTAACTTGCCCTTTGAAAACTTAACTTGGGCAACATTAAGAACTTCAACTAAGCTATAAAAAACTCCTTTCTGGGCCGTGGAGAGCCTAGCACACATTTCGGCTCTGATGGTAATTTACGACCCTCACCGTAAACACTGAGAAAACAAAAAACTTAAAATTAAACAAACCTGCCAAACACACTTTAAAAACCGGGGGAGGGATCCTGCGCCACTCGCCCCTCAGGGCACTGCAAAACTGAAACTGACTGGTAGCCAAACTGGCCCCGTGCTGTGCCAAATGCCGGGGGATACCAGCCACGCGAACTGCACTGCGTAAATGAAAAAAGGAGGATAAAACAATGATAAAAAACCCTAAAACGCGCCAGAGGAAACCCAATCTGGAGAAAGGGCCAACACCCACCTCCCGGGGCTGCACAGCCTTGGTGCGTCAACATAGTCAGTGCACCGGGACAAAGCCTGAGGCTTCTGTTCAATTTCTCTTGTTCATTTGAGTGCCTGCCCCCTCAAAGGAGCAGAGGCGACTCACCACTCCTCCGGCGAGGGTGAAAATCTTGGCTCTGGTGAATCTCTGCTTGAGGAGGACCTCTCTGGGTGCAGAAGACGCTATCCTCCTCGTCCCCAGGAGCACACTCAGAAAACTCAGAACTGCTACAACTGGGGTAGCGTGATGACCAGCAACTTACCAATGGATGCGCGTCCAAAAGTCCTCTCTGTGGGGCACACCGGTGTCGGGGGCCCCACGTTGGATGCCAGTAACGCTGTCGTGGTGCATTATGCGTAGTCTCCACGCTCGCCCGGGCTAGCTCAGTTACTGCAATGTGAAAAGGTACGGCAAGCTGGCAGCGCCAGCTAATCCCATCCTGTGGGGTCTTGGCTCCCACACGACCTCAGCAGTAGGCACAGATGGTGCAAGGCAAAGAAGACAGAGATGGAAAGGTGGATTCTGCTGAGAGGGTCACAAGAGTTTATTGGAGCCCCAGTGTGGGACCTCCTCACCTCCAGGAGACTGCCCAGGCAGAGTCCCCCAGGCTGCTTGCCAGTACCTTTTATTTGGGAGTGGAACAAGGAGAAGAGGCAGGGAATCAGCAAATCAGGGATCACCAGGGAGGGGTCACACTGATGAATGATATTTTCATAAACCAAACATAAATGATGGGGAGGGACGCCCTCTGGATCTGACCTATCACTCAACACCCTTGGAAGAACTTTCTAGCTCCAGGGGAAGGCCCTGAGATGACAGGAAGACCCCAGAGGAGGGGAGTGTGGGGGATTGACATACAACTGTTGGAGGGGAGAAAAACAGGGAAAGACCATTAGGGGACCAAACAGGGGTACACAGAACGAACTATAAATTAACAGCATATACAATAAAACCAAAATCAAATCCCACACAACTACACTTCTACCTTCCAACAGATCAACACACGCTCCCATCTTAGTGTCATCTGCAAATTTACTCATCAAAGATTCAATAACCACATACATAACATCAATAAAAATATTGAACAGAGCTGGCCCCAGCACAGACCCCTGAGGAACACCACTGGTGACTGGCTGCCAGCTGCATGCAGCACCGTTCCCCACCACTCTCTGGGCCCAGCCATTCAGACAGTTCTTAACCCAGCAAAGAGTGCTCCTGTCCAAGCCCTGGGCTGCCAGCTTTTCCAGGAGTGTGCTGTGGGCGACAGTGTCAAAGGCCTTGCTGAAATCCAAATACACAACATCCACAGCCCTTCCTGCATCCACCAGGCAGGTCACCTGGTCATAAAAGGAGACCAGGCTGGTCAAACACGACCTACCCCTCCTAAACCCATGCTGGCTGGGTCTGATACCCTGGCCATCCTGTAGGTGCTGGGTGATGACACTCAATATAAACTGCTCCATGACCTTACCGGGTACTGAGGTCAGGCTGACTGGCCTCTAATTACCAGGATCCTCCTTCCCACTCTTCTTGTGAATGGTGTCACATTGGCCAGCTTCCCGTCATTTGGAACCTCACCAGTGAGCCAGGGCTGTTGGTAAATGATGGAGAGTGGCTTTGCAGGCTCATCTGCCAGCTCCCTCATCACCTTGGGATGGATCCCATCTGCGCCCATAGATTTATGAACATAAAAGCATCTCAGCAGTTCTCTGACTGCCTCCTCTTGGACAATGGGAGGACCATTCTGTTCACTAGCGCCATCAACCAACCCAAGAGAACAGTTGTCTTGAAGGCAAGCTGTCTTCCCGCTGAAAACTGAGGCAAAGAAGGCATTAAATACTTCTGCCTTCTCCTCATCTGCAGTTACTAAGTTCCCTCCTTCGTCCAATAAAGAACAAAGGTTGACCTTACCCTTCATTTTACCATGAATATATTTGTAGAAATATTTTTTTTTATTCTTTACAGAAGTCACCATTTTAAGTTCAACTGAGCTTTGGCTTCCCTAATTTTTTCCTACATGCCCTAGCAACCTCCTTAAATATTTCCTGAGAAACCTGACCCTCCTTCCAAAAATGATAGATCCTCTTTTTATTCCTAAGTTACTCCAAAACTTCCTTGCCCATCTAGGCTGGATGTTTACCTCGTTAGCTCATCTTTTGGCACACAGGGACAGTCTGTTCCTCTGCCCTCAAGATCTCTGCTTTGAAGCACGCCCACCTTTCCTGCACTCCTTTGTTTTTAAAGGCTGCTTCCTAAGGGACTCTGAATAAGTCTCCTAAACAGATCAAAGTCTGCCCTCCGTAAGTCCAGTGTAAGAGTCTTATTGGTGTTCCTCCTGATTTCACCAAATATTGAGAATTCTATCCTATCATGATCACTCTGCCCCAAGCTGTGGCGGTGTGTGTTTTGTTTCATTTGTTTTATGTGAATTTATACAGAATTTGTATTGGTTCGTTCCAATGTACCCCTGGTTTTCCGTAATGGTTCGGACTTGTTTACCACAAAGTGGTCTTTAGTTTGTTTTATGTCAATCATCCCTTCCCCCTGTACCTAGATGTCAATCCTCTCTCTCCCCTCTTGGGTGCCCTGTCTATCACTCCAGGGTCCCCCCCTGGCTTCTAGAAACCTCCAGGGAGGGCGTCGAGTGATGGGCTGGGGCCTGGGAAATCCCCTACTGCCCTTCTGTCCTTAGTTCTAATGTTAACACCCCCAGTTACACCCCTGTTCATCCTCATTGGCTGACTGGTTGTTGCCACCCCTGATCCCTCCCCAGTTTATAAACTCCTGCACAGCCTCTCTCAGTGCTCTTTCTGGGCAGCAGGATGAGAGTGCAGAGCTCCGTGCTCCCTCTCCCCTCAGTAAACCATCTTTTACCCTGCTCAGAAGAGTCGTCTCTTTGTTGGTTGCCACGGTTGCGCATCACATCAAAGTGCCTGTCGCTGGAGGTGGGGATCCAAGTTCCCACAGGGAGGAGGTGGCTCGCCCTGCCTGCCACACTGACCTCACCACACTTGCCGCAGTGAGGAGACTGAGCTAGTCTGTGGCTGCACTGGTCAGCGCTTGTAAGGACACTGCGACACCAAGCAGAGTATCTTCATTGCCAACATAAAAAATGTAAACAGGATACAATTTAAGAAACATTGAAACTCTTCCCTCAGCAATGTGAGACGTTCCAGGAGCATCCAATGTGCTCACCATTCACAAGGGATTTCTGTAAAAGACCAATTTTAGACAAAGATGAATCTGTGAGAGATATAAACACAGCTCAGTTGTTGAATCAGGATGCTCTGCGTGAAGTGGGGATAAAACAACCTGAACAATTCCTGATTTGCAAAGCTGTCAGTCATGGATGGAGAAGGGGGTCAGGCTGTTTTTGGTATTGAGGAAATGCTGAAACCAGCCTGACTCATTTCATCTCCTCCTGTCCTGGCTGAAGCTTCCCTCTTTCACCCTATATCATTGTCTTTTGTCTCCCACCAGGCCCCCAGTGAAGAGCCTGGCTCTGTGCTCTCCATCACCTCCTCGGTGGCACTGCCAGGCTGGGATGAGGAGTCCCTCAGCTTTCCCTGCTCCAGGTGGACAAGCCCAGCTCCCTCAGCCTCTGCTCACAGCCAAAGGGCTCCAGCCCCACCTTGGGGCCCTTCCCTAACCCTGCTGCAGCTGCCAGACGTCTTTCCTGCCCTGGGGAACCCAAGCCAGGCCACAGTGACCTGGATAATTCACGTCCTTGATGTCCTGGTCACACAGCCCAGCCCCTTGTCCCCGTTTCAGGCTCTGGGGGTTGATTTGTGGAACGTCCTTGGGGGAGGCTGTGGGAGATTAGGGACGGGCGGTCGGAAGATATTGCGTTGTATGGGCAGACAGAACCCCTCCCTCAACACTTAGTTGTTTAGTGTCCTTGACAAGCTAAGCAACACATAACTTGTAATGTAAGCAGATGGATGTGATGTAGCAGAGGTCTTATAACTCCATGTAACCAGTTAATAAACGCCATTAGCCATCCACCACACTGGTGTCTGTGAGCTGGTGGCCCGAGCAGCCTGGGTGTGGCTGCCGTGTTGTTCCCGAACCAGGTCGCTACGTCTCAGCGGAGGCAGCAAGTGGTGCCGAAGCCCCGGGAGTCACCCGGGAGATCGGGAGTCGCCTGGACGGGTGAACGATGGCCAAGCGGCGGGGCCAGCTCGGCGATGGGGACACCCCAGGACCCGTGAGGAGGATGGAAGCCCTCATGAAGGTCGTATCTCAGATTCATAAACAGCGGGGAATTGATTGTAAAGCAAAAGATTTTACCCTTGCAGTGACGAGGCTTTTGCAACTTAGTATCATCGATCGTCCGGTGGAAGTTCTCCACCCAGATATTTGGGATCGGTGTACGGTCTAGCCGAGGAAACTATGTTTTCAGGGTCGGCAAAGTATCTTAAGTCATGGGGGAGGGTTGTGCAAGCTTTAAACAGCGCTTTGCAGGAACAAGAGACCTGAAGAGCCACACAAAATAGTCTAAAATTTACACTGCAGTTCGGTGTAGGAGCTGTGAGGCAGACTGTTTTAGAGGAAACTTTTTCAGAGGAAAATTTTAAAGGGGATTATCAGAGTGTAGGAAAATGTGGTCTGAAAGTCAATAACTCTGTTCAAACTGCTGATAAAGTTTGTCCTGATGACTGCGGAGGCTTGCATGAACAAAATCTTATTTCAAAGCCTTCAAGTCCAGAGTTAGCTGCTAAAGAAAAAAATCAGGCAAAATTGTTTTATGATCAATTAACTGAGGAAGCCAGGAATATTGCCAAAAATTCTGCCGGGGGGTCGCTGGTAGAAGGGGCTGAGGGGGGACCTCCACCCTATATGGCAAGAGATTGCGTTGAATCGCTGGGAGAGAACAAGAATGTATCCAGATTGGAATGTTTGGCAGATAGCCAAGAAGCAGCAAACAAAGGTCTTTTGCATAGTGTGCCTGTTGTTAACAAAAACAAAGATAGCGCGGGCACACGTGAACAGAAGAAAGAGGGAATTAAAGCTAGTCAGAATGCTTGCCAAAAAGCACACTCTTTTAAGGAACACAGTTTAAAAGAGGGAAGAAAGGGGCGGCTCAGCCCTGAGAGAAAGGGTCGGGGGCCCAGGGGGAAGGAGGAGCCCAGCCCTGAGGGAAAAGGGCAGGGTCGGAGCCCGACCAAAAGGCTCCGGAGCCCAGAAGCAGCCGGTCAGTCGACTTCCGACTCTGATTCGAACTCGAGTTCAGAGGACTGGGACAGCCGGTCCTCTGCTGCCGGCTCTGGCTCCGGCTCGGACAAAGAAGAAGTAACAGTAAAGTAACAGTATATAAAATCAGTAACAACAATGTTTCTACTCGGGTTGAGGGGAAGTTCGAAAAAAACCTAACTCCTCTCACAGACTGGAGGAAAATTAAAATTGCATGCGCCGACTGGAGGCCACACTGGCTTTTCCAGTCCGAGTGGGGAGGCCAGGTGGAAACCAGAGAACATACTCCCCAGTAAATCCTAAGGATGTTCAAGCAATTGTTAAAGCAATAACTGACAGAGGGATCAATTCAGCTATGGTTTCTACTCTCATTGATAGTGTTTTTGGAGGGGATGACATGCTCCCATTTGACATAAAGCAAACCTGCAGATTGATTTTTGATGGGGCAGGGATGATAGTTTTTAAACAAGAGTGGGAGCACAATTGTGCAAAGCAACTAGCTCTAGTCACTGGTCTGGATCATCCTCTATATGGCTCCAGCCTGCAACGGCTCATGGGCACAGACCCAACCATGATCACCCCCCAGGCACAAGCCAAGGGCCTATGGGCCCACGAGGTCATGACAACTACCCGTGCTGCCAGGGAAGCCATCCGCTCTGCTTCCATGGTCATTGCTAAACCATCATCATGGTCCACAATAAAGCAAAATGAGAGTGAAAGTTTCGCACAATTTGTAGACCGGCTCCAAGCAGCACTCGACTCCTCAGCTTTGCCTTCAGAGGCAAAGGGTCCTGTGTTAGCGGAGTGCTTGCGCCAACAATGCAATTCAGCCACCAAGGACATTTTAAGGTCACTACCACCCGGGTCCAGCCTCGCAGACATGATCAGGCATGTTGCAAAAGAGGAACATTTTGCCCCAATCCAAGCAGCCATCCATACCGCAATAACTAGTGAAATGGCATGCTTTAAATGCAGCCAGGCATTTAAATTGGGCGAATGTGCAAATTATCAGGCTCCTACCTTCAGTACCCCAATCGATTAGACCCTATCAGATTCTCACAGCACGCAGACACAGGAGAGAGGCCACACTTGGCACCTCCTCCTCATTCAGCCCTTTAGCTATCTACCAAAAAGCTAGGTCAGATCCTTACAATCCGTTTCTTAGTGTGTTAAATGCTACCTTTTTGTCGTTGAATCAATCCAATCCAAAATTTACAAAATCATGCCGGTTATGTTATAATGCAGCACCTCCTTTTTATGAGGGTGTTGCTCTTGATGTTCCTTTTGAATATTCTGCAGCAGATAATCCACACAACTGTAAGTGGGACACACCCCGGAGGAAAATTACCCTGAGTCAAGTCACAGGCCGAGGCAAGTGCTTTGGCAATGTAACCTTAGCAAAGCAGATGGGAAACATTTGTGCTGGGTTCATCCAACCTAGCCAAAAGACTGATAAGTGGGCAGTCCCATTCATACCAGGAATGTGGGTTTGTCAACAATCTGGAATAACACCTGTCCTAGGGTAACTTTATGATGCTTGTATCCCCAATCGTCTGTTCTGTTTGTGCTGTATATTGAGTCCTGTGCCTTTAAGACTGGTTCTAAGAGCAAGGAGAAGCACGGAGTTTGTTTTGAGAAAACTACCTGACTCCTCCACATTCTTCTACAGACGGGGTGTTCAGCAGAGGCTTGGAGAGACTGCAGGACAGAGATCTTTTTGCTTTTAGTTAGTTTCAGCTAGCTAGGGCAGAGAAGTTCCCTGGACTGTTTTTTTTTCCTTTTTCTTGGAACTGTTTAAACCTGCTCTGGACTGAAAACCCAGGGGAGCACTGGGGGCTGCACCTGCGGCCCACCGGGGCCTGGACCTCGGCATTTTCCAGCAGTGCCGGAGGGACTGGGACTGATGAGAGACTGAGAGAGAGCCGAGCTACACCCACAGCAAGAACTTTCTCAATTTGCCATCACACTTCAGAAGGAGAAGTTTTATTGTTTCATATTATTCATTCTTTATACTTGTATGCACTTCATTTGTTTAGTAAAATAGTTTTTTCCACTTTTCTCCAGAGAGGTGTTTGTTTTTTTTTTTTCCAGACCAGTTAGAGGGAGGGGCCACTTAGGTTTGCTTCCTTAGAGGGATCCTATACAGGGGTTTTCTCCCAAATTTGTCCCAAACCAGGACAACATCCTGTGTGTACCTTGGTAAATTCAATAACCTTGCTGACTTTTGTGTCCAAGTTCTAATTGTTCCTAGAGTCCTGTATCACCAAGAGGAGGAAATGTATCGCTTTTTAGAAGAAACCATCCAGCTCCACAAAAGAGAAGTAATGACAGGTATAACCATTGCAATGCTCCTTGGCCTAGGAGCTGCTGGTACAGCCACAGGTGTTTCAGCTCTCATGACCCAACATCAAGGACTTTCTCAGCTGCAAATGACAATTGACGAGGACTTGTTAAGAACTGAGAAATCCATCTCCTCTCTGGAGGAATCTATCTCCTCGCTTTCAGAAGTCGTCCTGCAGAACAGGCAAGGACTGGACCTCTTGCTCATGCAGCAAGGAGGCCTGTGTGCCGCCTTGAGAGAAGAATGCTGTTTTTATGCAGACCATACCGGAGTCGTGCGAGACTCCATGGCTGAACTGAGAGAAAGACTAGCCCAGAGAAAAAGAGAGAGAGAGGCCCAATGAGGATGGTTCGAGTCATGGTTCAATCAATCCCCATGGCTAGCCACCCTTGTTTCCACCCTAATAGGCCCTCTCACCATGATACTCTTAGTATTGATTTTTGGACCTTGCATTTTGAACAAGTTAGTGTCGTTTGTTAGAAGCCGTTTAGAGAAAGTTGACATCCTATTTGTCAAATGCCTGCAACTACCATGAAGTGCACTTATTACTAACATATTACATCACGTTGTATCCTATTATACTAACTTTAACAGCTTTTGCATTTTTTATAACATTTATACTTTTATAGGTATTTTACTTATTCATGGGGGGGGGGGGGGAGATGTGGGAGATCAGGGACAGGCGGTCGGAAGTTATCGCGTTGTACGGGCAGACAGAACCCCTCCCTCAATTCTTAGTTGTTTAGTGTCCTTGACAAGCTAAGCAACACGTAACTTGTAACGTAAGCAGACGGATGTGATGTAGCAAACAGAGGTCTTATAACTCCATGTAACCAGTTAATAAACGCCATTAGCCGTCCACCACACTGGTGTCTGTGAGCTGGTGGCCCGAGCAGCCTGGGTGTGGCTGCCGTGTTGTTCCCGAACCAGGTCGCTACGCCTCAGCAGAGGCAGCAGGAGGCTGCAGTGCTGGGGGCAGGGGGGACCCAGGGGAACAGGGGACACTGCTGGGCATGAGCAGCATGGGAGACTTCTCTGGGGGAGAAATGTGAGTGGGGGCTGGGTCAGAGTGACCAACACAGTGACCTCACCCAGCCCTGCTGTGATGTCACACAGCCCTGTGATATCACAGACTGCTCTGTGTTGTCACAGCCCACTCTGAGACTCACAGCTGATCTCACACACAGGCACAGAGGTGCGTCTATGACACAGTCCCCTCTGGGACATCACACATCCCCCTGTGACATCACTGACACCCTGTGACCTCACAGCCCCTCTCTGGGATGTCCCCCAGTGTCACCTCTGGGGCAGGGCAGGCTGGCTGCCTCCAGGAGCATTTGGGCTCCTGTGCCTGCAGCCCCTGTGCCCGGAGGTGCCCAGCAGCTCCCACAGGCTGCAGAACCTCCGCACCACCCCCGACAGCCACAATCGTCTGTCCTTGTCCTGGTGGACCAGGCAACTCTTGGAATACCAGCTGGAGAACGACTGTGGAGCGACCGCCGGGCTCAGCGGGGTGGGGACCCCCGGGAGCCCCCAAACCCCTCCTGCCCTGCGGGTGCCCACACCAGCCCCAGGGCTGTGCCTGTCCCCGTGTCACCATCCCCGCGGGTGCCAGGGCTGTGATTCCCTCCCGGGGACAAGGTCCTGCACAGTCCCAGTCTCCAATCCTCAGGGATGCCAAGGGGGTCTCACCTGGGCACAGACACTCAGCAGGGAACTGTTCCAGGCTTGATGGGCTGTGGCACAGCAAGGAAAACCCCGGGGCACCCTGGCTATCTCCAGATCGCTCAAAACCAACTTGTCACTGTGTCATAGTTTTAATTTTAAACTGGGCGGAAACACTAATTAATGTAGTGGTTTCACGTTGACTAAATGGTCTTGGTACTTACTTTTTTTGTGAGAGAGAGACTAGGAGAAAAACAAATCAGGCTCAGCTTTAAAATTAACAAATAGTTTATTAATATACACTAAAAGAACAGAAAAACAGAAAGTTGGAAAAAAACCTAAAATGGAATGAAACTTCAAAAAACACTTTTCCCTCCCCTTACAAGCTGTTCACTTTCTTACAAAACAACATAAAGAGACAAAACTTGTAATTTTCAGTTAGTTTCATTATCTGATAATAGTTTTTCATCAATTTATTAGGGGAAGAGTATCTTTTTGAGTTATGGATCTCACTGACAACTTAGAACAGTTCTCTTGTGGGTTTTAAACTGTCACAAAAACAACTGCTTGGAGAAAACTTGCTTTTGTGACCTTCCCAGGAGCAGTTTCCCAAGCTGCTTATGGGTCATGGCTCTTAGACTTTTGCATACTGGGGTGTCACCTTTTAAAGATGAATAACTCTAAAGCAAAGGATTCTTCACCTCAAGGTGAAGTACTTCTTCACTGGTGCAGGAGGCTTCTCATATTTATCTCTGTTCAAGCATCTTATAGGGTATTACTTAGTTCATCAAAAACACTTTTGCTTAAATCTACACGCAAAACAACCATCTTCTTAAATGCATATCTTTTTCATGATTTAAAGGAATGATCTAAATATAGAGTTTATTTCTATGGCTCAAGTAAGAATAGAACAACTGACTCTTCAATTCTCTGTCTTAATAGTCTTTTCATTCTTGCTACTGACTTTATGCTGTTGTTCTTTATGTTCACTCTGTCTTTCCTTACTTTCTTAGAGAAGGGCTAAGCTCTGGAAGCTTCATGTTGCTAGGAAAGAGTTAAATCTGCTTGGAGTTTTTGTCTCTCTCTCTCTGTAGCTTGTAGTGTTAGATGTCCAAGGCTGAGCTGATGAGGGAAGAAAAACTTATGGAGAAACATTAGAGATTGGAGCACTTAGGCAGTCTAGAATTACAAAAAAACTAGGCAAGATCATAAATGCCTTCTCAGCCTACTCCTTGGTGTAAATTGGGGTGGCCTCGGCTTAAATGGTGTCTATAGCTCTTATGAGGGGCTTAGCAGAGATTTTTCTCTGCTCTAGGGAAGTTTGAAGAAAGTAGCTGTTACAAAACAGCAACTTCTCCTTCCCCCCCCCTTCACTTGGGAGCTGATGGAATCTGGCCAGGCTTCAGGCCAGCTTCCGCCCCAAAAAGGGGGGGAGCAGCAGGCCCAGCTCGATGTTATCTGTCTCTCTCTGGCCAAAGGAAGAAGGAAAAGGGCCCACCTACAGGAAATCAAGGGATTTTATACGGTACTTCCCAAAGTCACAGCCAACAATTTTAGTAGTCAGAGTAGATGTTAATATCCTAACTAACTCTCTGATAGGTCTCTGTCTCTTCCAAAGCAATTCCCAGGTCCTGACCTGGAGAATTATTTTACATTCTTTTATAACTAAAAAACTAAACTGTACAAACGCGTGACACACTGCCAAGGGCAGGGATGACTATGGTCCCCCCGGGGACACCCCAGGACCCCCTGTGCCCACCCCTTTGCCCACCCCTCACCACGGTGTCCCCAAGCCCCGCAGGTCCCGGGGTGCACAGGGGGTGGGATGGGGACCCGCCTCTCCCGGGGGGATCCTGTCACCTCCCTTCCCCCATCACCGCTGGCTCAGGGCTGCTCAGGGGATCCCAGCACCCCCGAGGGGCCCGTGGCACTGGTTTGCCACGTCCCCCAGGAGCCGGGCAGGGGCCACCTCCCTGCAGGAGGAGCGCTGGGCACCCGCCCTCAGCCAGCAGTGGCCATGGAGGAGAGGCATGAAGGAACAAGCCTCCTGCAGCCTGGGGAACTCCCCCTCCTGTGCCAGGTGGTGCGGCAGCCCCACAGCCCCCCAAGCCCCTGGGGGTCCCCAAACCCCCCAGCTCCCCAGCACCCTGTTGTCTACCCTGGGAAGGGTGACAAGCTGGTTCTCCATGGGGCTGCCCTCCCAGCTCACCGCCTGCTTGGTGCTGATGTTGGCGATGTCGTGGATGTCACACAAGTGCTGGAGCTTCTGTGGGGACACCTCCAGGGTGACACCACTGCCACCCTTGTCTCCACACTGTAGGACACCTGCACCAGCCATTGGCAGTGCCTCGGAACTGCCAGGAACGAGAGGCAGAAGTGGGTGGTGGACTGTCTCCAGGGATGTTGGGCTGTCCCCAGGGATGCCAGAATGTCTCCATGGGTGTCAGACTCACCCAACAGATGCCAGACTGTCCCCATAGGTGTCACAATGTCCCCACGGCTGTCAGGCTGTCCAGTGGCTGCCAGGCCGTCCCAGCAATTTCAGGCTGTCCCTATGGCTGTCACACTGTTCCCTTGGGTGCCAGGCTTTCCAGTGGCTGTCCCCAGCAATGCTGGGCTGTCCCATGGGTGCCACCCTGTCCCCCCAGCCCTGGCTCGCCTGTCACAGCTGCAGACCTGTCCTGGGCTCTGCCTCTCCTCCTTGGTGATGTGCAGCATGTCCAACACAGCCAGGCTCAGCCTCTGCTCCTGCCTGCTGATGTGCTGAGGCCTGAGCATCACGGCTTCAGAGCTGACTTACACAATGAATCCTGGGCACTCTCTGATTAACACCATTGCTATTATTTAACTAAAAATGTATGACAAAGATGCTTATTCTAGCTCTGTATACCCGTGTGTAGTTATCTGCAAGAAATGTATCATTTTAAGAATCTTTCCTAGTTGACATGAATAACTGTCGCTGGAAGACACAAAAAGAGTCATACTCACACAGTCAAGTTCAGAGCAAAAAGAAAGGGGAGTTTATTTTCGACCTCAATTTATATAGATCCTGGACAATGATCAGGGATGGGAGAATGAGATTGAAACCTCTCCAACCCCACTGGTCAAACTAGATGTCCATCAATTGTCCCTCCTCCAAGAAGGAATGCAAAAACAATCACTTTGTTTATGTTACAGTTTGTGAGAATCTCCACTAAAAAATGCAAACAATCAGAAGGCTAAAATCTTTAGGCAACAAAACCCAGTTTGTTTGTAGGGTATTTTAGGGGAAAACCCTTCCATTAGAGGTCTGGGCCTTGCCAAACCCTGGTCCCTGCTGGTCGGACATGTGCTATCAGATCCAGGAATTTCTATGCTAAAAATATAATCACGTCGCTTCGACTTGATGATTTGGGCCTATAAAAGCTGGATCCACATTCGGGGTGGATGTGCAGCACAGGATTTTGCCAGTTACTGGGAAGGGTTCTCCAGATCCTCGCTGTCAAACAAGACTCCCCAGCAACTGCAGGCTCTGCATGGTGGTAAAGTGTTTAGGCAATTGGTGATGTGTCTTTCTCAATCCCTTTACTTTCTCTCATGTAGTAATGATTAGGTGCATTACCTTGCTTACTTTTGCATGTCGCTGAACCCAAGCACATAGTTTTATTGAATGTTGTAATGCATTAATTGGGTTTATATTTCATCGGATTTGTAATGTTTTTTCTATATATCTGTCCTTTCCCAGCAGTGCCCATCCCCCACACTGAAATGTAACCCAGCCCTGTTCCCTCCTGCTTCTCCCTTATTGGGTGCTGCCTCTGGGCCCCGCCTCTGGGCCCTGTCTCTGGGCTCCATCTCTGGGCCCTGTCTCTGGGCCCTGCCTCTGGGCCCTGCCTCTAGGCCCCGTCTCTGGGCTCTGTCTCTGGGCCCTGTCTCTGGGCCCTGCCTCTGGGCCCTGCCCCCTGGGGAAAAAGCCCCGACAGGGGGGCGGGGGCGAGGTCACTCTGGCATTGGCGAGTCATCAGGAAAGGACTCCAGCAAAGCAGGGCAGGACTTGAGAATAAAAGCTGTAAAATCCCACCAGAAGCCAGAGAGCAGGCTCTTTTACTTTTGCCATCGGCGGTCGTCTAGTCTCATGGGGAAATACTACAACTGGTGCGCAACGTGCGGCTCGAAGTCACAAAAGGTTCCCAAAAAGCTGGAAGAACCACTTGGGGAGCATGTGGCCAAGGAATCTCATTCAGGTACCTGAGTCAGGAAACATAGCCCACTCATGCAGAGACAGACCCATCAGGCTTGGCATTCGCTGTGGAGTCTCCGAAACACAGGATTCTACAGGCCAGGGCTGCAGTTTTCTCCTTGGACTCAAAAATCCCATCAAAGTGCTGCAAAGAAGCCCCCCCAATGGCAAGCTGCCCCAGAGAGTGACCACGTGTTTGTGGAAAACTGATCCTGAGGACCGAGACTGGAAGCTCTTTTTGCACCAAAAAGGGTCAGTCTCAGGCAAAAGGAGTGATTGGGAAGGAAAGGAAAGGAACGCTGGAATTTTGGTGAGTACCACTTTCGGTTTTCTAAGGGAAAGTCTTTTTCAGAGGCGATGTTCCTCAGGCAAAAGGGGTTTTTTTCTTTTTTGGGGAAGGTTTTGCTTTCAGAGTAAACCTTCAAAGTGCTTTAATAGCACCCTTCTTTTGACAGCCTGGGGTGTTGGAAAAGGAAACTGTTTCCCCTTTTGGATTTTTTTTTTTCTCCAGCGGGTTTTTTTTTTACTTTTCAGTTTCTCAGTCACAATAAAGAGGACACAGAAACTCAAAATCTGAGCCAAAAATGGATGCAAGGCTGTCTATACCTCACAAAAGAGTCTATTACTACATTTTAAATGCCTTGGATGATGTCGAGACTTATTATTCAAAGAAACAGCTGAAAAAATTAACTCTGTGGTTGTTTTCTCAGTTTCCACATTTATCATTAGAGCAAATAAGCTCCCTAGAATTTTGGGAGGCTATAACAAAAAAAATAGTTGAATCTGGCTCCTCTAATAATAAAGAAGATGCAAATGTTGCTTTCTATAGCTTAAAAATTAAGTTTGCATTGCAAAAGCAAAATAAAAAGGAAAAAAAGCCAGTTCTTGGTGAATTTTCCCCAGTTTTTACCTTTGCAGGCAGTCCGAGTGCCCAAACCTCCCATCTCAGTGGTCCCCAGGTGGGGGGGGTCACAAGATGGAGGGGATTCCTTTGTCCAAAATGGCCGAAGCCATGTGCTCCTGAGCCACGAGCAGTCTCTCCCTTTGTCTGTCCCTCCTTCCCGCAATTCCTTCTTCTCCCCAGACCCCTCCTTCCCTTCCGTGCCGCCCCTGGCACTGCCCTCTCCTCTGACTCTGCCCCCTACCCTCAAACTTCCGCCCTCCAACTCCTCCCCATGTGACTCAAGCCTCCAGCCCCTCCCTGCCCCTGGTTCCCACGGGTTCCCTGCCCACAGTCACGGTTCCCGTGCCCCAGAGGGGGGGAAGCAGGGGGGGGAGTCAGGAACCCGGAAGCAGGAGGTGATCCCAACTTTTCTGCCACCCCTTTCACATATCAACAATCAAAAAAAGAGGGTGCTGTCCACAGTAAATGGGACCCCTTCCCCCAAAAAGCAACTCAGGGTTTATGGCAAAGCTCAGGCCAAATTCAAATATGAAAGAGAATACTTTTGCAACTGTTTAAAAGCAAATTTAGCAAGAAATATTACAGTTCCCTTTGACCTCCAAAAATATTTACTTCCGGAGCTTTGGCAAAATCCTGAAACGGCTGTCGGTAATAAGAATCTGACAATTCAATTAGCAACCCAGCCCGATAAGTCTTTCCAACCTTGCAGTAAAATAAAGCAGCTTCCATCAGAACCTTTAGTAACGTTTGTGGAGCGGTTAACCCGAGCTATCGAGTTACAGGTTAAGAATGAAGGAGCCCAGGAACAGGTCATGGAAGAGATGACACTGACCAATGCAAATGAACAGTGCAAGGCAGCCATTTTCAGCGTGTCTATAGAACCAGCTCCAACTTTACATGACATGCTCCAGGTGTGTGCCAGGAAGATTCCCTTCATAAAAGCTCATCAAAAGCACAGTTCCAGAGTCAAGCCACCACAAAAAGCTGCTGCTGCAGACACCGTGCCTCCTGTACATGTGCCACGGCCACTGCTCAAGAGAGGAACAACATGTCTCCTGTGCGATCAGGCTGGACATTGGGTATCTCAGTGCCCTTTAAAGAAGCAATTTCTGGACTTTCGGGACAATGGGGGCGGGAGGTCTCAAAGGTCTGAAGGGAATTTTTCAAAGAAAATAGAAAATGTAAATGTTAAACTAAATAATCCTGCTTTAACCAGTTCTGCCTTTCAGCAAAAGTCACCGGATATGATAGTAAAGGATCCAGTGACCAGAGAAACAAAAAGTCCTGATGATCAGGTCCCCTGGGATCGTGGGTATGCCTATGTGTCCACTCCCCCAGATCTCAAGTGGGTGCCAGCTGAGTGGGTGAAACACTTCATCCCCAAAACTGCAAAACCACCTGCAGAGGGCCCACAAGTGGGCAGTGCTGCCTGGAGGAGGAGAAAGCGCTGAACCTTCTCCTTCTAATTATCATTATTCCTTAACAGTGTTTTTCTAGACAGTTTTGTTTGCACTAAAGGTCATTTTTCTTTAGCAGCTTTAAAGGTACTCAAGGTCCGAACTCTGAGCATCTCCCACAAACTGAGACTTCCTCCTTCTTAATTTAATAAGAAAAGGGGAAATGTTGTAATGCATTAATTGGTTTATATTTCATCGGATTTGTAATATTTTTTCTATGTATCTGTGCTATGATCTGTCCTTGCCCCCCAGTGCCCATCACCCACACTGAAATGTAACCCAGCCCTGTTCCCTCCTGCTTCTCCCTTATTGGGCTCTGCCTCTGGCTCTGCCTCCGGGCCCTGCCCCCTGGGGAAAAAGCCCCGACAGGGGAGGGGCGAGGTCTCTCTGGGACCGGCAAGTCATCAGGACAGTCCAGCAAAGCAGGGCAGGACTTGAGAATAAAAGCTGTAAAATCCCACCCGGAGCCAGAGAGCAGACTCTTTTACTTTTGCCATGGGTGGTCGTCTAGTCTCGTAGGGAAAAACTACACCATTACATGAATCTGTCCCAAAAAATCCGCATCAATCAGTCCCAGGTGCACCACGATATCCTGAATGGTGGCACTGGACCTCCCCATCAGGAAGGCACTCATGCCATCACCCAAGGGACCAAAGGCATCCAGGGGAATCTTGTGTATTTTGTCCGAATCAATCACGACAGACTCGGCTGTGCAGACATCAACACCTGCTGAACCGTGGGTGCTGGCTGCAAGCCTGCTGAGCAGATCTCCATTGGTTGGGGCTGAGGCAGAGACATTTGTGTCGGCATGCGTCTTGCCTTCGCTCTCCGTGTCGCGTTTCCTGAACCGACCAAGGAACGACCATTCACGTGCACCGTTGCCTTACACATGTCCACAGCATGATTCGGCCTTCCACATCATGCACAATGAAACAAGACAGCCGTAGGCTTCTGTGCCTTTCTGCCCTGTTTCTTCCTGGCCCGAGCTCCCCATTGCTGCCGTTGCACACCTGGGGAATGATCCAGGCGGGCTGGACAGCAGCAGCCACAGCAGGTTGCACAGCTGTAGGCACGGCTTGTTGGACAGCCGTAGCCACTGTCAGTTGGACAATCGTAGCCACAGCTGGCTGTACAACCGTAGCTACAGCAATCATCTGTTGGCTGGAAGGGGTTACCCTTGCACAGGCCCCAACCAGCTGCGACATGGATGGTTCCCCAGGAAGCACCTCAATTATCCTCTTGCAAACAGCATTGCAGTTGCTTCGAGCAGGGAACAGAAGCATGAGCTTCCTTGCCTCAGGATCACTCACCTGCTTCTCAACTGCAGCAGTCAGCCATCCTGCAAAGCACAGGAAGGGCTCATCAACTCCCTGGACAATCGTTGCAAAGGACTGCTGTGGAGTAGCCAGCTATAAGGTCTGAACCAGGGCTGCCATGCCTGTCTGCTGGCACTGCTCCTGGACCAAGGGCTCAAAACCAGCCTGCCTGTCGGCCCTGGCATAATTGCCTGTTCCCAGTAGCATATTGGTATTAACCATACGCCTAGGATCACCTGGACCCAGTGTCGTATTCCGTTCCACCGCTCTGCCTGCCAGCTGAGTCCATTTATACTCAAAGAAGTCATATTCGACCGGTAGAAAAAGGGCCTGAGCCAAGCTCCAAATGTCAAAAGGCATCAAAAGACTGGCATTAAAATAACTGAGGACTTGCATCACCTCGGCTGAGCCCTGACCGTACTTTCTGACTGCATCACACAGCTCTGTCAAGGCCTGCCAAGCCAACAGTTGATAGGTGTTATGAGTAACACTCTGAAGGACAGGGAAGGCCTGACGACGCTCAGATGAAGCAGCAGCACCTGCCATATCCTGCCCTGTGGGCCCCACAGGGTCAGAGGCAGGCACTTGGCTGGGGACCGGCTGAACACCAGACACTACAGGTCCAGTAACAGCATCAGCACCATCGCTCAGTCCTTCAGCCTCAGCTCTGACCTCCCCCCAGAAGCGCCCTCGGTCTCTCGGGCATACGGTCACCTGACGGCAGGGAGTGTCCACCAGGCTGTGGAGGAAGAGCCAACAGCATGGGGCCCTTTGCTCTTGTCAAAGACCGGCCGCATTCCGGCCGTGTCCCCGTTCACGCTGAACTTAAACACCCCGGTGCCCACAGCTGCCATTAGCACTCACAGCGGGAAGCAGAGTTGGAGCCGGGCCAGCTGCTGCTGCTGGGCCCGCCGCATCCGCAGCAGGGCTGGAGCCTGCCAGCAGTGCTGCGGCACCGGCCGCCGGGGACCAGTCAAAACGCTCCACGTCAGGCACACATCCCAGTGCAGCTGGGAAACCTGGGCTGCATTCAGGCGGAGACAGCGACAGCAGCTCAGCCCCCGCAGGCCGGCAGCCCATCAGAGCTGGCAGCGCTGGAGTCTCTCCCCGCCCCACGAGCACCACCCCCAGCTGCAGCCCACGGGGCTGGTGTGGGGAGCGGAGGGTCCAGGACCACCCCGAGAAGAGTCCCATCAGAGGGGCAGAGGCCTGCAAGCACTGCCACCCCTGAGTGGAGCAGAGCTGTCAGCCCGCCCGCTGGGACGGTGTCATTTGAAGAACCAACAGGGACACTGCCTCCGGCAGTGTCCACATCCCGCACTCCCTCAGCAGGCAGCGCTGGAAGAGAAGCGGCCAACGCACCCCCCTCCGGCCCTGGCCCAGGTGGCAGGGTGGGGTGCTCCACTTCACCCGACTCCATCAGATAGATGATGGACGTGCCACGGCACGGACACCACACAGTGACCGAATCGGGTCAAACAACAGTGGGGCCCGTGCCCCTGGGATGCCCTCCTCCACCAACACCTGAAGGCACAGATTGGAGGCGGCCCCACCCCACCCAGCTCTGGCGGCTCCACGGTGCGGGAACAGGCGAGACCAGCCCCGGGCTCACTGGGGCCCCGTTCCCCCACTGCCCGAGCAGCGCCGACGGGCTCGGGACGTGCTCCACCTCTCAGAGAGCAGCGCCAGAGCCCGAGAGGGAAAGACCCTCCAGCGCAGTGACAGGAGACGGAGGGGGAGAGTCCATCTCACAAGGGAGCTGAAGTTCTGGCTCAGACAATACTTCTGGGTCTGATACAACGACCCCGCCCTCCTCCAGACCCCCGTCCTGCTTCGAAATGGGGGAGGCAGCCAGCAAGGTCTGCGAGCTTGGGGGGGTCGACCTCAACACAGCCCCCTCAAATAATTTCCACTGCACCAACAATCGTGCAACCTCCTCACCATAATCTGTTTCGAGTACCTCCAAGAGACACTCCCACAGGAGGAACCACACCTTCCAACAGAGCACGTCATCTGGCGTGGGAAAGAATCCACGCTCTCTGCCCCACACGAACACATGCTGAAGCCCCTCCCAAGAAACCTGAGCGTGTTTCCACTCCAAGAAGATCCCCCAAAGCCCCAACACCAGAGTGTCCTGCATAGCAGGCACACAACAGGGAAAGAGGGGAAGAAAAACCTCACCAGACTGTTCTGTCACACAGATGGGTCACTAATTGAGGTAGCGGCACACAAAGCAATAACACGGAGACAAAAGGTCTGCAGTGCAGAGTTGCTCCCCCAAACCCAGAGCAGAGAGAGCAGCCTGTTTATTTCTTTCATTTTTATACATTTGTGGGTCTGGTTGTGGATTGGCTTCTGGGGTTACTACCTCATCACCCCATTGGCCAGACTAGCTGTCAACCAACATTATTGCATTATTTTAAGGCTAGAAATATGTAAACAAAGGACAGGGAACGAAAACAAAAGGTTTGTTTATGTTCCCATGCATGAGAAAAGTGAAACACTGCTCCTAATAATGTGCAGAAACTAAAGAAACTGACTCCATCTTATGAACAATCAGAAGGCTTTAAAAAAACTCAGAAAAACCAGGGTGACATAGGAGCACAGTAAAAGTTGAAAGAATCAAAATTACAAAAGGCACAAACAGTGGTCTTTCTTTGTGGATGATGTTGAAAAACTAAAACACATGAAAAAACTACCACAACCAAACCAACAGGCAGTATCAAAGATGACTTTTATTACAAAGGATTTGCAGAAACTGGCCAGCAGTTCAATGTTTCTGAAATTGTCCAGTGATCAGTATCCACAGTGTCCATGCTGCAGCCTTGAGCTCCTGGTTCCTCAGGCTATAGATGAGGGGGTTCAGGGCTGGAGGCACCACCGAGTACAGAACTGACAGTGCCAGATCCAGAGATGGGGAGGAGATGGAGGGGGGCTTCAGATAGGTAACAAAGCCAGTGCTGAGAAACAGGGAGAGCACAGCCAAGTGAGGGAGGCAGGTGGAAAAGGCTTTGTGCCGTCCCTGCTCAGAGGGGATCCTCAGCACGGCCCTGAAGATCTGCACATACGAGAAAACTATGAACACAAAACAGCTGAAATAAAGAGAAGCACTTAGCACAATGAGCCCAAGTTCCCTGAGTTTGGAGTGTGAGCAGGAGAGCTTGACGATGTGTGGGATTTCACAGAAGAACTGACCCAGAGCATTGCCATGGCACAGGGGCAGGGAAAATGTATTGGCTGTGAGCAGCAGAGCATTGAGAAAGGCACTGGCCCAGGCAGCTGCTGCCATGTGGGCACAAGCTCTGCTGCCCAGGAGGGTCCCGTAGTGCAGGGGTTTGCAGATGGACACGTAGCGGTCGTAGCACATGATGGTCAGGATGGAAAATTCTGTTGTAATGAAAAAGGCAAAGAAAAATACCTGTGCAACACATCCTCCATAGGAGATGTTCCTGGTGTCCCAGAGGGAATTGTGCATGGCTTTGGGGACAGTGGTGAGGATGGAGCCCAGGTCGGTGAGGGCCAGGTTGAGCAGGAAGAAGAACATGGGCGTGTGCAGGAGGTGGCCGCAGGCTACGGCGCTGATGATGAGGCCGTTGGCCAGGAGGGCAGCCAGGGAGATGCCCAGGAAGAGGCAGAAGTGCAGGAGCTGCAGCTGTCGTGTGTCTGCCAGTGGCAGCAGGAGGAAGTGGCTGATGGAGCTGCTGTTGGACATTTCCTGTGTCTGGCTGTTTCAACCTTTAGGAGAAAAGATAGTGAAGTTTGAGGGGAGATTTCTCATAGAAGCATCAAAACCCTTTCTCAGTCCATCCCCTGCCACTAAATACCATCCCTTTGCCTACGTCTAGCAGAACTTCCTTCATCTTGGTTGCTGGAGATTGCTGCTGGCCAGTATTCACTGAGGAGCCAGACCTCAAGCAGCAGCACACCTGGGAGTCAGCCCTGATCCCCAGTCAGTGCAGGGGAACAGTGAGGGCAGGGGCCAGTCCTGGTGTTTGAACCTGGACAAAGAATCCCATCCTAAGGCGCAGGAGCTGCCAGGATGAAGGGATGGGGATTGCAGGAGGCAGAATGAGAGATTCTGCTGCACCTGGGGAGAACAGGGGGTACAGTGAGGCAGGAGGATTGTAGGACGCTTAGTGCAGACTGAGGGGAGCTGCTCTGTCCCTCTCTCTGGTTCAAAGCTTCTCTGGACTTGCTCCTTTCTGAGCTCCACTCCCATGTTACCCTGGAAAGCCAGGAGACACTGCTGAGAGCAGAGGGATCCCTGGCACACAAAGTGGCTCCTGCCTTTCCCAAAGTCAGGGAGAGTTGGCTCATTTCCAGCCTGCCCTGCCCAGAGCTCCCCAGGGCAGAGGGAGCTGGGACACCCCATTGCTGTGCTCAGCCTGCACAGGAGGAGCCCAAGGGCTGGACCTGAGCCTGCAGCTGGAACTGCCATTCCCAGAGAGCCCGTCAGCAATGCCAGGAGCACCTGGGCAAGGCAAGGAGAGATTGAGCCAGGCCCTGAGGAAAAGCCTTTCCCTGCCCAGCCCTGTCCAGCCCCTGCCAGGCAGCAGCAGTGCAGGACAGTGGCCCTCAGGCCCTGGTCAGCAGGGAATGGGCACATGGCAGGAGAGATGCCCTTCATCTCTGGGGCTGCTCTGCCGGCCCAGGAGGGGACTGAGGGCCCCGAGCCCCCGGGCTGAGGGCTGTGCTGGCTGCGAGGGGACACAAGAGCTGTGCTGCTCAGGGCAGTGTGTGCCCTGCAGGGCAGGGCTGGCAGGTGCCACATCTCCCCTGCAGCAGGGCTTCCCTCAGCACTGCCTCCCTCCCTCCCTGCCCACGCCTCTGCTGCTGCAGCTGTCCCAGCCCGAGCTGTTCCTGTGGCCCCGGGCTCCTTCCCTGCCAGTGCTGCCAGAGCCCAGCCCAGCCCCTGGGCCAGCTCTGCCCTGCAGCTGCTCGGGGCTGCAGGGATTAAAGAACAGCTCCCCCAGGCCTGGGGACCATGGGAAGGGGATACTGGATGGAGCTGGAGGCTGGGGAGCTGGAGGCACTTGCTGAGGTACCCAGAAAACTCAGTGGGATGGTTTAATACTCTCATCCCCTCCTCTACCATGCACTGCTGAGTTTACATTCCCACCAAGTTGAGCCAGGGAAAAGTGGGAACACAGGTTCAGGGAAGCAGAGACTCAAGTAGGAAACTCCTGCCCTGAATGAGCTCATGAAAAGTTCCCTCAGAAATGACCTGGGCATGAGCTGGAGCTCTGAGCAGCCCTGGCCCACACAGCACCCTCTCCACAGCAGCAGCTCCTGCCCTGGCAGGAGTCACTCCTGGCACCCACAGCTCCCCTCCACCATCCATGGGGAGCTCCCAGGCAGGCTGAGAGCTGCCCCTGGCAGGTGGCAGATGCCCTGGCCTGGCCAAGAGCCCTCAGGGCTGCAGGAGCTGCTCTGCACGACAACCCTGGGCACCCCTGGCTGCAGCCCCAGCTTCAGCCCCTGCAGCCGTCCCTGGCAGCAGGAGCCATCCTGCCCTGTCCCTCTGACGGTGCCCAGGACAGCCCCGCTCTGGAGCACATCCTCCCCCAAAGCAGAAAGGGCAGCAGAGCCATCCTTACAGTCATGTCAGTCCTGTCCTGGGTCAGCTTGAGGAGATCCCTGCAGCCAGAGACTTCCTGTGTCAGGAGTGGTGAAGACTTCTCCATGAAGAAGCACAGAATTGTGAAAAGTTGTGAAGATTTCACCGTGAATAATCTCAGAATTGTCCTTCCAGTTGATTTAAGCCTCTGCTTGACTCCTGTTAGGTACCTGCAGGCAGTGCCCTCAGCCCTGCTGGGCTGGGAGAGGAGATGCTCCTCAAGAGAAATGTCTTTTTAAAGCTCTTCTTGCTTGCAAGGAGCTGCCTCTGTGGCAGGAGCCCAGCCCAGCTCAGCAGCACGGACACAGCACCACAACTTTAATGAACCTCTTGGGGCTTTGGTGTTGTTTACATCAGACCCATTCCCTGAGAGTGTCTTCAAAAAACTTTTCAAGAACTCAAAATGAGAATGAATCACTGAAGTTTCTTCAAGTATTAAGGAGCCCCATTGAGGGACTGAGAAATGTCCACACGGTTCCAGTTAGAGCAGAACACTGCAGGCAGTGATGACAGGTGGGGACAAACAAGGCAAAGGTGTCTCTGATGCTGAGCAAACCTGGATGTGCTTCAGGAATGCAAGGGACCAAGGCCTGAGCCCCAGCCCCTGCCAAGGCAGATCCTGTCTCTCCCTCAGTGCTCAGGGCTCTTCCCGGGACACTGGGATGTGGGGATGTGCAATGCCAAGGGCAGCACCATGGGGCGGCCCCTGCCAGGCTGCTGAGCAGGGACAAGGAGGCCATGAGGCCCCAGGCCTGCCAGGGTCACTTGTCTCCTGCTCATGGCTCAGGCCCAGGGCCAGCAGCCATGGCCCAAGTGCTGCAGGAGTTGGCTGTGTCAGGGCCTTTCAGCTGCTGCCCATCCCTGTGCCCTCTCCAGCCCAGGCTGTCCTACGGTGTCCATGCCCTGCGCCTCTGTCCCTGCAGGCTGTCGTCATCCCCTGGCTGCCCCACCTCGCTGGCCCCTTCCTTTGCTGACAGCTCTGTGTCCTGCCTGCCTCTTCCTGGCCACACAAAGCCTTGAGCTTTCCCAGACTCTTTCTGGGAGATGTGTTGCATCCCAGCCCAACCCTGGGAGAGAAATTCTTTTCTCTCTGCTCTCAGTCTGGGGTTCCCCAGGTGTCCTTTATATGATTTTTTTCTTTCTCCACCTGCTCTCTGCTTTGTCAAAAGGATCCCCCATCTCTGAACCTGCCCTTCAATCCCTCCCAGAGCTCTTGTTCCCAGTTCTTAGTCTCCACTCTCCTTAGCACAGAGCTCCTTTGTCTCTATATAGTGGTCAGTAAGGCCATGGACACCTGGAGAAAAAGGACAGTTCTCTTCTATAGGAAGGGAACCACAGAACCCCAGGGTTTTGAAAGCAGATGAGAGGCACTCACCAGGGGCCAAGGCAAGCCAGACCTGTCTGTCCTTGCAGGTTTTGTCTGAAAGCAACCCTTGGATGTATGGGGAATTTTGAAGGTAAGATTACATTGCAGCCATGGATTCCTGGACCAGAATGACAATTCTTCTCCACAGAAACAGAAAGGTCAGAACCGCACTTTTGAAAGCCAATTAGATGCAGCCCTAAGGAGGCCAAGGCCAACCAGACCAGTTTGTCTTGGCAGCTTTTGTCTTGGAGCATTTTTCTTGGATAGACAGAATTTGGGAGGCCAAATGCCAGTTTTGTCCATGGGCATCAGGACGTCAAGGACAGTTCTTTTCCATAGGAGGAAGCCCCAGTGTTTCAAAGGCAGATGAGACCTGGCCCTCAGGAAGTCACAGGAACCTTGACAGTCCTGGCAGCTTTTGACTTGGTGCTATCCTTGGATATAAGGAAATTTGGAGGCAGATACCCAATTTTGGCCATGGACACCTGGACTTGAAAAGACCTTTTTTTCCATGGGAAGAGAAGGATGGCCCCCCAGAGTTTTAAAGACAGATGAGAAGTGGCTCCTGAGAGGCCAAGGCCAGCCAGAGCTGTCTGTCCTGGCAGGTTTCATATGGGAACAGTCCCTGGATATAATCAAATTTGGAGGTAGCATCCCAATTTTGGCCATGAACCCCTGGAGGAGAAGGACAGTTCTTTCCCACAGGAGGGAAAGCACGGAACTTCAGAGTTTCAGGGGCAGACGAGAAGCAGCCCTCAACATGTCAAGGTCAACTGGACCAGTCAGGAGGCCCCCAGAGGCCAAGCCAGACAGACCAGTTCTGTGTTCTTGGATCCTTGGGACATGCAGTGTCACAATTTCCTCATGGGGTCATGAGGCTCCATAGTATCACAACAGAACTTTGTTTCCAAGAGGTTCAGTGATATCAGAGTGGTCTCCTTGCTTCTGCAGTTGCACACTGGCCCCTCGCTTCCATGAGGCCTTGCAGTGTCACAATGGTTTCCTTGGTTCTGTGAGGCCCTGTGGTGTCACAATGGCCCTGTGGTTCCATGGGCACTCAGAGTTCCACAATGATCTCTCCAGTGGCTCACAGTGTCACAATGGGCTCCTGGGTTCCCCAAGGCCCTGCAAAGCCCCTTGATTCAATGAGGCCTCAAAGTGCCACGATGGTCTCCAGGATTCCATGAGGCCTCACAGAATCACAAAGACACCTTGGTTCCCTGAGGCCCTGAAGTGTGGAAAGGCCCCTTGATTCCATTGGGCTCCACACTGTTACATGAGTTCTTAGTTCCATGGAGCTCTGTAGTGTTGCAGTGGCCTCCGCGGTTCCATGGTGACACACAGTGTCACAATGTTCCTTTGGATCTACAAGGCCCCAGAGTGCCACAATGGCCCCTTGCTGCCATGAGGCTGTGCAATGTCATGATGGTCTCATTGGTTCCCTGAGGCCCTGCAGTTTCACAGGGGCCCTTTGGTGTCACAAGACCTTGAAGTGTCATCATAGGCTCAGTGGGTTCCCCGCAGTGCTTCACAATGGCCTCCTTGGTTCCATGATGCCCTGTTGTGTAACAATGGTCTCCTTGGTTCCACAGTCAGAATGTCCCTGTGGTCACTGGAGTCCCACAGTGTCACTATGATCCCCTTGATTCCATGAGACCCTGCTGAGCTACAATGACACCTTGGTTATACAAGGCCCTGAAGTGCGGCAATGGCCTCTTGGTTCCAGTGGGTTCTGAAGTGTCCTAATGGTCTCCATGCTTCCATGAGGCTCCACAATGTCACAACGGACTTTTGGTTCCATGAGCTTTCGTACTGCCAGCAACAGTCTCCTTGGTTCCACAGTGCCACAAGGGACCCTTTATTCCATGAGGTTCAGTGGTGTAACATGGACACCGTGATCCCATGAGGTTCTGCAGTGTCACAATGGACTCCTTGGTTCTGCAGCCCTGCTGTGTCACAAAGGACACGTAGTTCCATGAGGTTCTGTAGTGTCACCATGGTCACTTTGGTTCCACAAGGCCTTGCTGTGCCACAATGGCCCCTTGGTTCCATGAGGTTCTGTACTGTACACAGATTCTCCTTGGTGTGGGAGGACAGATTGTAAAGAGAATAGAGACAGTGCTGAAAGCAATCTTGCCCCTGATAAATTGCAGCTGTACTAATTCCCAAGAGTGGGAACAGCCTTGCCCTTAATAGATCCCAGCTATGTCCAATGAGAGTGAGTGTTATAACACAGTGGGTGAGCTGGTCAAGAGTCAGTTGGAGTCTGCAGTCTGTGCTGTGAGGAAGAAGGGTCAAGCAGGTGTGTGAGGGACAGAGAGGGTCTGGTGCTCATTCAAGGGACAGGAAAGAGTTAGCCAGTCCTGCAGGGGGAAGAGAGAAGGAGTCAGAAGGCTGTGTGGATCTGCCTGTGGGTAGGCTACAGAGAGAAAGGTAGAAGCGTTTTTAGATAATACGGGACTGACACCTGTGTCAGTCATGACTCCACTGTCAACTGGTGCCCCCTGTGAGGACTGGGCAACAATGAATGGTGACCCCAACGTGATCCTGGCAGATGACTACAGACCAGTGAGACAGTGAGATGGTGGAACACAGCTGAACTGAGCCAGGTGGATCAAGAGCCTGAAGACCAGAGCAGGTGAAGAGAGTCTGAGAGCAAAATAGGGAGACCTGAGAGCCTAAAAATCCAGATGAATTGCAGCCAGGTGGACCTGAGAGCTTGAAAGCAATGTAGGCAGGACTGAAAGCCCAAGAGTCTGAGTAACTTATGAGACACCGGCCCCAAGGTACAGCTGCAGTTTGTGGAATCCTGGGGTGGCACGTTCCAGTGTTCACGGCAGCAATGCATAGCTAGAAGTGGCAGCAGAGCTTTGAGAAGGTGGAGTCCGAGCCGAACAAAAGGAATGTAAGATAAGCTTGGAGTGAGCAACTAATGCAAAAAAAATGGAGGTGACCAAACTCAGAGAGAAGAAACGTCATGAAAATGAGTTTAGAACTGTAGGAGGGAAAGTGTTGAAAAGAACTATACAAGAAGGAGAGTAACAGCGGGCAGAGATGTTGCTTCAGCCAACAGAAGAACTGAAATTGCAGAAGACAAAAGCAACAAAAACTGGAAAAGGAGCAAGAGAATTTACTAAAGCAGCAGTGGGAGCTAGAGACAGATTAGTTTTATCATTCAGTTCAATGTGTTTATTTGCTGGTGAAACATACATATTGTATTCAAAAGTTAAGGTTCCATAGACATAGATATCAGTAGGCATAAGAATAAAAGCTAATATACCATGTAAGAGAATGATGTTCTATACTGTTAAGAACAAAACTAAAACAAACAAAGAAGAGAGAGTTAGCAATTACTGAGAAAGGAACAAAAAAGGTAGTTCTGCCACTGTAAACTTTCACTCTGAGTCTACATTTCAAATAACACAGCTGACGCATCTGCAGGAGGATTTCTCCTCAGGAGAAATGTATTTTTGAAACTTTTCTTGGTTGCCAGGAGCTCGGCCCAGGTCAGCAGCACAGAGACAGCACAAGACCTTTAATGAGCCTCTCATGGATTTAGTGTTGTTTCCATTCAACTCAGTCCCTGAGAGTATGTTCAAAACACTTCTCAAGAAATGAAAGTTAAATTGAAACATTGAAGTTTCTTAAAGTTTTAATGGGTCCCACAGAGCAACACAACTGAGGAAAGTTTCCCCAAGTTCCAGTTAGAGCAGAACACTGTAGGCAGTGATGACAGGTGGGGACAAACAAGGCAAAGGTGTCTCTGATGCTCAGCAAACCTGGATGTGCTTCAGGAATGCAAAGGGCCAAGGCCTGAGCCCCAGCCCCTGCCAAGGCACATCCTGTCCCTCCCTCAGTGCTCAGGGCTCTTCCCGGGACACTGGGATGTGGGGATGTGCAATGCCAAGGGCAGCACCATGGGGCGGCCCCTGCCAGGCTGCTGAGCAGGGACAAGGAGGCCATGAGGCCCCAGGCCTGCCAGGGTCACTTGTCTCGTGCTCTTGGCTCAGGCCCAGGGCCAGCAGCCATGGCCCAAGTGCTGCAGGAGTTGGCTGTGTCAGGGCCTTTCAGCTGCTGCCCATCCCTGTGCCCTCTCCAGCCCAGGCTGTCCTACGGTGTCCGTGCCCTGCGCCTCTGTCCCTGCAGGCTGTCGTCATCCCCCGGCTGTCCCACCTCGCTGGCCCCTTCCTTTGCTGACAGCTCTGTGTCCTGCCTGCCTCTGCAAAGCTTTGGGCTTGATACCAAAAGGGTAATTCCATTTCTACCCTGCCTGTGACGTTTTAGCTGAGAAACCAGTCACATAAAGGGGCTGCTTTTCATGTGAGGATGGTTGGAAGACAAAAAGAAGACATCTGGCTCGAGTGTAGTGATAGAAAAAACCAAGGAGTGAATCTGGGAAGTTCAAGTGGGTTTTATGGAAATGTGTAACTATAAATACTCATTGCGTGACAGTATGTAAGCAACACACTGATAGAATTACATGTTCATGTAAGGTTAGGAGTTACCCCTCACTTGACCTGAGGCCCAAATCAAGGATACCCTCCAAAATAGCAAATTACTGTTTAGTCTTATTCTGATATTTCAGCTATTTGGTGATGACAGGGCCTCACAGAACCAAGAAGTCTCCTGTGCAACCTCATGGAACAAAGGGTCCATTTGGACACAGCAGAACATCGTGGAACTAAAATCCATTGTGGCACTTTGGGGCCACATTGAAGCAATGGTCCCCTGTGAGACTGCAGTTCCAAGGAGACCACTGTGACAATGAGAAACCTCTTGGAACCAAGGAGCCATTTCTGACACAGCAAGGCCTCCTGGAACCATGGGTCCATTGTGACACTGCGGAGCCTCACAGAACCAAGGTGACCATGTTATAGTACAGAACCTCATGGAACCAAGGGTGCATTATTAATGTGTGTGGTCTCATGGAAGTATGAGACATTGTGACACAGTGTGGCCACATGGAGCCAAGGGGCCATTGTGACACTGAGGATCCAAGGAGCCCATTGTGACTGAGGAACCTCATGGAACCAAGAATCATTGTTACACTATGGAGCCCTATGGAACCAAGGGGACCACAGTGACATTGTGGGGCCTGATGGAACAATGGAGACTCTTCTGACACTTTGGGACCCACTGGAACCAAGGGGACATTATAGCATGGCAGAGCCTACAGTAGTGGCTGGAGAAGAGAATCTTCCACAAATCAATCCCCAGAGCCTGACACAGGGACAAGGGGCTGGGCTGTGTGACCAGGACATCAAGGACGTGCATGATCCAGGTCACTGTGGCCTGGCTTGGGTTCCCCAGGGCAGGAAAGATGTCTGGCAGCTGCAGCAGGGTTAGGGAAGGGCCCCAAGGTGGGGCTGGAGCCCTTTGGCTGTGAGGAGAGGCTGAGGGAGCTGGGCTTGTCCAGCCCAGAGCAGGGAAGGCTGAAGGGCTCCTCATGCCAGCCTGGCAGTGCCACTGAGGCGGTGATGGAGAGCACAGAGCCAGGCTCTTCACTGGGGGCCTGGTGGGAGACAAAAGACAATGGATGGAAGAGGCAAGAGAGGAGCTTCAGCCAGGAGAGGAAGAGATAAAATGAATCAGGCTGGTTTTTTCCTCAACACCAAATACAGCGTGAACCCCTTCTTCATCCATGACTGGCAGCTTTGCAAACAGGACACTGTTGGAGCTGTTTTGACCTCCAATCCAGGCAGAGCATCCTGATACAACACCTTGATTGTTTATATCTATCTATCATCTTTGTTGAAAACTGGCGTTGCACAGAAATCCCTTGTGGATGGTGGATGGGGGATGGACATGCAGCTGGGACAGAAAGCTGAGGGAAAAATTGTGATGGGTATGAAAACAGCATTATGTTCAACTTTTGTTTGTTGGCAATGAAGAGAAACTGTCCTCAGCTGCTCTGAGTCCCAGGGACTGGAGGAGGGAAATGGTGGGGTGGAGGTAGGGACAAAGTGTGATTGATTGTCAGCCATGAAGGATCTGGATTTTCAGATCTATTCAGACTGCACTAGGAGGTGCTGGGGATCAATATCAACTGGAGATTGCTGATATCAATCTGTAAACAGGAAAAGGAAACTAAACAAGACAAAACAATTATTTCTTCATCGTTTTTAATATAGTATATTCACTTGGAATACACTTCTTGTATCAGTCTAATTACCCCCAGAAGAATTGAAAACTTCAGTTATTCTCAGGGGCTTGTCATGTTTGGGTGTTTTCAACAAATGTTAATGAGATTTTTGTCAACAAATTTCTCAGCTGAAGAACTCACACAAGATGAGGCTGCTGGAAAAGTAAGATTCATCGGCAGCCTCCAAGTTGCTGAGGATCCATTCTCATTCAAGCAGGAATGAACAGAAATGGGCACAGCGTTCTGGCTGCCCCAGCTTTGGGATGGGCCCTGGGCCTGGAGCAGGAACAGCTCCTGATGGCCACAAGGCCACGGCTGTTGTGCTGGCCTGGGCAGATGGGATGGCAGCAGGGGCTGCAGAGCTCTCAGGATGTCCTGGAGAGGAGAGCAGGGCACCCAGGGAGCCTCCTTTTCCCTTGGCCAGGCACCTTCCCCCATGGCTGGGGCTGAGCCCTCTCTGAGCTGCAGCTGCTGCTGTGCCCTTCCGAGGGGCTGAGGCCGTGGGGCCCCTGCCCAGAGCAGCCTGCCCTGAGCAGAGCTGTGGGGCCAGAGCCGGCTGGGCTGTGCTGGGGAGAGGCCCTTGGTGCTGCAGAGAGCTCAGGGCAGCTGGCAGAGCTTGGAGGGAGCTGGGCTGGGCTGAGAGAGCCTGGCACAGAAACCATCAGTGTCCATCTCAGCCTGTGTGAGCGTGCAGGGGCCAAGAAAAGCACCCCAGGGTCCACAGGTTCTCTGTGTGGGAGCTGAGCTTGTGACTCCTGGAGCCCTCCAAGTGCTGGAGCTGCACCTCCAGCTCCAGAGGAGATGGGACAGATGGGAGCAGAGACAAATCATTCTTCATGGATTCTTTATTTGCTTATCCAGGTGACCTGGATCCATGTGTAGAAGAGGTGTTTTGTGTCAGATAACACAGGTAGAGTGATAATAAAAATATTTTTTTAACTGAAAATAGTATTTCATTTATAATAGACAATGAAAAAAAAATTATCACAAGAGCATCTGAGTTTTTTAGAGGATGAGAGCATCATTGATTTTCCAATAGTCAAACCTGTTCAAATCCTTTCCTCAGGGCTTCCTTGAGATGAGAGGTGACCACCAGAGGCCAAGGCCAGCCTGAGCTCTCCGTCTTGGCATCTTTTTTTTCTGGGACAACCCTTGCATAGAGGGAATTTTTCAGAGGGAGTGTCAAGTTTTGCTACTGGCACCAGGGAAGACAGAATATTCCTTTCCATAGGAAGAAAAGCACTAAGCCCACCATGATGAGAGGCAGCCCTCAGCATTCCAAGATCAGATGGACCTGTCAGGTGGCCCCTGGAAGCCCAAAGCAGCAAGATCAGTTCCATCCCCCCTTGCTTCCATGAGGCCCTGCAGGGTCACAGTGGCCCTTTGGTTCTGTGGGGCCCTGCAGTGTCACCGTGGTCTCCATGATTCCATGGGGCCTTGCAATGCCACAATGGTCTCCATGGATCCACGGTGCCCTGCAGGATCACAGTGGCCCTTTGGTTCCACCAGGCCCTGTAATGCAACTGTGGCCTCTTGGTTCCACAAAGCCCTGCTGCTTCACACTGGCCCCTTGGGACCGTGCAGCCCAACAGTGCCACAATGATCCCCTTTCTTCCATGAATTCCCACAGTATAACAACGGTCCCTCGGATCCAGGAGGCCCTGAAGTGTCACCACAGTCTCCACAGGAAAGAAAGCATGGAGCCCCAGTGTTTCAGGGGCTAATAAATGGCAGCCAGGAGAGGCCAAGGCAAACCAGAGATCTCTGTCCCGGCAGCTTTCATCTGGGAGCAATGGAATTAATACTATGGATTCTATACCTCGGATATATGTAGTTTTGAGGGCAGAATCCCAATTTCAGCCATGAACACCTGCATGAGAAGGCCAGTTCTTTCCCATAGGAAGGAAAACACAGAGTCCCAGTATTTCAAGGGCAGATTAGAGGTGACCAGCAGAGGCCAAGGCAAGCCAGGCTGATGGGTCGTGGCAGCTTTTTTCTGGGAAAAACCCTTGCTTACAGAGAATTTTGGAGAAGTACCAATTTTGGCCATGGGTACCTGGGCAGGAGGATGGTTCTTTTCCATAGAAAAAAAAAAACCTAGAGCCCCAGTGTTTCAGGGGTGCAGGAGAAGGGACCCCCAACATGCTAGGGTCAGCTGAGTCAGTCAGGCCAAGCTATCCAGACCTGTTACCTGTTCCCTTGGATCCACGAGGCCCCACAGTATCACAATGGTGGTGTCATATTGGATCCTTGGTTCCATCAGGCCTCAATGTGTGACACTGGCCCCGTGTTTCCATGGGGCCCCACAGTGTCACAATGGTCCCTTTTGTTCTTTTGGGCTATATGATTCCATACAGTCCTGCAGTGTCACAGTGGTCCCTTTGTTCTTTTGGGCTCCTCAGGATCACAATGGCCCCTTGGCTGCATGAGGCCCAGCTGTGTCACACTGGCCCCTTGCTTCCATTGAGCCCCGTTGCAACACAATTGTCCCCTCTTGCTTCCATGAGGCCTTGCAGTGTCACAGGGGTCTCCTTGGTACCGCAGTATCACAAAGGACTCTTGCTTCCAGAGGGAGTCACAATGTCAGAAGGGTCTCCTTGGTTCCACAAGGTCCTGCAAAGCCTCTTGGTTCAACGAGGCCTCAAAGTTTCATATTAGTCTCCAGGATTCAATGAGGCCCTGCAATGACATGATGGACCTTTTGTTCCTTGGGGTCCTGCACTGTTCCATGAATCCTTAGTTCCATGGGGCACTGCAGTGTCACAATGATCTCCTCAGTTCAATGGTGCAACACAGTACCAAAAATTTCCCCTGGTTCCATTAAGCCCCCCAGTGTCAATATGGCCCTTTGGCTCATCCACAAGGCTCTGATGTGCCACAATGGCCCTTTGGTTTCCCAGGGCTCCAAGGTGTACAAATGCCCTCCAGGATTTCATGAGGCCCTGCTGTGTCACAATGGACCTTGGGTTCCATGATGCCCCATGGTGTCACAATGGTATCCTTGGTTCCACGGTGTCAGACTGGACCCTTCATCCCATGGACACCCACAGAGTTCACTGTAACCCCCTTGATTCCATGAGGCCCTGCCATGCTATAATGGCCCCTTGGTTCCAGTGGGTCCCAAAGTGTCAGAAGAGTCTCCATTGTTCCATGAGGCCCTGCAATGTCACTGTGCTCCTCTTGGCTCCACAGGGCCCCACAGTGTAACAATGGATTCTTGGTTCCATGACATCTTTTGCTTTCACACTGTACTTTTGATTCCATGAGGTTTCTCAGTGTCACAAGGGCCCCTGGGCTCCATGAGGTTCCAGAGTGTCACAATGGTCACCTTGGATCTGCACTATCATAACAAACCATTGGGTCCATGTGGCCCTGCTGTGTCAAAAAGAATTTTGCTTCCATGAGGTTCCAAGGTATCACAGTAGAATCTGCCATTCAGTGAGGACCTGCTGTAACCAAATTTACCAAATATCAGAATAAGGGTCCTGATGACTAATTTGCAAGTAAGAGGGTATCACTTATTCAGGCTTGAGGTCCACTGTGTGGTAACTCATCACCTTCCATGGACATATGACTCTAAAAGAGTGTTACTTATATAGACTTGCTATATGTGTGTTACAATCTAGCCATTACCATAAAACCTGCACATAGTTCCAGATTCACTCCTTGTGTTTTTCTATCACTGCACTCTTGAGGCAGATGTCTTCTACTTGTCTTCCCACTGTCCATGCTGGGAAAGCAGCCCCTGCATGCCTTGTTCCCATGCTAAAACTTCACAAGCATGGTAAAAGTCGAATTAACCCTCCTGGTTTCATGCCCAAGGCTTTGTGTGCCCAGGCAGAGGCAGGCAGGACACAGAGCTGTCAGCAAAGGAAGGGGCCAGCGAGGTGGGGCAGCCGGGGGATGACGACAGCCTGCAGGGACAGAGGCGCAGGGCATGGACACCGTAGGACAGCCTGGGCTGCAGAGGGCACAGGGATGGGCAGCAGCTGAAAGGCCCTGACACAGCCAACTCCTGCAGCACTTGGGCCATGGCTGCTGGCCCTGGGCCTGAGCCATGAGCAGGAGACAAGTGACCCTGGCAGGCCTGGGGCCTCATTGCCTCCTTGTCCCTGCTCAGCAGCCTGGCAGGGGCCGCCCCATGGTGCTGCCCTTGGCATTGCACATCCCCACATCCCAGTGTCCCGGGAAGAGCCCTGAGCACTGAGGGAGAGACAGAATCTGCCTTGGCAGGGGCTGGGGCTCAGGCCTTGGCCCTTGGCATTCCTGAAACACATGCAGGTTTGCTGAGCATCAGAGACACATTTTCCTTGTTTGTCCCCACCTGTCATCACTGCCTGCAGTGTTCTGCTCTAACTGGAACTTGTGGACACTTTCAGAGTGGTGTCTCTCAGTGAGACCCATTAAAACTTCAAGAAACATTGGAGTTTCAAACTGCGTTCTTGAAAAGTTTTTTAAACACTCTCAAGGACTGAAACAACTGTAAACAACACCAAGGCCCTGAGAGGGTCATTAAAATCCTTGTACTGTGTCTGTGCTGCTGAGCTGGGCTGGGCTCTTGGCACAGAGGCAGCTCCTTACAATGAAGAAGAGCTTCAAAAAGACATTTATGCTGAGGAGCAGCTTCTCTTCCAGCCCAGCTGGGCTGAGGGCACTGCCTGCAGGTACCTGATGGGAGAAAAGCAGACAGAGGCTTAAATCAACTGGAAGGACAATGCTGACATTATTCACAGAGAAAATTTCACACCTTTTGAAAATACTGAGCTTTTTCATGGTGAAATCTTCACCACTCCTGACACAGTAAGTCTCGTTGCAGGGATCTCCTCAAGCTGACCCAGGACAGGACTGACATGACTGTAAGGATGGCTCTGCTGCCCTTTCTGCTTTGGGGGAGGATGTGCTCCAGAGCGGGGCTGTCCTGGGCACCGTCAGAGGGACAGGGCAAGACGGCTCCTGCTGCCAGGGACGGCTGCAGGGGCTGAAGCTGGGGCTGCAGCCAGGGGTGCCCAGGGCTGTCGTGCAGAGCAGCTCCTGCAGCCCTGAGGGCTCTTGGCCAGGCCAGGGCATCTGCCACCTGCCAGGGGCAGCTCTCAGCCTGTCTGGGAGCTCCCCATGGATGGTGGAGGGGATCTGTGTGTGCCAGGAGTGACTCCTGCCAGGGCAGGAGCTGCTGCTGTGGAGAGGGTGCTGTGTGGGCCAGGGCTGCTCAGAGCTCCAGCTCATGCCCAGGTCATTTCTTAAGTGACTTTTCATGAGCTCATTCAGGGCAGGAGTTTCTCACTTGAGTCTCTTCCTTCCTGAATCTGTGCTCCCACTCTTCCCTGGCTCACCATGGTGGGAATGGAAACTCAGCTGTGCAGGGCAGAGAAGGCACTGAGGCTCTTAAACCATCAGGATAAGGATTCCTGGGAACCTCAGCAAGTGCCTCCAGCTCCCCAGCCTCCAGATCCATCCAGCATCCCCTTTCCATGGTGCCCAGGCCTGGGGGAGCTGTTCTTTAACCCCTGCAGCCCCGAGCAGCTGCAGGGCAGAGCTGGCCCAGGGGCTGGGCTGGGCTCTGGCAGCACTGGCAGGGAAGGAGCCCGGGGCCACAGGAACAGCTCGGGCTGGGACAGCTGCAGCAGCAGAGGCGTGGGCAGGGAGGGAGGGAGGCAGTGCTGAGGGAAGCCCTGCTGCAGGGGAGATGTGGCACCTGCCGGCCCTGCCCTGCAGGGCACACACTGCCCTGAGCAGCACAGCTCTTGTGTCCCCTCGCAGCCAGCACAGCCCTCAGCCTGGGGGCTCAGGGCCCTCAGTCCCCTCCTGGGCTGGCAGAGCAGCCCCAGAGATGAAGGGCATCTCTCCTGCCATGTGCCCATTCCCTGCTGACCAGGGCCTGAGGGCCACTGTCCTGCACTGCTGCTGCCTGGCAGGGGCTGGGCAGGGCTGGGCAGGGAAAGGCTTTTCCTCAGGGCTCAGCTCTCTCTCTCCTTGCCTTGCCCAGGTGCTCCTGGCATTGCTGACGGGCTCTCTGGGAATGGCAGTTCCAGCTGCAGGCTCAGGCCCAGCCCTTGGGCTCCTCCTGTGCAGGCTGAGCACAGCAATGGGGTGTCCCAGCTCCCTCTGCCCTGGGGAGCTCTGGGCAGGGCAGGCTGGGAATGAGCTGACTCTCCCTGACTTTGAGAAAGGCAGGAGCCACTTTGTGTGCCAGGGATCCCTCTGCTCTCAGCAGTGTCTTCTGGCTTTCCAGAGTAACACAGGATTGGAACTCAGAAAGGAGCAAGTCCAGGGCAGCTGGGAACAGGAGAGAGGGACAGAGCAGCTCCCCTCAGTCTGCACTAAGGCTCAGACAATCCTCCTGCCTCACTGTACCCCCTGTTCTCCCCAGGTGTAGCAGAATCTCTCGTTCTGCCTCCTGCAATCCCCATCCCTTCACCCTGGCAGCTCTGATGCCTTAGGGGCAGATTCTTTGTCCAAGTTCAAACACCAGGACTGGCACCCGCCCTCACTGTTCCCCTGCACTGACTGGGCTCAGGACTGACTCCCAGGTGTCCTGCAGGACCAGATCTGGTTCCTCCTTGAGTATTGGCCAGCAGCAATCAGGGCTACAGCAGCCACGATGAAGGGAGTTCTCCTAGATAAAGACAAGGGGCACAGTGCTTAGTAGCAGGGAATGACCTGTGATAAAGGGCTTTGACAATTCTATGAGAAATCTCTCCTCAGCTTTCATTGTCTTTTCTCCTGCAAAAGGTTCCAAAGTCTGGAGAAAGCAAATGTCCAACAGCAGTTCCATCAGCCACTTCCTCCTGCTGCCATTGGCACACACGCGGCAGCTGCAGCTCCTGCACTTCTGCCTCTTCCTGGGCATCTCCCTGGCTGCCCTCCTGGCCAACGGCCTCATCATCAGCGCCGTAGCCTGCGGCCACCTCCTGCACACGCCCATGTTCTTCTTCCTGCTCAACCTGGCCCTCACCGACCTGGGCTCCATCCTCACCACTGTCCCCAAAGCTATGCACAATTCCCTCTGGGACACCAGGAACATCTCCTATGAAGGATGTGCTGCTCAGGTGTTTTTCTTACTGTTCTTCATTGGAGCAGAGTATTATCTCCTGACCATCATGTGCTACGACCGCTACGTGTCCATCTGCAAACCCCTGCACTACGGGACCCTCCTGGGCAGCAGAGCTTGTGCCCACATGGCAGCAGCTGCCTGGGCCAGTGCCTTTCTCAATGCTCTGATGCACACGGCCAATACATTTTCCCTGTCCCTGTGCCAGGGCAATGCCCTGGGCCAGTTCTTCTGTGAAATCCCACACATCCTCAAGCTCTCCTGCTCACACTCAAAATTCAGGGAACTTGGGATTCCTGTGGTTGGTGCCTGTTTATCATTTGGTTGTTTTGTGTTCATAGTTTTCTCGTATGTGCAGATCTTGAGGGCCGTGCTGAGGATCCCCTCTGAGCAGGGACGGCACAAAGCCTTTTCCACCTGCCTCCCTCACCTGGCCGTGCTCTCCCTGTTTCTCAGCACTGGCTTTTTTGCCTACCTGAAGCCCCCCTCCATCTCCTCCCCATCACTGGATCTGGCACTGTCAGTTCTGTACTCGGTGGTGCCTCCAGCCCTGAACCCCCTCATCTATAGCCTGAGGAACCAGGAGCTCAAGGCTGCAGCATGGACATTGATCACTGGACGTTTTCAGAAACATTAAACTGCTGGCCAATATCTGCACATCACTTGTAATAAAAGTCATCTTTGATAGAGCTTGCTAGTTTGATGGTCAGGGTTTTTTCCTTTGTTTTACTTTTCAATGATGTTCACTAATCAAGGACATTGTTTTTGCCTTTTCCTCTTTTGTTTCTCTCCACATTTTCTTTGGCCACACACTGTGTCACTAAGAAGCTGTGCTCTCAGTAGCTATAAATGAATTAAAGGATCTCCCAGCAAAGCTTTCACCACAGATCCCCCTTTGTCCCTTCTCTGGAGCTGCAGCAGCAATGTCTGTGTGCAGAGCTGGGGCAGATCAGTGCTGGCACAGCAGCTGTGCCCAGCAGCAGCAGCACTTGGTGTTGCCAGTGCTGCTCCCGTGCCCCTGCCCCACTGCCCTCCTGGCCCTGGTGCTGCTGTAGGGCCTGAGTGCTCTCGGGGCCGGGCACAGTGCTGGGGGTGGCAGTGCCGGGGCTGCAGCAGGGACAGGCCATGGGCACTGCTGGGGCAGCGCTGACGCCTCAGGCCAGGGCCTGGGGGCTCCAAGCTCCTTGCCCAGGCTCTCTCCAGAACACGGCCAGGCCAATGCTCAGCAGAGAAAAGCCCCGTGAGCAGCCCCAGGGTGGCTGTGGGCAGGGTGGGAACAAACAGCATCACACCATGGGAACGTCCCTTGGGGAGCAGGATCATCCTCCAAGTGCTGCAGGAATTGTCTGCAGGCTCCTGCAGTGCCTCGGGCTGTGCCCTTGCCAGAGGCACCACAGGCCAGGGGGGCACATCTGGGCTGCTGTGTCTGGCTGTGGGGCTCCCTGTTCTGGGCAATGAGGAGGGGCTGCAGAGGCTCTGCAGGACTGACAGGATGGGCTTTGGGGCTGTGAGGAGAAGCTGAGGCACCTGAGCTGCTGGATCTTCTGAAGAGGAGGCCCAGGGCTCATTCTGCAACTGCTCCAAGGGTGCTTTCAGAGAATCACAGAATCAGAAAGGTTGGATAAGACCTTGGAGATCATCGAGTCCAAACTGTGTCCTGACACCACCTTGTGTACCCTGAGCCTCCTCTTCTCCAGGATAAACAACCCCAGATCCCTCAGCCACTCCTCACAGGACTTGTGTTCCAGACCCCTCACCAGCCTTGTTGCCCTTCTCTGGACACACTCCAGCCCCCTCCATGTCCTTCTTAAACTGGGGGTCCAGAACTGCACGCAGCACTCCAGGTGTGGCCTCACCACTGCTGAGTACAGGGGAAGAATCACTGCCCTGCTCCTGCTGGCCACACCATTCCTGATCCAGGCCAGGTGCCATTGGCCTTCTTGGACACCTGAGCACACTGCTGGCTCATGTCCAGCCTGCTGTCCATCAGTGCCCCAGGTCCCTTTCTGCCTGGCTGCTCTCCAGCCACTCTGTCCCCCGCCTGTAGCACTGCAGGGGTTGTTGTGGCCAAAGTGCAGGACCTGGCCCTTGGTCTTGTTAAACCTCCCACTGTTGGATTTGGGCCCTGGATCCAGCCTGTCCAGGTCCCTGTGCAGAGCCCTCCTACCCTCCAGCAGATCCACACTCACACCCAGCTTGGTGTCATCTGCAAATTTGCTGCTGGTGGACTCAATCCCCTCATCCAGATCATCAATGCAGATAGTGAAATCCACACTGGCTGGGTCTGATCCCTCGGCCATCCTGTGGGTGCCCTGTGATGGCTCTCAAGGTGATCTGTTCCAGAACCTTGCTGGGCACCGAGGTCAGGCTGACAGGCCTGGAGTTCCCCAGATCCTCCTTCCAGCCCTTCTTGGGGATGGGCTCACACTGGCACCTCCAGTCCTCTGGGACCTCCCTGGTGAGCCAGGAATGATGAGAAATGATGGAGAGCAGCTTGGTGAACTCATCCACCAGCTGCCTCATCCCCCTAGGATGGATCCCACCTGGTCCCAGAGACACCTGTGAGCATCTGAGTGGCTCAGCAGGTCACCAGCTGCTTCCTCCTGGATGACAGGGGGCTGTTCTGCTCCCTGGGCCCATCTACCAGCGCAGGAGAACACTTGTCCTGAGGACAACCTGTCTGATTGTTGAAAAATGAGGCAAACAAGGTTTTAGCAGCTCAGCCTTTTCCCTATCTCTAGTTACTATATTCCTCACAGTAACCAATAAAAACTAAAGGTTCTCCTTATCCCACATTTTGCTATAAATTTATGTGTGGAAACATTTTAATTTTTCAGAAAACTGGCCAGGCTAAATTTTGACTGATATTTCTCCTCTCTAATTTTCTTTCCACATGACCTATCAACATCCTTAAACATTTCCTGAATTGCCTGACCTTCTATCCTAGGTGTTGCACTTCTTTTTCTTTTCTTTTCTTTTCTTTTCTTTTCTTTTCTTTTCTTTTCTTTTCTTTTCTTTTCTTTTCTTTTCTTTTCTTTTCTTTTCTTTTCTTTTCTTTTCTTTTCTTTTCTTTTCTTTTTTCTTTTCTTTTCTTTTCTTTTCTTTTCTTTTCTTTTCTTTTCTTTTCTTTTCTTTTCTTTTCTTTTCTTTTCTTTTCTTTTCTTTTCCTGAGTTCCCACTAAAGTTTCATGGGCAGCCAGGCCAGTCATTTTCCTCACTGGCTCATCTTTTGGCACACCAGGACAGCATGCTCCTCTCCCCTTAAGATTCCTTTCTTGAAGTGTGTCCATCCTTCCTGGACCTTCCTTTTTTTTAAGGGCTTTTTCCCTTAAAAAAATCAGTACCGGATTCAGTACTCCCCAAATCTGCATCCTAGAGAGGCCTAAGTCTGCCCTCCATAATTTCAGTGTAGATGTTTTGTTGATGCCTTTCCTTCTTTCCCAGATTTATTGAAAGTTGATTATTTCATGGTCACAATACCCCAGGCAGCCTCAGTCAATCACATCTCTCACCAGCCCTTTCCTGTTTGTGGACAGCAGCAGACAGAGATTTCCTTGGCAGTGGGAGTGTTACCAACAATTTGGTAAAATAAAAAGCTCCTTAACACCAACGTAGCATTTAGAAGCAGCGTTGTTTATTTGGCTGGATGCACGGGGGAACAGCTCCTCCCAAAGTCGTGCATGCTGAGTACAGGAAAGTTTCTGTTTATATTCTCTATTTTGCATACATATTCACTGCCTGTCCTGGACTAAACATACCTATGATAATCATTTCCCTGAAATAATTTACATATTTCCCTTCCCTTTTGCATGCACTGTTCTGTCCTGGGGGTCTCTCTGGTGGTCCCTGCTGGTCACAGACCCCAATGTTCCAGTCAGCCTGGCTGAGCTGGCAGGACACTGAGGCTGGTGAATTTCCAGTTCCCCTTCTTACACAATGGGCATTGTGTGGTTTCCATGGGCCAGTGGTTTTGGAGAATGAGCATTGTGTCAGCTCACCAGGTGTAGACCATTTATCATCTGGTAACATGATGTCACAGAGTGGGCTATGACATCACAGAGTGGGTTAGGGGAGGTCATCGAGCAGTATGACATCGTTGGTAATCTCTGTGACATCACAAAGCAGACTATGGCATCACAGAGTTGTCTGTGACAGTACTGGGTGGCTGTGTGACATCACAGAGTTGTCTGTGACATCACAGCAGGGATGTGTGAGGTCACTGGGTTAGTCACTCCATCCCAGACCCCCCTCACAGTTTCTCCCATGAAGACCAATTCTGTTCATGCTGAACGGGGTCCCCTGTCCTCTGGTATCCCCTTGGTCCACCTGGAGCCACAGCCTCCACCAAAGGATGTTCCACAGGATTGACCCCAGAGCCTGACACGGGGACAAGGGGCTGGGCTGTGTGACCAGGACATCAAGGACGTGCATGATCCAGGTCACTGTGGCCTGGCTTGGGTTCCCCAGGGCAGGAAAGGTGTCTGGCAGCTGCAGCACGGTTAGGGAAGGGCCCCAAGGTGGGGCTGGAGCCCTTTGGCTGTGGGGAGAGGCTGAGGGAACTGGGCTTGTCCAGCCCAGAGCAGGGAAGGCTGAGGGGCTCCTCATGCCAGCCTGGCAGTGCCACCGAGGAGGTGATGGAGAGCACAGAGCCAGGCTCTTCACCAGGGGCCTGGTGAGAGACAAAAGACAAAGATATAGGGTGAAAGAGGGGAGCTTCAGCCAGGACAGGAGGAAACCTTGGTTCCCATGGGCTCAGCTGGGTGCTGAGATGCTGCCATCTCCCTGTCCTTTGGGATTTTCCAATCCAGACCAAATCAAGCCTTGAACCACTTGGTCTGACCCCATTTCTGAGAGCTTGGGCTGCTGACTTGCTGAGATCCTTTCCAATTCAGCTCTCTAATGATCCTGGGACAATGCTGCTCCCTGTTTTACACTGGAGCACAGCAGATGGGACACGAGCCCTGCAGGGCTGTACAGGACCTGCTGCTTGCAAGGTGCACGAGCACATCTTCATTAGCTGGGTCATTCGAACACTTTTAAGAAATGCCAAAGTTTTCCCACCAGGAGAGACCAGGAATTTCCTGGAATTGTATGATGGCAGGAGAAGGAATCCTGATCTTCCCCTCTCTTTGTGTCACTGCCTGGACTTCTGTTTTTCATGGAGCTGTGCCTTCTCTTGGTTTTGTTGGCTGACAATAAATGAACATCCTTCTGTGTCTCAGGCAGCTCCTTCTGCAAGGAAAGCAGGTGGGAGTTGGTGCCAAGGAACTGAAAGCTGCAGCTGCAGCCTGGAGTGGAGGAAGCTCCAATTGGCACAAGGCTGCTCTGAGTCCCTGGGGCTGGATGAAGGAAATGGTGGGGTGGGGTAGGGACAAAGTGTGATTGATTGTCAGATATGAAGGGTCTTGATTTTCTCATCTATTCAGACTGCACTAGGAGGTGCTCAGGATCAATATCAACTGGGGATTGCTGATATCAATCTATAAACAAGAAAAGAAAATGAAATAGGACAAAAATCTCTCTGCTTTTTTAAAAGATATAGTATATTTTCTTTGAATACACTTCTGAAATGTTTACAATTAACCACAGAAGAATTGAAGACTTGAAATTAAATTATTCCCAAGGGCTTGTATAGTTTAGGGTGTTTTGAAATATTAATGAGCCTTTGGCAGTGGATTCCTGAACTGGAGAACTGAAGTCTGAACAAGCCTCTGGAGAGCTAAAACTCATCAGGGAACCTCCAAGTTGCACAGGATGCATCCTCAGCAGAGCAGATTGAAGAGATTCCAGGGGATTCCAGCTTATAAAGAGCTGTGAGCTCACGTGCAGGCACAGGGGCTCCATGGTGGCATCTGAGGGGTCTCTGGGCTCCAGAGGATGTTTGGTCACACTCAGTCACAGGGGCTCTGTGGTGACATCCCAGGGGTCCTTAATCTTCCTAAGGGTCATGAGGTGACAGACAGTCACAGGGCTGCACAGTAACAACAGAGGTGTCTCTATGCTGCCAAGGAGCCAATTTGTCCCAGGCAGTGGCAGGAGTCCAGTGGTGACATCCCTGTGCTCCTAAAGAACAGAGAGGTCACAGACACTCACAGGGCTCCATGGGGACATCGCAGGAGTCTCCAGGCTGCCAAAGATCCAGAATGTCACAGACACTCACAGGGGTTCCTGTCATGGGGAGAGTGGCAGCTTCAGGCAAAGTTTATTAAAGAGGCTCCAGTTGGGTCATGAGGTTCCCAAAAGACCCAACACCCCAATCACACCCCCAGGCTCCCCCAAACCAGGACCCCCAGGCTTTCTAAATTCCTTCTGTGAGAGGATCCTGGGAGTGCCTGGATCCAATCCCAGCCCCAGACTTTGCCAAGGATTTCTGTGTAAAGGATTATACAGGTGGAATTGAACCTTTGTACAACTTTGTTCCACAATATTAAGTATGGCAAACCAGATGTATTTGTGCACATATATATATGAATGACTATGTGTTTGTTCCTTTTTGTCTTAAAGAATTTTCCCCCCTAAGTTTCTAAGAGACAAAGTACTGGTGCTTAGATGATACTTGACTAACACGAAGGAGGGGGAAGATCACGTGAGTTTTGGGGCAGGAAAAGGACAGGGGTGGGGGAGCTGGGTGTCTTTTTCTTGCTCTCAGCATCGGAGAGGATGGTCAAGCTGTGGTTTGCTGTGAGAGAAGTCCACGGTAAACAGAAAGACCAGCCCTTGGAGATGACCAATATCTGCTGGTGTGCCCAGGAATTCTGAGCTCCTTACGTCTACCTGCTGGAGCTGGGCTAGCCCTGCTCGGGAATCTCAGCTTTTTCAGCTCTGCTCTTTTTGCTATGCTGTAGCCCCACACCCCCTGCTTGCCGGGACACCCCCTCCGCCTGTCAGGAACATCCTGCTGTTCCAGCCACCAGCCTGGGAATTTCCACCATTCCAGCTTGGTGCTCTCGGGGTCCCAAGAGATCAGACTACGATGGGCTTTGTGAAACAAAGCCCCTCAAGCTTCCTGGTTCTGTTTATTATTAATGCTGTAGTTGTTGTTGCTTATTTGCCTTGTTATACTTACTAGTAAAGAACTGTTATTCCTTTCCCATAACTCCACTGGAAAAGCCCCTTTAATTTTCTAAATTATAATACCTTGCAGGCAGGGGATTGGAATTCCCCATTCCTAGAGAGGCCCCACCCCTCCCTAGCATTTACCTGTCTTTCAAACCGAGACATTAAGATCATGATTAGACAAAAAGGTCTTAATCAGAATTATTTAGCCCATAGTATAGGAACTGTAGCATCTATTTTAATATAGTGCTCTAGGAAGCAATTTTGAAGCGACTGTATTAAAGCAAAACAAAAAAAAAAAATTAAGGAGAGATGGGTGTCACCCCCCCAGACCAATGACTGTGGGAAAATCTCTTTATCTCAGCCTCAGGCAGTGCTCTTGAGGGTGTCTCCTCTCCAGGGAGGAATCTCCATACCCCCCCAAGAAGGAAATTGTCAGGAGATGCTGCAGGTAAAATTTAGGACAGGGCCCCTCTAGTCTGTTATGCTGCCCTGTCAGTCAGATGTGCCCAGGCTGTGCCAGTTCAGCAGTTCTGCAGAAGCTCTCAGTGGTGTCACTTGGTTGTTCCTTTCTCTGGCAATTTTTCCAGCTCTGCCACAGCTTCAGCTCCCTCTCAGGATGCTGAACTTGGAGATGGGGGAGTCAGGATGCTTTCAGCATTATTCACCCCAAAAGAAGCATGAGCCCCCCATCCTCCCCTTCTTCATTTCCCACTGGGGGCTCTGCAAACAGGGCCTTTTTGGAGTTGTCTGAGCCCATTCCAGGCAGAGCCTCCTGCTCCAGCAGGAACTGCCTTTCCTGTGCCATGGCCAGGCCAGGTCCTGCTGCAGGAAAAGCCCCAGGCCAGCCCCAACACAGTGAAGGCCTCGGGCACAAGTGCAGAGTGCTGGGAGCTGTGCCAGGAGAGCCTGGGACACCAAAGGCACCTTGGCAGCAGCAGCTCCCTGCAGGCCATGGCCAGAAGCCTCCCCTGGCAACACGGCCTGGTGGCCACCACTGCAGAGCTGCTGGGGCAGGGGCTGATTTCTGCCTGGGCTCTGCCCCAGCCCACAGAGTGTGAGCTCAGCCCTGACTCGGGCACAGCCCTTGTGCCTGGGCCCTGCAAAGCCTAAAGGTCACCTGTGCCACCCTGGTGCCCATCCCTGGATCTGGCACTGTCACTTCTGTACTCGCTGGTGCCTTCAACACTGAACCCCCTCATCTAGAGCCTGAGGAACCAGGAGCGTGAGGATGGCCTGAGGAACATGACCACTCTGTGCTTTTCAGAAACAATCAAGTGCCTCTGTTTCTGCATAGCATTCAGAATGGAACTCATTCCAGGCCCAGACTGCTTTGTGCCATGTGTCTTTTTTGTTATTTTATTTGGTGTGTTCTATTTTTCCTTTTTTTTTTTTTTTTAACTTGGTTAATATTTGCTATAAAGGGATGCCATTAGTCACAGTATTGCTACATCAGTATCTACCATGCTTGTGATAAGCAGAGACAGTAAAGAGGCATCATCACTGTGCATTTATGTAAAATAAAGTGTCCTGCTCTGCCCTGTGCGTCCAAGATGTTTCCTCAGCCCTTCTCTGTCTCTGCAGGGGCAGTGCCTGTGAGCAGAGGTGGAGGGAAGAGACTCCCAGCACAGCAGCACAGCCAGGGACAATGGCCCTGGCTCTTCCCACATCTGCTCTTCCCAGCTCCAGCCTCTCCTTCCCAGCCCTGCTGTGGCTGTCAGGCCCGAGTGCTCTGGCAGCTTGGTCACTGTCCTGCTGCGTGTCCGTGCTGTGCCCACAGGCAGGGACAGGCCGTGGGCACTGCTGGGACACAGCTGGGCTCCAGCACAGCAGCTGCAGCAGCAAAGGGATCTCCTGAGGGCAGGGCAGGAAGGCTTTGCTCTCCCTGCAGAGTCACTCTCAGGAACAGCCCCAAGGAACAGACTCTGGAGAGGCTCCTTGTGTTCCTTGTTCTCCCAGGGCTCAGTGGGATGAGATCAGGGTCCCAGTGTGGCCTTCAGGGCACTCAGGGCTGGGTCAGGTTCTGCTTGTTGGTGGCCAGGGCCCATCAGATGGGGAATGGTCTGTGCTGAACCTGGCTGGGCTCTGCAGCTTGTACCAGGGCTGATGGCAGGGGAAGGTTTGTCTGGAGGGCCTTGGGAGCTGCCAGGAGAACACAGGGCACCTGCAGGGACAGTGTGTGCCAGGGATCAGCAGGGAGTGGAGCTCCCTGGGCACAGGCCTGGCCAGGGTGGGCTCAGCCCGAGATCAAGGACTGAATGTGTGCTGTGAGCCAGGAGAGCTCTGCAGCCCCAGGGGACACAGCAGGCACAGGGAAAGGAGTCTGGGCACGGACTGCTCTGACCCTCAGGGAACTTCCCCAGGACGATGCAGTGCAGCCCCAAGGCCATGGGGCAGCCCTGGAACAAGGCAAGCACCTCTGAGCAGCCTCCATGGCCCCAGCAGAGCCTGTGTGAGAGGGGATCAGTGCAGGGAGCAGCATCAGCTGCCTCTGTCTCCCAGCCTGAGCAGCAGAGCCCAGCAGAAGCAGCCCAGGGCCCCGGGCAGCACAGCCCCCGTGCTCTGCAGAGCAGCAGCCCCAGCTCGGGGCTGTGGGCAGCAGGGCAGGGGCTGCAGCAATGGCTGCTCAGGCCAGCACAGACGTGTTCCCCTGGCAAAGGCTCTGTGGGCAGCTGGCATGTGCCAGCAGCAGAGCAGGAGCCCGTGGCTGTGCAGAGGAGCCCTGGCAAGAGGCTGCCCTGTCCCTGGGGCAGCAGGAGCTGCCTGAGGAGCCCCAGGGCCAACTCTGTGCTGCTGTGCTGGGCAGCGGGGCTGGCCCTGGGGCTGCACGAGCTGCCTGAGCTGAGCATGTCCTGAGCATTCCAGACACAGAGTGGCTGTCCCTGACCTCCAGTGCCTCCAGCTCCTGCTGCAGGGACAGACAGGTCTGGGGTGCTCTGCAGGGCTGGGGCAGGGAGAGGAAAACAATGGACCCCTGATTATAAGAGTCCCTGCAGTGTCAGAATGATCTCCATGGTTCCACACATTACCTGGGGGAAGCTTTCATAGCCAGGGACTAAAGATCCTCTCCCAGCAACTGGGAATTCCTGCTGGTATGACCAACTTTGCAGGCAATGAGGTGGGCCAAAAAAGCCAGGAAAACTAGGCAAGAAAACTGTACCCCATTATACTATAATGTTTTTAGAGCATGTATTTGTTTATTCAATGCTAGGGGTGAGTGGAATAGCTCCACCACAAACTCACTTACCTGTTCTTCACACAGTACTATCTTTTATACACTGGGGGTTTTGGGGTTTTGGGGGGTTTTTTTATGTTCTCATTATACTTTCCTAACCTTCATATTGTAACATATTCTCTAATCACATGATTAGGTAAGTCCTTGAAGTACAAGCGTGGTCTCTGCCCGAGGTGCTCGTCGTCCTCCTGGTGGTTCTTTTGATGAAGGCTCAGAAAACTTCCTGGGGCTTGACCTTACCCCTGCTTCCTGCACAAGCTCTATAAGATTGCCTGCTCAAATAGCCAGGGGTCAGCTGTTTGCAGTTACCTTGTGTCATGGTTTGACACTGGCCCAATGCCAGGCACCCACGAGAATTGTTTGCTCATCCTCCCCTGGCAGAGCTGGGTAGAGAAGGGAAAAATATTAACAAACACTTCATGAGTGAGATAAGGACCAGGAGAAATATTTCAAAAGCAAAAAAGGCTCAACACAGAGCCCCAGTGCTCTAGAGGCCAATGAGAGGCAGCTCTCAGCATTCCAAGATCAGCTGGACCTATCAGGTGGTCCCTGGGAGGCCAAACTACACAGATCTGTTCCATCTCCCCTTGGTTCCATGAGGCCCTGTAGTATCATAATATTATCCTTGCTTCTGAGGTGTCACAATGGCCCCTTGCTTCCATGAAGCCCTGCAGGGTCACAATGGCCCTTTGGTTCTGTGGGGTCCTGCCATGTCACCATGATCTCCATGATTCCATGGGGCCTTGCAATGCCACAATGGTCTTCATGGATCCATGGTGCCCTGCAGAATCACAGTGGCCCTTTGGTTCCACCAGGCCCTGTCATGCAACAGTGGCCTCTTGGTTCCACAAAGCCCTGCTGCTTCACACTGGCCCCTTGGGACCGTGCAGCCCAACATGCCACAATGATCCCCTTGGTTCCATGAGGTCCCACATTGTCACAATGGCCCCTGGAATTCACAGCATCTCCACAGTGTCACAATGGCTTCTTCATTTCGGAAGGCCTCAAAGTGTCACAATGGGGCTCCACAATGTCACCATGGTCTCCACAGGAAGGAAACCACAGAGCCCCAGTGTTTCAGGTGCTTATAAACTGCAGTCAGCAGAAGCCAAGGCCAGCCAGACCTGTCTGTCCTGGCAGGTTTGTCTGGGAGCAACCCTTTCATTTTTCGAAATGTTGAATGTTCAAACCCAATTTCAACCGTTTTTGCCTGGAGAAGGCCCATTCTTTTCCATAGAAAGGCAAGCAGAGAGACCCAGTGTTTGGAAGGCAGGTGAGAGCTGTCTCCCAGGAGACCAAGGCCAACCATAGCTGTATGTAATGTCAGGTTTCATCAAGGAGCAATCTTTGGATATAGAAGTTTTGAAGCTGAAATCCCAAATGGGCACCTGGAGATGTTCTTTTCAATAGGAAGGAAAGGGCAGAGCCCCAGTGAATCAGGGCAGATTAAAGACAACTACCAGGGGCCAAGACCAGCCAGAGCTGTCTGTAATGGCAGCTCTTGTCTGGAAGAAACCCTTGCATATAAGATTTTTTGAGGAGATGTACCAATTTTGGCCATTGGTGCCTGTGCCAGAGGAACAGTTCTTTTCCATAGGAAGGGAAGCACAGAGCCCCACTATTTGAAGGCAGGTGAGAACCCGCTCTCAGGAAGACAAGGTCAGCCAGACTTGTTGGTAAGGGCAGCTTTTGTCTGGGAGCAATTCCTGGATATTAGGACATTTGGGGGGGAATCCCATATTGGCCATAGATGCTTGAATGAGAATGGAAGTTCTTTTCCATTTGAAGGAAAGCCCAGAGCCCCAGTGTTTCAGGGGAACATGAGAAGAGACCTCAACATGCCGAGGTCAGTTGGAGCAGTCAGGCCAAGCCAACCAGACCTGTCACCTGTTCCCTTGGATTCTTGAGGCATCATAGAGTGACGCTGGTCCCTTGTTTTCCCTGGAGCCCTGCAGTGTCACAATTGTCCCTTGCTTTCATGAGGCCTTGCAGTGTCACAGGGGTCTCTTTGGTACCACAGTATCACAATGGACCCTTGGCTCCATGGGGACTCAGAAGCGTCTCCTTGGTTCCATGAGGCCCTGCAGAGCCCCTTGATTCAAACGAGGCCTCAAAGTGTCATCATGGCCTCCAGGATTCCATGAAGCCCAGCAATGTCACAATGGACCTTTGATTCCATGGGGTCCTGCACTGTTCCATGAATCCTTAGTTCCATGGGGCCCTCTAGAATCACAATGGACTCCTTGGTTCAATGGTGCCACACAGTGTAACAACTCCTCCTTGGCCTGCCAAGACTCCATAGTGTCACAATGGCTCCTTGCTTCCATGAGGCCTTGTAGTGTCACCATGGGCCTTTGGTTTAATGAGGTCTTTAGAGTCACAACAGTTTCCATGATTCCATAAGGCCTTGCAGTGTCACAACACACAGTTGGTTTCATTGAGCCCTGCAGTGTCACTATGTCCCCTTGGCTCCTCCATGAGGCTCTGAAGTGCCACAATGGCCCTTTGGTTTCCCAGGGCTCCAAGGTGTACAAATGGCCTCCAGGGTTTCATGACGCCCTGCTGTGTCACAAGGGCAAAGGTCCATTGGTTCCATGATGTCCCATAGTGTCACAATGGTATCCTTGGTTCCACAGTGTCCAAATGGACCCTTCCTCCCATGAGGACCGACAGTGTTCACTGTAGCCCCTGTGATTCCATGAGGCCCTGCCATGCTATAATGGCCCCTTGGTTCCAGTGGGTCCCAAAGTGCAGAAGAGTCTCCATTGTTCCATGAGGCCCCACAATGTCACTGTGGTCCACTTGGTTCCACAGAGCTCCAGAGCGTAACAATGAACTCTTGGTTCCATGAGGCCACGCTGTATCACAATGGCACGTGGTTCCATGAGGCTACACATTTTAACAATTGACCCTTAGTTCCAGGAGCTTCTGTACTATACCATGGTCACCTTGGTTCCATGAGATTCTGCAGTGTCACAATGGACCCTTGATTCCACGAGGCGTTGCTGTGTCAGAATGGCCCCTTGCTCCAAGAGGATTCTCAGTGTCACAAGGGTCTCCTTGGAGCTACATCATGATGGGCCATTGCTTTAATGTGGCCCCAATGTGCCAAAATGGATTTTGGTTCCATGAGGTTCCCCTTTGTCAAAATGGACCCTTTTGTTCCATGACTTTGCACATTGTCACAGCAGACTCCTTGGTTCTGTGAGGGCTGCACCATAAACTAATCTCTGGAATATCAGGATAAAACTCCTTAACATTAATTTTGTGTTTAAGAGGCTATTCAGATGTTATTCAGGCTTGAGGTCTAGTGAGGGGTAACTCCTAACATTACATGGGCATCTAATTCTACCTGTGTGTTGCATATATACAGTTGCTAAATTACTGTCAGAGTCCAGGGCATCCCTTTGGTCACCCTGGAAGGTCAGAGATCTGAGCAGAAAAGTCAGAGATCTGAGCAGAAAAGTCTGAGACCTGGACAGGGGGGTCTAAGACCCTGGCACAGAGCCCAGGAAGACACTGGCTTTGATCCCAGTCCATGGGAAAGGCTTCCAAAACTGAGACATGAATTGCAGGGCACAAGAGTGTGAAAGATAGTAATTTAGCTTAACACAAGGTGAAAGATCATAGTTTTAGGTTCTTTAGTATGGAAGTGGATGGGAGCAAGATGGAGGACTTTGGGCATTGTCTCTTACCTCTTCTTTCTTCTTCATTCACTCCTTTTTCTGTAGTGACGGTGGCACAAAACAATTTAAGGAGATTGGGTCAGAGTAAAGATGACCTTTTTAGTATAGGTAGTAGGTATTGGCTAGTAACTGTAAATAAAGAACATGTAATATTTAGCATAAGAGACAGCAAACTCCCAGCCTTGGGGGAATCACCTGGTGCCCGAGTAGCTGCACAGACCTTGGATGGGCACAGAAAGAATTGTAAGATAAGAAATAATAAACAAAGTGTGCAACCTTGAGAAATCAGAACTTGAAGACTCCATTTCATTCTTGCATCTGGCTCAGGGCTTTTCAGAAGGCAAAGGACTTTAAGACCACCTGAATCTTGAGAGAAACACTCAAGAGCCTGAGAAAGTGGCAATCATGCACATTAAGGCACATCAGAAGGTGAGCTCAGAATTAGAGGAAGGAAACAAGCCATAGGACAGAGAGGCAAAAGAAGCAGTAAAAGGTGAGGTAACAGTAGAAGGAGCCCTGATTCCCAGTAGCTAAATCTCCCTAGAAGGTAAGCCAGTGTATGATAAAAAGGACAGAAAGCTAATTGAGGATCAAAAGGGAACATGTAACCAGGAGGGATGGGCTGTTACAGCAGAAAGAAAACTGGTTATCCCTTCCCATTTACTATGGCCATTAGTGTAGTATCCTTTCTCCATTTGCCCTGCAACTCAGGCTAGCTCGGTGGTTTGTGGAGGAATACTACCAGCGTGCAGGGAACAGAGCCCCAGCAGCAATGCCTTAAGGAACCCTGAACCTGTTGAGGCTCTTTAGTCCCAGGTTGACTCCCACTAGGACAAGGATGAAGGCAAAGGGAAGACTGATTCGAGGATAAGATCCAAAGGGTTTACTGAAGGGAAGTCTGAGGGAAATACAAACTTCAGAGGGTAAAAGGAGGAGAGGGAACGGTGGGATCCAAGGACCAGATCCCTGAACACAGGCTGTGCATGAGCTTACATACTGAGGGTGGGAGAGAGGGGTGGATACACTCGAACAACCAACGGGAATAACTGGGGAGGAGTTAGGGGAGGAGAACTTTAACATGGGAACCAATAGGATTCTGGGGTAGGAGGGATTACATTGGCAAGCCCAATGGTGCGTTGAAGGAAGATTGACTAACAGAGAACATTCTAGGAAAAAGGGAAGGGTTTACAGTGATGGATAGGGAGGGTAGGTTGGGTTTGGTTGATGGATAGAGGAGTGGTTTGAACATATAAAAAGATAGGAGGATACAACTTTGGGAAAAACCAACTCTTACAGAAACAATATGGGAAACTGGATTGAACCAAATTAACAAAATACAACACATTAGTACGAGAAGAATATCAGAAAACACATTGCGGAATTGATGTTTTATATAATTACTTGATTGGAAAGATCACTGCCAGGAACTTATATGCCACTATCACTCAAGTGGTCTGGCAGTGTGAACTTTGCCTCCAGACTAACTGCAAGAACACCCCTAAACTAAAACTTGGCCAAATTGGAAAGGGACATGGACCTGGTCAGCAGTGGCAAATTGATTTTTTGGAATTACCAAGAAAAGGGGGGTATTGATATTTGTTGGTACTAACAGAGGCCTTTTCAGGATGGCCAGAGGCTTTCCCCGCCAAGACTGCCAAAGCCCAGGAGGTAACCAAGGTTCTGCTGCAAGAAATAATACCACGCTTTGGAGTTCCAGCCACAATATCTTCAGCTGGGGACCACATTCTATTTCAAAAATAGTTCAACAGACCAGTCAACATCTGGGCAGACTGGGAACATCACAAGCCATACCATCCCCAGTCAAGTGGTCAAGTTGAGAAAATGAATTATTTGATCCAGCAACAAATTGTGAGGCTAGGAGAAGAAGTTAATTTGCCTTGGCCCCACATCCTCTTGTTAGAATTGCTGTGAATTCAGGCTAAGCCCAGAAATAAAGAAAAGCTGAGCCCCTTTGAAATGCTTTATGGGAGGCCATATGGTGTGCAGAAAGGGATATCCACCCAAACTGGGGAAGAAAGGCTGACTGCCTGTATGATAACCTTAAGCAAACAACTCAGAGAAATTGAAAAACATGTTGCTAGAACTCAGAGCAGAGAGCTAGATGGGCCAGTGCATGACATACAGCCTGGGGATTATGTCAAGTCTGTTACAGAAAAAACTTAGGAGCTGCAGTGGGAAGGACTATTCCAAGTGGTTCTCACCACTTTCACTGCCATTAAGATCCAAGAGCAGAATGCCTGGATTCACCACTCTCAAGTAAAGAAAGCTCCTGAGGCTCTGTGGAAAGTAACACCACGCGATAATGAACTGGAACTAAAATTCACTCGAACAAAATAAGTACATTGCAGTTAAAAATGTCTTGTAATCTAAGTTTCAAGAATTTAGTTGAGAAAATTGTTTTGTTCATAACCATAATTGCAATTCAAGAACTGGGAAATACCTCTGGCCAGAAAAATGCTGAGTGGCCTTGGTCCCAAGCTTTTACTTTGGCACACTGGATCCATGGGGGAATATTCTAATATAAAAGATTTAAACAGGTCAACTGTAGTCATGCAGAAAAATCAAGTATATGAAAGGCAAGAATGGCAAAGACAAAGGTTGTGGTCACTCCAAGGGACTATAGGAAAGAAAAATAGAATAGGGTGTTGGAAGATTAATGGAACCACTCATAAGAAAGCAGCCCAAATCAGTGCTTCAACTACACCCACAGGCAAACACTGGGAGGTTTGTAGTCATTCAAGTGAATTGGACTGTTGGTATAACTTTATGTTAGTACAGACCATTGAGGTCGTCTGTCTCTGGGCCCATGAGAGTATTGGGCTCTCCTTCAAATTTAAAATAAATGCCACAACTAAGCCCATCACAACTTACACCAGCACCCCAGCCCGAACCCAAATCATGCCACCTAAGCTGGGGCCCAAATTTTATTAAATAGGCCCATATGTAATAAGAAACATGAGCCAACAACAATTATTGTCTAATCCAGAATGATCTCTCAAGTGCTTTGAATTGCTAACACAAACATCTCTGAAGTTCAACTGGCCTGCTCTTTCTTCCTAAAGATATCCTTTCAGGGCTGGACAACATGTTTGCAAAGGCAAGCATACACCAGGGGTAGCAGGCGGAGAGATCTGACTGGAATATTAGGGATAGGGCTGGGAGTTCTAAACTGAATTGATTCAGAAATATTAATGAATAAATTGGCCACTGCAACAAGTGATCTAACAGAATTAAAATAACCCTTTGTCTTGGTTTGAAAGACAGGTATCTGCTAGGGAGTGGTGGGGCCTCTCTAGGAATGGGGAATTCCAATCCCCTCCCTCCCAGTTATTATAATTTAGAAAATTAAAGGGGCTTTTCAGGCAGAGGTATGGGGAAAGGAATAACAGTTCTTTACTGGTATATATAACAAGGCAAACAAAAAAAAAAAAAAAAAACAACTACAGCATTAATGATAAACAGAACCAAGAACCTTGAGGGGCTTTGTTTCACAAAGCCCAGGGCAGTCTGATCTCTTGGGACCCCGAGAGCACCGAGCTGGAACAGCGGAAACTCTCGGGCTGGTGGCTGGAACTGCAGGATGTCCTCAGCAGTCAGGGGAGATGTCCCAGCAGGAAGCAGGGTGTGGGGCTACAGCATACCAAAATAGAGCAGTGCTGAAGAAGCCACGGCTCCCAGGCAGGGCTGGCCCAGCTCCAGCAAGGCAGGCGAAGGAGCTCAGAATTCCTGAGCACACAGGCAGATGATGGCAGATTTCCCAGGACTGGACTTTCTGTTGACAGTGGACTTCTCCCACAGGAAGCAGCAGCTTGCTCGTCCTCTCCGAAGCCAAGGGCAAGAAGAGCCCCCAACTCACCCATCTCTGTCCTTTTCCCACCTCAAAACTCATGTGATCTCCCCCCTCCCAACTTTTGGCCACCTCCTTTGTGTTGGTCAAGCACCATCGAAGCACCAGGACTTAGTCTTCTAGCAACTTATGGGGAAGAATTCTATAAGGCAAAAAAAAGGAACAAACCTAACCCCTAACACTATTTCAGCCATCTTTGTTGGCATAGGGAACCAGTCAGTGGCAGGTTTCAAAAATCTTGCGAAGTTGGGAAAAAGCAGAGGACCAAGACCACAGGTTAATCATAGATTCACTTGCTATGGTTCAGAGTAATGTCTTTGGCTTTTAGCTGTATACAGGTACAAATATGGTTGCAATTGACAGCTGCCTTGATTATAAGAGAAGGAAGTGAAGGAGCCTTTCCAATGGGAATCCGTAAAGCTATCTGGGACAATGCTACTGATTTTGAAAAGAAATTTCAGTCTTGATGGACTTTGGTAAACTTTACCTATGATCCTATTGCTACCATGGCTATTGCTTTTGTGCTCACTGTACACACCTCCATAGTTTATGTCATTCACACCATTATGGCATTAGGACTGAGTCATGAGAGGTCAGTGCTCTACCCTTCAGAGCACAGAACATGGGCATGGAGAGTAGATGAGAAATGGTAAAATGTGAATCTGGAATCTTGCGTTGACTTATTAAAGAAATATGGGTATTGATCTAGTATCGATACCCAACTGTGACGGACAAAAACTCTCTAACAGTTTAAAGTTAGAAAGTGTATGTTTATTACGGCTGGGCAGCACGCGGGATAATTCCCTAATTTGCACTGCGAAATTCACAGGTAATTACAAAGCCTTTTATTTACAAAAGTGTTGAATACCCAAAATACAAATGCATATTCATACTCCTGTCACCTCCCATTCCTCGCTTAGTATGCTAATTGGCAAAAAGGGTATTAAGCATGTGTAGTTTGTCTCCTAAAATGGGTCAGGGGTCTCTTCTGGGGAGGGGTCACCCAAAATGAGGAAGTAAGATGAGTCTTCCTCATTCTGACCTTTCTACCTTTTCAATGCATTTGTGACAAATGAATCCTTGGTAGAACTTACAGTTTCCAGAATTCAATGGGTCCTTTAAGCAGGAAATCTGCAGCTATCTTATGTCCTATTTACCACATTTTGTTTTTCATTACAAGCACAGCTACACATAAAGCTGACAAGCAATGAGTTACTAAATCTAGGATAGCTTATCTAAGATCCGGCTTCTGTTAACTGAACAGAGCTTACCTATCCACTTCAGCTAATTCAGCAATTTATGACCTTAACTTTTCTAAAAATCCTTAATTTTTCAAAACTAATGTCTCAGCATTATCTGGGAACAACAGGGATTCATTTGTGAAAGTAACACAATCAATGCTCAAGGCATATGTCTTGATACTGAACAGGGTGTTTGTCACTTTGAAATTCATCCGAAAACTTGTCAAAGGTCTGTACTTGTATATATTGGTCAGGGTTGTGTGTGTTTAAGAACTGCGTGTGCTTCTATAGAAATAGACAGTGATAATGTAACTTTGCTTAACAAGAATCATTCTAACCTCTGTGTTTGTAACTTTTTCAAAATTTTAGAGTGTGACTTTCTGTATTCAGCACCAGTTGTGTCCCACCAGCTAGTTAAGTCTGACAATACTATGTATCACAGGGTGTCACCCACACCTATTGGGATGAATCTCGCTTTAGTAAAACAATTAATTAATCATAAGGACCTTGTAAAAATTCTAAAAAATATTCAGGAAACTGGAGAAAAAACTTTAATTACTGTCCACCGGGACAAAAAGGAAACAAGGTTCTGCAAAGAGTGAAACAAGATGCAAGTCACAATTGGTGGGACTCACTCTTTGGATGGTCACATGCCGAAACATTAAATTTGAAGAATTACTTCCTCATTTTGGGTGACCCCTCCCCAGAATAGACCCCCGACTCATTTTAAGAAACAAAGTACGCATGCTTAATAGCCTTTTTTGCCAATTAGCATATGAAGCGGGGAATGGGAGGTGACAGGAGTATGAATATGTATTTGTATTTTGGGTATTCAACACTTTTGTAAATAAAAGGCTTTGTAATTACCTTTGAATTTCACAGTGTGAATTAGGAAAATATCCTGCGTGCTGCCCAGCCATAATAAACATACCCTTTCTAACTTAAAACTGTTAGAGAGTTTTTGTCCGTCACAGTTGGGTATCGATACTAGATCAATACCCATATTTCTTTAATAGGTCACTACTACAACTGGGATCCTAAATACATTGTGTCACCCCATCATTGTTTTACTAATATTAATAAGTGAAAGTTTAGTGCTGTCTTTTGTAATGCTTATTTGGAATAGGAGACTGTTACAATGAATAGCAATATTAACCTCTTTATCCCAAGCACACGGCAAGACATTGAGAGACACATAGTGTAAGGATTTGAATTTGTACTGAGTAAAAGAATTTACTGCCTTATTGAAAGGGGGGGACTGAAACATGAGGTTGAAAACTAGAGGATACTGATCAAAGGAATTAGGAGATATTTATTAAGAATGGGCATTCAGATGATGTGTATTGCTTAATACTTGCTGCTGTTTGTACTGTATTAGTTACCTAAGGAGGCAAGAGGCAGGACTATGAGCAAGAACAATAAGGAGGAATACAAGGATGTCTGACAAGGGAAAGGATGTTTACCAAAACAGGAGACAAGAATACTAGATTACCACAGACACTGAGATAACGAGGCTCTTCAGGCCCCAGGACCAGATAAGGCCGGTTTCATAGCTTGGACTATGATCAGAGGATCAGTGAGCATGCACAAGGCAATGGGTCAGAAGTTCATCTCAAGAGGAAGACAACTTTACTTCATCCTTTGGGACCCCCGAGACTCCCAATACGAGCACCAGACACAACTGCACACGTGCAAAGGACTGATAAGATGATTAGCATACAAAGCGGAGGGGGGGGAGCCAAGGAATGAATATACATAAGTGTCTTGTGAAGCTTGATGAATATGTAACATTCTAGAGGTTAAAAGAAAACACAAGTGAGTGACGGGCTGTGAATGCCTTTGGAAGCTATCCCGCATTGCTGTCCAGCATTGAACAAATCACATACTTACTTTAAAACTCACTTTGTGTCTGAGTTTTAGAGTCTTTCCATGTGGCATGGTCACCCAAATTCCCCTTTTGGGGCCCAAATTTTCCTTTTTATTGGCTAAATTTTCCCTTCCTGGACCCAAATTCACCTTTTTTGGGGCCCAAATTATCCCTCTCAGCACTGAAACTTCCCCTTTTGGGTCCAAACTTCCCATCTGGCGGCCCAAATTCCCCTTTTTTGAGCTCAAATTCCCCTTTTCTGGGCCCAAATTTCCCTTTTTACATCCCAAATTCTCCCTTCTTGGAACCAAACTCCTCTTTTTGTATCCAAACCTCCCATTTGGCTGCCCAAATTCCCCTTTTTTAGACCCACATTCTTACTTTTGGGCCCAAAGTATCCCTTTTTGGACTCAAATCTCCCCCTTTTCTCGAGTCCAAGCTCCCCTTTTCCATCCCGAATCTCCCCTTTTTGCCTCAAATTTCTCCCCCTGGATCCCATTGGATCCCCTGGGTTGACGTGTACTCCCAGCTTACTTCTGGGACTACATTTCCCATCACCCCCTTCACCAAATTTTTAGACAAACCCCGCCCCCTCTTCCTTTATTCTGTGGTGACTTCCGGTCACGGGTGCACCCGGCGCCGCCATGTTCCTGTAGTGCTGCACCAACGGGCGTGAGGAGTGCATTTACGCCCTGCGGGTGCGGGGCGGATTCGGGGGGCTTTGGGGATGTTTAGAAGGGATTTCAGGTGGCGTTTGGGGCGATCGTCGGTGCTTGGGTGTCCGAAGTGGGGTTTGGGAGCGATATGGGGGAGTTCTGATGTCCTAGGGAGGGGGAGACCCAGGGGAATTTCGGGGGAATTTTAGGGTGCTGTTAGTGTCCTCCTGACTCCATTCCCCCACAGAAGATGCCCCCGGACAGGGTTCCCCACACGCTCGGCTCCCTCCCGCCGGTTTCTCCCCCGATGATAAATTCTCCTGGCACCACCTGGCCTTGAAGCAGCGCTTCAGGGTCCTGCTAACCCAGCAAGGCCAGACCGTGCTCTGAGAGGCCTGAGACATTAAATTTGAAGAATTAGGGATTTTTAGGAAAGTTAAGATAATAAGTTGCTGATTTAGTTAAGTAGATAGTTACGCTTTGTTCACAGTTAACAGAAGCCGGATCTTAGATAAGATATCCCGGATTTAGTAACTCATTACTTGTCAGCTTTATGTTTATGTAGCTGTGCTTGTAATGAAAAACAAAATGTGATAAATAGGACATAAGATAGCTGCAGATTTCCTGCTTAAAGAACCCGTTCAACACAAGAAACTATAAGTTCTACCAAGGATTCATTTGTCGCAAATGCATTGAAAAGGTAGAAAGGTCAGGACGAGGAAGACTCATCTTACTTCCTCATTTTGGGTGACCCCTCCCCAGAATAGACCCCCGACTCATTTTAGGAAACAAACTACGCATGCTTAATAGCCTTTTTGCCATTTAGCATACAAAGCAAGGAATGGGAGGTGACAGGAGTATGAATATGTATTTGTATTTTGGGTATTCAACACTTTTGTAAATAAAAGGCTTTGTAATTACCTGTGAATTTCACAGTGTGAATTAGGAAAATATCCTGCGTGCTGCCCGGCCGTAATAAACATACACTTTCTAACTTAAAACTGTTAGAGAGTTTTTGTCCATCACAGTTGGGTATCGATACTAGATCTATACCCATATTTCTTTAATACGTCAGACCCCAAATCCCAGCCCCCCCCCCCCCCCCCCACCCCGGGACCCCCGGAATGAGCCCGAGGTTCTCGGAGTGATCCCTGCCAGGAGAGACCCGCAAAAACCCCCAAAGACCCCCGAGAGGAGCAAGAGGAAGGAGGCGAAATAAAGCCAAAATATGGGCGAACTGAAACAGGATGGGAGGAAGATTTCTAAGAGGAGAAAAATTTAAAGGATTTGGTGCTGGAGGGTCTCTGAGTTTTAGTGTCCAACTAAATTGGGAGTTTTGTCCTGTTTTGGGGGCAGTTTTAGGAGCGAATTTAGGGAGAACTTGGGGGTCAGGGAGGGGAATCTGGGGGCCCTCCGGTGTCCGGGCGGGCACTTGGGGGGCTCTGACGGGGCTCTCTGGGGAGCGGGGGATGATGGGAGTTGTAGGCGCGGGTATAACACGGTTCAATCGGACCACGGAGCATCACGGGAGATAGAAGCGCTGCTTGAATGGCGCTATGGGGGCCGCGAGGCGTTCTGGGAGCTGTAGTCCCGCAAGTCGCTGTAATGGAGCGTTTCGGGAATCCGAGCGGATACTTGTAGGTCCATAGGGGCTCTTGGTGTTATAAATGAAAAGCTAGACTTGACAATACATCAAGCAATATAGTCCACTTATTAATTTTTTCGATAAAAGTGTGAGCAATCACGGCACCAGGCACGTTGTGGAGTCTCCATCCCAAGCAACGAGCAAATTCGGTTCTCAAGAAGTAGTCTCTTATACGATTCTAGGCACTTCCCCAAATCTTTAGGGCTTTTTTCATTTGCTTTTCTTCATAATCAGCAGTTGTGGTTTTCAAGAATCTGCCGGGGAGGTGGTCCGAGATGGTCTTCTGATGTCTCTCCAGCCTCCTATTCTTTTTTGTTTAAAATATCTTTTTCCATTAGCATTATTTTTGGTTAGACAGTTTGCTTAAACAAGCATATATATTCTGCTAGTCAGCATACATTTTGCAAGTCTCCTAGCATGTCTCAGTAAATATCTTTTGCAGGGCCCAAAGTGAGCATATTAAAAATGTCTTTTTAAGAGCCTCTTCAGCTCATGTTGGTTTTACTTCCCCTTGTTAAGTGACTACACATTTTTCCATACTCAAAAAGACAATTTACAAAGGATAAAGCTTATACTATAAAGTAGTTAATTACTTGCAAAAATTACAATTTTATTGTTAAAAATAAACTGTTAGCTAAAAGCCTACTGTCTTATAGTTTCCTTGTTAGACCCCACTTCCATGCCTTAGCTAATTTTTAAAACTCTTCTTTATAATAATCCCATGGTCTCTGTCCACATTGCTCACAAACACACATACCTAGGTGGGTGCTATTTAGTTGACAAGAATCACAATCCGATTTCTCACACTGGGGGGATCCTTTGGGGTCGGGAAGCCCTCGGCGGGTGCTTGAGGAGCTCTCATGGGTGTCCCTGGGGCGCGGGACGTGGTGGGACTTGTAGGGCCGGCTCTGGGGCCGCGGGGGGTGATGGGAGTTGAAGGCCCGGTATGGTTAGGGTCGATGGGCCGTGGGGCATGACGGGAGCTGTAGGCCCGGCTCTATTGGGCTGCGGGGCATGACGGAAATGGTAGGCTAAAAGTGACCAAAAGAGCTCCGACTCCAGGTCCCGCCCTACGTCTTGTCCCCGGGAGATAATTGGCTAAGAGCGAAGATAGCCAGGGCCCTCAACCAATGGGACGCGGCGAAGGCGGGAACAACCCATTCAACCCTTCCCGTCCCTCCCCGTATAGTCCAGTTCATCCCCAGTCCCTCCCAGTACAGCCCAGTTCCCCCCAGTACCCCCCAGTGTCCTTCCACAGCGTTCCCAGTACCCCCAGTGTGTCCCAGTCCATTCCAATGTCACTCGCAGTACGTCCCAGTTTGCCCCAGTGTCTCTCAGTCCATCCGAGTGCAATTCCCAGTCTGTCTCAGTTTATCCCAGCATCACTCCCAGTCTCTCTGCTCTGGCCAACGCGCCCTCGCCTGGCCACGCCCCTTTCTATCCTGACCAGCCCCCTCCCAGTTCCCCTCCCCCCCCCCCATTTCCAGTTTCCCGTGGCTGCTCTGGGAAGATGAGTGGGCTTCCCAGTCCCCCCCAGTAACCCCCTCTCCATCCCAGTAACTCCCAGAAACCCCCCAGTTTCTCCCAGTTTGCCCAGTTGTCTCCCAGTAGCCTCCAAATTCCCCCCCCCGCCCAGTCTCTCCCAGTCAGTTCCAATTCCCCCCAGGTTGTCCCATTCCCTGCTCAGGAATGCAAGTGACTCATCCCCCCCAAACTAGGAGAGACTGGGAGAAACTGGGAGGGAACAGGGATGGACTGGGATGAACTGGGAGGGACTGGGAGGGAACTAGGATGATTCTGGGGGTTACTGAGAGGAACTGGGCCCAGTACCTGCCCCAAACTGGTTTAACTGGTGTCCCCTCCCCCCTCCCAGTTCTGTCTCTGGCCAGAGGGAACCCCCCCTGTGAGTTACTGGGACAAACTGGGACGGACTGGGAGGGACTGGGATGAACTGGGTCGTACTGGTCATACTGGGATAGAAATCCCATACTGGTTTATACTGGGTGGGGGTGGTCTGTACCAGGTCATACTGGTCCATACTGGTTCATAGTAGTTTATACTTGTTTATACTGGGAGGGAAGATCCAAACTAGCCTATAGCAGTCCATAGTGGTTTATAGTGGTTTGTACTAGTCCATGTTGGCTTATACCGGTCCCTACCAGTCCATACTGGTCCATAGTGGTTTATACTGGGAGGAGGGGTCCATGCTGCTCTGTACTGGTCTATACTGGTCTCTACTGGTCTATACTGGTTTATACTGGTCTGTACCAGTCCATACTGGTTTATACTGGTCCGTACTGGTCCCTCTAACCCCTCCCTTCCCCCCTCCAGATACCACCAGTCCCTCACCAGTACGGTGAGTGCGGGGAACTGGGAGGGACTGGGAATGTACCCATAGTATCCCCAGCTGTCCCCAAGGTGTCCCCAGGTGTCCCCAATGTCCTCAGGTGTGTCACAGTTGTCCCCAGGTTTCCCCAGGGTGTGTCACAGATGTCCCCAAGTGTCCCCAGCTGTGTCACAGATGTCACCAAAGTGTCCCCCAGCTGTCCCCAGGTTGTCCCCAAGGTGTTCCCAGCTGTCCCCAGCTGTTCCCTGTCCCCTCCCCAGACTGATGTTACCTACACATTGGTGGCCTCGTGGTGGCCACAGTGCCGAGTGTGGTGGGGATCATCATCCTGTTCAGTGAGTGCCACCCTGTCACCTGTGTGTATCACCTGGGTCACCTGTGTGTCCTCAATATCACCTGTATGTGCCAACCCTGTCACCTGTGTGTCACCTCTATCACTTGTGTACCACTCCGTCACCTATATCACCTGTGTTACTTGTGTCATGTGTCACCTGTCACCTCTGTGACTCAATGTCACCTGTGTCACCTGTGTCACATGTCACCTGTGTGTGTCCCCTCTGTCACCTCAATGTCACCTGTGTCACCTGTCACCCCTGTGCCACCTGTGTCAGCTGTCATCATCTGTGTCACCTGTGTCCCCAATGTCACCTGTCATTGTCACCCATGACACCTGTGTCACCTCTGTGTGTCACCTGTCACCTGTGTGCCACCTACGTCACCTATGCGTCCCCAGTGTCATCTGAGTGCCCCTGATGTCCCCTTTGTGTCCCCTTAGGTGGGAAGTGTAACTGCCGGAACAAGGCCAGGTGGAACCTTCTGACACTAGGGGACATTTGGGGACACTTTGGGGACATTGGGGGATTGGGGACATTTTGGGGACATTGAAGTGCCCCCATCCCCTGCAGCTGCTGCCACCTCACACCCCCCCGGAGTTGTCACCTCTGGCTGGGCCAAGTGAGTGTCCTCTCCCCCCTTGGGGACAAAGAGGGGACAGCGCCACCCTGACCCTCCCCTGTCTCTCCACAGGAGCCACCAGCTCCTGCTGAGCTGTCCCCAAAATGTTCCCAAGAAGAGTGATGAATAAAAATGGGTGTAAAAAAGGGATTTTGGTCACTGGGGAAGAGGACACAGGGACAGTAGGGGAGGGGACAGTGCAGAGAGGTGGAACCAGGAGGGGACACTGGGTGAAGGTGGTCTTGGGGACATCGGTACAATGGTGGCACCAGGAGGTGACACAAAGCCAAGAGATGGTGGCCTTGGGGACAGCAGGGCATAGTGGCACCAGAAGAGGACATAAGACCAGTGATGGCACTGAAGTGACAGCAGCCTTGGGGACATTGGAGCAACGGTAGCACCAGGAGGGGACACAAGACCTTGGGGACACTGAGTCACTGATAGCCTTGGGGACATCAAGGTGATTGTGGCACCAGAAGGTGACCCAAGACAATGGTAACATCAGAGTGACAGTGACTTTGGGGACATTGGGTCACTGGTGGCCTTGGGAACATCGGGGCAATGGTGGCACAAAGCCAAGGGTGACATTGAGTGATGGTGGCCTTGGAGACATTGGATCAACAGTGGCACCAGAAGGGGACAGTGAGGTGATACAAGGCCTTGGTGACATTGGGTGACGGTGGCCTTGGGGACATTGGCTCAATGGTTGTGGCCCGGGGGACTTCAAGGCATTGGTGACACCAGGAGGTGACAATGAGTCACTGGTGGCATTGGGGACATTGGATCAACAGTGGTACCAAGAGGGGACAGTGAGGTGACAGTAGCTTTGGGGCCATCGGGGTTATGGTGGCACCAGGAGGTGACCCAAAGCCAATAGTGACATTGGGGTGACAGTGACTTTGGGGACATCAGGGGGATGGTGGCACCAGGAGAGGACATTGACATGATGGTGGCCTTGGGGATAGTGGCTCCAGGAAGTGACACGAGGCTCACCGGTGGCCTTGGGGACATTGGCTGAAGGTGGCCCCAGGTCCCTGATGCTGTCCAGTCAACGTCCCCACATCCCTCAGGTGACCACAGTGTCCCCTTGTGTCCCCTCATGTCCCCACCTCCCCACTGTGGTGGCCACTGTTGTCATGTGCCCCCCCACAAGTGTCCCCAGAGGTGCCACTGTCCCTTCCCCCCCACACCATGACATCTGACGTGTCCCCACTGCGTCCCCTGACGTTCCCACAGTGCCCCCTGATGTCCCCATCTCCATGGTGACATGGTGGTCACCATCCCCACATCTCTCCAGCTGCCACCACACATCCCCTTGATGTCCCTTCATGTCCTCAGCTCTGCCATCCCCCTGTGCTGTCTCCTCATGACCTGATGTCCACTGTGATGTGGTGGCCACTGTCCCCATGGTGTCCCATAATGACCCCAGCTCCATGATGCCATGGTGGCCACCATCCCCATGTCCCTCCAGCCACCACATGTCTCCATGATGTCCTCTTATGTCCCCATTTCCACAACACCATAGTGACCATTGTCCCCATGCTGTCCCCTCATGTCCTGATGTTCACAGTGACGTGGTGGCCACTGTCCCCAGCTGTCCCCTCACATCCCCATGTCCTCAGTGACATGGTGGCCACTGTCCCCATGTGCCTCCAGCCGCCACCATGTGTCCCCATGGTGTCCCCTGATGTCCCCATCTCCATGATGCCATGGCGGCCACCATTCCCACATGCCTCGAGATGCCACCACGTGTCCCCTGATGTCCCCATCTCCACAACACCCTAGTGACCACAGTCCCCACGTCTCTCTAGTTGCCACCATGTGTCCTCATGGTGTCCTCTCATGTCCCCATCTCCATGATGCTGCTGTAGCCACCATCCACATGTCCCTCCAGCCACCACCACGCATCCCCACACTGTCCCCTCATGTCCCATGTCCTAGGTGATGTAGTGGCCGCTGCCCCCAGCCATCCCCTCATGTCCTGATGTCCACAGTGACATGGTGGCTGTTGTCCCCAGCTGTCCCCTCACATCCCCACATCCTCAGTGACATGGTGGTCACTATCCCCACATCCCTCCAGCCGCCACCACATGTCCCCTAATGTCCCCATCTCCATGGTGATTTGGGGGCCGCCATCCTCATGTCCCTCCAGCTGCCATCCCCATGTCCCCAGCTGACCCTTCATGTCCCCATCTACACGGTGACATGGTGACCACCATACCGAAGTCCCTCCAGCGGCCACCACATGTCCCCTAATGTCCCCAGCTCCATGACGCCATGGTGGCCATTGTCCCCATGTCCCTCCAGCCACCACCACGTGTCCCCATGATCTCCCCCAATGTCCCCATCTCTCCAACACTGTAGTGATCATTGACCCCACACTGTCCCCTCATGTCCTGATGTCCACAGTAATGTAGTGGCCGCTGTCCCCTCACATCCCCACATCCTCGATGACATGGTGACCATTGGCCCCATGTCCCTCCAGCTGCCACCACGTGTCCCCATGGTGTTCCATCATGTCCTCATCTCCATGATGCCACGGTGGCCACTATCCCCACGTCCCTTGAGATGCCACCACATAGTCCCCATGCTGTCCCCTCACGTCCCCACGTCCTCAGAGACACGGTGGCTGCTGTCCCCATGATATCCCCTCATGTCCTGATGTCCACAGTGACAGGGTGGCCACTGTGGACAGCTGTCCCCTCACGTCCCCACATCCTCAGTGATGTGGGCGTAGATCTGCGTGGCGCCCTTGAAGCTGGTGGCCAGCAGGAAGTGCCGGTGTCCGGCAGTGATGGGGACGAAGGCACGTGGCGTGGGCGCAGGCAGGTCCTGTGCAGGCTCCAGGCGTCCAGTGGCGCCCAGGCGGAAGACGCGGCTTGGGGCAAAGTCATTGCCCAGCAGGACGTAGCGGTGGCCAGCCAGGACCAGCGGCTGGAAGACCAGCGAGCCACGCGCCGGCACCTGCTGCACTTCGCGGAACATGGAGCCCTCCCAGCGCATCACCTGGACAGCAGGGACAGGGGACAGAGGGGTCACAGGGGTCACATGGGACAGAGCAGTCATGGGACACAGGGGACAAGGGACATGGGTCACGCAGGGGACACGTGGGACAGAGGGGACACGGGTCAAACAGGTCAGAGGGGACAGAGGGGTCAGGCAGGGGGCATGGGGTCATAGGGTGGGTGATAGGGTCATGGGGTGGGACATGGGGTCGTGGATGGAGATGACAGCCATTATGTCACCATGGAGATGGGGACATGAGGGGACACCAGGGGACACACGGTGGCAGCTGAAGTGACATGGGGTGGGGGATGGGGTCATGGGGTCAAGGGGAGGTGATGGGGTCATAGGGTGGGGCATGGGGTCATCACTCCTGTTTTCCCCTTTTTTCCCATGTGGAGTCAGGGGGTCAGAGGTGGGGTCATGTGATCCTGATGAACCCCCGGAGTCATGTGGTAACCATCACAACCCTGGTGGCCACCACATGAGCCTGATGACCCCCATGACCACATGGATGGACTCTCATGGACCCTTGATGACCCTCCACAGACCCATGGCCTTGATGACCCCTGTGACCCTGATGACCATGCTATCCCCCCATGACCACAAGACTTCAACTGACCCCCATAACCACAGGACTTTGATGACCCCCATGACCATGATGACCCCCCTCATGACCTCAGTGGACCCCGTTAACGTACGACCCTGATGACCCCCATAACCCCAATGACCTCCCATAATCCCATGACCCTGATGACCCCCCATAACTCCACGACCCTGATGTTCAGAACCCCATGACCCTGATGACCACCCATGACCCCAATGACCCTTCATGACCACATGACCCTGCTGACCCCACAACCCCAACAACCCCACAACCCTGACCAACTTCCCCCCCACCACCCCCCATCCCCAACCCCAACCCTCATCACCTTGGCATCTCCCAGGAATCTGGTAAGGCACAGGAAGACCCCACCCGCAGCTCGGAAGTGCTTGGCTGCGTAGACGTCCGGCACGTGGGGGATGTCGGTGTGGGGCACGAAGCCGCTGCCGCTCCACCGGTACACCAGCGGCCTCCTCGCCGTGCTGCACACCACGAGTGCCGCCCGCCCGCCCAGCTCCAGGAACTCCAGGTGGGTGTCACGGCGCCACGGCCGCAGCGTCTGATGCGGGTAGAACCCTCCAGAAGCCCAGCGGAACACGGTGCTGGTGCCACCTTTGGAGCTGTCGGCCACACCCAGGTAGAGGTGGCCGCCCAGGTGTGCGGCCGCCACAGCGTGGGGCCGGCGCAGGTGGCCCGAGCCCAGCGACTGGTGGCGCACGAAGGGCGAGCCAGGGCCTCCTGAGCGCCGCCAAACCCAGGAGCCGCCACCGAGCTGGGCCACCACCACCAGCAGGGTGTCACCCACTGCCAGAGGGTGGCAAGCCACCGGGGAGGAGCCTGCAGGGACAGCAGGGGGACATTTGTGGGTCATGAGGGACAGTGGGATGTCAGGGATATCAGGGGCATTGAGGAAAGTGGAAGGCCCTGGGGGCATTGGGGACCTTTGAGACATTTGGGGACCGTCGGGACCTTTGGGAACATCGGGGGCATTGGGGACATTGGGAGCACTGAGGGCATTGGACATCTGGGGGACACTGGAGTCTTTGGGGACATTGGGGACCTTCGGGTCCTTGGGGGCACTGGAAACACTGGGAACACTAGGACCTTGGGGACCTTAGGGACACTGGGGACTGTTGGGGATATTTGGGACATTTGAGGACATTGGGAACATTGGGGACCATGGGGACACTTTGGGATGTTGGGGACCTTGGGGATATTGGAGATGTTGGGGTGATGGGGACCTTGGAGACCTTTGGAAACATCGGTGGCATTGGTGACTTTGGTAGCACTGGGGGCACTGGGAACACTGGTGATCTGGGGGACACTGGGGACATTTGGGAACCTTGGAGACCTTAGGGACATTTGTGGGCATTTGGGACATTGGGGACCTTTGAGACATTGGCTATATTTGGGGACCTTGGAGACTTTTGGAGACCTTGGGGACATTTGGGGACACTGGAAACATTGGGAACATTGGGGACCTTTGGGATATTTGAGTCATTGGAGACACTGGGGACTTGTGGGGATGTTGGGGACCTTTGGGAACACTGGGGACACTGGGGACATTGGGAGCACTGGGGGAATCGGGGACCTTGAGGACACTGGGGGCCTTTGGGTCCTTGGGGGCACTAGGGACCTGTAGGATATTGGGACATTGGGGTCACTGGAGATCTGGGGGACACTGGAGATTTTGGGGACCTTGGGAATATTGGGGGCACTGGAGGCATTGGGGACCTTGAGGACCTTGGGGACATTCGGATCATTAAAGACATTGGAGACTTTGGGGGATGTTGGGGACATTGGGAACATTGGGGTGATGGCTTTGGTTTCCCCAAGGCCATTTTGGGAACTCTCAGCACGTTTCTGGGGTCCTCAAGGCCATTTATGGGGTCTCACTGTCCCTTTTGGTGTCCTCTGGCTCTATTTTGGTGTCACTCACCCCATTTTTTCCCATTTCCCCCCATTTTTGTATCAAAATTCCCCATTTTTCCCCTATTTCCCCCCATTTTCCAATTATTTCTCCCCATCTCTCTCACTGATGGGGGAGTGGAATCTCCCCCCCATATTTCCCCCATTTCTTCCCTGTTTTTCCCCATTTTCCCCATTTTTTTCCCATTTCCCCCCTCCCCCCATTTCTTTCTCTGTTGATATTGGGGAGGGAGCTGGAATCTCCCTCCCATATTTCCCCCATTTTTCCACTGTTTTTTTTCCCTGTTTCCCCCCTTTTTTTACCATTTCCCTCATTTTTTCCCCCGTTTCTCTCACTGTTGATGATGGGGGAGGGGGGGGCAGAATCTCTCCCCCATTTTTTCAATGTTTTTTCACTGTTTTTTTTCCCATGTTTCCCCATTTTTAGCCCCATTTCTCTTACTGTTGATGATGGTGGAGGCGCAGAACCTCCCCCTGAGCTGGTTCCACTCCCACCCCATTTTCCCTCATTTTTTCCTCAGTTTTAACCATGTTTCACTGTTTTTCCCCCCATTTTTCCCATTTTCCCCTCTTTTCCTCCCCATTTCTCTCACTGTTGATGATGGTGGGGGCCCAGAACTGTCCCTGGAGCTGGTCCCACTCCAACCCCATCTTCCCCCATGTTTTCCTTGTTTTTAACCAGTTTTTCACTGGTTTTCTTCCCATTTTCCCTATTTTCCCCATTTTTCCCCCATTTCTCTCACTGTTGATGATGCTGGGGGCCCTGAACCTTTCCCCAAGCTGGTCCAACTCCCACCCTGTTGTCCTCCATGTTTCCCTGTTTTTCTGCATTTTTTCACTGTTTTTCCCATTTTTCTCCCGCCTTTCACTCACTGGTGATGATGGTGGGGGCCCTGAACCTTCCCCCAAGCTGGTCCCACCCCCCATATTTCCCCATTTTCCCCACATTTTTTCCTTGTTTTTTCCCCACTTTTTTCCTCATTTCCCCCCATTTTTTTCACTTCCCCCCCCCCCCCCCCCCCCCCATTTTTTCCCCCAATTTCTCTCACTGTTGATGATGGTTGGGGCCCGGAACCGTCCCCCGAGCTGGTCCCACTCCAGCAGGGCGCAGGCTCCGGCCGCCGGCTGGGCCAGGGCCACCCCTGGGTGTCCCCCAAGGGTGAAGGGCTCAGCCCCGAGCGATGAGAACGGGAGAGACTGGAACAGCCGCAGCTCTGGGGACATGGTGACAGCTTGGGGACAGCCCTGAGGACATGGGGACAGCGGGGGGGCAGCGTGGGGACATCCCTGGGGACACAGGGACAGCTCTGGGGACAGCTTTGGGATACTCCCAGCCACCTCCCAGTACCATTTTTACACCTAAAATCCCCATTTTTCACCTGAAAACGACCAGATTTTTGCTCTCCCAGTACCACCCAGTCCATCCTATATCCTTCCCAGTCTCTCCCATTCCATCCCAGTATAACCCAATCCCCTTTTTTACCCCTAAAATTCCCATTTTAACCCCTAAAATGCCCATTTTTTACCCCAAACCCTCCAGATTTTGTCCCTCCCAGTACAAACCAGTATAACCTAGTATAAACCAGTACATCCCAGTCCATCTCAGTATAACCCAGTCTCTCCTAGTCCCCTTTTTATCCCCCAAAATCTAAATTTTTCGCCCTAAAACTGCATTTTTGTGCTTAAGCCTCCTGGGTTTTTTTTCCTCCCAGTCCCTCCCAGTATAACCCAGTAAAACTCCCATTCCCAACCCTAAAATCTCCATTTTTCACCCCAAACCTGACATTTTTGTGTCTAGACCTCCCCGTTTTTTCCTAACAGTCCCTCCCAGTATAAACCAGTATATCCTAGTTCCTCCCAGTATAAGCCAATCCCTCCCAGTCCCTCCCAGTGCCATTTTTATCCCCTAAAATTCCCATTCCCACCATAAAATCCCCATTTTTTATCCCAAAGCCCCCAGTTCCCCCCCAGTCCCTCCCAGTATAACCCGGTAAAATTCCCATTCCCACCCCAAAAAAATCTCCATTTTTCACCCCAAATCACTCAATTTGTGCCTAAACCTCCTGGGTTATTTTCCTCCCAGTATAACCCAATGCCTCCCAGTCCTCTCCCAGAGCCATTTTTACCCATAAAACCCCCATTTCCACCCCTAAAATCCCCACTTTTCACCACAAAACCACCAGATCCCCCCCCAGTCCCTCCCAGTATAAACCAGTAAAATTCCTACTTCCACCCCTAAAATCTCCATTTTTCACCCCCATACCCCCAGATTTTTCCCCCCAGTCCCTCCCAGTTTGTCCCAGTACAACCCAGTATAAACCAGTCCATCCCAGTCCCCTTTTTATCCCCTAAAATCCCCATTTTTACCCCTAAAATCTCCACTTTTCACCCCAAACCCCCAGATGTTTCCCCCCAACCCCTCCCAGTACAACCCAGTATAAATCAGTCCCTCCCAATCCCCTCCTAGTGCCATTTTTACCCTTAAAATCCCCATTTTTCACCCCAGTCCCTCCCTGTATATGCCAGTATAACCCAGTATATTGCAGTAAAATTCCCATTTCCACCCCTAAAATCCCCATTTTTCGCCCCAAACCCCCAGATTTTTCCCCCTTCCAGTCCCTCCCAGTACAAACCAGTATAACCCAGTCCATCCCAGTAAAACCCAGTCCCTCCCAGTCCCCTCACAGAGCCATTCTCACTCCTAAAATTCCCATTTTTACACCTAAAATCTTCATTTTTCACCCCAAACCCCCCAGATTTTTCCATCCAGTCCCTCCCAGTATACCTCAGCATAAACCAGTACAAACCAGTCTCTCCCAGTCCCCTCCCAATGCCATTTTTTCCTCTTAAAAAATCCCCACTTTTACCCCTAAAAAGCTCCTTTTTTCATCCCCAAACCCCCCAGTTCCCGTCCCCACCAGTCCCTCCCACTCTACCCCAGTTTACCGTGGCGCTGGCACTGGAGCTGCCGGGGGCTGAGCAGGGCCAGGGGCGTGTCCCGGTGGAGGAGGGGCTCCCGGCAGCGCCCCCCGCCCTCGGGGGGGCTGGGGACGGGACGTGTCCCCAGCCAGCGCAGGAGCCAGCGCAGGTGACAATCGCAGCGGAACGGGTTCCCGCGCAGGTCCCTGCGACACCGGCGGGCACCGGGTGGCACCAGAGTGGCGCCAAGTGGCACCAAACGTCAACAAATTGGCACCAGGTGGTGCCGAATGGCCCCAAAGTGGCACTAAATCGCCTCAAAGTGGCACCAAATGGCACCAAAGTGACTCTAAAGTGGCACTAAATGGCTCAAAATGGCATCAAAATGACACTAAAGGGACATTAAGTGGCCCTAAAGTGGCACCAAGTGACAACAGAGTGCCACCAAATGGCACCAAGTGGCACCAAATGACACTAACGGGACTTCAGGTGGCCCTAAAGTGGTACCAAGTGGAACTAAAGTGCCACCAAATGACACTAAAGGCCACCAGAGTGGCACTAAATGGCACCAAATGGCATCAAAGTGGCACTAAAGTGACACCGAGTGGCACCAAATGGCAGCAAAGGGACATCAAGTACCACTAAAATGGCACTAAGTGACACTAAATGGCACCAAAGTGACACAACATGGCCTCAAATGGCATAAAAATGACATCAAGTGGCACTAAAGTGGCACTGAAGGGCATCAAATGACACCAAAGGGGCACTAAATGTCACCAGAGTGACACTGAGTGGCCTCAAAGGGACATCAAAGGTCCCCAAACGGCACCAAAGGCCATCAGACTGGCACCAAGTGACACTAAATGCCCCAAAGTGGCACTAAAGAGACAATGAAGGGGCACCCCCCTCCCCCCCCCAATGTCCCCAAATCCCCCAAGTGTCCCCAAGTGTCACTCACAGCTGGGTCAGAGTCCCCAAATCCTGGAAGAGTCCCCGGGGCAGCGACTCCAGGCGGTTGTTGGCCAAACTCCTGTGGGGACATTGGGGACACTTTGGGGACCTTGGGGACACTTTGGGGTCACGCTGGGGACACTTTGGGGACACTCTGGGGACACTCACAGGAACAGGAGTCCCCGGAGCCCCCTGAGGGCTGTGGGAGCGATGGCACCAAGCTCAGTGTCCTCGATGAACCTGGCACCAGTACGTACCAGTGTGGACTGGTATAAACCAGTATGGACCAGTCCAAACCAGTTCAGACCAATTCAGACCAGTCCCTTCCATTTCCCCCATTTCCCCCCCAATTTTTCCCATTTCTCCCCAGTTCCCTCCCAGTCCCCCCCACTTCCATCCCAGTTCCCTTCCAGTTTGTCCCAGTTCTATCCCAGTCCCTTCCAGTATAAACCAGTTACCTCCCAGTCCCCCCCTACTTTTTCTGTTTCCCCCCAATTTCCCCCTGTCCCTCCCAGTATAAACCAGTCCATCCCAGTATAACCAGTTCCATCCCAGTTTGTTCCAGGTGCCTCCCAGTTCCCTCCCAGTCCAAACCAGTATATCCCAGTCCCTCCAAGTCTCTCCCAGTACAACCCAGTATAAACCAGTCTCTCCCAGTATAACCCAGTATATTCCAGTATAACCCAGTATCCCCAGTTCCTCCCAGTATAAACCAGTATGAAACAGTATAAACTAGTCTCTCACAGTCTCTCCCAGTGTAAACCAGTCCTTCCCAGTACCCTCCCAGTCCCACCCAGTATAACCCAGTATCCCAAATCCATCCCGGTATAACCCAGTCCCTCCCAGTATAACCCCATATAAACCAGTATATCCCAGTATACCCCGAGCCTCTCCCAGTATAAACCAGTCCCTCCATCCCTCCCAGCCCCTCCCAATATAAACCAGTATGTCCAGTCCCTCCCAGTATAACCCAGTATAAGCCAGTACATACCAGTATAACTTCAGTATACCCAGTCTCTCCCAGTATAAACCAGTAACCCCAGTCCCTCCCAGTTTGTCCCTGTTCCCTCCCAGTCCCTCCCAGTCTCTCCCAGTCTCCCCAGTCTCTCACAGGTACTCCAGTGCCCCCAGCCCCGCGAAGGCGCCGTCCCCGATGGTCCCCAGGCGCCCCGAAGTCACCAGGCTGGGATTGGGGACATTGGGGACATTTGGGGACATTTGGGGACACTTTTGGATCATTTGGGGCCATTTGGGGCTATTTGGGGACATTTGGGGACATTTTGGGGACATTTTTGGATCATCTGGGGCCATTTGGGGACAATTTGGGGCCATTTTTGGACATTTTGGGGACAGTAGGGGACAATTTGGGTCCATTTGAAGCCATTTAGAGACAACTCGGGACATATTGGGGACAATTTGGAGCCATTTTGTGTCAATTTGGTGGAAATTTAAGGCAATTTGAGGACAATTTGGGGACAATTTTCAGAGTTTGGGGGAATTTTGGGTCATTTGGAGTCAAATTTGGGGCGATTTGAGGGAATTTTACGCCATTTTTGGACATTATTGCATCATTTGGGGTCACTTTGGGACCATTTTGAGACAATTTGGGGTAATTTGGGGCCATTTTGGGACAATTGGGGACTTTTGGGGACAATTTGGGATCATTTGGGATCTTTGGAAAAATTTGGGGGTTCGGAGGAGGTTTTGGGGCCGTTTTGGGATATTTTGGGACCATTTTTGGACAATTTGGGATATTTTTGGGATATTTGGGGCTATTTGGGGCAAATTTGGGACATTTTAGGGTCATTTGATGTCAATCTGGGGGAATTCTGGGACATTTTGAGGTCCAAATTGGGACATTTTTGGGGAATTTGAGAATTTTTAGGCCATTTTGGGACCATTTGGGGTAATTTTTGGAGATTTTGGGACAAATTCAGGATGTTTAGAGCCATTCTGGGATAATTTGGGGCAAATCTGGGACATTGGGACAGGGACAATTAGAGACAATTTTGGACATTTTGGGGTCAACTTGAGGCCATTTAGGGACAATCTGGGACATTTTGGGGTCATTTTGGGACCATTTGGGGCAAATCTGGGACGTTTTGGAGCCATTTGGGGACAATTTTGGTCATTTTTTGATAATTTGGGGCCATTTGGGGATAATTTGGGACATTTTGGGATAATTTGGGGCAAATTTGGGACATTTTGGGGACAATTTGGTAACATTTAGGGGAAATTTGAGGCAATTTGGGGACTTTAGGGACTATTTGGAGACATTTAGGGCCATTTTGGGGTCATTTGGGGTAATTTGGGGGTTTGAGAGCCATTCGTGGCAGTTCTGGATTCAGGATGGGACATTTTTTCATATTTAGGAAAGTTTGGGGGTGGGTTTGGGGCTATTTTGGGATGATTTGGGGGCTTTGAGGGTGATTTTTGGGTCATTTGGGGCCATTTTGGGGGCATTTGGGAGAACTTGGAACAATTTGGGGGCATTTTTGGGAGCTTTGGAATAATTTGGGGGGTTGGGAGTGATTTTGGGGTAAATTGGAACCATTTTGGGAAGTTTGGGATATTTGGGGGTGATTTGGGACATTTTGGGGCCATTTGGGAACATTTGGGGCCATTTTGGGATCTTAGGGATAATTTAGGGCTCTAGGGGGCCATTTTGGCTCATTTTGGGATCTTTGGGGTGATCTGGGGGTTTGGGGATGGTTTTGGGGATAATTTGGGGATAATTTGGGGTTTTGCGCCATTTTGGGATTACTTTCAGGTTTTGGGGTGGTTCTGGGGCCATTTTTTAATATTTGGGATAACTTGGGGTTTGGGGGCCATTTTGAGGTAATTTTGGGGCAGTTTGGGGGTAATTTAGGGGGTTCTGGGGCCTTTTTGGGCCATTTTTGGATAATTTTGGGGTTTGGGGGCAGTTTGAAGGACATTTTCTGATATATGGGATAATTTCACGGTTCGGAGGCCATTTTGGGGTAATGTTGCGGTTTGGGGGGGCTTGGGGGTAATTTTGGGATTTTCAGGCCGTTTGGGGATAATTTGGGGGTGTGGGGGCTGCTTTCAGGTAATCTTGGAAGTTTGGGGTCATTTTGGGGTGGTTTGGGGGTAATTTGGGGGTTTGGGGACAGTTTTTGGGTAATTTGGAGTTGTTGGGGTGGTTTGGGGTAATTTTGGGGCGATTTTGGGGACACTCACAGCAGGGTCAGGGCCGGGAGGTGCCGGAAGCTCCCCTCAGGCAGGGCCTCGATGTCCCAGCGGATCAGGGAGCTGCGGAATTGGGGGGGAAAAAATGGGAATTTGGGAAAATTGGGGGAATGGTGAAATTCAGGGGATATTTGGGGGGAAAACGGGAAAATTGGGAGAATTTGGGGGAAATTATGGGAAGAAATCGGAGGAAAATTGGAGAAATTTGGGGGAAAATTGGGGAAAACTGGGAACACTTGGGGGGAATTGTGGGGTTTGAGAAAATTGGGGAAATTGGGAAAAAAGGGGGAAATTGGGGGAATTTGGGAAAAATTGGAACAAATGGGGGAAACTGGAAAATTTGGGGAGCAATTTGGGGGTATTCAAGGGAAATGGAGGAAATTGGGGAATTCTGGGGAAATTTGGGGTGAAAAATGTGGGGAATGTTGGGAATTGGAGGGAGGTGGGAGGAAAATGGGAAATTTTGGGAAAAACTGGGGAAATTGGGGGGGAAATTGAGAAGAATGGGGAACATTGGGGGGGAACTGGGAGGGACTGGGACCAAAGTGGGTTAAACTGGGACTAAACTGGTATCAAACTGGTCTAAACTGGGGTGAAACTGGTCTAAACTGGGACCAAATTGGGCTAAACTGGGGCCAAACTGGGATCAAAATGGGACTGAACTGGGATAAACTGGGCTAAACTGGTCCAAACTGGTCCCAGTTCCCCTCAGGCAGTGTGGGGCCAGGGTTTTTGATGACATCATCGAGGGGCAGGGCTTGGTTTGGAAGGAACCATTGGGGGTCCCGGGGAGGGTTGGGAGGTTCCAAAGTGGGGTCAAAATGGGGGGAGGGGGAATTTAGGGGGTCCTGGGGGGATTTAGGGAGGTCCCAAAATTTGAGGTCAAAGGGGGGTCAGGGTGGGTTTGGGGGTCCCACATTTGGGATCCTGGGGGTTTTAGGGGGGGTCCCAAAAAACGGGAACGTCCCAAAATTTGGGGGTCAAAGGAGTTCCCAAGGTGTTGGGGGGTTTCAGGGGGGATTTTGGGGGGTCCCAAATTTGGGGTCCCAGGGGGGTTTCAGGGGAATTTCGGGGGTTCCCAAAAAGGGTTAAGGGCGGGTTTGGGGGGGGGGTGTCCCAAATTTGGGGTGCTTGGGAGGGTTTTGGGGTTTTGGGGGTGGGGGTCCCAAATTTGAGGGTCCCGGGGTGAATTCTGCCATTCCCACAGACGATTCCATTTCCCCATTCCCGGGGGGGAGGGACGGGAAAACGAGGTCGGGGCGCCCCAAAATTTTTTTGGGGGAGGGAGGGGAGGCTAAATGAGAGAGGGGTCCCCCAAAAAAGGGGGAGGGGACTCACAGCGTGGCCAGGCGGGGGGGGAGGCCCCGGGGGATGCCCCCGCCCCCCCCCCCGGCACCAGGCGCTGTCGCGGTCACAGTCGCAGCCCTCGGGACAAGCCCCGCCCCCTCTGGGGACCCCCCCAAAAACCGGGATCCCCCCAAAAACCGGGAGGATCCCTCCAAAAATCAGCAGCGTGAGAAGAGGCGGGGGGTGAGGCCATGGGGAACCTGAAAATGGGGGGTGGAGGGGGGGGAAAGGTAAAAACAAAAACAAAAAAATCGATTTTAGGGCTCGGCGCATGGCGAAGAAAACACGGAAAAAATCTCAGAAATTCACAAAAAATTCTGGAAAGTTCCCGAAAATTTTTCCCCAAAATTCCCCCAAAGTAATAAAAATACATCCTCCTAAAATTACCCCATAAAAACAAACAAAAAAACACCCCAAACCCCCCCCAAACCCTAAACAATCCCGAATTTAGGACTCCACAAAAAAAAAAAAAAAAAAAAATCCTGAAAATTTTCCGAAAAATTCTCCCAAAATTGCCCTCCTCAAAAAATCATCCCAAAATCACTCAAAAAGAAAAAATAAAGCCCTGAAAACCTAAACCTCCCCCCGCAAATCCCGAATTTAGAGATTCACCACCTCCAAAGAAAGTGCAAAACTTCCTGAAAAATCCCTAAAAATTGCAAAAAAATTTTTTTTAAAAAAAATCCTCCCTAAAAAATCAAAAATTCTACCAAAAATCACCCCAAAATAAACAAAAACCCTAAAAGCCTCCCAAAATATCCCAATTAAGGGCTCTACCCACCACAAAGAAAACACAAAAAAAATCTCGAAAAATTCACAGAAAATTCCCCGGAAAATTCCCCCAAATTCTCAAAAACTAAAAAACAAATCCTCCAAAAATCACCCTAAAAAGAAAAAGAAAACACCTAATCCCTAAAAAAATCCCGAGTTTAGGGCTCTGCCCACCACAAAGAAAATGTGAAAAAAATCTTGACAAATTCCAAAAAAATTCCCCCAAATTTCCCCCAAATTCCCCCCAAATTCCCAAAAATAAAAATAAAAAATCCTCCAATCCCCCCCCCGAAACTAAAGAAAACACCCCAAAACCCCTAAAAAATCCCAAATTTAGGACTCCACCCACAGGAAAAAAAAAATGAAAAATACCCCAAAAATTCCCCCCAAAGTCACCCAAAATTCCAAAACATAGTAAAATAAATCCTCCCAAAATCACCTCAAAAATAAAGGAAAAAAAATATAGAACCCCCCCAAAAACCCCTAAAATATCTCAAATGCAGGGCGCTGCCCATGGCAAAGAAAAAGGAAAATGAGAAAAATTCCCAAATTTCCCAAAAAATTTCCCCCAAAATTCCCAAAAATAAAAATAAAAAATCTTTCCCCCCTTAAAAAAAGAACAAAAAACCACCGCAAACCTCCCTCCCCAAAACCCTAAAATTTCCGAATTTAGGGCTACATCCCCGGGAAGAAAACGTAAAAATTTCCACAAAAAATAATTTAAAAAAATCCAAAAAAAATCCCCAAAATAATAATAAAAAAATCCTCCTCCCAAACCAATAAACTCCTCCCAAAAATCACCCCAAAAAGAAAAAAAACTAAAAAAAAAGTCAAAAATCTCGAATTTACGGCTCCAACCCCTGCAGAGAAATCCAAAAAGTTTCCCCCAAAACTCCCAAAAAATAAAAAATAAATCCTTCAAAAAACAACAAAAAATCGCCCCAAAAAGCAAAAAAACACCCTAAAATCCCTGAAAAATCACGAATCTAGGCTCCAGCCTCTGCAAAGAAAACTGAAACATTCCCAAAAATATCCTCCCCAAAATTCCCCAAAAATAAAAAAATCAATCCTCACAAAAATTACTCCCGAAAATCACCCCAAAAAGCAAAAAACAAAACAAAACACTAAAAAAATCCCGAATTTAGGGCTCTAACCCCCGCAAAGAAAACCCGAAAAATTCCAGAAAAAATATCTCAAAATAATCTTTTAACCCCCCCTAAATCCCTATAAATCAAAAATATTGTCCAAAAATCCACCAAAAAATGGGAAAAAAAAAATCCCCCCCGAGAACCAAACCAAAACAAAAAATTCCCCAAAATCGCAAATAACCGCTAAAATCCCCCAAATTTAGGGCTCCACACTCCCCCCAAAAATCCCAAAATTCCCCCACAAAATCCCGCAAAAAAATCTCAAACCCCCCGAAAAAAAGTCAAAAAAATCCCCCCCAAACACCTAAAGAAACGCCCAAATTTACAGCTCAGGGTGGAGCCCACCATAAAAACAAAATCCAAAAAAAAAACACCTCACCAAAAAAAAGCCCCAAAATCCTAAAATCAGAGGACTGGGGGGGAGCCCCATAAAACACTGCCCAAAATCAGAGCTCGGAGGACAAACCCAAAAACACCCGAAAAAACCCTAAAAAAGTATTTTAAAAAACCGAAAAAAACCTCTGGAAAAAAACCCCAAAATCCCAAATTTAGAGCCCCGGGTGGCGCGCACCCCCAAAAAAAACCTGAAAAAGTCTCCTAAAATCCCAAAAATTCCCCGAAATTTCCCAAAATCGGAAAGGAAATCAGGGTAGAGCCCCCCGCTAAAATCAGCCCTCGGGGGAGACACTCCAAAAAATACCTCAAAAAAAAAAAAAAAAAAAAAAGCCCCCCCGCCCAAAAAACAACAACAAAAAATTTAAAAAAAAATCAGAACAGCAACAAAAAAAAACAACCCCAACCCCTCGAAAAATCCCAAATTTAGGGTGAAGCTCGACCCACCGGAAAAAAAAAAAAAAAAAATATATATATATATATATATATATATATATTCCCAAAAATAATAGGATTGGGTGGAGCCCCGCCCTAAAATGAGCGCTTGGAGGAAAAACCCGCAAAAAAACCTAAAAAAACCCCTCAAACCCAACCCCCCCTCCAACTTTTAGAACCCCCCCAAAACACTAAAAAACCAAAAAACCTCCAAAACCTCCCTTAAAAGCCCTAAAATTAGAGCTCAGCGTGAAGCCGGACCCCCAGAAAAAAAAAACAAAAACCAAAATAAATCTCCAAAACCCCAAAAATCCCCCAAATCAAAGGGCTGGAGCCCGCCCTAAAACTCCCTAAAATTGGTACTCGGTGGAAAAAATATATTAAAAAATAAAATAAAATAATAAAATCGCCTAGAATTCCCCCGAAATCCAACCCCCCCCCAAAAAAATCCCCACCCACCCCAAAATCCCGCCTCAAATTTGAGCCCAAAATCCCCCAAATTCCCCCCTCAAAAAACCACAGGGAATTCCTACACCACCCGCCCGAAAAATGCCCCAAAATCGTCCCCCCCAAAAAATCCAAACAAATTCCTAAAAATCCCTCTCCACCCTCTCACTGCTCCTCCGCTCTCTCGGGATCTCCCTGGGCTCGCGCCACCTCCCAAAATTCCCCAAACTTTCCCCAAATTCGGGCTCTTCCCCCTCCCCCTCCCCCGGGCTCGGCAGCGGCACTCTGGTGGGCGTGGCCTGAAGGAGGCCACGCCCACAAAGGCCGGCTGTGCCCATATATGGAGTGATTGACAGCGCGTGGGAGGCCACGCCCCCTCCCAGCACAAAGGCGCCGCTTGTCGGCAGCGGGCGCTGGGCCCGACTAGGACAAAGTGGCTTTGTTACTGGGAGGGACTGGGACAGAGGGGCTTTGTTACTGGGAGTTACTGGGGGAAGTTACTGGGAGCACTGGGGGGCTTCAAAGGGGGACTGGGAGGGATCGGGACAGAGGGCCTTTGTTACTGGGAGGAACTGGGGGGCACTGGGACAGATGGGCCCCTGTTACTGGGATCACTGGGAGTTACTAGAGAGGGACTGGGAGCACTGGGAGGGACTGGGCCAGACTGGGATAGAGGGGCTTTGTTACTGGGAGGGACTGGAGGGGTTACTGGGAGGAACTGGGACAGAGTGGGCTTTGTTACTGGGAGCACTGGGAGGGACTGGGGGATTACTGGGAGGGACAGAGTTGGGGTTATTGGAAGCACTGGAAGTTACTGGGAAGCACTGGGACAAAGGGACCCTGTTACTGGGAGTTACTGGGATCACTGTGAGGGACTGGGGAGGTTTCTAAGAGCATTGGGAGACGTAACTGGGAGGTGTTGAGGTTACTGGGAGGGACTGGGACAGAGGGGACCCTGTTACTGGGAGGGGAATTGCTGAGGTTCCCCATCCATTACTGGTGTAATTGGTCCGTTACTGGGAGGGGGCATGGCCTGGGGCCACTCCCAGTCCATTCCTGGTCCATTACTGGTGTAACTGGGAGGGGGCAGGGTCTGAGGCCATTCCCAGTCCATTACTGTTGTAACTGGTCCATTACTGGGATGGGGTGTGGCCAGGACCCTCCCAGTAATGGAGAGGGTCAGTCCATTCCCAGTCCCTTACTGGTGTAAGTGGGAGGAGGTGGGGCCCGGGGTTATCCCCAGTCTGTTACTGGTGTAACTGGGAGGGGGTGGGGCCACTCCCAGTCCATTACTGGTCTGTTACTGATCCATTACTGGTTTAAGTGGGAGGGGGTGTGGCTCAGGAACCATTCCCAGTCCACTCCCAGTCTGTTACTGATGTAACTGGGAGGGGGTGTGGTCCCAGGGCCTCCCCCCCCCAGTGATGTCACTGGTTAAAAATAACCCTGGCCTGTGATGGGCCAGGAGCTCCCAGTCAGGTACTGGGCCAAACTGGGAGGGACTGCGATGAATTGGGGGGGGGGGGGCGGGGGGCGGGGCAGAGCCGGGTCCCCCCCAACCTCAGGGTGACTTTGGAGGGAGGGGGTGCGGGGCTGCTCCCAGTAACTCCCAGTAACCCCTCAGGGTCTCGACCAGTAATTCCTAGTAATAACTCCCAGTAACTCCTAGTAAGCCCCAGTTTGTCCTCCCAATAACCCCCCACGGGCTCCACTAGTAACTTCCAGTAACAACTCCCAGTAAATCCCTGTAAACCCCAGTTCCTCCCAGTAACAACTCCCAGAGAGCTCTAACTTTGGCATAATTCACCTTGTAAGCTGGTGGCCAGGGGATTTTTTCCCCAGCTCTGTGTGAATAGGTGTCCAAAAGCTGAAGGGAGCAGCATTCAGAAGCAGTTTCAGGATTTCTAGGCAGGAAATGGAGCTGACAACCACCCGTGTAACTCGCCATATTCATCAGGATGAGCTGCTGGTTCTTTGGGAATAAGGAACAATGGAGACATGAGACTTGGAAAAACACAGCTTTCTGTGGATTTGTGCCAAGGGAGGAGCAGCAGAAACTGTGTTGTGGTGGTGTTTTTCTGTAAAGTTACTAAGTTATTGTTAAGATATTGTTAAGTTATTCTCCCAGTGGTTTGTTCCTGTTACCCCCCAAAATGTTTGGTTTTACCTTAAGTTTCCCCTCCCTTGCCCAGCTGTCATTCGCCCCCTAGATCCACCTGCTACCTCATTTACATTGTTATCAATCATCCCTAGCCACCACCCTTATTTCCAGAGGATTCTCTGTCAATCCAAAACCCCGCTTGGGAATTCCCCTTTTTCTCGACACCCCGTTGGTCCACATGACCCTTTCCTCTCCACTTGCCTTCCCTATAGGTTGTCAGCCTGTGAATCCCTCCTCATCTCCCTCCCCGCTGTATCCCTGGTTGGCTGGAAATCTGTAACCTCCCACAGTTCCTCCCTTGTTTAAAAGACAGTGTAAGCTGGGGATTTTGAATTTTTTGCCTGCACCCCTTCAGGTAATAAATCCTTTGAGGAGAATGCAGGAAACCCTCCCTGTCCTTTGCTTTGATTCAAGGCACATCACAACTGAGAGCTGTTGAGAGAAGGCATCTCTGCTCTACACCCCTCCCCGAGCCCGATCCAGACCTGGGAGCAGCCACTCTAGGCACGAGAACCAGGGGGGTGTGAGCTAGCCGGGTGTATCTGGCCCTTGTGTCACTTTGTGTCTGCTTTGGGGGACACAAGGTTCAAGGAGCTGGGGTAGCAGAATGTGACTTGGGCTGGTGGCAGGTGAAGACCTGTTGCATTGTGTTCTATGTTATTTATTTTTGTTACAATGGTTTGTTCCGCACCTCCCTGAAGGGTTTGTTCCTCCTCCTGAAGGAATTTCCAAGTTCCAAGGCTTTTCCCTGTTCCCCTTCCCTGTCAATCCTCCCATATTCCTCCCAGTCCCCTCCTTCGAACCCTTCCTGTCATTTGATTGTTCCTCCTGGCTTCTGGAAAGCTCGAGTAAGGGCATTGAGTGATGGGGCAGGAGCAGAGGAAGTCCCTCCCTTGATATTTTCACTGGTTTCTTTGAATGTCCCTCCAACCCTCTTCCACTCCCACCTTGTCTTTCATTGGACAATGGTTTGTCCCCTCCCTTAGTCCTTTCCCTGCATTTAAGCCCATGTCTCCTTGCCTGAGGTGCTCTGCTGGAGTTGTGGCCCTGAGGCTTGGACGTCCTTGGACTTTGCCCTCCAGTTGAGTTAGATTCCTTCCTCCACCATTGGCGTGGTCCTCTCCCATGACAAGGGGAAAGTCCCCTTAGTCACCCCTCTGGTTCCCAGGATCGGGAGGAGTGTCCCTCACACGACCGTGGTGTCGGGCTAGCTAGGGTGGACGGAGGCACTGCTCCATAAAAGGGACACTGCGATAAAGACCCATTTCATGACATCCAGAGTGGCACAGGACAAAGCTCCAAGCACCCACAGCCACACTAATGAAGTCCCTGCAGTGCCGCACATCCTATAGGAAAAAGTGCTGCCACACAATCCATTGAGATTTATAACTTTCATTTGCAACACTTTAGATCGAAGTTTGAAACTGCAAACTTTTTACACTCAAGATGCAGTCAGGCACAATACATATTTCAATTTCCCTATTCCTTCAACCACAATTTAAATTAACTTAATATTGGCCCAGCAGCTCCTGGCCCTGCAGGGCTGAGGCTTTTCCCCACTGCTGGGCACAGACTGATGGAGCAGCACTGCTGAACACAGGGACACACAGAGGGAGCAGAAGCAGCTGCCTTTGTCCACCTAAAGCTCCAAGGCCCAAACTGTGAGCAGACAGGGCTGGAAGAGACTGGCAGGCTCCCTGTTTGCTGTGCTGCCCCACTTGTGCCCGGCCCAGCTCTGCGGGAGGCAGAGGGAGAACAAGGGGCAGCTCCCTGCCAGCCCCAGCCCAGGGACCCCTCCAGCCCCGGGGCTTGGTGCACTGTCAGCACCTGCTGCTCCAGCCACCGCTTCTGCTGGCTGACAGCAACAACCAAATGGTGGCTGATCCCCAGGGAGCAGCAGCAGTGCCTGGATCTGATCCCTCACTCTGGGGCAGGGCTGTACAAATGACCCCCAGAGCAGCAGCAGCAGCACATGGAGCTGACTTTCAGCACAGCCCCTGCCACTCTTCCCTCCCGTGTGCAGTGGTGTCACAGCAGCCTGAGGCACCTGGGAGCCCTCAGGGCCAGCAGGGACTTGAGATGGCAGCCCTGGGCTCCTGAAGGTTGTGCAAGGAACAGAGCTGGGGACTCCCTCTCCACGTGGAGCTTCCAGATGGAAAAGGCTGCTGTGAGCAGGCAGCTCCAAGGGCAGAGAAAGGAGAGTCTCAACCACTGGATCTGTGCCAGTTCCACAGTGCTGGGCAGCAGCCACTGAGCACAGGGGGCACAGAGGGCACAGCAAGAGGGACAAAAGCAGGCAATGTTATAAATAAGTTCTGTTCAAATAATCTATGTTTTAGTTACTTAATTGTTAAGTAATTCCATTAAGATTGTTAATGTTACTTCTGTAAAAAGAATTTGCCATATTCCTGTTTTAATATTGATTAATCACCTTATTTACTTGTTGGTTAATTAAGGAGTCACCTTATTACCTGTATCTCTGCTCCCATTCGCCAGATAGTGTCTGAATATGCAAATAAAAAGAACACTGGAATTCTGGGAACAACTCAAGAACAAGAGACTCTAAAAAGCAGAGAACTAAAGTAAAATCCAGGACTGAAGTTGCACTTTAGACTAGTGCAAAAGGTACGGGAGTCCACCAAAGCAGCTTTATTTAGTCGCTGTGACCTGAGAAGGAGCCCCCCATCGCTGGATGACCCCTGATCAGTGAAGCGAAACGGACTCCCCGGCAAGGGGAAAAAGCCCGTGAGGGGGGGTGGGAGTCCCCAGCTTTGCTGTGAAGCGAAGCTGTGTGTACCTCCTCCTCTGCGTTGCCAAGAGAGCAAGCAAGCTCTCCCCCAAGGCCAAGCTTGATAATAAAGAAACATACGAAAGAGCAAGTCTCTCTCAGACTCTCTTTTTTTTTCCAGAACAGGCAAGGTCAGAGACTGGGAAGAGCCAGACCTGGGAGCAAGAACAGCTGCTTCATTGCACTCTTGGAGAAAGCTCTTGGCTGGTTCAAAGTGCTGAAAGGGCAGAGAGGAGGCCACACCAAACAATGCTCCTGTTTTCACAGCCTTCCCTCTCAGTGTCCCAGAAGGAATTGCATGAACTCTATTCTTCTCTGTGAGTTGTCTCATTCAGCATGAGCAGCTTAGCACCAGGAGCTGAAGGAGCTGAAGCCTTAGGCCTCAAGAGCTGAGCAAGAGGAAATGTTTTGAGCAAAGCAATGCTGCTAACATGGACCTGGCTGAATCCAGCAGATGGAATCCTGGAATTATGGAATCCTTTCTGTTGGGAAAGATCTCTGAGCTCATCGAGTCCAGCCACTCACCCAGCAGTGTCAAGCCCAGCACTAAACCACGTCCCTCAAGTTCCAAGGCCTGGACAACAGGCCCTGAGTGAGGCCTGAACAACAGGCCCTGAGCCAAAGAAAACCTCTGGATGAACCTTCCAACCAAATGCTATCTTTGTATCTGCTCATTAACGAAATATGCATGGGCATTAGATCTGTGATAGATGTATCCACTCATTAATGAATCATGGATTGACCTTTCTGTATTTAGAAGCTGGACAAGGCCATGAAATGTGACATCTGGCGTTGTTTTGAGGCTGTATGGTCAGAGTCAACTCCCTTGGTTTCTCCTTGAGCCCTGACCAGGCTTTGGGTGAAACCCAAGAGGAGAATGAAAGCAGATGTTCCTGCACTAGAAGTGCTGTCAGTTTGTTTATTCAGCACTGTCAGAGCTGGGCCCTCTCACAGCCAGGTTGGAGCCTCACCTGTGGCTGGAGGCACCTGCAGGAATTCCCAGTGTCCAGGAGTGGCTCTGTAGTCCTTGTCTGGGACAGCTTCCCCCAGCTGATGTGTGGATGTGGGTGATGGGAAAGTCTGAGTGGACCTGGTGCTGTCCCTTTCTTAATCACTGCAGGCAATCTTTGGTAGTGATGATTGGGTGCATTGCTGAGCTTCTCCTTTGCTGATTCTTTGCAGTTTTGCATTATAATAAATCACAGAATTCCTGAACTTTGTGTCTGTGTCTTTGGTGCTGACCCTGCTCACCAGCAGAACAGACACTGCGGCCCCACAGAACCAAAGGTGCCGTGTGACACTGCGGGGCCTGGTGTGACCAAGGGGACCATAGTGAAACTCTGGGGCCACCAGGAACCATGGAGATCATTCTGACACTGCAGGGACTCCTATAATCAAGGGTCCATTGTTATCCTCTCCCTACCCCAGCCCTGCAGAGCAGCCCAGACCTGTCTGTCCCTGCAGCAGGAGCTGGAGGCACTGGAGGTCAGGGACAGTCACTCTGTGTCTGGAATGCCCAGGACATGTTCAGCTCAGGCAGCTCGTGCAGCCCCAGCCCCAGCCCCACTGCCCAGCACAGCAGCACAGAGTTGGCCCCGGGGCTCCTCAGGCAGCTCCTGCTGCCCCAGGGACAGGGCAGCCTCTTGCCAGGGCTCCTCTGCACACCCACGGGCTCCTGCTCTGCTCCTGGCACATGCCAGCTGCCCACAGAGCCTTTGCCAGGGGAACACGTCTGTGCTGGCCTGAGCAGCCATTGCTGCAGCCCCTGCCCTGCTGCCCACAGCCCCGAGCTGGGGCTGCTGCTCTGTAGAGTTCAGAGTTTTCATGAATTCCAAGTTAAACAGAAACATTGAAGTTTCCTGTGGTTTAAATGGGTCCCACTGAGGGACACAACTGAGAAAGTGTCCCCAGGTCCAGTTAAAGCAGAACACTGCAGGCAGTGATGACAGGTGGGGACAAACAAGGCAAAGGTGTTTCTGATGCTGAGCAAACCTGCATGTGTTTCAGGAATGCAAAGGGCCAAGGCCTGAGCCCCAGCCCCTGCCAAGGCAGATCCTGTCCCTCCCTCAGTGCTCAGGGCTTTTCCCGGGACACTGGGATGTGGGGATGTGCAATGCCAAGGGCAGCACCATGGGGCGGCCCCTGCCAGGCTGCTGAGCAGGGACAAGGAGGCAATGAGGCCCCAGGCCTGCCAGGGTCACTTGTCTCCTGCTCATGGCTCAGGCCCAGGGCCAGCAGCCATGGCCCAAGTGCTGCAGGAGTTGGCTGTGTCAGGGCCTTTCAGCTGCTGCCCATCCCTGTGCCCTCTCCAGCCCAGGCTGTCCTACGGTGTCCATGCCCTGCGCCTCTGTCCCTGCAGGCTGTCGTCATCCCCCGGCTGCCCCACCTCGCTGGCCCCTTCCTTTGCTGACAGCTCTGTGTCCTGCCTGCCTCTGCCTGGGCACACAAAGCCTTGGGCTGCTCCAGACTCCTTCTGGGGAATGTGTTGCACCACAGCCCAACCCTGGGAGGGAAATTCCTTTCTCTTCATGTCCCTGTTCAATCCAAGTTCCAGCTGAGGGCTGGAGGGAAAGAAAGGATGGCACCATGACTTTCCATGTCCAACCCAGCAGGGATGTGACAGCTCTTTTAACAAAATCTCTACTTGCCAAGGGCACAAGGTTCTTTCTATTCTGAGGCTTTCTACAGCAAAGGAAAACTTCCGTCTCTGGGTCACCTTTCCTGCTCAGCCAGGCACCTCAAGTTTCTCAGCTCCAGTCAATGCCAGAGTTCACATGGGCTGGCACAGGATGGGGAGATTTCCCCCTTGACAGATGCTCCCGTTCCAGTTTTTGGATTAAAGCATCTTCAGTCCCTCATTTTGGTTTCCACTTGGAAATGCAAGTCCAGGAGCTCTGTTCATGCCCAGCCACAGCAGGTGACACAAGGGCAGGGCACTGGCAGTGTGACATTTGCAGGGAGCACCTTCAGCAAGCATGGGGTGCTGGAACTCAGTGCAGAAAGCACCCGGGGGCCTCCAAGGCAGCAAGGGAAAAGGAACAAAGTTTTCAGTTCTGGCCTTGCTAGGGAGGACCAGAATCACTACTTTTCACCCCAAGGTTCCATAACACAGCGTTCTACAACCCCAAGAGAAGACCCCTGTGTGACACTGAAATGAGCCCCTCCCTGTGGTGCAGGAGGGTTTGGGTACAGGAGGGGCTGCAGGAGCTGGGACACGGCTGAGATGCAGCTGCCCCAGCAGTGCCTCTGAGCTGGCAGGGCCATGGTCACTCAGGGTCAGTGGCCAGTCAGTTCTGTTGACTGGACACGGGTTTGGACACTTCCCTTGGAGCGTCTCCAGGGATGGAATGTTGGAGCTGTCACTGTTGTGTCACACAGATGGGAACGCTGGGGCTGCCCTAGTCCTGCCCCACCCCAACAGCTCTGCCAGCTCCTCCAGGGGACACAAAGGCTAAGCCAAAGGGTGAGAATTGCAGAATGGGCTGAGCTGGGAGGGACCCACCGGGATCACTGAGTCCAAGCCCCGTCCCTGCACAGACACCCCAACAATCCCAGCCTATGCATCCCTGGGAGCAGTGTCCAAAGGCTCCTGGAGCTGTGGCAGCCTCAGGGCTGTGACCATTCCCTGGGGAGCTTGATCAATGCCTGAGCCCCCTGTAGGGGAAGAAGCTTTTGCTGATCTCCAGCCCAGCCCTGTCCAGCCTTGGCCCCAGCCCTAGCCATTCCCTCGAGTGCTGTCCCTGCTCCCCTGGGGCAGAGGTCGGAGCAGCCCCTGCGCTGCCCCTTGGGAGGAGCCGCAGCCCCCGGGGAGCTCTGAGCTCTGTCTGCTCTGGTGCAGCTGAACAAACCCAGTGCTCTCAAAGCACCGGGGAAAGGTCCTGCCCCCGGCTCAGGGCTTGGCCAGTGCCACTGGGAGAAAATCAACACCCAGCTTCTGCCCCACAGCAGGGAGGAGCACAATTCTTGGATAAGAGAGACTCTTTCCAAGGGTGTGCAGGGACAGGACAAGGGGGAATGGCTTCCCACTGCCTGAGGGCAGGGTGAGAAGGGATATTGAAAAGGAATTCTACCCTCTGAGGGTGGTACCCGGAGACGCTGTGGCTGCCCCATCCTTGGAAGTGTCCAAAGCTAGGCTGGACAGCGCTTCCTGTCCAGGAGTGGTGGGATATGGTGGGGTGAAGATTGTGAGAGCGGGATGGGGTCTGGATGAGACAGCTGAAAGCTGAGGATGTTGAAGCTGAGTGTGACCCCCATCCTGAGTGGGTTCTGGGGTATCCCACATTCCTGAAGGAATTCCCAGGTATCTGCGGTTCCTGTACACACAAGGTCATGGTGTACAGGATTAGGTACAGCCCCAGCCTGGCTCCTTGGGAGACTCAAGGGGCTGATTGGCATTGTGCTCTCTTGGGGACCCTGTGCTGAGACCCTTCTGCTATCCCCATCAAGTTCTTCCTCCCAAACTGGTGTGGCCTGCGACAGTCCCAGAGCTTCCAACTGCTGAACAACCAAGCCAGCCCTGTCCTGACTACCCCATCATTGATTATCCTTTTGAAAGAAATGGGCAAGGAGATCTGCTCCTTTTTAACACCTTTTTTAGGTCAGCTCTAGCTGGGGGGCCCGAGATGTTGCGCACACTGCCGCTGCTCCCGCTGGACGATGCTGAGGAGGAGGTATTCAGTTGTGCCACATGGCAGAACTGGGGCTTCCATTCTCACGAGAGTCCCTGGGAAGATGCTGGCTCGTTGAAAGTCCAGGGGGGTCATGCGGAGCAAGTGTTATTTAACTTATGGTGACAAGACCCAGACCCCCAGTAGACAGTCTGATGTTCTTCTCTGCTTGCCAGTGTAATTTGGAATTCTGTCCGGGCAGCAGCCCATTGGCTCCAAGGGCCTTTGAGTCTTAATTCCATTTCCACTGGGCACTTGAGCCCATGGGAGTTCTCTTATTTGCATGCCATATGATGCCAATGGTCACCATCAGAGGTGTGCCGGGAGCAGCGGAGGCAGTGCTCGACAGGAAGGAGCATGTACACTCAAAAAGGAGTACAGGCATGAGCTAAGGGGCATTTAACAAGAATATTAACAGGGCAGGGTATAAGGAAGACACTTATAAAGGGGTACAAGCATGAGATAAGGGGCATTTAATAAGAAGAACATTAACAGTGTAGGCACTTACAAGGTAAGTTATAGCAATATTGGGTAGAAAGAAAGCACTTACAATTATAATATTCAACGGGGTTAACATTCTTGTAAAATACTCAAAAATTAACCCTTTGTCCTCTACGCTTTCACCCAGGTGAGCCCTGCCAGGTTGCCTCCTGATCCTGCTCCTCCTCCTCCTTCTCCTCATCCTCCTCCAGTGCTCACCATTGCCTGTGGGATGTTGATCCCCTTACCTGGCTCACCTGGAGCTGCTCGTGGCCATCCCACAGTGGGCACAGGGCACCCCAGGTTGCCAAGGTGGGGGTCACTGTGTCCTCTGAGGAGGACATGCCCCAGGGACAGAGCCAGGGAAGCAGCAGGAAACCAGAGCCCAGGCCAGGATGTGAGTCATGGGCACTGGGACACAAGGACAATATGAGCATAGGCCAGGGATCTTAGGGTGCCTCAGGCATCCTGGTACAGCAGGAGATGGGAAAACGCCCCCAGCCCTTGTGCCTGGCTCAGTCCCGCAGGGATTTCCTTGGGGCCACGTGGCCATGGGGCTGAGCCTGCCCACCCAGGAGGAGGGGTTGAGCCTGGCCGTGCTGTACATGCTGCACATCTCCAAGGAGGAGAGGCAGAGCCCTGTACAGGTCTGCAGCCACATCAGGTGAGCTGGGGTCTGGGGGGACAGTGTGGCACCCATGGGACAGCCTGGGATTGCTGGCGCAGCCTGGCATCCATCAGGCCAGCCTGACATCCATGGAGTCATTCTTGATTTATTAAAATATGGATATTGATCAAATATCAATACCCAACTGTGATGGACAAAAGAATCTCTAGCAGTTTACAGTTAGAAAGTGTGAGTTTAATGTAATGCTGGGCAGGTGTGTGGGATCAGTCCCTAATACACACTGTGAAGGTGATTACAGGTGATTACAGAGTCTATTTACTTACAAAAGTGTTGAATACCCAAAATACTAATACATATGCAGAGCATAACCCCATTCTCTGTTTCATATTATAATTAGTTAAAAAACTATTAAGCATGTGTAGTTTTTTCTTTGAAATGGGTCAGTGGTCTTTTTTATGGGGAGGACTTGTAAAAAGAGGAAGTAAGAAGAGCCATTCTCATTCTAAATTTTCAGTCTTTTCAATGGATAGCAAGACAAATGGAACCTGGTAGAACTCCAGTTTCCTGTTTCCATGACTGTTCCATGGGTTTCTGGATGTTAGAAGATTTACAGTTGTGTGTGTTCTTAGATCTATTTATCACTTTCTTCTGTTTCTCATAATAAACACAGCTAAACAAACACAAAGATGACAAGCAATTAGTTATTTAGATCCGGGATTGCTATCCTAGATCTGGTTCCTTTCAACTAACCATTAACTTCTAATTATTTCTGGCACAGCTTAACTGTCTCTCTATCTAATTCCAGCAAAGCTTATCTCTAGCTAAAACCTTAACTTTTCTAAAATCTTTAATTCCTTTGAAATTCATCTCTCATTTCCCAATTCTTCTTTGAAATGAGTAATTTTCTTTACACAGTATATGGATTCTTCATCATCTATCCAAGCTGCATGGCCAGCGTCTCTCAAGACCAAGCCATACGCCTTCAATAATGATGTTGAGGCTGCCACTCGTCATAGCATCCTACAATTCCAATAAGTATTGCAATAGATAGAACCAGACTTATGCCAACTAAGATGAGCAATACAATGATAGAGTGGATCAAGGCATTAAGTATACTAGTTGCTGTTGGTGAGCATGCAAAAAGCACATCCCACCAATGATGAGACAAGTGCTCTTCAAATCATTTGAAAACCCTTTTGAAGGTTTCTGTGTCATGGTGTATCATCTTTTTCCCTGCATCTTTAATTTCTTTCAAAATCTTTTTCAATTCACGATGTCTAAACAGCTGAGTGACTAAGGTCAAATTCATTCCTATAGGCACAGGCAATATTTCCTGTACAGTAACCAGGTTTGTCTTTATATGCTGATGTGTTATTACAGGTGCCCAATAGGAGAAGTTGCATTCTTCAATTTTAACAAAATTGCAGACACATAAATTGAGTTTCATTCATGATTAGGCCGTCTATCATTATGGTGGGACGTGCTGTCCTGAGACAGACACAACCTTGTTCTGTATGTACCAGTGAAGTTGTCTGGTTGACTGAATGCCTTTCAAAGTGAAAGTTTCAAATGCTTTGGTCCATGTCCAAACAGGTATCTTTGTGATGTGCTGAAGTCCCTTCACATATGTATCCTAATTGTTTCCTCAGTGAACAGGGTTCTAGGTTAATGGTTTGCCATTTCCCTTCAATTTCTCATACCCACATTCTGTGTTCAGAAGGATACAGTACCTCATGATTTAGACATAGGGTGACTATTGGATGTATCAAGCTCACTGATGCATTGTGTATGGTTAAAGCAAAGACTGTCACCACACTCATCAAAGGGTTATAGGTGAAACTGACTAAAACACACCAGGACTGAAGTTCCCTCTCCATATCAGAGGCATTATCCCAAACAATTTTGTGAATTTCAGCAGGAAACGTTCCTTCTCCACCTTCCCTGATGACTGAGGCAGCCACTGACTGCATCCACAGTTGTGCTTGAGTACACACAAGAGCCAGAGAAATGTTTGCACTCGCTGTGCATAGCACATTAATTATCACTTCATGGTCTCACTCTTCTGTATCTTCCCATTCTGGTAATATTTTGGACAGTTTCCAATGATTGACCTAGGGCCAACAAAGAGAATTGCAAAGGCTGCTGTAATTTAACCAAATCTCTCCCCACTTGTTGACAACTCGTTCATTAACACTTCTGAATTCACTGTATTCAAAACTCCTATTCCTGCTTACAACAACCCACTAAAATCCCTCTTTCTCCCAAAATTAGAGGGCATGCATTTTTGCAGCCAAGTGGTCTTAAAGAATAAAAGAATTCCTGAGAACTGGGACAAACTCTGGCCGGATGGCAGAAGCATTTACCTGCATTCCCATTTGTACTCATTTCAGAGGCCATTCCGTGTTAATCAACAGCCTCAGAATTCTTAATGTTTTCTTAATGGCATATGGCCCAATTTTAGTAATTATGGGAGTTATAAACTGTTCCTCTTCCTCTAAAGTAACTGGAATTTGGGTGGTTTTATCCTTCCTCAAGTGGGACTTAGTGACACCTGGGTGATGTTAAAGTCAAGATCATACCCTTTTGGTGCACACCTTCAATTTTGAGTCTAAACTCAGGACACATGGATAAGCATTGGTCACAGCATTCAGGACCAATTTGGATCAGTTCCATGAGTGGATGGTGGGCCTCATGGAATCCATCCTGTGCAAATGCATATACACATCCCCAAACATTTGCTCCTTCCCACGTACTTACATTCATAACTCTGAGCATTTTGCCTAAAGCCTTATGAGACTGAAAGTCATAAGCTTTCCTTTGGCATCAATATATCCCATGCAAGTATAGTGTAACTTGCATGGTGCTGCTTTAACTCCTGTTATGGTTGTGGCAATGAATACAAAAGTCACAACTTTCCACATTATGTCCATGATAACTATAAATCCATTGCTTGTTATTCCAAGTAACTTTCAGCTTCAGTTTGTTGTCACCTGATGTAACCCTCCAAACTCCTTCAGGGGCCTTCTTCACCTGGGAGTGATGAATCCAAGCTTTCTATTCTTTGATCTTGATTTCAGTGAAAGTAGTGAGGAGCACCTGGATTGGTGCCTCCCACTGCAGTTACAGAGTCTCCTCTGCAAAAGACTTAACATATATATAATCCCCAGGTTGTACATCATCTACTGGCCCATATAGTTCTCTATTTTGGGCCCCAGCCACACATTTCTCAATTTTTCTAAGTTGTTTATTCAGGGTTACCATGTATCTGTGTAGGGTTTCTTCCCGTGCTTGAATGGGTGTTGTTCCTTCTTGGACTGCATATGGTCTTCCATATAATATTTTAAAAGGGCTTAGTTTCTCTTTCGTCCTTGGTTTTGTCCAAATTCTCACTAATGGTAATGGGAGAGCCCGGGGCCAAGGCAAATTCGCTTCTTGTCCCAATCCTACAATTTGTTGTTTAATCAAATGGTTCATCTTTTCCACCTAGATACTAGATTGAGGGTGATATGGGGTATGTAATTCCCAATCTATCCCCAGGTGGTGACTAATTTGCTGCACAACTTTTGAAATAAAGTGCGGCCCTCTACCTAAGGATATTGTGGCTGGAACACCAAAATATGGTATTATTTCTTGCAACAGTGCTTTGATTACCTCTCGTGCCTTTGCTGTTATGGTAGAAAAGCCATCCTGAAAAGGTATCAGTTAACACTGGTAGGTAATGATATCCTCCTTTCCTGGGTAATTCTGTGAAATAAATTTTCCATTGCTGCCCAGGTCCACAACCTTTCCCACTTTTTCCAATGTTAGGCTTTGGGGTATTCTTAGGATTAGTTTGGAGGCAGAGACTGCACAGACTAGTTACACGTATTACTGTGCCCTGTAATTTTCTAGCCAAGATTCTTTCCTTTAAATGGTTATACAGGGCATCTATTCCCCAATGTGTTTTCTCATGTTCTTTCTGCACTAATGACTGTCACTAGAGGACACAAAGAGAAAATTGTACTCACACACTCTCTGACTCCAAGAAGAAGGCTGAAGAACTTTTTTTATTATTTACAAAGACCTCGCTTATATAGAATTTGAACAATGACCAGGGATTGGAGAACAAGGTTACTACCTCTCCATCCCACTGGCCAGGCTAGAAGTCAATCAGTTGTCTCTCATCAGAAAGGAATGTGGAAAACATGATGTTTACAGTACAGATTGTAGGAATTCAGCTACAGAGCTGTGAACATCTCACAAAAGCTCACATAATATGGCAACAAATGACACAACAAATAGGAGGGTACCACTAGCAATGGCTCTGAGGCACCCTGGCCACCCTTTAGCTGTTGTGTCCAGCTGCTTGGAGAGGCAGGCATCTGCCGCTGGTACAGGCCCGGGTTCTGCGCTAGTATTCCCAAAGCAATCTCCTGCACTCCATGAGAAAACAAAAAGAATGGTTTACTCATGTCTGGAAGTCCCAAGGCTGGAGCTGATATGAGGTTTTTTAGTTGGTTGAAGGCTTGGGTTGCTTCTTTTGTCCATTGAAGGTCCCTACTCCCTTCCATGATCAAGGCATAGAGAGGTTTAACGAGCAGCCCATAGTTATAAATCCACAGTCTAAACCACCCTGTCATGCCTAGAAATGTTCTCAGTTCCTTTACTGTCTGGGGCTTCAGGATTTGACATACTGTTTCCTTGCGATCTTGCCCCAAGGTCCTTTGTCCAGCACTCACTTTGTAATCCAGGTAAATAACTTTCTGCTTCACCATCTGGCTTTGTTTTTGGATGCCTAATACCCCTGCAGGCCTAGAAAATTTAGGAGGCTTACTGTACAGTCCACACATGTTTCCTGGTTCCAGGTGGCTATTAAGAGATCATCCACTTATTGAAGTAACTGTCCTTCTCCTGGTGAGGGTTCCCAAGACTCTAAATCCTTTGCAAGCTGCTCTCCAAATATGGTGGGTGAGTTCTTGTACACGTGCAGTAGTACACACCATGTGAGCTGAGTTTTGTGTACAGTTTGCAGGTTTTCCCATTCAAATGCAAAATTTTTGTGGCTGGCTTTGTGGAGACAGGGGCAAAAGAAAGCATTCTTCAAATCTAAAATGTTAAACCAGGTCAGTTCAGGTGTTAAATAAGTTAAGAAGGTATAAGTGAGTCATTAAAAACAGATACAGTCATGGACAAAGACCCTCTAACTAATTAAAGTTAGAAAGTGGTATGTTTATTCACCAGCAGGAAGTACGGGAGTCATCTCCAAAAGGCGTGACGGCCCCAAACAAGGTTCTTTTCCCTCTATTTCTTCTTCACGGTCTTACATACAATACATATGCATAACCCCAGCACCTCCCATTTGTTGTAGTGCATTAATTTGATTTATATTGTATTTCATTTTTATATTGGGTTTTGTAATGGTTTCTTCTGTACCACCCTGTTTCCTTGGAAAATGTATCAAGAGGTTTGTCCCTGCTCCTCCATCCCGCCCATCCTCCTACACTGAAATGTAACCCAACTCTGTTCCACTCCCACTTTATCCCTGATTAGGGAGTGGCTTGTCCCTGCCTCTAGCCCCTTCCCCCTGGGTAAAAGCCCTGGGACCACACGGGGAGATCTCTCGCTTGCTCTTGGGACCGGGATGAGGAGGGGGACCGGACTGAGCTCCAGACTCTGCGGGGGCAGGACCCCAGAATAAAGCCGTGGTCCCCCCTGGACCAAGGGCAGGCTCTTTCCTTTTGCCATCACCAGATGCCTGCTCTCTCTAAAGGAAAAGGTTTGCAGCCTCCCTGGGATCTGTTGGGACCCTGAAAGGAAAATTCCTTCTGGCATGGTTTCTCTCTCAAGCTAGCCAAAACAAAAATGGAGCATGGGCTCCGAGGGAGAGAGAGCCACTTCATCCATGCCTGCTCTGTATTAAAGTGAGGCTATTAGTCGTTCACACGTGCACAGTTTTTCTCTTGAATTGGGTCAGTGGTATCAAATTGGGTCAGTGGTCTTAAAGGATGAAGTCAGGAGAGTCTTCATCAGGTCTCTGTGACCCTCTGGCACAATCCAAAGAAGTCCCCTGCTTCATGATTGATTGATACCAAGTCCAGGTGCTGGCCATTGTTCTTTCTGGTTTCAATCTGTTCTTATGATGGTTCACTTACTCCACTTCATCTATAAACAACCTCAAAAAAGGATGTGTCTGTACAGACCCATTCCTGCCCAGAGTGTTTGAGCTTGTCAGTGGCTTCAGGGGATGTTGTGGAGAAGGCCTGCCTACGGTGTGAACAAGTGAATGACCTACTTTTGCTAGTGGCTGAGCTTAGGGAGGAAGTTGAAAGATTAAGAAGTATCAGAGATAGTGAAAGGGAAATAGACTGGTGGAGTTCAGCCCTTACATCCTTAAGGGAGGCCCACCAGGAGTCAGAGGACCCATATGCCTCCCACTCGCAGGCAATAGAGGGGCACCTGGTAGATGAAAGGGAATGGGAACGGGTCCCTGCTCGGGGTGGTAATAACAACAGTTCCTCCTGCCCTCCATCCCCTAGCCAGGTGCCACTTCAGAATAGGTATGAGGCCCTGGATCTAGAGAGCCAGACAGATAATTTAGAAGAAAATTATCTGCCCAGTGAGACTTCCAATTACGACTCGTCTAAAAAACGGATTATTACCTCTAACATCAAGAAAAAAAGAAGGGTGATCGTAGTGGGTGATTCCCTTCTGAGGGGGACAGAAGGCCCCATATGTCGACCTGACCCATCCCACAGGGAGGTCTGCTGCCTCCCTGGAACCCAGGTACGAAACATTACTGAGAGACTTCCTAGGCTGATTCGGCCCTCTGATTATTACCCACTGCTGATACTCCAGGCTGGCAGTGATCAGATTGAAAAAAGGGATGTCAAGGTGATTAAAAGGGAGTTTAGGGCACTGGGTCAAGAGGTTGATAGGACAGGTATACAAGTAGTGTTCTGCTCAGTTCCTTTGGTGGCAGAGTAAAAATGATGAAAGAAATAGGAGAACCCACATCTTTAACAAATGGCTCAAGGGTTGGTGTTATCAGCAAAATTTTGGATTCTTTGATCATGGAGCAACCTTTATGGCACCTGCTCTACTGGAATCAGATGGGATACATCTCTCTGTTAAGGGCAGGAGGTTTTTAGCCCATGAACTGGCAGACCTTATTGAGAGGGCTTTAAACTAGGTTTGAAGGGGGAAGGGGATGCAACTGGGCTGTGTGGAAGTAGGCCCAAGGATGATAAGACTGTGTTAAGGGAGAAATCAGCAGCCCAGCTAAGGTGCATGTATACCAATGCACGCAGCATGGGTAACAAACAGGCAGAGCTAGAGGCCATGGTGCAGCAGCGGAACTATGATATTGTTGCCATCACAGAAACGTGGTGGGATGACTCACATAGTTGGAGCACTGCGCTAGATGGCTACAAGCTCTTCAGAAGAGACAGAAAAGGGAGAAGAGGTGGAGGGGTGGCCCTTTATATTAGGGGAGTTTTGGATGTCATAGGTATTGAAACTAATGATGATGAAGTGGAGTCCCTATGGGTAAAAATTAAGGGGAAAGCCAATAAGGCTGACATCCTCCTGGGAGTCTGCTATCGTCCACACAATCAGGATGAAGAGGTGGACAACTTATTCTATAAGCAACTGAACAATGTTTCAGGATCATCAGCCCTTGTTCTTGTAGGTGACTTCAACCTACCAGACATCTGCTGGGAACTTAATACAGCAGAAAAACAGCAATCTAGAAAGTTTTTAGAGTGTGTGGAGGATAACTTTTTGTCACAACTGGTGAGCAAGCCCACCAGGGGAGGGACTATGTTAGACCTATTGATCACAAATAGAGATGGACTGGTGGGTGATGTGGAGGTTGGAGGCGGCTTGGGGCACAGTGATCATGAAATTATAGAATTCTCGATAATTGGTGAAATAAGGAGAAATATCAATAAGATCTCTACACTGGACTTCCGGAGGGCAGACTTTGGCCTATTTAAGAGACTTATTCAGAGAGTTCCTTGGGAAACAGTCCTTGAAAACAAAGGAGTCCAGGAGAGATGGGTGTGCTTCAAGATGGAAATCTTGAGGGCACAGGAACAGACTGTCCCTGTGTGCCGAAAGACGAGTCGACAAGGCAAACGTCCAGTCTGGATGAGCAATGAGGTTCTGAAGGAACTTAGAAATAAAAAAAAGATGTATCATCTTTTTAAGGAGGGACTGATTTCTCAGGAAGTATTTAAGGGAGTTGCTAGGGCATGTAGAAAAAAAATCAGGGAGGCCAAAGCCCAGTTTGAACTTAACTTGGCAACTTCTGTTAAAAACAATAAAAAAAGTTTTTACAAATATATCAGTGGTAAAAGGAAGGGTATAACCAACCTCGGTTCCTTATTGGATGAGGCAGGCAACTTAGTAACTAAAGATGAGGAAAAAGCGGAAATGCTTAATGCCTTCTTTGCCTCAGTCTTTATTGGTAGGACAGCTTATCCTCAAGGCAACTGTCCTCAGGGGTTGGTAGGTGGTGTCAGGGATCAGAATGGTCCTCTTGTTATCCAAGAGGAGGCAGTCAGAGAACTGCTGGGACACTTGGATATTTATAAATCAATGGGACCAGATGGGATCCACCCTAGGGTGATGAGGGAGCTGGCAGATGAGCTTGCGAAGCCGCTCTCCATCATTTATCAGGAGTCGTGGCTCACCGGCGAAGTTCCAGGCGATTGGAAACTGGCCAATGTGACACCCGTTTACAAAAAAAAAGGTAGGAAGGAGGATCCTGGTAATTAGAGGCCAGTTAGCCTGACCTCAGTACCAGGTAAGATAATGGAGCAGTTCATACTGAGTGATATCATACAGCACTTACAAGATGGCCAGGGTATCAGACCCAGTCAACATGGGTTTACAGAGGGTAGGTCATGTCTGACCAACCTGGTCTCCTTCTATGACCAGGTAACTCGTCTGGTAGATGCAGGAAGGGCTGTGGATGTTGTCTATTTAGACTTCAACAAGGCCTTTGATACTGTCTCCCACAGCACACTCCTAGATAAGCTGGCAGCCCACGGCTTGGACAGGAGCACTCTGTGCTGGGTTAGGAACTGGCTGGATGGCCGGGCCCAGAGAGTGATGGTGAATGGTGCAGCATCCAGCTGGCGACCAGGCACCAGTGGTGTCCCTCAGGGGTCTGTATTGGGACCAGTTCTATTTAATATTTTTATAGACGACATGGATGAGGGCATTGAGTCCTTCATTAGTAAATTTGCAGATGACACTAAGCTGGGAGCTTGTGTTGATCCATTGGAAGGGAGGAGGGCTCTGCAGAGAGACCTAGATCGGTTGGATGAATGGGCAGAGTCCAACAGCATGAAGTTTAATAAGTCTAAGTGTCGAGTTCTACATTTTGGCCACAAAAATCCCCTACAGCGTTACAGGCTGGGGACAGTGTGGCTGGACAGTGTTCAGGCAGAAAGGGACCTGGGGGTGCTGGTCGACAGCCGGTTGGATATGAGCCAGCAATGTGCCTTGGTGGCCAAGAAGGCCAATGGCATCCTGGCCTGCATTAGGAATTGTGTGACCAGCAGGAGTAGGGAGGTCATTCTTCCCCTGTACTCGGCACTGGTGAGACCACATCTTGAGTACTGTGTCCAGTTCTGGGCCCCTCAGTTTAGGAAGGATACTGAGATGCTTGAGCGTGTCCAGAGGAGGGCAATGAGGCTGGTGAGGGGCTTGGAACACAAGGCCTATGAGGAACGTTTGAAGGAGCTGGGGTTGTTTAGCCTGGAGAAGAGGAGGCTTAGAGGTGACCTTATTACTCTCTACAACTTCCTGAAGGGAGGTTGTAGAGAGGTGGGGGTCGGTCTCTTCCACCGGGCAGCAACTGACAGAACAAGGGGACACAGTCTCAAGCTACGTCAGGGAAGGTACAGGTTAGATATTAGGAAAAAAAATTTCACTGAAAGAATAATAAAGCACTGGAATTGTCTTCCAGGGAGGTGGTGGAGTCACCATCTCTGGATGTGTTTAAAAAAAGACTGGACATGGCACTTAGTGCTATAGTCTAGTTGAGGTGTTAAGGCACAGGTTGGACTTGATGATCTTAGAGGTCTCTTCCAACCTCATTATTCTGTGATTCTGTGATAATGAAACAGTTAGCTCTAGCTTAGGCATCTAATAATCATTAACCTACCATTTACTAATCTAACTTACATCTCAATCAATATAAATTGCTTCTAACCCTTAGCTAAAATCTTAACTCTTTAAAATCGCGTTTCATAAGGGTTGGCAACCACTGGGTACAGACCATCAGTTACTTTATTAACAGCCCTTAAATCCAGTACTAACCTATATGACCCATCATGCTTCTTTACTGGCAGAATGGGAGTATTAAAATCAGATTGACACTCTTTTAATAGTCCTATCTTGAAAACACTCTTAATGATTTGACTTATCCCTTCTCTGTCCTCCTTTTTCAAGGGATATTGTTTAACCCTTACCTGTTGTTCTTCTTTGAGCCTGATCTGCATGGGTAATGCATTCTTTGTCCTTCCTGGTATATTAGAAGCCCACACCCCAGGGAATACCTGATCCATTATTTTCCTGGTATTTTCTTCTTCATTTGCTGTTGCAATTTCTTTGGTTATTAGCATAAACTTAACAGTTCCACATATTGTTGATCTTTTACCTCCAAACTAATTTTCCCATTTTTGAATACTATTTTTGCTTCCAACTGCTCCAGCAGATCCCTGCCCAAAAATGCAGATGGAGCATTAGGCATGTATAAAAATCAATGGATTCTCCATTGTTTCCCCAATTTATACTTCAGTGGTTTACAAAAATAGGCTTTTTCAGATTGGCCAGTTGCCCCCCTTACCATAACACAGTCATTGGTTACAGGTATTAGGGCCTGATTCAACACTGAAAATTTTGCCCCTGTATTTATTAAAAATTCCACTTGTTTCTCTTTGTAACCCAGTTAGATTATAACCAGAGGGTCCCCTAGGGTAGAGCCCTCCTGTCCTCTTCAGTCCTTTATGTGAGCAACCACCTCTTCTCCTTTCCGATCACCTCCTCTCTGTTCATCACTCCTTCTCTGTTCTTGGCACTGATTCTTCCAGTGTCTGAATTTCTTGCAAAATGCACATTGATCTTTTCCTTGCCTCAGTGCACCTTGCCCAAGTTTTCCCTTTCCCCCCCCCTCCTCTTACTACTGCTATAAATTTATTGATCCCCTGTTTATATCCTTCTTCCCAATTGCTAAAAACTCTCTATGCCTCATCCAATAAAGTCTCTAAGTTCCAGCTGTTTGGGTCCCAGATCTTCTGGAGTTTCTGCCTGATGTCTCCTGAAAAGAAATTCACCACTTGCTCTGTCCCTTCATCAGATCCAGGATCCAGGCTGGTATGTCAATGCATTGCATCCCTCAAATGATCTAGAAATTCAGAAGGTGTTTGAGAGGGACCCTGTTTAATAGCATATAGGGCTGACCAGTTTATGGTCTTACGGATTGCTCTTTCCAGCCCTTTCACTGTCAATTCTTGGTATCTCCTCAGCTGCCCTGATCCCTCCGGATTATTCAGATTCCAACCTGGAATCTTGAAGGGGAAGTACATCTTTAACATCCTTCTCTGTTGTTCTTCAATCATCCTCTGCCAAATCTTTTTGCATGACCTAAAAATATCCTAAAACATTTCCTGAGGCTCCTGCCTCTCTGTCCAAAGGTGATGCACCCTCTTTTTTTCCCTGAGTTCCTGCAAAAGCTCCATGCCCAGCTAGGCCAGTTGTTTTCCTCTCTGGGTTGTCTTTCCGCATGCAGGGACAGCCTGCTCCTTCTACTTCAAGATTTCTTTATTGAAGTGTGCTCATCCTTCCTAGACACCTTTGTTTTTAAGGGCTTTTTTCCTAAAGAGAATCAGTACTTTTTTCCATACTCCCCAAATCTGCATCCCGAATAGGCCAAAGTCTGCTCTCTGTAAATCCAGTGTAGAAGTTTTGTTGGTGCCCCTCCTTCTTCCACAAAAAATTTAAAAACTCAAAAATTTCATCGTCACTGTGCCCCAAACAGCCTCTGACCACCACATCTCCCACCAGCAGGAAGAGAAGGAAACCTCCACAAAGTGCAGCTTGGAAGGTTCAGCCTGGAGGTGAGCAAAAAGAAAAGTCCCTGCCTGGGTAGAATTTTGGTGCTCGAGGTGTCCCAGCGGGAGCCTGGGCCATGCCCTGGCTCTGTGTGCCAGGAGCCGGCAGCGCTGGGTGCAGGGAGCCCAGGCAGGGCACAGAAATGCTGGGCTGAGAAATGCTGGGGGGGACAGCGAGATGGGCGTGTGCAGCCGGCCAGGGCACAGGAGCAGCACGCACAGGGGGCACAGCCTGCAGGAGAGATGGCCAAGGGCTGGGCAGGGCTGGCAGGGCCACAGGCACCGAGGCCTTTGTCCCCTGGGCTCTGGCAGCGCCTCTGGAGGCCCCACAGAAGGAACTTTCCTTCCAGGGGCTGCACTGTGCTTCTGCCTCGCCCTTCCCTGAGGAGCCTGGCAGGGTTTGCAGCTTGATGACATTTGTCCTTGCTGCCCCTGCCCCACAAACAGCCCCGAGCCACCCGTGAGGGACAGGCCCTGCTGTGCCAGGCCTGGCCTCAGGGCTCGGCCTTTCTGCTTCCTCCAGCCAGCCCAGGCCTCGCTCAGCATTGCAGTTCCCTGCTCACAGCCTTTGGCTCCCTGCAATCCTGGCCTCAAGGATCTGCTCTCCCCAGTGCCTGGGGAGCCTTTGGCACTCCCTGCCCTCACTGGGGCCCAGTGATGCTCCAAGAGAAGTTGGAGTTTTGCTTCTGCCTCCTTAAGCAGCTTCTTCAACCTTCTCTCAGTGCCTGAGGGTCCTGGAAGGAGCCCCAAATCCAGTGTGGGGCTCATGAAAATACAGAAAGCCCTCAGTAGCTCCTTGTCTTCCTGTTGTATTTCCCCACGAGACCAGACGGCCGCTGATGGCAAAAGTAAAAGAGTTTGCTCTCTTTCACCGGGTGGGATATTACAACTTTTATTCTTGCGTCCTGCCCTGCTTGGCTCAAGCCATCCTGGTGGCTTGCCGGTGCCAGAGAGACCTCGCCCCTCCCCTGTCAGGGCTTTATCCCCAGGGGGCAGGGCCCAGAGGCAGAGCCCAGAGACGGGGCCCAGAGGCAGGGCCCAATAAGGGAGAAGCGGGAGGAGAACAGGGCTGGGTTACATTTCAGTGTGGGGGATGGGCACTGCTGGGCGACGACCGATCATAGCACAGATATATAGAAAAAACATTACAAATCTGTGATATATGACCTAAAGTTAATTCATGTTAGGAAATGTGATATGTAATTAATTCACGGTGAAATGTAGTGATATGCAATATAAAATTGATCTGTGTTCGGTCTGATTTAAGATCTGTAAACCTAAAGTGTGTTTAGGGTTAACTGAGACTAAAACTGCAGGAAAGGGACACGGGGCTTGGGAAAGGAAAGAATTTCTGCCGGGAACAGCTTTGGGACAACAACAAAAACAAAAAACCTAAAAGAATGGAAAATGGGGAGAGTGGTCATACCTTCCCCAGAGATGGGCGTGCTAACGATCGAACGATTTGGAGGAGATTGGTATCTTACCTGTTCCGGCCGATTTAACATTTCCAAACCTTCTCCGGACCCGGCAATCATAGCATTGTTCCACTCTGAGAATCTATTCAACTGACCCAAGACCTGAACCTGAATATCTAATGAAGCTACCATGAAGCAAGAGCTCTACGGTCGCCATCCACTCTCAGCAAAGGACTGTATAAAAACCGGCAGTGCTAGGCACAAAGTGTGAACAGAGGGGGTTACGGAGCAATAGGGTCCGTTACCATGTTCACCCAGGGCCAAAACCCTGGGGTTCGACACTGTTCCTTCTAATTGTGGCTATTGGAGACTAAATTTAAGTCTCAAAATAAAATTCTAAATTTTGATTTACCGAAATTGGCTTGCCAATTTATTACAAAATCCAATGAAATATAAACCCAATTAATGCATCACAACATCTTCCTTCAATTGTCATTGAGTCTGCAGGGCTTGTTCAGATGATTGGAGTCAGTTTGGAGTTCTGTTATGGACGAAGATTTCAAAGTGCACCTCCTGACATTTTTGTTGTTGTTGTTGTTTCGAGGTTTTTTTGTTTTGGTTTGTTTTTTGGGGGGGATTGGGTTTTTGTTGTTGTTGTTGTTGTTTTCTTTTTTTTTTTTTAACTCAAGGGTGCTTTTTTTTTTTTTTTAATTTTGCAATTCATTGAAGAGGAGACTGAAGCATTCCCCAAGTGATCTTGATGCTTGTGCTGTCTTGAAAGTAAAACCAGCGAGAGACTCCAAGTCAGAAAAACAATTTAATAGGAGAGGAAAAAAAAGTAAAGTAAAATAAAATAATCAAATGCAATAGTACAAAAGTTCACTGACACAGTCAGAATACAACCTGACACCGTGGTGGTAGCTGTCCAGATGAAGTGGTCTTGTTGAAGCAGTTATCCCATAGAAAGGTCTGGTAACTCTTGTCCTCTGGGAATCAAGTGGGTAAGGCTGCCTGTGCTGTCCCAAATCCCAGATTATATCCAGGTGGGAATGCTTGACTCCTCCCCCTGGGCAAAGCATCTCACAATGGACTGATATCATTTTATCAGTCTTGTAATGGGTCCTTGATTGCCCATTAAACAGAGATAGCTCCTGGAGGGAGTTATCTATGAGTCATGCAGCAGGGCAAGGGAAACCCTGCCCAACCTAGTTTCAACAGCTCATGTAGATGTTGATAGAATGCGTACTTTGGGCACATCTTACATTGTAACCTAGGACAATGCTGAATGTCTCCTTAGGAGGTCTGGGCATGTAGAAGTATGAGCCCCTTGCAGGTTGACACTGTTTGGACAATCTGCTCCTCACCTCCAACCTCACCATGTCTGACCTTGCCCACCTGGTGTTATAAATGAGGAGACATACTCCTTTATTCCACTTTCAAATTAAGCAATTTATTAGTTTTGTCTTTGGCAAAAAGCAGGCAAGCCAGCACTGGGGTATGTGGGGAGTCTGTGCTCCACCAACACGTACAAATTCAGTTCTCAAGCAGTAGTCTCTTATATCATTCTAGGCACTTCACTTCCCCAAATCTTTAGGGCTTTTTTATTTTGCTTTTCTTCATAATCAGCAGTTGTGGTTTTCAAAAATCTGCCGGGGAGGTGGTCCGAGATGGTCTTCTGATGTCTCTCCAGCCTCCTATTCTTTTTGTTTAAGATATTTTTTCTCTATAGCATTATTTTTGGTTATGCAGTTTGCTTAAACAAGCATATATATTCTGTTAGCCAGCATGCATTTTGCAAGTTTCCTAGCATGTCTCAATAAATGTCTTTTGTAGTGCCCAAAGTCATCATGTCAGAAATGTCTTTGTAGGGTCCCTTCCTCAGGTATTACAAAACCCAAAGTCAGCATGTTAAAAATGTCTTTGTGGAAGCCTTTTCAGCTCATATTGGTTTTACTTCCCCTTCTTAAGAGATTACAAATTTTTCTATACTCAAAAAACCAATTTATAACTTATACAAAAATAGTTTAAAACTTATATTACAAAATAGTTTAAACCTTATATTAATTACTTGAAAACAATTATAATTTTATTGTTAAAACAAACTTGGCTAAAAGCCTACTGTTTTATAGTTGCCTTGTTAAACCCCACTTTCATGCTTTACTTAGCTAATTTTAAAAACTCTCTTTTTTTATAATAGTCCCATGGTCTCTGTCCACATTGCTCACCAACACACATACATAGCTGGGTGCAATTTGATTGGCACAAATCACAATATTATTTCTCACAATTCCCCCTCTTCTTGTTTAATTTATTGATTCGTGTCTGTGTTACAAACCTGGCCATCTCCTCCTCTTGCTCCTAAATTTTTTGTCATTGTAATGGTTTTAATTTAATAAAACTGGGCAGAAACACCAATTAATGTAGGGATTTTAGTATTAATTTTCTTTTTGTGGGAGGGAGAGATTAGGAGAAAAAACCTAAAGCAGGCTTAAGGTTAAAAATGAACAAAAATAGTTTATTAACATACAATAAAAGAATGAAAGAAAACAAAAAGTTGAGAAAAAGAAAACAAACTGAAACAGAATGATACTTTAAAACATGCTTCTTTCCTCTTACAAACTATTAACTTTCTTATTGAACAACATTGAAAGACACAACTTAGGATTTTCAGTCAGTTTCAGTATTTAGACATTACTTTAGAAGAGTCTTTCTAAGATCTTTTTATGAAGACGTTTGCTATAAAACAAAATAGTCCAGTGCTCCCAATGTCACACATCTGCTGCCGCCGGGAGTTTTCGCAGACTGTGATGTTCTATCAGAAAAGCTTCTCAGTGTATCTGGGGTACTATTTACGAATACTTCTTCTAGCCTAAAATCATCTTTGTCTCAATGGCTGAGACCTCCTTTTAACCCAGGAGCGGGGGCTTTAAAATTCCTAAATAAATCTCAATTACATCAGTCCTTAATTTTGATTAGAATAGCATTCAACCCAAATAGTACTAAGATGCTGCAAAGAACAGTTCATTTCTTCATAACTTATCTTAGAAAACTCCGGTTAAAAATGTCACTTCTTCACTCCTATTCCAATATTATTTGTTATAAATAAGTTCTGTTCAAATAATCTATGTTTTAGTTACTTAATTGTTAAGTAATTCCATTAAGATTGTTAATGTTAGTTCTGTAAAAAGAATTTGCCTTATTCCTGTTTTAATATTGATTAATCACCTTATTTACTTGTTGGTTAATTAAGAATTCACCTTATTACCTGTATCTCTGCTCCCATTCACCGGATAGTGTCTGAATATGCAAATAAAAAGGAACACTGGAATTCTGGGAACAACTCCAGAACAAGAGACTCTAAAAAGCAGAGAACTAAAGTAAAATCCAGGACTGAAGTCGCATTTTAGACTAGTGCAAAAGGTACGGGAGTCCGCGGAAACAGCTTTATTTAGTCGCTGTGACCTGTGAAGGAGTCCCCCATCGCTGGATGACCCCTGATCAGTGAAGCGAAACGGACTCCCCGGCAAGGGAAAAAGCCCGTGAGGGGGGGTGGGAGTCCCCAGCTTTGCTGTGAAGCGAAGCTGTGTGTACCTCCTCCTCTGCGTTGCCAAGAGAGCAAGCAAGCTCTCCCCCAAGGCCAAGCTTGATAATAAAGAAACATACAAAAGAGCAAGTCTCTCTCTCTGACTCTCTCTTTTTTTCCAGAACATTATTAGTTCTTTCACTTCTCATCTAACTGACTTCATTTAGTGACTGTTCTAGTATTCCTTGTTTTCTTTCTTCTTTCTTTTAAGGAAGAATTGTGCTTTAAAAGTTTTATGTTGCTAAGAAAGGGTTACATCTGCCCAGGCTTGCAAAGGCCACGTGCACGCGCCGGCCTGCAGGGCTGAAGAAAAATGCAAGGCCGTGCTGATGGAAAAAGCTGGTAGATGTCCTTTTTTCCACCCCTCGGTCTCATCCAGGGTGGTCCAGCTCAGAGCTACCACAAAGCTGTAAAAAGGCTTCACCCGGGCTGCTCCCATGCGAGCAGCAGCTCTCAGAGGCTCAGCCGGGCCCGGCCCAGCCGCCCAGAGGGCAGAAGGACCCAACCTGAGCTTCCCCCCGCACTGCATGTGGGCAGCAGTTCTCAGAGGCCCAGCCAGGCCTAGCCCAGCTGTCCAGCCGGCAATGGGAGCCCCAACCTGGGCTCCCCCAGCTCTCCATGCAGGCAGCAGCTTCTGGAGGCCTGGCTGGGCCCGGCCCGGCCGCCCAGAGGGGCAGCAGAGCCCGACCCGGGCCTGGCCCAGCCTGACCATGGTGTTACCTCATGGCAGATCCCTGAAGAGAGAGAGACACTGATCTCCCGCAGTTAGTTTTAAATGTCCCCTCCAAAGCTGCATCGACATTTCCCGTTGGTTAGCTTAGCTGCTAATATCCTGGCTAGCTTTTTGATAGGTCCTTGTTCTCCTTCCCAAACCACTCCACGGTTAGGGCAGGGGAAAAAAAAAAATCTCACATTTTCTATAACTAGAGAACAAAATTGCGCCAACCCATGATAGTCATTCAAAACTGTTTGTTGTTGTTGGGTTTTTTGGGTTTTTTCTTGCCCCTTGCAAACACTTAACTGTCTCTCATCATAACAACTGTTATGAGTGTGACCAACAAAGGATACTGTTGTGACTCCTCCCCATCTCACCGGTTGGTAACATTGGTGACAATTGCCAATTGCTCCGGCAGTACTTACACACATGATCAGAACTTTAATTAGAGGTCCAGTATGACATGCCTTTACACTTCTTCAACTTACTGCATTGTGACCAACAGGTGGGATTTTCACCTTCTCAGTGGCAAAGGCAGAGGTCAGTCTGGGCTTGCCCTCTATCTGTGCTGATGATCGCTTTTTGTTTTTCTGAACCCACCAGAGCTTAACTCTGTGCTACTTTCTCCTTTTTATTTGATATCCGTCAGGTACCCAGTTGTCTTCATCATACTCTACTTCTTCCAACTTTGCTTTTGTCTGCAAATCTCTTTGTATCCCGTGCAGTTAAATTTCCCACTGCTCTCTGTTCTCTAAAACTATTTGTCCTGTTACTTCCCAAACAACTAGTGCTTCTTGTGTTTTTTCTTTATCTGCCTCTGGCAATCCCAGCAAAGGGCACTAGGTATTCTTGCCCCCCTACAAATGTGTTTACCACATTTTTTTACACTCAATGCACTTGAAGCAGCCCCAAGGATTACAAATATAGTTTAAAATAGGACAGTCCACTTCCCTTGATATTAGCCAGTGTTTCCAGTACTCCCACATCATTAATATTTTTTTCTTTTTTTTTTTTCCCTCCAAGCTTCACTTCCAGTTTTCCAGGAGCAGAACTGATTTTCCACTGGGATTTTGTTAATGTCTCTGTTGGTGGTTCTGCTGGTCCTTCAAACTGGGATGTGTGAGTCCAGCCTTTCTTTACAGTCCGAATGGGTGTATCGGTGGTCAAGAGGGTTAAGTATGGAGTTTTTCATTTAGGAGACAAGCTCTTCTCTTTCCAGCTCCTGACCCAATCAACTGGTTTTACCCAGTGTATGCTAAATCCTAAAGGGGTAGATTGAGCCAGTATTTCTCTTTCCCTTAATTCTGATACATGCTGTCCAATTGTTTAACTATATTTTTAAATAATTATATCCTCAATCATTATTGCTGTTTGGGGTATTTCCTGGGAATATGGCATTCCATAAAGCATTTCATATGCTGTGTCTGGTTCCCTCCCACACCGGGCGGGAGATGACCTCTGGCTAGCTTGGGTCAGCCCAGGCACAGAATGGTCCCAGTTCATTTCGGCTTCCCGGCTCAGCAGCTGAACCCCAAAAGTGTGACAGCAACAGCAGCAGAAGAGAAAAGGCTGGCTCTCAGTTTAGCAGATTAAAGGATGTTTATTAGCTCCAGAGTTGAGGAGCAGAGAGGTTGAGAGCGAGGTGCTGAGAGATTTGCTGAGCGGCTGAGAGAGATGCTGTCCTCCCTCCTGCCCCCTATAAGGGGGCAGGGTTTTCAGGGAGGATACTGCAAGACTACGAATCAGGGGTTTCAGGGGGTAACAAGGTGTGTCCACCCCCAAGCCTCGGACCACTAAAATCCAAAGCTAAAGGAATTCCCCCCGGGGGGCCTATCACCTGAAGCCTTCTCCCTGAGATTTCGCAATCTTGGGAGGGCTCCTGTAGAAACAGGCTGTCCCAGAGCAAGGGGGGTGGGAGGACACAAAACACCTTATTATACAGACAACACAAAAGGGATACAGAATTGGAGATACAGTGAAATGAACCATAACATAAACTTCTTATAAAAACCTAATAAAACAGTTCTGCACCACCACAATATGCTAAAAGCTCCTATCTGCATTGGGAATTGTTCTTATGTTAAGCAAGGCTAGAGGTAAACATTTTACCCATAACATTTTAGTCTCAATCATTAGTTTGATTAATTGTTGTTTTATAGTTTGGTTCATCCTTTCCACCCTCCCAGAACTCTGAGGGTGCCAAGGAGTATAATATTCCCAGGAAATACCCATGGCTTGTGCTACCCCTTTAATAGCACTAGAGGTAAAATAGGAGCCCTCATCAGAATCAATGGCCCAAATAATTCCAAATCGGAAAATAATTTGTTCCAGTAATATTTTAACTACAGATCTGGCAGTGTCCCTTACAGCTGGGTAAGCTTCTACCCAGTGAGTTAGTTTGTCTACTTACACTAATAGACACTTTCATCTACCAACTTTGAGAAACTCAGTATAATCCACTTGAACCCTCTCAAAGGGTCGGTATGCTATTTTTCTACCCCCTGTCAGGGTTTGTCTCATTACCTTCTTGTTAACCTTCTGACAGGTAAGGCACCCTTGTGTTATTTGTTTGGCTACTTCAAAAATTCCAATACACCCATAATACTTTAAAAAAATGATCGCACAAGGCCCTTGTTCCTCAATGTGTGCATTGATGTAATTGGTTTAAAATTCTCCATGCACAGGCCTTGGGCAAAATTTTTCTCCCATCCAAAAGTACTCATTTTCCCTATTCTTTCTTAGCCTTTAATTTGTTATAACTTCCTCCTCCTGAGAGCTATAAATTTTGGCAGCTTTTCCCAAAACTCTATTATGGTATTTAGCTGAATTTTTTTTATTTTCATTCAAAAGCTGCCTCTTTTGCAGCCCTATCAGCTGTGTTATTTCCCCTTGCTAAATAGCTCTTTCCCCTCGGATGGCCTTTTACATGTACTACAGCTGTCTCTTTTGTCCCTTTAGTGCTTCAAGCACTTTGAGTATCAATTCCTGATGAATCAACCCTTTCCCTTGGGTGTTGATCAAACCTCTTTTTTCCAAATCTTCTTAAAGATATGTACAATCCCAAAAGCATATTTTGAATCAGTATAAATAATCCCCACTTTGAGGAGTTTTAAAGCCTGATAAAAAGCATATAACTCACAAGCCTGAGATGACCAGCTGGAACTTAATATGCCCTTCTCTATTACTACCACATTTTTCCCATCAACAACTACATACCCTGATCTTTGTTTCCCTTCCAACACTCTCGATGAACCATCAAGGAAATATTCCTTCTATTCAGATAATTCCATCCCACTTAGATCAGGTCTTACTTTAGTTTGTAATTCCATTAACTCCACACAATCATCAATCAGCTCCTCAGTTGGATTCCCATATAAAAATTGAGCAGGATTCTGGGCAGGAGTAACCTTAAGCTCTAATTTGGGGGAGTGTATCAAGATAGCTTCATATTTAAAAGCCAGGTATCAGTAAGCCACTTTTCTGTTTTCTAATGTAAGATACCCTGAACATTATGAGGTGTGCACTATCAAGGGTGATCCAATGGTAATTTTCTTTTGTCTTTTTCACTAAAAGTGCTGTAGAAACAACAGCTTGCAAACATACTGGCCATCCCCTGCTAACGGGATCCAACAATTTAGAATAATACTCCACAAGTTTCCTGTCCCCTCCCCAGTCTTGGGTAAGTACCTCATGAGCTGTTCTGCAAAATTTGCAAATATCTGAAAATGTTTTTTCGTTTTTTTAAATCTGAGAGGCTGACTACTGGGGCTTGAATTAGGGCACTCTTTAAATATTCCCACTTCTCTTCATTCTCTTGGTTTCATCTTACCATTTTTGCTGTTAACTTTGTATATAAAAATTTTACTTTTTTACTATATCTTTTTATCTATTGTTTACAGTATCCTAATAATCCCAGCAGTAGTTATACCTCCCTCTTTGTACTGGGAGAAAATAGAGCAAGTATACTAAATATTTTTTTTAGGGTCCAGCTTCTTTGTTCCTTTATTCAGCCAATGACCCAAATATTTTATTTCTGATTTTACAAATTATAACTTAAACTTTAAAACTTTCAAACCTTTCAATCACTGGCTTAAGTCCTCATCTGCTATTTGGTAAAATAGAATAGTATTTCACTTTTATTAAAACCTCCAAATTTACAACAATAACCTTAATAGGCTCAATATTTAATTTACCATTTTCCCCAGGAGTATACCATAAACTAGGACAATTTCTTTTCATCTAGGTCTGTCACTTTATTTAACCATACATATAATTGATTATCTTGGGGTTTTATACCAATTCCCAATGCCCAATTAAATCTCTACCTAACAAATTACATTTAGCTTTGGGAACTAATTTTTTTTTTTTTTTCAATTAATACATTTTCAATACTGGGGACCTTAAAGGCCACAAACTTTGCTCCATTTGAGCCATTTCTCAGCTTTTATTGTTAAAACAAACCATTAGCTAAAAGCCTACTATTTTATAGTTGCCTTGTTAAACCCTACTTTCATGCTTTACTTAGCTAATTATTAAAACCTTTTTTTTTTTAATAATAATATCATGATCTCTATCCACATTGCTCACCAACACACATACATAGCTGGGTGATATTTGATTGGCACAAATCAAAATCTGATTTGTAACAGTGGGACTGACATACTGAAACGTTAAAAAAACAGCATTTTCATTTAAAAAAACCCATTTTAATAAAATTAGAATTATATTTTTCTTATTTATAGTAATAATATTCTATATTTTTGAGACCTATTTTTTGTTTTTATATATAAAAAACCTTTATATCTTTTTAGCAACCTATATATCTTTTTAGCAATCAAAAAAATTATTGGTAATTGGTTCTAAGTAACACAATTCCCTTCATTAATTAATTGACCACAATTGGATATGGATTTCTCCCTCTTTATGCTAATTAGTCCTTTTTTTAGTCCTTTTGTCATCTTTTTTGTCATTTTCTCAGGCAGGGTCAAAGGGGCCATTTTGGGGTCCATGGAGACATTTCTGGGACACAATTGGAGCAATTCTGGGTCTGGGGAGGAAATTCGGAGAGAACTTGAGGGTCTGAAGGACTCTTGGGGGAGCCGGGCAGGCACTTGAAGGGGCACTCAGGGATTCGGTCGGACAATTTGGGGTCCGAGGGAGAACTTGGGGGTCCAGGGGGGCACTTGGGGGTCAGGGAGGGGAATCTGGGGGCCCTTCGGGCTCCGGGCGGGCACTTGGGGGGCTCTGACGGGGCTCTGGGGCGCGGGGGATGATGGGAGTTGTAGGCGCGGGTATAACACGGTTCAATTGGGCCGCGGAGCATCACGGGAGTTCTGGGCACAGCCCCAATGGTTTTCTCTGGGGCGCGGGGCATGACGGGAGATAAAGTCACGGCTGGACTAGCGCTCGAAGTAAGCCGCGGAGCATGCTGGGAGTTGTAATCCCGGAAGTGGCTCTAACGGAGTTTTTGGGGGTCCGGGAAGGCCCTTGGGGGTCACTTTTGCGTCCGAGCAGCGAATTGACGTCCTTGGAGGGAACGTATACGGTTCGGGAGCACTTGGGAGCAGCCTGGGGAGCTGTAACCGGGCTCTTTAGGGCGCGAGGCACGGCAGCAGTTTTAGGCGCGGAACTGTTTTATGAGGGGCTCTGATGCCGCGGGGGATGATAGGAGATGAATTCCCATAAGTGCCCATAACGGGCATCGATGGGGTTGGGAGCATTCAAGGGATCTGGAGACGCTTTTGCGAGGGTATCGAATTGGGCTGAGGGGACACTTAGGGATCTTGTGGGGTCTGGGGGACACTTATGGGACACATGGGGTGCGGATACGGGGGGGGAGGGAGGAGGGTCTGTGGAGTACAGGGCATGACGGGTGTTGTGGTCCCCATTGCAATAAGGCTAAATTGGGCCTCGGGTCAATTAATTAATTGTGTTGGAATTGCGGGAATTGTGGTATTTAGATATAACAATAGCACCTAGTGTTAAAAAGGCCATAAAGAAAAAAACAGAGGAGAAAGGTCAGCCCATCATTATGAACAAAACTGTAATTGCAATTTTAAACTCTGGAGCCCTGCAAATCAAGTTACATCAGCTTTGTTTTTACCTCAACTTGCCTCAGCTGTAGCATTGAAACAATGAGACCGATTGGAGTGTTGGCTGGGCAAATAAGTCAATGCTACTTCCATTTTAATTACTGATACAATGACAGATGTTAGACATGCAACCTTATACACATCGATTTTCTCTTACTGGCATATGGACATGGTTTTGAGGAATTTGAAGTATTGTATGATTGTTGTATGAATTTGTCTGACTGTTCAGAATCCATCCACAAACTGACTTACTAAAGAAATAAGGATATTGTTCTAGTATCGATACCCAACTGTGATGGACAAAAACTCTCTAACAGTTTAAAGTTAGAAAGTGTATGTTTATAATGGCCGGGCAGCACGCAGGATATTTCCCTAATTCGCACTGCGAAATTCACAGGTAATTACAAAGTCTTTTATTTACAAAAGTGTTGACTACCCAAAATACAAATACATATTCATACCCCTGTCACCTCCCATTTCTCGCTTTGTATGCTAATTGGCAAAAAGGCTATTTAAGTGTGTGTAGTTTGTTTCCTAAAATGAGTCGGGGGTCTCTTCTGGGGAGGGGTCACCCAAAATGAGGAAGTAAGAGGAGTCTTCCTCGTTCTGACCTTTCTACCTTTTCAATGCATTCGTGACAAATGAATCCTTGGTAGAACTTATAGTTTCCTGTGTTGAATGGGTTTTCTAAGCAGGAAATCTGCAGCTATCTTATGTCCTATTTACCACATTTTGTTTTTCATTACAAGCACAACTACATAAACATAAACCTGACAAGAAATGAGTTACAAGATCCGGGGTAGCTTATCTAAGATCCGGCTTCTGTTAACTGTGAACAGAGCTTGCCTATCTACTTCAGCTATTTCAGCAACTTATTATCTTAACTTTCCAAAAAATCCCTAATTCTTCAAAATTAATGTCTCATTCCCCACTTCTTCTTTGAAATGAGTAAATTCTTTTACTCAGTATACACAGTCTTCCTCATCTATCGAAGCCGTGCAGCTAGCGTCTCTCAAGACACTGGGGCACACTGTCCTAAGACAGACACAACCTTGTCCTATACACACAAGTGAAATTGTCTGTTTGCCTGGATGCATTTACTACAATAGCTACAACTTTCCACATAATGTCCATAATAACTATTAGTCCATTTATTTGTTGTTCTGAGTGAGCTTCAGTTCATTATCACCTGGTGTGACCTTCCAAATTCCCTCTGGGGCTTTCTTCACTCGGGAATGATGGATCCAGGCCTTCTGTTCTTTGATCTTGATTGCAGTGAAGGTAGTGAGGAGCACCTGGAATGGTCCTTCCCACTGTGGTTCTAAGGTTTTTTCTGCAAAAGACTTAACATACACATAATCTCCAGGTTGTACATCATGTACTGGCACATCTAGTTCTCTGTTTTGAGTCCTAGCCACATATTTACAGCAGCACTTTGGTCGCCTCTCGGGCCTCAGCTGTCCTGGCAGGAAAGGCTTCTGGCCATCCTGAAAAGGTATCAGTTAACACCAATAGGTAACGATACCCTCCCTTCTTGGGCAGTTCTGTAAAATCAATTTGCCATTGTTGCCCAGGTCCACAACCTTTCCCAATTTGTCCCACTTTAGGCTTTGGGGTATTTTTAGGGTTAGTTTGGAGGCAAAGACTACACTGACGAGTTACTTGTATCACTGTGCCCTGCAATTTCCTGGCCATGATTCTTTCTTTCAAATGGTTATACAGGGCATCTATTCCCCAGTGTGTTTTCTCATGTTCTCTCTGTACTAATGACCACAACAAATAGGAGGGTACTACAAGTTTCCCTTCTTCTGTTACAGCCCATCCTTCCTGGTTATAGCTTGCCTTTTCTACCTTGATAAGTTTCTTATCTTTCTTATTATACATTGGCTTACCTTCAGTAGAAACTTTTCCATCTGGAATCAATGCTGCCTCAACAGCCTTATCGGGTACCTCACCTTTTGCTGCTTCTTTTGCCTCTCTGTCTGCCAGCATATTCCCTTCTTCCAATTCAGAGCTCACTTTTTGGTGTGCCTTGATGTGCATTATGGCTACTCTCTCAGGTAGTTGTATGGCATCTAATAGCCTCAGTATCTCTTGTGCGTGTTTAATACTCTTGCCTTGTGAATTCAGCAGTCCTCTTTCCTTCCAGATGGCTCCGTGAGCATGAACCACTCTGAATGCATACCTTGAGTCCGTGTAGATGTTGATCTCTTTTCCTTTTGCCAGCTCTAGGGCTCGGATTAAGGCAATTATTTCAGCCTTCTGTGCAGATGTATTAGTTGGTAATGGCCCAGACTCTATTACCTCTCTGCTTATGGTAACTGCATACCCAGCGTGCCTTCTTCCACTGATGACATAGCTAATTCCATCAGTAAACCAGGTCTCAGCATCCTCAAGCGGGGTGTCCTTCAGATCCTGGTGGCTGGAGTAGGTGGCTTCAATGGTCTCCAGGCACTCATGGATCACTGGTTCTCCTGTACTCCCGCTGAGGAAGGAAGCTGGGTTCACAATGTTAGTTACCACAATTTCAACATCATCTTGTTGTACTAGTATGGCTTGGTACTTCAGAAATCTCTGTGGGGAGAGCCAATGTCCCCCTTTTGCCTCAAGGACTGCAGACATTGTGTGAGATACTAGCACAGTCATCTTCTGGCCTAGGGTGAATTTGCGTGCTTCTTGGATGTTTATTGCTACTGCTGCAACTGCTCTGAGGCACACTGGCCATCCTTTAGCTGCTGTGTCCAGTTGTTTGGAAAGATAGGCCACTGCCCTCTGGTACGGGCCTAAGTTCTGTGCTAATATTCCTAAGGCAATCCCCTGCTTCTCATGAGAAAACAGGAGAAATGGTTTACTCACGTTTGGAAGTCCCAGGGCTGGAGCTGACATAAGGGCTTTCTTTAGCTGGTCAAAGGCTCGGGTTGCATCTTTTGTCCACTGAAGATCTCTGCTCCCTTCCGTGATCAAGGCATACAGAGGTTTAACAAGCAACCCATAGTTATAAATCCACAGTCTGCACCACCCTGTCATGCCTGAAAAGGTTCTTAGTTCTTTCACTGTCTGAGGTTTTGGGGTCTGGCATATTGATTCCTTGCGATCCTGCCCCAGAGTCCTTTGTCCAGCACTCACTTTATAACCCAGGTAAATAACTCTTTGCCTCACCATTTGGGCTTTCTTCTGGGATACTCGATACCCCTGCAGGCCTAGAAAGTTCAGGAGGCTTACCGTCCAGTCCACGCATGTCTCCTGGGTCCGGGTGGCTATTAAGAGATCATCCACATACTGGAGTAACTGTCCCTCTCCTGGTGGAGGTTCCCAGGACTCTAAATCCTTGGCAAGCTGTTCCCCAAATATAGTGGGGGAGTTCTTGTACCCCTGCGGTAACACACACCATGTGAGCTGAGTTTTTCTTCCAGTTTTAGGGCTTTCCCACTCGAATGCAAAAATTTTCTGGCTGGCTTCATGGAGAGGGAGGCAAAAGAAAACATCCTTTAGATCTAGAACAGTAAACCAAGTTAGTTCAGGTGTTAAACGGGTTAACAAGGTGTAGGGATTGGCAACCACTGGATACAAGTCTTCAGTTACCTTGTTAACAGCCCTTAAATCTTGTACTAATCTGTATGACCCATCAGGTTTCTTTACTGGCAGAATAGGAGTATTAAAATCAGATTGACACTCTCTCAGTAGTCCTAGCTGCAGAAAGTTCTCAATAATTGGGCTAACCCCTTCTATATCTTCTTTCTTTAGGGGGTATTGTTTAACCCTTACTGGCTGTGCTCCTTCTTTAAGCCTGATTTGCACTGGTAGTGCATTCTTTGGTCTTCCTGGTATATTGGAGGCCCACACTCCTGGAAATACTTGATCCATTATTTTCCTAAAATTTTCCTTTTCACTTGCCACTTCAATTTCTTTGGTTATTAGCATTAAGCTTAACAGTTCTACATATTGTTGATCCTTTACCTCCAAACTAATTTCCCCATTTTTGAATATTATTCTTGCTTCCAGCTGCTCTAGCAAATCTCTGCCCAAAAGTGCAGATGGAGCATTAGGCATGTATAAAAATCGATGGATGCCCCACTGTTTTCCCAATTTATACTTCAATGGTTTGCAAAAATAAGCTCTTTCAGATTGGCCAGTTGCCCCCTTTACCATAACATAGTCATTGGTTACAGGTATTAGGGCCTTATTCAACACTGAAAATGTCCCTGTGTCTATCAAAAATTTCACCTCTTTTTCTTTGTTCCCCCGTTTAACTATAACCAGAGGGTTCCCTAGGGTAGGGCCCTTCGGTCCCCCTCGGTCTTCCTTTATATGAGCAACTACTCTTTTTTTTTTCTGATCACTTTTTTTTATGTTCATCACCCGTTCTTAATTCTGGGCACTGTTTTTTTTTCTAATGACCAAATTTCTTGCAAAATGCACATTAATCTTTTCCTAGTCGGGGTGGTCCTTGTTTTGGTGGACCTTGCCCATGTTTTCTCTTTTCTCTTTCTTTTACTACTGCTACTAATTTCTTCATCCCTTGTTTATATCCTTTTTTCTGGTTACTAAAAACTTTTTATGCTTTATTTAGTAAAGTTTCTAAATTCCGGCTGTTTGGGCCCCGGATCTTCTGGAGTTTCCGCCTGATGTCTCCTGTGGATTGTTCTAAAAATAAATTTATTAATTGCTGCGTTCCTTAATCAGATCCAGGATCCAGGGTGGTGTGTCGGCGCATTGCGTCTTGCAGGTGATCTAGAAATTCAGAAGGTGTTTGAGAGGGGCCCTGTTTGATAGCATATAAGGCTGACCAGTTTATGGTTTTGGGGATTGCTCTTTCTAACCCTTTTACTATTAGTTCTTGGTATCTCTTTAACCGTCCTAACTCCTCATCATCATTAGGATCCCAACCTGGGTCTTGAAGGGGAAATACATCTTTAACATCCTCCTGTGTTGTCCTACAATCATCTTCAGCCAGATCCCCAGCTACTTTCAAAACTAATTGTTTCTCAGTTTCTGTTAAGGCATCAAGTAGCAGTTGCAGATCTGCCCAATCAGGTGAATGCTGCTTAATCATATCTCAGCACCAAAAATTTCTCGGCTATTTCTGCCAGCTCTGGGCAAAAGTTCTGGGCTCTCTGCTTTCTGCACACAATCAAAGCCTTTTCTTAGAGAGACCCAACTCCAAACACCAACCATTTTAGGTTCACAAAGAAAATAGCCAGGGGTCCCTCACGACCCCAAACACACTCCACCAGAAGTTTCAACAAGGTCTCGCCGAAAAATCCTACGGATTTCGGCCGGGACACCACACACAAATCCCTCCGTGAGAAGGAGGTGGGGGGGTAACCCTGATCCCACGCTGCCTCTCCACTCCTCTGAGGTTAGGGACTACACCACCAGGACTTTAAAATATTGCCACACGCTCTAGCAACTGCAAGCCTTACAAACAAGCAAAAAAGTGGGTTTTTTTTTTCTTTAACTAAAACACTCACTCGCAAAAAAACAAAAACAAAACCAAAAAAACTTCTTAGGGTTTTACAGGGAGTTTAGAGACGCGGCCCGAGGCTGCAGAGCCTGGATTCCCCCGCGGTTACCAGGGAAACAAATCACCCCTCCCAACTGCTGGGGCTGGCTCAGGTTTCAAACCTCCTTACGCCGCTTGCGCTTTTTAGCTCAAAAATTAAACAATTTAAACTTACACAAATGCTTTTTTCACCTAACAAAACGTCAGCAAAATCTCGTTGCCAAAAGCACTCGCTGTTCAAGCTCACACACAGTCTAATTCCCCTGCAGCACACAATCTGGATACAACACAAACACTTTAAATCCTCCCGCCTGCAAACAGAGGTATCCCTCCACTGATCAGGCGGGGAATTCAAAAGGCTTTTACAACTTCAAGCTTGCAAAACTCCTAAAAACACTTACACAGGTTACTAACACACTCCAAAATCACACAAATCAAAACGCTTACACAGACTCACAGACCATGATACATACGGTGCACCAATAATTCTTCCACAACCTGAACACAAATACACAAAACCACGAGAGCACAACACGCGGATCCGTTCACACCACACACACTCCATGCACTCGGGGCCGCAATCGGGATTTTCCGGGACCCACAGCGGGACCCTTCGCGTCTCAGAACGGGCTCGCCACACGGATTACGGATTGTCAAGGTACCTTTAAACTACAAACTGTAACCAGAGCCACCACTGCTCCTAATACACAACAACAACACCGGTTATTTCACTGCCGCCGCTGCCCCTGTGTGCCGCTGTCACGGGACACGGACTACCAAGTCATCTTTAAACTGCAAGATGACATAACAAAAAACTGGTTACCGCTGTCCCCACTACGGGCCACAGACTACCAAGGCACCTTTAAGCTGCAAGATGACACAACAAAGACAGGTTGCCGCTGTCCCCACTACGGGACACGGACTACCAAACCACTGACACCAGGCTCCGCAGAGCTGTCACAACTTTTACAAACAAACCCAAGAGGCGTATGTTGTGCACGAGACGTCTCTCAGTGTCTTACCAACCGCCTGTACCAAGGTACCTCTTTTCAAATATAAACATACCTTTTGTCCGTAGTTCCAGCAGGTTCTGGTCTTTCCCCGGGTGGTCAGCAGGACCGCAGGAGCCCTCTTCCCAGAAAATTCCGGGTGGGCGCCCAGAGGGGTCCTGGACCCCGCTGGCCCCACGGCCAGAGAGAGCAGTCTCCTGGCTGGCTCGCCAAAATGATTTATTAAAGAAATATGAGTATTGTTCTAGTATCGATACCCAACTGTGACGGACAAAAACTCTCTAACAGTTTAAAGTTAGAAAGTGTATGTTTATTACGGCCGGGCAGCACGCGGGATAGTTCCCTAATTCACACTGCGAAATTCACAGGTAATTACAGAGTCTTTTATTTACAAAAGTGTTGAATATCCAAAATACAAATGCATATTCATACCCCTGTCACCTCCCATTCCTCGCTTCGTATGCTAATTGGCAAAAAAGGCTATTAAGCATGCGTACTTTGTTTCTTAAAATGAGTCGGGGGTCTATTTTGGGGAGGGGTCACTCAAAGTGAGGAAGTAAGATGAGTCTTCATCGTCCTGACCTTTCTACCTTTTCAATGCTTTCGTGACAAATGAATCCTTGGTAGAACTTACAGTTTCCTGTATTCAACGGGTCCTTTAAGCAGGAAATCTGCAGCTATCTTATGTCCTATTTACCACATTTTGTTTTTCATTACAAGCACAACTACATAAACATAAACCTGACAAGAAATTAGTTACTAAATCCGGGATATCTTATCTAAGATCCAGCTTCTGTTAACTGTGAACAAAGATTACCTATCTACTTCAGCTATTTCAGCAACTTATTATCTTAACTTTCCAAAAAATCCATAATTCTTCAAATTTAATGTCTCAAAATAGCTTCTAAAACTGAGAGATTTGGCAAATCAAATTAAAACAGATGATGGATCATGGTTAGATGATTTATTTGAAGGATAGAACTTTGCACCTTGGCTAAAGGAGCTTTGCAAAATAGGTTTATATGTACTGATTGTTATAGTAACAATACTGGTGATTGTGTCTTGTGTGCTTCACTGTGTGCAGCAAATGATAAATAAGGCCATCAAAGAAGGTTTTACAGTTCAAGAAAGAGGGGAAGATGTGAGAAATGGATTAGTAAAGGATTCTCAAAGCCTGGCCGAAAGCTCACATAGTCTTGTAAATCTGTATGCAAACTCTGAGATAAGGTGTGCTGAGTTAGAAAGGCCATGGAATAGAGAAGACATTGTTGAGAGAGAAATTGAACTGGACTCAAGGTACAAATGACAGCCCTGTAAACAGACCAGATATTTTGGAGAATTAGAACTGTGAAAGATGCACTGTAGTCAGATCACATGGAGTAAAATAATAGGTGATTGGTGTTAGAAGTATTAGCAGCATTGAATGGCAAAAGCTAATAGGCAGAAAAACATTTATAAGGGATTGTAAACAAGAAATAGCTTGGCTTCTGATAGAATGGCATTGAGTTTTATATCTCTTGTGCCTCACCCGTCTACGAGATTGATAAGGGAATAAAATCTTTTAAAAACGCCTCTCAGTTGCCCCATCTCTGTAGAGCTGGGTTTTTCCAACAGAAGAGGAGTAATTTTGAGGGGATACCAAATAAAATAGCATAGGATTGACTCAAAGTAGTCAATGTCTTCCTTCAACAGTCCACGATGCACAGAGTGAAGAAATGTCCAACAGCAGCTCCATCAGCCACTTCCTCCTGCTGCCATTGGCAGACACACGGCAGCTGAAGCTCCTGCACTTCTGCCTCTTCCTGGGCATCTCCCTGGCTGCCCTCCTGGGCAACGGCCTCATCATCAGCGCCGTAGCCTGCGGCCACCTCCTGCACACGCCCATGTTCTTCTTCCTGCTCAACCTGGCCCTCATCGACCTGGGCTCCATCTGCACCACTGTCCCCAAAGCCATGCACAATTCCCTCTGGGACACCAGGAACATCTCCTACACAGGATGTGCTGCATAGCTATTTCTGATTGTATTTTTCATTTCAGCAGAGTATTTTCTCCTCACTGTGATGTGCTATGACCACTACGTGTCCATCTGCAAACCCCTGCACTACGGGACCCTCCTGGGCAGCAGAGCTTGTGCCCACATGGCAGCAGCTGCCTGGGCCAGTGCCTTTCTCAATGCTCTGCTGCACACAGCCAATACATTTTCCCTGCTCCTGTGCCAGGGCAATGCCCTGGACCAGTTCTTTTGTGAAATCCCACACAACCTCAAGCTCTCCTGCTCCAAATCCTACCTCAGGAACTTGAGCTTCTTGCTGTTGGTGCCTGTTTAACTTTTGGCCATTTTGTTTTCTCCTATGTGCAGATCTTGAGGGCTGTGCTGAGGATCCCCTCTGAGCAGGGACGGCACAAAGCCTTTTCCACCTGCCTCCCTCACCTGGCTGTGGTCTCCCTGTTTATCAGAACTGCAGCCTTTGCCAACCTGAAGCCCCCCTCCATCTCCTCCCCATCCCTGGACCTGGCAGTGTCAGTTCTGTACTCGGTGGTGTCTCCAGCCCTGAACCCCCTCATCTACAGCCTGAGGAACCAGGAGCTCAAGGATGCCCTGAGGGAAATGATTGTGCATGATTTTCAGAAGCAATAAACTCTCATTCTTCTTCATAGCTGTTATTATGTAACTCATTTGTGCTCACTCTGTGTCCTGTATTTTTTGCTGCTGACACAACTGTTACACTTTTGAGAATTTGTTCTCGCATAAATGTTTGACTATACAATTTTTAGTTCAGTGTTTGCCTTTCTAGCAAACCCAGAGACCATATAACCAAGGAATTGTACTACCTATGTGCTTACACAAAATAAATAATTCTGTATTGCCATGGGTGGCTGACATCTTTCTTCCCTGACTTCTCTGAAGCTGCAGGGTTGGTGCCTCTGTGCAGAGGTGGGGAAAAAAAGGGAACCCCAGTGCTCCTCACTGCCAGGGAGCCCAGGGCACTTCCTCCATAACCTCCACTTTCTTCACTTCCACACTCCCCTTCAGAGTCCCTGTGCTGGTTTAAGGCCTCAGGGCTCTGTCAGCTCAGTCCCAGTCCTGCTGTGTGACTGTCCAGGAGCTGCAGGCAGGGACAGGCCATGGGCACTGCTGGGGCAGAGCTGGGCTCTGCAACAGCATTTCCATCATGCAAGGGCATCTCCTCAGTGCACAGCCTGAAAGCTTCAGTCTTCTTCCCAATTTGTTCTCAAGGATGTGCCCAGCACAGTGCCCTGGAGAGGAAAAGAGCAGTGACCAGCAGTAGTGTGGCAGTGCTCAGGGTGGGGCCCCCCAGCAGTGCCCTTGCAAAGCCAGCACTGCTACAGCAGAGGCCTCTCACCCTGGGTCAGAGAAGTTTTTCTTCCCTCTGTGGAGGAACATCAAGTGACTGGTCAGGAGTCTGTGTTTGCAGTGCACGGACAAGACACGGCCCTGAACATCCTGTGTGTGTGAGGGGACATAAACCCAGTGAGCACAAACACCTTCAGCTGTTCCTGGAGTTTCCAGAGTGTAACATCCCCTGGGAACCCCTGAGTGCAGGGCTGGGATGAGCTCCTGTGCACAGAGTTCCCCCTGTCCATCCCTCCATCTATGGGGCACCTCAGCAGGGCAGGGCAGGGTGGCACCTGCAGGGCTCAGGTCCTTGCCAGGCTCTGGCAGTGGCAGCAGAGCCCTGTCTGTGATGCAAGGACTTTCCTGCATGTGTGCAAGGGAGGGACTCATGTCCCTGGACAGCCCTGGGACTGTGAGCAGGCCATGAGCCCAGCTCAGGGGTGCACACCTGACAGAGCCCTGACATTTCTGCATGTGACTCCAGGAACAACCCCCAGTGTCACAGTGATTTTCATCTCACCTGCTTTGGACAGGGCCTTGCAAATGTCTCTCCTTGACATCTCTCTCTTGTCTGCCTTTCTCGCCTGTGTCTGTCACCCCACACCAGGAAAGCATCCCCGTCTGGGGAGCATCTCTCCTGTGTGGTCATGAGGGGTTCTGCAGGCATGAGAGCCATTGCCCTCTAGCAGATGGCACCATTACTTGACAAAGCACAGAGCACATTTAGGAAATATAAACATACTCATACACAGGCTCATACACTGTTTGTTTCCACTCTGTGAACCTCGAAGACAGGTTTTTAACAGCTAAGAGAGACAGAAGTGTTCTTCCTCACAGCCGTCCTACCAGGAGAGAGCAAACAAGAATGACCTTGGCTTTCCCTGGATAAAGGGGAATGAGATGATGAGAACTCACCAGTGCTGTTCCCATTGTGTGAATGACACATGAGACCAAGGTGGCCCTGTGACACTGCGGGGCCTCGTGGTTCCCAGAGGCCATTGTGACACTGTGGGGGCACACGGAACCAAGGGACAATTGTGACACTACAGGACCTCTTAGAACCAACAGAACCCTGTGACACTGCAGGGCCTCATGGAGCAAAGGGCACCATGTGACACTCCTGACACTCTTGGTGCCCAGGGTCCCCTGTGACACTGCAGAGCCTCATGGAATCAGAGGCACCCTGTGACACTGCAGGGCTTCATCATCATCACTCTCTACTGAGAGTTGTGTGTACCTACAAGGCAGAGAAACAGGAGACCCTGAGCCTGCTGACCCTAAATACTTCCATCTTCATATGAGCATGTGCCTTGATACCAAAATTGGCCGGATAGGACTTTATAACACAACTTTTAGTTTCAGAAAGCAGCCATTCTTTATTGCACCACTGGTCACTCAGACACACCCTGTAACTGAATGCCCAAGTGTTATGTGAATAGTGTTTTTCAGACACACTGATTACATATTCATGTGCTATCCCTGCTTACTTGATGTACATGTATTCCTTTACATAATTGCAACCCTTATCAGAAGTCCTTATGTGATTCTTTGGGGTCTGTCTCCAGCACCCAGTGTCCTTTTCAGGTGGCTGTCGCTCAACTTCTGTTTTTGAGGAAGGGCAATATCATTGGTTTGCATAATTACTGCTTTGTCAGCCTTGCAGAGCTGAGCTGGCATCCTGCTTGTGTTTTATGTGAGTTACATCCTTTATCTGTTTCTCCAAGGCTGTGCTGTTCTGTTCTACTGTCCTCACCAAGTCCCCCCTTTTCTTGAGGCTCAGTTCCTTATGGGCACTGGTCTCTCAATATCTCTATTTCATTTTATAGCATAGGGCACTAGAACGCTGAATCCTGATGCAAGCTAAAACCGTACAGCAATTACTGTGGTGACCATTATAAACAGATGTTTTAACCAAGTCCATCTGGGTAACCATGAGGGAAGTTTGGTCCAGATTTCTTCAAATCCCCAGAAGGTGTTATCTTGAGCTGTGCATTAGAACAATTTTTAAACTACAATACTCCATCCCAAAGACAGTTCTTGAGTTTCCTGGATCAGAAGAGCAGCTGCTCCTGCCCTCAGACAGCCCAGCCAGCCCTGGCTGACATTGTCTGGTTGCTGTGAAAAGCTGGCCACAGCCCTGCCCCGGTCCCCAGGAACTGTGACAGCGCTCCCAGTGCTGGGGTTTGTCTCTCACAGGGAAACAGATCAAAGAGATCCATGGGGTCTGGGAGCCCCAAAGCAGGGCCCACAGGAAGGCTTGCTGGAGCTGTGAAAAGGCAGCCCATGAATCACAGTCCAGACTATAAAGTCCTGCTGAGCTGCCTTCAGGAGCTCGCACAGAGGTTTTACCAGCAGCCTATAATTGCTGATCCACAGCTGACACCATCCCCCCAACCTGAGAAATGCCTGCGCCTCTCTCACCGTTTGTGTCTGTGGGAGTTGGCAAATTGCTTCTTTTTTCTTCCTGTCCCAACCTCCTTTGTCCCTGGAGGATTTCAAATCCCAGGTAGGGTTCTGTAGTCTGGACTCTTTGTACTTTATATCCGCTTAGACCCAGAAAATTCCAGAATGCCAGAGTCTGATCCCAGCATTGCTGCAGAGTTTCAGTGACCTCAGAATGTCATCTTTGTACTGGAACAAGACTCCAAGAGGGTTCTGATGTTTCCATTCCTCCAGTTCTTCTGCCACTTGGTTTCCATATATGAGGGGAGTATTTTTAAACGCCTGTGGTAGAACTGCCCAAGTCAGTTGGGTTCTTCTCCCTGTGTTTGGATTTTCCCATTCAGAAATAAATAGTTCTTGGCTTACAATACTCAAAAGGATACCTAAAAAGCCATCTTTCAAATATAATCCTGTGAACCATTTTAATTTTTCACTCCAGGTTGTTAGCAAGGTACAAGGATTTGCTACTGATGGGTGTATATCTTCTACTGTCTCATTTATGGCTCTAGGATCCTGTACCAGCCACTAATCCTCTCCCTTTGCCTTCTTAACTGGAAAAATAGGGGTATTAAATCTGGATTCACATTCCTTCAATAGGCCTTATTTTATCAATTTTTCCTTATGACTTTCAGTTTTCAAAGGGTATTGCTTTTGCTTTACTGAACTGCTCAGGGTTTCAATTTATTTTTTATATGCTCTGCTTTTCTGGGTTACCAGGGCACCTCTCCAGCCCAGACTACCAGATTTACTGCATCCTCAAGTGATAGAGGTGGCAGATGGACCACATCAGATTTTGAAGACTGTAGTGCCAAAATAGAGGCTTCCACATAATGAGATTCTGGAGTAATAACCTGCATTTTGCCATTTTAATCTTGATTTTAGCATTCACTTTTTCCAATAAATCATCCAAGGAGAGGCTTCAGTAAATAGGTTAGATACAAAAACAAGGGACTCATCCATTGTTTTCCTAATTTAAAATCAATGGGCTGGAAAAATCACCAAGCTTCAATATTCCCTGTTGCACCAATGATTGTTATAGAATCATTACTCAAGTTTCCTTTAGCTGTATTTAGCACAGAGTGACCAGCTCCTGTACCAATTAAAAATTCTACCTCCTCCTTGACCTCCTCCCTCCTCAGCTCAGCTGTGACCACAGGGTCTGCTGGGAAAGAATCCTCTGGTTCCCCTCAATGACCATCAGTGATGGCCATGAGGGGGGGTTTTGTGTTGTAACTGCGGACAGTCCCTTTTCAAATGCCTCTCTTTCTTACACTGTGCATGCTGATTAACACCAAGTCTCTTTTCTTTCTTCCTCTGCTAGTCTTTGATGAGCCCTCAGGGAAAAGATTGATTGACTTGCAGAATAACACTTTGGAACCAGAGTGACCTTTGCAACAGAGCCTTCAGCTGCATCAGATGTGGCTTCACTTACAACTGTTCTGATTGGTTCTGATAATCCACCTGCCCTGTGGTCACTGGAGTGTGGAAGCATCTGAAGTAACTGTAATTTGCTCAGTTTTGCTCAGATGTGCAGCAGAAGGTGCTACAGGGCTCTCTGAAGCAGTCAGAGCCTCCATCCATGGTGGTGATCACTGCATTTATGCACAAGAATTGGCCTGGGCACAGCAGGATCTGCCCATCTCTAGGGCTGCCCCGAGTTCCCACCTGGAGAGTTCCCAAACATTTCAGTCTCGCAGTCAGTTTCGAAGGTGACTCATTTTTGCTCATTTTGGAGTTGGTTCATTTTGAAGGCTCTTGACTGAACTCAGTCCCTTGGTTTCAAGTTGATGGCCTGTCTCAGAGCAGTCTTTCAGTGTGGACAGTGAGACGGGAGAGTCCTTGCCCCCTCAGGGGACCGATGACTTCAGTGCTGGTTGCATGTCAACAGAGCTTTGTTTCACTTCTTCAGACCCTCCCCTTCCCTCCCCTCCCCTCCCCTCCCCTCCCCTCCTCTCCTCTCCTCTCCTCTCCTCTCCTCTCCTCTCCTCTCCTCTCCTCTCCTCTCCTCTCCTCTCCTCTCCTCTCCTCTCCTCTCCTCTCCTCCCCTCCCCTTCTCCCCCTGGCATTTTAAATCATTCTATTTTTAAAGTCATCTGCTCTGCTCTTCTCCATGTTTAAAAGCAAAACAAAAATGCTGAAAGGGAAAGCACCAGTCTTTATTGCATATATTTTTCTCATGTTTCTTTTCTTAGGTGCGTATTTTGGTTTAAAAACAGAGTAACTTAATTAATTAATCAATCCAGGATTTGAGACTTGAATACTGAGTTTAATCTCGTCCCCTGCAGGCACCCAGGAGAATTTGTTTTCTCCAGGCTCCCTCTGTAGTCAGTGGAGACAAGAGAACACTCTGGAGGCTGAGTGCTCCCAGCTGGCACACAAAAGGAAGGTTACAAATCTCCTCCTGGCACTTTTCACTTGCTCTGCACTAGGGTTATTTGATAGCAATAGCAATGACAGACTGCATGGGAACGGGTGCATTTTGGTGCAGACAGATGACAGCTGAGATTGTGACATTCTGTGTGGATCCAAAATAAATTCCAGTCCTCATTTACAGTAGTACAAAAACAAGAAGTACTTGGTCCCTATTCCACTCTCCCCTTTCCTTTCACAAAGAGCTGGAGAGGAAAAAGCTGTGGAAGAAAGTAGTGGGTCACAAGAGATTCTTGGGATTGCTTATTTTGGAGTCAACAGATCCTCAGGAACTCCTGGTCCAAAGGCAAGTATTGAAAAGTGGAAACAAGGGGTTGCAATGGACAGACTGGATGTAATTTCAGTTTAGTGCTTGTGCTGTAGATGAGAGGTATTTGGCACAGGGGTGTGAGAGATGTTTGCAGTAGGTCTGAATGAGCTGGGAATTTCCCAGGAATGGGGGAAATAGCCAGCAGCCTCTTTAGAATCCTCTGTTCTGGTGAAAGAATTATTTGGGAGTGTTTGGGAAAGGTAGACAAAAGACAACAAAATCTCTAAGGACTCTACTTGAAATGGGAAACAGAACAATCAGGGTGTGAGGATTGCTGGAAGCACAGTCTCTGTGCTGTATAGCAAGACTGCAGAAAAAGAAAGAAGCAGAGAAGGAAGGATAGAAATGTTTGTCCAGACTGGGAAATTATCATGCTTCTATTTTCCATGTTCCTGTCTCAGCAGGATGAGCTGGAATTCAGCATGGCACTAGAAAATGAAACAGCAGTTACTGAGTTCATCCTAGAGGGTTTCCCAGAGCTTGATCCAAGATTGCAGCTGTTTTTCTCTTGGGTGCTTCTGCTCATGTACTTGACAACAGTGATGGGGAATGCAACCATCATTTTCCTTGTGTGTGTGGATCACCACCTGCAAACCCCCATGTACTTTTTCATCTGCAACCTGGCCTTCCTGGAAATCTGGTTTACATCCTCCACAAGCATCAAACTGTTTGTCATGCTGAGTTCTGGTCAGAACACTCTCTCACGAAGCAGCTGCTTTGCCCAAAACTATTTCTATTTTGCCCTGGGCTGCACAGAGTTTGTCCTGCTGGTTGTCATGTCCTTTGACCGCTATGTTGCCATCTGCCACCCTTTGCTCTATGCTGCCATCATGAAGCCTCAGCTCTGTGTCCACCTGGTTGTTGCTGCTTGGGTCCTCGGCTTTGCCCTGCTCAGCTACCGGCTGCTGTTCCTCTCTGAGCTGTCTTTCTGTGGCTCCAAGATCGCCCATTTCCTTTGTGACAACTCCCCCTTGTTCAAACTGTCCTGCTCTGACACCAGCCTGCTTTGGAAAATAGACTCAGTCCTCGTATCATGTGTTGTGCTGGGTTCTTTATGTTTGACTCTGGCATTTTACATCTGCATCCTGTTCTGTGTTCTGCATCTTCCAGCAGCCTCTGGGAGGAAGAAAGCTTTGACTACATGTTCTTCCCATCTCATCACCTTATCCATTGCCTATGGGAGCTGCATTGCTCTCTACACACATCCTGCAGAAGATGTTTCCTTGAGGACCAACAGAATTGTAGCTCTGCTGAACACAGTGCTGTACCCATTCTTAAATCCATTCATCTACAGCCTTCGGAACAAATCTGTGATCCTGGCCCTGAACAAATCCATTGCCAGGGCAAGAACAAAGCTTTTCCCCTAACCATGGTGCATTTCTGGAAAGCCATCCCAAGAATCTGGTATCATCTGTTACATAATACCAGTGCCTGTGTGTGCAGCCTTCAAACACAGCTGCCTCAGGAGATTGAAGCTCCTGCTGGGCTGTGTCAGGTTAAGAGATAAGAGACTCATCTGCACACCCAGGCAGGGCACCAACAATGGCAGCAGGAGAAACTCAGTTCATTCTCTGCTCCTGGGCCCATCTCCAGAGAGCCACCAGCTCATTTAGAGCCCATCTCCAAAACAAAGAAGAGCACAGAGGAGCAGTGGCAAGTGACAATCCAAATTACAGCTCCTCAGCAATGGACACCTTGTCCCAGCTCCTTTCCTGGACAGCCATCAGCCCTGGGGTCCAAGTCTGAAACCCCAAAGTCACTGAGAGCAGGTCACCATTTGGACTAAGGGGATTGTTACCCTGGCATGTAGGACACATTATGAGATGGAGGGGAAGGGCAGTTTTGGATAGCACAGGACTTGTGGGAAGGTGAGGGGAGGACCACAACCAGAGCAGTCTGTCCTGTCTTCTCATTAAACTTGAATTCTACCTCCTGTGTGAGCAAATCTCTATTCTGCCTGAGCACAGAGCCTGGGGGTGTGAGGGCAGCACTGGAGGAGGGCACCAAACAGCCCATCTGCCAATGGTGCCGGCCACAATGACCAGAGAGACTGGACTGAAGGATTTGGGGCTGTGGGGTGTGTCTGGTCTGCACCAGCACCTTGAATGGGACTGTGGCCTCAGGGCTCAGATGTCCAAATGCCTCAGCTGGTGACACTGGAATCCAGGGAAAGCTGCTGAGCAGACGAGTGTCTGAGCACAGCTGCTGCAGGGATCCATGTACAGATATGACTATGGAATGGGATAGACCAGACCAGGATAGTCCTGTTGGGAATGATCTGCAGTTCAGAGCAGAATGATGGTCTGGTCCAAGTGCCCGACCCCTCCAGGGCTGACCAAAAGTGAAAGCAGTCATTAAGGGCACTGTCCAAATGTCTCTTAAACACTGACAGCCTTGGGGCATCAACCAGCTCTCCAGGGAGCCTGTGCAGTGTTTGAGCACCCTCTCAGTAAAGAAACACTTTCTCCTGTGCAGTCTAAACCATCCCTGGTACAGCTTTGACCCATTCTCCCACGTTCCATCCCAGGATATGAGGGAGAAGAGAAAGGGAAATGCAGGGCAGAGGCAGGGGGCAGCGAGATGGGAGTGTGCAGCCTGCAGGGACACAGCAGCAGCTGTGGGACAGCGCAGGACAAGCTGTGCTGGACATGGCCAAGGGCCCTGGCAGGGCTGGCAGTGCCCAGGAGAAGCCAAGTCTTGGTGCCCTGGGGCACTGCAGGGTCTGTGCCACCAAGGGCTGTGAGGAGACACCTTGTCCTGAGGCCCTGGGACCTCCTGGCACAGCCCCAGCAAGGCTGGGCACTGTCACCCCCTTGTTCTGCCCTCAGTATCCCCCCACATCCCAGTGGCCTCAGGGATCTGCTGGGACCAGTCCCTGGGGAGCCTTGGGCAGGAATGGCCCTGGGGGGCTCCTGAATGCTCCCAGGGACTGCAGGTTTTCCAAAGGACTTTGGGTTTTGCTTTGGCCTGGGAGTCTCTGAGGGGTTTGTGCAATCATGGCCTCCAATTATCTGCTGTAATCAGTCCCTGGAGATGTTTTGTCAGTAACAACACTCAGTGGGGCTCATTAATGCCTCAAAGTGCTCAAGAGTCATTAAAGTGCTACTTTTTGACCCTGAATCCCTGAGAGGTTTGTGCAGTCATGGCCTCCAATTATCCAATATTTAATGAGTCCCTAGAGAGGCTTTGGATTGACACTCAGTGGGGCTCATTCATGCTTTGAGATACTCAAGGGTTTTAAGGTACTTTGTGTTTTCCTTTCCACACTGAGTCTCTGAGAGGTTTTTGGGCAATCATGGCCTCCAGTTCTCTCCTCCAAGGAGTCCATGAGGAGCCTGTGTTGGGGATGGACCTCAGTGGGACCCATGAATGCTGTGTGACACTTTGGGTTTTTCCTGTGACTTGGACTGCTGGAAAGGTTTGTGCAATGTCCTCTCAGGCCCTGAGGGCTCAGCACCAAATGCACCACGGGGCTCCTTGGGATCAAGCAAGTCCTGACAAACCATGGCTCTGCCTTGATTTCCCTCTGGTCTGGTGCAGCTCATTAGGAATGTTTTCTACAACAGTTATGGAGAAAGATTTCAAAGAGCTTCTAAGAAATACACATTCCTGTTATAAAGGGTGTATTTTACTACTGTTCTTTTTAGAGCAGAGGTGATTGCAGCGTTCTATGATTGATATTGATCCAGGGCCTCTCCTCAGGACGTCTGGCCTGCTCACAAAAGCTGTGCCTTGAGGTCTGACCCAGTGTGGACAACCACGCTGCACATGCCCCAAGCCCATCCTGTCTGTCCTCACTCACCTGGGACCTGCTTTGCTTGGAGAGCTGCCTGCACTCAGGAAAAAAAGGGGTTTTCTATTTTTTAAAGCAATGTAAACCTCCTAATTTTCCCCTCTATAAACAGACACACTTGTTAAGTGTGTGCCAGCCCAAGGTGCCACCAAAACCACTCCAGCCCTGCCCTGGGCCACTGCAAGGGACTGTGGCCATGGACACTGCACTGACCCCACAGCTGGGTTTGGGTGCCACGGCAACTGTGAGCAGTTCAAGTTTCCTTGGGAACACTGGGGAGGGTGGGAACATACTGGGGAACGCTGGGAACGCTGTGGGAGATAGCGAGACATACTTGGAGTGATACTGGGGAGGACTGGGACAACCTGGGAACACAGGGAATGCTGAGGGGAAATCTGGGCAGACTGGGATGAACCGTGGGGGTACACTGAAACATACTGGGACATACCAAGATGTACTGGGGATGAACTGAGCATTACAGGGGGAGCCTCGAAGGGCACTGGGCTTGTACTGGGCTGTACTGGGGGTGAACTGGGCTATACTGGGAAGGACTGAATGGGTTGAATGGGCTGTTCCCGCCTCAGCCACCTCCCATTTGCCGAGGCTCCCACCCATCACCGTCTGCAGCCAGTCAGCGCTGGGAGTCAGGGCCTGGGGGGGAGGGGGGTGCCTGCTGTTGGCGCCATCGTTTCTTTTTGCCTACAACGCCCGTCATACCCCGCGCTCCACAGACACCCCCCCCCCCCTCCACCCCCAGTATCCTCACCCCATGTGTCCCATAAGTGTCCTCCAGATCCTCCAGCATCCCTAAGTGTACCCTCAGTGCCCATTCGAAACCACCACAAAAACGTCTCCGGATCCCCTGAATGCTCCCAACCCCATCGATGCCCGTTATGGGCACTTCTGGGAATTCATCTCCTATCATCCCTCTCGACATCAGAGCCCCTCATAAAACAGTTCCGGCGCCTAAAACTTCTGCCGCACCCCGCACCCTAAAGAGCTCGGTTACAGCTCCCCAAGCTCCCCGCAAGTGCTCCCGAACAGTATACGTTTCCTTCGAGGACGTCAATTCGCGGCTCGGACGCAAAAGCGACCCCCAAGTGCCTTCCCGGACCCTCAAATGCCCAGATCCAGCCACTTCCAGCACTACAGCTCCCAGCATGCATCTCCCGTCATGCCTCGCGCCTCACTAAGATCCATTGGAGCTGCGCCTACAACTCCCGTGATGCTCCGCGGCCCCGTTGAACCGTGTTATACCAGCGCCCACAACTCCCATCATCCTCCGCGCCCCAGAGAGCCCCGTCAGAGTCCCCCGAGTGCCCGCCCGGAGCCCGAAGGGCCCCCAGATTCCCCTCCCTGACCCCCAAGTGCCCCCCTGTACCGCCAGGTGCTCCCCCGGACACCGATTTGTCCGACAGAATCCATAAGTGCCCCTCCAAGTGCCCACCCGGCTCCTCTAAGTGTCCTCCAGACCCTAAAGTTCTCTCTGAATTCCCTCCCCAGACCCAAAACTGCCCCAAATGTGTCCCAGAAATGTCTCCATGGACCCCAAAATGGCCCCTTCGACCCTGTCTGTGAACATGATCAAAAAGCTGGCAAAAGCTTAAAAAAAAAAGGACTAATTAACATAAAGAGGGAGAAATCCATAGCCAGTAGGGGTCAATTAATTAATGAAGGGAATTGTGTTACTTAGAACCATCGACAAATGATTTTCTTTGGTTGCTAAATTATATAGATTTTTAATATAAATAAATAGTATGTAAAAATACAGAATAATAAGAAAAATGCAATTATAATTTTATTAATCAAAACTTTTTAATTATCAAGAAAAAATATTATTTTTTTTATGTTTTGGGATTCCAGTTCCAGGTGGGTGATGTCAGATGTGGTGAGATTGGAGTGAAGAGCAGATTATCCTAACAGGGTCAGACTGCAAAGGGCTCATTCTTCTACATGACCAGACCACCCAGAGGAGACATTCAGCATCGAGATCACTTGGAGAATGCTTCTGTTATCTGCTCTCTGAACTCAAAAATAAAAAAAATACACCCTTTATATATATTAAAAAAATAAAAATAAAAAAAATCAGGAGGTGCACTTTGAAATCTCCCTCCTAAACCGAACTCCAAACTGACTCCAATCAGCTGCAGAAGCTCTGGAGACTTGAAGACAAAGAGCTTCTGATGGCTTTCTGTATTTTCATGAGCCCCACACTGGATTTGGGGCTGAGTCCAGGAGCCTCAGGCACTGAGAGAAGGTTGAAGAAGCTGCTCAAGGAGGCAGAAGCAAAACTCCAAGTCCCTTGGAGCATCACTGGGCCCCAGTGAGGGCAGGGAGTGCCAAAGGCTCCCCAGGCACTGGTGAGAGCAGATCCTTGAGGCCAGGATTGCAGGGAGCCAAAGGCTGTGAGCAGGGAACTGCAATGCTGAGCAAGGCCTGGGCTGGCTGGAGGAAGCAGAAAGGCCAAGGCCTGAGGCCAGGCCTGGCACAGCAGGGCCTGTCCCTCCCGGGTGGCTCGGGGCTGTTTGTGGGGCAGGGGGATGGCAGGGGCAGCAAGGACAAATGTCATCAAGCTGCAAGCCCTGCCAGGCTCCTCAGGGAGGGGTGAGGCAGAAGCCAAGTGCAGCCCCTGCAAGGAAAGTTCCTTCTGTGGGGCCTCCAGAGGTGCTGCCAGAGCCCAGGGGACAAAGGCCTGGGTGCCTGTGGCCCTGCCAGCCCTGCCCAGCCCTTGGCCATCTCTCCTGCAGGCTGTGCCCCCTGTGCGTGCTGCTCCTGTGCCCTGGCCGGCTGCACACGCCCATCTCGCTGTCCCCCCCAGCATTTCTCAGCCCAGCATTTCTGTGCCCTCCCTGGGCTCCCTGCACCCAGCACTGCTGGCTCCTGGCACACAGAGCCAGGGCATGGCCCAGGCTCCCGCTGGGACACCTTGAGCACCAAAATTCTACCCATTGGGTGAGTTTTCTTTTTCCTTGCCTCCAGTCTGAACCTTCCAAGCTGCACTTTGGGGAGGTTTCCTTCCCTTGCCACTGCCAAGGAAAGCTCTGTCTCCTGCTGTTCACAAACCTAGAAGGGTGGGTGGGAGATGTGGTGGTCAGAGGCTGTTTGGGGCACAGTGACCATGAAATTATTGAGCTTTAAATGTTCTGTGAAAGAAGGATGGGCATAAAAAAAACTTCTACACTGGACTTACAGAGAGCAGATTCAGCTTATTCAGGATGCTGATATGGGAAGTACCAGACCAAGTACTGCTTTTTTTAAGGAAAACAGCCCTTCAGATCAAAGGGTTCCATGAAGGATGGGCAAACTTCAAGAAAGAAATCTTGAAGAAGAAGGAGCAGGCTGTCTCTGCATGTTGAAAGATGACCCAGAGTGGAAAATGACTAGTCTAGCTGGGCATGGCACTTTTGCAGAACTCGGAGAAAAAAGAGTTTTGTCACCTTGGGACAGAGGGGAAGGTGACTCAGGAAATGTTTGAGGAAGTTGCTAGGTCATGCAGAAAGAAAATTAGAGATATCAAAGCTCAATTAGAGCTTTACCTGGTCACTTCCATGAAAGATAACAAAAATGCTTTTATCAATAATTAATGGCAAAAAGAGGAACAAGGACAACCTCCATTCCTCATTGGGGGGAATATGGTTACCAAAGATGAAGAAGAGGGTAAGGTACTTAACACCTTCTCTCCTGCTGTTATAAACAAGGCCAGGACTCGGATGTAATGATGAAAAAAAGGCACTCATTTATTTAATTTTAAACAACCACTGGGAGCGAGAACTTAGGATAGGCCCAAGTTCCTCTCGGCGAGCCAGAAAACAAGAGACAGTGCGACGCCACACTGAATCCGCCTTCAGACCCCCAGAGGTTCCGAAGAAGGACCCCCCTTCATTCTTACAGTCTCTTTTATCTTCTTTGCCTTCTCCTGATGGGGGCACTTTGGATCCTTTCTCTGATTGGCTTGCTATCAGCCTTCTGATTGGTCTTTATCGAGTGTCCTTCCTGACCAATCATTTCCAGAGGGCACCAAATGATTGGACAATTGTGTCCACCAAATCATGGCTCAGGGTGATGTAACCGGTATGAACTAAATCTTTGCCCCCCCTTTTCCTCTGATTGACAGCTGCATGGTATTTTACACCCGTACAGTGTTGCAATAACTTATAACTTTTGAATCAATACTTTGTAGAACAGATACTACCAGCAACAAACAATATCAGAAACTCCTCTTAAAAACATTCTATAACAGTGATTTTTTCAACAAGACAGGTTGTACTCAGGACAAGCGTTCCCCTGAGCTGGTAGATGGGCACAGGGAGCAGAACAGTCCCCCTGTCATCCAGGAGGAAGCAGCTGGTGACCTGCTGAGCCACTCAGATGCTCACAGGTGTCTCTGGGACCAGGTGGGATCCATCCAAGGGGGATGAGGCAGCTGGTGGATGAGCTCACCAAGCTGCCCTCCATCATTTCTCATCAGTCCTGGCTCACCAGGGAGGTCCCAGAGGACTGGAGGTGCCAATGTGAGCCCATCCCCAAGAAGGGCTGGAAGGAGGATCTGAGGAACTCCAGGCCTGTCAGCCTGACCTCGGTGCCCAGCAAGGTTCTGGAACAGATCACCTTGAGAGCCATCACAGGGCACCCACAGGATGGCCGAGGGATCAGACCCAGCCAGCGTGGATTTCAGTATCTGCATTGATGGTCTGGATGAGGGGATTGAGTCCACCATCAGCAACTTTGCAGATGACACCAAGCTGGGTGAGAGTGTGGATCTGTTGGAGGATAGGAGGGCTCTGCACAGGGACCTGGACAGGCTGGATCCAGGGCCCAAATCCAGCAATGAGAGGTTTAACAAGACCAAGTGCTGAGTTCTGCACTTTGGCCACAACAACCCCTGCAGTGCTACAGGCTGGGGACAGAGTGGCTGGAGAGCGGCCAGGCAGAAATGGACCTAGGGCACTGATGGACAGCAGGCTGGACATGAGCCAGCAGTGTGCCCAGGTGGCCAAGAAGGCCAATGGCACCTGGCCTGGATCAGGAACGGTGTGGCCAGCAGGAGCAGGGCAGTGATTCTTCCCCTGTGCTCAGCACTGGTGGGGCAGCACCTGGAATGCTGTGTCCAGTTCTGGGCCCCCAATTTAGGAAGGAGACTGAGGGCTGGAGTATGTCCAGAGAAGGGCAACAAGGCTGGTGAGGGGTCTGGAACACAAGTCCTGTGAGGAGTGTCTGAGGGAGCTGGGGTTGTTTATCCTGGAGAAGAGGAGGCTCAGGGGACACAAGGTGGTGTCAGGGCACAGGTTGGACTCGATGATCTCCAAGGCCTTTTCCAACCTTGCTGATTCTGTGATTCTCTGAAACCACCCTTGCAGCAGTTGCAGAATGAGCCCTGGGCCTCCTCTTCAGAAGGTCCAGCAGCCCAGGTCCCTCAGCTTCTCCTCACAGCCCCAAAGCCCATCCTGTCAGTCCTGCAGAGCGTCTGCAGCCCCTCCTCATTGCCCAGAACAGGGAGCCCCACAGCCAGACACAGCAGCCCAGATGTGCCCCCCTGGCCTGTGGTGCTTCTGGCAAGGGAACAGCCCGAGGCACTGCAGGAGCCTGCAGACAATTCCTGCAGCACTTGGAGGATGATCCTGCTCCCCAAGGGACGTTCCCATGGTGTGATGCTGTTTGCCCCCACCGTGCCCACGGCCACCCTGGGGCTGCTCACGGGGCTTTTCTCTGCTGAGCATTGGCCTGGCCGTGTTCTGGAGAGAGCCTGGGCAAGGAGCCTGGAGCCCCCAGGCCCTGGCCTGAGGCGTCAGCGCTGCCCCAGCAGTGCCCATGGCCTGTCCCTGCTGCAGCCCCGGCACTGCCACCCCCAGCACTGTGCCCGGCCCCGAGAGCACTCAGGCCCTACAGCAGCACCAGGGCCAGGAGGGCAGCGGGGCAGGGGCACGGGAGCAGCACTGGCAACACAAAGTGCTGCTGCTGCTGGGCACAGCTGCTGTGCCAGCACTGATCTGCCCCAGCTCTGCACACAGACATTGCTGCTGCAGCTCCACAGAAGGGAACAAAACGGGGAATTCCATTGAAAACTTTGCTTGGAGATCCTTTAATTCATTTAAAGCTGCTGAGAGTACAGCTCCTCATTGACACAGTCTGGGGCCACAGAAAACATGGAGATAAACAAAACAACAAAGGACAAGAAAATGCTGTCCTTTGTGAACATCATTGAAAACTAAAACAAAGAATAAAAACCCAACAACTAAACCAGTAGAACTGTTAAAGTTGTCTTTTATTGCAAGTGATTTGCAGAAATTGGCCAGCAGATTAATGTTTCTGAAATCATCCAGTTATCAGTGTCCACACTGCAGCCTTGAGCTCCTGGTTCCTCAGGCTATAGATGAGGGGGTTCAGGACTGGAGGCACCACTGAGTACAGAACTGACAGTGCCAGATCCAGGGATGGGGAGGAGATGGAGGGGGGCTTCGGGTGGAAAAATGTGCCAGTGCTGAGGAACAGGGAGACCACAGCCAGGTGAGGCAGGCAGGTGGAAAAGGCTTTGTGCCGTCCCTGCTCAGAGGGGATCCTCAGCACGGCCCTCAAGATCTGCACATACGAGAAAACTATGAACATAAAACAGCCGAATGATAAATTGGCAGAAACCACAATAATTCCAAGTTCCCTGACGTAGGATTTGGAGCAGGAGAGCTTGAGGATGTGTGAGATTTCACAAAAGAACTGGCCCAGAACATTGCCCTGGCACAGGGGTAGGGAAAATGTATTGGCTGTGTGCAGCAGCATGTGGAGAAAGCCACTGGCCCAGGCAGCTGCTGCCATGTGGGCACAAGCTCTGCTGCCCAGGAGGGTCCCGTAGTGCAGGCGTTTGCAGATGGACACGTAGCGGTCATAGCACATCACAGTGAGGAGAAATACTCAGTTCCAGGAAAGAAGATAAGTAGAAATACCTGTGCAGCACATCCTTCATAGGAGATGTTCCTGGTGTCCCAGAGGGAATTGTGCATGGCTTTGGGGACAGTGGTGAGGATGGAGCCCAGGTCGGTGAGGGCCAGGTTGAGCAGGAAGAACATGGGCGTGTGCAGGAGGTGGCCACAGGCTACGGCGCTGATGATGAGGCCGTTGGCCAGGAGGGCAGCCAGGGAGATGCCCAGGAAGAGGCAGAAGTGCAGGAGCTGCAGCTGCCGTGTGTCTGCCAATGGCAGCAGGAAGAAGTGGCTGATGGAGCTGCTGTTGGACATTTCTTCACTCCTGCCATGGAGACCTGCTCCAAGGATGACACAGTGACCAGTCAGGGGCGACTTTCCTGAGTAATGACCAAGCCCTTTCTCCCAGCCCTGCCCCTGCCACTCTGTGCCACCCAATTTTCCTTTTCTCAGAGCTCTTCCTTCAGCCCCATGCCTGCAGCTCTGCTAGGATCTGGCCCCATTGCTGTGACGAGCAGGGGCTCTGCCCATGGACACCGAGGGGTCAGCTCTGCTCTGCAGCACTGGGGTCATGGGAACAGGGACAGGGGCCAGTCCTGGGGTTGGACTTTATCAGTCCAAATTGCTCCTGAGGCAGAGGAGCTTGGCAGCATCTCCTGTGCCAGGGCTAAGGAACAGTGATGGCCAAATGTAAAGTGTTTCCTGCTGTGCCCAGGGAGATCAGGAAGAACTGTGCAATGCAAGAAAATTGGCTGTAACTCAGTGAAGGGTGAGGGGAGCTGCTCTATGACTCCATCTGTCTTCAGCTGCCCTTTCTGAGATTGAGGGCAGTCACTGTGTTCCCCTGAAAATCAGACTGACACAGCTGAGAGCAGAGGGAACCACAGCAGAGCAAACTGGCTCAGCCTTTCTCAGAGTCCCAGCCCCACTCCTGGCCAAGGACACTCCTGTCCCCCAGTGTCCCCTGGAGGCATCTCACAGCTTGGATGGCATCCCCAGGACACAGCAAGGTTCCTGTCCATGGCACTGCTCGAGAAAAGTCAATTCATTCCCAGCCTGCCCTGCCCAGAGCTCCCCAGGGCAGAGGGAGCTGGGACACCCCATTGCTGTGCTCAGCCTGCACAGGAGGAGCCCAAGGGCTGGGCCTGAGCCTGCAGCTGGAACTGCCATTCCCAGAGAGCCTGTCAGCAATGCCAGGAGCACCTGGGCAAGGCAAGGAGAGATTGAGCTGGGCCCTGAGGAAAAGCCTTTCCCTGCCCAGCCCTGCCCAGCCCCTGCCAGGCAGCAGCATTGCAGGACAGTGGCCCTCAGGCCCTGGTCAGCAGGGAATGGGCACATGGCAGGAGAGATGCCCTTCATCTCTGGGGCTGCTCTGCCAGCCCAGGAGGGGACTGAGGGCCCCAAGCCCTCGGGCTGAGGGCTGTGCTGGCTGCGAGGGGACACAAGAGCTGTGCTGCTCAGGGCAGTGTGTGCCCTGCAGGGCAGGGCCGGCAGGTGCCACATCTCCCCTGCAGCAGGGCTTCCCTCAGCACTGCCTCCCTCCCTCCCTGCCCACGCCTCTGCTGCTGGAGCTGTCCCAGCCCAAGCTGTTCCTGTGGCCCCGGGCTCCTTCCCTGCCAGTGCTGCCAGAGCCCAGCCCAGCCCCTGGGCCAGCTCTGCCCTGCAGCTGCTCGGGGCTGCAGGGATTAAAGAACAGCTCCCCCAGGCCTGGGCACCATGGAAAGGGGATGCTGGATGGATCTGGAGGCTGGGGAGCTGGAGGCACTTGCTGAGGTACCCAGGAATTCTCAGACTGATGGTTTAAGTGACTCAGCCCCTGCTCTGCCCTGCACAGCTGAGTTTCCATTCCCACCAAGGTGAGCCAAGGAAAAGTGGGAACACAGAATGAGGAAAGTAGTGACTCAAGCAGGAAACTCCTGCCCTGAATGAGCTCAGGAAAAGTCCCTTAAGAAATGACCTGGGCATGAGCTGGAGCTCTGAGCAGCCCTGGCCCACACAGCACCCTCTCCACAGCAGCAGGACCTGCCCTGGCAGGAGTCACTCCTGGCACCCACAGCTCCCCTCCACCATCCATGGGAGCTCCCAGGCAGGCTGAGAGCTGCCCCTGGCAGGTGGCAGATGCCCTGGCCTGGCCAAGAGCCCTCAGGGCTGCAGGAGCTGCTCTGCACGACAGCCCTGGGCACCCCTGGCTGCAGCCCCAGCTTCAGCCCCTGCAGCCGTCCCTGGCAGCAGGAGCCGTCCTGCCCTGTCCCTCTGACGGTGCCCAGGGCAGCCCCGCTCTGGAGCACATCCTCCCCCAAAGCAGAAAGGGCAGCAGAGCCATCCTTACAGTCATGTCAGTCCTGTCCTGGGTCAGCTTGAGGAGATCCCTGCAGCCAGAGACTTACTGTGTCAGGAGTGGTGAAGATTTTTCCATGAGTAACCTCAGAATTGTCCTTCCAGTTGCTTTGAGACTCTGTCTGCTTCACTCCTCCCAGGTACCTGCAGGCAGTGCCCTCAGCCCTGCTGGGCAGGGAGAGGAGCTGCTCCTCAGGAGAAATGTCTTTTTGAAGCTCTTCTTGCTTGCCAGGAGCTTCCTCTGTGCCAGGAACCTGGCCCAGCTCAGCAGCACAGACAAAGCACAAAGGCTTTAATGACCCTCTCAGGTCTTTGGTGTTTTTTACATCAGACTCAGTTCCTGAGAGTGTCTTCAAAAAACTTTTCAGGAACTTCAAGTTAAATTGAAACATTGAATTTTCTTGAAGTTTTAATGGGTCCCTTTGAGGGACATGACTGAGAAAGTGTCCCCACATTCGTTAGAGCAGAACACTGCAGGCAGTGATGACAGGTGGGGACAAACAAGGCAAAGGTGTCTCTGATGCTCAGCAAACCCGGATGTGTTTCAGGAATACGAAGGGCCAAGACCTGAGCCCCAGCCCCTGCCAAGGCAGATCCTGTCCCTCCCTCAGTGCTCAGGGCTCTTCCTGGGACACTGGGATGTGGGGATGTGCAATGCCAAGGGCAGCACCATGGGGCGGCCCCTGCCAGGCTGCTGAGCAGGGACAAGGAGGCAATGAGGCCCCAGGCCTGCCAGGGTCACTTGTCTCCTGCTCATGGCTCAGGCCCAGGGCCAGCAGCCATGGCCCAAGTGCTGCAGGAGTTGGCTGTGTCAGGGCCTTTCAGCTGCTGCCCATCCCTGTGCCCTCTCCAGCCCAGGCTGTCCTACGGTGTCCATGCCCTGCGCCTCTGTCCCTGCAGGCTGTCGTCATCCCCCGGCTGCCCCACCTCGCTGGCCCCTTCCTTTGCTGACAGCTCTGCATCCTGCCTCTGCCTGGCCACACAAAGCCTCGGGCTGCTCCAGACTCCTTCTGGGGATATGTTGCAGCACAGCCCTGCCCTGAGAGGGCAATTCCTCTCTCCTTGTTTCCAGTCTGGAACTCCCCAGCTGATCTCTGTGGCATTATTTCTTTCTTGGGCTTTTTCATACTAAGAAGAAGAGCTCCACCATCTCTGAATTAACCCTTCAAGCTGTATCAGGCTGCTTCTATTCTGTCTTCAGTCTTCACACCACTGAGCCCAGGGCCCTCAGTCTCTATAGGTCCTGTGCTTGAGGCTTCATACAATAATCCATAAAAATGACCAATTATTTTTCAGGCCTGTAGTGGCAAAGGAAGGGACAATGTCTTTAAAATGGTCAAAGATAAATTTAGATTGGATAACAAGGAAGAAATATTTTATGATGAAGGTGACAAGACAGAGACACAGGTTGTCCAGAGAGGTGGATGTCCCATTCGAAAACGTGTTCACAGAATCACAGAATGTCTAGGTTGGAAGAGACCTCCAAGATCATTGAGTCCAACCCATGCCCTAACACCTCAACTAAACCATGGCATCAAGTGCCACATCCAGTCTTTTTTAAAACATATCCACGGATGGTGACTCCACCACCTCCCCAGGAAGACCATTCCAGTACCTTATCATTCTTTCCGTGAAAATCTTTTTCCTAATGTCCAACCTCTATTTCACTTGATGCAGCCTGAGACTGTGTCCTCTTGTTCTGTCAGTTGCTGCCTGGAGAAAGAGACCAACCCCCAGCTGACTACAACCACCCTTCAGGAAGTTGTAGAGAGTGATAAGGTCGCCTCTGAGTCTCCTTTTCTCCAGGCTAAACAACTCCATCTCCCTCAGCCACTCCTCAAAGGATCTGTGTTCCAAGTCCTTTACCAGCCTTGATACCCTCCTCTGGATGCACTCAAGTGTCTCAACGTCCGTCCTAAACTGAGGGGCCCAGAACTGGACACAGCACTCCAGGTGTGGCCTCACCAGTGCTGAGCAGAGGAGAAGAATGACCTCCCTGCTCCTGCTAGCCACACCATTCCTGATCCAGGCCAGGTGCCATTGGCCTTCTTGGCCACCTGGCACACTGCTGGCTCATGTCCAGCCTGCTGTCCATCAGTGGAACAGGTCCCTTTCTGCCTGGGCACTGTCCAGCCACACTGTCCCCAGCCTAGAGCGCTGCAGGGGGTTATTGTGGCCAAAGTGCAGAAGTCAGCACTTGGACTTATTAAACTTCATCTTGTTAGACTCTGCCCATCCTTCCAACCATTCCCAGAGTCTCTGCAGAGTCCTCCTACCTTCCAACAGATCGTCACACACTCCCAGCTTAGTGTCATCTGCAAATTTACTCATCAAAGATTCAATACCCTCATCCATGTCGTCAATAAAAATCCTGAACAGAGCTGGCCCCACCACAGACCCCTGAGGAACACCACTGGTGACTGGCTGCCAGCTGCATGCAGCACCGTTCCCCACCACTCTCTGGGCCCGGCCATGCAGACAGTTCTTAACCCAGCAAAGAGTGCTCCTGTCCAAGCCGTGGGCTGCCAGCTTTTCCAGGAGTGTGCTGTGGGAGACAGTGTCAAAGGCCTTGCTGAAGTCCAAATACACAACATCCACAGCCCTTCCTGCCTCCACCAAGTGGGTCACCTGGTCATAAAAGGAGATCAGGCTGGTCAAACACGACCTACCCCTCCTAAACCCATGCTGGCTGGGCCTGAGGCCCAGGACATCCTGCAAATTCTGTGTGATGACACTCAGTATAAACTGTTCCATTGTCTTGCCAGGTACTGAGGTCAGGCTGACTGGTCTATAATTACTAGGATCCTCTTTCCCACCCTTTTTGGGAATTGCATCACATTGGCCAGCTTCCAGTCCTCTGGAACCTCACCAGTGAGCCAGGACTGTTGGTAAATGATGGAGAGCGACTTTGCAAGCTCATCTGCCAGCTCCCTGTCTTGGTTTGAAAAGACAGGTGTCTGCTAAGGAGAGGCAGGCCTCTCCAGGAAATGAGGAACTCGAATCCTTCCCTCCGTGTTATTATAATTTGGAAGATTAAAAAAAAAACCCAAAACTTTTCAGTCAGAGCTATAGGGAAAAGGAATAACAGTACTTTACTAGTAAATATAACAGGACAGACAAAAAACAACAGCAATTATAACAATAGTAGAACAGAACCAAGAACCCCGAGGGCAAACAGTGGAAGCTCTGGCGCTGATGGCTGGAAGCCGGTTGCGGCGGGCTGTCCTCCACAGGCAGGGGGTGTCCTCGGCAGGCAGAGGTGGCAGTGCCGGAAAAGCTGCAGCGGCGAGACCCGGGCTCACCCAAAATCCAGCAGGACAGCGAAGAAACTCTGAACTCCTGGATACTCCAACAAAACGGCAGAATTCCCAGGACCAGACTTCCTCGCCAACCGTGGACTCCAGCAGCCAGAAGTCCTCGCCCCCCGGAAGACGAGAGACGCCCGACCCCCACCCTCAGCTCTCTCTCCTGGAGCCTTTCTCCCTCCCCCAAATGAAGTGATCAGCTTCTTTTTGTCCAGGTTAAGTACTCAGCATTTAGTCTCCTAGCAACTTGGGGGGGGAATTCTACAGGAGACTTAACCCTCAACAATCCCTCATCCCCCTGGGATGGATCCCATCCAGGGCCATAGATTTATGAGCATACAAGCATCTCAGCAGTTCTCTGACTGCCTCCTCCTGGATAAGGGAGGGACTATTCTGTTCCCTGACACCATCAACCAACCCAGGAGGACAGTTGTCTTGAAGACGAGTTGTCTCCCCACTGAAAACTGAGGAAAAGCACGTGTTAAGCACTCCTGCCTTCTCCTCATCTGCAGTTACTAGGTTCCCTCCCTCATCCAATAGAGAACAAAGGTTTGCCTTACCTTTCCTTATACCATTAATATATATGTGTGCTGGCTTGAAAACAAAACCAGTGAGAGACTCCAAGTCAGAAAAATCCAATTTAATAGGAGAGAGAAAAAAGTAAGATAAAATAATATAAAACACATGCAATAGTACAAAGATCACTGACACAGTCAGAATACAACCTGACACCGTGGTGGTAGCTGTCCAGATGAAGTGGTCTTGTTGAAGCAGTTATCCCGTAGAAAGGTCTGATAACTCTTGTCCTCTGGGAATCCAGTGGGTAAGGCTGCCTGTGCTGTCCCAAATCCCAGATTATATCCAGGTGGGAATGCTTGGCTCTTCCCATTGGGTGGAGCATCTCACAATGGGCTGATATAATTTTATCAGTCTTGTAATGGGTCCTTGATTGCCCATTAAACAGAGATAGCTCCTGGAGGGAGTTATCTATGAGTCATGCAGGAAGGCATTGATGGGCCATTAACAGAAGATAGTCTGGAGGGAGGGGGCAAGGGAAACACCGCACAACTTAGTTTCAACAGCTCATGTGATGATGGTGATAGAATGCATAGTTTGGGCACATCTTACATTGTAACCTAGGACAATATATAGAAACATTTTTTATTATCCTTTACAGAAATCACAGTTTTAAGTTCAAACTGAGCTTTGGCCTCCATAATTTTTTTCCTACATGCTCTAGCAGCCTCCTTAAATAATCACTGGGAGACCTGACCCTCCTTCCAAAATGATACATCCTCCTTTTATTCCTAAATTCCTCCAAAACCTCCTTGCCCATCCAGGCTGGACGTTTACCTCGTTGACTCATCTTTCGGCACACAGGGACAGTCTGTTCCCGTGCCCTCAAAATCTCTGTTTTGAAGCATGACCACTTTTTCTGAACTCCTTTGAAAGATTTTAAGGGGTGCTTCCCAAGGAACTCTATGAATAAGTCTTCTAAACAGACCAAAGTCTGATCTCCAGAAGTCCTATGTAAAAGTCTTATGGGTGTTCCTCCTGATTTCACCAAATATCAAGAACTCTATAGTTTCATGATCACTCTGCCCCAGTCGGCCTCCAACCACCACATCTCCCACCAGCCCATCTCTATTTGCAAAAAACAAATCTAACATAGTCTGTCAGGAGCTTTGAGCAATCTGGTCCAGTGGCAGTTGTGCCTTCCCCCAGCAAGGGGGGTGCAGTAGAATATATTTTAGAGCCATTCCAATTTAAAAAATCAAAAATTAAAAATTAAAAATGAGAACTTAAAAAACCAAAAATTAAAACGTTATTTCAAGGAAAGTTCTGACACCTCCTCATGAAAGACTCACCAAGAGGATCAATGGCAGAGTTTTCCAGCATATCCTTGCCAGCTGAGCATGGGGGTTTCTGCATTGGGGTCGGAGATTCGTGGTGGAAATCCTCAAAGGGCATTTGGGGAATGTGCAGGACTTGCCATGGTGATATGGAGTATGGTTATGCATATAAAAATACAGAATTTTAGAAGCAGCTTTTCGTGATTTTGTAGAAGTAGAGAAACAGCTTGTACTGAGAACACATAGAAGATTAGCTAATAAGCTTGGTTGTTAGGTAGTTATTAAGTAAAAGTCATATAGGTAAGATGTAGAATGTTGAAACTTAGCAAAGCAAGACCTAGGTATTTGTCAAAAATTGGTAAAGCAGAACTTTGTGGCTTGAATCCAGCAAAGCCAAGCTCCTAATTTTTGGCAAGAGCAAAGTGACCTGAAAAATAGCCAAACCTCCACTGTGGCTGCCCAGAAGCAAAGATCAACCTGAGGAAGATGTCGGCCTTCCTCCCAAGACCCCAACTCAGGACCAGCAGGAGGCATGACAGCTAATTAGAATACAAAGTGAGATAAGGCAGGGAATGAGCGGATGGGGAGGTGTGGGTTTGTGGGATCAATGTGTAATTAAACCTAGACCTTGTCTTGACCAGGTGTGCATGGTTTGGAGGAGATATCCCCCTGTGTGTCCCAGCTGGAAATAAAACATACCTGCTTTACAATTTCTAACTGTAAAGTCCTTATTCTACGCTTCAATGGGATGTCCAGAAAGGATTCCAGGAAAGGAAAAGATGGAGGATCAAGGCCATTTGCCATTTGCTGAGGAAAAGGCATGAGAAAACAGAAAGAAAGGATGAGAGGCAATCATAATGTTTAAACAGGGTTTACACAGTTGGCTGGTCAGTACACTCCTTTGGCAGTGCCCTACAGCTGATCCCTACAGCCTGTGGCATTTTCCTAAACACTCAGTTTCTAAGAAGCTCTTGGGGTGAGGCAGCTCTATGCTTTTGGCACAGATGGGATCCAAATGTCAGATACTGGAGTGGGAACCACAAACCATCAGGTCCTGTGTCCTTTGGGGCCCAGGCACTGGTGAGACTGGTGTGTGTGCACACAGCACTGGTGTGTGGGGCTGGGTGTGACCAGCAGGGAACATCAAACCAGAGCAGGCAGCGAGCAGCAGAGGCCTGGGAGCTGCGGTGTGAGATCAGCTCCTGCAGGGATCCACATGGTCTGGGTGTCTCTGCCTGTCTGCATCTCATCCTGCCATGGCAGAACACACAAACAGCCCCTCCCTGTGTCCATTTCTCCACTGACTGTGCTTTGGCACAGCCTGGAAACCTCCCAGGAGGAGTCCCTGTGCATTTCCCTCCCCCATGGCTCTGCCCTTGCTGAACCAGCAGCTGTGGGGCAGCAGAGCTGGGGCAGTGCAGGGACAGGGGCCATGAAGCCACTGCCAGGAGGATTGCAAAGGGGAAATTTAGAAATGGTGACTTTGTTGTTGTGTTTAGGAAGAGAAAGCTTGGCTGGAGCATGTGAGGAGGATGAAATACAAGGGGTGTTGAGTGAAACAGGGAGTATTCAGCCTGGAGATGAAGAAAGAGTTTCCCCAGTTGCAGAGCTAGTGCAGAGCAGGGTGGCCATGAGCCTGGCCATCTTCCCTGTGTGCCAGGGCTGGTCGGGTTCTGTAACAGAGGTGTCCCAGAATCAGAGCCCAGGTGGGGCCTCTCCCACCCCCCCTCACTCCTTCACCTCCCTAGGGATGGAATCTCTGCTGTGTGGGTTCTCTGATGTTCTCTGATGTACTGGGAGACCTCACAACGCTTCTGGCCACATCTACTCAGGGCCAGCCAGGCTGCTGCAGTGGGAGTGATCTCACAGCCATCACCACTGCAGCCCTGTCCCCTGGGTCTGGCTCTCCCCTTTCCTCTGCCCCTGTCTTGTCTCCACTGAGATGAACAGTTTTGTGATTAATATCCCCAGGTTATGGCGCCAATTTCTTACCAACCAGGCTCCTGGAGCAGAAGGGCCTTCACAACCAACATGTGAAGACTGAAACACAAAGAGCAAATGGGAAGTTAGAGCAGGATGTGTTTGGAAAAGGGGCTGTGTGGCCATGGGGCAGCACTTTTCTGGGGCCTTTGTGGGGTACAATGGGTTGGGTAACAACAGATCTGCCCAGAGCAGGTCAACACCAAATTCGATCTGAGCATTTGCTGTGTTTGGTACAGAGCAACTGCACACGATGCGGCTTGGTCTGTTCACGTGGGTGTGCATATTCCCATCTGTGCTCCTCTAAGGGATCTTTTTCAGAGCAGGGGGATGGATCAGGATTGCTTTGTTGCTGTACTGTGGGATATCAGTTTATGATGTGGTAACATCAAGGGAAGTGAGGGTCATTTGGGATGTGTATTCAGTGCTGCTCTCCTGCCCCTGCCTTGGGTGCTGCCTCTGGGAGTCCATTAACAATTGTACCGAGCCCATGGGGGGAACAGGGGAGGATGATTTTCTCCAGCCTTTCATCCCCTTTTCCTCCTTCAGGACTGTTCCACAGCTTTTGAGAATTTAAATTTCCTTTGAGTGCTAAGGAAACTCTTTTCTTGCTGCTGAGTCTGCAAGCTCTCCCCAGTGTGGTCCACACCATGTTTAGAGTCAGGACAGAGATTTCTAGGAAGGTCATTCAGAGATCTGCCCCAAGTATGGATAGTCATGAGTGGCATGGAATGTGGGAGCAAATGGGCCAGTATTTGGAGGCCTCCTCTCCTCCAATGAGGAGGTTTAGAAGTTCACCCCTGAGGAGCTATAGGACCCTGTTAAAGTTCTCAGTTTCTTTCCTGAGATTCAGGTGGTTTTAGAGTCTTTTTGCCTTCTGCAAAGCCCTGAGCCAGACACAGCAAAGAGACGGAGTCTTCAGGTTCTGATTTTTCAAGGTTGCATGCTTTGTTTATTGTTTCTTATCTTACAATTTTCTCAGTGCCCAACTAAAGTCTGTGCAGCTGCTCGGGCATCTGGTGACTCCTCCCCACTGGGCTGTCTCTGTCTTTTATACTAATTGTTATGTGTTCTTTATTTATCATTATTTGCCAATACCTATCACTTATACTAAAAAGGTCATTCCTGCTTTGACCCAGTCTCCTTAAACTACTTTGTGCCCTGTCACTGCAGGAAATGGAGTGAGGGAAGAAGAAAGAAGAAGCAAGAGACAATGCCCAAAATTCTCCATCTTGCTCCCATTCACTTCCATACTAAAAACCCAAACCTACTGTTTTTTCACCCCGTGATAAACTAAACTCCTCTCTTTCACACTCCTGTGGCTTGCAATCCTTCCCACAGTGCAGGAAGCCTTTCCCATGGACTGGGATCAAAGTCAATGTCCCTCTGGGCTCCGTTCCAGGGTCCCAGACTCCCCTGTTCAGGTCACTGACCCTCCAGGGCAGCCAAAGGAATGCCCTGGACTCCAACAAAAGTGATAAAATATGTGAAGGAAAAATGCTGCAGCAGCTCCAGAGAGGTGCAAAGTGATGCAACCTGCAGGGTGCTGGCTACTGTTTCCAGGACACTACTGGTCACTGGACAGCACCTTCAGGGGGAGAAGGAAAGCAGAGCAGCAGGCACTGTGGGCACTCCTGAACCAGGGGAACAGCCCCTGCCAGGAGCAGTTGCTGCTATACTGAAGAAATCCAAGACCAAATTAGCACTAATCCCTTAGTGAAGGAGGAAGAGGAAAGCAGGGCCCTCACAACAGGAGGAAGAGTCAGGGCCAGAGACAATCATCCAATTCCTGTCCTCAGGTTAACTGTGAGATGTGTGAAAATATTTCAGCTGCCAGTTGGAAGAGCCCCTGGTGACCCTGCTGCTCTGTGATGGGATATTGCAGCTCCGATGTGGAACTGGATGGTAGTGAAGCCAAACAAATGCGATCCCTATCCCAGGATTTGAGCATTGATCAGGTGTAAAGACCTGATAAGAAAAATGCCTCAAAAATCACTTTGTCATTGTGTCTGCTTATCATAATGTCTTTGAACATCTGGAGACTATGTCCCCCATGTCTCCATTGTCCCCCATCCAACATCCTCCAAGTCCCCTCTCCATGTCCCTCATTTCATGTCCCCCATCCCCCACATCCCCCATGTCCCTGATCCCATTCCCTCATATTCCCCGTGTTCCCCATTTCATGTCCGCATCCTGTGACCCCCATTCCATGTCCCATCTCCCATGTCCCTCTTGTTCCCCCATCCCATGTCCTCCATCCTCCATTCCCCACATCCCTTTTGTCCCCATTCCATGTGCCCCATCCCACATCCCCCATATTGCCCATCCCATGTCCTCAATTCCATGTCCCATCCCATTGGTCCACACCCTCCATGCCCCCCATTCCATGTTCCCTGTTCCACATTCTATCCCTCCTCCCTGCGCCAGTCCCGTATCCCCACCCATCTCCATGGTGTCACCACAACATCACAGAGGCCCAACCAAAGTCACAGTGGCACCAGCAGCATCACCGAGCATCCAGGAGAACAGCAGGACCTAGTCTGGGACAGCCCAGACCCCACATCTTGATTCCACATCCTGATCCCAAATCCCAAGGGAGTGCAGAATGAGCTCCTGCCCTCCCTCTACCAGGAGGACCAAGGTGGAGCTCTGGGGGAGGATAGAGGTGGCTTCAGCCACCACCCTTGAAGGTACCAGCACTACCTGGATCCCCAGGAATGTCAGGATCTGTCAGGATCCTGACTCAGTTTTCCTCAATTCCCAGAATGGAAGAAAATTTGGGATGCAGTGGCCAACTTCGTCCTGGAACAGCTCCTGCTGCAGAACAAGGTCACCCCAATTCCCCTGCCATTTCCCCTCCTGGGGGTCAAGGTCACCTCTGGTTCATTCCAAAATCCCAAAATTCTTCTTCCAGGGGGTTCGGCTCCCAAAATCCTGAAACTCCTCTTGCAGGGGGTGCAGATCCCAAGGTCCCAATATTCTAAGTTCCATGGGATGCAGACCCCAAAATCTCAAACTTCCAGCTCAAAATCCCCAAATTCTATTTCTGGGGGGAAAGCAGATCCCAAAATCCCCAAAATTCTGGTTGCAGGGGGTGTGGATCCCGACCCTTGGTGCCCTGGATGTGGTGCCCTGGCGGGTGAAGGTTGGGGACATGGAGGTGACAACTCGGAGGCCGATATTTTGCCTGGCCAGGAGTTTGGTCCAGAGATATAATTTGATGGATGACTGGAAGTTCTGGCCAGGTAGGACCATGTGGATTCTGAGGTGGACACGGATGGAGAGGGAGGGTTGAGGGAGGGGATGGGAAATGGGGAGAGAAGAAACCAAAAAATGTGAGTATACCCTAAAAGTCCATGAGGAGGTCCCAGAAGCCACAAAGGACACATCCAAAAAACACAAGATCACAAAAATCACAAGGAGAACTCCCCCCAAAAAAACAGAGGAGATCCCAAAGAAATCCATGAGGAGCCCCCAAAACCCAGAGGACACCCTGAAAAGCCCCATGAGAACAACCCAAAAATCACAAGGACCCCCCAAAAAACTGTGAGGACACCCAAAAATACATTACAAGACCCAAAAAAAGCCCACGACAAGACCCCCAAAAAATGAGACCTGAAAAAACCATAAGAAGACCCCAAAACCACAAGGAGATCCCATAAATCAATGAGGAAATGTACAAAATACAGGGATGCCCCATAAAACCATGAGAAAATCCCCAAACCCATGAGAAGACCCTACAAAATGAAGAGAACACCCCAAAAAAACCTATGAGAAGACCCCATAGAAACATGAGAAAACCTCAAAAACCCGTGAGAACCCCCTTCCCCCCAAAATATGAGAAGGCTTCAAAACCCTTAAGGAGATACCAAAAAAACTCAAAAAATCACGCAGACACCCAAAAAAACCCATGAGTATATCCCATAAAACTACAAGCAGATCTCAAAAACCACAAGAAGACCAAAAAAAACACCAAAAAACCCAAAAAACCCAAAAAACAAAACAAAACCAAAAAAAACCCAAAAAACACCACAACCCAAACCCAAACAAAGCAAACAAAAAACCCCACTAGACCCTAAATCACCCTGGGAAAACCCCAAAATATCCTAGAAATTTCAGAAAAAACATGAGACTACCCCAGTAGCCATAAGGAGACTCTATAAAACCTTGAGAAACTCCCAAAGCCCCACCAGAAAACCCCAAACCCTCAGAGGATACCCCAAATCTCCCTATCATCCATGTCTTCCCAGAGAACCTGGAACCACTCCGGACATTTGCAGTGGCAACAGTGCTGGGACTGCCCCGGCAGAGGGTGGATGGTGCCCTCCAGGCCACCATGTCCCTCCTGTCACGGTGCTTGGGGACAGGTGAGGACGTGGCCCTGGTCCTGAGGGACATTGGAGTCCTGCTGGTGGAGCGGCGCAGGGTCCAGATGAGGTTCTACCACAACTTCCTGGAGGCAGTGTCCGGGAAAGAGAACTTGGAAAAGGGTGTCTTCAAGGTGAGGGGGTTGAGGGGATGGGGACAGTGGAGTAGGGTGATCCTTTAAAATTACTTCCTCCATGGGGAGAAGGTCCCACCATCTTTGGGATGCTCAAGTCCCTTGGCCATGTTGAGGAGATCCCACCATTTTTGGGATCCCAAACATTTCCTCATCCACATAGAGAAGGTTTCAATGTCTTTGAGGTCCTCTTTGGGCTCCTGCAATGCTGAATTCCTTGTCCATGAGGAGAAGATTCAACCATTTTTGGTCTTCTTCAATGCTGAGTTCCTCATCCAGATTGAGGAGGTTCCACCATCTTTGGGGTCCCTGAGTCCCTTGGTCATGTTGAGGAGATCCCACCATCTTTGGGCACCTCCAACATTCCCTCATCCATGTTAAGAAGGTCCCACCATCTTTGGGGTCCTCCTACAATGCTGGATTCCTCATCTTTGGGGTCTTCCATCACTGACATCTTCATCCATGATAGGAAGCTCCAGCCATCTTGGCACTCCTCCAATGCTGATCTTCTCATCCATGAGAAGGTCCCACTGTCTTTGGGGTCTTCTAATGCTGAGTTCCTCATCCCCATGGAGAAAGTTCCATCCCTGTTCTCTTCCGCTGCAGATCCAGGAGCTCCTGGACATGGTGGTGCCACAGGGAGTCCCCGTAGCTGCTCTGATCTCATTTGGCTCCATCATCGTCTTCCCTGAGTGCGTCCAGGGGCCATCCTGGGGCTCTGAGATGGGACCAGAAAAGGGTCCAACCCAATTCCAGGATTCCTTGGATTTAGAGGGCCTGGAATTCTGCCCTGGGAGGGTCTGAGGGATGGTGGATTTGGGAAAAAATATGATGTATTTGGAAAAACTGTGGATTGGGGGATAACAGGGGATTTGGAGAAAACATGGTGGGTTTGGGGAAAACCAAGGTGGACTTGGAAAATTAGTAGATTTGGGGGGAAACTATGGTGGATTTCCAAAAAATGTGCTGTATTTCGGAGAAAAACTGGTGGATTTGGGAAAAATAATGGGGACTTGGGGAAACCTGTGGTGAATTTGGGAAAATGGAGTGGATTTGGGAAAAACAAGGTGTATTTGGGGGAAAAATAAGGTGGACTTGGGAAAATATGGTGGATTTAGCGAAACCTGTGGTGGATTGGGGAAAAAACAAGGCAGATTAAGGAATATGTGGTGAATTGAGGGGGAAATGTCATGGATTTGGGGAAAACTGTGGTGATTCCTGGGTGATTCCAGGATGATAATGGTATTTCCCACCTAGGTTCAAGAGGGAAATGGTCCAGGCACCACTTCCAAGGGCACTGCTGCTCCAGAGCCTCCAGAACCTCCCCAATGAGACCCCACATCCAAGGGGGGAATTAGAGCCAGAGATCAGGAAAGAAGGGAAAGCCAAGAAAATTGTGAGAGACAGAAAAGGTAAAATTTAAAAATTAAAAAAAAAGGGGGGGGGTGCAAAGTAATGGGGGGAAAAAAGGTGGAATACAAAAAAATGGGAAAATGAGAATTAATTGGGTTAATAAAGTAAAGGAATAGGGGAAAGAAATAAGGAAAAAATCAAGGAAAGGGGGAAATAGCAAAAAAAATGGGGAAAATGGGAATTGTGTGGGATAATAGAGCAAAAAATTGAGGAAAAGTCAAGGAAGGAGCAAATAGTAAAAAATAAGGAAATTATAATTAATTGGGATAATAAAGAAAAAAAAGTGAAGGGAAAGAGATTCAAAAAAAAATCAAAGAAAAGAGAAAAACAGCAAAAAAGGGGAGGAAATGGGAATTTAGGGGAGAAAGCAAATAAATGGGAGAAAGGAAAGAAATTGGGGGGGGGATCAAGGAAAACGGGAAAAAATGGGGGAAAAGGCAAAAACACGAGGGAAAAGCAAAGAAATGGATGAAATATGGGAAAGAAAAGGGGGGGGAAGCAAAGGAATGGGGAAAGAGAGAAATGTGGTGGGAAAAAGGGAATAAATGTGGGGGAAAAGGGAAGAAATGGGACAAGTGATGTGACCTCTGACTTTACCTCTCCTTCTCAGTTCCAGAGGCAGCTTCTGGAATATCAGGAGCAGAGGAACAACCTGAAGAAGAGATTCCAGAAAACCAGAAAACCCAGGGGAGGAAGGGGAAGGGGAGGAAGAGGAAGGAGATGAAGTCAGAAACAGAACTGGGGAAGAAGGAGAAAGAGTCAAGAAAGTCAGAAACCAAACTGGAGAAAAAGAAGTCAGAAACTGCATTGGAGAGGAAGGAAAAATTGGGAAGGTCAGAAACTGAACTGGAGAGGAAGGAAAAAATGGGAAAGTCAGAAACTGAACTGGGGAAGAAGGAGAAAGAGTCAAGAAAGTCAGAAACCAAACTGGGGAAAAAGAAGTCAGAAACTGAATTGGAGAGGAAGGAAAAATTGGGAAGGTCAGAAACTGAATTGGGGAGGAAGAAGAAATCAGGAATGTCAGAAACTGATTTGGGGAAAAAGCAGAAGTTGGAAAAGTCCAAATCCAAAGGGATGAAGGAAAAGCCGGAAAAGTCAGGAAAGTCAGAAAAGTCAGAAAAGTCGGAAAAGTCAGAAGCTGAACTGGGGAGAAAGAAGAAATCAGGAATGTCAGAAACTGATTTGGGGAAAAAGGAGAAGTTGGAAAAGTCCAAATCCAAAGGGATGAAGGAAAAGCCGGAAAAGTCAGGAAAGTCAGAAAAGTCAGGAAAGTCAGGAAAGTCAGAAAAGTCGGAAAAGTCAGAAACTGAATTGGGGAGGAAGAAGAAATCAGAAATGTCAGAAACTGATTTGGGGAAAAAGCCCAAGTTGGAAAAGTCCAAATCCAAAGGGATGAAGGAAAAGCCGGAAAAGTCAGGAAAGTTGGAGAAGTTGGAAAAGTCGGAAAAGTCGGAAACTGAAGGGAGGAAGAAGAAGTCAGAAAAGTCCCCAAACAGGTGAGGCCGAAGTTTTGGGGACAACCTGGTGTCCCCCAGCTCAGGATGACCTTTCTCACTGGATCCTTCCAGGGATCATCCTGACATTCCAAAGGCCAGACAGCGCCGGGATCGCTCTGGGTGCCAGCGCCAGATGTGCACAACCAAAGCTCTGCGCTCCAGAGGAGGAAGAGAAGAAGGAGATGGGGAAGAGGTGAAGAAGGAGAAATCCAAGCAGATCCATCTTCGGGATCCCTGGAGCTTCCAAACACCAGTGATCGCAGTGCTGTCAGCGTCCAGCTCCGGCTCCAGCATTCCAGAGGATCCCGATCCCAAGGAGCCCCTGCCCAGCCCTTTGAGGCCAAAGATGATGAGGATGAGTAATGAAAACTTCTAGACAGTGCTGGACACATCTCTGGAGTAGCTGGAAATCTCTGGCAATCTCCAGGAACCATCAATAAATGCCTCTTGGTTTGGGGTGATTGAGGGATGACTGGGAGGAGCTTCCTTTCCTCAAGGATCCATTGGGATCTTCCCAGTTTTCACCCAGAATACACCCTTTTTATCGCAAATCCTATTGGATCCAAGCCCAAGTCCCATCAGATCCACCACAAAATCCCATCGGATGCAACCGCAAATCCCAATAGATAACAACACAAAATCCTGTCGATCCAACTCCAAAATCCCATTGGATCCAACCTAAAATCCCAATGCATCCAATGCAAAATCCCATTGGCCCCAACCCTGTCTTGCTGATCAGGGTATCCCATGATCATTTGTGCTGGGAATTGTCACCGTTCCCCCTAGAGCCCCCGCAGCTTGGGGGATATCAATGGAGGCGTGAGTTCATCTGGGACGCTGCGGGAGTGGAGCCAAGGCTTCCCCCTCCATTCAGGATTGAGAAGCGGCCGCGTGGGTGACGGAGTGAGTGGAGCTGCTCAGGGTATTGCTGCCCTGGGTTTTCAGCACTGCCACCCAATCCTCCCTGCTCCTCCCTGCTCCTCCCTGCTCCTCCCTGTACGGGAGCCCGGAGCCAGCGCATGCAGTGCCACCCAGGGCCGGGGCCATCCCCTCCAGGTCCCTTTCTCTGCCATCGCCTCCAGGGAAGATCCTGCCCCCCGTGCCAGAGCGCCCCCTGCTGGCTGCGAGACAGCCCGCCCCTGCCCCCACCCTGCCGGGGCCACCAGCACCCCCTGCTGGGTGTGGCCAGAACTGCACCCAAGGGAGAAGGGGAGGCCGACAGGTGGGAAACTACTCGTATTGTTTGGCTGTTGATTGTTCTCTTCTGTTATATAGCTATATTTATATTTGCTAGTGAAGAACTGTTAATCCTTTTCCATATTTTTGCCTGGAAGCCCCATAATTTTGAAGTTATGACAATTTGGAGAGACGATTTCTTTCCATTCCAGGAAGGCTCCCATCTTCCTTGGCAGACACCTGTCTTTTTAACCAAGACATTAATCTACCCAGTGACCTCATACAGCCCCTCCTGTGATGTCATACAGCCCCCTTTAATTTCATAGCCTGCTCTGTAATTTCATAGCCTGCTATGTGATGTCACACAGGTGCCCTGTGTTGTCAAAGTCTACTTTATGATGTCACACTGCTGTTCTGTGATGTCATGGCCTACTCTATGATGTAATAAGCTATCCTGTAATATCACCACCTGCTCTGTGATGTCTTACGACCTTTCCATTATGTCATAGTTGCTCTGTGACCTCACAGCACCTTTTCTGCCCCTTCTCACTTTTGGGGCAGGGTGGGCAGGCAACCTCTGTGTGCATTTAGGCCCCGCAGCTGCCAGTGCCCAGCGGTGCCCAGCAGCTCCCTCAGGCTGCAGAACCCCTGCGCCACCCCTGGCAGACACAAGTGTCTGTCCTCGTCCCGCTGGGCCTGGCACCACTTGGAATCCCGGCCAGAGCATGGCTGTGGAGCAACCGCCGGGCTCAGTGGGGTGGGGACCCCCGGAAGCCCCCAAACCCCTCCTGTCCCACGGGTGCCCGCAGCAGCCCCAGGGCTGTGCCTGTCCCCGTGTCACTGTCCCCACGGGTGTCAGGGCTGTGTTTCCCTCCCACGGACGGGGCCCTGCGAGGTCCTGGCCCCTCAAACCACCGGTGCCGTGGGAGTCTCACCTGGATGCAGACACTCAGCAGGGAACTGTCCAAGGCCTGGGGGCTGCGGCACAGCTGGGACAGCCCCAGGGCACCCCTGGCTGCCTCCAGCTCACTCACAGCCAACTCAGCGCTGCCAAGGGCAGGGATGGCCGTGGTCCCCTCGGGGACACCCCAGGACCCCCTGTGCCCACCCCTGTGCCCACCCCTCACCACAGTGTCCCCAAGCCCCACAGGTCCCGGGGTGCACAGGGGGTGGGATGGGAACCTGTCACCCTGGTTTTTCTGAGCTTTTTAAAGCCTTTTGATTGTTCATAAAATGGAGTCGGACTTTTTAGCTACTGTACAATATTAGGAGCAGTTTTTGCCTTTTCTCACACATGTAACATAAACAAATCCTTTGTTTTTCATTCTCTGTCCTTTGTTTGCATATTTCTAACCTGAAAACAATTGTAACTGACAGTTGGTCTGGCCATTCGGCTGCGAGGTGAAAACTCCAGAAGCCAATCCACAGCCAGACCCATAAATATATAAAAAGTAAGATATAAACAGGCAGAAGGGCTCTCGGCCTTGGCTCAGCCTTGGGCTCTCTCAGAGGAGCTCTCTGCCCTGCAAAATCTCTCGTCTCCGTGTGATTGCTTTGCGTATCCCGATCACAGGAAACCGCCCCTCCCGGGGGGATTCTGTCACCTCCCTTCCCCCATCACCGCTGGCTCAGGGCTGCTCAGGGGATCCCGGCACCCCCCGAGGGGCCCGTGGCACTGGTTTGCCACGTCCCCCAGGAGCCGGGCAGGGGCCACCTCCCTGCAGGAGGAGCGCTGGGCACCCGCCCTCAGCTGGGAGTGGCCATGGAGGAGAGGCACGAAGGAACGAGCCTCCCGCAGCCTGGGGAACTCCCTCTCCTGTGCCAGGCGAGGCAGCAGCCCCACGTTCCCCCGAACCCCTGGGGGCTGCCCAAACCCCCCCAGCTTCCCAACACCCGGCTGTCTGCCTTAGGGAGGGTGATGAGCCGGTTCTCCACGGGGCCGCCCTCCCGGCTCACCTCCTGCTCGGTGCTGATGTTGGCGATGTCGGGAATGTCGCACAAGTCCTGGAGCTTCTGTGGGGACATCCCGGGGTGACACCGCTGCCACCCTTGTCCCCAGTCCGCGGGACCCCCGCCACTGCCACCACCAGTCCCTCCGAGTTGCTGCAGCTCCAGGACATGCCGCTCTCTCCGGCCATGGGGACAGCCATGTCCGTGCCAGGATCCCGGGCAGGGCACATGGAGTCTCCTCGCTGCAGAGGTGCTGGAGCCGCTCTAGGTCCAGCAGGGACTGGAGCTTCAGCCGGGGCCCGTCCCTCCAGCAGCCCCCGAGCCCCTGCAGGGGTTTGCTGCAGCAGTGGTGGAGGCGCTGGCGGAGGAGCAGGTTGTGCCCCTGGCTCTGGCTCCGGAGCAGCACTGGAGACGGGAGGTATGGGTGGGTGGCAGGTAGTCTCCAGGGATGTTGGGCTGTCCCCAAGGGTGCCCAGGCTGTCCCTAGAGATGCCAGAATGTCCCCATGGGTGTCAGGCTCTCCCAGCAGGTGACAGGGTGTCCCTATAAATCCCAGGCAGTCCCAGGTATACAAGGCTGTTTCCATGGATCCCAGATTGTCCCCAGGGGAGCCTGGTTGTTCCAATGGCTTCCGGGCTGTCCCAGTGTCATCCCAGTGTTGCTCTGTCCCCATGGGTTCTAGGCTGTTCCCAGAGGTGCTAAGCTATCCTTATGGGTTCCAGGCTGTCCTGACAGGTTCCTGGCTGTGCCCCTGGGTGTCACTGTCTCCATGTGTTTCAGGCTGTCCTAGCAGGTGCCAGGCTGTCCCTGTGGATGTCACCCTATCCTCATGGGTGCCAGACTGTCCAGTGGCTGCCAGACTGTCCTGATGGATGCCCAAGGGTGCCCCATGGGTGTGACACAGCACCCATCTTGGCAATCTAGCGTGCCCTGCACCCACTGTGGGATTCCCACGAGCAGCTCCAGGTGAGCCAGGTAAGAGGATCCATGCCCTGTAGGCACTGGTGGGTACTGGCTGGGGAGGAAGAGGAGGAGAAGAAAGAGGCAGCCTGGCTGGGCTCACCTGGGCGAAAGGGTGATCAGTGATGGGGTAGTCCAAGACAGGGCTGGCCTGGTCATTCATCATCTGGAAGTGGTGGGACTGTCCCAGTCCACACCAGCTGGGGAAGAAGAACCTAATGGGGACAGCAGAGGGCTCTCAGCACTGTGTCCCCAGTCAGCCCTCAGAGAGTCCCAGGAAGCCAGGCTGGGGCTGTACCTGATCCTGGACATCACAACCTGGCTGTGGGACTCATTGATGAGGCAGAGATGGTTGTGGAGGGGAAGCAGCAGCTCAGATCCTCTGTGGCCAGGGCAAAGAATGTGTGGCACATAGGCAGCATGCCTGAGGATGGAGAGTGGGGCTGGGACTCCCAGCGAAGAACCCTGAGCCCTCCACCAAGACCCCAAGCCCAGAGGACACTGGGGACGGGGTGCAGCCCCTGCCCTCATCTGGGGCTGACAGGGCCATGGCCTCCACCTCCATCAGCACCATGAGGACTTGGTGAAGCCATGGCTGATAGGCTGTCCCTGAGGGGGCTGACGCTCATCTCCTAGGGGCTGTGGGAATGCCACTGAGCCAGGACATGCCAGCCTGTGCCATCCAACCTGTGACATGTTGCTCCATCCTGCTCAGAGCAGGGAGAGCTCAGAGCTCCCTGGGGACTGTGGCTCCTTTAGAAGGCCTGTGCTTGGGGAGTGCCGACCTCTGTCCCAGGGGAACAGGGACAGCACCCAATGGAATGGCTGGGGCTGGGCCGGGGCAGGGCCAGCTGGGCTGGGCTGGAGATCAGCAGCAAAAGCTGCTTCCTCTACAGGGGGCTCAGCCACTCACCAGGCTCCCCAGGGAATGGTCACAGCCCTGAGGCTGCCACAGCTATAGAAGCCTTTGAACACTGCTCCCAGGGATGCATAGGCTGGGCATGAACAGAGCTCCTGGACTTGCATTTCCAGCTGCTGTGGAATCAAAACAGAGGGAGCCAGAGATGCTTGAATGTGAAAAGCAGAAGGCAAGCATCTCTCAAGGGGGAAATCTCCCCCTCCTGTGACAGCTGGTGTCAGCTGGAATTCTGTTCTTCTGCTGGGGAGCTCAGGAGGTCTGGCTGAGCAGGAAAGGTGATGCTAAGGAGCTTTCCTTAGCTGAAGCAATGCCTTGGCATAGAAAGAGCTTCCCAGTGCTGTGCCCTGGGCCAGGAGGGATTGTGCCACCAGAGCTGTCCCTTCCCTGCTGGGATGGACATAAAGTCATAGTGCCATCCTCTCCTTCCCACCACATCTCAGCTGCAGCTTGGATTGAACAGGGACCTGAGGAGAAAAGAATTTCCCTTCCAGAACTAGGCTGTTGCAACACACCCCCAGAAGGAGTCTGGAGCAGCCCAAGGCTTTGTGTGGCCAGGCAGAGGCAGGCAGGACACAGAGCTGTCAGCAAAGGAAGGGGCCAGCGAGGTGGGGCAGCCGGGGGATGACGACAGCCTGCAGGGACAGAGGTGCAGGGCATGGACACCGTAGGACAGCCTGGGCTGGAGAGGGCACAGGGATGGGCAGCAGCTGAAAGGCCCTGACACAGCCAACTCCTGCAGCACTTGGGCCATGGCTGCTGGCCCTGGGCCTGAGCCATGAGCACGAGACAAGTGACCCTGGCAGGCCTGGGGCCTCATTGCCTCCTTGTCCCTCCTCAGCAGCCTGGCAGGGGCCGCCCCATGGTGCTGCCCTTGGCATTGCACATCCCCACATCCCAGTGTCCCGGGAAGAGCCCTGAGCACTGAGGGAGGGACAGGATCTGCCTTGGCAGGGGCTGGGGCTCAGGCCTTGGCCCTTTGCATTCCTGAAACACATATGGGTTTCCTCCAGCATCAGAGATACCTTTGCTTTTGTCTTTTCTCCTTTGCCTTATTTTTTCCTGACATCATTTTCATCAGTTTTCTGCTCTTGGAGACATTTTTTGCCTCTCAGTTGGACCCATTAAATGGTCAACAAATTTTAGAGTTTGAATCAGGTTTGGATTTATTTTGAGGTTTCTTCAGCTCCCTCTCAGGGACTGATGTTCAGGGACTCAGCACCCAACACACAAGAGAAGTCTTTGTGCTGTGTCTGTGCTGCTGAGCTGGGCCGGGCTCCTGGCACAGAGGCGGCTCCTGGCAAGGGCAGCGCTGCAGAGAGACAGCTCTGCCCAAGAGCAGCTCCTGAGCACAGCCCAGCAGGGCTGAGGCACTGCCTGCAGCCACCCCGGGCACAGCACACAGGCACAGAGAACTTCAATCACTCAGGGCTGGGAGGTGATCTGGGGAGAATCACTCCCAGCCCTTGACATAGGAACTTCTGGCTGCAGGACAAGGCAGCTGCAGCTCCTGCAGTGATCTCCTAAAGCTGGAACATCCCACTGACTATGGATTCTGCAATTACAACTCAGAGTATTTTGAGTGTAGAGGAGGTGACATTTTCATGAAGCTCTGACATGCTGAGAGCTTCTGCTCACTCCTAGAATATTTCCAAGACAAGAATTCCTGGGACTTTTTCTGTTTCCTACTATTGGAGAATGGGGGAGAACAAATATTAAAGGTATTATTAATTTTGACACATCCCTGGGACATCTGAGCTTTTACTTTTGGTGATCAGTAGGTATGCAGGAGATTCCTGAAGTGCTTTCACACACTCTTCTGCCCATGCACCAGCATCCCCTTTGCTAGACCCATCAGCCTTAGTCTGACCTGTCCTTTCTCCAAGCTGCAAACAGAACATTCCCCCAGCCAGTGCCCTGCAAACAGGCAGGGTTCTGTAGGTCCAGGGAGAGTGGGCAGAGATTTGGGGTCTGTGAGTGCTGGCAGGGAGAGATCAGGCACAGTGAAAAACCTACAGGGGGAAAATCTCCAGGATTCAGAGAGAAAATCAGACAATGAGAAAAAAACAAAACCAGAAATGTTGTGGCAGGGAGAGTTTAGAGATCTCCATAGGAGCCCCTCCAGTGCAGCCCCTCCCTCTGAACAAGCCCCCTCCCTCCTGTTCCCCTAGCCAAGCCTCTTCCCTCAGGGCTGGGGGTCCAAGGTGTGAAGCCCCTCCTGTGCAGGCAGAGCTGCAGCAGAGCCATGGGGCAGCTCTGCATCCCCAAGCCCAGTTCCCTCTGCAGAGCACAGGGCTGGAAGCAGCTGCCTGGCACTGGGGGGCTCTGAGAGGGGGCACAGCTGGCTCAGGGTGACACTGTCCCCAGGGCCCAGCTTTGGGCTCTGCCCTGGCCTCTCCCAGCTGCACCCTCACTGTGCTGGGCCTTTTCCTCCTCTTCTCTGTGCGGTGGTTCCTGTGCTCTTGTTGTTTCTGTCTGCATCTCTGGGAAGGGAGGTTCAGCTGCAGTCACACCCTTGCCTTTGAGGTCCTTTTCTGCAGCTGTATCTCTGGGGACAAGTGTCCCAGCTTTGCTGTCCCCTGTGGGGCAGTGGGCAATGCTGTCAGTGCAACCAGGGAAGGAATTGGATCTCCCTTCATCCAATACCACTGTTGGGACTCTTGGCTGTCTCCCTGAGGATTCTTCCAAGCTGGGAGGTTCCCTTCAGTTTCCAGAACCTGTCCATAAAATTCATGCTATCTGAAAGAACCGTGGGGTTGCACAAAGTTCTGTGATGGATAAAATGCTGTTGGGTTGGTGAAAACAGCCACATTCATCCTTGGCTGCAAATGTGGCACTGAGACCTTGAGGAAGGGACAGCCATTTGGTGGTCTGTGATGGATGCATCTGCTCCCAGCAGTGCCTGGTAAACTTTAAGGGAAACATGGAAGTCTGATCATTCTCCATTTGAGAAAATTGAAAGACGAGAGAAATTCTGAACAGCATAGAGTGACAGACCATCTCCACTCAGTCTCCAATTGTCATCTTGTCTTGCAAAAGTTGCTCTGTTCTCTGCTAGGGCAGCAGAAATGCTGAGAGTCTCTGACAACCAAGAATACCAGGAGAAATATGGGGGAAGCTTAAAAAACAATGACCCCAGAACTCTTAAAACATAAAAGTAGTCTGTGTGTTACATGGGAAGGTGTTTGGGAAATGGCTTTGATTTCTGGTTACACAGACATCCTCTAACACTTCACTGTCTTTTTGTCCATGACAGAACCCAGTGACCAAAGACAGCAAATGTCCAACAGCAGCTCCATCAGCCACTTCCTCCTGCTGCCATTGGCAGACACACGGCAGCTGCAGCTCCTGCACTTCTGCCTCTTCCTGGGCATCTCCCTGGCTGCCCTCCTGGCCAACGGCCTCATCATCAGCGCCGTAGCCTGCGGCCACCTCCTGCACACGCCCATGTTCTTCTTCCTGCTCAACCTGGCCCTCACTGACCTGGGCTCCATCCTCACCACTGTCCCCAAAGCCATGCACAATTCCCTCTGGGACACCAGGAACATCTCCTACACAGGATGTGCTGCTCAGGTCTTTCTCCAGTTCTCCTTTCTTGGAGCAGAATTTCCCTCCTCATGTAGCTCTGTGGATGTCCAGGTTACAGTGCTACCTTGGTACCCAGCAAGTTCCCAATGCCTGGGCAGAGTGAGGTCTCTTGATCCTGGGCACGGAGATGCCAAATTTCTAGGCCATGGAAGCATTGGGCAGAATTACCAAGATAAGGAAGAAACTAACAAAGCCAGCTCAGCACCTGGGCTGGAAATGAGCTCCTGCTGGGGAACAGGTAATTCCAGAGGGGCACCATCACACAGTCACTGACCCAAGAAGCTCATCAACCCCAGAGAACAGAAAGACTGAACATGGGACTAATTACCATGAGAAGTGTTATTAACCAGTAGAATATAGAACACTAATTAGTAATAAAACCAGGTAACTTGTAGCCAATGAACACTGATGCTGTTGTTTGCTAAAATGTAGAAATAGGGAGCAATTTTGTCAGTCATGGGCTGGCTTTGGGTAGTGGTCCCCAGCTTTCATTGCACAGAACTTAATTAAATCAAATCCTTTGGCTCTGCGGTGGATTTGCCTTGGGCACACCTGGGGAAATAACTTGTTTTGGGACCACAGCCTCGGGGTGGGGAGGCTGTGAGGGGGTTTGGGGAGGTCCCTGGGATGATCTGTGGGGCTGTGGAGGGGTTTGAAATCTCTCTATTCCCTGAACCTTGATAGGTCTGAGCAGCTCCACGCCCCCATGCCCCCAGACCCATCAGTCCACGGCAACCACACAGGAACCCCTGTACCCAGGGCTGCAAGCTAGAGTCAGCTCTGCTGATGATTCCCCAGGTGCCAGGTGGACTGGAAGCACCCAGCGCTCCCCACTCAGACCCCACCTTGCACCTTCCTCCACCCCGCCCAGCTCCCCCCCCCCCCCCCCCCCCCCTCGCCCCCAGCGAGGAAAGCGGGAATTTAGGGAGGGAGGAGATGGGAGGCACTCAGGCTGGGGCCCCCAGTGATTTCCCAGCAAGGGTGGGTGAAGAGGGGCCGAGTGTGGGTGGGAGCCTGGGGATGCTCCAAACCCCATCCCACTGGCCTGGAACAGCTCCAGGGATGGGGCAGCTGTGGGAACTGACAGTGATTAGAAAATAGATTTTTAGGCTCTAGGCAGTAGCTTGAAACCTGTGGGAAAAGCCAAATACGTAACTTTCCCACTTGGGCCCAGGAAATCATAAGGAGGAACCCAAAACAATCCTTGAAGTCCTGACACCTGGTGTTTTTCCAAGTTGTTTACTGGTAAAGATGTTTATAAGAAGGTGTAGGTCTGAAACAACCAATAATATTCATTGTACCGAAACACTGTATAAAAGACCTTGTCTTTCAGTAAACCTTTGCTATAATTCCCTCCGAAGAAACCGGAGTTTTACGTATTGTTATTTGAGCCGTCCCAAATGGTAACAATAGGGCAGCCACAATCTCTCTAGGCAACCTGTTCCTACCTGTCTTCCTGGACATAGCAACAGGGCTCAGGATACTTCACAGTGTGAATGCTGAATCTCACAGAACTACTCCAGCCAATGTCCAGCTGCTGGAAACATGGCACTGACCTATGCAACCTACTCCATCAGCATCAGGGACCAACTGGGGGCTCATGTCATGATGTCTCACTGTGGAGAATCAACAGAGATGACAATCAGTTGATGTGACCATGAGATGTTGAGATGGCTGTAGGCAAGTGATGGTCATGACCAAGAGATGACCACGAGAAGACCATGACATGGTCATGACCGTAGGGTGATCAAGACAGTGAGCTGAGAGCTCTTGGGAACAGCCTGAGACGATCCTGAAGTGCCTCTGAGGTGGTTGCACCCGGGTGCTGCTGTAGCAGAGTCTCCTGAGGATATGAAGAGATATTAAGGCTGAGGTCACAGATCTGAAGATGAGGAGAGCTCAGAAAGGAGACCTGCTGTGAGGAATCCCATGGGATCTGGGCAGGGAGGGGTGGGATGTGGGACTCTAGGAAAAGGGGAGAGGAAGAATAGAAGACACCAGGAATGGAGTATGATGGGAATGAGGGATAACAGCACTGGGGAACATTGGGAATGGGGGAGATTGGGAAGGGAGTACATTGGTAATTGGGGACACTGAGAACAGGAGACATGCAGAGTGAGGTGATGTGATGCTGGAGAAACTCAGCTAGCTCACTCTCCCTGGGTCACACCAAGATTGGCTGCCCCCATGCCAAATCGGGCGCAGGTGATGGTAGAGCAAAGCTGCTGAATACCACAGCAGTGCAGCTACTCTACAAGCAGTCGGTTGTGATGCGCCAAGGATTGGAGTGAAGAACAGGGAGGAGTCTCTCGTGTGCCCATCAGAGGATTTGTTTCCCGAGGGGGACAGTGACATGAAAGAACCAAAACCTCACAGCTTGCACAGTCTTTTAAACCAGGGAGGAAGGAGAGGGGAGGGGGAGGATACAGTTCTTCAACCAATCAGGGATATAAGTGGGAGGGGATTGAGGAGGAACTCAAAATATGACAACCTATGGGAAAGGCAATGGGGGTGGAAAGAGTCACATGGGCCAATGAAGTTTCCAAGAATAGGGGAATTCCTTGGTGGAGTTTAGGCAGGGGGTAGGGACAGCAAGGATTGATAGGGAACTCTCTGGAACTAAATGGCAGGGATTTAGAGAAGATTGACTTTATGTGAATGAGGTAAGAGGTGTGTCTAGGGAGTGAATGACAGCTGGGCAAGGGAGGAGGAAACATATTGGGAAAAACAGAACAAACAGTTGGGGGAATAACTTCACAACAGCGTAAAAAAACCACACTACCACAGTGAGGGACAGTGAGAATGGGACAGCAGGAATGGGGAGCATTAGGAGTAAGTCAACAGAGGGAATGAAGGGTGTTGGAAATGAAGGACAACAGGAATGAGGGACAGAGGGAACAGGGGACATTGGGACAGAGAGACACTATAAACAGGGGACAGCAGTGTTATCAAAAATACGGTAAAATAAAAAAAACTCCTTAACATCAATGTAGCATTAAGAAACAGCGTTCTTTATTTGTCCAGATGCATGAAGGGCTAGCTCCTCCTAAAGCTGTACAAGCATTCTTTCCTTGGGATTATTTTGCAAAACATACCGTCTATTTTTCAATAATTGATATATTAGTTTTTGTCATTTTTGTGCTTACTGTATTCCTTTGTAAACTAATTACCGTATTCTCTATTTCCTAATGTGTTTCCTAATGTTTTAGTTCCATTATCTTACTCATTAATTGCGGAGGTCCAACTACCAGCCCACGAGAGTTTATCAATCACCTGCTGGGATTTTCCTGATGGTGGGGCTAACTGCCTGTCCTGATTACTATAATTTGAATTTTATTCCAGGACATTCAACTTTTTGCTAGGCATTAGCACAAGGATGCCTTTTGCAGCACCCTCTTTAGCTGTTGTGTCAACTAATTGATTCCCTGTATGAACTGGGGAGGTATGATGGCTAACAGCTGGCCTGAAGGCCTCACAGACACAAGTAATCCCAGCCTTAAGTTAATCAGCCTATACCCATGAAAGAAAAGAAGTAGACATCTTTAAGGAAGAAGGCACTGAAGGGTGGAGGGACTTGGTTGCAGGGAAGAGATGCTGGCGAGTCTTTGGTGAGTACAAATGCAGTCACCTATTGGCCAGTGGCCTGGGTGGTAACAGGTTACTAGCCAACTGGGATTGAACGCCCAGTTGTTTAAAACCATATAAATGTGAGTTGTGAACAATAAAGATTACAATTGCTGCTTGAGCCTTGGAGTGTCATGTCTTGTCCGTCTCTCCTGGGACAGGGAGAGTCCAAACTGGTGGGCTTTACAAAGGCATCAAGGCCCACCTTTTTTGGCTTTTGCACACACTGTAGTTGACTGATTTCTTCTTTGTACTTAACAGACGTTTGTGCTGATAACATCCCCTTTCCTTCCATATGGCTCTATGGGCTTGTATTATTCCAAAAGCATATTTTAAATGAGTCCATATGTTTACCCTTTTTCCCTCAGAGATTCCTAGACAAGGTCATTAATTCTGCTTTTTGTGCTGATGTGTTAAGAGATAAAGCCTGACCTTCTATTGGCTGGGTCAAGGTTCCCACTGCACACCCAGCTTCCTGTTTTCTGTTTCATACAATGCTGCTCCCACCAGTGTGCAGGTCCAGTTCTGGGTCCTGGATGGGATCACTCTCAAGATCCCATCTGCAAGAACACACTTGTTCAGTGGTTACTAGGCAGTCATGGTACAAAGAGCTCTGGGCTTCTTTTGAAGCCTGGAGAAACATGGCGGGGGTTTAAAGCAGAGGTTACCTTAAGCTCATCATTGTCCTGCTCCAGTAGGGCAACCTGATATTTCAGCATCCCACTGGCAATATCCAGTGTCCTCCTTTTTGCTCCAAACCAACTGTGCCCATGTGGGATATGTGTGCTACAATATTTTGTCACAATATCAGCTTTTATGCTTCTTTTCATAATATCAGCTTTTGTTCTTCCTGCATTAAGAGCTCTGCAGCTACCACGGCTCTCAAGAATCCAGGTCATCCTGGTACTCTCATTGTCCAGTTGTTTGGAAAAGTACTTCACAGGCTGTTTCCATGACCCCAAGTACTGTGCAAACACCCTTAGTGTCAGAGACACCCTTCGTGCACAAATATATCCAATGGTTTGGTTAAGTTTGGGAGTCCCAAGGTAGAGGTTGGCATGAAGGTTCTTTCTAGGACTTTAAAGGCCCTCTGACTCTCAAAGAGGTCCTGCAATCCCTTGGATCCATTGAATTTCAGGATTATGTTCCACCTGGCCTGCTGCAACTACTACCAATAATTTGTAAAAATTAAAATCTCCTTAACACCAAGGTATCATTAAAAAGCAGCATTCTTTGTTCAGCTGGATGCACAGGAGGATAGCTCCTCTGAAATCTTGTGCAAAGGAGTGCTGAGTACAAGGAAGTTCTTGTTTATAGACTGCATTTTGCATACATATTGTCCCAGAATAAACATACAGTTTATAATAATTTCCCCAAAATTATTAACACATTTCCCCTCCCCTTTACGTATGTGTTCTTTTGTCCTGGAGGTCTCTCTGGTGGTCCTTGGTGATTGGAGACCCCAATGTTCCAGGCAACCTGGTCAAGTTGGCAGAACACTGGGGCTGGTGAACTTCCAGTTCTCCTTCTTACACAATGGGCATTGTGCAGTTCCATGGGCCAGTGGATTTTGAAGAATGAGCATCGTGCATGATCACCAGGTGTGGACAATTTATTATCTAGTAACAGAACAGGCAGCTGCCTGGAAGTGGGAAGGGCTGGGGGATGAACTCAGGGACCATCATCCAGAAGGACACCACACTGTTGTTGTCCACCTGCAGGCAAAGGTCACCTGAGGGGCACCAACCATGGTGGCTCTAACCACAGTTAGCCCCCACAGTGGTCCCAGGTACAGTGTCTCCAGTCATGGGGATCCCAGCTACTGTGATCCTTGTCATGGTGGCCTCAACCACGTTGGCACCAAACCACCATGACCCCCAATGTCCAGTCTGTCACACCAGAACCTCCCAGCGTGGGCCTAGGGCCTGCTGGTAGAGGACTGGTATGTCCCAGTGGTTATGAACCAGTTTAAACATGGAAGAGCCAAGAAAATTAAGTCTCTGTGAATAAAATGGATTGAAAGCAGAAAGGCTCAAAATATACCCCCCCAAAAAATGATTAAAACCAAATGAGATTAGATGTTGGTGCCAAAAAAAGTGATATATTTTATTTAATAATGTAGCCATTTTAGGTTGAACTGGATGGAAACACCAATTTAGTGTAGTGGTTTGGGCTTGTCAATTTGAGTTTCCTGGCCAACACTCTAAATAACGTGGTGGGTTGAGTGCTGGCTAAATACTAATGCACCTATTAGAATTATTTACTCCTTTTCTGCTTTGAGGTAGGATTAGGAGAAGAGCAAAGCAGGCTCAAAACTTTAATGAGTGTAAAGAAAATTTATTTAAACAGAATTGAAAGAAAAGGGAAAAAATAAGAATCAGAATAAAACCTTCAGAACACTTTTCTTTCTCCTACAACCTTCTTTTCTTTCCCAGTGATAATGTACAGAGACAAAACTTGGGACTTAGGTCAGTTTATCACCTGTAAAATAGTCTTTCATCAGTTCTCTTAGGAAGAGGAGTCTGTTTTGCCATGTCATGGAGACTTCTCTACAAGAAAACAGTTCTCTAATGGCCTCAATTTCCATAAATAATAGCTGCCTGGAAATCTGTAATCGTGAAGTCCCTTCTGTCTCATGCAAACGTCTCACAGTTGCATTCATGGGCTATGTCAGACTTATGGGGTACTATTTTAAGGATGAGCTGTTCAAAAGCAAAGGGTTTTTTTTTATCTATCTCTGAGATTATGTCTGGGAACAGAGGGGTTTTTTCTTTCCTTGGGGGCAAAGAGTTTTCATCACTCATCTCTCTGGTCAAACTTCTCATGAGATCACAGTTACTTCAACATTTTCTTGCTTCAGCACGAATGCCTTTGTTCATGTCTGCAATTTGAACACTCTATCTCTTCATACTGTTTCTGTGAATTAAAGGGACATTCTAGTGTTTCAAGTCTATCACCATGACTTTACAAAAGAATTTTAGCCTAAGACAAAGGCATCTCCTCATTCTCCTATCTGGGACTTGATTCTTTCTTCACTGACCTTAGTGTCTTTACGTTGTTTCTTTATGTGTCTCCACTCTGTCTTTTTGTCTCACTTGAGAAAGGATCAATGCTTTTCAAGTCTTATCTGTGCAATATAAGAGTTAATATCTCACCCGGATGGTCATGATGGTTGGCAGTGGCTGAAGCAGTCACGATGATGGATTTCAGGCTGTGCTGGGGCTGTGCCAGGATTTCAGGGGGGCCGGGCCATAACAGTGGCAGCCGCTCTGGCTGCATGGCTGGTCTCTGGCCCCTGCTGCATGCAGTTCCAGCCACAGGGCCACTCTCTGCATGGGCTGCAGAGGTGCCCCTGGTCTCAGCTGCATGATCTCACACGGTGCTAGGACAGCGCCTCAGCAAGATGACTCGGTGGTGGCAGCCAGAGCTGTTTACAGTGGAGGATTTTTTGGAGGCCACACTGGGGGAGGAGGGAGAAGCGGCTAGGATCTCAGCAGCAGCACACCATGAGGTTGATGGCCTCCCCTTCCACTGGGGCCCGACCTGGCTGCGATGAGGCCTGGCGGGCTCCCCGGGAAGGGGCCCAGCACCTCCTCAGGGCCCACCTGGCCCGGCCCAGCCACACAGAGGGGGCCAGGCTGGCCTGTTACTTGTTCTCAGGCTGGAAGAAGAAGAAAACTTTCCCAGCATTTGTTCATTTTTAACATGTGTGTTCACAGAAGTGTGTTCAGCTTTCTTGTGGTTTAACTGAGATGTGAATTTCAAAGGAATTAAGGATTTTAGAAAAGTTAAGGTTTTAGCTAGAGATAAGCTTTGCCAGAATTAGTTAGATAGATAGATAAGCTATGCTGGAAATAATTAATAGTTAATGGTTAGTTGAAAGGAACCGGATCTAGGATAGCAATCCAGGATGTAAATAACTAATTGCTTGTCATCTTTGTGTTTCTTTAGCTGTGTTTATAATGAGAAACAGAAGAAACTGATAAATAGATCTAAGAACACAAACAGTAGTAAATCTTCTAGCATCCAGAAACCCATTGAACAGTCATGGAAACAGGAAACTGGAGTTCTACCAGGTTCCATTTGTCTTGTTATCCGTTGAAAAGGTTGAAAGTTTAGAATGAGGAAGACTCTCCCTACTTCCTCTTTTAATGACCCTCTCCCCATGAAAAAGACCACTGACCCAATTCAAGGAACAAACTATGCATGCTTAATAGCTTTTTAACTAATTATAATATGAAGTGGAGAATGGGAGGTGTTAGTGCTATGCGTATGTATTAGTGATTTGGGTATTCAACTCTTTTGTAAATAAATAGACTCTATAACCACCTGTAATTCTGCAGTACGTATTAGGGACTGATCCCCTGCACCTGCCCGGAGTCACATTAAACATACACTTTCTAACTCTAAACTGTTAGAGAGTCTAGAGAGTCTTTTGTCCTTCACAAAAGACTCTCTAACAGTTGGGTACTGATATTAGATCAATATCCATATTTTAATAAGTCATAACAAGGTGTCAGTATTCAAAGCTAGTCACTGATTGGTTTTGTCAGGCATGGAGGAAACTGTTAGCAGCTTCTCTTAGAAAAATAATTTACATGGGTCGCTTCTTCCCTCCTCAAATGGCAATGATTTCAAAACCAGCACAAATAGCAAGAGAGAGAGAGAGAGAAAGAAAGAAAGAAAAAGAAAGAAAAAGAAAGAAAGAAAGAAAAGAAGAAAAGAAAAGAAAAGAAAAGAAAAGAAAAGAAAAGAAAAGAAAAGAAAAGAAAAGAAAAGAAAAGAAAAGAAAAGAAAAGAAAAGAAAAGAAAAGAAAAGAAAAGAAAAGAAAAGAAAAGAAAAGAAAGTAAGTCATTGGTAAATTCCCAGATGACACTAAGCTGGGAGCATGTGTAGATCTGTTGGAAGGCAGGAGGGCTCTGCAAAGAGACCTGGAATAGTTGGATGGGTGGGTAGAGTCCAATAAGATGAAGTTTAAAAAGTCCAAGTGCTGAGTGCATTTTGGCCACAATAACCCTCTGCAGCGCTTTAGGCTGGGGACGGTGTGGCTGGACTGTGCCCAGGCAGAAAGGGACCTGGGGCACTGATGGACAGCAGGCTGGACATGAGCCAGCAGTGTGCCCAGGTGGCCAAGAAGGCCAATGGCACCTGGCCTGGATCAGGAATGGTGTGGCCAGCAGGAGCAGGGAGGTCATTCTTCCCCTGTACTTGGCACTGGTGAGGCCACACCTGGAGTGCTGTGTCCAGTTCTGGGCCCCTCAGTTTAGGAAGGACGTTGAGATACTTGAGCACCTCCAGAGGAGGGCAACAAGGAACACAAGTCCTGTGAGGAACAACTGAGGGAGCTGGGCTTGTTTGTCCTGGAGGAAAGGAGACTCAGAGGTGACCTTATACAACTTCTACAACTTCCTGAAGGGTGGTTGTAGTCAGCTGGGGGTTGGTCTCTCTCTCTCTAGGCAGCAACTGACAGAATGAGAGGACACAGTCTTAAGGTGCACTAAGGGAAATACAGGTTGGATATTAGGAAAATGTTTTTTACGGGAAGGGTGATTAAGTACTAGAATGGTCTGCCCAAGGAGGTGGTGAAGTCACCATCCCTGCATGTGTTTAAAAAAAGACTGGATGTGGCACTTGGTGCTGTGGTTTAGTTGAGGTGTTAGGGCATGGGTTGGACTTGATGATCTTGGAGTCTCATCCAACCTAATGCTTCTGTGATTATGGGAAAGGAAAGGAAAGGAAAGGAAAGGAAAGGGCATAGAGGGTGGGGGGGACAGGAAGAAAGTGACAAGGGTTAGGTAGAAACCTATCACACTTCCTGGGGTCCAAATGTTGTCTCACTGCTCCTCTCCATCTGGTCTTCTTGGTGGTAGGGGATCCCCTACCACCACTGCTGAAAAGTACAGAATCCAGTGGATTAATGTAGGTTTTGGGCAGGTGGGAATGCCCACATGCCTCCCTTGCAGGGGGCCAGTTTGAGACTGTCCATTGCAACACTGTGCATCTGTTGCACCATTGCGCTGTTGCTGCAGTGCTCTGGTGCAGGGTCTGGGGGCCTTTCGGGAGGGCCTTTGATGGGCCGTGAGACCTCCTCTGCTGTCCTACATGTAGATGAGCTTTTCCCCAGTTGAAGAGGCCTCTCAGCTGAGCTGGTCTGCAGTGGAAGGTGAGTGCTCACTGTGCCTCTGACCAGAGGCTTTTCCACTAAACATTCAAAGCCTCTCTCCTCCCCACCCTTTGGTGGAAGGGTCTGTTGGAGCCTGGCAGCTGATAGCCCTGGAGCTATGGTCTCCACCCATAGAAGGTGCTAATCTTGATCACTCTGTGAATGTATTCTTCTCAGTCAGCATTTGTAACCTGAGTTACTTTTATCTTATCTCCAGGGTCTTAGTATGGAGGCCTATTTAGGCTGTGGTGGTCTTCTCTGCAGATTTTATACAGTTTTGCTATAATAGGCAGAAGTCCTTCACAATGTTTAAGCCATAAATTACAACATTTCAGTCTCTGACATCAGTGTGGAGCTGGGACTTCCCAGTATGGGCCTGAGACCTCCTGGTGTGGGATTGGTATCTCCCACTATGGGCCTAGGACCCCAGGTATCACTCCAGAACCTCCTAGTACTGGGCTGGGACCCCAAACTCACACAGTGGTCCCACAGAAGTCCTCAATGTCCCCAGGGGTCCCCATGCTTCTGCGTGGCTGAGGAGGAGAAGGATGGAGGGACCTTCATATGTCCAGGTCTGGGGGAGTGTGAGGGGATCCCCCATCAAATGTGTCCCCACGTCCCCTGTGTCCTCTCCATCTTCCCCATGTCCTCAGTGTCCCCCTATCCCCCCATGCCTTTCCATGTCTCCCCCAATGTCCTGCATGTCCCCAGTGACCCCTCCATGTCCCCATGTCTCCCCATGTGCCCCATAACCCATGTGTCCTCACTGGTCCCCCATATTCCCTTGTGTCGACCATGTCCCACATGTGCTCCCATGCCCACCAGTGTCCCCACTCACTGCACTCCCATGGTCCTAGTCCGTCCCAGTGCAGTGACTGGAGCCACTTTATCCCCAGGGAGGGGACGGGCTGGGGGGGTGGGGAGGTGGGGGGGATGACATGGGACACCCCCAGGTGGCACCTCCCAGGCAGTTCCATCTCTGCCCAGACCACAACTGGGGGCAAACTGGAATGTACTGGGAGGGGACACCAAGGGGGGAGGGGGCTGGGATGTGCTGGGGGACACTGGGAAGGCTGGAGGGGACACTGGGGGGACACAGACTGTGACTAGGATGTATCAGGAGGCACTGGGGGTTACTGGAACATACTGGAAGAGACTGGGAATGTTGGAGGGGCACTGGAGAGGGACACTGGAGAGGGACACTGGAGAGGGACACTGGAGAGGGACACTGGGAGGGACTGGCATGCACTGGGAGGCACTGGGGGATGCTGGGATTTACTAGGCAACACTGCAAGGCTTAAATGGGCACTGGAAGGACACTGAGTGACACTGGGATGCAGTAGGAGGGACTGGGGGGACTGGGATAAACTGGGAGGGATTTGGGAACACCATGGAGAATAATGGGGGAGGATTGGAACGCACTGGGAGGGGCTGGGGACAGTGGGATCAACTGGGGTCAGCTGAGGGAGGCTGGAAGAGACTGGAGAGTAGGGGGGAGTTGTACTGGGAGAAGCTGGGGATACCGAGGGGCACACTGGAGGGGACTGGGGGGAACTGGGGATACTGGTGAGGGGTCCCCTCCAGGTGTGCCGCAGCACACACATTCCCTGGTGGACTCGGATGTCCGGGAACTCCCTCCCCTCCCGCTCCCCGGCACCAAACATCCGGGTGCCCCCCCACCCCTCCCCCCCGTGGGAAATATTGACCGAGGGGGGGCAGGGGAAGGGGGGACACGGAACCGCCCACGGCAGGACGGGGTGGGAATAGCCCTCCCTGCCCCCAACTGCCCCTCAGCACATTCCCATGCTCCTGTTTTCCCAGAATTTCCAGGATTTTATCCCCAGATAACCCGAAAACGGTATGTTCTTCCAGGTTTTATTTTGGGGATGAAAGCACAGGTTTGGGGGTTATAAAAATCCGGGTTTTCCGGATTTGAGGCAGTTTGAGGATGATGTTGGAGATGGGGCGCGGCCACCCAGGTGAAATGTCAATATTCCACATCACTGGGTGGAAAGAAAGACAAAATCAAGGGGGACTTCGCGGCAGTTTCCCCCAGTTTAGGATCTTTTCCCCCTTTTTCGGTCGTTTTTCCCCCCCTTTTTTAAATCTTCCCCCTCTGTTTTTTTTTGTCTCTTTCCCTCCTTTGGGAGGCTCTCCAAGCGGTTTTTGTTCACATTTCCTCCTTATTTGGGCTCCTTTTCCCCTTTTTAGTACTTGTCATTGTCCCTTTTGAGGGGCTCTTTCCCCTTTTCTGGTGTCTCTCTCTTTGGTCTCTTCCCTCCCACCCACATATTTCCCCATATATTTCTAGCCTCTTTCCCCTTTTTCTCACTCTTTCCCCCCATTTTTTGGCTCTTTCTTCTATTTCAATACTTCTTCCTCCTTCCCGCTTTTGGGTCCTTCACCCATTCTTTGTGTCTTTTCCCACAATTTTGAGGTTTTAATCACATTTGGGGGCCTCTTTCCACCCTTTGATTCCCCTATCTTTTCTCCTTTTTTAAATCTTTTCCCACTTGTTTCAGTTCTTTTCCTCTTTAAGGGGTCTTTTCTCCCTTTCCTGATGCTCTTCTCCCTCACTTTAGGCTCCTTTCCTCATTTATGCATCTCTTTTTCCATCTTTTGGGGCTACTTCCCCATCTGTGTTCTTTCTCCCTTTATGATCTCTTTTCCAGTATTTTGGGGTCCTTTCCCCTGCTTTTTGGGCTCTTTCTCCAGTTTTGGCTCTTTGCCCTCTTTTTGGTCTCCTTTCCCATCTTTCTGGGGCTCTTTTCTCCCTTTTCAGGGAACTCTTTTCCCCCTTTTTGGTCTCTTGTCCATCTTCTAGAGCTTCTTTCCCCTTTTGAGGGGATTCTTTCCCTCATTTTTAGGCTATTTCCCCCGCTATTTTGGCAGTGTTCCCCCTAGTGCCACTCCCAAGACAGCCAAATGCCCCCAACACCCCTCCTCCAGCGTCACCCACCTGGGTGAAGTCAGGTGCCCGCCAGGCCTCGGCCAGTGCCCGCGCATCACTCGTCACCGTCCCGTCAGGCCCTCGCAGGTCATTGCTGGTGGCACCGTCGTAGTCGCCGCAGAGGCCACAGAGCGTCGCCCGCGCTTCCCTGGGCACCTCCACTGTCACTCCCCTGGCACCCAATTCCACCAGAAATCCCAGGGTTCGGCTGATCCGGAGGGTCGTGTGCGTCTCCATGATGGTCAATGGTCCCGGGAGCTCCAAGGGCAGGGGGGTAGGGACCCCGTTGAGCTGGAGAACACCGAATTAGGGGGAAAAGGGAGATTTGGGGTGATACAGGGGTGAAGGGTATTTGGAGGAATCTGGGTGGAAAAGAAGGAGTTTGTGGAAAAACTATGGGATGTGTCAAGGCATGATGGGGGCAGGATGAGGGACAACCCATGTAAGTGCTTCTCTGACATGAAATTGGGGAAAAAAGAGCAATTTTGGTCAAAATTATGGGGTGTGTCAATTCAAGGATGTCTCTTAGTGACCATCACCCACTTCACTGGTGGGAAACTGGGGAGGAAAAAGAGCAATTTGGGGCAAAATTATGGTAAGAACATCTGTGGTACTGGTGGGATTGGACAACCCATGGGGACTCTTACCTGGTCTGAAATTAGGAAAAAAAAAAACAAAAAAACACCATGATTTTTTATTTTTATTATTATTAAAATGAAGGTCAGGAGGATGTTCAGAGTGCCAACACACAGTGGTGACATTTTTGGGTGCCACCCAGGGTGGTGACAACTTACCCAAACCTTCCTGTTCCTCCGCACGGTGATGATGTTGTGGGGGGTGAAGAGGTGAAGTGCCACCACTGCTGGCTGGTCCCCAATGTCCCTGATGTCCCCCAGCAGCCGGAACCATGCAGGGTCCCGGGGGTTGCACACGCTGGCCACCACATAGATGCCGGCGGCCAGGTTGGCCCCAGTGACGCCATCAAAGGTGACAAAGCGAGTGGCAGGGGACAGGGCACAGCGCCCCGGGTGCGCAATGCAGGTGCGGGTGCCGTCACGGAGGCCGCAGGTGTGGCTGAAGGGACAAGTGAAGGGGCGGCACTGGAGGCCCCCGGGCCCCCGACAGGTGCAGGATTGGGAGCAGTCAGCGGTCAGGATGGTCTCAGCAATCTGTTTTCCATGGATAAAATGTGGAAAGTGGGGAAAGTGGCCTGAAATGGCCAAAAAAATGGGGACGATGATGCTGTGAGGTGTTGTGGGAGAAGGGAAGGGGGCCCTTGTCTCCCATATCCCCTGTGTGTCTCCACATCCCCAGTGTGTGCCCATATCCCCACACACCCCCACGTCCCCCATGGGGGGCACACTGGGGGGGGTCTGCGACCTGCTGGGGGACACTGGAAACACTGGTGGAGACACAGAGGGACACTGGGACATGCTGGGAGACACTGGGAAGGACACTAAGTCCCACCACTGAGGGACTGGGATACATTGGGAGGCACTGGGGGGGGGAACAGAGACAAACTGGGAGTGATTTGGAACACTGTAGGGGAAAGTGGGGAAGGACTTGAATGCCCTGGAAGGGACTGTGGACAATACAGGGAATACCAGGGGAGACTGGAGGGAAGGAGAGATCCTGGGGTAAAAGGGGACACACTAGGACACACTAGGGAAGTGAGGTACATTGGGAGGAAATGGTGACATGGAGAATGCTGGGGTGTAGTGGGAGGGACTGGGAACACTGTGGAAGGCACACTGAAGGGACCCGGCATCAACACGGGGAGCCTGGGAGGAGCTGGGGCTGGAACTGGGCTGTATTGGGAGGCACTGGGGCCACACCCACCTGGAAATAGCGACCCTGGTGGAGGCAGCCGCAGGTCCCCGGGAGAACACAGCGGGCCCCGTCGAACAGCAGCCCCTGGGCGCACTGACACCCCTCAAAGCAGCGCTCGCTGCAGGGGGGCGGAGCCGACACACCTGCGCAGGTGTGCTCACAGGTGCGGGCACACAGCTGGTAGTGGCTCTTGGGGGGGCAGGTGAGAGCTGGGAGAGGGAGGGAAAAAACAAAGGGGGTCAATGGGGCTGCTGGGGGATCATCTGGGGTCAATAGGTGTCTCCAGGGATCAATGCCATACCATCTTTGGGGTGGGTGGTCCCATGGGGCTCCCATTTGTGGACATTGGTGGGGGGGGCTGGTTGCACAGGGTTCCACTGTGGGACACAGGCTTCCCATTTTTTGGGGGGGGGGGTCCTTTAGGGGTGTGATTTGGGCATTCCCCAGATGGGGGCTTAGCAATGCAGACATGTACCCCTTTTTCCATGCAGCAATGAGCCCCTGCTCCATTCCACTCCCCCACACCTCCAAATTCCCACCCCCACCAAAATTTCCACTCCTGCAGAATTTCCCTGCAGAATTCCTGCTCCCACAAAAATCCTAACCCCTAAATTCCCATCCTCCCTAAACCTCGCCGCCCCAAATTCCCAACTCCAAACTTCCCGTCACCTCGAATTCCCGACCCCCCACCAAAGTTCCCAACCCCTCCATATACTCACGGCAACCCGTGGCCTCCCGCCACTCCCGGAGCGCGCCTCCGGCTGCCTGGCACGCGGCTGCGTAGCCCTGAAAGCCGGGGCAGGGGTCGCCGCCCGCCCCGCACACCTGGCGCTCGCAGGTCAGCAGGTACGTGCGGGGCGGCACCGCCCCGTGACAGCCCGCAAAGGGTCCCTCGGGGTCCGCCAGCACCGCGCAGCGCCGCGCCTGGGCTGGGGAGCAGCTGGGGGCGGGCGCCAGGCGGGTGCAGTTTGGGGGGGGGCTGCCCAAGGCCTCCCCGGCGGGGTCATCGTCGTTGGGGTCCCCGTCGAAGTTGCCGCAGAGCCCCCGGGGGCGGCGGGATGGGGGGGGCAGCGTCAGCACCACGTACGCGTTGCCGTCGTAGAGGATTTTGGGGCCCCCCTGGACCTGGAGCAGCCGGTGGGACCCCACCTGTGCCACCCCCACCGCGTCCCCACGCAGCCACAGCGGCAGCAAGTGACGCTCGCCATCCACCTGAGGGGAGACGGGGTGAGGATCCCGAAAGGGAAGTGGGGGTCACCTCCCAAAATACGGTTTGCATCCCCAAAAACAGGGTTTGCAGCCCCAAAACTAGGGTCTGGACTTCCATCTGCGCACCTCAAACTCAGGGTTTACATCCCAAAAAGGGATGGTGATTACACACCAAAAAGAGTTTTCAACCCCAAAATCATGGTTTGCACCCCAAACCCAGATTCAGCACCCCAGAAAGGGTCTGTAACCCCGGAGTGCACACCAAAAGTGGTGTGTGTACCCTAAAGCAGCTCTTACATGCCCAAATAACCCCTTCCCCACTACCATGTCCCTCAAAACCCCATTTTCACTCCCTTCTTCACCCAACCCCTCTTTACCCCCCAAAACAGGGTTTGTACCTGCCAAACCAGGCTTGCACCCCCAAAAGTCAGAGCTTTCACCCTCAACCAGGCCTTTCCTCACTGCGGCACCTCCCAAAACCCCATTTCCATCCCCTTCTTTGCCCCCCTAATATTTTTTTGCCCCCAAAACCAAGCCTTGCACCCCCAAGGCCCCGGGCCCTCCACTCACCATCACCTCCCACTGCTGTCCCCTGTCCATCACCACAGTCACCCCGTGCGCCGTCACTGTCACCCGCTGCACTTGCATGTCCTCCTGCTCCATGGCCACAGTAATAGGCTCCAGCTCTTCTTCAGGCTCACCCCTCTCCAACTGCAGCAGCAGAAGGGTGCAGGACCCCCCAAAATACCCCAGGTGCCCATCGAAGCTGCTGTAAGCCCCTGCCCCCAAAACCTGGCACTGTCGGCAGGTGCGGGGGTGGCACCCCAGCACCCCATCCTGCACTGAGCATTCCTCGTCACTGGAGCAGCCTGGAGCGGGGTGACACTCCAGCTCCCCATTTTCAGAGCAGACACAGCGCTGAGTGCAGGGGGGCTCAGGGTAAAACTGCACGCCCTGGGGGTAGTAGCGGCCCTCCAAAACACAGCCACACTGGGGGAGGGGCACGCAGTCATCCCCGCTCCGGAAAAATCCGGGATTGCAGAAACAACCTTCAGAGCACGTGGAGGCATCAGAGCAGTCCTGAGTTCCAGCTTTGCCTTGGCAGGTGGGGGGGCAGGGGGAGCCGCAGAGCTCATAGTGCTGATTTGGGGGGCACACGGGGCCTGTCAGGAAGGGAGAACAGTTGGAAACACCAAAACCCCTATGGACACAAAAAAACTCCCTGCAAGCTCTCAAAACCCTCATGGGCACCCCAGATTGCCATGGATGCCCCCAAAAACTCCCCATGCAGGCCCCAAATTCCCAAGCTCCCCATGGACTTCCCAAAACTCCCTTGTCTGAATCCCAAAACCTCCCATCTAAGCTTCAACACCCCCTCATGCAGACCCCAAACCCTCCATGAACACCCCAAAAGTCCCTGTGTCAACCCCAAAACCCCCACTGACACCCTAAAGCTCCCCGTGGAGACCCAAAACCCCTGGGAACACCTCAAACCTGCCATGGACACCCCAAAGCCCTCCCACAGACAGCCCCGACCCCCCTTCCCCTGCCAGAGACCACAAAATCCTCCATGGACAGCACAAAACTCTTTGCCTAACCTCTGTGTCCCTCTCTGCCCTCCAAAACCCCCCATACTCTCCCAAGGCCCCCAAGTCTCCCCATACTGCAGAAGGCCGGTGTGCGCCATGGCCGCACAGCAGCGCCCTGGCTCTGGCACGCAGCGACATAGGCGGCAATGGCCTGGCACACGGTGTCCTGGTGTCCCTCGTACAGGCAGGCGTCAAAGAGACAGTCATCCAGGTAAGGGGCGGGGTCGATGATGTCATGGCAGGCGGCAAAGGGCCCCCGTTTCTTCCCCAGCAGCCCGCAGTGCTTGTCCCCACGGTAGGCACGTTTCTGGGCGTCGCTGCACACCTGGCAGCCCTCACTGCACCCAGCTGAGCACCCAGGGACCTCGCCGACCTTCCAGCTGTCCCCCAGGTGGGTCTCGTTGTCAGCACTGCGGCCGTCGCGGGTGACAAAGTCATCATGGGGGTCGCCGTTGGCGTTGCCGCAGAGGCCGCAGACGGCGCCGGCGTAGGTGTTGGGGATGATGACACGGGCATAGCTGTACCAGTCAAAGGTGACAGTGACACCCGCATCAGTGGTGATGAAGCCGTGGACACCACGGAGGGACACCTGGAGCTGCTGGTTGTGGGTGAAGGGAAGGTCCAATAGGACACCATTAACCTGGAAAGAAAGTCGTGGGTGGCATGTCACACAATGAAGTTGAAACACACCCAGGTGTCACAGAATGACCTTGAAGGCCACATAGATGCCATGTGATGACCTTGAAACCCACCTGAAGACCATACAATGACCTTGAAACCTAGCCCACTGCCATGGAATGACCCTGAAACCCACCCAGATGCCACAAAAAGGGCTTTGTAGCCCACCAAGACACCATGCAATGATGTTGAAGCCCACCAAGTTGATTTTGTAGCCCACCCAGACACCACCCCAATGACTTTGAAACCCACCTGAACGCCATAGAAGGATCTTGAAACCCAACCTAATGCCTTGAAATTACTTCAAAACCCACCTAAAAATCTTACAAGGACCTTGAAACTCCACCCAGATGTCATGTGATGACCTTGAAGTGCACCTAAAGACCATTCCATGACCTTGAGCCCTCTCCAGATGCCATGCAATCACTCTGAACCACCTCTGTCATCTCCTTCATCCCTACCTTGACTTTCTGGGGATGTTCCTGGCTGAGGCTGATGGTCATGTTGTACACCTCCATGGTGACCACCTTGGTGAAGGAGACCAGGTGGCTGCCACGGTGATTGTTCTCCACAGTGACAGCAAAGGGAATGAGTGTGGAGTCAGTGGAGCAGAGCCCAGCCATCTGGTAGACACAGGTACCCATGAAGTCGTAGCGACGCCCGTCAAAAGTGGTATAGTGGGGGTCACCAGTGGCCACACAGACGGAGCGGCTGTTGGCCACGCACCGCCGCACGCCCTTCACCACTGCGCACACCTCACCCGGCTTACACCCGGAGTCCTCGCACACCACCATTCCCAGCTCCATGTCACACCTGCACCTGGAGCGACAGGTGTTATCACCCCAAAACTCCTCACCAGGCCGGTAGTAGCGGCCATCACGGGTGCAGCCACAGCGGGACACTGGCACGCACTGTCCGCCACTGAGCACGTGGCCGGTGTTACAGGCACAGGTCTCCACGCAGGGCTGGTCACAGATGGCCGGATTGTCCCAGTCAGAGCAGGTGGCTGGACAGGCGTTGCCACAGGGCTCATAGTGGCTGTTTTCAGGGCAAGGTAAGGCTGCAGCGGTAGGAAACTGGAATGAGGAAGGGATTAGGGGAGTGGACGCCATTCAACAGAGTTGGTGGTGATTGGGAAAGGGTCTTGAACATGGGGAAGGGTCTGGAAAACAAGAAGGATCTGGACTGTAAGGAGGAAGGTCTGGGAAATATGGGAAGAGACCGGGAAAAGTGAGGTGAGGTCTGAGCCATGTGGCAAGGGTCTGGGCCATGCAGCATGGGGTCTGGAATGCACAGGATGAGGTCTGGGACACAAGGATAAAGGCCTGGAACATGTGGCAAGAGTCTCGAAAATTCCAGATAGGGTGTGGGATACATCTGGGACACGAGGGTAAGGGCCTGGCTCATGTGGGAAAGATCTGGAAAATGTGGGATGGATTCTTGGAAAGATGTGGTGGGTTCTGGGACGCAAGAAACAGCTGGAGCACCAGAATGTTCTGGAGAACTTCCAAGGATCACCTGAGAGATTTGAGGGCTTCAACCCAGGATGAATCCCACTCCATGCCCCTCCTCCCCCACTCTGGCTCCTTCCCTTCTCAAAGAAAACCTCAGCCCTTACGGCATCCTGATGGTGTCCTCCAGTCATGGACCATGGCTCCATGTTTCCGACACGTTGCCGCGTATGTCTCCAGCACCTGGCAGAGGATCGACCTCGCCCCATTGCTCAGGCACAGGTCCAACAGGCAGTTGCGATAGAAATCATGAGGCTTCACTATGTTGTGACATGCTCTGAAGGGTCCCTGGAAGGATTTTTTGATGATCCCACAATAGTGGCTCCCACCATAAAGCTCCTTCTTCTCTTCATCACACACTGGACACGCTCCATCACAATAATCCCAACAGATTGGGTCGTTGGCCTCAGAGTCAGCACTTTTCCAGCTTTTGGCCCATGTGACAATGGCAGTGGTGTTGTCACCAGCCTCAGGGATGTCGTCGAGAGGCTTGAGGTTGAAATTCCCGCAAAGGCCTCGGACATGGCGGAAGTAGCTGCTGGGGAGGTCAATCAGGAGGTGCCAGTTCCAGTCATAGGAGACTCGGAGACCAAAATCTGTCTCCAGAGCAACACGGAGCCCACTGGGACGGACCCGCACCTTCCCATCTGCCAGGAGTACTGGGAGCAGAGTCACCTCCCCGTTCACCTGCCAATGGCACAACATTCCCAGTTATCTCAATGTTTTATTCTCAACATACACCAATATTTTATTCCAAATGTATCCTAATATTCTATTCCCCACATATCCCAATTCTTTATTCCCAGCATATTCCAACACTAAATCCCATCATATCCCAACATTTTACATCTTACTTATCCCACCATTTTATTCCTCCTATATTCTGTTACTTACATACCCCAACATTCTATTCCCACTATGACTCAATATTTTATTCCCAAAATATCCAAACATCCCACAGTATTTTATTCCTGCTTCATCCCAACAGTTTACTCCTGAAATACCCTTATATTTTATTCCCTAGACACACCAACATTTTATCCCAGTTTATCTCAACCTCTTAGTCCTCGCATATCCCGTTTTATTGCTAACTGTCATCGGTTAGTACAGTTTAGTTTTGCAGTCAAAGAGGAATGTGGAATGATTTTCCAGGTCAGGACCTGGAAATTGCTTTAGAAAGGACAGGGACCTATCAGAGAGTTAATTAGAATATTAGCACCTGTTTTAACCACTAAAAATTGTTGGCTATGACTTTGGGAAGTACCATATAAAACCCCTTGATTTCCTGCAGGTGGGCTTTCCTTCTTTCCTTTGGCCAGAGAGAGACAGGTAACATCGAGTTGGGCCTGCTGCTTCCTCCCCTTTTGGGGGGAGCTGGCCTGAGGCCTGGCCGGATTCTATCAGCTCCTGGGTTGGAGGGGGGAAGGAGAGGTTGCTGCTTTACAACTACTTTCTCTAAACTTCCCTGGAGCAGGGAGATCTCTGCCGGGCCCCTGATAACACCTATGGGCACCATGTAGGCTGAGACTGCCCCGATTTACACCGATGGGTGGGCCGAAAAGGCATTTATGATCCTGCCTGGTTTTTTGTGACTCCAGACTGCCCGCGTGCTCTGATCTCTGGTGTTTCTGAGTGAGTTCTTCCTCCCTCACAAGTGTACCCTTGAACATCTAATACCACCAGCTACTGCAGGAGAAAAGAGACTCTAGGCAGATTTAATCCTTTCCTAGCAACATGAAACTTCCAGAATTTAGCCCTTCTCTGAGAGAGAAAAGAAAGGAACAGAGTGAACATAAAAAGGAAACAGCATGAAGTCAGTAGAGCAAGAGTGAAAAACTATTAGGACAGAGAGTTGAAGAGTTTGTTGTTGTTCCGTTCTTATTGAGCCATAGAAATGAACTCTATATTTAGATTATTCCTTTAAATCATAGGAAAGATATGCATTTGGGAAGATGATTGTTTAGCTCTGTGTGTGGATTTGAGCAAAGGTGTTTGTGATGAACTAAGTAACATTAATCCTATAAGATGCTTGAACAGAGATAAAGATGAGAAGCTCTCTGCACCAGTGAAGAAGTGAGAAGATATCTCTGTACCTTGAGATGAAGAATCCTTTGCCTTTAGAGTTATTCATCTTTAAAAGCTGACACCCCAATATGCAAAAGTCTAAGACCCATGACCCATGAGCAGCTTAGGAAACTGCTAATGGGAGGGGTCACAAAGGAGGGTTTCTCCAGGCAGCTGGTTTTTTTGATAGTTTAAAAAACCACAAGAGAACTGTTCTAAGTTATCAGTAAGATCCATAACCCTAAGAGAAACTCTTCTCCTAAAAAAGTAATGAAATACTATTTTCAAATAGTAAAACTGATTGAAAATCACAAGTTTTGTCTCTTTACGTTGTTTTGTAAGAAAGTGAACAGTTTGTGAGGAGAAGGAAGAATATTTTTAAAGTTTCATTCTATTTTTAGTTTTTTCCCAACTTTCTTTTTCCATTCTTTTAGTATGTGTTAATAAAACTATTTATTCATTTTTAAGGTTGAGCCTTCTTTGCTTTTCTCCTAGTCTCTCTCCCACAGAAAAAGAGTGAGTACTAAGACCAGAATTTAGTGAACATAAAACCACTACACTAACATATCCCAACATTTTATTCCAAACAAATCCCAACATCTTATTCCAATTGTATCTCAACATTCTGTTCCTGACATTTCCAAATATTCTGGTTCCATACTTGGTTCCCACCATTTCTCAGCTTTTTATTCCTGACATATCCCAACATTTCAACAATCCACCTCCCAGACTGACTGATTGATCCCAAAATAACATTGGCACTGGCTGGATGAAAAAGGAGGTAGGGAAGAGCTGGATGAAGCAAAACATGGGGGAAAAGTCCAAATTCTCACATCTCCACCCAACTCACCCGGACTTTTCCGTCTTCGTTCTGGCGGAAGGAGATGCGTTGTCCATAGACATCAACATTGACCAAGGAGACGTAGGACATAGATTGGATCCCGCCACGGATGTCGTTCTTGGCCTCAACCCTGAAGGGCACCAGCCCAGGGTCATTCCCATGGGATTCGGCCATGGTGTAGGTGCAGGTTCCTTGGAAGTCAAAGTCAAGGCCGTCGAAAGTGCGGAAGTGTGGGTCACCCCATGCCCAGCACGTGGCGACCAGGGCTGGGACGCAGCGGGATTGGGCACCGCGGGGCCGGCAGCGCTCCTTGGGGCGGCACTGCAGGGACTTGCAGGGGTCTGGGAAGGGAGGGAGAGAGAGATCAGCCATGGGCTGGTGAAAAGGAGATAAACACTGCAGGAAGCCATGGGCTGAGGAAAAGGATGGGGAAAAAAGTGGGGGGAAGTCACATGAGAGAGAAAACTGTGAGATGGGAAAGACCACAGGAAAAGTCACAGGATGGAAGAAACCATGGGAGCAACCATGGAATGAATAATGGGAGAAATCATGGGATGGGAGAAATCATGGGATGGGAGAAATCATGGGATGGAAAACCATGGGAAAGACCATGGGAAAAAGAATGAGGAAAACCATGGGAAAGACCATAGAAGAAGCCCTAGGATGGGAGAAACCTTGGGAGAAAGCATCAGAAGAATTGTCCCATTCCTGACCCTTAGTGACAGACACAGGATTCTGTTCCCTCTACCTCCCCTTCCCTTTTTCCCACAGTCAAACCCCTCAAGTATCCCCAGATCCATTCTGCATCTAAACCCCCCTTTTCCCTCATTTGTCCTCACTTTTATTGATGCATCCTAGGACCCCTTCCTGGATTTCGCAAGACTCATCCTCAGTGCAAGTGTGCTCATGGCAGGTAAGGCCCTCGCCTGGGACACAGGTGCAACGGCGCTGGCAGTGATCCCTGAAAAGCATCTCATGGGGCTGTGGGGAGGGAGAAGGAAGAAAGGGAAATCCATGAAAATAGGGAATAAAAAGAAAAAATGGAGAAAAAAAAGACGTAAGTGCAGAAGAATAGAGAAAATGGTGAACAAATTGCAAGGCAAAGGGATGTCCATACATACCTTCCCTATAAATAGGGGGAAAAGGGAGAAATGCAGGGGGAAAAAAAAAGACATAAACGCATAAAAATAGGGGAGAAATGCTGCGGAAAAGCATAAATATAGGAAAAAGGTGGAAAATGCAGAAAAAGGAATGCAAATGTGTAACACAGGGAGAAGTACAGGCAAGAAAAAAGATTCAACTGCCTAAAAATAGAGGAAAAGAAAGGAAATGCAGAGGAACTATGACATAAAAATAGGGGGATGGAAAGGGGAAAAATGCTGGGAAAATGAGACAAAAAAATACGGGAAAATGTAAGAAATAAAGGTGTAAATGCATAAAAATAGGGGGAAAACATTTTTTAATGGAAGGAAATTAATTCTTAAAATGTAAATACATTAAGCCAGGAAAAAAAAAAAAAAAAGAGAAAACATCATGAAAACATTGGTAAATGCAGAAAAATGTGAGACAAGGGAAAATAAATGCAGGAGAAATATAGGTAAGGACATAAAAGAAGAAGGTCAGAAAAGAAGAAAAAAAGGAAGCAAGTATATAAAAATAGGAAAATATTGAAGGGAAAAAAGACATAAATGCCTAAAAGCAGGAAAAAAGGCCCGCAAAACTACCTTATAGTATTCCCCATCCCTAAAGCAGCCGCAGTGCTCCTTGGGAATGCATCTGTGTCCATCAAAGACAAAGCCCTGGTGGCACTGGCAGCCCTCAGTGCAGGTTTGGGGACAGGTGGTGGCATTTCCAGCACAGGTGTTGGCACAGGTGTTGGTGCAAAGGGAGTAGGTGCTGTTGGCCGGGCAGGTGAGGGCTGGAATTTTCATGGAATCATGGATTGAATTGTAATGGAAGGAATCTTAAAGCTCATCCCATCACCATCATCCCATGTCCCGCGTGTCACCACTGTCACCCATACCTAAAAAGGGAACATTCCCCACCTGTGCCCCCCCCTCCCCCCAAACTCTATCATTACCTGGAGACTTTCCCAACCCCAAACAGGGGACATTTGCCCCTGTGCCCTCCCAAACTCACGGCAGAAGGATGGTGTCCTCCAAGCTCCCACAGTGACTCCAGCATCTTGGCACATGGTAACATAGCTCTGGATATTCTGGCACAGGACACGCGTGTCCCCTCCCGTCATACAGAGGTCATGGATGCAGGACTGGGAATATGGGATGGGGTCGATCATGCGATGGCAGGAGCCAAAGGGACCTTCGGGGGCCGTGAGGAGGCCACAGTAGTTGGGTTTCTGGAGGACTGCCACTTTCTCCTCTGTGCAGGTGGGACACTCATCCTTGGGACAGCTGTCATTGCAAGGTGTATCCATTGTTTTCCATGCAGATCCAAAAGCTGTTGCATCTGGAGCCAGCTGGCCACTGGACAGCTGGAAATCATCATTGTGTTGGCCATTGTAGTTGCCACAGAGGCCACACAGGTGCCCCATGTAGGTCTGGGGGACCGTGACCATCACATGCTGGATGAGGTCATAGTGGACAACGAGGCCGAAGTCAGTGCGGAGCAGGACACCTGTCCCATGTACATAGACCTGGACCTGTCCCTCACTCAGGGTGGTGGGGAGGTGATGCGAGATGGAATCCACCTGGGATAGAGAAGGAAGAGACCTCCAGTGAGAAGGTGAGACGAAAAATTTGGGGAAAACACCTTCCCAACAATATTCTGACAGATTTGTGGATCCCACTTGGAAGGAAAAGTTTGGATGAGAATGGATTCGTCTTGGAGATGGTATGAGGGCTCCCCTTATCAAGGAAACACAGTTTCGGAACTGACTGAGGTAGAACAAAAAATTTAGGGGAAACACCTTCTGACCAAAGTTTTAACACATTTATGTATCTTGCTTAGATAGAAAAAGTAGGGGGAGTATGGACTGGGCTTGAACATGGCCTGAGGTGTTCCTTCCATCAAGGAAGCCCAGTTTGGGGGGGAACCCATGAGATTTGGAACATAAAGTGCCACCTTACCATGACATCTGCCCCTTTTCCTTGTTTCAAGGTCAAGGTGACCCCATAGACTGCCACAGACAACGCTTGTATCCCAGAGACCTTCCCCTTCTGCCGTGCCTCCTTCTGGATTGTGACAATAAATGATGTCACGTTGTCACTTGTGCAGGTCTGAGTGAGGATGTAGGAACAAGTACCAGTGATGTTGAAGGCCATCCCATCAAAGGTGACATAGGTACGGTCACCTGTGGCCACACAGGTGCTGGACACCTGCAGGGGACACTGGAAGACACCATCCATGACCTTCCCAGGGCCACCAGCAGGACAGGAAGTATTTTGGCACTTCACAGTGCCACCAGAGAGGCACTGGCACATCTCCTGCTCTGTGGGGTAGAACGTCTCCCCCTCTTTGTAGTAGACTCCATGGTGGCTGCAGCCACAGTGGGATGTGGGAACGCACTCGTCACCGCTGAGCATGAAGCCGTCCTGACATGTGCAGCCCTCACGACACCGCCCTGGACACATGGCAGAGTCAGCTCCGCAGGTGTGCTTGCAGGTGTGCGAACAGAGCTCATAGGAGCTGTTGGAAGGACAGGGAATATCTGCCAGGAGACAATGGGATTCATGAGGAACCAGGAAATTCCAGTCCAAGTCCTGGAAATTGCCTGGAATTCAGGTGCAAACTTCACCAAATGCAGTTTTTTAGCCCAGTTTCATGGCAAACCCTCAATTTTTCTCTCTGTGGATGCAATGAGGGGCATCATCAAATGATGATCCAATGATCATCCATAAGGAATATCCCAGCCCATTACAATAGCAATTCTTACTGCTAAACCACCCAACTTCCCACATTTTCATGGAGAAAAATGTAACATTCACTTAAAGAATGGGATTGCTCCACACTGGGTCCTCAACTGACATCCAAACTGGATCCCTTTAACTCAATTCCACTATTGTTACTGCATTTTTTGGTGGTTCGCCCTCTAAATTATCCATCTTGTAGCCAACACCAGGAAATTGGAGATTTTGAGGGGGTAAATTATTCCAGATGAGACAACTACTACCTTAGGAAGGGTTTCTTTTGGGTGGATTATGGGATCAACCAAGACTTTGGGTGGAATTCCCACCGCATTCCCACCCACCTCTGGGTTGTTCATACATGGATTTGGAGCAGGCTTGAGGATCTTCTGAATACTGTGCAAGGAAAATCCCTCCCATCATCCCTACTTACAGCAGAAATTATCTCTCCTCCACCTCTCAATGGACACACCAGCAGCCTGGCACGTTTTGGCATAGAGGGCAATGATTGGACACATCCCTTCTTCCTGATCAGGGAACAGGCAGGAGTCATGGATGCAGCTCTGGAAGTACTGGTGGGCATCAACATGACCATGACATGCTCTAAAGGGTCCATCTGCTTCCAAAATAATTTCACACCCCATCCCAGATACTTTCTGTTGCAGCCAGGAAGGTGCAACAGTGCTGGAACATTCCACTGTTGACTTCTCACTACATCCTGGGGCATCCGTGACTTTCCAGCTTCTCCCGAAGGCATCTGGGTCTGATGTCACATGGTTGTTCCTCATCATCATGTCATCGCTGGCGGCGCCATTGTAGTTCCCACAGAGCCCACACAGGGCGTTGGCAAAGCCACTGGGCACCATGGCGGTGACGTGGCTGTACCAGTCGTAGGTGACAAGGAGGCCAAAATTGGTCTCTACCACTGCGTCCTGCCCGTCACGATAGACAACAATCTTTCTTTCACTGTAGTAATAGGGGAGATTGACCAGCTGCTGATCAATCTGGGGAGAAAACCATAAAAAGTGACCAAATGTGCAGTCTGATGGTAAACTATTTTCAACAGCCAGAGCAAACAAAAGCATTGATTTAATTAAATTTTGAATTTAATTAAATCCGGGATTCAAGAGGATGAGAAGGTCCAAGTCCCAGGAGGAGGTTGATCAACCACTCATCGATCTGGCGAGAAAACCATAAAAATTGATAACATTTGGGTCTGATGGCAAATTCCAGTTCTGCTTTCAACAGCTGGAACACCCATTTTGCCAGATTATACTTTTTTATGACCCAGAGATGGGGCAACTGAGAGGCATTTTAAAAACTTTTATTCTATTTTCTGTCTCATGGAATGGGTGAGACAATACGGATGTTATAATTCACGCTATCACAATCAGAAGCCAACTGTTTCTTAATTCCATTACATTATAAGCATTTCTTGTCCTACCAGCTTTTGCCACACAATGCCTTAAAGCCAGCTATCTAAAATTACCCCTTGTGGGTCTTACTACAACGCATCTTTCATAGTTTCATTTCTCCAAAGTATCTAGTCTTATTTGCAAGGCCACCATTTGAAACTTGTTTCTAGTTCTATTTCTCTCTCAACAATGTCTGTCCTATTCCACGGCATTTCTAAGTCAGCATTTTCTATCTTGAAGTTTGCATACAGATGCATACTAGGTGAGCCTTCTGTCAGGCTTTGAGAATTCTTTACAAATCCATTTCCCACATTTCCCCCTCTCTCTTGAACGGAAAAGACCTTTTGATGGTCTTGTTGTCATTTGCTATGCATAGTTAACTACATAAGGCACTATCACTAACATTGTGGCTGTAACTATTCATGCATATAAACATATTTTGTAAAGCTCCCTTAACTAAGGTGTAAAGCTCTAGCCTTCAAACAAATCATCTCACTATGATCTATTGTCTGCTTTAATTTGATTTGTCAAATCGCTCCATTTTTAAGGTTGTTTGTGGATGGACTCTGAATGGTCAAATTTATACAACACAGTCTTTGAAATTCTTCACAACCGTGCCCATGTGCCAATAAAAGAATCAACTCCTGTTTGATTTTGAAGGATAGCATGTCTAACACTGTTGACGTCTGTCAACATACTACTGATTGCGGTAGCTGTGGCATTGGTTTGTTTGCTGAGCTAACATCCAACCTCATCTAACCGCTTCAATGCTATGGCAGAAGCAAGTTGGGGTACTGACAAACCTGCTGAAACCCTCTTTGCAGCTTTCTAGGGCATAAAACTACTATTACGATTTTCTTTATAGTGATGGGTAAATCTCTTTCTTTTATGTTTTTTCTTCTTTAGCACTAGGTGCTAGCACAGTAAGTTGTCTAATACTGCATGGACTACCTTCGAGGAGCAACGGAATGACTGCTAAGCCCTATTTCCACAAATGAATTAATATCCTTTTGGCAATTGTTGTAGATATTGGTTAACTCCAGAAAGTCTACCCTAACTATCTGAGTAATTTCACTAGAAACTTGAGTTTCTGTAAGCAGGGTAATTGGGAGTAACATTGTACTTTGGAGGATCATTCTCTTGCCAATTGCTATTTGAAAATGTAAGAGAGAAATCTGTGGTTAAGGAACTAAGAATTTCCAATTCTTGGGGATCAAAAGGTGCTTTAGAAAGTTTTTTTGTCTAAATGTTCTAATCAGTTACAGGACTGCTCCTGTTGGCATTAATTAATTGATTTAATTACATTTCAGATTTAATCACTTGTTAATGGGATGAGGTTCAGGATGAGATGGAGAATGTGGTGAAAAGGTAAGGGATCATTTCATAAACTCACCATGATTTTTCCAGGGTATTCTCTGCTGATGCTGATGGTTTTGTCATAGACTTTGACTGTCACCATGGCAATGGACGACATGAGGTTGCCACTCCGATGGCCATTCTGCACCAACACCTGGAATCCCACCAAATTTGGGGTGTCCTCACATAACCCAACCAACAGGTAGACACAGGTCCCTTGGAAGATGAACTTCTTGCCATCAAAGGTCTTGTAGTGGGTGGCTCCAACAGCAGTGCAGACCCCAAAAATTTTGGGATAACAACCCCGGATCCCCTCCTCCACTCGGCATTCCTCCTTGGTGCCACAACCAGAATCCCGGCACACTGCCTGCCGCTGCTCGGCATCACAAACGCAGCGTTGGGTGCAAGTGAGGTCGCCCCAAAATTCCTCGCCAAGGCCATGTAAGAGACCCCGAAAGACACAGCCACATTCAGAGGGGGGTATGCAGGTGTTGCCATCGAGGACAAGGCCCTCGTGGCACACGCAGGTGTCCACGCAGGTGGTGGCAGCAGCACAGCTGGATGACACAGCGGGGATGTTGCAGGTAGGGAGGCAGGTGAGGCCACAGGTGCTGTAGGTGCTGTTGGGTGGGCAAGTGAGAGCTGGACAGGGAGGAAGACAGTGGTCAGAATAGAGTGGCACATGGTAGGAGAGACTTCTTGGACTATCTACACAGGTATCCTGGAGTCTCCATGGATTTTCTGAAGTCTCCACAGACTTCCTAGGCCTTCTACCTGGACTTTCTGGAGTCTCTATGGACTTCCTACTCAGATTTTCTAGAGACTCCATGGACTTTCTACATGGACCTTCTGGAATCTCCCTGGACTTCCATGGCCTTCCTGCTCGGATCTGCTGCCATAACCTTTCCCAACCCATGATCCCATGAATCTTCAGTCCCACACTAATTAGGCTCCGCCCACCCCAAGGAGTATTTTCACTCGACCATCCTCTACTCACAGCATCCCACTGTCGTCCTCCAATCAGAAATGCTGATCCCCTCCTCCAGGCAGTCATCAGCATAAATCTGGAGGGCATGGCACAGCACATCATGACGCCCCTCACTGGCACACAGGTCATGGATACAGTTCTTCATGTAGATATTGGGACTGACAGTGTCATGACACGATTGGAATGGCCCAGAATGTTGAGACAACTTCCCACACCAGGTCTCTGCCCTGTATGTCACCACCTGGTCCCATCTGCACCGCCCACAGTTGCCATCGCAGGTGTCCTGGCAGTGGCTACTCTCACTGGTCACTTTCCAGCTCCTCCCCAGCTCCACAATGTCCCACACCTGTTTTCCATCAGGAGAGAGAGCATCATCTTGGGGGTCCCCATTGTTGTTCCCACACATTCCGCAGACTTTTCCAGAAAGAGCAGCTGGAAGCTTGATCACTACATGATCGTCCCAGTTGTAGAGGACCTTCAGGTTAAAATGCGATTGCATCAACATGGATTTACCCTTCTGGTGGATGCGGAGCTTCCCGTGGAAGAGGGAGATGGGGAGGCGCGAGCGGTGGTTGTTCACCTGCAGGACAACAACCATCAACACAACCAAACCCATCAAAATTGAGCAATACATGGAGTCTAAGAAGACATGAAGTGTTTCCATGCACACCAGCAAATCCTGGAATTATTTAGGAAAAGACTCTCAAGATCATTGCTAAATAAGTAATTTCAGTGAAATTCCATAAAATTACTTGGAATTTGGGAATGATGATGGTTTTTCCTTACCCTCACCATCCCATTCTCTGACTGGACAGCAGTGACAGTGACATTGTCAACATGGATAGTGATGGAGCCAATGGAGGAAACTTTGGAGTTCTCCTTTTCCACCTTTTTGACCTCAACAGAGAAGGCAGGAAGAGTGGGATCAGGATTGCAGATGGTGGTCAAGGTGTAGGTACATGTTCCCATGAAATCAAAGGTTTTTCCATCAAAACTCCGGTAGTGTGGCCCACCAGCAAGCCAACAGGTGGAGAAAGTCTCCTGGATGCACTCTGGTTGTCCATCCACCATCTCACATCTCTCCTCGCATACCAAATCCTCACAGGAGAGCGGTATGGGGGCTGAAAAAAAGGGGAAAACCCATAAATGGTCAATTTGACAACACCCAACCATTGGAGTGACACAACAATGGACTGACTGTACTCACTGGAAGCACAGAGCCCAGGGAAGCCGTATCCAGTGTGACTCTGGAACCCAAACACCAGGAGGCCAAAAGGTACCTGCGAGTTCTCAGCGCTCTGAATTGCTGCGCTCACGGTGATGCTGGCCCAGGAGAAATCTGTGCCACGAATAGCCTGCCATGCCAGGGTCTTGTCTGGCTGATGGTTGAGGGTGATGGTGGCAGTGGCAGTGGTGGGTGCAATGAGGACGGCATGGTTATACTGGCTGGGCACGCTGCTGAAGCGGAACGCAGTGCAGTGGGCGCTGACAGGTGGGACAACAAGGAGGAAGGGATCTTGCCAAGACGACCCGCTGAAGAAAAACACCACCTGCACTGCCAGCACTGCATTGATGTACAGGTGGGAGTTACGGTTCACCACAAAGGTCTGTACCTCCCCTGCCGCCATGGCCACAGTGGCATTCCCGCTCCCAGTGTTGTAGGTGATGGTGTTGTCTTCATCCGTCACCACATAAACAAAGTCAACGTCTGTCTGCAGTGGGTTGGGTGGCACCACGTAGCTCCTCCCCCACGCTGTCATTGGGAAGAGCTGCTCCACCACAAAGTCAAAGCCAGCAGACACCTTGACGCAGGTGTGGCCACTGAGGACAGCCACAGGGGTGTCAGCCACCACAACTGTGCCAGTGAAGTCCTGGCTGCTCTGGAGCTGCAAGCTGTGGTAGGGCTGCAGGAACAGGCGGAGCACGGCACCCGGGACGTAGGTGGCCCCAGCATAGTGGAAAGTGGCAGTGGTGGTGATGCTGACGGCGGTGGTGGTGGCACCAGCGGCCACCACAAACTCGGTCAGGCCGTACGTGTTGTTCCCAAGGGGTGTCACCACGTAATACCTGGTGCCCAGACTCTCCATAGGCAGGAGGGCAGTGGCACCCACGGTGTTGCTCTTGGTGCTGACGGCCACCACAGAGATGTCAGTGCTGGCCCGGACCACCAAGGTTTTATGGCAAGTGCAGCTTCCAGTGAGTTCCAGGTTAGCAGGGAGGGGCAAGGGCACGGTGACGTCTGGCCCCAGGGTGACGTTCTGGGTGATGGAGCCGCCGTGAAGCGTCACCGACACCTGGGTTTCGGCAGGGCCATAGGAAGTGAGCAGCAGCTGGAGGTGCGCACTGGGAGACTCATCATCATTCTGTGGGAACACGGCGAGGAACTCCCGGCCTCGGTAGCTGGCACTGGCGAGCACTGTGAAAACAGGGAAAAAGGGGGCCTTGCTTAATTTTTATATTAACCAAGGGTGTTATATAAAGGGGGCTTCTATATGATTATATTGATATTTTTAACATCAATTTTGTATGTGTTTATATATCAATTTTCCTATTTTATAGCAGGAATTGTACTGGCATTACATGAAAGATATGACTGCAGTATCCAATTTATAGAGTCTATTTTTATATAAAATCATAATAGAAAATATATTTATCTTATTATGTTAATAAACAATATTTGAATAAAACTATAAATATTAATTTATAAATATTAAACTCTTATTTATAAAATCTATTGACAAATTATTAAGATCTATAAATATGTTAGTAATATGAAATAATGTATTATTAACTAATATTAATTATATAAAATACTATCCCTAATACAACAGTATGACTAGATATTTACATTATTATATCCTGTGTTATTGATATATTAATAGTATTATGTAATGAACTTTAGTATATTACTACTTCACAGAACCACAGAATCACAGAATAATGAGGTTGGAAGAGACCTCTAAGATCATCAAGTCCAACCTCTGCCTTAACACCTCAACTAGACTATAGCACTAAGTGCCATGTCCAGTCTTTTTTTAAACACATCCAGAGATGGTGACTCCACCACCTCCCTGGGAAGACAATTCCAGTGCTTTATTATTCTTTCAGTGAAAATTTTTTTCCTAATATCTGACCTGTACCTTCCCTGACGTAGCTTGAGACTGTGTCCCCTTGTTCTGTCAGTTGCTGCCCGGTGGAAGAGACCGACCCCCACCTGTCTACAGCCTCCCTTCAGGAAGTTGTAGAGAGGAATAAGGTCACCTCTAAGCCTCCTCTTCTCCAGGCTAAACAACCCCAGCTCCTTCAAACGTTCCTCATAGGCCTTGTGTTCCAAGCCCCTCACCAGCCTCGTTGCCTCCTCTGGACACGCTCAAGCATCTCAATATCCTTCCTAAACTGAGGGGCCCAGAACTGGACACAGTACTCAAGATGTGGTCTCACCAGTGCCGAGTACAGGGGAAGAATGACCTCCCTGCTCCTGCTGGTCACACAATTCCTCATGCAGGCCAGGATGCCATTGGCCTTCTTGGCCACCAAGGCACATTGCTGGCTCATATCCAACCGGCTGTCGACAGCACCCCCAGGTCCCTTTCCGCCTGAACACTGTCCAGCCACACTGTCCCCAGCCTGTAACGCTGTAGGGGATTTTTGTGGCCAAAATGTAGAACTCGACACTTAGACTTATTAAACTTCATGCTGTTGGACTCTGCCCATTCATCCAACCGATCTAGGTCTCTCTGCAGAGCCCTCCTCCCTTCCAATGGATCAACACAAGCTCCCAGCTTAGTGTCGTCTGCAAATTTACTAATGAAGGACTCAATGCCCTCATCCATGTCGTCTATAAAAATATTAAATAGAACTGGTCCCAATACAGACCCCTGAGGGACACCACTGGTGCCTGGTCGCCAGCTGGATGCTGCACCATTCACCATCACTCTCTGGGCCCGGCCATCCAGCCAGTTCCTAACCCAGCACAGAGTGCTCCTGTCCAAGCCGTGGGCTGCCAGCTTATCTAGGAGTGTGCTGTGGGAGGCAGTATCAAAGGCCTTGCTGAAGTCTAAATAGACAACATCCGCAGCCCTTCCTGCATCTACCAGACGAGTTACCTGGGCATAGAAGGAGACCAGGTTGGTCAGACATGACCTACCCTCTGTAAACCCATGTTGACTGGGTCTGATACCCCGGCCATCTTGTAAGTGCTGTGTGATAGCACTCAGTATGAACTGCTCCATTATCTTACCTGGTACTGAGGTACTTATTTGCACATTGATAAAATATTAATAATATAGGACTCATATATCAGTAAAAACATGTCAATTACTTTTTTAGCGTGTTATTGTACTATTATACTTGTTATCCAGTATATAACTTGGTTATATAGTTTTCTGTGTTATTATTATAGAGATCTATTAATTATAACACTGTAATGTTCAATACTTATATTTAAATATATAGTAGTATTTTTTTTCATTATTTTTTACCTAATTTTAATAGAATATCAGCAAAGATTTAATCCCAATCCATAAACATTAAAAATTATTAAAGTAATAGTAACTGCTGTGATTATTGAAATTATTTCAGCATTAATCATAGTAGAAAATAAATTCACGTGCTATTTTTATAATTATATACAACAGTAGATAATTCATATTTTCTCTATAAAATTATACAGATAATTATTTAATTTTTTTTCATAAAAATGGTTTAGAAAAAAAAATAAAAATCATGCAAAAATAAGCCATGAGGAGCAAAATTACAATGGGAGAGAATATATTATAGACCAGAATAGAATTAATATACCATTATATTATACTATATTGCCATATAATCTATCATTATATGTCATTAATATAACAGTTAAAATGGTGAACATTGCATTCTAGCACAAAAATTATATATAATTGTGTTTAAATAAATATTCATTAATTGCATACAGCTATAATTACATTATAATACAATAATATAATGTCATTCATATAATATAATGCAGCTCTATGTCATATTACATTGTAAAATAATCTAGAGCTGTATATATTGTATTTATAGTAATTTATATCTATTGTATATTTTATAAGTACCTCTCAATATCTGGATGTAGTTACATATAATAGCAATATACAGTGAACTATATGAATAAATACACTAATGTATTATATAAATACAAAATTTATAAAATGTTTTTATATTTCACATCTTTTATACATCCATATAAACATTTAAATAATTTTGTACTGAATTTTCACAGAAAATTTTACTAAAAAATGCAAATCAATAATGTCACAGCAGCTTTCCCAGAGCAGTGGCTCCGTTCACCCAGGCTAGCTCTGACACTGCCATCAGTCGGGGAACACTCCTCTGGATTTTGGGAACCAGAGGAGCGGCAGAGGGGGTTTGCCCCTTATCACGGGAGACGCCTCACCAAAGACGGAGGGAGGAGTCGGACTCAGTTGGAGGGAAAAGTCCAAGGTGTTTATTCAGCCCCACGCAGGGACATCTTAACCTCAGGGAGTCTCTCCAGCTAAAACACCCGGGGCGGTCAGCTCTGGGATTAAGTACAGGGGAGGGACTAATGGAGGAGACAACGCAACATCCAATGAGGGAAAAGGTGGGCGTGGAACAGGGTTGGAGGGACATTAAAAGAAACCAATGAGAACATAAAGGGAGGAGCTTCCTTGGCTCCTGCCCTATCACTCGATGTCCTTACCCGAACTCTCTAGAAGCCGGGAGGAACAATGCAATGACAGGCAGGGCCCGTAGGAGGGGACTGGGAGGAATATGGGAGGATTGACAGGGAAGAGGGGCAGGGACAAACCTTGGAACATAACATTTCTCAGGAGAACAGGGGACTACAGAACAAACCATTACAACAAAATTAAATAACATAAAAAACAATATGACAATAAATAACACAAAGCACAATGCAACACAAGAATAATGAGAATAACAACATAATTATAGAACAATAGATCATATATTGTATTTTTATATAATTACAGTAGAGATTAAATTGTACATTCATATATAACTATTATAGCGCATTCATATTATTAATATATTCACAACATATAAAAATATAGATAAGTATTAATAAGCAATTATTGTCCTAATAATCAATTTATGTTAATTACACTATTTATTTTATTAGCCAATTAAAATTTTAAGTATTTTATATAAGTTAAAATGTAAATTTTAAAAATATATATATAATATTTAAAATATATATAAAAGTAAACCTAAACAAATAAAAGATACTTTCAAAAGATCAAAAATATTTTCAGGGACTTTTTAATGCTACAAAACAACAAAATAGCCTCTTTTGCCCCCAGATTGGTTAAAAAGAGTGGGTACCTTCTCCTATTTTTTTAAAGGAATTTTTGAGATTGTCAGGGAAAAAAACTCATGAAAATAAAATAAAAATTGGCTAAAACTCTGTCCATATATAAAAGTCTGTGATAAGGATTTTTTTTTTTTTTAACATAGGTAATCAGGAATGTTGGGTAAAAAAAGATAATTCTGGTGATTTTTTTTTCTGAAAAAAATGGAATTGGAGCCTCTTGAGGGAAAAATTTGGAATAAAGAGGTTTGACTGTGAATAAAAAACAAGATTAAAGAAGGCTTCCTGAACTAATAAAAAAAGTGTTGTTTTTTTAAAAATGGGGGATTTTGAAGAAACATCAACAGGGAAATGAGCATTAGGAATTTTAAAAATTGAAACAGAGTGAATGAGGTTTTTTTCTTTAAAAATACATGAAACCTAAAACAGAGTTCGGGAGGGCTTTTTTCCCCTTACTTAATAAATTTTAAAAATAAAATAATAAAAAAATAAAAAAATTAAGGCAATAAAAGTTATTTTCTTTAAAACATTATCTAAAAATTGGATTGATAAGAGGTTTTAATTAAAATTAGAAAAAACACAGGGAAATAAGAAATAAAAGTTGTTTTTTTTTTAAGAACCATCTGTTTTTATTAAAAACAAACAAATAAAATTACTTTTTAAATAATACAAAAATCCCCTTTCTAGAATAGATCTTTTTTCCCCAGGAAAAAAAAAAAAAAACCAACATATAGATCTTGGGTTTTTTTCCTGGAAAAATATTAAAACTGATCATTAGAATTTTAGCTCAAACAAACAAACAAAGAAAGAAATAAAAACAAAGAAAATAAACAGAAATAAGCAGTATGACGTGTATTTTTTTCTGTAGAAAGTGAGGAAAAAGGGGCTTTTAACAAGAAAATTAATGAAGCATTCATGAAAAACAACAAAAAATAAAGATTCTAAAGGCATTTAGATGAAAAAAATATTTTAAAAAGGGGGGTTTGTTAAAAATAATAAATCTGCAGCTGAAAGGTTGTTGGAGAAAATGCAGAATGAGGGAAGAGGGGAATTTTCGGGCAAAAACAAGCCCAGGGATTCAGGATTTCATTTCCTGTGGTAAAAAGCCTGGAAACAAGTACCGAATCCAGGAAATTTGGGGATTGTGTGTGGAAAACAGGGGTTTTGCTTACCACAGAAGGGAAGGAGGAACCACCAGATCCCATCTTGTGCCATCCCTGTGAAAAACAGTCAAAATCACTAAAAGTTGATATTTTATGGGAAAAAAAATCTGAGATGTCTCCAGAAGCCTCAAATAATGCCACACAAATTACCCCAAAATGCCTTTTTTTCACCCCATGGAAACCTCTTGGGCATTATTTTGGCCCTCACCACCCCCAAATCCATTCCAAACTCCATGAATTTTGTCCAAAATCCCCTGAATTGTTTGTCCCTAAATTCCCCAAATGGTTTTGCCTCCCAAATAGCCCCATTTTGGTCAAAATGGAATTACACAGCTGAGGCAGCCATCTCTCCCCCCCCCCAATCCTCTCCCCAACCTTGAGGCCACATCAGAGTCTCTATCTTCATCACATTCACTCTAAAACCAGATGAATTTTAACCCAGATCACCTACATTCATGTCAAAATGGGGTTAAAATGCTGACACACCCTTCCCACCAACCCCTCATATTGATGCCACCTCAATACCCCATTTCCATCAAATCCGCACTCAAACTTTATGGAAAGGATGGGTTTTCCCCCAGTCCCCCTACTTTTGGTCAAAATGATTATTTTTTTGCCCAACATCCCCCAAATTTGGATTGAAATGGGCTTCAACATCCAGGAAAACACTTCATTCACCTTGTCCCACACAAACCCTCCCAAATGCTCAATTTGGTCACAAAAAGGGAGAAATAAAACCCACCAAATTTTGGACATGAGGGCAAAAAGTCTGAAATTTGGGGAAAAAGTGCACAAAGCGGCAGACTTCTGAGATTTGGGGGGAAATGAGCAAAAGATAAAAAAAATGGGGGAAAACAAGTGTTTAAAACCCAACATTTTGGAAGACAAAGGATTATTTGGGGATCCTGAAAAAGGTTAAAATTAGGAAACTTGTGGGGAAAAGGGGGCAAAAGCCACAAAATTGGGGAAGGGAAAGGGTGAAAAAATCTGAAATCTGAGCAGAAAATATCTTCAATTTCTGTCCATTCCCAAACAATAAGGAAAACCAGGAATAAACAAGGAATGAAGCCTCCCCCTCTTCCCCACTCACCAGCCCCTTGGCTCTTGAATTCCCAGGATCCTGCAGACACAGAGTGTTTATCCCCAAATCGCTCTTTTTATACCACATAAAAATAGTCCAGCCACAGCCAAACCATGCAGATTTGGGCAGATTCAGCAGAATTCCAGGATGGAGGAGAGGGGGAGGAGCCAAGGGGGCATGACCCACAGCTCCAGAGAATTTGGGAAATGGCAGCCGGATCCTATCAGGGACAGGATGTGACAGGAGTGGAACCCACAGGGACATCGTGATAGATTTGAGTGCCACAGGGACATTGTGACAGGTGTGGGACTCACAGGGATGTCACAACCCTGTGACAACCGTGTGGAACCCACGGCGATCATCCCAAATTCCCAGAACTCCCAATATCCCTGTCCCCATGGTACCCTCCGGCCCCATGACCCCGGGGGAAGGACAGACCAAGCCCAGATGTTTTTTACAAAAAATTAATGACCCAAGTCCCAGAGGGGAATTCCAGGGAATGGGAACTTCTGGCCCAAATGATTGAAAAACCTGAAAAAAATCAGCTGGAGCCAGGACAGATGATGGTAAACAGAGAACTAAAGGGCTCTTGTCCTCAAATGAAGACATAAAAATGGGAAATCCCTGAACCCCACAGAGATCCTCAAAATTGTCCAGAGACAGAGACCACCCAAAATCATTCAGGGTCCCCCAAAACCACATGGAGAGCCCCAAAAACAACCTGAGGATCCGTTCAGCCCTCTGAACTCCCCAAACCACAAGGTTCCTGCGGGAAGATGGGAGTTCCTGGGGCGCACTGGGGGTCCCTGGAAGGGTTCTGGGGTTCCTGATAAATGATATGGAGAAATTTTCGGTTGCCCCGAAGGTGCTGGATGGAGCTTAAAGACTAACTTGCAAAAAAGATGAAGGGATGTAAAGTTATGCACAGAGGATCACAAACATAACTGGAGCCAGTGGAGAAATAGGTAACGAGGAATGTAGTGGGGTTTTTGTTGTTATGTACCAAGAAGCAACAGCGCACGGCCAAAGAAAACGTTCAAGAAAAGATCACCCGTAATATGGAAGCATTCAGTGAATGTGACCAACAGAAACTCATTTGTGGTCCCTCCAGGACCATACCCTGTTGTAAAGTTTCACCACAAACATCAGATTAAAGGAGAAAGCCTTTGGTGTGTCCTGCACAGATAAAGAATGCCTGCTCTCTAATGCTTAAAATTGTGTTAGAAAGTTTATTTTCCAGCCAGTTTTGGTATCATTCCCTTGGATGGGCTTACGGTTGTAAGGGAAGTTGAGAGTCCTGTCGGGATTTGGGGGTCCCTGGGAGGACTTGGAGTTTCTAGGGGAGATTTAGGGGGACCATGGGGGAGACTGGGGGTCTCTGTCAGAGGGATCCCAGCTCTCTGCCACTTTAACCACCCCAAGGACCACCCAAACAACACGAGGACCCTCTCGATCCTCCTGGACCACCAAATCCCCTCCAGGATGCCCAGAAGCACACCACACTCCCCATACCATAAACCTCTCCCTGGGGATCCCAAGCAACCACGCCAGGACCCTCAAAACCACCCCAGTGACCCCCAAAACTCCCTGGGCATCTCTCAGCGACCCAGATCCGCAATGCCCTCCAGGGACCCCCATATATACTCCAAGGACTCCTCAATCCTGCCTTAGGACTGCCTCTAGAGCCCCCAATCCCCTCCAGGCGCCCCCAAAGCCCTCCCATGGACCCCATTCCTCCCCCGCCGCACTCGGCGCCGCCGCTTCCCGCCTTCCCCCTCCCCCGCCTCCCATTGGCCGCAGGGCCCGCCCGTCCCCCCCCTTAACCAATCAGCGCCCGAGCTCGGAGCGCTGGGGCGAAACCAAACGAGAGCGCGGGCGATGGAGCGGGTGAAGCCTGAGGGGTCCAGAGGGGGCCTAGGGGGGCACTTGGGGGATCCCGGAGGAGAATTTGGGGGGGTTCGGGGAGATCCCGCGTCACACCTCCCATTCTCCCCGCAGAGGCTCAACCTGCAGCAGCGAACGGAGCGCCTGGTGCAAAGGAGGTGGGAGAGCAGCCTGGTCTCAAGTGCACCTCGGGATCTCCAAGTGCCCCGTGGGGACCCCAACCTGCTCCCCCGTTCCCTGAGTGTTGCCCCGGACTCCAAGACCTCCCCAGAGCCCCAAATGCCACCCCAGACGCCTTAATGCCTCCCAATTCCCTCCCTTGCGCCGTGTTCCCCAAGAGCGCCACGGGGCCCCTCAACACCCGATCCCAGGTGATGCCCCAGATCCCCCATTCTGCCCATAAGTGCGTCCTGCAGCCCCTCACAATCCTCCCGAGACCACCAGCCTTACGGGGGGCAGTGCAAGGTCAGTATTTCGGGGGTCCTCGCCCCTCCCCTAACGCTCTCCTTCCCCCCAGCCAGGCCCTGCTCAGGCCCCACCCTCGCGGGCCAGAGAAGGCGAAGCCTCTGCTTGGCTCTGCCCCCTGCACCTCCGTCCTCGATGACCCCCTCGCCCAATGGCGCTTGAGGCGCTGCCGAGGGGAGGAGCCAGCGCTGGACACGCCCCTGGTGGGCAGGGCTCTGCTGGGCTCTGCTGCTCCCCAGGCTGCCCTGCAGAGCGTGCCACGAGGAAGGTCACGTGATACCCCCTGGACCCTGCAGGGGGCAGTGCCCTGGGAGTCACATCACCCTGAGGCCCCAGGGCCAATCACGAGACACTTCCGCAGGCACCAGGAGGCGTCTTCACCCCAGGCTGTCTCCCAGGGACCCTGGTGGCAGGAGCCATGTTGGAGGTCACGTGACACCCACAAGGCCTTCTGGCCAATGAGGAGCAGCTCGCTGGACACCCTGCAGGGGGCACTATACTCACGGTCACGTGACTCCCACGAGGTCCCCTGCCAGAAGAGCAGCAGCAGCTGTGCATCTCTGCACGTGGGGCCGCCACCCTGTGGGAAGCAAGAGTCCCAGGACCCTTTGCGGCAGGAGCCATTTTGGGGGCCACATGACGGCCCCTGGGCTCACCGGTGTTTACCAGATTGGAAGTCATGTGACTCCCAGAGTGCCCTGCGGCCTGCACGGGAGGCGCTTCCTGAGCCCCTGCACGTGGGAGGGTGGGGCTTGAGGTCATGTGACCCCTGTGAGGCCCCACAGCCAATCCGCAGCACTGCTTGTGATGCCCTACAGGGGGTGCCATTGCAGCAGCCACTGGGTGAGGCACCAGAGGAGGCCTTGTGGGTCATGGGGTCACTTGAGGGCTGGGTGGTGCTTGTGGGTCATGGGGTCACTTGAGGGCTGGGTGGTGCTTGTGGGTCATGGGGTCACCTGTGGGTCATGGGGTCACTTGGGGGCTGGGTGGTGCTTGTGGGTCATGGGGTCACTTGAGGGCTGGTGGGCATTTGTAGGTCAGAGGGTTCACTTGTGGGCGAGGGGCAGTCACTTCTGGAGTGGGCGGGGGGTGGCAGTTGTGGGTCAGGGGTTTCTTGAGGGGCTGAGGGGGCACTTGTGGGTTGGGGAGGTATTTCTGGCTCAGGAAGTCCCTTGTGGGTCTGGGAGAACACTTGTGGGACTGCCACCCCCTGTGATATGCAGGCCCCCAAGGCTCTCTGCAGGACCCCCTGCTCTGGATACTGCAATGCCACCGCCGAGCCATAAGGGGACGCCTTCGGTAGGATACCCCTGCTCCCAAATTTCAGGAGTCTGCCCCTGCAACTCCCCCAAAAACCCTAACCCCCCTTTGCTCTCCCTTTCCCCACCCTAGGGCCATCGAGACCCTCCTGGAATGCCCACGTGGGCACCCCCAACCCATCGTGGGGCCAATAAAGAAATGACACCACAAAATTGCACCAGGGAGGTGTGGACACCCCCAAAATTCCCTCCCTTACCTCCCCCACCTTTGGGATTGCCCCAATCCTGTCTCCCTCCATATGTCCCCAAGAGCATTTGATGAGTTTGGGGGCTCAAAAGAGGGTGTTGGAGGGGTGCTGGGTGTCTCTAGGGGGTCCCTGAGGGTCTGCGGGGTGTTTGGAGGGGCTCTGGGACTGCAGAAGGAGTTTGGGGGGTGTATGGGGAGCGCTGGGAATCAGGAGTGGTTGGAGGGGCACTGGGTGTCTGTAGGGGGTCCAGAAGAAGTCTACGGGATTTGGGGGAGGGGGACTCTAGGGGTGATGGGGGAAGTCTGTGGAAGATGTTGGGGGTCCAGGAAGGGGTTTGGGGGACCCTTGGGCTTTGGGGGGGTCTTTAACGGTCCGGGGGTCTGTGGGATGTTTTGGGGGACCCAGGACAGGCGGGGGTGGGGGGGTCTGTAGGGACTAGGAAGTCTATAGGGACGCCTGGAGGGGTTATTGGGTGCATGGGGGTGGGGAACCCCAGGCCCCTGGGGGCGAGGCTCACCTGTGTTCTTCACCTTCACGGCCGCCAGGGCTTCTGGGGTCCCCCCTCCCCTGAGGGCGCTGTGTTGGGTCATGGGTGGGGGGGTTGTCGGAAACTCCCCCTGATCCCCCAAAAGTCCCTCGGGCCCTCCCGCCTCCCATTGGCCGCTGGTTCCGCGCCAGTTTACTGACTGCCTGGACTACAAGCCCCGAAACACCGCGGGGCCCCGTAGAACGCCATTGGAGCCGGGACTGCGGTTCCCGTCATGCCCCGCGGCCCCTGAGAGCCCGTCAGAGCCGAGCCTGTTCCCTCAATGCTGTCCCGGCTGCTCCCCAAGTGCTTCCCTGAACCGTAAGTGCCCCTCGGGGCCCTGTAAGTACTCCTAGTTTCTCTCTCCTGACCCTCAAATGCCCCTCAGGATCCCTAAGTGCGCCCGCCCCCCCCCCCCCTTCCCCCCCGCCGCGTCCCTTACTTGGCCTCAAAATGTGTCCCCTCGGACCCCCAAGTGCTCTCCAACTGCCTCCCGGACCCCCAAGTGCCCCTCCCGGCCCTTTAGTGATCCTGCAAGCCCCCCCTAACTGCCTCCCAAGAGCCCTTCAAGTGTCTCCTGGGAACTGGCGTGATGACGACGTGTAGAGAAAGACCCTGACCCTGTCGCAGTATCAGCAACAGTTCAGCCTTTAATTGAAATTTGAATCAAAGCTGCAATTGTCGATGTGGGGGATGTACAAGCCAGGAAATGGCAGGATAAGCATTTCCTGCGTGTTGCACACATCAGAAATTTCATGGGAGTCGGGAACAGAGTCTGTGTGGTGAACTTCCCTGCCAGGTGGAGATCAAATCCTGTCAGGTGCAGAAGAGACTTTGGGGGCCTGGACTATACATTCCTATAAACACATCCCCTCCCCAAAGCCGAGAGACACCCCCCTCCATCCCCTGCAGACTCCCCACTAGATCCCAAATACCTTTAGAGTCTTCTCAGAAAGCTCCAAATTCCCCTGCCCTGAACACCCTGTAAAGCCTCCGGACCCTCCCAAATTTCCCTCTGAAGCCTCCTGAGGCCATCTAAAATAACCCATAGATGTGCCCAAATCCACAGCACTCCCCCACACCCCCCAAAGAGGGGCTACCTCAGGTGGCCACAACTAGTCATGGACTGCCTGAGCCACTTTTTGGGCTGATACGTATGTAGGTATAGATATAATAGAGATATAAAATACAATATAGGAAGGGGACTCCAGGAGAGCTGGGAGGGTCTTTGTCAGAGGACAGGATGGAGGGTGAGGGCTAGATGGGATATTGGGAAGAAATTCCTGCCTGTGAGGGTGGTGAGACCCTGGCACAGGTTGTCCAGAGAAGCTGCAGCTGCTCCATCTCTGGAAGTGTCCAAGGCCAGTTTGGACAGGGCTTGGAGCAACCTGGGATAGTGGAAGATGTCCCTGCCCATGGCAGGGGATGGATCAAGATGACCTTTGAAGTCCCATCCAACCCAAACTAGCCTGGGATTCTAAAAGTGGGGGAGGTTTGGGGTAGGTGACCTTGGCTGACCTCAGGTGCTCCCCCAGGCTGCTCCATCACTCCTGCTTCAAAGAGACAGAAAGAGAAAACCTGAGGGAAAAGCTCCTGGTGGGGCGTGAGTCCCTCAGAAACTGCTCCAGGTCCTTTTCCATGGGGTGAGTCCCTCAGGTGGAGGCACTTGGGGCACAGAGGCAAACGTGAGGCAATCTGCTTCACTCTGTTCTTCTCCAGGGCTGCAGGAGAATCTCTGCTCTGGCACCTGCAGCACCTCCTCACCTGGGGAGCTGCTCAGAGAGGAGGAACAACAGCAGTGAAAGGGACTTGGCACCAAAGGAGGCATCAGCAGAGCAAGAAACATTTCCCAAGCTCTCGCTGGTGTCAGGTGAACTCAAACGTGAGTTCAGGTGGGTTTGGTTTGAACCAGAAAGTGAATTTAAGAGTAAGTCATGGATTTTCTCCTGTGTCATGGAATTCTCTGGAACATGGATTTGCTGCTTTAAAATGTTGTTTTACTTTCCATAATTTGTCTGGGCTGTGTTATGCAAGAGGTCAGTGTTTCACGTTTTATAAATAAAGATGATGATGCTACTTATTTAGGTTTCTTGCAGCACATCTGCAAGGCAGGTACTTTGCTGTCACGTCTTCAACTTGTGCAGAATTTACCCTTCCTGTGCTCACAATTTTCCCTCGCTGACCTAATCCCAGTGACCGTCACCTGAAAAGGGGAGGCCTCCTCCACCCTTAGTGTGGGGAGATTTACTCAACCCTTAGACAGTGTCCCAGGATAGCTGAGACTCTTGTGCCTTACCTGTCAGCATCCCATTAGGGGAACCCTGCACTGAACCAGCCTGCTGGATCTGGAGTGTTCAGCTGAGTTAGGGAAACACCCAAAAGCACAACGGAGAGCTGTCTGCAGCTCTTTCTCTTTATTGGAGTTTGTTCCCAGCTGCTGGCAACTACCAGCAACCGTGAAGGATTCACACTGACAGTTTATGGAATAACTCTTGTTATTAATATGGAATTGTGACAGGTTCAGGTTTTAAGGTTGGTGATAGTGCCTGAATGCAAAAATATGCTTGAAGGAATATACCTACAATCTTTAATCCCCATGAAAATGTTCAACATGCATTGAGTATGATTCTTACCCAATAGGCATCCCAATGGGGGAGAAGACAGGTTTAGCCTCTTGACTGACCCCAGCGGTTATGATTGAGTCTTCCCCAACTTTTACCGCATCCTTGACTTAGTCTTATACAATTTCTTTGTGTTTAGGTGGAGCTTGAGTAACTCAAGTCAATATATACCTGCATTACTGAGAGATGTAAAGTATCCTCTCACTTTGCTTTTAACAATGCAGTCAAAAAGAACACAGAGCTCATACTCTGTAAGGGGGGAGTCGTACCTCAGGGGTGGGCACCTTTGGGATGGAGGTGTGTGTTAATATTATTAGGCTTTAATGAAGCAAATTCATCTAAGGAGAGGGATTTCACCCCAGTTGCTGACTCTGCAGCAGGACATCTATCCATGTCTCACCTGGCTGACACGTAGAATGTGATTTATCAGCTGCAAAGCACCACTGAGTTCCTGCCCCTGCAAGGATTTCCACAGAGCCTGGCTGTGGCATCTCCATTTTGTCCCACTCTCCATTCCATCCCCCTCAGCAGGTGTGTGTGGATGGGGAATCATTTTGGAATAGTTTTCAAGTCCTGCCAACTGCATTCCATCCAGGGAGCGGCAGTTATGATTTACCCTGTAATTTCCATACAGTTATAACTCCTTTTAAGATGCCAGTATAAATCCTCAGTTTCCTTTAATTGTATCTTCAGTTACCTGCCCATGGGGTCTCCAGTCATTTTCCTACATAATCCACCCTGTGACTGTAGTCACTGAAATTCTCAACAGCCAGCATTTGAGCATATTTCATGCTTTGGGACTGTGTGGTTGGTTTAGTACAAGTTGTAGTGCATGGGTTATTTAGTATTAGTGGGGGTAGTCAGTCAGTTAATGGTTTCATAATCATCCAAATTTCAACATACAATGCAATTATTAGAACAAAAAGCTAAAAGGTTACTTTTAATAAAATGCCAACTGGGTGAAGCGTTCAGCTAAAAATTCCAGTAGCTGTAGGTGACAATCCAAAAAGAATGTCTCACCATCAGTGTTCTCTGTCTTTCTTCATCCATTCCGTTACATGGTGTGTATCTTCCATGTCATGATGGATAGTGACCAAAGTCTCTTGCCCATTCTCTTGAGCTTGTTTCAGCAAGCATCTCAGGTCTGCATTGTGTAACAGTTTCTTTACCAGTGTGAGGTTCATAACAATTGGAGTAGGCTGTAAATCTTGAATCAGAGTGCAGTTAGATTTCAGAAATAATAGGGTATAACAGGAGCTATAAAACTAAAATCTCATCCTGTATACAAGTACAAAATATTAGAGTGATTACTTGTATCTACAGTAAGGTTATCTACAAATAAAAAATTGCAAGAGGTTCTCATGCAAATGCATCCTTTACTAATATACACACGTATTGTTTCTAGGTTTTCATTGGGATGAATCTGAAAATGACAAACATTTTGTGCAGTGTCAAGACAAATGTCTTGGGCCTTGATGGTGTTACTTTTGCAAATGAATCCTTGTTGCTCCTGCACAATGCATGTGTTGATATTGACTGTTTGCCATTGATTTCCATCTTTTTGGGCCTATAACCTATGCTCCAGAGGATAGAGTACAGTCCCATCGTGATTTAAACCTAATGCAATGATTGGGTATATTTCATTTACCAAAGCATTGCATATTGTTAACATGAAAGCTGTGGCTGTGCTGCTCATGGGATCATAGGTAAAATTGACTGGTGTCTTGGTTTGAAAGATAGGTATTTGTTAGGGAGGGGTGGGGCCTCTCTAGGAATGGGGAATTCCAATCCCCTCCCTCCAAGTTATTATAATTTAGAAGATTAAAGAGGCTTTTCAGGCAGGACTATGGGGAAAGAAATAACAGTTCTTTACTAGTATGTATAACAAGGCAAACAAACAACAACTACAGCATTAATAATAAACAGAACCAGGAACCTCAGGGGGCTTTGTTTCACAAAGCCCATCGTAGTCTGATCTCTTGGGACTCTGAGAGCACCAAGCTGGAATGGTGGAAACCCCCGGGCTGGTGGCTGGAACCGCAGGACGTCCCCGGCAGGCAGGGGGAGTGTCCTGGCAAAGTGAGCAGTGCTGAAGGAGCGACGACTCCTGGACAGGGCTGGCTCAGCTCCAGCAGGGCAGGCGAAGGGGCTCAGAATTCCTGGGCTCACAAGCAGATGATGGTAGTTCTCCCAGGACTGGACTTCCTGTTGACAGTGGACAGTGGTCCCGCAGTAAGCAGCAGCCTGCTCATCCTCTCCCATGCCGAGTGCAAGAAGAAATGCCCAGCTCCCCCAGCCCTGTCCTTTTCCCTCCCCAGAAACTCATATGATCTTCCCCCTCCCAGCCACGTCTTTTGTGTTGGTCAAGCACCATCTAAGCACCAGTGCTTAGTCTCTTAGAAACTTAGGGGGAAAAAATTCTCTAAGACAAAAAAAAAAAAAAGGAACAAACCTAACCCCCAACAACTGGGTACCACCAGGATTGGAATTTCCTTTCAAATTTAATCGCATTGTTCCAAATGACCTTTCAAATTTCAGTGGGTTAGGTACCTTCTTTTCCTTCCCCTCTGACTGCATCCACAGATGAGCTTGAATGAAACTAAATGCCAAAGAGATAGTAGTTTAACTACACTAAGTACATCTATCTTTAATTAATGGTCCTTTTCATTTATTCTCTCCTCTGAGGTAATATATCTGTTATGAGCCATTGATTAATTCTCAAAGCCAAAAGGGAAGGTCATAGAGGGTGCTGCAGCTTATTTAAGTTGTTGTTAATTGTGACTAGTTGGTTTATTATTACTTCAGAGTCTATGCCATTTAGAACTCCCAATCCTGTTCCCAGTGTGAAAAATAAAAGTTCACTCTTCAGAATACTTTTTAAAGTTTAATAAGGGGATAAAAGGGACAATGTCCAGTGCTGGGATGTTCCTGGCTATTGGCCAAAGGACATGCCAGCAAATTAAGGCAGTATTACCTATATACTGTTACTTTACTAAGGTTCATACATATTCATAAGTTTCATGCATTATTCAAACATTCTTGGGAGTTTTTGATGTTGCAGGAACTCTTTATTGTTTTGGTTTTATACTCTAACTTATCTGCATGGCATCCCAAAGATCAGGTCACTATATTTTATATCTTCTTCTAGTTATATCTTGTTGTTTGACACTTTCTTGATGAGAAGAGTTAATAACTTCTTCTCTAATTCTCTTCTGATGCTCTGGTTTGTGTCACTGTTATCACTTGGTGAGGTCAGTCAGTAGATGTGGGAAACCACATAATTGCTCTTAGTTACACAGAAGTATTTTAACATTTTGTTTTGCTAAGGCCTACAGTATAATACAGTTATCATACTAGTATTTCCATAAGCTAACAGTGTATACATAGATACAATATATTCATCACATTACCATTTCTATAGGCTATATGGTGCATACTTAAAATTATAGATTATATTAGCAAGCAGCTAAAAGGAGTTATAAATTGCACCATATTTATATTTATAATACATTATAATACTTATAATCAATAACAATATGTAAAAGCTAGTACATAAATGCAAAAGCCAATATTACAGGGTTGTTCTCAACACCAGGATGCCAGTCACATCATCCTGGTTCACCTGGATGAAGTGAGAACTTATTTTTACAACCACCTTGCAAGCAAGCAAAGCTGGTTGGATTGTAGAAACATTATTCTGCATTAACAACTTAACTCATCTGAGAGACCACATTGAGTTAAATAACACTTGCTATTGACCTGTATTTTTATTAAGGACCAGTGTTATAGATGTGAGGAGACAGTTTGATAGGAGGTGGAATTGTTGGAGGCTGAGTGGTTAAATTTGTTTCTCCAACAACAATTTAGAATTGAAGACCCAAGCTTGATTGAGAGTTGAGATCTCATTAGCCATGCAGGTGCAGGGCGAGGTTTTCCTCCAGCAAGCAGTGGGCTGATTAAAAGAAGACTCAAGGAGGTACGGTGACCCAGAGCAAGCAAAAGGGGTGTGATATGGCTCTGAGGGAGTAGCATGGCAGCTTGCGTGGCAGTTCACACAGGCAGGGTAAGCAGGCAGGGCTGCAGGTTTCCTCCTGTTAGTCAGGTTCTTAATTTGCCGTTCTGTTGGTTGGTTTTTGGGGTTTTTTTGTTAGTAATGTTTTTTACATGATCAAAAACTGCAGTTAGTAAAAGTGTTTATAGCCAGATAGAACCCTCCATAAAGGATGTGTCTGTCCAGACCCATTCCTGTACAGAGTGTTTGAGCTTATCAGTGGTACGAGGGGGCATTGTAGAAGACGCCTGCCTGTGATGTGAACAAGTAAATTATTTCCTCTCACTGGTGGCTGAACTTAGGGAGGAAGTTGAAAGACTAAGGATTATTAAGGAAAGTGAAAGGGATTGGTGGAGTTCTGCCCTTCCATCCTTGGTGGAGGCCTGCCAGGAGTCAAGGACTCATGCCTCCCACTGTCAGGCAATAGAAGGACGCCTGGTGGATGAAGGGGAGTGGAGATGGGTCTCTACTCAGGGAGGTAATAAAAATTCCTCCTGACCCCCATTACCTGCCCAGGTGCCCCTTCAGAATAGGTATGAGGCCCTAGGTCTAGCAGGTCAGCTGGACAACGTAGAAGAAAATTATCTGCCCAGTGGGCCTCCCAGTTACACTTCATCTGTCAGACAGATAACCACTTCTAACTTAAAAAGAAGGAAGGGTAGTCATGGTAGGTGACTCCCTTCTGAGGGGAATAGAGGACTCCATATGTCGACCAGGCCCAACACACGGGGAGGTTTGCTGCCTCCCTGTGCCATGCGACTGAGAGATGGGACTTCAAAGGCGGGGTGCACAAAGTAGTCCAAGCAAGAGGCTCAAGCTAAAAGAAATCACAGACCTGAGCAAAAGGAAGTAGGAGTCTGTTGAAGTCATTGGAGTCCAAGTAAAAAGGGGTTGAAGTAGCTTAATTTCCTCTCAATTCAAGCTTATATATTGTTAGGCTCCAAGCAGTTACATCCTTAACAGGAATTTCCCACTAGTTACAGAATTAGCCTATTTTTGCATTACTTGGTAGCCTTACAAAACTACATAGTTTCAAAAACATTGATATCTGCATATGCTGCACTTTCCCAGTTCTTCTCATATCTGTGGTTGCTTATCCCATGGGTTATATCCCACCAAGGCTAGGATATCATTAAGCTTGTCTTGGTTTTGAAAGACAGTTGTCTGCCAAGGAAAACTAGAGCCTCCCTTGGAATGGAGAATGTAAATCCCCTTCCCTCCAAATTATCATAATTTTGCAATTAGGGGCTTTCAGGCAAAGATAGGAGAATAGGAGTTGAAGGTGATTATTGAAAAGAAAGAAAAACAAAATGAAAACAAAAACAAAAACATGGGGAACAGCCAGAGTCAAACACCTTCTTTACAGACGTAGTGGTGAATGCTCCATTTATTGAGGGTACACAGGGTTCTTATATACATATATCATTCTTGTGCATAAGCTGTTCACACGGCATTTTACTACTCACTATTGGCTAGTGTTATCTGCATAAGCATTCCTTTGCAGTTACCTGTTTACACTTTGTTGAGGGACAAAGCTGATTCTCAGGCTCAGTGTCCTGGTTCTCAGGCTCATCGTTCTTGACAGTGCTAAAACAACAGAACTTTCCCAGCATTGTCAGGCCTCTCTGTGTCTGTCTCCAAAAATCCTGCTACAAGGAGTAACAGTTCTTTACTAGGAATATTAAAAAAAAAAAGAAAACACAAATGTGGTAGTACAAAAATAACAAGCAAGGAAGCAAACAAAAATCCTGGAAAAACCCCTGACAGAGTCAGGGATACGACCTGGCACCCTGTTGCTCAGGGTGTTGGAAGCAGTCCAAATAAATCCTCCTGGAGTAACAGATGTGGTTCTTGTGGAGTGGAGATGGTCCCCTAGAAAGTCCAGTGGCGACGAGATGGGTCCATCTTCCTCCAGGAATCCAGTGGAAAAACCAGACCCCTTTTGTCCTTCAGGTTTTTTGTCCTTTTGTCCCAGTTTTTATCTAGCTAGGAACAGCTGGCTCCTCCCTCACTGTGTGGAGCATCTCACAATGGGATGACGGAATATGTTATGGCGTTGGTGGGCCCTAATGGCCCCTTATCAGAAGATGTCCTCCTGGAGGATGGAGGGGTGGTGAAAGAGATAAGAAACACTGCCCCAACTGGATTTAATGGCTGGACCATTATCAGAAGGCATCCGCCCCCCTCCCCACTGGAGTTACAAGAGAAGGATAAAACATCTCCCAAAAACCACATTTCAACAGATGAAATAGAATACACATTTTTAGGTTACATTATCCAAGGCAAGCTCCATTGTGCTCTCTGTTCTGGCCCCCATTTGTTCTCCCATATCCCTGGGGCCCAGGTACCGGATATTACTGAGAGTCTCCATGGGCTGGTTCACCTTTCTGATTATTACCCACTGCTGATACTCCAGGTTGACACTGAGATTGAAAAGAAGAATATCAGGGCAACAAAAAGGGACTTTAGGGCATCTTTCAAGTGGTTGATAGGGCAAGAGCACAGGTAGCGTTCTGCATAGTCCCTTTGGTGGCAGAGAAAAATGATGAAATTAATAGAGAGAGTCCTCATTATTAAGAAGTGGCTTCAGGGGTTGGTGTCATCAGCAGAATTCTGGGTTCTTTGATCACAGGGCAACTTTTTCAGCACCTGGCCTGCTGGAACTGGATGGGCTACGTCTCTCTGTTAAGGGCAGAAGGATTTTAGCTTATAAACTGGCGGAACTCATTGAGAGGGCTTTAAAACAGGTTTGAAGGGGAGGGAGGATGCAGCTGAGCTGTCTGGAAGCAGGCCCAAAGGTGATAAACCCAAGTTAGTGGTGAAATCAGTAGCCCAGCTGAGGTGCGCCAATGGGTAACAGGAAGAGCTAGAAACCATGATGCGCCAGCAAGACCTCCTGTTGTATATACAACAGCCATCGTTGAAACATGGTGGGACAACTCACATAGCTGGAGTGCTGCACTGGATGGCTACAAGCTCTTCAGAAGAGATAGGAAAGGGAGGAGAGGGGAAGGGGTGGCCCTTTATATTAGGCAGGCTTTTATGCCATAGATTTTGGAACTAGTGATGATGAAATTGAATGCCTGTGGGTGAGAATTAAAGAGAAGGCCAACAAGGCTGACATCCTACTGTGAGTCTGTTTTCATCCACCCAGCCAGGAAGAAGAGGTGGACAACTTATTCTACAAGCAACTGGAGAATGTTTCAAGATCACCAGCCCTTGTTCTTGTAGGTGATTTTAGCCTACCAGACATCTGCTGGGAACTTAATACAGCAGAAAAAAGGCAGTCCAGGAAGGTTTTAGAGTATTTTGAGGACAAGTTTTTGTCACAGATGGTGAGTGGGCCTACTGGGGGACGGACTGTGTTAGATCTGTTGTTTACAAATAGAGATGGGCTGGTGGGAGATGTGGTAGTTGGAGGCCACGTGGAGCACAGTGATCATGAACTTGTAGAATTCTCAATATTTGGTGAAATCAGGAGGAACATCAATAAGACTTTTACATTAGACTTACAGAGGGCAGACTTTGGCCTATTGAGGAGACTTATTCAGAGGGTTCCTTGGGAAGCAGCCCTTAAAAACAAAGGAGTCCAGGAAAGGTGGGCTGTCATCTCAATGACGACGACAGTGGTCTCTCAAGCAGAGATCTTGAGAGCAGAGGAACAGACTGTTCCTGTGTACTGAAAGATGAGCTGACAAGGCAAACTTCCAGCCTGGATGGGCAACAAGGTTTTGAAGGAACTTAGGGAAAAAAGAAGTTGTATCATCTTTGGAAGGAGGTTCACATCTCTCAGGAGGTATTTAAGGGGGTTGCTATGGCATGTAGGAAGAAAATTAGGGAGGCCAAAGCTCAGTTCAAACTTAATTTGGAAACTTTTGTAAAGGAGAATAAAAAATGTTTTTACAAATATATTAATGGTAAAAGGAAGGGTAAGACCAACCTTTGTTCTCTATTGGACGTGCAAAGGAGCTCAGTAACTGCATATGAGGAGAAGGCAGAGGTGCTTAACGCCTTCTTTGCTTCAGTCTTTCGTGGGAAGACAGCTTGTCCTCAGGACAACTGCCCTACTGGGTTGGTGGATGGTGTTAGGGAGCAGAATGGTCTCCCTGTTATCCAGGAGGAGGCAGTCAGAGAACTGCTGAGATGCTTGGATGTTCATAAATCTATGGGCCCAGATGGGATCCATCCCAAGGTGATGAGGGAGCTGGCAGATGAGCCTGCAAAGCTGCTCTCCATCATTTACCAACAGCCCTGGCTCACTGGTGAGGTTCCAGGTGACTGGAAGCTCGCCAATGTGACACCATTCACAAGATGGGTGGGAAGGAGGATCCTGGTAATTACAGGTGAATTTGCCTGACCTCAGTACCTGGTAAGGTGATGGAGCAGTTTATATCGAGTGTCATCATGCAGCACCTACAGGATAGTCAGGGTATCAGACCCAGCCAGCATGGGTTTAGGAGGGGTAGGTCGTGTTTGACCAGCCTGGTCTCCTTTTGTGACCAGGTGACCAGCCTGGTGGATGCAGGAAGGGCTGTGGATGTTGTGTATTTGGACTTCAGCAAGGCCTTTGACACTGTCGCCCACAGCACACTCCTGGAAAAGCTGGCAGCCCAGGGCTTGGACAGGAGCACTCTTTGCTGGGTTAAGAACTGTCTGCATGGCCGGGCCCAGAGAGTGGTGGGGAACGGTGCTGCATGCAGCTGGCAGCCAGTCACCAGTGGTGTTCCTCAGGGGTCTGTGCTGGGGCCAGCTCTGTTCAGGATTTTTATTGACAACATGGATGAGGGTATTGAGTCTTTTATTAGTAAATTTGCAGATGACACTAAGCTGGGAGCATGTGTTGATCTGTTGGAAGGTAGGATGTCGCAGTGTCCACCACACACCTGGACAGGGCTACCACAGGCTAGCTCAGTTTCTGCCACTGTGGTTTGCGCATCAGAGGTTGGGGTCGCAAGTCAGGCAGGCGACCTCCTTCCTGTGGGCCCTTGGTTCCCCCACACCCGTGGACGGACTAGATGGTAGATGCAATGACAGCAGCAGACAGAGGGACAACTCTCTGAGTAGGTTTTATCAAAGGGTTTATCAAGGGGAGTCCGACCGGGAGCTCCACACCTCACCAAAACCTGCTCAGGAGTGCCCCGATCAAGGCTTGTGCACAAACTTTTAACTGGGGGAGATCAAGCGGTGGTGACAACGGGTCAACCAACCAGGGTATCGAAGGGCGTAACTGCAGGGGGTGTCAACTCTTAAACAAAGAACGAGTCACAAGAGGGAGGTGGGGGATTTCCTGGGCACCAGCCTATCACTTGATGCCCTCCCTGGAACTTTCCAGAATCCAGGGAAGAGCCCCAGAGTGACAGACAGGGCACCCAAGAAGAGAGAGAGGAGATTGACAAGGACAGGTGAGGGAAGGGGATGACTGACTTAGAATATTGCATAACAAACGTGGGGGAGAAACCATTGGGGAAAAACCAGGGGTACAGAGGAACAAACCATTACCAATTTCAGTATAAAAACCTGCCAAACTTAACAAAATCAAAACATGCACCATCACAGTAGGAGGGTTCTGCAAAGAGACCTGGAATAGTTGGATGGGTGCGCAGAGTCCAATAAGATGAAGTTTAGTAAGTCCAAGTGCTAAGTCCTGCACTTTGGCCACAATAACCCTCTGCAGCGCTCTAGGCTGGGGACAGTGTGGCTGGACAGTGCCCAGCAAGAAAGGGACCTGGGGGTACTGATCAGCAGCTGTCTGGACATGAGCCAGCAGTGTGCCCAGGTGGCCAGGAAGGCCAAAGGCATCCTGACCTGAATCAGGAATGGTGTGGCCAGCAGGTGCAGGGAGGTCATTCTTCCCCTGTACCTGGAACTGGTCAGGCCACACCTTGAGTGCTGTGTCCAGTTCTGGGCCCCTCAGTTTAGAAAGGATGTTGAGGTGCTTGAGCACCTCCAGAGGAGGGCAACAAGGAACACAAGTCCTGTGAGGAACAACTGAGGGAGCTGGGCTTGTTTGTCCTGGAGGAAAGGAGACTCAGAGGCGACCTTATACAACTTCTACAACTTCCTGAAGGGTGGTTGTAGTCAGCTGGGGGTTGGTCTCTCTCTCTAGGCAGCAACTGACAGAATGAGAGGACACAGTCTTAAGATGCACCAATGGAAATACAGGTTGGATATTAGGAAAAAGTTTTTTATGGAGAGGGTGATAAAGTACCGAAATGGTCAGCCCAAGGAGGTGGTGGAGTCACCATCCCTGGACGTTTTAAAAAAGACTGGATGTGGCACTTGATGCCATGGTTTTATTGAGGTGTTAGGACATGGGTTGGGCTCGATGATCTTGGAGGTCTCTTCCAACACAGTGATTCTGTGGTTCTGTGATCTGTCCAGTGACATATTACAAGTGTTGGATGGAGTATTCTAAAGGTGTGCCAGTACTTATGCTTAAAAGAGCAAGTGTTTCTCCCTTTGGCATTATGTGGAACACCTTTTCCTTCAACCTAGTTCATAACAGTAAGACTGTTGTCATGCACTTGGTGTTACTTTGAACTCGACATCTTATCAAGATGACACTTCCTTTAATTCCCTTTAGAGATGGGAAGTGTTGATTTTCACTCTCCTGTGTGATAGTCCATTCCTGTTTGTAGGTGATATTGTGCAGTACCACTTTAGATAAATTTAGGCCAGATATAGGCATGTCAAAAAAGCTGATATTCCTCTATTCATGGCCACCCTGTTGTACCCACATTCCACTATTCGGGTTCTACAATTTAAAAAAATCAAGTGATGGTTCTACAGCCAGGTTTCCCTTGAACAAGATGTGAAGCACAGGTTGTGTAAAAGTTAAATTGTACCAACAATCTGATTCTGATATCTAGTAACAACAATTGTTCCTTGGTTTAGTAAAATCGATATGGTATATTTTAATTTCAGAGGGGTTCTTGTGAGAAGACCCATCGATGGCTCCACATCCTATTTTATTCCTTTCCAGCGTATAGCTTAGAGTGCAAATATTTCAGAAATGTCATGGGGTTTAGGAATGGTCTTGATTCCTACATCATCAATTTTTTCCCATTCCCACTTGTTATTCAGCTTCATTTACAACCACAACAACAAGGTTCAAATTGTCCTTACCTTTGGGTAGAATCCCAACACTTACGGTGTACTTAACTGTCTTGGATTATGTAATGTATATTCTATTTCATCTGTTGAAATGTGGGTTTTGGGAGATGTTTTATCCTTCTCTTGTAACTCCAGTGGGGAGGGGGGCGGATGCCTTCTGATAATGGCCCAGCCATTAAATCCAGTTGGGGCAGTGTTTCTTATCTCTTTCACCACCCCTCCATCCTCCAGGAGGACATCTTCTGATAAGGGGCCATTAGGGCCCACCAATGCCATGACATATTCTATCATCCCATTGTGAGATGCTCCACACAGTGAGGGAGGAGCCAGCTGTTCCTAGCTAGATAAAAACTGGGACTGAAGGACAAAAGGGGTCTGGTTTTTCCACTGGATTCCTGGAGGAAGATGGACCCATCTCGTCGCCACTGGACTTTCTAGGGGACCATCTCTACTCCGCAAGAACCACGTCTGTTACTCCAGGAGGATTTATTTGGACTGCTTCCAACACCCTGAGCAACAGGGTGCCAGGTTGTATCCCTGACTCTGTCAGGGGGTTTTTCAGGATTTTTGTTTTCTTGCCCGCTTATTTTTTTGTACTACCACATTTGGTTTTCTGGGTTTTTTTTTTAATATTCCTAGTAAAGAACTGTTACTCCTATTCCCATATCTTTGCCTGAAAGCTCCTAATTGCAAAATTATAATAAGTTGGAGGGAAGGGGGTTTACATTCTCCATTCCAAGGGAGGCTCTAGTTTTCCTTGGCAGACAACTGTCTTTCAAAACCAAGACATTAACATAAGCTTGGGACCAAGGTCGTTCCACACCTTGATTATGAGTTGGGAGGAATTGCATTGTCAGGGCACAGAATAGCATCATAAATCCGACCTGCCATCCTCTAAATTTGTCTCCAGATAATGATACCTGGCAAAAATAGTATCACAGCTAAAACTAATGACAGTATTTCTTGTATACATTCAAGGCTGGTGTGGCGTAATCCATCCATCCAGGTGCAGTTCATTCAGCGTTCCTTTGCAACAGAAAAGAAAGGAAATGTGCTTGGTTGAAAATAGAACTAACAGTGTTAATTAAAAAAAAAGTTTTGAGATTCAGGTAGATTCTCCACTACTTCTCAAAGTGCTTGCCACTTGACTATTGCAGCTTCCCCTGCAGTTTCAGGGGGCTCTCCTCCAATCACATTATTTGGAGAGAGTGAAACTGTTTGTAAAATTTTGGGAAGTGTGAAGTACAATCCTGGAGGAATGTTAATACTCCTGTGGGAGTCTCTTAAAGGTGTATGGCACTCCCTTCCGGGCAAGCACAAATTTTGCTTTCACAGAATCACAGAATGATGAGGTTACAAGAGACCTCTAAGAGACCTCCAGTGCACGTTCACTGACAACACTGAGCTGTGTAGTGCAGTCAAATGCTGGAGGGAAGAGAGAAATCCAGAGAGACCTGGACACGGTTGTGAGGCGGATCTGTGCAAACTTCATGGAGTTCAAAAAAGCCAAGTGCAAGGTCCTACACTAGGGTCAGGGCAAAACCAGGCACAGCTATATGTTGGGTGGAGAAGAGATTGGGAACCCAGGGAGGTCATGGATATCTCACAACCCTTGTAGTGTTCAAGGCCAGGTTGGGTAAATGCCTTGAGCAACCTGTTCTAGTTGGGTGTCCCTGACCATGGCAGGAGGGTTGGGACTAGACGATGTTTAAGGTCCCTTCTAGCCCTTAATATTCTATGATTCCATGAAATCTGATGCAAGAAACAGTAATAGAAGTCCCAGGTGGGCAATGTCAGAAATAGTGAGGTCTCCTCAGGAGAGTCAGCATCAAGATCACTTGGACAATGCTTTTATTACGACTTCTTTAAAATAAAAAACAATTAAATATTCCTGTTCTTAAAATGAAAAAATCCAGAGTCTGCACTTTGAAATCTTCCTCCATAACAACACTACAAATCAAATCCAATTAGCTGTTACAAGCCTTGAAGACTTGAAGACAATTGAAGAAAGAGAACTCCTGAGGTCTTTCCTGTATTTTAATGAGGCCTGTGGTAGATTTAGGGCTGAGTCCAAGATCCTCAGGCACTGAGAGAAGGTTGAAGAAGCTGCTCAGGTAGGCAGAAGCAAAACTCCAAGTCCCTTGGAGCATCACTGGGCCCCAGTGAGGGCAGGGAGTGCCAAAGGCTCCCCAGGCACTGGTGAGAGCAGATCCTTGAGGCCAGGATTGCAGGGAGCCAAAGGCTGTGAGCAGGGAACTGCAATGCTGAGCAAGGCCTGGGCTGGCTGGAGGAAGCAGAAAGGCCAAGCCCTGAGGCCAGGCCTGGCACAGCAGGGCCTGTCCCTCACGGGTGGCTCGGGGCTGTTTGTGGGGCAGGGGGATGGCAGGGGCAGCAAGGACAAATGTCATCAAGCTGCAAGCCCTGCCAGGCTCCTCAGGAAGGGGCGAGGCAGAAGCCAAGTGCAGCCCCTGGAAGGAAAGTTCCTTCTGTGGGGCCTCCAGAGGCGCTGCCAGAGCCCAGGGGACAAAGGCCTGGGTGCCAGTGGCCCTGCCAGCCCTGCCCAGCCCTTGGCCATCTCTCCTGCAGGCTGTGCCCCCTGTGCGTGCTGCTCTTGTGCCCTGGCCGGCTGCACACGCCCATCTCGCTGTCCCCCCCAGCATTTCTCAGCCCAGCATTTCTGTGCCCTCCCTGGGCTCCCTGCACCCAGCGCTGCCGGCTCCTGGCACACAGAGCCAGGGCACGGCCCAGGCTCACGCTGGGACACCTTGATCACCAAAATTCTACCCTGGCAGGGACTTTTCTTTTTGCTCACCTCCAGGCTGAACCTTCCAAGCTGCACTTTGGGGAGGTTTCCTTTTCTTTCCACTCCCAAGAATCCTCTGAAACCATCCTTCAAGCAGTTGCAGGATGAGCCCTGGGCTTCCTGTTCAGAAGGTCCAGCAGCCCATAGCCCTCAGATTGTCCACAAAGGCTCCACAGCCCATCCTGTCAGTCCTGCAGAGCCTCTCCAGCTCCTCATTGCCCAGAACAGGGAGCCCCACACCCAGACACACCAGTCCAGATGTGCCCCCCGGCCTGTGGTGCCTCTGGCAAGGGAGCCGAAGTTGGATTCAAACTGTGAAGTTTCTTGTAGTGCAAATGGGTCCCACTGAGAGATGCTACTGAGAAAATATCCCCAGAGCACAAAGCTGGAGGCAGTATTGGCAGGTCACATAATCACAGAATCACTGAATCATTAAGGTTGGAAAAGGTGTTCAATGTAATCTAGTCCATCAGCCAACCCAACCCCACTATAGTCAACCATATCCCCAAGTGCCACCTTCAAGTACCCCTTGAACTCTACCACCTCCCTGGGAATTTTTTTCCAATGACTGAACACTCTTAACAGTAAAATTGTTTTTTAATATCTGATCTAAACCTCCATTGGCCCAACTTAAAGCCATTTCCTCTCATCCTGTCACTTTTGTCCTAGGTTACAATGTAAGATGTGCCCAAAGTATGCATTCTATCACCATCTACATGAGATGTTGAAACTAGATTGGGGAGAGTTTCCCTTGCCCCCTCCCTCCAGACTGTCTTCTGTTAATGGCCCATCAATGCCCTGCTGCATGACTCATAGATAACTCCCTCCGGGAGCTATCTCTGTTTAATGGGCAATCAAGGACCAATTGCAAGACTCATAGAATGATATCAGCCCATTGTAAAATGCTTTGCCCAGGGGGAGGAGCCAAGCATTCCCACCTGGATATAATCTGGGATTTGGGACAGCACTGGTAGCCTTACCCTCTGGATTCCCAGAGGACAAGAGTTACTAGACCTTTCTATGTGATCACTGCTTCAACAAGACCACTTCATCTGGACTGCTACCTCCACCACAGGGTATTGGGTTGTACTCTGACTATGTCAATGATCTTTTGTATGATTGCTTTTATTTTATTTTGTTTTGTTTTGTTTTGTTTTATCTTTTCTTTTTCCTCCTATTATTTTTTTTTTTTCTGACTTGGAGTCCCTTGCTGGTTTTGCTTTCAAGCCAGCACAACTTGAAACAGGACAGAAGAGATTGAAGACCACCTTGACACACAAAAAGACTCTAAAACTCAGAGACAAAATTTTAAAGTAGGCATGTGATTTATTCAGCACTGGACGAGATGTGGGATAGCTCCCAAAGGCATGTGCAGCCCCTTGCTCACTCGCATTTTCTTTTAAGCTCTAGATTGTTACATATGCGTCATGTTTTGCAATACACTTATGTATATTCCTCCCTTGGCTCCCCCCCCCTCTGCTTCATATGCTAATCATCTTATCAGTCCTTTGCGCCTGCGCAGTTGTGTCTGGTGGTCGTCTCAGGGTTCCCAAAGAATGGAAGTAAAGTTTTCTTCCTCGGAGATGAACTTCTGACCCCGCTGCCTTGCGCATGCTCACTATCCTCCAGTCATAGTTCATGCTGTAGGGCCAGTCTTATCTGGTCCTAGGGGCCCAAGGAGCCTCGTTATCTCAGTGTCTCTGGTATTCTTGTATTCTTGTCTCCTGTTTTGGTAAGCATTCTTCCCCTTGTCAGACATTCATGCATTCCTCCTTGTTGTTCTCGCACTTAGTCCTGTTTCTTCCCTTCTCAAGCAACTAATACAGTACAAAGAGCAGTGGATATTAAGCAATACACATCATCTGAATGCCTATTCTTAACCAATATTTCCTAATTTTTATGGTTGGTATCCTCTAGTTTCCAATCCCATGTTTCATCCTCACTAAAACTTCTTTTTGGGTAGTTTTAGAGAGCAGTTCCCCTTGAGCCTTCTTTTCTCCAGACTACAGAATCCCAGTTCCCTTAGTTCTCCTGGCAAGATGTGTTTTCTAGACCCTTCCCCAGCTCTACTGCATTCTCTGGACTCACTCCTGCTCCTCAATGTCTCTCTTGCAGAACTTCCTTCCCAGCATTGGACACAGGACTTGAGGTGGCACTCAGTAGTGCCTACTGCAGAGGAACAATCACTGCCCTGGCAGTCCAGGCAATGTGCCACTGACCTTCTTGCCCACCTGGCAAAAAATCCAGCTGGCTCAAATCCAGCTGGCTGCCAACCAGAACCCCCAAGTTCCTTCCTGTTGAGCAGCTCTCAAGCCACTCCATCCGCAGCCTGGAGCATTCCATGGGGTTGTTGTGACCCAAGAGTAGGACTCCACTTGGCCTTGTTGACTCTCACACCATTGTCCTCAGCCCATCAATCCAGCCTGTCCTGATCTCTGCAGAGCCTTTATGCCGTCCAGCAGATCCACACACCCACACAGTTGGTGTCATTTGTAAACTGTTGGGGATTAGATTTGTTTCTTTTTTGCTTTTAGAATTTTTCCCATAAATTGCTAGGAAACCAACTACTCAGTTGTCCTAGGGTGACTTTATGATGCTTGTATCCCCTGTTGTCTGTTTTATTTGTGGTGTCTATTGAGTTCTGTGCCTTTAAGACTGGTTCAGGGAGCAAAGGGGGAGCAAGAAGAAGCACAGAGTTTGTTTTGAGAAAACTGCCTGACTCCTCCACATTCTTCTCCAGACGGGGTGTTTGGCAGAGGCTTGGAGAGACTGCAGGACAGAGATCTTTTTGCTTTTAGTTAGTTTCAGCTAGCTAGGGCAGAGAAGTTCCCTGGACTATTTTTTTTCTTTTTCTTGGGACTGTTTAAACCTGCTCTGGACTGAAAAAACCCAGGGGAGAACTAAGGGCTTGTACCTGCGCCCCACCAGGGCCTGGACTTCAGCATTTTCCAGCAGCACTGGAGGGACTGGGACTGATGAGAGACTTGAGAGAGAGCCGAGCTACACCAATGGCAAGAACATTCTCAATTTGCCATCTCACTCCAGAACAAGAGGTTTTATTGTTTCATATTATTCACTCTTTGTACTTGTATGTACTTTGTTTGTTAAGTAAAATAGTTTTTTCCACTTTTCTCCAAGGAAGTTCTTTCCCGGACCAGTTGGGCTGTGTGATATATGTTCTAAAGTTAATTCGTGTTATCAAAATATAAAGGGTAATGTCAATTGTACAAATGTAAGTTTTGTATAACTCAGTCCATGTAAGTTCTGTCTGTTACAAGTTAAAGTTTTGTTCGAACTAAGCATAGGGTAGAGTAAAATGGTTTAACAAAATAAAAGGATTTCCCCAGCCCGGAAAAAGCACAGGAGGAACACAAGGAAAATATGATTGGAATTACCAGAAAGGGGACCAAGAAACTGCCACTGCCAGGAATCCCTGAAAGGACACAAAAGACAACAGAAAACAGAGATAGAAGTCCGGGGACCAAGATGATTGCTTCAGATGAATATCTCTACGAGTCTCCGTTGAAAATTAACATCTACACGACACACCCGGGCCCAACCATCAGCAGTATTGTCCTACTCTGCCGGTCTATTCAAACTCCCGATACCGGGACTTGCATGATTAATGAAGATGCCCCGGAGGGAAGACCGTCCACATTGAGAGCCTCTCTCCGCAATCCAGTGTATAAAAAGGGACTGCTGCAAACCAAAAATGTGAACTTGGGGGGATAGCAGATTGACAGAGTTTGTTATCCGTGTTCACCCAGCGGCGACCCTGGGCTTGACGCTGTCCTTTTAATTGTGGCTAACCGAGACTATCATTTTGTCTCTCAATAAAATTCTAAATTTTTGATAACCTAATTTGGTCTATCAATTTATTTATAACAGGCTGTTTGGATTTGCTCCCCAGAGGGACCCCATTCAGGGGTTTTCTCCCAAATTTGCCCTAAACCAGGACATGGGTACTTATAGGTACTTAAACAGAACAAAGGGGCCAAAGGAGAGGAGTTGTAGCACCTGGCTACACTTCTTTGGATCTCTGGGAGTTTCTCTCAGAGAGGGGAGTTTTGGGGCAGGAGAAGGACGGGGCTGGAGGCAACTATGCTCTCTTGCTCTCAGCATCAGAGAGAGGATGGCCAGGGTGTTGCTTGCTGTGGGAAGAGTTCACTGTTACCACCAAATCCAGTCCTGGGAAATCTACTCTTATCTGCTCGTGTGCCCAGGAATTCTGAGCTCACCTCCTCCTGCCCTGCTGGGCTGGCCCTGTCCTGCCAGTGCCACTTTTTTTGGCACTGCTTGGAGGCTTTTTGCTACTCTGTGGCCCTGCACTCCACCTGCCGGAACATCCCTACCATTCCAGTTACCACTGCAGAGCTTCTGATACCTTACCAGCTTGGGATTTTCCACCGTTCGGCTTGGTGCTCTCAGAGTCCCACAGGGGCACCAAGATCAGACTGCCCTGGGCTTTGTGAAACAAAGCCCCTTGAGGTTCCTGGTTCTGTTTATTATTAATGCTGTAGTTGTTGTTGTTTGTTGGCATTTTTATACATACTAATAAAGAACTGTTATTCCTTTCCCCATACCTCTGCCTGAAAGCCCCTTTATTTTTCTAAATCATAATAATTTGGAGGGAGGGGATTTGAATTCTCTATTCCGAGGGAGGCCCTGCCCCTCCCTAGCAGACACCTGTCTTTCAAACCAAGACATGAACTTACTGTGATGTTGTAACAAACAGATGGGTCTCAGTTTCCTCATGCCAAAAAAGCCAAATCTTTATTATATAGGTCATATTTTACAGGATTTTTAGTAGGCACTATGTCAGATCTAATTGATTAACAATATACTCACAGTTCATTGGTTGGTATGTGGTATTTTGCATATCTATGAAATGTCTTTATTTTTAGTTAGTTCACATACTTTTTCTACTGGTTCTTAGAGAACAGTTTACTTCTTATTACAGGTGCAACCTGTTTCTGTCTCCAAGAATAGATTGTTTGTGTCAACAGACTTTTCATTCTTCTGATTCTTTCTCACAGGAACTCGCAAACAGCTTAGCATCACTTAGAAGAAGTTATAGGCTGGTAATTTAGTAGAGCAAGGCCTGATTTTATGAAGCCTTTCTTTTATATCTCTACCTGTCTGCCACAGTGTGACTTCCACTTGATCCCCTCAGCCAGATCATCAATAAAGATGTTAAATAGACTGGCCCCAACACTGACCCCTGGGCTGTTATGGGTAGAGTGGGAGCTTCAGACAAGCCCTGTCTTAGGCTAAGATTTTTGGAGACAGCTTGAATTACATGGCCTGCACTTAAACTGCTCTGGCTCACAAGTTCTAAGAGTGGCAGATCAGGCCTATTATAAAATGAGTCATTTATTGAATAGATAGGACATAACAGACAAAAGGTCTTTAACAGAGTTATTTACTACACAGCATAAAACAGCTACAAGTAGATTACATGAAACAGTTATCATGGGTTGGCACAGTTTTATTTCTAGTTATAGAGAAATGTGGAATGTTTTTCCCTGCCAGGACCTTAGCGTTGCTTGGGGGGGGGAGGGAGGGGGGAGGGGCTGGGAGAACAGGGACGTCTCAGAAAGCTAGTCAAGATATTGGCAGCTAATTTAACCAATAAAAAATGCCAAATGTGACTTTCAGAGTACCCATTTAAAATCCTCATCGCAGGGAAGTCAACCTCTTTCTTTTGAGATAGCCAAGAAGTAACATCGTGGGCAGCAGGGGACCCAGGTCAGGCCCCGCTGCCCTCTGGGCAGCTGGGACAGGCCCGACCAGGCCTCCGGAGCTGCTGCCCGAACCGGGGGAGTGGCCCAGGTTGAGCCCTTTTCTCCTGGCTGCCAGCCGGAAGAGAAAAAAGAACATCTCAGCAATGCCACGTGTTTACAGCTTTGTGGCAGCTCCAAGCCTGGCAGCCCTGGATAAGACCAAGGGGTGGAAGAGGGGACTTCCACCAGTTTCCCTTATCAGCACAGCTTTGCATCTCTACAGTCCTGCAGCCTGGGGCAGAGAGAGCACATGGCCCCTGCAAGCCTGGGCAGATTTAACCCCTTCCTAGCAACATGTAGCTTCTAAAGCACAACCCTTCTTTGAGAGAGAGAAGAAAGTAAACAGAAGATATATAGAACAGACACTGCAGGAAGTCAGTGGATTAGAAGTGAAAGAACTGATAATATAATTGGAATAGGATTGAAGAAGTAGACATTTTTAACTGGACTTCTCTGAAGTAAACTATGGAGAAATGGACTGTTCTTTGTAGCATCTTAATGTTGTTGGGGAGAATGCTAATTCTAATCAAAATTAAGAACTGATGTGATTAAGATTTAATTGAGAACTTTAAAGCCCCTGCTCCTGGGTTAAAGGGAAGTCTCAGCCTTTGAGACAAAGATGATTTTTGACTAGAAGTATTCATAAACAGTACGCCAGATACACTGAGAGGCCTATAAGTGTCAAAGAAATAGGCTGCTGATAGAACATCACAGTCTGCAAAAACTCTGGGTAGTAGCAGATGTGTGACATTAAGAGCCACTAGACTATTTTGTCTTGTAGCAAATGTCTCCATGAAACTCTAGAGAGACTCTTCTCCTAAAGTAATGAGTTATTATGTTCAAATAGTGAAACTGACTGAAAATCACAAGTTGTGTCTTTCTGTGTTGTTTAGTAAGAAAGTTAATAATTTGTAAGGGGAGGGAAGAGTGTTTCGAAGTTTCATTCTGTTTTAGTTTGGATCTTCTTTTTTCCCAGCTTTCTTTCTTTTTGTTCATTCTTTCAGTGTGTGTTAATAAAACTATTTTGTTCATTTTTAAGCTTAAGCCTGCTTTGCTTTTTCTCCTAATCTCTCTCTCTCTCCTGCAGAAAAAAGAATAAACACTAAATTTAGCAACCAGAATTTAGCGAACATAAAACCACTAATTGGTTTAATTGGTGTTTCTGCCTGGTTTCATTAAATTAAAACCATTACAACAGTGCACAACATTAACGTACCTATATTAAAGCTAGAAAAGAAATAGTACAGATTAGGAGTCAATGTAACTTACCACTAAACTGGCAAGAATGTGCACAGAGCCCTTTCACTCAACCCTCGAGATAGTGACCACAAAACCAGCGTCCCAACTTTGCAGGGAAAGCCCCGCATATTTCCAGGGAATGTGCAGAAGACTTCTGCTTTGTGAAAGTTTGGTATAGCTTTAGTAGATAGTGACGTCAAGTGTCTGTCAGAAATTCCAGCTTATTTTTCCACAATCTAGCTTCCACAGCAAGATATTTATTGTCAGCTAGAAGTGTCACTTCCATGGCACCTGAATAACCATGAGACAAGCAGTCTTCAGTAATTTATTTCACCAGTTAGCAAGCTGTTGTGGTGGGGAACATGTCCTGCTACAATGGCCTAAACTGGATTTAGTTCCATTCCCCACTGTTGGAGTCCAGGGCATTCCTTTAGTTGCCCTGGAGGGTCAGAGACCTGGACAGGGGGGTCTGGGACCCTGACCCAGAGCCCAGAGCTCAGAGAGACACTGGATTTGATTTCAGTCCATGGGAGAGGCTTCTTGCACTGCAGGAAGCATTGCAGGTCACAAGAGTGTGAAAAATGTAGTTTAGAATATCACGGGGTGAAAAAACAGTGAGTTTGGGATTTTTGGCATTGAAGTGAATGGGGCAAGATGGAGAATTTAGGGCGTTGTCTCTTTCTTCTTCCTTCTTGTTCCCTCACTCCATTTCTGCAGTGACGTTGGCACAAAGTAGTTAGTGAGGATTGGGTCAGAGTAAAGATGACTTTTTTAGTAATAGTGATAGACATTAGTAATAAATAGTAAATAAAGAATACGTAGCAATTAGTATAAAAGATAAGGACAGCCCAGAGACGGGAGAGAAGGAGAAGAGGAGACGGAGAAGAGGGGAGAGAAAGAAGGGGAGTCACCAGATGTCCGAGCCGCGGCAAACATCTTTTGGACACTGAGAAAATTGTAAGATAAGAACTAATAAAAGAAGCATGTAACCTTGAAGACTCCGTCTTTTCCTCTGTTTGGCACAGAGCTTTGCAGAGGGTCAGAACTCTAAAACCACCTGAATGCCGGGGAATTTAAACTCCTGAAAAGGAGCCCCGACACCCCACCACTCTCTGAGCTTGGGTATCAGCCAGTTTTTCACCCAGCTAACAGTTCCCTTGTCCAATCCATGAGCAGCCAGCTTCTCCAGTGTCAAAGGATTTACTGATGTCTAGAAACGCACATCCACAGCCCTTCCCTCATCTGCTGAGTGGGTCATTTTGTCACAGAAAGGACCTGCCTTTCCCAAATGTGCACTGTCTTGGCCTTATCCCCTGGTTATCCTGCACATGTAGGATAGTGTAAGGGTTTTAGTATTTGTTCTCTTTTTGTGGGAGGGAGAGATTAGGAGAAAAAAACAAAAAACAACAAAGCAAGCTTAAGCTTTAAAATGAACAAAAAAAATTTAGTTTTATTAACATACACTAAAAGAATGAAAGAAAAAAAATTGAGAAAAAGAAAAACTAAAACAGAATGACACTTTCAAACATGCTTCTCTCCTTTTACAAACTATTAACTTTCTTATTGAACAACATAGAAAGACACAACTTAAGATTTTCAGTCCGTTTCACTATTTAGACATAATTATTCCTGACTATAGGAGAAGAGTCTTTCTAAGATCTTTTATGAAGACGTTTGCTACAAGACAAAAATAGTCCAGTGCTCTTAATGATGTTATATCAGCAAAGCTTTTCAGTGTATCTGAGGTACTATTTATGAATACTTCTTCTAGTCCAAAATCATCTAGTCTCAAAGGCTGAGACCTCCTTTTAACCCAGGAGCGGGGGCTTTAAAGTTCCCAAATAAATCTCAATTACACCAGTCCTTAATTTTTATTAGAATAGCATTCTACCTAACGATACTAAGATGCTGCAAAGAACAGTTCATTTCTCCATAATTTACCTTAGAAAAGTCTGGTTTAAAATGTCCACTTCTTCAATCCTATTCCAATATTATTAGTTCTTTCACTTCTAATCTAACTGACTTCATGCGATGTCTTCTATGTACTCTCTGTTTTTCCTTCTTCTTTCTTTTAAGGAAGAATTGTGCTTTAAAAGTTCTGTGTTGCTAAGAAAGGGTTACAGCCACCCAGGCTTGCAAGAGCCACGTGTAAGCACTGAAGCTGCAGGAGCTGAAGAAAATGCCAAGCTGGGCTGATGGAAGAAGTTGGTAGATGTCTCATCCAGGGTGGCTCAGCTCAGAGTTGTTATGAAGCTGCAGGCTTTTTTTATTTTTCCTCTGCTGCCAGCGGCGATTAAGCTGGGCCATGTTTTGGCCCCTTCTGCCGCGGTCTGAGCACGTGGTCAGCATTGTCGAACTGCAGCCGATTTCTTCCCTGCTGGCAAGCAGAGGAAAGGGCTTAGCTGGCCCAGTCCCTCTCTGTGAGGGCAGCAGCTTTCAAGGGCCCAGCTGGGCCTGGCCCAGGCGCCCAGAAGGGCAGCAAGGCCCGATCTGGGGCTGGCCTGGCCGCCTCTGATGTTACCTCATGGCAGATCCCCAAAGTGAGAGAGGGACGGATCAGCAGCAGATTAGTTTTAAATGTCCCTTCCAAAGTCGCATTGACATTTCCCATTGGTCAACTTAGCTGCCAATATCCCAGCCAACTTTTTGATAGGTCCCTGTCCTCCCCCCCAACCCACTCCATGGTCAGGGCAGGGAAAAACATTTTACATTTCTCTATAACCAGAAAACAAAATTGTGCGAACCCATGATAGATAGTACTCAGGATGATCTGCTCCATGGCCTTCCCCCAGTACAGAGGTCAGGCTGACAGGCCTGGAGTTCCCTGAATCCTCCTTCCAATCCTTCTCTTAGATATACATTTGCTGATTTCCAGTCAACAGGAACTCCCATTTACCAGAGAAATGGTAATGGGAAATGAGTGAAATAGGCTTGGCCATCTCTTTCTCCAGCTCCCTCAGGTGCATCTCATTTGCACCCACGGACCTGGGTGTGTGTCTAATTGGCAGAGCGGGTCACTGACTTTCCTCCTGGATTTCAGGGGCTACACTCAGCTCCCTGTCACCAGCTTCCAGCCATGGGAGCTGACCGTCCTCAGGACAAGTGGGTTTTGTATTAAATACTGAGCATTTTCCTCCTCCCTGACACAGCACTGCCCTCTGCACCCAGTAAAGGATGGAGACTCCTGAGCCCTCCTTTTGCTCCATGGGATTTATAGAAACTTTTCTTGTTATCTTTAATCATACTGGTCAAATTAGGTTCTAGTTTGGCTTTGGCCCTTCTAGTTTTCTTGCTATATCACCTCCCAATATCCTTGTAAACTCCTAAATTTTCTGCCTCTCCTTCCAGAGGTGACACATGCTCTTTTTTTTCCCTGAGTTCCTGCCTAAGTTCTCTCTTTAACCAATCCAGTCATTTTCCCACACTGTCTTGTCTTATGGTGCATGGGCACGGCTCGTGGAGCTTTTAAATTTCCTTTTTAAAGCACCTCCAGCTTTCCTGGATTCATTTGCCCTTCAGGACAGACTCCCAAGTCTGTCAATGAACCTTCTAAAAAAGACAAAGTGTGCCCTCCAGCAGTCCAAGGAGGCAGTTCTGCTGCCCCCTCTTTTCTATTCCCATAGTGGAAAACTGTCATCTTGTGGTTGCTCTGCCCAAGACACTCCTGACTATCACATCACACACTACTCATGGAATCACAGAATGGTTTGTGTTGGAAGGGACCACAAAGAACATCTGCTTCCAACCCTCCTGCAGTGAATTTCCCTGCCATGAATGGACACATTCCACTAGATGAAGTTGCTGTGAGCCCTGTCCAAACCAGCCTTGGACACTTTCAGCGATGGGGCAGCCACAGCTTCTCTGGGCAGCCTGTGCTAGGGCCTAACTACCCTCACAGGGAAGATTTTTTCTAGAAGCTGATCTAAACCTGCTCTCTGTCAGGGGGAAGCCATTCTCATCCTGTCACTCCAGGTCCATCACCAGGACCCATGGCTGCCACCAGTCCTGTAGTGGCTCCATGGAGATCCATTGCTACACGTGGTTGCCGTGGGCATGAGCTGGGGCCTGTAGCAGATCCTGTTGTCAGGGCAACAATTGCAGTCTCATTCTGAGGGTCAGTTCCCACAGCATTGTCAATGGACCCACTCCTAAATTTTTGCCTTAGCAACCAAGTTTGGGCCCAATTGTGATCCTGTATTGCCATGTGTTGGAGACTGAAATATTATAGTCTATAACTTAAATATCTTCATAAAGGACTTTCACCTATTATAGTTGAGAGGAATGACAGATTTGTCTTTACAAACATGAGGTGGGTCTGCTGGTAGATAAAACTAGCACTGAGAGACAAAAGAAACAATGGGAAGGATTCCACTGATTGATGAATGGAAAAGAAGATATTTGCCTTTACAAACAAACTAGGTTTGTTGATAAATGAAAATGGATATTGAAAGATGAAAGAAACAATGGGGTTATAAGGGGTTATAAGGGGTGTGATTTATTAAAGAAATATGGGTATTGATCTAGTATCGACACCCAACTGTGACAGACAAAAACTCTCTAACAGTTTAAAGTTAGAAAGTGTATGTTTATTACGGCCGGGCAGCACGCAGGATATTTCCCTAATTCACACTGCGAAATTCACAGGTAATTACAAAGTCTTTTATTTACAAAAGTGTTGAATATCCAAAATACAAATGCATATTCATACCCCTGTCACCTCCCATTCCTCGCTTCGTATGCTAAATGGCAAAAAGGCTATTTAAGTGTGTGTAGTTTGTTTCTTAAAATGAGTCGGGGGTCTATTTTGGGGAGGGGTCACTCAAAATGAGGAAGTAAGATGAGTCTTCCTCGTCCTGACCTTTCTACCTTTTCAATGCATTTGTGACAAATGATTCCTTGGTAGAACTTACAGTTTCCTGTGTTCAATGGGTCCTTTAAGCAGGAAATCTGCAGCTATCTTATGTCCTATTTACCACATTTTGTTTTTCATTACAAGCACAACTACATAAACATAACCCTGACAAGAAATGAGTTACAAGATCCGGGGTAGCTTATCTAAGATCCGGCTTCTGTTAACTGCAAACAAAGCTTACCTATCTACTTCAGCTAATTCAGCAACTTATTATCTTAACTTTCCTAAAAATCCTTAGTTCCTCAAAATTAACGTCTCAGGTGTTATACATTAAAAGGGAATCTTAGTTATTAGGCATTCCGGGAAGTTTGTACTTCTCAAGTACCTCAGCCAATGGGAAAAGAGAGAGGGAAATGTGACTGGGAAATTAGGATAAATAGGAGGCTGCATCCTCCAAAAATTTGAGAGACCCCAGGGGAAATGTCCCATGGCCTCTCCCTTTATTAGAATAAAGTAAAAGGACTCTTCTGTCTCCTTTTTGGACATAAACCTCTGGCATTTGTGGATTAATTTTCCTAACATAGTAAAACTGTATTACAAAAGCTGCAGAGAAGACCACTGCACCCTGAATGGGGCCCTGGCTGAGGCCCTGCATTGCTCGCTGATAAAGATAAAGTAACAACTCAGGGCTGGGGACATTCACAGAGCACAAGCCTATTACCTTCTGAGTGGAGACGGAAGCCCCAGGGCTATCAGCTACCAGATTCCAACGGACCCTGCCACAAAAGGATGGGCGAGAGAGAGGTTTTGGGTGTGTGATGAAAAAGTTTCTGGTGAGTGGCAATTAACACCCATCCTCCACTGTGCAGAGGAGCTCAGCTGTGGGCCCCCTTCACCGCGGGAGAAGCTGCATTTGCAGGAAGAACAGAGGTGTGTCATGGCCCATCAGAGGCCCCCCCCCATAGGGCCCCCCTTTGACCCTGAACCAGAGCACTGCTGCATGATGCAACAGATCCACAGTGTTGCAAGGGACAATGTCAAACTGGTCCCCTGCAAGGGAGGCACGTGGGTGTTCCCACCTGCCCAAAACCTACATTAATCCACTGGACTCTATACTTCTCAGTGTGGTAGGGTGCAGTGTGGCAGCATGGTGGCGGCAGGGAGCCCTCACTACCAAGACGATCAGATGGAGAGGAGCAGTGAGACATCATCTGGACCCCCAGAAGGGTTATGTGTTTCTACCTAACCCCTGTCCCTCACTCCCTGTTTCCCCATTTCCCCTCCCTCCACTCTGCACACCTCTTTTTCTTTTTCTCTCTCTCTTTCTTTTTTTCTTTCTCTCTATTACTATTAAATAAAATATATCAATTTTTTGAAACCAACATCTAACCTTGTTTGGTTTTAATCATGTTTTTGGGCATATTTTGAGCCTTTCTGGGTTTCTCTTTCTTCTCACAGACTTAGTTCCCTCTGCTGTTCTATGTTTGTGGAAAGTGCATATTATATGGCTCTACGCAAGATATTTACTGTATGTGTTGTATTGTGTTAATTGTTAATATTGTATTAATATTTTAATAGTATGGTAAATGTAGTTTTGTAGCTAAAATGTAGTTTTTATGTACTAACCACAGGAAGATGTAAATCTTTCAAAGAAGAAAGAATTTACTACTTTCTTATCAGAAGAGACCAGCTCCTCCTGCTTCTCTCAGCCTGGTGGACGCCATAGAGATTAAAGGAAAAAGTGATACTAACCAGAAACAATTCTTAGTTAGAATAGAATTTATGCATTATGTATAAATTATATGAATATTCAACAGGCTATTGTTTTTAAGGGATAATCCTTTGTTAACAGGGGTCCTTCTCCAGAGCTTGTGGCTTGGGAGAGGCACCCAGACGTCTGTAACTTTGCTTTTATTGCCTTGTATTGTCCTGACTCTAAAATTGTTCATTTTTTTTACTCTAATTGTATTTTTATAACCATCTTATTTACTATTAAACTTTTAAAATTTTAAAACAAGTGATTGGTGTTTATCACAATGTTTAATCCAGATTGTAATATGGTGGAAAGCTGCACTAATATCTGTTGCTATTGGCTTGAGCCATGGAATTCCAGATTGCTTTGCAACTGGAAATGTTGCAAAGTTTAGGAATGGTACTCCCCAATTCAATGCCCCCCTCCAAAACTCTTCCTAACCAGATACCGCTTGCTTGCTCCCCCCTTTGCCTCCCTCTTCCCACTCTGGCAGGATGGAGTTGAGAATTGGAGGCACAAAAAGTGAAAATCACAGGTTGAGATAAGAAATATTTAATGCAAACAGCAATGAGATAAGAAAACAAACAGTAACAGCAACAGTAATTATTAGAAAAGTGTACAAAAAAGGGTAATTCATGCAAAAGTGCTCAATGTGGACCCCAAGACAATGAACAATGGCAGAAAATTCCATCATGTTTTTCATCCAGAAGCCACACTGTTCTTCTTAGAGGCCAGAGAGAGTCCCTTTCCCCCACCCCTGACAAAAAAGTGAGGTGGTATTGAAGTGGAACAAAGGCTCCACAACCAAAGGTTATGAAGTAGGTGTTTGCTCAGCGTCCAGACTCATGGGGGATAGCTCGGCCAAGGATGTGTGCCCCAAACAGAGAAGACACTCTGTTTGTTATAAATGAGGAGACATACTCCTTTATTCCATTTTCAAATTAAGCAATTTATTATTTTTGTGTTCGGCAAAAAGCAGGCAAGCCAGCACTGGGGTGTGTGGGGAGTCTGCACTCCACCAACACGTACAAATTCAGTTCTCAAGCAGTAGTCTCTTATACCATTCTAGGCACTTCACTTCCCCAAATTTTTAGGGTTTTTTTAAAATTTGCTTTTCTTCATAATCAGCAGTTGTGATTTTCAAAGGTCTGTCAGGGAAGTGGTCCAAGATGGTCTTCTGATGTCTCTTCAGCCTCCTATTCTTTTTTTGATTAAAGTATTTTTTTCACTGGCATTACTTTTGGTTATACAGTTCGCTTAAACAAGCGTATATATTCTGTTAGTCAGCAAACGTTTTGCAAGTTTCCTAGCATGTCTCAATAAATGTCTTTTGTAAAAAGTCAGCATGTCGAAAATGTCTTTGTAGAAGCCTTGTCAGCTCATATTGGTTTTACTTTCCCTTGTTAAGTGATTACAATTTTTTCCATACTCAAAAAAAACCCCAGTTTATAACTTATACAAAAAATAGCTTAAAATTTACATTACAAAATAGTTTAAAGCTTATATTAATTATATTAAAAGCTTATATTAATTAATTTCAAACAATTATAATTTTATTGTTAAAACAAACTGTTAGCTAAAAGCCTACTGTTTTATAGTTGCCTTGTTAAACCCCACTTTCATCCTTTACTTAGCTAATTTTTAAAACTTTTTGTTTTATAATAGTCCCATGGTCTCTGTCCACGTTGCTCACAAACACACATACATAGCTGGGTGCTATTTCATTGGCATGAATCACAAGCTGATTTCTCACATGTTCAAATACACTTAAACTTATCCATATTTAGGAAAGTTTCAACATTGCCTGTACATATTCAGAACTCATCCCTGCCTACTCTCGCTTTGTATGTTAATTAGCTTCTTGTCAGTCTGTGCTGGTGCATTGTCTCCTAGTGGTCTCGGGCAGGGGTGGCTGCATTAAGTAAAATAGTCTTCATCAGATGTCTGCTGGATGAACTCCGTTTGCGCAGACCTTCTTGGTCTCTTGCTGTCTTCAAGGCTGCTGGACATAGTCTAAACTACAAATCCAGTTATTTCCAGGTTTGAGCACTGGTTTCTGCTTGCCAGTCTTAAACAAATAGACAAGGTCCTGTTTTTGTATGGCAAAGGACTATCTGTTTTTAACACACTTGATTACACAGCAAATTATAATGTTTAAATCTAGTTGTAAGTTCCCTATATCAGTATAGAAGGCATTAAAGCCCAATCCAAAGCCAGGACAGTATCTACTCCTCTTTCTATACCACCTACTCATGCCCAGATCCTACACCTTCCCACTAAATTCATATACATATATGTATATAAATATACACAAGCACAGGTAGCATTTCCATTGTGAATGGCTGGGCCTCCAAGATGTCTGCTGAGTTTGTTTAGTCCATGGCTCTGATTTTGTCCATCCTAGATGTCTCCCAGGGCAGGAGGGCTGTGGTGATGTTGGCTGGTTGCAGCATCAGGAGCTCATGACTGGTGTATCTGGCTATGGGACTTATGGCACACAGTGGCAGTGTCATTCAGCACCCAGTATTATACAATTCAACATCATGGACTATTCTCACACAAAGTCAAATCCCCCTGCATTACCCACAAAATGCACCAAGGTCCTTGGACAAAGACAATCTCACGGATGGGTTTCCCTCTGCTTAAGACAAGACTGATCCAGTTTTCCCTAACCCATTTCTCATATGCACCACAGGAACTTTATCCCCTTCTTCAGTACGTGGATGATTTTTTTGGGCAGGGCCAGCTCAATTGGTAGAGCCTGGTAGGTGTTCACTGACCAGGTCGCTTTTGCTAAGTGGAGATCCTAATGTTTGAAGGTCTCCCGATCCATTGTTTTCAAGGTGGTTTTTAACAGTCCATTGTACCATTCAGCTTTCCCAGGACTGGTGCATGACAGGGAATGTGGTACTCCCAGTCGATGCTGTGCTCTCTGGCCCAGGTTTCCAATGAGGCTCTTTTGACAATAAGTCCTATTGTTTGAGTCAATTCTTTCAGTGCTGCCACATTCCCACAGGGTTTGTTTTTCAAGATGAACATGGTGTTCCAGGCAGTAGCATAATGCATTGGGATGGGTCTCCAGCCATCCAGTCGTGCCTTCTACCATTGGCAGTATGTAACTCTTGCCTTGGAGAAGTTGCAGCAGTGTGATGCAATTGATCTGCCAGGCCTCCCCAGGTTTTTATTTTGACCTTCGTCCCCTACACCACAGGGACTTTACCACTTGGCCCTGCTTAATCTCAGCACACATTTCACAGTCATGGATTACCCAGTATATAGTGTCCATGATTAGTCCACCCCTAAGTCACAATGCATCTGTGTGATACATCTCTTCGTGTGATACATCTCTTCCCTGATGACCTTAGATGCCTAGGGGCCCACTGAGCCAGAATATCTCACCCTTGTGTGGCAAGTCCACATCCACCTGAGACACTTGAATCCTGACAGTCCCATCCCCTATCCATTGTTGTGATGCTCTTCACTAGCCAACCCTTGGGTATGTGAGCATCCACAGGAGGGATTTTTACAACCAACTTCTCTACCCAGGCAGCAGTAGCTTGCCAGTATTCAATAACCCATATGGGTTTCCCTCTGCACTGCTAATTGGTCTTTTTCATTGTCCAGCCACCTCCACAGAGCATTTGCTGCTATGCACGAGTCAGTGGCCATTTCTCTCATTCAGTGATATCCAGCAATATCCAAAGCCAGTGGGACAGCTTTCAGCTCTGCAACCTGACTCGACTGAACTCGTCCCTCAGTAACTTCTGCGACACATCATATAGGACTTCACATGTCTGATGTATCCTTACAATCTCCTATCTTGAGGTAACCTCTGCAAAGAATACATAGGGCCACTAGGCCTGTCACAAAGAGGTGGTTTTGCCCTTCATTCCCAGTCAGGATCGTTTCAGCTTTCAGTACAGTCAGCTGTTGGGATTCCTGTCATCCCAGAAATCGACATGGATTCTACTCCTACAGATATTGATGGCATCTGGGTACATCAGGTGCTGGTGTCAAACAAAGCCTTATACTCTTGTGACTCTGCTGTACCAGCCATCGGATCCACATTCTCCAATAGATCCAATGGTCCCTTTCCTCCACCTGGCTGGAACCAAGGCCTCTTTAGTTCTGGTCATAGTACTCATTGCTCGCTTCTTGTAAATATGACCTGGAGGTCCTTTCAAGAGGATCAGAAGTAACATCAGCCCTTCTATTCTGTCTGAGGACTTGCCCACTGGAAACTGGAGCAGATTTATCCTTGACAAGTTTTCTGTGGTGGTGTTCTTCCTCTCAACTCACCCATACTGCTGGAGCAGAGATGAGTTTTCAATCCCACTTCCTTCATGTCCTCTCCATGATCACACAGTTAAAACCAGAGGTTAATTCACAGTGTGTCTCCCCTCTCCTGAGCAGGATTTTGGCTGCGCCCAATAGCAGAGACTCTGGTCCATAATGACAGGGCATGGGACATTTCCTCTCTAGTTTGCTCGAGTCTTTCAAATTTGTCTGCAGTGTTGGACATTCCTTCCACAGCCAATGGTTGGCAGGGAGAAGAAAAGATGATCTTTGTATTGCCAGAGCTGGGTAGTCACCTGAAGCACTGTTTTCTTTCATTGACTTCATCACTACCAATGATAGTATATGACAATGGTGAGCTTCTTGCAAACTTCTGCCACATGGATTGTGTGCCCTGGACCTCATCTGGATCTTCCTCCTGTTATGAGGACCCTGCTTCTTCTTCATCCTTCACTGAGCAAATTGATTTGGTCTTGGATTTCTTCTGTATAGGGGCAACTGCTCCCAGCACATGTTGTTCCTGTGGTTCAGCTGAAATCAGAGTGCCCACAGTGCCTGTTGCTCTGCTTTCCTCTTCCTCCCCCGAGAGTGCTGTCCAGTGTTGAACAGTGGCTGGTGAATAGTAGCCAGGGCCTTTGTGCCTCTCTGGAGTCACTACAGCATTTTTCATTCATATATTTTATCACTTTACCAGGGTCCTGTAGTTGTTCAGGGGTGAACTTCCAAACCATTGGAGAAGAGAAATCCTCCAAACACGGGCCCGGGCCCATGTCTTACTACATTTCATACCACCCCTGGCTATCCTCCCTCAGGGAAGATCTCTGAATGGCCTTTCTGAAAATTTCTTTTGTAATTTTAAACATGGGGTGGACCACACTGAGGAGAACTGGCAGATACAGCAACAAGAACATACTTTCCTTAACACCCAAAGGGAATTCAAAATTCTTAAAAGTTGTTGTAACAAGCCTGAAGGAGGAAAAGGAGGTGAGAGGCTGGGGAAAATCATCTTCCCCTGTTCCCCCCACAGGCTGGGAACAACTATTAATAGACTTCCAGAGGTAGCACCTGAGGCAAGGGCAGGAGGGAAGCACTGAAGACACATCCCAAATGACCCTCACTGCCCTTGATGTTATCATGTCATAAACTAATATCCCACTGTACAGCAACAAAGCAATCCTGATCCTTCTCTAAGCTCTGAAAAAGAACATATGGGAATACATACAAGATTAGGTACCACACCCACATGAACAGACCAAGCAACATTGTGACCAGTGGTTCTGCACGACAAAGGCTTAGATCACATTTGTCTTCACCGGCTCTAGACAGGTCTGTTGTTATCTCAACCCTCTGTGCCTCACATTGGGCAGCAATTTAGGCTGTCATGTTTTAAGAACAGTATTCTATACTTTAATGCTTATACTGAAACCACACTGGCTCTTGCTTCCCTGCCCCCTCCAGATGGAAGCACAAAAGGCAAATATCACGGTTTGACACAAGAAAAATTTACTGGAAACAGCAATGAAATAAGAAAACAAACAGCAACAGAAACAAGATTAATGACTAAAGGTATAAGATAAAGAATCTACATAGAAAGTCTGTGCCAATACCAACTGTTTCTCCTTCCATGCTTTCTCCTCACAGAAGGAACCCCTTCCTCTCAGAATTGAGGGAGAGTGTCCTTTTCCTTTACCCCTGGCAAATAAGATGGCATTGACTAACCTCCTAGAAATAACCACATCAACACCCCTCAGCTACTTAAAGAAAAAAAAATTAACTCTATTTTAGCTGTTCTGTCCTGGCTGAAACTTGGATGACCATGCTAGTGGGAAGGCTTCAAAGGGGTGTTGGAAGATGGGTGCAGATAAGAGGAATGAGAAGGTCTGGAAGCAGAAGCACCTCATGGGGAGAGACTTGAGAATGGGGCTGTCAGCTTTTTCAGGGGAAGGTTCATAATAGCAGTGCACAATAGCAGTGCTGGTTTGGCAACTCCTTTTGTCTCTGCAGCATTGAAGAGGAGAGAAAAATTGCCCTAAAGGGGAGCAGAGAGGGTAATGAACTTTGCCTCATCCCAGCCCTACCCTGGAGTAACCCCTGGCACAGGGGCTGCTGGAGGAGGCTTCCCTTCCCACTCTCCCCCTCCACTCTTCTCTGTCCTGTCCTGGGGACACAAGGGGTGTGAAGATCCCAGGGTGCGACCTGCACAACTCCTGGCTGGCAGCAGATATGACCCCAAGTTGTGACAAGGCCTGCAGAGGTGCAGGATACCTCAGCCTGGGGGCCTGGGGCTGCTTGTGTTGGGGTGTCTGGGTGCCACATCTGGGGTGCTGATCTCTGTGCCCATCTCCCATCTCACATCAGCAGAGCAGATCCTGGAGATGTTGGTCAAGGGCAATAGAAACCAGCGCAGCATCACACCAAGGCCAATGCTATGTCCTCCCACTCCCATGCCATCCTTCAGGTGAGTGCTGCTGGCTATGGTATTGGTCCAATCAGTGCTGGAAATGAAGCTAGGAAGCTGCTGAGATCAACATCCCATCTCAGCACTGAACCGGGAATCACACACCCCAGGACTCTGTCAAAATGTTTCCCAGTTTCTTGGTGCAAACTTGCCAGTGGATTTCAATTCCAGCCATGTACTGCCCTGAATTTGCAAGGCAGTCACAGCTGCCTGAGCAAATGGAGGCTCTGGCTATCACTTCGGTCTGAACGTAGTGCCTCATCCATTGCTACTCACAGGGGAGTAATCCTGGGCCCTTGGAAACCTGACCAGCTCTACCATTCTCCACCACTAAACATGGGAGTTGCTGATTCTTTTCTATAACTCTGTCCCTTCCTGACAGATCCTTTCCCTGGCTTTGCTCCATGTGTCATCTCCAGGTGTTTGGCTCATCCTCACAGCATGCCAGGTTCCTCTCCTACTCCTGCCCCATCTTCCAGTGTGATCCACTGACCCATTCCATGGGAAACATGGAGCCCTGGTTCTGCTGGTGCCACTTGCTCCAACCAGCCTCCCCAGGGTGTGTGGAGCCATAGCTTCAGCCATCTCTGTCCTCACAGATCCAGGTGAAGCAGTGGGAACCAACTCCACTGTTGGCTTTGCTGGGAATTTGCATGTGGCCAAGGTGAGCCTGACTGACCCAGCGGGCTTGGAGTGAGTCTAGGTCACCAAGGACTGGGGAGAGGGGCTGTGAGAGGAACCAGCATCAGTCTCTCACTGCTGGGCCTAGACAGCACCATGTACCTGCTGGCCAGTGGTTAAGGGAAGGCTGTTCCTGGCCTTGCACTGCTGGGGTCTGGCTGTCTGGAGACGGGCCTGGGAGGGACATCCCCGAGCACCCCAAGGTCGAGAGCTGAGCGAAGCTCTGGTCTCTCAAGACAGAGCAGGCAGAGTCACATCCCGCTTCGGGACAGCAGCTGATGCGCTTGTGGAAGGACTTCCCTGGGCAGCAGCTGCCACAGGCCTGTGATCACAGACATGAGCCAGCCCAGATGCCTGCAGCATGTTCCAGTTCATCAGCCAAGCCAGGTACAACCTGCTGCTGGTAAGGACGGGGGGGGAGTGAGGCGGGGATGTGCACAGGGCTTGGGAGCTGCTGAGTTGGGGAGCAGAATGGGGGTTGGTGAGATGGATTAGTGGGTGCTCGTGTATGCCACCAGAATTCCCCAGCCCTGGGGGTGCCGATATGGGCAGAACCAGCCGATTGAGCTATGGCAGCGTGTGCCCAGGAAGAGCCAGATGTGAAAGACCTGCAGCTCCCGCGTGCTGGGAAAAGGAACTGAGTGATGAAGCATTACCTGCATCTGAACATGGAGGTCCATCTTGCCCTCCTCTTTTCTTCCTCCTTCTCCTTTTCCTTATTAACATTGTCCCAACTGCACATTTCTCAGAGCATAACCAGGGATTTTGGAACAAAAACACATTTCTTTGATTGGGAATGTCCCCAGGGATCCCCATTACACCATGGTGAGGTCACTCTAGAGTAGCTGCTCTCTATCCCCACAACCTTTCTCCCCCTCCCCCACCTTCTCCTCTTCTTCCTCCTCTTCCTCCATGTTACCTTCATTCCCACTGTGCAGAGCACATTTCCAAGAGAAAAGGCGGTGATTTTGGGGTAGAAAACTGCTTTTCTGAGGGGGAATCTCCACAGGGGTCCCAGTCCTGTCAGGACAGCCTCCTTCCCTGCTCCCCCCCTTCCTCTCCTCTTCCTCCTTGCTGTCATCATCCCCATTCCACAGGGCACCTTCCCCAGTTAGAAAATGGTGATTTGGGGACATAAAGTTGCTTTCCTGAGGGAGAACTTCCCCAGGGGTCCTGGTTGCACCAGGGCACCCTTCCTCCCTGCCCCCCCTCTCCCTGTCCTCCTCCTCCCCCCCACTCAGGGCACACCTGAGCTTTGCCCAGAAGAGGGGCTGTGCAGGAGGTTCAGGTGGCCAGCGCAGGTGCGTGCGTCGTAGCAGCACACGGCGCATGCGGTGGAAGGCTGAGAGCTCGGCCTCAGGGATGTCTTCGAGGAAGATGAGGACAAGGACATCTCGCAGCTCGTCAAAGAGGCGATAACTAGCCATCTGGATCTCCAGCGAGCACCACTCGCTGCGCAGGTACCCGCGGCTCACCACACACACTGTGTGCCGACTGTTGTACACAGCATCCACGATGTTGTCCACTATGGCACGGCCGGGGCGAAAGTCACGGTGGTGCAGGCAGACCCGCAGGGCTCCACGCTCCAGCTCAGGCACCAGCTCCTCCAGCACCCACTGCTCATCCCCGGAGTTGTAGGACACGAAGGTGTCATAGGTGTAGTGCCGCTGCTCCCGCCGCCAATGCCCATGCGCCCACGCACGCAGCAGGAACAGCTGGTAGCGCAACCGCCAGTACCCACGGTGGTGCAGCAGTGGCAGCACCAGCAACAGCAACACAGCTGGTGCTGTCCCTGCAAACAGGTATCGCCCCATGTCCTGGTAGCACACACGCGTGTCAAAGCAGTGCAGATATGTGGAGGATGCAGCCATCTCGCCACAGGTGTAGTTATACAAGTAGACCACCTGCACGGGCCCACGCACCAGCCAGGCAGGCAGCCAAGCATTGGCACAGCTGCAACTCAGTGGGCACTTGCGCAGGTCCAGGTAGCGTAAGGCAGGGAGGCGTGTGGTCAGAGTCACATCCAGTGCAGGCAGCTCATTCTTGGCCAGGCGCAGCTCCTTCAGTTGCGTCAGGTTGCCAAAGACCTCAGGGCCAAGGCTGCGCAGTCCTGCACTCTCCAGGTTTAGGCTGTGCAGCTGACTCATGTTCTTGAAGATGCCAGGGGGCAGGTGGCCCATCCCGCCATTACTGTCAGCCAGAGTCAGGAACTGCAGCTGCCCCAGGTCATCGAAGGCATCGGCGGGGATGGCCGAGAGCGAGTTCTGTGACAGGTAGAGCCAGCGCAAGGCACTGAGGCCCTGGAAGAAGCGTTGCGGGACCACACGCATCCCATATGGCTGCTGCGCCTGCATCTTCAGGTCATAGAGGTTATGCAGGTAGCGGAAAGGCGGCAGCTGCCGCAGGTGTCGGCTCAGGTAGCGTAGCGCGTTGGCACGCAGGTCCAGTACACCCAGTGTCACCTGCACTGGCTGGAATGCAGCTGCACTCACCTCCAGCAGCCTGTTGCGGTCCAGGTAAAGCCGGCGAAGCTGCGGAAGGCCCTGGAATGCCCTGGCTGCCAAGTGCCGCAAGTTGTTCCCGCCCAGGTCAAGGGTCTGCAGGCGGTCAAGCCCCTTGAAGGCGCCAGGGAAGAGCACAGCCACACGGTTGTTGCGCAGGTTAAGGTCTTCCAGCTGGTGCAGGTCGGCAAAGGAGCCGGGCAGGAGGTCGGTGAGCAGGTTGTTGTCAAGGCGCAGGTGTCGCAGGTGGCGGAGTCCACGCAGCGCTGCACGGTCCAGCCGTGCCAGCCCATTCACATCCAGCCGCAGCTGCCGCAGCGCTGGTGCATTGTCAAAGGCACCCGCACCAGCCACTAGGATGCGGTTGAAACGCAGGGACACATTGTGCAGCCGGTGCAGAACCGGGCTCATGTGGCATGATGGCAGCCACCGCAGCAAGTTATGCTCAGCCACCAGCTCACCCAGTGCTGCTTGCTGTGCCTGGTTCAGCAGCCACCCTATGCAGCCCAATTTCCGCAGCCGGTTGCCAGACACATCCAGGGCACCCAGCACCGGACACTTGGCCAGAGACCCATTGGGCATTGCTTCAAACTGCAAGCGCTGCAGCCGCAGCCTCTGCAGCCTCGGTCCTGACAGCTGCTGGCACAGGTATTCCAAGTCCCTTGTGTCCATCTGTAGCCCTGACACGTCCACATGGCGCGGGGAGACTCCAGCCTTGTGCAGCAGCTGCACCACGTCCAGCGAATTTCCAGCCAGGTGCAAGTCTGTCAGGTTGTGCAGACACAGGCGAGCAAGCAGCGCAGGGTCCGAGATGTTGTTGTAGGACAGGTCGAGCACACGCAGCCCTGGGGGCATCACCCCAGGGGTGGCCCCTGAAAGAGCTCCCAGGGAGTTGTTGCAAAGGTGCAGGATCCTCAGTGTGGGCGGCAGCCCTGGGCCCAGTGTTGACAGCATATTGCCACACAGGTCAAGCAGGTCCAAGTTTGTCAGATTCCCCACGGCCATGGCCATGGGCTCCAGTGCACTGAGCCGGCCACCCCGCAGCCAGAGCATGCTGAGTGCAGCCAGCGGCCAGAAAGCCCTAGGGGCCACCTCCTGTATTGGGTTGTGGTCCAGCCGCAGTGTGCTCAGGTTGCCCAGCCCGGTGAACACATCTGTGGCCAGCACTGACATGTTGTTGTGGGCCAGGTTTAGGTGGGCCAGTGCTGACAGCCCCCAGAAAGCCCCCGGGGCCAGGAGTTCCAGCTTGTTGTGGGTCAGATCAAGGGTGTAGAGCCGTGGCAGGTGGGCAAAAGCACTGGAGGGCACCTGGCGCAAGATGTTAACAGAGAGGTTGAGCGATGTGGCAGTGGAGGGGAGGTCATTCACTGCAGCCCCCACGGTGGTCAGGAAGCGCTGGATGCAGCGGAACCGCCCAGGGTCCCGTGGTGCCTGGATGCAGTTGCGGAAGCCATAGGGAGAGACCCCTGCAGGCACCATCAGCAGTGTCACCAGCGTCACCAGCAGTGAAGTGCACATCCTGACACACTCTGGGGAGATCCTGGATGCAGTGGGGGAAGAGAACAGGATGAGGCATGTCCTTGATACCGCAGAGACCCCCCCTCGCGGCCCAGAGACAACACTTGGGGCGCAGGGATCCCCACCACCCTAGGGATCCTCTCACAACCCAGGGACGCCACCTCCATCCCAAAGCCCCCCTCCATCCCAAAGGGCGCAGAGATCCCTCATCCACACCCCAGAGACCACCAGAACCCCAAAGTCCCCATTCAGGGCCCAGGAACCCCTCATCCACATCCCAGAGACCATCAGAACTCCAGTGTCCCCACTCAGGGGTCAGGGACCGCTCATCCACACCCCAGAGACCCACACACACACTCGAGGGATCTCAGTCAGGGCCCAGGGATCTCCCTCAGGGCCAAAAAACCTCTACACAGCTCAAGGACCCCTTGCCCCCAAGTCCCCAGGGATTCTGGGGAGCCCCCCGCACCCCATCAGGTTCCAACCGTGCCACTGCCTCCGATTTGGATGATTTTGGGGATAGAAAAGGGAAGTTTAGGGTCTCGCTTTTGGTCGCCACTGCCCCACCCACCTCCCTGTGACGTTAGTGGGGGAGGCCCCTGCCTGGACAGATTTCGGGGTCCCCGGGGGGCTGGCAGCGGTACAAGGCCATATAGCTGGGTCATGCCCCCGGTGCAGCCCACCGGAGTCTGGGGGGTCCCTGGGACACCCAAGCCTCTGCCCCCCACCCCCAATCCTCCTGCTGCCACGTGCTGCTCTTTGTTCCTTTTCGCCTTCCTCAAACCGAACCACTTGGTTTTGGTTCCTTCAGGGGAAATACTGCGCTGTACTGGGTTATACTCTTTTATACTGGGCCGTAGTGGACTATTGGTCTCTGCTGTGCTGTGCTGGGTTGTACTGAGCTATACCGGACTGCGCTGGGTGCTAGGGGGCCGCACGGGGCTGTACCGGGTGGGACACAGGCGCTGCCCCGGTGGGGCCGGGGGGCGTGGCCTGACAGGGGGGCGCCAGGACGCGGTTCGCACCGGGGGCGTGGTAGTGGGGGCGTGGTCAGCGGGGGCGTGGTCTGTGGGGGCGCGGTCCGTTCAGCATCGGGGTCTGGGGGCGGGGCCAGCGCTGAGGGCTGGGCCAGCGCTGAGGGCGGGGCCAGCGCTGAGGGCGGGGCCAGCGCTGAGGGCGGGCCCTGTCGGGAGCGTGGCGGGGCTGGAGGGTGAGGGTGCATCAGGATCGGGGAAGGTTGGGAGGGCTGCAGGGACTGGGGTGCATCGGGGGCTGGGGGAATTAAGGGGGGCGGGGGGCGGGGGGTGGCGGCAGGGACTGTGCTGTCCAGCGACCGCAGCTTCTGCTCCGTGCCCGTGCTCTGGTGGTGCGTAGCCCTCAGCAAATGCGGGAGGAGTACGCCCCATCTCCCCCCCGGGAGGCCCCCGGCAATCCCAGGGCGATAGGCTGGAGCTGGAGTACGAGATGGCGCTGACCAGCGGGGATCCTTCCGGACGGGACCCTTTCCGGCTGATGAGTTCGGTGTGGCCGCGGCCGTGGGGAAAAGCAGTGGGAGGGCGACTGGTGTACATCGACATCGGGGGATATATTGGGGGTTATGGGTGTCTGAGGGGGCTTTTTAGGGTCTGGGTGGTCTGCAGGGTCTGGAGGGTCTGAAGGGATTTGTGTACATCAGGGTCTGGGGGTGCATTGGGAGTTACGGTGATCTGGGAGGCTGCAGCGAGTGGGATGCGTTGAGATGGGGACGTAAATGAGGGTTTGGAGGGCTTTTTGGGGGGTTTGGGGGGTTGGAAGGATTGGGGTGCATCAGTATTGGGGGGGATATATTGGAGATTATTGAGGTCTGAGGAAGCTGAAGGGGTTGGGGTACATGGGGGTTGATGGTGGGGCTGTAATGCAAGGGACATCTGTGGATACCCTGGTGGGTATTGGGGACCTCATGGGGTGAACCCTTTCTCACCCCACCCCCCACCCTACCCAGGCATCCTGCAGACAGACATCACCTTCCTCCTCATCTTCATTGTCATCCTTACCTTATACATCAGTGAGTTGCTGGGGGGGAAATCTAAGCTTTGAGTGGGCTGGGAGGAGGCAGTGCTTTGAGAGGTCCTGTGCTCACCCCTCCAGTCCCCCCAGGCCTGGTCTAGGGATGGCAGCTGCTTCACACCACCTACAAGATTCTCATGGTGGCTGACAGCCTGGAGCATGAAGAGGGAGCCTAGGGGCCATGGACAGGTTTGTGTGGGCTGGGGGCAGCTATGGGGACTGGAGAGCATCAGGGTCTGGGGAAGTTATGTTGGGAATTGGGGGATCTTCAGAGATTGGGAGATCCAAGGGCTATATTGAGATTTGGTGGGGCTGGGGTTTCTGGGTGGGTTTGGAGGGGCTTTCACAGTGAAGTATATGGGCTACAGGGGTGCACAGGGGCACTTTGAAGTCATGGGAGGTGATGAGGGGCTTGGGGGAGCATAGGAGGTATGGGGCTGCACAGACCTTTGCCTGGGGGCTGTGAAGAATGGGGATGCCCAGTCCTCCCGATACCCCCCATCAGCTTCCTCATTTTCCTCCTCATGCTCATCTTGCTGGGCAAGTGCTTTTCCATCACAGGTACCATGGGGGGAATGGGGAAGAGGGTGGGGGACACTGGGACAGCTGTTGGTCACTGTGGGGCAGTCAGAGGTCCATAATAGAGCATTTGGGGGAGGTCTGTGGGGTAGGTTTGGGGGTCTCTATGGGGCGCCCACAGCATTGGTCCTCTCAGGGGCCACATCAGACTGGGGGGCTCCATCCAGCTCTCTGTGTACATGACCTTGTACAGCATTGCCCACATCACTTTCCTCAACTCCAAGGCCTAGGTGAGACTTTCACACCCACCTGCATTTATGCAGTTTGGAGAGGGTATTTGGGGGGTATTTTGAGATGCAAGTGCAGTTCTTTGACCACAGGGAGGTACTTTTTGGCAGGGAGTCAGTTAGTTGACCCCCATCAAGTGTTTTATAATTGTGAGGTTCAGGTGAGACCCCTGTGCCCAGCTTTATTTGGGTAATATGGGGGGCATTTGGAGGGGTATGGGGCATTTGGCTTTGTGGGGTTTATCTTTGTGGGAGAGGCAGGATTTTGGCCCTGGTCAGATGGTGTAGCCCTACAAGTCACCTGCTGGACACAGGCTTATTGTGCTGCAGTTCAGGGCCTTCAGCTGGTTCTGCAATGCCGTTGTCCTTGAGTCACCATTGTGACCATTGTCCTTGAGAACCGCTACTTCTGCCTTCCCTTCCTCGGGGCTTATGCCCTGTGGTGAGTCCAGGGGGGGTAGCTGGAGGGCATCTGAGGTCTCTCACAAAAGGGTCTCTCACAGGGGTCTCATGAGGGTCTCACAGGGGTCTCACAAGGGTCTCGTAGGCAGAAAACTCTTCAAGGAAATCTGCCATTCAGTTTCCACTGGGCAAGTCCTCAGGCAGAATTAAAGGGCTGATGTTACTTCTGACCCTCTGGAAGGGACCTGCAGGTCCTGTTGACAAGAAGCGAGCAACGAGTACCGTGATCAGAGCCAGAGGGGCCCTGGCTCCAGCCAGGTGTGGGAAAAGGACAGTGGGGTCTGTTGCACTGTGTGGATCCATGGCCTGGCACAGCAGAGCCGCAGGAGCACGAGGCTTTAGGTGACAGTGGTGCACAATGTACCCTGATGCCGTCATGCAGCGGCAGAATCCATCTCTTTTTCTGGGGCGACAGGGGGATCCCAACAGGGACTGTACTGGAAGCTGAATTGCTCCTGACAGGGCATGAGTGGCAGAAAAATTCCATTGTCACTGGCCTGGACCCTGCGTGTATCCTTGGCATAAATCACCTCAGGAGAGGTATTTCAAGGACCCAAAAGGACATCACTGGACTTTGGGAGAGCTGCTGTGGAGACAGAGGAAATTAAGCCAGCTGAATCCCTTGCTTGTGTGACAAATTAAACTATGATTTGTGTTAGATAAAAATATGTACTATGATGGGATTGTGACATGGGACCAATACAAAGATAAATTTTGAGAAACTGTTAGGTGAAACTAAAGGAAGGATAACTGAACAAAATGTTGTGGTTACTAAGTGGAATGGTTAAGAAAAGATGTAACTATATAAAACTGCAAGCAAGGCAAAACTGCCATGAAAAGGAACCAGAGGTCAGCAAAGGGTGAAGGATAAAGACTCCGACCCCCCTCCCCCCCACCCCCCAGCGACCACCAGAAACAATGAAAACTAGAAACTAGATGTCACAATGAAGAACAGAAACTAAACCTCCTAATGGGGAATAGAAACTGGGAGGGGATGACTAACATGAACCTGGATAAACACCTGTAAAATTAACATTTGGTGTGCATGTTGGTAGAGCGGTGATTCCCCTGCACCCAGCACTGTCTTGCCCTCTTTCTGCCAAACACAAAATTAATAAATTGCTTAATTTGAAAATAGAATAAAGGAGTACGTCTCCTCATTTATAACACTCGATCTTTCAGAGGATCTTTCTGCTGTGGGACTGCTGGGGGTTGAAGAACAGCAGGTGCTGATGGCCAGCACAACAGTGTCCCATTGGCAACATGGCACTGACCGGGACTGCAGCACCCCGTCCACGAGCTGATCCATGAACCGGAGAGCTGGGTGTGCTCAGCAAGACTTGCATACCCTTCAGCAGACCCACATGGCCCCTGCCTGAGTCCCGTGGACAGTGGACACTGACAGTGGACTGTCATGGCCTGAACGACGCCCCACCATGGCTGAGTGCTGCCATGCTGCACATGTTGGAACTTCAGTATGAGCTGGAGTCCAAGGCAGCAAAGTGGTGCCACAGCAGAGGAAGCTTTTGAGAAAGTGGAGAATGTCGCTTGTCTCTATCAGAGGTGCTGGATAAGTTTTGCCCAAGCTAGCTCAAGACTGCGCCCAGACAGGAACACTCCCCAGGGTCCTAGAAACCAGGGGAGCGGCAAAGGGGCTTTATCCCTTATCACAAGAGACACCACGTCTGTGGCAGAGGAAGGGAGATAATTGGTGAGAGGGGGAGGCTAAGGCCTTTATTCTGGTCTTTATCCCGGTCTTTATCCCTTTCTGGTCGGACGTCTGCCTCAATTCAGCTGCTCTTGCCAAGTCTTGGCTCAGCCTCATTGTCCTGGCTTACATACAGGGGAGGGGCTAAACGAGGGGACAAGCCAACACCCACTGAGGGATAAGGTAGGAGTGGAACAGGGTTGGAGGGACATTTAAAGATACCAATAGGAACATAAAGAGAGGATCTTCCTTGGCTCCTGCTCTGTCATTCGATGTCCTTACCCAAACTCTCCAGAAGCTGGGAGGAACAATCGAATGACAGGCAGGGCCTGTAGGAGGGGACTGGGAGGAGTGACAGGGAAAGGGGTAGGGACAGCTCTTGGAATAGAACACTTTCCAGGAGAATGGGAGTACAGAACAAACCATTATAACACAAAACCCAATATAAAATACAATATGAAAACAAATAACAAAATGCAGAATGCAACATGAGAAGATAATCCAGATCCTCCTGAAGGCTAGTTTTGCCATAAAACACAGTAATGTTAAGGGACCCTCCCAGGAAATTCAGTTTTTAGAAGTAAAATAGCAAAATGGACATTGTCAGATTCCAGTGGATGTGGCCAACAAAATAGCAGCCATGTCCCCACTGACCAACAGGAAAAGAAAACACAGGCTTTCCTGACACTGCGGTATTTTGGAGAAGGCATTTTCCAGGTTACAGTCAAACCCTCTCTATCATGTGGCATGAAAGATTTATTTCAAGTGGGGTCCTCTATAGCAACAAGCTTTTGAACAAATTAAAGAGATTCTTCCTACAGTAGTCATTGGACCAGTCAGTGTGAAATGCCCAGGGCCCTGCCAACAGGAGAGACACCTTCTTAGATTAGGGTGAGAAGAACCTTCCTCTCATGGGCCTTTGCAGCCACGTTAATATTTCTTAGGTTTTGTTGTTCTATTAGTTTGTTAAGTTTATGTCACCCTGATCAGCCCTTACCATATATGCACTCTTCCTAGAATGTTCTTCCTTCCCTTGGACCCACTGCGTTATTTTTGCCAAATACCCCACCCCTGTGATCCTATTAGTCCCCCCAGTTCCTAGCCACCTTGCACCATTTTCCCCCATTCCATTTGGACCTTGACCCTCAGGTCTGGTATATAATCATGGATCCTTGGCCCCATTTTGGCTCTCATCCCTGGAACATATTCGAGGCTGTACCCACAATGCATGTGCTGACGATAAACAGCACCTGGATTTCCAAATGGGACCCTGTCTCCTGGCCTCTATTGTAAACCCTTTATCAGCAGAGTGTGCGGAGCCCCAAAGGCACAGGTCACTCTTAAGGACACACTGTTGCACTGATGCAACAAGTCAGGACCGAACAAGATGTGTAAAATGTGCTCCACACCACAGCCAGGGAGAAAGGTCCATCCTGGACCCTCTGGCAGAAGGAACCTGGAGAAGTTCAAGGACCACTCTATGGTTCTTGAGTCTGGGATATCAAGGATCTGAGGCCAGCTATACCCCGACACCACACTGCAGATACTGGCAGCTTATGAAGAGGTTCCATCTATTTCAGAAGTGATTGGTACCAAAGCACAGCTTCCACTGGCACCTGACTGCCAGTGCTGGGCTGGATGTTCAAAGGGAAAGGGACCTTGGAAGTCATTACAAACTTACCCAGAGGCAAAAATTTCAGATTATTTCAGAGAAGGAGGAGGTGAAGGTGGCACGTGCTAAGGAGGCCCTGGCTGCCAGAAAATGAAAAGTATCTCTCTCTCTTTACTCATGGTTCCTGCCATATTGTAGGGATGCATCAAAAATAGAAAGCTGCTGTATGGAGTCCTACATGGCAACTTGTAGAAGCCAGTGAAGGACAAGGTGGATCCAGTCAGATTACAGAGCTTAAAACCACCTAGCTGGCTTTGGATATCGCTGAATGAGAGAAGTGGCCAACACTCTGCCTCTGTACTGACTCATGGATGGTGGCAAGTGCTCTGTGGGGTGCCTGGAATGATGGAAAAAGGACTATTGGCAGCACAAGGGACACACAGTAGGGCTGCTGGACCAGGGCAAGAGAAGTTGTCTGTAAAGTCCCTCCTGTGGTTGCTCATGTATCCAAGAGTTGGGCACTGAAGAGCAGCACAACAACGGACATGGGGATGTGGCTGCCAGGATTAAAATGTCTCAGGTGTGTCTGGCCTGGCCACACAAGGGGGTTATTTCTGGCTCAGTGGGCACATGATGCTGATTTATTAAAGAAATATGGGTATTGATCTAGTATCGATACCCAACTGTGACGGACAAAAACTCTCTAACAGTTTAAAGTTAGAAAGTGGATGTTTATTACGGCTGGGCAGCACGCAGGATAATTCCCTAATTCGCACTGCGAAATTCACAGGTAATTACAAAGTTTTTTATTTACAAAAGTGTTGAATATCCAAAATACAAATACATATTCATATTCCTGTCACCTCCCATTTCTCGCTTTGTATGCTAATTGGCAAAGAAAGCTATTAAGCATGCGTACTTTGTTTCTTAAAATGAGTCGGGGGTCTATTTTGGGGAGGGGTCACCCAAAATGAGGAAGTAAGATGAGTCTTCCTTGTCCTGACCTTTCTACCTTTTCAATGCATTTGTGACAAATGAATCCTTGGTAGAACTTATAGTTTCCTGTGTTGAATGGGTTCTTTAAGCAGGAAATCTGCAGCTATCTTATGTCCTATTTACCACATTTCGTTTTTCATTACAAGCACAGTTACACAAACATAAAGCTGACAAGCAATGAGTTACTATAACCAGGATAGCTTATCTAAGAACTGGCTTCTGTTAACTGCAAACAAAGCTTACCTATCTACTTCAACTAAATCAGCAACTTATTATCTTAACTTTCCTAAAAATCCTTAATTCTCACCAAGAGATCAGACTGCCCCGGGCTCTGAGAAACAAAGGCCCTCGAGGTTCCTGGTTCTGTTTATTATTAATGCTGTAGTTGTTGTTGTTTCTTTGCTTTGTTATATTTACTAGTAAAGAACTGTTATTTCTTTCCCCATACCTCTGCCTGAAAAAAAACCCTTTAATTTTCTAAATTATAATAACTTGGAGGCAGGGGATTGGAATTCCCCATTGCTAGAGAGGCCCCGCCCCTCCCTATCAGATACCTATCTTTCAAACCAAGACACCAGTGAAAAACGCCAATCACTTATTTTAAAATTTTAAAAGTTTAATAGTAATTAAATGGTTATAAAAATAGAATTAGAGTAATAAAAAATGGAACAATTAGGATTAGGACAATACGAGACAATAAAAACAAAGTAACAGACATCTGGGTGCCTTTCTGGGTAAAAAGCTCCGAAAAAGGACCCCCTTTAACAAAGGATTATCTCTTAAAAGCAATAGCCTATTGAATATTCATATATTTCATACATGATGCAAAAATTCCATTCAAACAAAGAATTCTCTCTGGTTAGTGTCACTTTTTTCCCTTAATCTCTATGGCACCTTCAGGGCTGAGCAAGGCCGGAGAAGTTGGTCTCTTCTGATAAGGAAATAATTTTTTTTTTCTCTGAAAGATTTATGTTTTCCTGGGCTGGTATATAAAAACTACATTTTAACTACAAAACTACATTTACCATACTATCAAAATATTAATACAACATTACTAATTAATACAACATAATACATATAGTAAATGTCTTGCATAGAGCCATATAATATGCACATTTTACAACACCTATGTAAAAGGACTGTCATTCTATTTCAGGAGTCAAACACACAATTTTGTATACCACCTCCAACAGAGTATGTCCAAGGATTGCTCCCAAACACAGGCTCCAGGACAGAAAGGTCTTGCTGGCATGTCTTTCTACTTGCGCAGATGATCATCTGCAGCACCAACATTAGGACTGGGAGTTTCACTTTTCTAGGGGAGGTACTGTCATTCAGGGCCTGAGTTCTGACATTTGGATTCAAGCTCAAATACTGAATGTCTAAGGATTGCTCCCACACAAAAAATGGGAGAACAGAAAGCTGTTGCTGTCATTTACCTTCACTTTGCAGTCATCTGAACATCACTAGCAGGATTATGTGTTTGTCTTCCCAAGGAAAGGTACTGTCATTCATGTTCAGGAGCATAGTTGCTGCATTTGGAGCCACACTCCTATGTGGAATACTTAAAATTATTATCTAACACAAAATGATCCACAACAGCAATGTCTTTGTGGCCTTTACCTCCTCTGGGAAGCATATCTTCACAAGAAACAGTGGGTTATGTCCTTTTCTTCCCATGGAAAAGGACTTAAATTCTCTTCAGGAGACTTTGGATACAACATTCCAGTATCAAATATATCCAAGGATTGCTCCCACACAATATGTGTGTCAAGTCAGAAAATTGTTGCTGGATTCTCCTTCCTTGGGGCAGCATAATATCTGCGCTTTGAACCCTGGGTCTAGGTGTTTTCCTTCCCCTCTAAAAGTGCTTCAATCATCTTTAAGGAGCTCTCCACTGAAATTTGGATACCACCTCCAATACTGAATACATCCAAGGATTGCTCTTACACAAAACATGGACAGACAGATCTTGCTGGCCTTTACCTCCAATGGACAGAGTTCCTGAAAGAAAATGAGAGCACTTTACCGTGGGAAGGAAAGCATATAGCCCCAATGGTTTAGGTGCAGATTACAGGCTTCCCTAGCGGGGTAAAGATCAGTGAAAGCTTTCTGAACTGGCAGCTTTTGTATGAGAGTAATCCTTGGGCCTATATAATATCAGAGATGGTATCCACATTTGAATGATGAGCTCCTGGATAAGAAGGAGAGTTCTTTTCCATAGGAAGGAAAGCATGTAGCCCCATTGTTTGCAGTGCAGATGAGAGGCTGCACAGGGGCAGTAAAGGCCAGCCAAGACCTCTCTATCATGGCACCTTTTTGGAGGGAGCAATCCTTGGACATAATATTGAAAGTGTATCTAATTTGAGTAAAATCCCTGGACATATTCAATTAATTATGCTTACATCTGAAAAGCATTTGTGATGTAGAATGCATGTACTAAGTTACCATACTTACTAGCTTAAATAAAAGAAGTGACTCCACCCTGAGGGTTGAACTTGTGTGAACAAAATTTGTTTCCTGCTGGCAGTGATTGCTCCTGCAAGAAGGATAAGCTGTCCTATGATAGTTAACTTGATCTTCAGTGGAGGTGTGCTGGAATCATTACTGATATCATTCCTGGAAAGAAAAAACAGTGAGCCTAGGTTACCCCTTAGTGGCTCAAGTTGTTTAATCATTCAGACTAATCACGAAAGTCCTTATCCCCGCTCAGAATCTCTCTGTTCCATCTCCTTAAATGCAGCTGAGTTGAATAGTGAATATTTCTTTGGTCTTTCATGATGTTAGGCCTTGACATTCTTCAGGACGAACCTCAGCTTCTACTTTATGAAGTGCTTGCCCACTGCTGTTGCTGCTTCTCATGTTTTCAAGGGGGTCTCCTGCAATTTGAGTTGTCCTCCATGGGTAGAGTGCTCTCTTAATTTATGAGTTTAAGAGTTATCAGTTCCGCAAAGTTTAGTTCAGCAGTGATTGTAGATGTGGTACTGGCATTCACTGTCTGTAATAAACCGTAAACCACAACTATCTGTTTGGCTCTTTCATGAGCCAGACTCTGAGACTGGCTCAGTTGGTCTGAGCATGGTGCTCATAACACCCCAGTTGTTGGTTCAATCTTGATATGGCCCATTTACTTAACAGCTGGACTTTATGATCCCTGTGGGTTCCTTTCAGCTCAGAATATTTTGTGATCTGTGACATAATGGCAATGCCAACAGCAAATATTGGCTAAACAATGGCAACCTCTATGAGACTGGAGTGTGTTAAAATGATCACTGGCCACTTTCTCAGACAGGAAAGATAGGAGTGTGACTGAGTGATAGTACCTTTTTTCTCTAAATCTATCACCACGCCATCAATGCCCAAGCATGCAGGTGCTTATATTGTGGCTGTTAGGTTTGTGGTATTGGCTGGTTCAGCTGTTAGTGGGGCCAAATTGGCCAGAACTTCAGAAATTCCACTTCTCCCTGCAGCAAAAAATCCAGCACTGGGATACACTAACAGTCCTTGGATCAGGGAGTGCAGGTGCTATGTGGAGTCAGCAGTCTCTGAACTCCTTTTAGGATTCAGATTAATGATCGAACATTAACGTTGTCAGGCAGACAACAGACTTGATCATTCAGAACATCAAAACCCCAAATACTGTCATTGTGATCTTTGACTGCAAAGCAAGTAGCCAATATCCACTTCTCATCCAGGAGCCATAAATTAATCTTAGCAGCTTGGGATAACATTTACTCCGTTTACTTCAGTGATTGTAACTCTTGGCGTTTGGGTCATACACCCAGCTTCTTGGCATCCTGCTTCATTAGTACTGTGTTGTGCTCCTGTATCTATTAGAAATGTAATTAACTCTTGATAAGAACCAGCTGGAATCTTGATGTATGGGTCATTAGTACATATGTATTGATAAGATTCCACTTCTTGGATTTCAGTCTTACTTGGCTTGTGCCTGAAATGCTTTGCAAATCATCCACCTGAATGGACTCTGTACAATACAGGGTGAACTGGTAGCTTGCTTAAGTGTCACATTTGCCTTTTCTTTCAGTTTTCATCTTTTCTTCCTGGAACTATTTCTGCAGCTGTTCAATTCTCAGTAACAGATAATTCAGCTGCTTTCTTACCATTTCCTCTCTCAGATCTTGTTTCTTTCTTCTATAATTTTCCCCATTCAAATTCTCAAATAATTGTCTTTCCTTACACTCTGCTGAAGCAAGTAGGGTCCTAAGATGATTTTTCTCAGTCATAAGTTTATCAACTTGGATTGTCAGTTTTTCTCCTGTCTCCATTTCAGAAGCCAGTGGTGACTTTGATACCTCATTTTCTATGTCAGTTTTATTTTTGGTGAGCCTCCTTAAATGTTTGCAGCCTCCAGCCCCCAGCTCACTTACTGAGGATGGTGAAAGTTGTTTCTAAGACTCCACTTAACAACATTAGCCTGTGGGGCCATAGTAATGATAGGTCTCTCAGGAGTTCCAACTCCCAAATCATCTTTATCTTGCCTGTGGCAAGGGAGTACCACTTTCTTTTTCCCCAGGCTCCATTCTGGGCACCACATTCTCCAGAGCAGCAGTGGATAATTTATCACTTCCCAAGAAATTCCTTTCTGCAAGACTTTTGCTTACACTGCATTCCATGGAGCACTGGGACCCTGCTGCTCCCTTTTGGGCAGTCTGTTTCCTTGCTTCGATTCCAATCTGATTGTTCTCTTTTCTAATAATTCAGTGAAACGCATCCTTCTGTCATAGCTAATTAGCCCCTAAGATCTCTCTCCCCACGTAAAGGGTATTTTCCCTTGTCTTCCTCTCTGAGGGGTTAACACTTGCCTTAAGTGATCCTGTAATTCTGCTGCAGTGTTTTATCATGTCCAGCAAAACTCTAACCATGGGAGCCACATACTTGGATAACCAGTGATGCAGGTGAGGGCTGTCCTGGAACATCTGTCATTCATGAGTTGCAAACATGCTGCCTTCTGTGTGCTCTCTGTCCCATGATCTATGGTTGGGGTCTCGATCCTAAGCAAATCATTCCTCACCAATGGATCCAACCGCCTGCCCAGTAGGCGGTACTGTGAGTTAAAAACCACTGTTTTCTCTAGTCACCCAACATTAAAAATACTTCTGGCCCCCAGAAGCCTTGGGCCTCTGCCTCAGATAAATTAATCAATCACCCCCTGACAGAGGCACTCTTCAAACATAGCCAGTTTCTGATTCCCATGCAAGTCTGCTATACTTTCTATCATGAGTTAGCACAGTTTTGTTTTCTGGTTATAAAGAAATGTGAAATGTTTTTCTCTGCCAGGACCGTGGAGTAGTTTGCGGGGGGGGGGGGGGGGGGGGGAACAGGACAAGGACCTATCAGAAAGCTAGACAAAATATTAGCAGCTAGTTTGACCAATAAGGATGCCAATGCGATTTTAGAAAGGACATTTAAAACTCTCATCTTCAGCAGCTCGCTCTCTTGCTTTAGAATCAGCCATAGAGTAACATCGTAAGCAGCGGGCCGGCCCGGGTCGGGCCCCGCTGCCCCTCTGGGCGGCCAGGCCGGGCTCAGCCGGGCCGCTGAGTGAGGGCCGCTGCCGCACAGGGAGGGCCTGGGCCGGCTGAGCCCTTCCCCTGCTGCCGGCAGGGAAGAGAGGCGGCTGCAGTTCGCCAGTGCTGACCAGCTGCTCACACCACGGCAGAAGGGGCCAAGCCATGGCCCAGCTTAATCGCCGCTGGCAGCAGAGAATGAAAGCCTGCAGCTCCATAACAACTCCGATCCGAGCCGCCCTGGAGGAGACCGAGAGGCAGGAAAAAAGACATTTACCAGCCTCCTCCATTAGGACAGCTTTGCATTTCCTTCAGCCCTGCAGCCTAGAGCCTGTACATAGCCCTTGCAAGCCTGGGCGGATTTAACCCTTTCCTAGCAACATAGAGCTTCTAAAGCACAACTCTTCCTTAAAAGAAAGAAGAAACAAAACTGAAAGTACGTAGAAGAGACACCACATGAAGTCAGACTAGAAGTGAAAGAACTAATAATATTAGGATAGGATTGAAGAAGCGGACATTTTTAACTGGACTTCTCTGTGGTAAATATAGAGAAATAGACTATTCTTTGTAGCATCTTAATGTTGTTGGGGAGAATGCTAATTCTAATCAAAATTGAGGACCGATGTAATTAAGATTTAATTGAGAACTTTAAAGAGTGAGCTTTAGTCAAAGCAATTTTCTGTCCTGTCCACAATTTGAGGTGTTAACTTTCTTCAAAGGTTCAGTAACAAAAATATGCCCCACCAAGCTCAGCAGCAGCATGTCTGGGGAAAAAAAGAGGGCTGAGAGGACCCCAAAACTGGGGATATCCCAAACCAGGTGGGTGGGGGCTAGGCTGGGATTTTGCGGGGGGGGGAGATATTTGGGGTCCCTGAAGTTTGGGGGTCTCAGAGGTTACCCCATGGATGGCAGGAATTTGGGGTCCCAGGGTAGGTTCTGTGTTCTGAGGTTTTGGAGGGGTCTCCAAGGCATGAGGAAGGGGAAGGATTTGGGGTCCCAGGGTAGGTTCTGTGTTCTGAGGTTTTGGAGGGGTCTCCAAGGCATGAGGAAGGGGGAAGGATTTGGGGTCCCAGGGTAGGTTCTGTGTTCTGAGGTTTTGGAGGGGTCTCCAAGGCATGAGGAAGGGGGAAGGATTTGGGGTCCCAGGGTAGGTTCTGTGTTCTGAGGTTTTGGAGGGGTCTCCAAGGCATGAGGAAGGGGGAAGGATTTGGGGTCCCAGGGTAGGTTCTGTGTTCTGAGGTTTTGGAGGGGTCTCCAAGGCATGAGGAAGGGGGAAGGATTTGGGGTCCCAGGGTAGGTTCTGTGTTCTGAGGTTTTGGAGGGGTCTCCAAGGCATGAGGAAGGGGGAAGGATTTGGGGTCCCAGGGTAGGTTCTGTGTTCTGAGGTTTTGGAGGGGTCTCCAAGGCATGAGGAAGGGGGAAGGATTTGGGGCCCCAGGGCAGGGTCTGTTCTGGGGCCCCACCCCCCCCGGCTCAGCAGCGCCCCGAGCGGCAGCAGTGGGAACAGCAGCCTGGGAGCACCCAGAACCGCCTCCCCAAGCTCTGCCCCATAGAGACCCTGCTGAAGCACCACCCCCAGAACTCTGCTCATGGATGGGGGACCGCCGGAGCGCCACCCTCAAGGCCTGCTCCATTATTAATAGGGGGCTTCTAAGCCCCATCCCCCCACAGGCAGCCCTACCCACTGTCAAACCACCTCTGAGCACTGCCCCTAAAGCCCTGACGCTGCTGATAAAGCGACCCCCTACCACCACTATAAATGGAGCCCCTTAGGCCTCAAGACCTTTCTGGCCCCCATCCCAGGTGCCATTACCTAAAATACTTCCCTGTGGGTTCTCCTCCCCTCCAGAATTCTCCCCAAATCCCCTCCATCCTCCCCAGCAACAGCACGTAGGGGTCACAAACATTTATGAGTTTATTAGGGTGCAGCAGAACTGAGAGGGTCACCAGTAGGGTGTAGGTCCTGGGTAGGTTCCCCTGGGACTGGCATTCTGGTGATGGGGTCCCAGGGGGATCATGGGTAGGGGTCCTCAAAAATCTGAGGGGTACTGGACAATGGAAGGGGACCTCTACCCTGGGATGTGTCCCTGAAGGGGTTGTTGGGGATCCTGAGGTGAGGTGCAGTAGGAGGGAGTCTGAGGGGTGTGGAATTGTCAGGAGATAACTCCAGGGTGGGGGTCTTGTCTCAGGGCTCTGGGAGGCTGAGTCTCTGCAGGGCCGCATTCAGGAGGGTCCCCATTCAGATGCCCCCCCCCTCAAGTCCCCGCAGGCGCCGGGCCAGCTGCAGATCTTTGGGGAACAGGGTGACTCGGCGGGCGTGCAGCGAGCACAGGTACGCGTCTTCCAGCAGCCGCACAGTGAAGGCCTCTGCCGCCTGTGTCCCAAAACCTGAGGGGAGGGGTCTGCAAAACCCCCCAGCATGCCCCAACCCCCACAGTTCCCCCCAGGAGCAGCGACCCCCTAAAATACACCCACCGGTGACTGGGGGGACCAAAACACCCTGTGCCTGTAAATGTGTGATGGGAGACCAACACCCAGTGACCCATCCCCATTCTCTGACAGACCCCAAAAATAAGGGATCCCCTCAGCACCCAGAGGTCTTCCAGAGACCCTCTCAACATCCATGGAATCCTGTCCCAGAACACACTGACCTCCTCCAGCCCATGGAGACCCTTCTAGACACCCCCAACAAACCTCTCAGCCCCATCCAAGCACCCAAAGAGACCTTCCTGGACCTCCCTAGTCCCCGAGAGACACCCCCAGCACCCACAGACCCCCCTGCAGCACCCACAGAACCCTCTCCCCCAACCTCCATGGAAACCTTCTCAGCACCCATGAGATCCCCCTCAGCCCCACTCCACACCCTCCTAAGGCCCCTGGACACCCCCACAGCACCCACAGAACCCCTCCAGCCTCTCTGTGACCCCTCCCTCCATCACACTGACCCCTACCTCCTGTAGGGCCAGCAGGGCCATGCGCTGCCAGCGGTAATCAACCCCACGGGTGAAGAGTAGGCAGAGCTCCCGCACCTGTGTCAGGGAGGGGACAGGGAGGGGGCACATGGGGGCATCGGGGTCACAGGGCTTGGGGGGACGTCGTGACAATATGGAGAGGATATGTGGGCATTGGGGATACCCGGCTGGGGCCCACCACCCTGGCAGCATGGAAACACTGCCCTAGGGACATTCCAGGGACCTGGGGACACCCTTGCTGTCACCCTGGAGACACTTTGGGGACACCCCAGGGACAAGAACACTGGGGACACACTGGGGAGTGGGAATGTGGGAACATCCTGATGGGGACACCCTGCAGAGACCCCAGGTGGGAGGCAGGGGGGAAGCACCACTCTGGGAACATCTTGGGAACACCCTTGGCCATGGGAACTCTCCTGGGGACACCCCAAAGGGACAGAGGGGACAATGCCAGCATGAGGGGAGGGGGGGATATGCAAGGATGTTGGGGGAGGACAGGCCCACCATGTCACAAGGATGGGGAGGACAAGAACATGGGTTGGGCAGGGGCTGGGGGAAAGGGGTCCTGAGAAGTACCAGGGGGTGATTTGGGGTTCTGGGGAGGTAACTTGGTGGGTCTGGAGGAGGTTGGAGAGTCCCAATGGGTGTTTGGGATGGGGTCCAAGAGGAGGCTGGAGGGTTCCAGGTTGGATTTCAGGGCTCCCAGGGTGGATTTGGGGGTTGGATTTGAAGGGGTCCTTGGGATTGTTTAAAAGGTCCCTGTGGGTATTTGGGGGAGTCCTGTGGGGAGCTGAAGGATCCTAGGGTGGATTTGAAGGCTCTGGGGGAGGTTGCAGAGCCCAAGAGGGTTGATCTGGGGTGTCCTGGGATGGATTTGGGGATCCCAGGAGAGAGGATCCAGAGTAGTTTGGGAGATACCAGAGAATGTTGGAGGTCCTGGGGTGGATTTGGGGGCATCCTGGAGGGGTTTGGGGGTCCCAAAGTAGATTTTATGGGTATCTGAGATGATCTATGTGGTCCCAGGGGAGTTTGGGAGTCCATGGGGGGTGTTGGGGAGGTTCCGTGGGGGAAATCAGGGTGTCTGGGGATTTTGGGGTGCAGGAGTGTTCATTTTGGGATGTGGGGGAGTCTCACCAGACGGGCGAAGGGGCCAGGGCGCAGCAGCAGGCGGGTGCTGCTCTGGTACTTGCGGATCTCCTGCAATGCCCGCTGACCTGGGCGGCGCCCTGGGGGAGCATTGGATGGGGGTCTGTGGGGGCTTTAGGGGATCCATCTGGCCTGGGGGGGCACAGATGGGGGGCTCTGAGGGAACATGATGGGTATAGGAGATCTATAGGGCTTGGGAGGACACAGCCGGCTATAGGGGATCTATGGGGAAGCTATAGGGGTCGGGGGGACAGGGGGAAGCTGTGGGAGTTATAAGGGATCTCTAAGGTCTGGGGGGACATTGCGGGTACGAGGGATCTATAGGGAGCTACAGTGATGGCCGATAGGAACTATAGAAGACAGGGAGTACGGAGGTTATAGGGAACAGGGTATAGGGGGTAGAGGGGAGAGGGAGTGTGGGGTGACTATAGGTGATGGAAGGGTATATAGGGCACAGGTATACAGAGTACAGGTTGGGGGTGGGGGTTCATAAGGGGAGCTCTATAGTGAGGGGGCCTAAAAGGGGGCTCGACGTGGAAGGTCCATAGGGAGTGTCTATAAGGGGAGTCCGCCGCCCCTCACTCACTGCGTGTCGGCGGCCGGGGCGGTGTGGGGGCTGCGGGGCGGCTGCGCCGTCGGGGGATGGGTTTTGGGCGCGGCATGGTGTAGCTGAGTCCACCCCGAGGCCAGGTCGATTCCACGTGTCCGGCGGGGCTGGAGGGGACCTGGCGGCCGAGGAAGGGGGGGATCAGGTCGGACCCGGGTGTCCGGGGCCCCCCACGCCACTCCCGGGTCCCCCCAAGTCCAACCCCTCCCGCTCCCCTCCCGTGACCCCCCCACGCAACTCCCGCTCCCCGCCCGTGACCCCCCCACGCCACTCCCGGGTCCCCCCAAGTCCAACCCCTCCCGCTCCCCGCCCGTGACCCCCCCACGCCACTCCCGGGTCCCCCCAAGTCCACCCCCTCCCGCTCCCCGCCCGTGACGTCACGCTCGGGATCCGCCGCCGCCGCGCGCTGTTCAAACCTCCCGCCGCGCCGCTCTGAAGTGACGTCACTTCCCCCCGCGCGCCAATCGGGGCGCGAGACCGCTCTGCTCCGCCCGACCCCGCGACTCGATGGTGCTCATTAGCATAAATCTGCATGCCCCGCCCGCTCCCAGGGCGGCCTCGGATATTTGTCCCAGTGTGATCCCAGTCTCTCCCAGTGTGGTTCCCGTCGCTCCCGGTCATCTGCGTGGTTCCAGTTATTCCCAGAATGATCCCAGTATGATTCCAGTCCCCCACCATATGATTCTAGGGCCTTCCAGTCCCTCCCAGCCTGAGTCCAGTGTGATCATAACGGGTCTCAGTATGATCCCTGTCACATGCCCAATTGGTCCCAGTCAATTCCTGTCCCTATGAGAATGATCCCACTATGATCCCAGTCACTCCCAGTATGATACCAGTTGCCCTCAGTGTGGTTCCAGGCATTCCCAGTACAAACCCATCATGGTTCCAGTTGTCCCCTGTATGATCCTTGTTGTCCCTGTTGTGGTTCTAGTACCCCCAACATGGTTCAGCATCTCCCATTTGCTCCCAGTGTATCTTCAGTTGGCTCCCAACATGGTCTCAGCTCCCTGTGCCTCACAGTAACCAGTGGGGGATCAGTCAAGGGTTACAACTGTCCATGAAATCCACTGGGAGAAGCAGACTGGGGGGTTAGTGAACCTGTGGTTACCCATGTGGGCTTCGGGGTCTCTTGAGGGCATCACCTCACAGACCTCCCAGTTCACCCCCAGTTTTACCAGTGGGACACCTCACCCCTCATTTGACCCCATCAAGCCTCCCGGTTGCCCCTAGCTGTCCACCCAGGCCACGCAGTTGCCCCTCAGTTCTTCCAGTGGGCCATCACACCCCTCCTTTGACACCATCAAACCTCTCAGTTTCCAACACTAGACATCCTAGTTGTCCCCCTAGATCTTCCAGTTCCTCCCAGTCCTCCCAGTGGGCCACCACACCCCCATTTCATAGCATCACTGAGGTTGGAAAATCCCTCCAAGACTTCGTCCAACCTCTGACCAGCTTCCACCTTATGACTCGACCACCACACTGCGTGCCATATCTAGCTGTTACTTGAACTCCTCCAGGGATGGGGACTCCACCAGCTCCCTGGGCAGCCCCTTCCAACGTTTGACCTTTTCCTTGAAGAAATTCCTCTTGACTTCCAACCTGAACCTCCCTTGGCACAGCTTCAGGCCATTACCTCTTGTCCTGTCCCTTGTTTCCTGGGAGCAGAGCCTTACCTCCCCTGCCTGTCCCCTCCTGTCAGGGAGTTGTGCAGAGCCAGAAGGTCTAAGCCCCCTGAGCCTCCTTTTCTCCAGGCTGAGCCCCTGCAGCTCTCTCAGCTGCTCCTGGCACTCTAGGCCCTTCCACAGCTCCATTCCCTTCCCTGGACATGCTCCAGCCCCTCAACGTCTCTCTTGCAGTGAGGGGTCAGAACTGGGCCCACAGGACTCAAGGTGGGGCCTCCACTGCCCTGGTCCTGCCGGCCACACTGGCTGATCCAGGCCAGGTGCCACTGGCCTTCTTGCCCACCTGGGTACACACTGGCTCAAATCCAGCTGGCTGCCAACAAGCAGTCCCAAATTCCTTCCTGCTGAACAGCTCTCAAGCCATTCCTTTCCCAGCCTGAAGCATTCCATGGGACTGTTGTGACCCAGCACTTGGCTTTTTTGACCCTCACACTGTTACCCTTGGCCCATCAATCCAGCCTATCCTGATCCCTCTGCAGAGCTTCCTGCCCTTCAGCAGATCCACACTTCCACCCAAGTTGGTGTGATCTGTGAACCTCCTGAGAGTGTCTTCAATCCCCTTGTCCAAGTCACAGAGGAAGATGTTGAACAGGACCAGCCCCAACACTGAGCCCTGGGGAATCCCAGCAGTGCCCAGCCCCAGCTGGCTGTGGCCCCATTCCCACCAGCCAGGTGCTCCCAGTGAGAGACACCTGTCCAAGCTGGGACCTGCAGGTGCTCCAGGAGAGGCAAGGAGATGGAGGCAATGCCAAAGGCTTTGCTGAGCCTCAGGCAGACAGACCCACACATGTCCAACACCCACTTGGGCCACTTGGGGACAGCAGGAGATCAGGTGAGTCAGGCAGGACCTGCCTTTCCCAAATCCTGGTTTTCCTGTCCCTGCCATGAATTCCCCCCAGGGAATCTGTTCCAGGGCTGTCCCAGCACCAAGGCCTGGAGTTTGTTGGATCCTTCTGGCCATGGTCCCAGTGGCTCCCAATCACCTCCAGTATGGTTCCAGTCATTCCCTGTATGATCCTAGTCACTCCCACTATGATACCAGTATGATCCCAGCATGGTCCCAGTTTCTCCCATTCACCCCCAGTATGATTCCCCTTACTCCCTGTCACTCTCCAGCATGGTTCCAGTTGTTCCCTGTATGATCCTAGTTACCCCAGTTGTGATGCCAGTACCCCCACCATGGTTCCAGCATCCTCCAGTTGCTCGCAGCATGGTCCCAGTAGCTCCCAGTGCCTCCCTGTCCATAAATCCCACCTGGGGGAAAAGGACACACAGGTGATGTGGGGGGATATGGAGGGACATGGAGGCACTGTTGTGCTGTCACCAAAACTGAGGAAAAAACAAAGAGTCTCCAACAGCATTTTTAGTATTAGAGAATTAAGGCATTACTTTATTCTGGCCAGGATGTTGGCCAGGATGTTGTTCTGGCCAGAATATGCAACAAAAATCTTTTCATCCAAATATTGCTTGGGTTGTGCAGAAAACACCATTCCATCACACATGGCTATTTACTAGATTTTTTTACATATTTACACAGTCAAAACCCAGAAAAATGCATTAGTTCAATGTTCATTGATCACAAGTTACACAGTTCTTTGTATTTGGTTTCCTATTGGTTATCGAACACTTTGCCTTCAATGCTAATTAGGCCCTCATTCTTTGTTCTCTTATCAATCTCTTCCCAGACCAGGTGTCTCTGACACATCAGGAAGGATGTTTGGGTGTTGACGGTCACTTATCTCTTGAGCATCCTCTGGCAGCTTCCAGTCCATTGAAATGTCAAGATCATCAGGCCTTGCTTGGGGAACAAACTCTCAAAAACAAACTTCCATTCCCTTCCCCCTAGGTAAAGATGAACAAAACTGACTAAAGGTTAGTTAAAAATTTTAGAAGTTGCATAATTTCCAACATCACCCCTCCCCATGGACACAGTACCCTCACTGGCACCCTGTGTGCTCATGTCCCCCCATCTCCCATATGTACACGTTCCCAAGGTCCCTCATGTCCCACCTGTCCCTCCACATATCCCACAACGTCCTCATGTCTTCTATGTGTCCCAAATGTCCCTTGTGCATCGCCCATGTTCCCACCTTATCCACCATCCCCCAATGTTTGTACCCTGAGGCAGGAGGTGCCTGGACTCTGTGGCCAGCTGGGACATCCCTCTAGTGGTCCTGTGTTCCTCTGGGAGACAAAAAATAGAGGCGGGGGGGAAGACCCTGAATACAGGGGGGTGTGGGCATGATATTTCTGGCTCTAAGAGATTTTAGCCTGCCAGCAGCTGCTAACTTTTTCCCAAGGGAAAATTTCTCAAGAAAAGCTTCTTCTCAAAACAATCTTAACAAACAACTATCCTTTCTCAAAACAATCTTTCTCCAGGTGGTGTCTTGCTGTTTCTCTAGTTTCACCAGTGGGATTACAGTGTTGCCGTTCCTGTTCACCAATCATGTTAAGTCTGTATCAGAACACCTTATAAAAGGTAGTAAGAATTAGACAAGAAAGCCTTTTTTTCTATACTCTTTGCCTTCTGAAATATTTAGCATCTCTCATCTTTCTTTTGTGCCCTACGACGGGGGGGACGACCCCAAAAGTGTGGCAAACAGGAAGGGGGAAGAGCATCCTTCCTCCACTTCATTTTTGGGACCCTGCTGATGGGACAGGGGACATGCATTCCCCCTCATGAAATGAGTCCCCATCTAGGGATCTGGGTCCCTCTGCACAGGATTGGGACACCGCTCTCCCCCCCATTAATGGCCTTGAGACCCCCACATGTAAGTGATTTACCTTCCTGGAACTGAGACCTTCCTCATGGGATTGGGACACACACCCCCTCCTCCCATGGGATTAGGGGACCCATCATTGGACTGGACACAACCTCCCCATAAGATTAAGACCCCCCTGAAAGTGGGACATCCCCCCCATGTGACTGGACACAGAGCTCCATCATCAGCCCCTGCTGCCTACTTACCAGGGATCCTCCAGGGACCCCAGGACCTGAGGGAGGCAATCCGCAAGGCGGCCACTAAGCCCACTTGAGTGGGGAGGGGGCCACAGGGAGGCTAAGGCCCCACTTTGGACAGCCTCAGAGCTGGGGGCCCAAAGAAGGGACCCCAGAGCGGGGAATCTGCTGACAGAGGAACAGAAAATAAGGCATTGACTACGTCTATGGCGGCACCACTTTGCTGCCTTGGACTCCAGCTCATACTGAAGTTCCAACATGTGCAGCATGGCAGCACTCAGCCATGGTGGGGCGTCGTTCAGGCCATGACAGTCCACTGTCAGTGTCCACTGTCCACGGGACTCAGGCAGGGGCCATGTGGGTCTGCTGAAGGGTATGCAAGTCTTGCTGAGCACACCCAGCTCTCCGGTTCATGGATCAGCTCGTGGACGGGGTGCTGCAGTCCCGGTCAGTGCCATGTTGCCAATGGGACACTGTTGTGCTGGCCATCAGCACCTGCTGTTCTTCAACCCCCAGCAGTCCCACAGCAGAAAGATCCTCTGAAAGATCGAGTGTTATAAATGAGGAGACGTACTCCTTTATTCTATTTTCAAATTAAGCAATTTATTAATTTTGTGTTTGGCAGAAAGAGGGCAAGACAGTGCTGGGTGCAGGGGAATCACCGCTCTACCAACATGCACACCAAATGTTAATTTTACAGGTGTTTATCCAGGTTCATGTTAGTCATCCCCTCCCAGTTTCTATTCCCCATGAGGAGGTTTAGTTTCTATTCTTCATTGTGACATCTAGTTTCTAGTTTTCATTGTTTCTGGTGGTCGCTGGGGGGTGGGGGGGAGGGGGGTCGGAGTCTTTATCCTTCACCCTTTGCTGACCTCTGGTTCCTTTTCATGGCAGTTTTGCCTTGCTTGCAGTTTTATATAGTTACATCTTTTCTTAACCATTCCACTTAGTAACCACAACATTTTGTTCAGTTATCCTTCCTTTAGTTTCACCTAACAGTTTCTCAAAATTTATCTTTGTATTGGTCCCATGTCACAATCCCATCATAGTACATATTTTTATCTAACACAAATCATAGTTTAATTTGTCACACAAGCAAGGGATTCAGCTGGCTTAATTTCCTCTGTCTCCACAGCAGCTCTCCCAAAGTCCAGTGATGTCCTTTTGGGTCCTTGAAATACCTCTCCTGAGGTGATTTATGCCAAGGATACACGCAGGGTCCAGGCCAGTGACAATGGAATTTTTCTGCCACTCATGCCCTGTCAGGAGCAATTCAGCTTCCAGTACAGTCCCTGTTGGGATCCCCCTGTCGCCCCAGAAACAGAGATGAATTCTGCCGCTGCATGACGGCATCAGGGTACATTGTGCACCACTGTCACCTAAAGCCTCGTGCTCCTGTGGCTCTGCTGTGCCAGGCCATGGATCCACACAGTGCAACAGACCCCACTGTCCTTTTCCCACACCTGGCTGGAGCCAGGGCCCCTCTGGCTCTGATCACGGTACTCGTTGCTCGCTTCTTGTCAACAGGACCTGCAGGTCCCTTCCAGAGGGTCAGAAGTAACATCAGCCCTTTAATTCTGCCTGAGGACTTGCCCGGTGGAAACTGAATGGCAGTTTCCTTGAAGGGTTTTCTGTTGTGGTTTATTTTCCCTCTCAACTCACATACCCTGCCGTCTGTTCAAGTTGTAGTGTTACGGGACAGTTCTGTACCCCGTTTAGTCTGAATCTGGGGTTGTGTCCCAAAAGCTGTCTGCTCTCCCAGAGCTGGCAGTTCTGTCAGACCCCAACCCTTTTTCCTGAAGTTTCTACCAATCTCTGACATTTATCCTTATAATTTGTTTTCCTTTTACTTGTTTTCCATTAGTTTGAGTCTCTCCCGTGTTTCCCCCTCCTTCCCCCATTGGCCGGAAGTCGCTACCTGCCCCTTGGATCCTGTCCGTTTAAAAACTCCTGCGCCCGGCGTTCGGGGTCTGTTAGTCGCTGGGAATTCGGGAATCTGTTTGGATCATAGACAGAAGACCTCTCTCACAATCCTTGCTCCCAGCTTGCGCCAAGCAAAGACATTCCAGCCGTAGAGCCAAACAAGCTCTGAGGCGCGCCGCCCGTGGCTCAGCTCCGGGGGACGTGTCCCACTCAGAACACGTTGCGGAAATCTGAGCTAGCACAGAGGTTCCGGCCTCGGCGATAATACCTGGGGCAGCAAGGCAGAGCTGGGTTTTCCTTCCCACTTCCTCATGTCTTCACCATGGTCAGGCAGGTAAAACTACAGGTTACCTCGTAGTGTGCCCCCTCTCTCTTGAGCAGAGGGCACTTGCTCCCTCTAGACTCTAGTCTGTACTGGTGGGGCACTTTAAACTGCTGGTGGTCCTTTCCACAGATGTAGGCCTATAGAGTGAAAACGCTACTTCCTTCATATTGCCAGTTTGGTAACCAAATTATCCACTCTTTGTTTTCCTCCTTTCCATGACATCACTGCCAACGAGTTGATATATGGTGACGCCACCTCAGTAGGAACTTCCACCACATGGTCTGTGCGCACTGAACCTCATCTGGATCTACAGGGGACTGTAGGTCTGGACACAGTCCTGTGCCACGTGCCCCAAGATGATCCTGCCTGAGCAGGGAGGTTGACCAGATGACCCCACTGGTCCCTTCCAACCTAATTGCTTTTCTGATTCTGTGAAAGCAGGAGCAACTCAAAAGTGATGAGGGAATACAGACAATTGGGAGAAAGAAAATTCTGCCAGTTACAAGGGGAAATGATGGCACAGGGAGCACGATGGGGATACAGAGAGGAGTGATGGCACAAGGAGCAGGACAGAGCAACAGAGAATAAAGCAGGAAGAAAAGCATGAGTTAAACAGCGAGAACAGCAGGGAGAAGGTTCCTCACTGGACTCTTACCATAAAATTACATCACAGAACTGATCTGATTGCCTTCCACGACAGGACAGTTCCTGGATGGAGGAGGGGAAGGAAGTGTGTCCAAGCTCCCCTGGCAGCCTTCAGAAGGACTCAGCAGGTGGAAAAGCTGGGCAGAGAGGAGCCTCACCTGTCCTGCCGCATCCCACAGGGCTGGGAGACACAAAAACCAGCTGAGAGCAATGCACCACTCACAGTTCAGTTTCCTCCAAACTCACACCTGGAGAAAACTCCATCCATCCTTTAGGGACACAAATTAGGTTTCACCTCCAAAATCCCAAACATTTTGAGGTGAGGAGATTGTGCCAGACCAGGACATTTTCTTGGCTGATCTCCAGAGGCCCGTCCAACCCCAATTTCACCGCCCAAAAGAGAGGAAAGGGCCTCAGCAACCACGTTTTGGGTAGTTTTCCTCAGCTTCTAAAGTCTCCTGATCCTTTCTCTTTGCCTTTTCAAAATCCTCACTTAAGGAGAAATGAGGTGCTAGGACTGCTGGATGTCCCCAGATTCCCTCCCCAAACCCTGCAGCAGCTGCCAGGAGAGAACCTGCCATGTCTGAGTGAAAATATTTTATTTTCCATTTTAAAAAAATCCAACAAAACAAAACAAAACCAAACAACAACAACAACAAAAAGTGCTTTTATCTCTAAACGCTCTAAGTTCTTCCTGCCACAACCCATATCACTTCAGAACAGAGGATTTATAAACCTTAAAACCCTTCAGAAAAATAACATTCACAGATTAATTTTATTTTGGTGCAATCAAGACTCTGATCTTGTAAAATTTGGTGACGGTCACTGGGAGTAGCCCAGAAAACAAAAATTATGAGCATGGGAAGATTAAATTCTGCACAAGTTGAAGTCTTGAGAGGAAAGTACCTGCCTTGCAGATGTGCTGCAAGAAACCTAAATAAGTAGCATCATCATCTTTATTTATAAAACGTGAAACACTGACCTCTTGCATAACACAGCCCAGACAAATTATGGAAAGTAAAACAACATTTAAAAGCAGCAAATCCATGTTCCAGAGAATTCCATGACACAGGAGAAAATCCATGACTTACTCTTAAATTCACTTTCTGGTTCAAACCAAACCCACCTGAACTCACGTTTGAGTTCACCTGACACCAGCGAGAGCTTGGGAAATGTTTCTTGCTCTGCTGATGCCTCCTTTGGTGCCAAGTCCCTTTCACTGCTGTTGTTCCTCCTCTCTGAGCAGCTCCCCAGGTGAGGAGGTGCTGCAGGTGCCAGAGCAGAGATTCTCCTGCAGCCCTGGAGAAGAACAGAGTGAAGCAGATTGCCTCACGTTTGCCTCTGTGCCCCAAGTGCCTCCACCTGAGGGACTCACCCCATGGAAAAGGACCTGGAGCAGTTTCTGAGGGACTCACGCCCCACCAGGAGCTTTTCCCTCAGGTTTTCTCTTTCTGTCTCTTTGAAGCAGGAGTGATGGAGCAGCCTGGGGGAGCACCTGAGGTCAGCCAAGGTCACCTACCCCAAACCTCCCCCATTTTTAGAATCCCAGGCTGGTTTGGGTTGGATGGGACTTCAAAGGTCATCTTGATCCATCCCCTGCCATGGGCAGGGACATCTTCCACTATCCCAGGTTGCTCCAAGCCCTGTCCAAACTGGCCTTGGACACTTCCAGAGATGGAGCAGCTGCAGCTTCTCTGGACAACCTGTGCCAGGGTCTCACCACCCTCACAGGCAGGAATTTCTTCCCAATATCCCATCTAGCCCTCACCCTCCATCCTGTCCTCTGACAAAGACCCTCCCAGCTCTCCTGGAGTCCCCTTCCTATATTGTATTTTATATCTCTATTATATCTATACCTACATACGTATCAGCCCAAAAAGTGGCTCAGGCAGTCCATGACTAGTTGTGGCCACCTGAGGTAGCCCCTCTTTGGGGGGTGTGGGGGAGTGCTGTGGATTTGGGCACATCTATGGGTTATTTTAGATGGCCTCAGGAGGCTTCAGAGGGAAATTTGGGAGGGTCCGGAGGGTTTATAGGGTGTTCAGGGCAGGGGAATTTGGAGCGTTTTGAGAAGACTCTAAGGGTATTTGGGATCTAATGGGGAGTCTGCAGGGGATGGAGGGGGGTGTCTCTCGGCTTTGGGGAGGGGATGTGTTTATAGGAATGTATAGTCCAGGCCCCCAAAGTCTCTTCTGCACCTGACAGGATTTGATCTCCACCTGGCAGGGAAGTTCACCACACAGACTCTGTTCCCGACTCCCATGAAAATTTCTGATGTGTGCAACACGCAGGAAATGCTTATCCTGCCATTTCCTGGCTTGTACATCCCCCACATCGACAATTGCAGCTTTGATTCAAATTTCAATTAAAGGCTGAACTGTTGCTGATACTGCGATAGGGTCAGGGTCTTTCTCTACACGTCGTCATCACGCCAGTTCCCAGGAGACACTTGAAGGGCTCTTGGGAGGCAGTTAGGGGGGGCTTGCAGGATCACTAAAGGGCCGGGAGGGGCACTTGGGGGTCCGGGAGGCAGTTGGAGAGCACTTGGGGGTCCGAGGGGACACATTTTGAGGCCAAGTAGGGGACGCGGGGGGGGGAGGGGGGGGCGGGCGCACTTAGGGATCCTGAGGGGCACTTGAGGGTCAGGAGAGAGAAACTAGGAGTACTTACAGGGCCCCGAGGGGCACTTACGGTTCAGGGAAGCACTTGGGGAGCAGCCGGGACAGCATTGAGGGAACAGGCTCGGCTCTGACGGGCTCTCAGGGGCCGCGGGGCATGACGGGAACCGCAGTCCCGGCTCCAATGGCGTTCTACGGGGCCCCGCGGTGTTTCGGGGCTTGTAGTCCAGGCAGTCAGTAAACTGGCGCGGAACCAGCGGCCAATGGGAGGCGGGAGGGCCCGAGGGACTTTTGGGGGATCAGGGGGAGTTTCCGACAACCCCCCCACCCATGACCCAACACAGCGGCCTCAGGGGAGGGGGGACCCCAGAAGCCCTGGCGGCCGTGAAGGTGAAGAACACAGGTGAGCCTCGCCCCCAGGGGCCTGGGGGTTCCCCACCCCCATGCACCCAATAACCCCTCCAGGCGTCCCTATAGACTTCCTAGTCCCTACAGACCCCCCCACCCCCGCCTGTCCTGGGTCCCCCAAAACATCCCACAGACCCCCGGACCGTTAAAGACCCCCCTAAAGCCCAAGGGTCCCCCAAACCCCTTCCTGGACCCCCAACATCTTCCACAGACTTCCCCCATCACCCCTAGAGTCCCCCTCCCCCAAATCCCATAGACTTCTTCTGGACCCCCTACAGACACCCAGTGCCGCTCCAACCACTCCTGATTCCCAACGCTCCCCATACACCCCCCAAACTCCTTCTGCAGTCCCAGAGCCTCTCCAAACACCCCACAGACCCTCAGGGACCCTCTAGAGACACCCAGCACCCCTCCAACACCCTCTTTTGAGCCCCCAAACTCATCAAATGCTCTTGGGGACATATGGAGGGAGACAGGATTGGGGCAATCCCAAAGGTGGGGGAGGTAAGGGAGGGAATTTTGGGGGTGTCCACACCTCCCTGGTGCAATTTTGTGGTGTCATTTCTTTATTGGCCTCACGATGGGTTGGGGGTGCCCAGGTGGGCATTCCAGGAGGGTCTCGATGGCCCTAGGGTGGGGAAAGGGAGAGCAAAGGGGGGATTAGGGGTATTTGGGGGAGTTGCAGGGGCAGACTCCTGAAATTTGGGAGCAGGGGTATCCTACCGAAGGCGTCCCCTTATGGCTCGGCGGTGGCATTGCAGTATCCAGAGCAGGGGGTCCTGCAGAGAGCCTTGGGGGCCTGCATATCACAGGGGGTGGCAGTCCCACAAGTGTTCTCCCAGACCCACAAGGGACTTCCTGAGCCAGAAATACCTCCCCAACCCACAAGTGCCCCCTCAGCCCCTCAAGAAACCCCTGACCCACAACTGCCACCCCCCGCCCACTCCTGAAGTGACTGCCCCTCGCCCACAAGTGAACCCTCTGACCTACAAATGCCCACCAGCCCTCAAGTGACCCCATGACCCACAAGCACCACCCAGCCCCCAAGTGACCCCATGACCCACAGGTGACCCCATGACCCACAAGCACCACCCAGCCCTCAAGTGACCCCATGACCCACAAGCACCACCCAGCCCTCAAGTGAGCCCATGACCCACAAGGCCTCCTCTGGTGCCTCACCCAGTGGCTGCTGCAATGGCACCCCCTGTAGGGCATCACAAGCAGTGCTGCGGATTGGCTGTGGGGCCTCACAGGGGTCACATGACCTCAAGCCCCACCCTCCCACGTGCAGGGGCTCAGGAAGCGCCTCCCGTGCAGGCCGCAGGGCACTCTGGGAGTCACATGACTTCCAATCTGGTAAACACCGGTGAGCCCAGGGGCCGTCATGTGGCCCCCAAAATGGCTCCTGCCACAAAGGGTCCTGGGACTCTTGCTTCCCACAGGGTGGCGGCCCCACGTGCAGAGATGCACAGCTGCTGCTGCTCTTCTGGCAGGGGACCTCGTGGGAGTCACGTGACCGTGAGTATAGTGCCCCCTGCAGGGTGTCCAGCGAGCTGCTCCTCATTGGCCAGAAGGCCTTGTGGGTGTCATGTGACCTCCAACATGGCTCCTGCCACCAGGGTCCCTGGGAGACAGCCTGGGGTGAAGACGCCTCCTGGTGCCTGCGGAAGTGTCTCGTGATTGGCCCTGGGGCCTCAGGGTGATGTGACTCCCAGGGCACTGCCCCCTGCAGGGTCCAGGGGGTATCACGTGACCTTCCTCGTGGCACGCTCTGCAGGGCAGCCTGGGGAGCAGCAGAGCCCAGCAGAGCCCTGCCCACCAGGGGCGTGTCCAGCGCTGGCTCCTCCTCTCGGCAGCGCCTCAAGCGCCATTGGGCGAGGGGGTCATCGAGGACGGAGGTGCAGGGGGCAGAGCCAAGCAGAGGCTTCGCCTTCTCTGGCCCGCGAGGGTGGGGCCTGAGCAGGGCCTGGCTGGGGGGAAGGAGAGCGTTAGGGGAGGGGCGAGGACCCCCGAAATACTGACCTTGCACTGCCCCCCGTAAGGCTGGTGGTCTCGGGAGGATTGTGAGGGGCTGCAGGACGCACTTATGGGCAGAATGGGGGATCTGGGGCATCACCTGGGATCGGGTGTTGAGGGGCCCCGTGGCGCTCTTGGGGAACACGGCGCAAGGGAGGGAATTGGGAGGCATTTAGGCGTCTGGGGTGGCATTTGGGGCTCTGGGGAGGTCTTGGAGTCCGGGGCAACACTCAGGGAACGGGGGAGCAGGTTGGGGTCCCCACGGGGCACTTGGAGATCCCGAGGTGCACTTGAGACCAGGCTGCTCTCCCACCTCCTTTGCACCAGGCGCTCCGTTCGCTGCTGCAGGTTGAGCCTCTGCGGGGAGAATGGGAGGTGTGACGCGGGATCTCCCCGAACCCCCCCAAATTCTCCTCCGGGATCCCCCAAGTGCCCCCCTAGGCCCCCTCTGGACCCCTCAGGCCTCACCCGCTCCATCGCCCGCGCTCTCGTTTGGTTTCGCCCCAGCGCTCCGAGCTCGGGCGCTGATTGGTTAAGGGGGGGGACGGGCGGGCCCTGCGGCCAATGGGAGGCGGGGGAGGGGGAAGGCGGGAAGCGGCGGCGCCGAGTGCGGCGGGGGAGGAATGGGGTCCATGGGAGGGCTTTGGGGGCCCCTGGAGGGGATTGGGGGCTCTAGAGGCAGTCCTAAGGCAGGATTGAGGAGTCCTTGGAGTATATATGGGGGTCCTTGGACGGCTTTGGGGGTCTGGGGTCGCTGAGAGATGCCCAGGGAGTTTTGGGGGTCACTGGGGTGGTTTTGAGGGTCCCGGCGAGGTTGTTTGGGATCCCCAGGGAGAGGTTTATGGTATGGGGAGTGTGGTGTGCTTCTGGGCGTCCTGGAGGGGATTTGGTGTCCAGGAGGATCGAGAGAGTACTCGTGTTGTTTGGGTGGTCCTTGGGGTGGTTAAAGTGGCAGAGAGCTGGGATCCCACTGACAGAGACCCCCAGTCTCCCCCATGGTCCCCCTAAATCTCCCCTAGAAACTCCAAGTCCTCCCAGGGACCCCCAAATCCCGACAGGACTCTCAACTTCCCTTACAACCGTAAGCCCATCCAAGGGAATGATACCAAAACTGGCTGGAAAATAAACTTTCTAACACAATTTTAAGCATTAGAGAGCAGGCATTCTTTATCTGTGCAGGACACACCAAAGGCTTTCTCCTTTAATCTGATGTGTGTGGTGAAACATTACAACAGGGTATGGTCCTGGAGGGACCACAAATGAGTTTCTGTTGGTCACATTCACTGAATGCTTCCATATTACGGGTGATCTTTTCTTGAACGTTTTCTTTGGCCGTGCGCTGTTGCTTCTTGGTACATAACAACAAAAACCCCACTACATTCCTCATTACCTATTTCTCCACTGGCTCCAGTTATGTTTGTGATCCTCTGTGCATAACTTTACATCCCTTCATCTTTTTTGCAAGTTAGTCTTTAAGCTCCATCCAGCACCTTCGGGGCAACCGAAAATTTCTCCATGTCATTTATCAGGAACCCCAGAACCCTTCCAGGGACCCCCAGTGCGCCCCAGGAACTCCCATCTTCCCGCAGGAACCTTGTGGTTTGGGGAGTTCAGAGGGCTGAACGGATCCTCAGGTTGTTTTTGGGGCTCTCCATGTGGTTTTGGGGGACCCTGAATGATTTTGGGTGGTCTCTGTCTCTGGACAATTTTGAGGATCTCTGTGGGGTTCAGGGATTCCCCATTTTTATGTCTTCATTTGAGGACAAGAGCCCTTTAATTCCCTGTTTACCATCATCTGTCCTGGCTCCAGCTGATTTTTTTCAGGTTTTTCAATCATTTGGGCCAGAAGTTCCCATTCCCTGGAATTCCCCTCTGGGACTTGGGTCATTAATTTTTCGTAAAAAACATCTGGGCTTGGTCTGTCCTTCCCCCGGGGTCATGGGGCCGGAGGGTACCATGGGGACAGGGATATTGGGAGTTCCGGGAATTTGGGATGATCGCCGTGGGTTCCACACAGTTGTCACAGGGTTGTGACATCCCTGTGAGTCCCACACCTGTCACAATGTCCCTGTGGGTTCCACTCCTGTCACGTCCTGTCCCTGATAGGATCCGGCTGCCATTTCCCAAATTCTCTGGAGCTGTGGGTCATGCCCCCTTGGCTCCTCCCCCTCTCCTCCATCCTGGAATTCTGCTGAATCTGCCCAAATCTGCATGGTTTGGCTGTGGCTGGACTATTTTTATGTGGTATAAAAAGAGTGACTTGGGGATAAACACTCTGTGTCTGCAGGATCCTGGGAATTCAAGAGCCAAGGGGCTGGTGAGTGGGGAAGAGGGGGAGGCTTAATTCCTTGTTTATTCCTGGTTTTCCTTATTGTTTGGGAATGGACAGAAATTGAAGATATTTTCTGCCCAGATTTCAGATTTTTTTACCCTTCCCCAATTTTGTGGCTTTTGCCCCCTTTTCCACACAAGTTTCCTAATTTTAACCTTTTTCAGGATCCCCAAATAATCCTTTGTCTTCCAAAATGTTGGGTTTTAAACACTTGTTTTCCCCCATTTTTTTTATCTTTTGCTCATTTCCCCCCAAATCTCAGAAGTCTGCCATTTTGTGCACTTTTCCCCCAAATTTCAGATTTTTTGCCCTCATGTCCAAAATTTGGTGGGTTTTATTTCTCCCTTTTTGTGGCCAAATTGAGCATTTGGGAGGGTTTGTGTGGGACAAGGTGAATGAAGTGTTTTCCTGGATGTTGAAGCCCATTTCAATCCAAATTTGGGGGATGTTGGGCAAAAAAATAATCATTTTGACCAGAAGTAGGAGGACTGGGGGAAAACCCATCCTTTCCATAAAGTTTGAGTGTGGATTTGATGGAAATGGGGTATTGAGGTGGCATCAATATGAGGGGTTGGTGGGAAGGGTGTGTCAGCATTTTAACCCCATTTTGACATGAATGTAGGTGATCTGGGTTAAACTTCATCTGGTTTTAGAGTGAATGTGATGAAGATAGAGACTCTGATGTGGCCTCAAGGTTGGGGGGAGGATTGGGGGGGGAGAGATGGCTGCCTCAGCTGTGTAATTCCATTTTGACCAAAATGGGGCTATTTGGGAGGCAAAACCATTTGGGGAATTTAGGGACAAACAATTTAGGGAATTTTGGACAAAATTAATGGAGTTTGGAATGGATTTGGGGGTGGTGAGGGCCAAAATAACGCCCAAGAGGTTTCCATGGGGTGAAAAAAAGGCATTTTGGGGTAATTTGTGTGGCATTATTTGAGGCTTCTGGAGACATCTCAGATTTTTTTTCCCATAAAATATCAACTTTTAGTGATTTTGACTGTTTTTCACAGGGATGGCACAAGATGGGATCTGGTGGTTCCTCCTTCCCTTCTGTGGTAAGCAAAACCCCTGTTTTCCACACACAATCCCCAAATTTCCTGGATTCGGTACTTGTTTCCAGGCTTTTTACCACAGGAAATGAAATCCTGAATCCCTGGGCTTGTTTTTGCCCGAAAATTCCCCTCTTCCCTCATTCTGCATTTTCTCCAACAACCTTTCAGCTGCAGATTTATTATTTTTAACAAACCCCCCTTTTTAAAATATTTTTTTCATCTAAATGCCTTTAGAATCTTTATTTTTTGTTGTTTTTCATGAATGCTTCATTAATTTTCTTGTTAAAAGCCCCTTTTTCCTCACTTTCTACAGAAAAAAAATACACGTCATGCTGCTTATTTCTGTTTATTTTCTTTGTTTTTGTTTCTTTCTTTGTTTGTTTGAGCTAAAATCCTAATGATCAGTTTTAGTACTTTTCCAGGAAAAAAAACCCAAGGTCTGTATGCTGGTATTGTGGTTTTTTTCTGGGGAAAAAAGATCTATTCTAGAAAGGTTTTTTTATTATTATTTAAAAAGTAATTTTATTTGTTTGTTTTTAATAAAAACAGATGGTTCTTAAAAAAAACCCCACTTTTATTTCTTATTTCCCTGTGTTTTTTCTAATTTTAATTAAAACCTCTTATCAATCCAATTTTTAGATAATGTTTTAAAGAAAATAACTTTTATTGCCTTAATTTTTTTATTTTTTTATTATTTTATTTTTAAAATTTATTAAGTAAGGGGAAAAAAGCCCTCCCGAACTCTGTTTTAGGTTTCATGTATTTTTAAAGAAAAAAATCTCATTCACTCTGTTTCAATTTTTAAAATTCCTAATGCTCATTTCCCTGTTGATGTTTCTTCAAAATCCCCCATTTTTAAAAAAACAACACTTTTTTTTTATTAGTTCAGGAAGCCTTCTTTAATCTTGTTTTTTATTCACAGTCAAACCTCTTTATTCCAAATTTTTCCCTCAAGAGGCTCCAATTCCATTTTTTCAGAAAAAAAATCACCAGAATTATCTTTTTTTACCTGACATTCCCAATTACCTATGTTTTAAATAAATAAAAAAATCCTTATCACGGACTTTTATATATGGACAGAGTTTTAGCCAATTTTTATTTTATTTTCATGGGTTTTTTTCCCTGACAATCTCAAAAATTCCTTTAAAAAATAGGAGAAGGTACCCACTCTTTTTAACCAATCTGGGGGCAAAAGAGGCTATTTTGTTGTTTTGTAGCATTAAAAAGTCCCTGAAAATATTTTTGATCTTTTAAAAATATCTTTTATTTGTTTAGGTTTACTTTTATATATATTTTAAATATTATATATATATATTTTAATTTACATTTTAACTTATATAAAATACTTAAAATTTTAATTGGCTAATAAAATAAATAGTGTAATTAACATAAATTGATTATTAGGACAATAATTGCTTATTAATACTTATCTATATTTTTATATGTTGTGAATATATTAATAATATGAATACGCTATAATAGTTATATATGAATGTACAATTTAATCTCTACTGTAATTATATAAAAATACAATATATGATCTATTGTTCTATAATTATGTTGTTATTCTCATTATTCTTGTGTTGCATTGTGCTTTGTGTTATTTATTGTCATATTGTTTTTTATGTTATTTAATTTTGTCGTAATGGTTTGTTCTGTAGTCCCCTGTTCTCCTGAGAAATGTTATGTTCCAAGGTTTGTCCCTGCCCCTCTTCCCTGTCAATCCTCCCATATTCCTCCCAGTCCCCTCCTACGGGCTCTGCCTGTCATTGCATTGCTCCTCCTGGCTTCTAGAGAGTTCGGGTAAGGACATCGAGTGATAGGGCAGGAGCCAAGGAAGCTCCTCCCTTTATGTTCTCATTGGTTTCTTTTAATGTCCCTCCAACCCTGTTCCACGCCCACCTTTTCCCTCATTGGATGTTGCGTTGTCTCCTCCATTAGTCCCTCCCCTGTACTTAATCCCAGAGCTGACCGCCCCGGGTGTTTTAGCTGGAGAGACTCCCTGAGGTTAAGATGTCCCCGCGTGGGGCTGAATAAACACCTTGGACTTTTCCCTCCAACTGAGTCCGACTCCTCCCTCCATCTTCGGTGAGGCGTCTCCCGTGATAAGGGGCAAACCCCCTCTGCCGCTCCTCTGGTTCCCAAAATCCAGAGGAGTGTTCCCCGACTGATGGCAGTGTCAGAGCTAGCCTGGGTGAACGGAGCCACTGCTCTGGGAAAGCTGCTGTGACATTATTGATTTGCATTTTTTAGTAAAATTTTCTGTGAAAATTCAGTACAAAATTATTTAAATGTTTATATGGATGTATAAAAGATGTGAAATATAAAAACATTTTATATATTTTGTATTTATATAATACATTAGTGTATTTATTCATATAGGACACTATATATTGCTATTATGTGTAACTACAACCAGATATTGAGCGGTACTTATAAAATATACAATAGATATAAATTACTATAAGTACAATATATACAGCTCTAGATTATTTTACAATGTAATATGACATAGAGTTGCATTATATGAATGACATTATATTATTGTATTATAATGTAATTACAGCTGTATGCAATTAATGAATATTTATTTAAACACAGTTATATATAATTTTTGTGCTAGAATGTAATATCCACCATTATAACTGTTATATTAATGACATGTATTATACGGCAATATAGTATAATATAATGGTATATTAATTCAATTGTGGTCTATAATATATTCTCTCCCGTTGTAATTTTGCTCCTCATGGCTTATTTTTGCATGATTTTTATCTTTTTTTCCTAAACCATTTTTATGAAAAAAAAATAAATAATTATCTGTATAATTTTATAGAGAAAATATGAATTATCTACTGTTGTATGTAACTATAAAAATAGCACGTGAATTTATTTTCTACTATGATTAACGTTGAAATAATTTCAGTAATCACAGCAGTTACTATTACTTTAATAATTTTTAATGTTTATGGATTGGGATTAAATCTTTGCTGATATTCTATTAAAATTAGGTAAAAAATAATGGAGAAAATACTACTATATATTTTAATATATGTATTGGACATTACAGTGTTATAATTAATAGATCTGTATAATGATAACACAGAAAACTATATAATCAAGTTATATACTGGATAACAAGTATAATAGTACAATAACACGCTAAAAAAGTAATTGACATGTTTTTACTGATATATGAGTCCTATATTATTAATATTTTATCAGTGTGCAAATAAGTAGTAATATACTAAAGTGCATTACATAATACTATTAATATATCAATAATACAGGATATAACAATGTAAATATCTAGTCATACTGTGGTATTAGGGATAGTGTTTTATATAATTAAGATTAGTTAATAATACATTATTTCATATTATTAACATATTTATCGATTTTAATAATTTGTCAATAGAATATATAAATAAGAGTTTAATATTTATAAATTAATATTTATAGTTTTATTCAAATATTGTTTATTAACCTAATAAGCTAAATATATTTTCTATTATGATTTTATATAAAAATAGACTCTATAAATTGGATACTGCAGTCATATCTTTAATGTAATTCCAGTACAATTCCTACTATAAAATAGGAAAATTGATATATAAACACATATAGAATTGATATAAAAAATATCAATATAATCATATAGAAGCCCCCTTTATATAACACCCTTGGTTAATATAAAAATTAAGCAAGGCCCCCTTTTTCCCTGTTTTCACAGTGCTCGCCAGTGCCAGCTACCGAGGCCGGGAGTTCCTCGCCGTGTTCCCACAGAATGATGATGAGTCTCCCAGTGCGCACCTCCAGCTGCTGCTCACTTCCTATGGCCCTGCCGAAACCCAGGTGTCGGTGACGCTTCGCGGCGGCTCCATCACCCAGAACGTCACCCTGGGGCCAGACGTCACCGTGCCCTTGCCCCTCCCAGCTAACCTGGAACTCACTGGAAGCTGCACTTGCCATAAAACCTTGGTGGTCCGGGCCAGCACTGACATCTCTGTGGTGGCCGTCAGCACCAAGAGCAACACCGTGGGTGCCACTGCCCTCCTGCCTATGGAGAGTCTGGGCACCAGGTATTACGTGGTGACACCCCTTGGGAACAACACGTACGGCCTGACCGAGTTTGTGGTGGCCGCTGGTGCCACCACCACCGCCGTCAGCATCACCACCACTGCCACTTTCCACTATGCTGGGGCCACCTACGTCCCGGGTGCCGTGCTCCGCCTGTTCCTGCAGCCCTACCACAGCTTGCAGCTCCAGAGCAGCCAGGACTTCACTGGCACAGTTGTGGTGGCTGACACCCCTGTGGCTGTCCTCAGTGGCCACACCTGCGTCAAGGTGTCTGCTGGCTTTGACTTTGTGGTGGAGCAGCTCTTCCCAATGACAGCGTGGGGGAGGAGCTACGTGGTGCCACCCAGCCCACTGCAGACAGACGTTGACTTTGTTTATGTGGTGACGGATGAAGACAACACCATCACCTACAACACTGGGAGCGGGAATGCCACTGTGGCCATGGCGGCAGGGGAGGTACAGACCTTTGTGGTGAACCGTAACTCCCACCTGTACATCAATGCAGTGCTGGCAGTGCAGGTGGTGTTTTTCTTCAGCGGGTCGTCTTGGCAAGATCCCTTCCTCCTTGTTGTCCCACCTGTCAGCGCCCACTGCACTGCGTTCCACTTCAGCAGCGTGCCCAGCCAGTATAACCATGCCGTCCTCATTGCACCCACCACTGCCACTGCCACCATCACCCTCAACCATCAGCCAGACAAGACCCTGGCATGGCAGGCTATTCGTGGCACAGATTTCTCCTGGGCCAGCATCACCGTGAGCGCAGCAATTTAGAGCGCTGAGAACTCGCAGGTACCTTTTGGCCTCCTGGTGTTTGGGTTCCAGAGTCACACTGGATACGGCTTCCCTGGGCTCTGTGCTTCCAGTGAGTACAGTCAGTCCATTGTTGTGTCACTCCAATGGTTGGGTGTTGTCAAATTGACCATTTATGGGTTTTCCCCTTTTTTTCAGCCCCCATACCGCTCTCCTGTGAGGATTTGGTATGCGAGGAGAGATGTGAGATGGTGGATGGACAACCAGAGTGCATCCAGGAGACTTTCTCCACCTGTTGGCTCGCTGGTGGGCCACACTACCGGAGTTTTGATGGAAAAACCTTTGATTTCATGGGAACATGTACCTACACCTTGACCACCATCTGCAATCCTGATCCCACTCTTCCTGCCTTCTCTGTTGAGGTCAAAAAGGTGGAAAAGGAGAACTCCAAAGTTTCCTCCATTGGCTCCATCACTATCCATGTTGACAATGTCACTGTCACTGCTGTCCAGTCAGAGAATGGGATAGTGAGGGTAAGGAAAAACCATCATAATTCCCAAATTCCAAGTAATTTTATGGAATTTCACTGAAATTACTTATTTAGCAATGATCTTGAGAGTCTTTTCCTAAATAATTCCAGGATTTGCTGGTGTGCATGGAAACACTTCATGTCTTCTTAAACTCCATGTATTGCTCAGTTTTGATGGGTTTGGTTGTGTTGATGGTTGTTGTCCTGCAGGTGAACAACCACCGCTCGCGCCTCCCCATCTCCCTCTTCCACGGGAAGCTCCGCATCCACCAGAAGGGTAAATCCATGTTGATGCAATCGCATTTTAACCTGAAGGTCCTCTACAACTGGGACGATCATGTAGTGATCAAGCTTCCAGCTGCTCTTTCTGGAAAAGTCTGCGGAATGTGTGGGAACAACAGTGGGGACCCCCAAGATGATGCTCTCTCTCCTGATGGAAAACAGGTGTGGGACATTGTGGAGCTGGGGAGGAGCTGGAAAGTGACCAGTGAGAGTAGCCACTGCCAGGACACCTGCGATGGCAACTGTGGGCGGTGCAGATGGGACCAGGTGGTGACATACAGGGCAGAGACCTGGTGTGGGAAGTTGTCTCAACATTCTGGGCCATTCCAATCGTGTCATGACACTGTCAGTCCCAATATCTACATGAAGAACTGTATCCATGACCTATGTGCCAGTGAGGGCCGTCATGATGTGCTGTGCCATGCCCTCCAGATTTATGCTGATGACTGCCTGGAGGAGGGGATCAGCATTTCTGATTGGAGGACGACAGTGGGATGCTGTGAGTAGAGGATGGTCGAGTGAAAATACTCCTTGGGGTGGGCGGAGCCTAATTAGTGTGGGACTGAAGATTCATGGGATCATGGGTTGGGAAAGGTTATGGCAGCAGATCCGAGCAGGAAGGCCATGGAAGTCCAGTGAGATTCCAGAAGGTCCATGTAGAAAGTCCATGGAGTCTCTAGAAAATCTGAGCAGGAAGTCCATAGAGACTCCAGAAAGTCCAGGTAGAAGGCCTAGGAAGTCTGTGGAGACTTCGGAAAATCCATGGAGACTCCAGGATACCTGTGTAGATAGTCCAAGAAGTCTCTCCTACCATGTGCCACTCTATTCTGACCACTGTCTTCCTCCCTGTCCAGCTCTCACTTGCCCACCCAACAGCACCTACAGCACCTGTGGCCTCACCTGCCTCCCTACCTGCAACATCCCCGCTGTGTCATCCAGCTGTGCTGCTGCCACCACCTGCGTGGACACCTGCGTGTGCCACGAGGGCCTTGTCCTCGATGGCAACACCTGCATACCCCCCTCTGAATGTGGCTGTGTCTTTCGGGGTTTCTTACATGGCCTTGGCGAGGAATTTTGGGGTGACCTCACTTGCACCCAACGCTGCGTTTGTGATGCCGAGCAGCGGCAGGCAGTGTGCCGGGATTCTGGTTGTGGCACCAAGGAGGAATGCCGAGTGGAGGAGGGGATCCGGGGTTGTTATCCCAAAATTTTTGGGGTCTGCACTGCTGTTGGAGCCACCCACTACAAGACCTTTGATGGCAAGAAGTTCATCTTCCAAGGGACCTGTGTCTACCTGTTGGTTGGGTTATGTGAGGACACCCCAAATTTGGTGGGATTCCAGGTGTTGGTGCAGAATGGCCATCGGAGTGGCAACCTCATGTCGTCCATTGCCATGGTGACAGTCAAAGTCTACGACAAAACCATCAGCATCAGCAGAGAATACCCTGGAAAAATCATGGTGAGTTTATGAAATGATCCCTTACCTTTTCACCACATTCTCCATCTCATCCTGAACCTCATCCTATTAACAAGTGATCAAATCTGAAATGTAATTAAATCAATTAATTAATGCCAACAGGAGCAGTCCTGTAACTGATTAGAACATTTAGACAAAAAAACTTTCTAAAGCACCTTTTGATCCCCAAGAACTGGAAATTCTTGGTTCCTTAACCACAGATTTCTCTCTTACATTTTCAAATAGCAATTGGCAAGAGAATGATCCTCCAAAGTACAATGTTACTCCCAATTACCCTGCTTACAGAAACTCAAGTTTCTAGTGAAATTACTCAGATAGTTAGGGTAGACTTTCTGGAGTTAACCAATATCTACAACAATTGCCAAAAGGATATTAATTAATTTGTGGAAATAGGGCTTAGCAGTCATTCCGTTGCTCCTCGAAGGTAGTCCATGCAGTATTAGACAACTTACTGTGCTAGCACCTAGTGCTAAAGAAGAAAAAACATAAAAGAAAGAGATTTACCCATCACTATAAAGAAAATCGTAATAGTAGTTTTATGCCCTAGAAAGCTGCAAAGAGGGTTTCAGCAGGTTTGTCAGTACCCCAACTTGCTTCTGCCACAGCATTGAAGCGGTTAGATGAGGTTGGATGTTAGCTGAGCAAACAAACCAATGCCACAGCTACCGCAATCAGTAGTATGTTGACAGACATCAACAGTGTTAGACATGCTATCCTTCAAAATCAAACAGGAGTTGATTCTTTTATTGGCACATGGGCACGGTTGTGAAGAATTTCAAAGACTGTGTTGTATAAATTTGACCATTCAGAGTCCATCCACAAGCAACCTTAAAAATGGAGCGATTTGACAAATCAAATTAAAGCAGACAATAGATCATAGTGAGATGATTTGTTTGAAGGCTAGAGCTTTACACCTTAGTTAAGGGAGCTTTACAAAATATGTTTATATGCATGAATAGTTACAGCCACAATGTTAGTGATAGTGCCTTATGTAGTTAACTATGCATAGCAAATGACAACAAGACCATCAAAAAGGTCTTTTCCGTTCAAGAGAGAGGGGGAAATGTGGGAAATGGATTTGTAAAGAATTCTCAAAGCCTGACAGAAGGCTCACCTAGTATGCATCTGTATGCAAACTTCAAGATAGAAAATGCTGACTTAGAAATGCCGTGGAATAGGACAGACATTGTTGAGAGAGAAATAGAACTAGAAACAAGTTTCAAATGGTGGCCTTGCAAATAAGACTAGATACTTTGGAGAAATGAAACTATGAAAGATGCGTTGTAGTAAGACCCACAAGGGGTAATTTTAGATAGCTGGCTTAAAGGCATTGTGTGGCAAAAGCTGGTAGGACAAGAAATGCTTATAATGTAATGGAATTAAGAAACAGTTGGCTTCTGATTGTGATAGTGTGAATTATAACATCCGTATTGTCTCACCCATTCCATGAGACAGAAAATAGAATAAAAGTTTTTAAAATTCCTCTCAGTTGCCCCATCTCTGCGTCATAAAAAAGTATAATCTGGCAAAATGGGAGTTCCAGCTGTTGAAAGCAGAACTGGAATTTGCCATCAGACCCAAATGTTATCAATTTTTATGGTTTTCTTGCCAGATCGATGAGTGGTTGATCAACCTCCTCCTGGGACTTGGACCTTCTCATCCTCTTGAATCCCGAATTTAATTAAATTCAAAATTTAATTAAATCAATGCTTTTGTTTGCTCTGGCTGTTGAAAATAGTTTACCATCAGACTGCACATTTGGTCACTTTTTATGGTTTTCTCCCCAGATTGATCAGCAGCTGGTCAATCTCCCCTATTACTACAGTGAAAGAAAGATTGTTGTCTATCGTGACGGGCAGGACGCAGTGGTAGAGACCAATTTTGGCCTCCTTGTCACCTACGACTGGTACAGCCACGTCACCGCCATGGTGCCCAGTGGCTTTGCCAACGCCCTGTGTGGGCTCTGTGGGAACTACAATGGCGCCGCCAGCGATGACATGATGATGAGGAACAACCATGTGACATCAGACCCAGATGCCTTCGGGAGAAGCTGAAAAGTCACGGATGCCCCAGGATGTAGTGAGAAGTCAACAGTGGAATGTTCCAGCACTGTTGCACCTTCCTGGCTGCAACAGAAAGTATCTGGGATGGGGTGTGAAATTATTTTGGAAGCAGATGGACCCTTTAGAGCATGTCATGGTCATGTTGATGCCCACCAGTACTTCCAGAGCTGCATCTATGACTCCTGCCTGTTCCCTGATCAGGAAGAAGGGATGTGTCCAACCATTGCCCTCTATGCCAACATGTGCCAGGCTGCTGGTGTGTCCATTGAGAGGTGGAGGAGAGATAATTTCTGCTGTAAGTAGGGATGATGGGAGGGATTTTCCTTGCACAGTATTCAGAAGATCCTCAAGCCTGCTCCAAATCCATGTATGAACAACCCAGAGGTGGGTGGGAATCCAGTGGGAATTCCACCCAAAGTCTTGGCTGATCCCATAATCCACCCAAAAGAAACCCTTCCTAAGGTAGTAGTTGTCTCATCTGGAATAATTTACCCCCTCAAAATCTCCAATTTCCTGGTGTTGGCTACAAGATGGATAATTTAGAGGGCGAACCACCAAAAAATGCAGTAACAATAGTGGAATTGAGTTAAAGGGATCCAGTTTGGATGTCGGTTGAGGACCCCGTGTGGAGCAATCCCATTCTTTAAGTGAATGTTACATTTTTCTCCATGAAAATGTGGGAAGTTGGGTGGTTTAGCAGTAAGAATTGCTGTTGTAATGAGCTGGGATATTCCTTATGGATGATCATTGGATCATCATTTGATGATGCCCCTCATTGCATCCACAGAGAGAAAAATTGAGTGTTTGCCATGAAACTGGGCTAAAAAACTGCATTTGGTGAAGTTTGCACCTGAATTCCAGGCAATTTCCAGGACTTGGACTGGAATTTCCTGGTTCCTCATGAATCCCATTGTCTCCCGGCAGATATTCCCTGTCCTTCCAACAGCTCCTATGAGCTCTGTTCGCACACCTGCAAGCACACCTGCGGAGCTGACTCTGCCATGTGTCCAGGGCGGTGTCGTGAGGGCTGCACATGTCAGGACGGCTTCATGCTCAGCGGTGACGAGTGCGTTCCCACATCCCACTGTGGCTGCAGCCACCATGGAGTCTACTACAAAGAGGGGGAGACGTTCTACCCCACAGAGCAGGAGATGTGCCAGTGCCTCTCTGGTGGCACTGTGAAGTGCCAAAATACTTCCTGTCCTGCTGGTGGCCCTGGGAAGGTCATGGATGGTGTCTTCCAGTGTCCCCTGCAGGTGTCCAGCACCTGTGTGGCCACAGGTGACCGTACCTATGTCACCTTTGATGGGATGGCCTTCAACATCACTGGTACTTGTTCCTACATCCTCACTCAGACCTGCACAAGTGACAACGTGACATCATTTATTGTCACAATCCAGAAGGAGGCACGGCAGAAGGGGAAGGTCTCTGGGATACAAGCGTTGTCTGCGGCAGTCTATGGGGTTACCTTGACCTTGAAACAAGGAAAAGGGGCAGATGTCATGGTAAGGTGGCACTTTATGTTCCAAATCTCATGGGTTCCCCCCCAAACTGGGCTTCCTTGATGGAAGGAACACCTCAGGCCATGTTCAAGCCCAGTCCATACTCCCTCTACTTTTTCTATCTAAGCAAGATACATAAATGCATTAAAACTTTGGTCAGAAGGTGTTTCCCCTAAATTTTTTGTTCTACCTCAGTCAGTTCCGAAACTGTGTTTCCTTGATAAGGGGAGCCCTCATGCCATCTCCAAGACAAATCCATTCTCATCCAAACTTTTCCTTCCAAGTGGGATCCACAAATCTGTCAGAATATTATTGGGAAGGTGTTTTCCCCAAATTTTTCGTCTCACCTTCTCACTGGAGGTCTCTTCCTTCTCTATCCCAGGTGGATTCCATCTCGCATCACCTCCCCACCACCCTGAGTGAGGGACAGGTCCAGGTCTATGTACATGGGACAGGTGTCCTGCTCCGCACTGACTTCGGCCTCGTTGTCCACTATGACCTCGTCCAGCACGTGATGGTCACGGTCCCCCAGACCTACATGGGGCACCTGTGTGGCCTCTGTGGCAACTACAATGGCCAACACAATGATGATTTCCAGCTGTCCAGTGGCCAGCTGGCTCCAGGTGCAACAGCTTTTGGATCTGCATGGAAAACAATGGATACACCTTGCAATGACAGCTGTCCCAAGGATGAGTGTCCCACCTGCACAGAGGAGAAAGTGGCAGTCCTCCAGAAACCCAACTACTGTGGCCTCCTCACGGCCCCCGAAGGTCCCTTTGGCTCCTGCCATCGCATGATCGACCCCATCCCATATTCCCAGTCCTGCATTCATGACCTCTGTATGACGGGAGGGGACACGCGTGTCCTGTGCCAGAATATCCAGAGCTATGTTACCATGTGCCAAGATGCTGGAGTCACTGTGGGAGCTTGGAGGACACCATCCTTCTGCCGTGAGTTTGGGAGGGCACAGGGGCAAATGTCCCCTGTTTGGGGTTGGGAAAGTCTCCAGGTAATGATAGAGTTTGAGGGGGGGGGGGGGGGGGGGGGGGCGCACAGGTGGGGAATGTTCCCTTTTTAGGTATGGGTGACAGTGGTGACACGCGGGACATGGGATGATGGTGATGGGATGAGCTTTAAGATTCCTTCCATTACAATTCAATCCATGATTCCATGAAAATTCCAGCCCTCACCTGCCCAGCCAACAGCACCTACTCCCTTTGCACCAACACCTGTGCCAACACCTGTGCTGGAAATGCCACCACCTGTCCCCAAACCTGCACTGAGGGCTGCCAGTGCCACCAGGGCTTTGTCTTTGATGGACACAGATGCATTCCCAAGGAGCACTGCGGCTGCTTTAGGGATGGGGAATACTATAAGGTAGTTTTGCGGGCCTTTTTTCCTGCTTTTAGGCATTTATGTCTTTTTTCCCTTCAATATTTTCCTATTTTTATATACTTGCTTCCTTTTTTTCTTCTTTTCTGACCTTCTTCTTTTATGTCCTTACCTATATTTCTCCTGCATTTATTTTCCTTTGTCTCATCTTTTTCTGCATTTACCAATGTTTTCATGATGTTTTCTCTTTTTTTTTTTTCCTGGCTTAATGTATTTACATTTTAAGAATTAATTTCCTTCCACTAAAAAATGTTTTCCCCCTATTTTTATGCATTTACACCTTTATTTCTTGCATTTTCCCGTATTTTTTTGTCTCATTTTCCCAGCATTTTTCCCCTTTCCATCCCCCTATTTTTATGTCATAGTTCCTCTGCATTTCCTTTCTTTTCCTCTATTTTTAGGCAGTTGAATCTTTTTTCTTGCCTGTACTTCTCTTTTTCTGCACTTTCCACCTTTTTCCTATATTTATGCTTTTCCGCAGCATTTCTCCCCTATTTTTATGCGTTTATGTCTTTTTTTTTTCCCCTGCATTTCTCCCTTTTTCCCCTATTTATAGGGAGGGTATGTATGGACATCCCTTTGCCTTGCAATTTGTTCACCATTTTCTCTATTCTTCTGCACTTACGTCTTTTTTTCTGCATTTTTTCTTTTTATCCCCTATTTTCATGGATTTCCCTTTCTTCCTTCTCCCTCCCCACAGCCCCATGAGATGCTTTTCAGGGATCACTGCCAGCGCCGTTGCACCTGTGTCCCAGGCGAGGGCCTTACCTGCCATGAGCACACTTGCACTGAGGATGAGTCTTGCGAAATCCAGGAAGGGGTCCTAGGATGCATCAATAAAAGTGAGGACAAATGAGGGAAAAGGGGGGTTTAGATGCAGAGTGGATCTGGGGATGCTTGAGGGGTTTGACTGTGGGAAAAAGGGAAGGGGAGGTAGAGGGAACAGAATCCTGTGTCTCTCACTAAGGGTCAGGAATGGGACAATTCTTCTGATGCTTTCTCCCAAGGTTTCTCCCATCCCAGGGCTTCTTCTATGGTCTTTCCCATGGTTTTCCTCATTCTTTTTCCCATGGTTTTCCATCCCATGATTTCTCCCATCCCATGATTTCTCCCATCCCATGATTTCTCCCATTATTCATTCCATGGTTGCTCCCATGGTTTCTTCCATCCTGTGACTTTTCCTGTGGTCTTTTCCATCTCACAGTTTTCTCTCTCATGTGACTTCCCCCCACTTTTTTCCCCATCCTTTTCCTCAGCCCATGGCTTCCTGCAGTGTTTATCTCCTTTTCACCAGCCCATGGCTGATCTCTCTCTCCCTCCCTTCCCAGACCCCTGCAAGTCCCTGCAGTGCCGCCCCAAGGAGCGCTGCCGGCCCCGCGGTGCCCAATCCCGCTGCGTCCCAGCCCTGGTCGCCACGTGCTGGGCATGGGGTGACCCACACTTCCGCACTTTCGACGGCCTTGACTTTGACTTCCAAGGAACCTGCACCTACACCATGGCCGAATCCCATGGGAATGACCCTGGGCTGGTGCCCTTCAGGGTTGAGGCCAAGAACGACATCCGTGGCGGGATCCAATCTATGTCCTACGTCTCCTTGGTCAATGTTGATGTCTATGGACAACGCATCTCCTTCCGCCAGAACGAAGACGGAAAAGTCCGGGTGAGTTGGGTGGAGATGTGAGAATTTGGGCTTTTCCCCCATGTTTTGCTTCATCCAGCTCTTCCCTACCTCCTTTTTCATCCAGCCAGTGCCAATGTTATTTTGGGATCAATCAGTCAGTCTGGGAGGTGGATTGTTGAAATGTTGGGATATGTCAGGAATAAAAAGCTGAGAAATGGTGGGAACCAAGTATGGGGAATAGAATATTTGGAAATGTCAGGAACAGAATGTTGAGATACGATTGGAATAAGATGTTGGGATTTGTTGGGAATAAAATGTTGGGATATGTTAGTGTAGTGGTTTTATGTTCACTAAATTCTGGTCTTAGTACTCACTCTTTTTCTGTGGGAGAGAGACTAGGAGAAAAGCAAAGAAGGCTCAACCTTAAAAATGAATAAATAGTTTTATTAACACATACTAAAAGAATGGAAAAAGAAAGTTGGGAAAAAACTAAAAATGGAATGAAACTTTAAAAATATTCTTCCTTCTCCTCACAAACTGTTCACTTTCTTACAAAACAACGTAAAGAGACAAAACTTGTGATTTTCAATCAGTTTTACTATTTGAAAATAGTATTTCATTACTTTTTTAGGAGAAGAGTTTCTCTTAGAGTTATGGATCTTACTGATAACTTAGAACCGTTCTCCTGTGGGTTTTTTAACTATCATAAAAAACAGCTGCCTGGAGAAACCCTCCTTTGTGACCTCTCCCATCAGCAGTTTCCTAAGCTGCTCATGGGTCATGGGTCTTAGACTTTTGCATATTGGGGTGTCAGCTTTTAAAGATGAATAACTCTAAAGGCAAAGGATTCTTCATCTCAAAGTACAGAGATATCTTCTCACTTCTTTACTGGTGCAGAGAGCTTCTCACCTTTATCTCTGTTCAAGCATCTTATAGGATTAATGTTACTTAGTTCATCACAAACACCTTTGCTCAAATCCACACACAGAGCTAAACAATCATCTTCCCAAATGCATATCTTTCCTATGATTTAAAGGAATAATCTAAATATAGAGTTCATTTCTATGTCTCAATAAGAACGGAACAACAACAAACTCTTCAACTCTCTGTCCTAATAGTTTTTTCACTCTTGCTCTACTGACTTCATGCTGTTTCCTTTTTATGTTCAGTCTGTTCCTTTCTTTTCTCTCTCAGAGAAGGGCTAAATTCTGGAAGTTTCATGTTGCTAGGAAAGGATTAAATCTGCCTAGAGTCTCTTTTCTCCTGCAGTAGCTCGTGGTATTAGATGTTCAAGGGTACACTTGTGAGGAAGGAAGAACTCACTCAGAAACACCAGAGATCAGAGCACGCGGGCAGTCTGGAGTCACAAAAAAACAGGCAGGATCATAAATGCCTTTTCGGCCCACCCATCGGTGTAAATCGGGGCAGTCTCAGCCTAAATGGTGCCCATAGGTGTTATCAGGGGCCCGGCAGAGATCTCCCTGCTCCAGGGAAGTTTAGAGAAAGTAGTTGTAAAGCAGCAACCTCTCCTTCCCCCCTCCAACCCAGGAGCTGATAGAATCTGCCCAGGCCTCAGGCCAGCTCCCCTCCAAAAGGGGGGAGCAGCAGGCCCAACTCGATGTTACCTGTCTCTCTCTGGCCAAAGGAAAGAAGGAAAGCCCACCTGCAGGAAATCAAGGGGTTTTATATGGTACTTCCCAAAGTCATAGCCAACAATTTTTAGTGGTTAAAACAGGTGCTAATATTCTAATTAACTCTCTGATAGGTCCCTGTCCTTTCTAAAGCAATTTCCAGGTCCTGACCTGGAAAATCATTCCACATTCCTCTATGACTGAAAAACTAAACTGTACTAACCGATGACAGTTAGCAATAAAATGGGATATGCGAGGACTAAGAGGCTGAGATAAACTGGGATAAAATGTTGGTGTGTCTAGGGAATAAAATATAAGGGTATTTCAGGAGTAAACTGTTGGGATGAAGCAGGAATAAAATACTGTGGGGTGTTTGGATATTTTGGGAATAAAATATTGAGTCATAGTGGGAATAGAATGTTGGGGTATGTAAGTAACAGAATATAGGAGGAATAAAATGGTGGGATAAGTAAGATGTAAAATGTTGGGATATGATGGGATTTAGTGTTGGAATATGCTGGGAATAAAGAATTGGGATATGTGGGGAATAGAATATTAGGATACATTTGGAATAAAATATTGGTGTATGTTGAGAATAAAACATTGAGATAACTGGGAATGTTGTGCCATCGGCAGGTGAACGGGGAGGTGACTCTGCTCCCAGTGCTCCTGGCAGATGGGAAGGTGCGGGTCCGTCCCAGTGGGCTCCGTGTTGCTCTGGAGACAGATTTTGGTCTCCGAGTCTCCTATGACTGGAACTGGCACCTCCTGATTGACCTCCCCAGCAGCTACTTCCGCCATGTCCGAGGCCTTTGCGGGAATTTCAACCTCAAGCCTCTCGACGACATCCCTGAGGCTGGTGACAACACCACTGCCATTGTCACATGGGCCAAAAGCTGGAAAAGTGCTGACTCTGAGGCCAACGACCCAATCTGTTGGGATTATTGTGATGGAGCGTGTCCAGTGTGTGATGAGGAGAAGAAGGAGCTTTATGGTGGGAGCCACTATTGTGGGATCATCAAAAAATCCTTCCAGGGACCCTTCAGAGCATGTCACAACATAGTGAAGCCTCATGATTTCTATCGCAACTGCCTGTTGGACCTGTGCCTGAGCAATGGGGCGAGGTCGATCCTCTGCCAGGTGCTGGAGACATATGCGGCAACGTGTCGGAAACATGGAGCCATGGTCCATGACTGGAGGACACCATCAGGATGCCGTAAGGGCTGAGGTTTTCTTTGAGAAGGGAAGGAGCCAGAGTGGGGGAGGAGGGGCATGGAGTGGGATCCATCCTGGGTTGAAGCCCTCAAATCTCTCAGGTGATCCTTGGAAGTTCTCCAGAACATTCTGGTGCTCCAGCTGTTTCTTGCGTCCCAGAACCCACCACATCTTTCCAAGAATCCATCCCACATTTTCCAGATCTTTGCCACATGAGCCAGGCTCTTACCCTCGTGTCCCAGATGTATCCCACACCCTATCTGGAATTTTCGAGACTCTTGCCACATGTTCCAGGCCTTTATCCTTGTGTCCCAGACCTCATCCTGTGCATTCCAGACCCCATGCTGCATGGCCCAGACCCTTGCCACATGGCTCAGACCTCACCTCACTTTTCCCGGTCTCTTCCCATATTTCCCAGACCTTCCTCCTTACAGTCCAGATCCTTCTTGTTTTCCAGACCCTTCCCCATGTTCAAGACCCTTTCCCAATCACCACCAACTCTGTTGAATGGCGTCCACTCCCCTAATCCCTTCCTCATTCCAGTTTCCTACCGCTGCAGCCTTACCTTGCCCTGAAAACAGCCACTATGAGCCCTGTGGCAACGCCTGTCCAGCCACCTGCTCTGACTGGGACAATCCAGCCATCTGTGACCAGCCCTGCGTGGAGACCTGTGCCTGTAACACCGGCCACGTGCTCAGTGGCGGACAGTGCGTGCCAGTGTCCCGCTGTGGCTGCACCCGTGATGGCCGCTACTACCGGCCTGGTGAGGAGTTTTGGGGTGATAACACCTGTCGCTCCAGGTGCAGGTGTGACATGGAGCTGGGAATGGTGGTGTGCGAGGACTCCGGGTGTAAGCCGGGTGAGGTGTGCGCAGTGGTGAAGGGCGTGCGGCGGTGCGTGGCCAACAGCCGCTCCGTCTGTGTGGCCACTGGTGACCCCCACTATACCACTTTTGACGGGCGTCGCTACGACTTCATGGGTACCTGTGTCTACCAGATGGCTGGGCTCTGCTCCACTGACTCCACACTCATTCCCTTTGCTGTCACTGTGGAGAACAATCACCGTGGCAGCCACCTGGTCTCCTTCACCAAGGTGGTCACCATGGAGGTGTACAACATGACCCTCAGCCTCAGCCAGGAACATCCCCAGAAAGTCAAGGTAGGGATGAAGGAGATGACAGAGGTGGTTCAGAGTGATTGCATGGCATCTGGAGAGGGCTCAGGGTCATGGAATGCTCTTTAGGTGCATTTCAAGGTCACCACATGACATCTGGGTGGAGTTTCAAGGTCTTTGTAAGATGCTTAGGTGGGTTTTGAAGTAATTTCAAGGCATCAGGTTGGATTTCAAGATGCTTCAATGGCGTTCAGGTGGGTTTCAAAGTCATTGGGGTGGTGTCTGGGTGGGCTACAAAATCAACTTGGTGGGCTTCAAAGTCATTGCATGGTGTCTGGGTGGGCTACAAAGCCCTTTTGTGGCATCTGGGTGGGTTTCAGGGTCATTCCATGATAGTGGGTTAGGTTTCAAGGTCATTGTATGGTCTTCAGGTGGGTTTCAAGGTCATCACATGGCATCTATGTGGCCTTCAAGGTCATTCTGTGACACCTGGGTGTGTTTCAACTTCATTGTGTGACCTCATGCCACCCACGACTTTCTTTCCAGGTTAATGGTGTCCTATTGGACCTTCCCTTCACCCACAACCAGCAGCTCCAGGTGTCCCTCCGTGGTGTCCACGGCTTCATCACCACTGATGCGGGTGTCACTGTCACCTTTGACTGGTACAGCTATGCCCGTGTCATCATCCCCAACACCTACGCCGGCGCTGTCTGCGGCCTCTGCGGCAACGCCAACGGCGACCCCCATGACGACTTTGTCACCCGCGACGGCCGCAGTGCTGACAATGAGACCCACCTGGGGGACAGCTGGAAGGTCGGCGAGGTCCCTGGGTGCTCAGCTGGGTGCAGTGAGGGCTGCCAGGTGTGCAGCGACGCCCAGAAACGTGCCTACCGTGGGGACAAGCACTGCGGGCTGCTGGGGAAGAAACGGGGGCCCTTTGCCGCCTGCCATGACATCATCGACCCCGCCCCTTACCTGGATGACTGTCTCTTTGACGCCTGCCTGTACGAGGGACACCAGGACACCGTGTGCCAGGCCATTGCCGCCTATGTCGCTGCGTGCCAGAGCCAGGGCGCTGCTGTGCGGCCATGGCGCACACCGGCCTTCTGCAGTATGGGGAGACTTGGGGGCCTTGGGAGAGTATGGGGGGTTTTGGAGGGCAGACAGGGACACAGAGGTTAGGCAAAGAGTTTTGTGCTGTCCATGGAGGATTTTGTGGTCTCTGGCAGGGGAAGGGGGGTCGGGGCTGTCTGTGGGGGGCCTTTGGGGTGTCCATGGCAGGTTTGAGGTGTTCCCAGGGGTTTTGGGGTCTCCACGGGGAGCTTTAGGGTGTCAGTGGGGGTTTTGGAGTCAACACAGGGGCTTTTGGGTTGTCTGTGGAGGGTTTGGGGTCTCCATGAGGGGGTGTTGGGGCTTAGATGGGAGGTTTTGAGGTTCAGACAAAGGAGTTTTGGGATGTCCATGGGGAGCTTAGGAATTTGGGGCCTGCATGGGGAGTTTTTGGGGGCATCCATGGCAATCTGGGGTGCCCATGAGGGTTTTGAGAGCTTGCAGGGAGTTTTTTTGTGTCCATAGGGGTTTTGGTGTTTCCAACTGTTCTCCCTTCCTGACAGGCCCCGTGTGCCCCCCAAATCAGCACTATGAGCTCTGCGGCTCCCCCTGCCCCCCCACCTGCCAAGGCAAAGCTGGAACTCAGGACTGCTCTGATGCCTCCACGTGCTCTGAAGGTTGTTTCTGCAATCCCGGATTTTTCCGGAGCGGGGATGACTGCGTGCCCCTCCCCCAGTGTGGCTGTGTTTTGGAGGGCCGCTACTACCCCCAGGGCGTGCAGTTTTACCCTGAGCCCCCCTGCACTCAGCGCTGTGTCTGCTCTGAAAATGGGGGGCTGGAGTGTCACCCCGCTCCAGGCTGCTCCAGTGATGAGGAATGCTCAGTGCAGGATGGGGTGCTGGGGTGCCACCCCCGCACCTGCCGACAGTGCCAGGTTTTGGGGGCAGGGGCTTACAGCAGCTTCGATGGGCACCTGGGGTATTTTGGGGGGTCCTGCACCCTTCTGCTGCTGCAGTTGGAGAGGGGTGAGCCTGAAGAAGAGCTGGAGCCTATTACTGTGGCCATGGAGCAGGAGGACATGCAAGTGCAGCGGGTGACGGTGACGGCGCACGGGGTGACTGTGGTGATGGACAGGGGACAGCAGTGGGAGGTGATGGTGAGTGGAGGGCCCGGGGCCTTGGGGGTGCAAGCCTTGGTTTTGGGGGCAAAAAAATATTAGGGGGGCAAAGAAGGGGATGGAAATGGGGTTTTGGGAGGTGCCGCAGTGAGGAAAGGCCTGGTTGAGGGTGAAAGCTCTGACTTTTGGGGGTGCAAGCCTGGTTTGGCAGGTACAAACCCTGTTTTGGGGGGTAAAGAGGGGTTGGGTGAAGAAGGGAGTGAAAATGGGGTTTTGAGGGACATGGTAGTGGGGAAGGGGTTATTTGGGCATGTAAGAGCTGCTTTAGGGTACACACACCACTTTTGGTGTGCACTCCGGGGTTACAGACCCTTTCTGGGGTGCTGAATCTGGGTTTGGGGTGCAAACCATGATTTTGGGGTTGAAAACTTTTTGGTGTGTCATCACCATCCCTCTTTGGGATGTAAACTGTGAGTTTGAGGTGCGCAGATGGAAGTCCAGACCCTAGTTTTGGGGGTGCAAACCCTGTTTTTGGGGATGCAAACTGTATTTTGGGAGGTTACCCCCACTTCCCTTTCGGGATCCTCACCCCGTCTCCCCTCAGGTGGATGGCGAGCGTCACTTGCTGCCGCTGTGGCTGCGTGGGGACGCGGTGGGGGTGGCACAGGTGGGGTCCCACCGGCTGCTCCAGGTCCAGGGGGGCCCTAAAATCCTCTACGACGGCAACGCGTATGTGGTGCTGACGCTGCCCCCCCCATCCCGCCGCCCCCGGGGGCTCTGCGGCAACTTCAACGGGGACCCCAACGACGATGACCCCGCCGGGGAGGCCTTGGGCAGCCCCCCCCCAAACTGCACCCGCCTGGCGCCCGCCCCCAGCTGCTCCCCAGCCCAGGCGCGGCGCTGCGCGGTGCTGGCGGACCCCGAGGGACCCTTTGCGGGCTGTCACGGGGCGGTGCCGCCCCGCACGTACCTGCTGACCTGCGAGCGCCAGGTGTGCGGGGCGGGCGGCGACCCCTGCCCCGGCTTTCAGGGCTACGCAGCCGCGTGCCAGGCAGCCGGAGGCGCGCTCCGGGAGTGGCGGGAGGCCACGGGTTGCCGTGAGTATATGGAGGGGTTGGGAACTTTGGTGGGGGGTCGGGAATTCGAGGTGACGGGAAGTTTGGAGTTGGGAATTTGGGGCGGCGAGGTTTAGGGAGGATGGGAATTTAGGGGTTAGGATTTTTGTGGGAGCAGGAATTCTGCAGGGAAATTCTGCAGGAGTGGAAATTTTGGTGGGGGTGGGAATTTGGAGGTGTGGGAGAGTGGAATGGAGCAGGGGCTCATTGCTGCATGGAAAAAGGGGTACATGTCCGCATTGCTAAGCCCCCATCTGGGGAATGCCCAAATCACACCCCTAAAGGAACATCCCTCCCCCCCCCCCCAAAAATGGGAAGCCTGTGTCCCACAGTGGAACCCTGTGCAACCAGCCCCCCCCCACCAATGTCCCCAAATGGGAGCTCCATGGGACCACCCACCCCAAAGATGGTATGGCATTGATCCCTGGAGACACCTATTGACCCCAGATGATCCCCCAGCAGCCCCATTGACCCCCTTTGTTTTTTCCCTCCCTCTCCCAGCTCTCACCTGCCCCCCCAAGAGCCACTACCAGCTGTGTGCCCGCACCTGTGAGCACACCTGCGCAGGTGTGTCGGCTCCGCCCCCCTGCAGCGAGCGCTGCTTTGAGGGGTGTCAGTGCGCCCAGGGGCTGCTGTTCGACGGGGCCCGCTGTGTCCTCCCGGGGACCTGCGGCTGCCTCCACCAGGGTCGCTATTTCCAGGTGGGTGTGGCCCCAGTGCCTCCCAATACAGCCCAGTTCCAGCCCCAGCTCCTCCCAGGCTCCCCGTGTTGATGCCGGGTCCCTTCAGTGTGCCTTCCACAGTGATCCTAGTCGTTCCCAGTACAGCCCAGTTCTCCACCGGTCCTTTCTAGTTCCCTCTCCAGTGCCCCCCATGGTCTCCAGTCCCTCCCAGTACATCCCAGTTCCTTCCAGTGTGGCTTACCCAGTGTCTCCAATCCCTCCTAGTCTCCCCAGTCCTCTCCAGTTTGCCTCACAGTATCCTCAGTCTCTCCAAGTCCCTCCAAGTGCAACACAGTTCCTCCCCATCCCTTCCAGTCTGCTCCAGCTCATCCCAGGTCTCTCCAATGTGCTTCCCACAGTGATCCCAGCCCCTCCCAGCATCCTCCATGTCACAATTTCTTCCCAGTGTACCCCACTTCCCCCAAACACATTGCCCAGTGTGTCCCCCTTTTACCCCAGGATCTCTCCTTCCCTCCAGTCTCCCCTGGTATTCCCTGTATTGTGCACAGTCCCTTCCAGGGCATTCAAGTCCTTCCCCACTTTCCCCTACAGTGTTCCAAATCACTCCCAGTTTGTCTCTGTTCCCCCCCCCAGTGCCTCCCAATGTATCCCAGTCCCTCAGTGGTGGGACTTAGTGTCCTTCCCAGTGTCTCCCAGCATGTCCCAGTGTCCCTCTGTGTCTCCACCAGTGTTTCCAGTGTCCCCCAGCAGGTCGCAGACCCCCCAGTGTGCCCCCCATGGGGGACGTGGGGGTGTGTGGGGATATGGGCACACACTGGGGATGTGGAGACACACAGGGGATATGGGAGACAAGGGCCCCCTTCCCTTCTCCCACAACACCTCACAGCATCATCGTCCCCATTTTTTTGGCCATTTCAGGCCACTTTCCCCACTTTCCACATTTTACTCATGGAAAACAGATTGCTGAGACCATCCTGACCCCTGACTGCTCCCAATCCTGCACCTGTCGGGGGCCCGGGGGCCTCCAGTGCCACCCCTTCACTTGTCCCTAAAGAAGAAATTGCAGGGAGCAGCCGGAGTCAAACACACTCTTCACAGAAGTAATGGTGAATGCTCGTTTATTAAGGGTACACTGAGTTCTTTTGTACATATCATTCTTGTGCATAAGCTGTTCACGCGGCATTTTACTACTTGCTATTTGTTAACCCCTAGTGTTCACGGACCCCAAGCTGCTATACTATTTGCTATTGTTATCTGTGTATTCCTTTGTGGTTACCTGTTTACAACTTTGCTGAGGGTTTACAGCTCGTTCCCAGACTCTTCATCCTTGACAGTGCTGAGATAAACAGAATTTTCCCAGCACTGCAAGGCCTCTCTTTGTCCATTTTCTTCCAGAAATCCTTCTACATGTCCCTTCAGCCACACCTGCGGCCTCCGTGACGGCACCCACATCTGCATTGTACACCTGGAGCGCAGTGCCCTGTCCCCTGCCACTCGCTTTTGATGGCGTCACTGGGGCCAACCTGGCCACTGGCATCTATGTGGTGGCCAGCATGTGTGACCCCTGGGACCCTGCATGGTTCCGGCTGCTGGGGGACATCAGGGACATTGGGGACCAGCCAGCAGTGGTGGCACTTCACCTCTTCACCCCCCACAACATCATCACCGTGCGGAGGAACAGGAAGGTTTGGGTAAGTTGTCACCACCTTGGGTGGCACCCAAAAATGTCACCACTGTGTGTTGGCACCCTAAACATCCTCCTGAACTTAGTTTTAATGATAATTAAAAAAAAAAAAAAGTTTGGTGTTTTTTTTCCTAATTTCAGACCAGGTAAGAGTCCCCATGGGTTGTCCAATCCCACCAGTACCACAGATGTTCTTACCATAATTTTGCCCCAAATTGCTGTTTTTCCTCCGCAGTTTCCCACCAGTGAAGTGGGTGATGGTCACTAAGAGACATCCTTGAATTGACACACCCCATAATTTTGACCAAAATTGCTCTTTTTTCCCCAATTTCATGTCAGAGAAGCACTTACCTGGGTTGTCCCTCATCCTTACCCCCGTCATGCCTTGACATATCCCATAGTTTTTCCACAAACTCCTTCTTTTCCACCCAGATTCCTCCAAATACCCTTCACCCCTGTATCACCCCAAATCTCCCTTTTCCCCCTAATTCGGTGTTCTCCAGCTCAATGGGGTCCCTACCCCCCTGCCCTTGGAGCTCCCGGGACCATTGACCATCATGGAGACGCACACGACCCTCCGGATCAGCCGAACCCTGGGATTTCTGGTGGAATTGGGTGCCAGGGGAGTGACAGTGGAGGTGCCCAGGGAAGCTCGGGCGACGCTCTGTGGCCTCTGCGGCGACTACGACGGTGCCACCAGCAATGACCTGCGAGGGCCTGACGGGACGGTGACGAGTGATGCGCGGGCACTGGCCGAGGCCTGGCGGGCACCTGACTTCACCCAGGTGGGTGACGCTGGAGGAGGGGTGTTGGGGGCATTTGGCTGTCTTGGGAGTGGCACTAGGGGGAACACTGCCAAAATGGGGGGGGGAATAGCCTAAAAATCAGGGAAAGAATCCCCTCAAAAGGGGAAAGAAGCTCTAGAAGATGGGAAAGAGACCAAAAAGGGGAAAAAGAGTTCCCTGAAAAGGGAGAAAAGAGCCCCAAAAAGATGGGAAAGGAGACCAAAAAGAGGGCGAAGAGCCAAAACTGGCTCTTCAGTGACTTACTAAAGAAATATGGATATTGATCTAGTATTGATACCCAACTGTGATGGACAAAAACTCTCTAACAGTTTAAAGTTAGAAAGTGTATGTTTATTACGGCCGGGCAGCACGGGGGATATTTCCCTAATTCGCACTGCGAAATTCACAGGTAATTACGAAGCCTTTTATTTACAAAAGTGTTGAATACTCAAAATACAAATGCATATTCATACCCCTGTCACCTCCCATTCCTCGCTTCGTATGCTAAATGGCAAAAAGACTATTAAGCAGGGGTCTATTCTGGGGAGGGGCACCCAAAATGAGGAAGTAAGATGAGTCTTCCTCGTCTTGACCTTTCTACCTTTTCAATGCATTCATGACAAATGAATCTTTGGTAGAACTTACAGTTTCCTGTGTTGAATGGGTTCTTTAAGCAGGAAATCTGCAACTATCTTATGTCCTATTTACCACATTTTGTTTTTCATTACCAGCACAGCTACATAAACATAAAGCTGACAAGTAATGAGTTACTAAATGCAGGATATCTTATTTAAGATCCGGCTTGTGTTAACTGTGAACAAAGCTTGCCTATCTACTTCAGCTATTTCAGCAACTTATTATCTTAACTTTCAAAAAAATCCCTAATTCTTCAAATTTAATGTCTCAGTACCCTGTTTTCTTTCTTCTTTCTCTCAAGGAAGGGTTGTGGTTTAGAAACTCCATGTTGCTAGGAAAGGGTTAAATCCACCCGGGCCTACAGTGGCCATGTGCCTGCCCTGGGCTGCAGGGGCAGAATAAAATGCAAAGCTGTGCTGATGGAGGAAGTTGGTAAATGTCCTGTTTTCCACCCCTTGGTCTCATCCAGGGTGGTCTGGCTCAGAGCTACCACAAAGCTGTAAAAAGGCTCAACCCAGGCCGCTCCCATGCAGGCAGCAGCTCTCAGAGGCCTGGCCCAACTGCCCAGTGGGCAACAGGGCCCAACCCGGGCTCCTCCCGCTCTCCATGCGGGCATCAGCTTCCGGAGGTCCAGCTGGGCCCGGCCCGGCTGCCCAGAGGGGCAGCAGAGCCCGACCGTGGCCTGTGCACTGCCTACGATACTACCTCATGGCTGATTCCGAAGCGAGAGCCTGATCTGCTGCAGATTGGAGTTTTAAATGTGCTTTACAAAGTCGCATTGACATCCTTACTCGTCAAACTAGCTGCCAATATCTTGGCTAGCTTTCTGATAGGTCTCTGTCCTCCCCGCGCCCCACCCCCCCAAAACCGCTCCAAGGTCCTGGTGGTGGGAAACTTTTCGCATTTCTCTATAACCAGAAAACAAAACTGTGCCAACCCATGATAGGTGGTTGTGCTAAGGACAGGAGGAAGTGAGCTGGAAATGCAGAAGGAAGGTAGAAGAAAGAGTGAAAGAGCCAGATCTGTGTGGAGCTACTCATGGGACTACAACATAGAAAAGGTATGAAAGGCTTTTAGATAACAAGGTACTGATACTTGGAGCCCTCTGAAGTTTTTAAAGAAGCGCTCTTGAGTGCTGTGGCCATCTTGACGACAGCAGCAACCAACAGGTTTCCATGGACTAAATGCTGTATAAAAACCTTCCCTGTGAAATAGTTTCACTTTTCGTTTATATACACTGTGGGAGATTAGGGACAGGCGGTCAGAAGATATCACGTTGTACGGGCAGACAGAACCCCTCCCTCAATTCTTAGTTGGTCAGTGTCCTTGATAAGCGAAGCAACACCTAACTTGTAACGTAAGCAGACGGATGTGATGTAGCAAACAGAGGTGTTATAACCCCATGTAACCAGTTAATAAACGCCATTAGCCATCCACCACACTGGTGTCTGTGAGCTGGTGGCCCGAGCAGCCTGGGTGTGGCTGCCGTGTCGTTCCTGAAACCAGGTCGCTACGCCTCAGCGGAGATAACAATACACAAAGCTGGTGAGTGGAGAATATAAACCTAATTGAGAAATGGCTGATGTACTTTTTAATTTATTGCCTTACCATCACTGCAAGTGTATTCAATAATCCATTACTAAAGGAAGTCTCTTATTTTTTCTGCAGTGACAGTGTGTAATGCACATCTATTCTCAATTTAAATGGAGATACCAAAAGTAATTGCTGCCCAATTTGTTAGATGGCTTTGGCTGTTCTTTTTTAATGGTCTAGTCAATTTTAAACCTGCTAAAGCAAATTAATCTGTGCACAACTATGGCACACACCCTGAGCAATAACTTTCAGTAGTGTGTATGCATGTCTTGTATGAGACAACTTGAGTGAAAGAAAAAATATGAGTGCAAGAGATGAGAATTTTCTGATAAAATACATCTCACGTTGCTTTCAGATTTTGTCACGTATTTCATATTTCCCATAAATGTAAATTTCCATCTTTCAAGGTAGCTTTTTAATAGAGATTGTTAATTTAAGGCTGGCAGGTAGACATAGAGTTTAATGACATGACACTGTCATCTACTAGGTAAGATATGGAAACATCAGAGATATTTCTATTTCTGATATAACAGAAAAAAGAAAAGAAAAAATCTTCATACTTGGCCTCTAAGATAATTTCTGTGGTTCATGCCAATCTTTCATATTTTTTACCTAACTGCTGAGCTTAGCATAACATCATTGAAAAGGTCAAAGTAAAGCTGCTGCATTTACTTCAGTTTAAAGAACTGATATTTCCTTTGCACAAAAATATATTTTATGTTGTGTCCCCCTAATCCATACTGCTACTGCAGATCCACATACACAAGCATGTTTTTCCTTTATCTTGGAATTAGATTGAAAATAAACACATTCTGGTATGGTAAGCTATGTAAGCTAGAGTTAGTTGTTATTTAATGTATTCTGCTTGCATCCAGATATTTACTGTTTGGAGCTAGATGTGGTAGCTGAATTTTTTTTAATTTAATGGAAGGGGCTGAGGAGGAATAATGGTTCTCCTTGGAAAGTGAGGTTTCACCTTTACATATCCTCAGGGAAGAGCCAGCAAATGGGTACAGCATCATTACTGCCTCATGACAAATGCTTTGCACGTCCAATGATGCTTCTGATGAGACCATTTTGGAAGCCACCACTCTGCAGGAGGAAGTGCCCATTATGTGATGCACCAAATTAATGCTCTCCATTTATAGGCTGACCTCATGAATTGAAGGGCACTGTATAATGCATGATGCCGCATAATTGAAGCAGGAAAACTGGAGCACAAAGTATGGACAAGAGAAAATCACTGGCAAAAGAAAAGAGCTCTTCCAGTTTTTGCTTATATTTCTGTCCTTAGAAATGACTTCAACTTAATTAGTATTTCAAAAACTTTGTAAAACTGGCCAGTCCCTTATACTGAGGTGGGAGTGATTATGCATTTTTCTGTACAAAGTTATCACCTTGTCATCAAGCTGCATGCATCTGTCAGGGTTGCCAAGTGGTTTTTAGACTCACAATACCTCTAGCAATTTTTTTGGTAGGGAATTGAGGCACAAGTTTGGAATAGTGGCCCAGCCACGCTTTTCCATATTTAAGTCTTTCTTGAACAATGAATTGAGGAGCCACAAAGCAGGCCCTGTGGAGCTGTAATCAGAAGACTTGTATAATTCTTAAAGTGATGTGGGTTTGTATGTTTTTAAACTGATCAAGCTGACTTGACCATCTCTTGCTTTCTAGCTAAGAAAAAAAGAAAGAATAGTTCTTTTCTGCTCAGGACCTAGTTTTCTAGGTCTCTAAAGTATGATAAACTGGTAATTCAGGACTAATGTGTTAGTCCCTAGGGCATAATACTTCTTCAGAAATTAATTTGCAGGTGATTTCTGTAGCGTGGATATGAAAGCCAACTTATGAATTCAGGTCTTTGTTTATACAGTACAAATTTATACCTAAATATAATTTAGGAGAAAAATAAATAACATTGGGCAAAAAGCAGACAGTCCTGGGGCCTGATGTGTTCTTTGGTACCTTTAAAAGTCTGAGTTTTAGCAATTTTTTTTTTGTCACTCTACTAAACCAAGGTTCTGTCAAAATGCCACTCAGCATCTTAGTGAGTTTTTGGCCAGAAGCTCAGTTGGGTTTCATGGGACCATGGGTTTCCTTCTTCCCTTCTCTTTCTCTGGTCCTGAGTCCCCAAGACACTCCGATCAGCAGAGAGTGAAAGCAACTCCCAGTGACAGAGAGGTGAGTATTGAAGTGTGAGCAGAAGTTTTGACCACTGCTCTTTTTTGTTTTTTCTTCTTTTCTTCATAATAGATGTCACAGAAAATCAGAAAAACAGGTCTAAAAGTGAATTTTAGTTTAAGATTGGTATATGTAGCATCATCTCAGTAAATTCCAATGAGGAAAACCCCCCACCTTTCCAGAAAAACCTGTTCCACATCATTCTCTTTTCTTTAAATTGGCTTTTTCCATAGTAAAAAACCCCAGCCTACCAAACAAAAACACCTCATACTCTGTATGTTAAATTCATTACTTTTTGTGTCATTCATGTGGGACATAGAAGCCAGTTCAATTAATTTCTCTCTTCAGCAGCTTTTCCATACAGAAAAACTGACTTCATGTCTCCCTTCCATCTACTTCATACTTGCAACCTCTATTCCTTCTAACTGCCCTCAGACTTCTAGAACTGAACTTTTATTTGTTGCTTTTCTCTTATCCGTGTCTTTTCTGAAAGTGTAGTCCCCAGATTGTTTTGAATGAGATGTTACTAGTGTTAACCAGAGTCACGGGAATTCTTTTTGTGTGCTTTACACAGTTATGCTCAGATGTGTTCTCCATGGAAAGCTTACCTATTTCAGGATGTCTGTAGCATTGTCATCTCACTGTCAGCTTATGATTTGCTAAAAGCAGCAGCTCCTTTCTGCAGCATGCCTTTCTCCCACCATCTCTTTGCAGCTGCAGAAATCAGAGTGGAATTTCACCCAATATTTTGAGACTGCATCTCTCACTGATCATTATCTTAAATTCTAATAATGTTCTTCAATGTTGGGCCAGTTTAGAGAACTCCTAAAGGAGAAAGTTTTCTATTTCAGCATTTGTGTTTCCATCTTTTACATAGTGAAAATAATTAATAGTTCACAAGCGCTGCCCAGTACTTCAGTTTGGTGCTGTGGTGACCCATTGCTGTCTATTCTCTACATATATTTAAACAGTTTTGAGCCCCTTTATATTAGTTTCATGTAGACTCTCTCTCTTACCTAGCTTGGAAGAAAGTCAGGCAAAACAGTTTGAATAGGCTTCCTGGAATCTAGTGATGTCATTATTACCGATTCTTCCCTTTTCTTTAGAATTGTTGCACTATCAGGAAGGAAATCAATAGTCTGATATGACATGTTACTTAGAATTTCATCTTGGCTCTTTTCTTAAATGCTTGCTATTTTCCCAGCATCTGCAGTTGTTTGTTGAGTAATTAATTCCAATTGTTTTCCTGGCTCTGAAGCTGAGCACATCTTCCAACTCCCTAGCAGTTCCTGTGTCTCCTGTTGGAAGATGGTGCTATAATTATTCATCTTCCACCTTCTGAGGTGTCGCCTGTTCTCAGCAGGCATTCTCAAAGATGACTTCTGATTGTTGTGAGATTAGTTCAGCCCGTTCTTTGAATCTTACATTAATTTTCAGCAGGCTCAGCTGGGATGAAAAAACAGCTACACTGTCTTTCCTAAACTTTCCCTTTTATATTCTAACCTAACTTCTTGCCTTTTTATGCTGATGTTAATTAATTTAAAAATCCTCTTACAGCCACATTTTATGGCGAAGAGCAGAGGAAAAGGAGACATTAAACCATTTATGCCCTTTTCCTGCTACCCATCAATAGCTTTAGCTTTGTTGTTTAGAGCCATTCCCCTGCAGGGAAGCCAAAGAGAAAAGGATGAGTGTCCATACTGGATACCTGCTGGCATCTTTCTACGCACTCTATTAGACTAGTACAAAATAAGATGATATTCATCCACACAGAAGCCAGATAAAGACCTTAACAAGCACAAATGAAAATAATAGGGATGTTGTAGAAACTCTACATTTAAGGGTGGAAACGTGAATGCACATATATAATCACCTGTGTCTTTTCTATTTAATTTTCAAAACTTTTTATCTTCCCATATTTGGAAAGTTGCCAGAAAGAAACTAGAAAGTTTGATTTCCGTGACACTACACTTTTCATGAGAAAAGAAAAGGAGGATAGAAGATGAGCATCATCTTCCAGTGGTGTGATCAAAGCATACAGCTTTCCTTCAGCTTGAAAAAGAAAGGAACTAAGTGTAAGACAGTGCACTCAAATGATGTATTCCAGCTAATTCTAGCCCCCTAGACCATGGAAGGGTGAGTAGTGCTAGAAAATTAGCTGATGCTAGTGACGAAATTTCCCAGAAATGAGCGATGAAATGTGATACCTGGAGTATTTTTTTTTTTCAAACAGGCTGCTTATTTGTCTTCAAAACGTCCTTTCAGCCAAAAAGCAATTTGACTGTCACTTCTTAGTGTGCATGTAATAACCAAAAATATGGCAGCAGTCCTGAATTCATTTTTCACACCTGTATCTATTATACAATCCATTGGAAATCCATCTTATTCATTATATCTTTGGCTGGTTGAGAAGGTGGTAATCAGAGCTCGGTGTATAACAATTGAATTAAAACAAAATTAAACTATAATTATTTACTGGTTCTTAAAGGTTAATAATAGAGGTCTGTGCATCTTCAGGGCTCAAAACTGTTGCCAAAATGTATGCAGGGAAAATTTAGGCTGAAAATATTTTCCTGGTATCAGCAAAAGAATTACGAGCAGGAAATGCATGTAATAACAAGCTGTTACACAGAAGCAATTACACTTACACTGTGGTTTTCCATTAGAAAAGCAAAGGTATAATTACCTACTAAATTAAAACTTCTGCTTTCTTATTACTAATAATCAAAAGTAACATTATTATTTGTGTAAAAATGACACAAACATGACAATAAAATAACTAGGATGAATATAAGTTTGATGTAATAATAAATAAATGTCAGCAGCAGCCAATAAGAATCAGAGAGCCTATTGAATTTGACAATTGAAGGGAAAATAGTAAAGTACATGAAATGCAAGATGAAGGCATGTTTAGGGAGAGGATTATGCCAAAGCACTGGCCTAAGGACCCTGTTTCAAGATAGCAATTATTACTTGTCTTTCTCCTCTGTTGCCATTTGAGCTTGTATGAAGGAAAACTGAGATAAGTGGGGAACCTTCCCCCATGACTCAGTTTCTGCTGGGTTAAATCTGTGGGATGGACTTTGCAGGAGCAAGTCTGGCAAAACCAGTGAGTGCTTACTTACTTCCAATTGATCTGAGTCATCAGGGTGTCACCCATGCCTGCAGAACACCTTTCTGCACCTCAGAGGAAGAACAGGCAGCCCCAGCCTCTGCTTGAGGAGCCTGCACTGCACTTGGTGCTCACTGGGCCCCTATACATGTTCCATCTGAAGGATCTGAACAGCTTTTCCTGTGGGGAGGTTTGGACAACAAGCCTCCTTTTCCAGAGGCAGCCCACCACTCTACAGGAGCCTCCTTGGCCTGGTTCAAAGCTGTTTTAATGGGAAGTAGAGTGCATATTTAGAGAAAGTACCTATTCATGGAACGAAGATTTTGAACAAGGATGGCAATCAATGCAAAGCTGAAGTTTGTGTATGCTAGATAGGTTTCTACTGGGAAATGAACTGAGTGAGAAATCATTAATTTCACATGGCCCACCTGATGCTTAACATTGAGTTTCTTTTTTCTGTCAGTTGTGCAAAATTTATACATTTTAATGCAGTACGCTCTTCAAGAAATCTGCAAAGAATATTCCTTCCAAGTTGTACATTACACATACTGTCACATCCAATGAAAGACTCTGAAACTTCACAGCTTAATATTCAAAAAGTAAAAGGCTAAAAGACATTGCTGTTTATGAGATGCAATGAGAAAAAAAAATTTCTTATGCAACGTGCCTAGATGGAACTGGCAGGCAGATCAATGTGTTATCCAGCAGTTGAACAGAAAGGTATATTTGTTTCCTGCAGTGCTACAATTGCAAAAATGAGTCAGAGAATCAGACTATCCATAATTTTATGAATATTTATTATCTTGCCATATGGATCTCGCTTCTATTTATAATATCTTTTAAATATTCAATACTCTCTAAAGATGCCCATAGAAATGTAGAGGCAAACTCTTTTTATATTACTAATTTTAATATAAGAAATAAATTTTCATAAGAAAATAAAAATAAAATTAGAATTATATTTTAATTGGAAGTGGTATATAGAAACAGAGATTAATGACAAATAAGCTGGTACCTTAAAACCAGTAATTTTCTATACTTAGTTACCTCTAGAAGCTTCTGCAAACCAGATATTTAAATGAAAATGGATTGCACTTTTATAGGCAGTGCTTTTGACAATGTTTTGTTAAAACCTAGGAGGAAAGACTTGATAATAAAGCATGTTCTCGGTTTGAAAGTTCACTTACTCTTTGATTGAAAACAAGACCTTTTGGTTGCTTGTATGTCCTAGTTTCTTTATGAAACACCTGTAAGTACTACAGATGATGTTAAGAGCCCAAGCTACAATGGAGCATGTCTGACTCACCTCACTGAACTACTGGTAAGAAAAATGTTGAGCCCTGGGTGAATCCAGACCCATAGGTCAGCCATGCTGTTGGAATAATTTTTCTCATCACTGAGTTTCTTGAGATTTGTGACCACTTCAACTTTTATAATGTTTCAGAGCAGAGGGCAGCTATTGGTCTGTGTCCTGGTTGATTTGTAGTTTCGGTAAGTCATGATCTGTTCCCCATTGGACCTTCCCTGACTGTTTACATACACTTCCGAATCCATGATGAGGCTTTCAGTTGCTGCACTGGGTTCCACATATAAATTTTATTTCAGCACTGGGCAAGGGATACCTTATTCAAAGCAGATAGAAGTAATTTCTTCTAGGGGGGAAAAAAAATTCTGTGAAGTCTAATGTTAATTGGTGTCATCCTAATGAATTAATAAGCATAAAATGTGAATGTATCAGAGGAGTCAGATTATTTAAAGGCCACTCCACAACAGTATTTATAGATAAGATACTGTGGGTTAGATCTGGAGGTGATGATATTTAGAGGCTTTATTCTGATTTGTATCAGCTTAGGGATCTTGTCCTATGGAAGAATTCCATTGTACATCAGAGGAAGGCACTCATTTTCCCAGGAGTTTGCCCAGCTGAAAGCTATAGATCAAACTATGCATGCTTTTAAAAGCAATACCTTTGTTTCTGGTTTCAATTCAAAAAGTAACAGGAAGAATTTTTTTTTTCTATATTCAATTGTCCCTTAGTTTAAACCTCAGTAATTCACTCTAATTGCAGAACACTTTGAGTTTAAGACTGAATCAAATCTCCTAGATGCAGAACTTTAACGTACTACAGGTCTTTAAAGAAACTATCTCTTGCTTTTCCAGCTATATCTGTAAGTACAAATTAAAGAACATAACGGAGTACATACTGCAGATCCTTTTTTGTTTTTTTTTCCCTCTCACAATATTTTATAACAGCTTAACTTCAGTTTTTCCTGGAGCAGCATATCATTTATGCTGGTGAGAGAATAAGAATTATCTCAGTCCATCTGCTGATATATCAGGAAGGGAACAGGTGAAGAAAGAGTACAGCTCGGGTTGCATGCAGAGCTGGACTAAAAGGAAGTCTTCGGCCAAAATACAAGCTTCTATCAAACAACCTGCTATCTCAATTGCATGGTTTTATACAATCTTCTGCCTGCCTTTTTTGATTTAACCCCTCTAGTAGCTGATGTGACCTGAATTCAAGAATAGATGAATAGCACTGTTCCTGGGAGGGAGGAGCTCAGAAGTACCTCCCAGGTGCCCCACCAGCAGTGGGATACAGCAAATTACTTTAAATTGGATTAATTCTGGCACCTGAATTTCAGTGCCCATATGGGAGTCTGGTGTTTTAGCTCTTCCTACAGGTTGTGAAGTCAGCTGGAGCCTTCCAAACTCTTCAGCTTATACCCAGACTCAGTTCAGCTGTCCAGATGGAGGCACCTAACATGGTGTAAGGGGTCCTGAGCATCCTGTCTGTCTTAGCTGCTGGACCAAATATGTGGGGTCATTCTTTTGGCCCTGGACTATGCCTGAGAGTCAGCTGGGGCATTTATGACATTCCAGGGTACTTCAAACAGCACTGGACACCTATGTGTGGTCAATTGAATCACCCCTCTCTGTTGTAATGTGTTAATTTGGTTTGTATTGTATTTCATTGTATTTCAATTTTATATTGGGTTTCATAATGTTTCTGCTGTTCCCCTGGAAACTGTATCACATGGTTTGTCCCTGCTCGGTCCTGCCCATCCTCCCACACTGGAATGTAACCCAACTCTGTTCCACTTCCACCTTATCCCTGATTGGGTAGTGGCCTGTCCCTGCCTCTAGGCCTGTCCCTCCTGGGAAAAAGCCCTGGAACGCCCTGGGGAGCTCTCTCTTGCACCTGGACCGTACTGGGCTCCGGACTCTGCAGGGGCAGGACCCCTGAATAAAGCTGTGATCCCTCCTCGGACAAAGAGCAGACTCTTTCCTTTTGCCATCGACGGACGCCTGTTCTCTCTAAAAACCAAGGTTTGCCTCTGGGTAGCTTTAAGGCCCAGTGAAGGAAGATTCCTTCTGGTGTGGGCTCTCTCTCTCAAGCTAGCTGAGGCTAAAATGGAGTGCAGGCTCTGAGGAGGGGGAGAGAGAGCCTCACCACCCCTCTGCCTGAATAAGCAGCTGAATATCCCTCCTAACTCCTGTGGGTACATTACCTTATATTCACCTTGTCGCCCACTCAAAGGTGTGCAGGGATACTTGTGATGTCATGGAATGCCCCCAGGGGCTGGCAAGCAGGACAAGGATATGTGCCCTTATGAAATGAAAAGTGCAGGGGAGGGCAATGCTGTGACCCTCTAATGATGCAGCTGAGGGCATCTGCCTCAACCCCTGCATCACCCCAGAGGCACCAAGGACTCCCCAGTGTCGCAACCTGAAGATGAATCTCTCCCTATCCATCAGCTAAGAAACCAAATCTGCATGCAAGGGAGTAATTTTAACTGCATCCTAAAACAGAGCTGGAAAAGTAGAGAACATGAGTATAGTTAGCTACGAGGTGTGTTCTCATTTCTCAACTGGAAGTTTAGGAAAGAGTTTTTTGGTAATCCTGTGAACTTCAGCTCTGTTTAGACCCTCTGAAGTCTCTATAGGCCATACACAAAAACATTGGACTAGTTATGAAAAATAACTTAAAATTGTCATTCAAAAATAATAGAGGAGACAGGGAATGGCTTAGTGCAAAATGGACTGAGATGAAAGGAGGGACAGTGAAAAAGACCCACACTTGCCAAAAGTACTCCAATTCAAATGATTAAATCAATGCAGGAAATGGAAATAAAGGAATGAGAGGAAAAGAAATTGAAGAAATTAAAGCTTAAAATGAAAAAGGAAAACTTGGAGAGCAACAGAAAACCTTAAAATAAAAAAGGGAAAATTTTGAAAGCAAGTGAAAAAGTAACATGAATGGGATGACAAAGAGGTGCAGGGAAAGGGACAGAAGCTTGCCCAATTAATCTTCATTGAAATCGCAAGATTTCATTACTTTTCCCAAAAGGAAAGTCTTCCTTTTGGGAAAGGGGATGAAATTTTGAAAACAGGGAACAAAGTCTAATAAACACTTAGGAAAGGAGAGATGATGAGTAAAACAGTGTGAATGGAAAAAAAAAAAAGAAGAAGGAAAATTTGGAACCGGAGTGATTGAGACCAAATGGACTGAGATGAAATAAGGGATAGTGAAAAGGATTTGGACTCGCCAGAAGTATTCCAATTCAAATGCTGACAGCAGTCAAGAAAGGTAAATAAATGAAGGAGAGGAAAAGTAATTGAAGAAACGCAAGCTTAAAATGAAAAAATGGAAAACTTTGAAAGCACATGAAAAGAAAAAAGTGAATGGGATGACAAGAAGTGCAGGGAATGGGATTGAAGCTTGCCCAATTCATCTCCACTGAAATTGCAAGATCTCATCCCCTTTCCTGAAAGGAAAGTCTTACTTTCAGGAAAGGGAATGAAATCTTGAAAACAGAGAACAAAGTCTAACAAACTCGCGGAAAGGAGATATGATGAGAAACAGTGAAAATGAAATCAACTGAGAAAATTAGGAACCAGAGTAATTGAGACCAAATGGACTGAGATGAAATAAGGGGCAGTGAAAAGGATTTGGACTTGCTAAAAGTACTCCAATTCAGAAGCTGACATCAGGCAAGAAATGTAAATAAAAGGAGAGGAAAAGAAATTGAAGTAATGCAAGCTTAAAATGAAAATGGAAAAATTTTGAAAGCATGTGAAAAGCAAAAAATGAATGGGATGAGAAGTGCAGGGAAAGGGATGGAAGCTTGCTCAATTGATCTTCATTGAAATCTTGAAAACAGGGAACAGAATCTGACAAAGGCTCAAAAAAGGAGATAAGATGAGAAACAGTGTGAATGAAAACAACTGAGAAAATTTGGAACTGGAGTGATGGAGACCAAATGGACTGAGATGAAATGAGGAGCAATGATACAGACCAAAATTTGCCAAAGTGCTTGTCATCAAGATGGCCACAGTACTCTATACTGCTCCCTTAAAAACTTCAGTGGACTCTCAAATATGAGTACATTGTTATCTAAATGTCTTTCATACCTTTTTTATGTTGCAGTCCCATGAGTAGCTCCACCCAGCTCTGGCTCTTTCTCTCCTTCTTTTACCTCCTTTCTGCATTTCCATCTCACTCACTCCTTGTATGACCAGCTAACCCTGTCCATCCCTCGTACAGTGTCCTAACCTTTCTGTCTCTTGCACGAACTCCTGTCCCTTCCTCCTCACAGCATGGCCAGCAGACTCCAACTGACTCATCTATCAGCTAATTCACTTTTATCATACCCATAGCTTTGAGGGCAAGGCTGTTCCCGCTCTTTGATAATTAACACAGCCGTAATATATGGGGGGCAAGATTGCCTTAAACACTATCTCTCTGTATTACCACAAGTACTCCAGTTCAAATGCTGAAATAATTTAACTTTTATACTTTTATCTAACATAAACTTACTCTCTTTTTGTTTGGAGCCATTCCCCCTTTTCCTGCCTCTATATGCCTTGTAGAAAGTCTCTCTTCATCTTTCTCATAGGTTCCCCTCAAGTGCTGGAAAGCCACAATTCGATCACCCTGCCAAAGTCTTCTCTTTTCCAGGGTGAAGAATCCCAATTCTCTCAGGATTTCCTCACAGGAGAAGTTCTCTATTCCACTAATCATCTTGCTGTCCCACTTTTAAGAAGTGACTGCCCAAGACTGGCAGGTACTCATGGCTGAAAAGAAATTACAGGGGTCAAAGGGTTCATTGAAGAAGCTTACTGAGTTTTTATTGTAAATTTTGCATTTGTGTTGGGGAGGATGAAACTAGAAAGCCTTATAAATATGACTGCTTAGATTCTGAGAATATGAAACCCATAAGTGAGATAGAATTGAAAGCAAGTTTCGATGTCTGAGATGTCCTAGTTACTGAATGTCTGGAAAACAATTATATGGCCAGCTGAAGGTAATCCCCCCTTAATTAAACAACGTCCCTTACCTGCAGATAGGTCCAAATGTCAAATGGAATGTTCTGTCTCACCCCCCAATGTATAGTTCATCCCACACCCGTAACCCTCCCCTGAAGTATCAGGTATCTGTAAACCCATTGGCACAAGTCCTGTTCCAGTCCATCTTGAAGCCCCCTGATAAGGGGGCCGAGAGAGTGGATCGGCCTCTTGCGACTTCCTCCCAGGGACCTTCCTCTTGGAACTTCTTCTCCCTACCTCTCCCTTCCCCCACTCCATACCTCTTCCTTCCCACACTCCCTAGGCCTTGCCATGAGTTGCGCCCCATACCCTTTATAGTAAACCGCATCTTCTGAAACCTAACTTCAGAGATCTCACGTCCACATTCCATCCAAACTGTCCGGCGGAGCCCTATCTACACATTTGCTATTGAAACTGGCATATTAGGGTCATATCTTCTAGCACAGGAGAGTGGGTTTTGAATAAGGGGTAGGGCGAAAGGAGAGAGAGAGGGAAATTAGAGAGTGGGAGAGACAAAGAGAGGGAAAAAAGGGACAAAGAGAGATCACCAGTCCTGGCTTCAGCATCAATCCAGCTATGAATGTCCAGTATCCTGGGATGCAGGTGCCCAGGCTTTGTGAGGTATCTTTTTATTAGAAATAGGTTTCTCATTTTTCTAAGCAAATTAGTTATCATTTGCAGTTCATTCCTCTAGACCTTTCTGGAAGTGGGTCAGAGGGCTGTGGGTGGGTCTTTGGTGGTCTTGATGCCCCCTTACTGGGCTGACCATAGGTCAGTGTCCATGTCTGATTCTTAACTTCATTCCTGCTGACCATTCAGGAGAACTAAAAGGATGTCACAAGATTACACAGGAAAATACAGACTCAAGTTGTGCCAGAGGAGGCTTAGATTGGATATTAACAAAAATTTATTCACAGAAAGGATTATCAGGCATTGGAACATTGCCTAGGGAAGTGTTGGGTCCCCATTCCTGGAGGTATTTAAAGGGCTTATTGATGTGGCACTTGGGATCATGGTTCAGGTGGTGGACTTGGCACATCTGGGTTAACAGCTGGACTCAATGATCATAGAGATCTTTTCCAAAATGAACTGGTCTATGACTCAAAGTATTTTCCTTAAAAAAATACCTTGAGTGACTAACAGTTTGCAAAACTTCAATGTCAACATTTCTGCTTAGTGACTGGGAAGCATATATTATTCCTTAATAGGAAATAATAATTAACTCTGAAACACTTATTCTCTTCTGCTTTAGGTGCCAGTTTGACAAAGCATCATTTGGCATGGCAGAAAACAGTGGCAGTCTCTTTAACAATAATTCTGAACTATGTATTTTCTTCTAAATGTGATGCGGTTTGATGCAGTTCATGACAGTGTTACTACATAATAAGTTACTAGGTAATAATACTAAGATCACTTAACCATTAAACTAGTGCATGTGCTGACAGCAAGCCAGTTCACTGTTGCTAGTGGCTGTGAGTTGGTGTTCACTCCATTACTCTTCCAGTTACCCATCTCTTGTCCACTTCATGCTACTTGTCCTCTTGTCTGTAGCTGCTAAATGCTGTATTTTGATTTGTGTACATGTAAATTATATAGGGCTTCAAGAAATAACAGAAACTTTATCTCAATACAGTTATTAGTAGGGGCTGTTAGTTTCAAGATGTCGCAAGAAAGGAGCTGAGTATCAAACGGACATCAATGTGATTAGGTTTGATCTCTTTTATTGTTCTAAAAAGCCAATATTTTTGTGATTAGAGGCTAAAGCAGGCACTGCTAAACACTAGCTGATTGGTTAAAAACTTATGTTCTGATACTCTAAATGACTGTCCATTGGTCCACGTCTCTTGTCTGCATGGTCAGTTTTTGTTCCGTCTTGTGATCAGCATTTCTCTTCAGCATCCATGAGAAAGGACAGCAAGTTGTAACATGCCTTCCAGTATCCGTGAGAAAGCATCCATGAGAAAGACCTGTAAATTGTTACATTTGCTACTTTCTTGATAATTCTTGATAACACAGTGCAAAAGCAGCATAAGAACAATACAAGGCCTTATACCATACCCTGATAGCAAGGATTGTTCAAACCTCCCATCACAAGATTATGGCCTCGCTCTTCTAAAAATTCCTCTACAATTCCCCCTTTTCCTTTTTGAACAATCCATGCTTGATTCACTACTTTGTCTAAACCTTTTTTCACACAAGAAAAGTGCCAGTCATCCAACAAGAACAAACATTAACAAATATCCACAAGATTTCAGGCCTTCTTTAATTAACTCTTTCAGCCAGCTTGGAATGTTGCCAAACCAATTGGTCAACCAGCTATCTAATAGGCCTTGCTCTTGTTGGATACTTTGAACTTGCTGTCGAAAATATTGCAATTTTTTATGAATGGATTCACTGTGATCACTTAAATTCATACAACACATTCCTTCAAAATCCTCACATCCATGTCCTCGTGCCAACAATAAAAAATCAATGGCAGCTCTATTTTGTAAAATTGCATGTTTTAAACTATTTTGATCCATCAACAATTCTTCTGTTACCATAGTAATTGCATTTGCTTGTTTTTCAGCCCAACAAGCTAAGCGTGCTAAATTCTTCAAAGCATTTCCAGCAGCTGCACCTGGTGTAAATATAGATATTTACAGGTCCTAGCTGTAACACTCATCAAACTAACTTCATCATTACATTTTGGTGTCAATCCCAATGTTCTCTTCTTCCTTTGCACATGATCAATCATGGTCATGTTTAACCACTGTCTCATAGAAGGGGCTAACAGAGTTAGTTTCCCTAAGTAACATGGACGTCCAAACACATTTGAGGGAATTCCCTGCCAGGCATGGTCTCCACAAATTAAAAACACATTTGGAGGAAGAGCTTTGGGAATGCCATGGTTCCAAAGACTCATCTGACCCTTGATAATTTCCATTCCAAAGCATCCAAAACCCTGAGGTGATTTGGAGGTAGTGTCACTTGCACAATAGCTATTTGTGCTTTTGAATGTGTACCATGGTGAATGTGGAAGCCACATTTGTCCATCTTGACCATTTATGTGAATTAACAAATTGAACACCTGCAAATGTAGAACCACCAAATCCAAAACATGTTTGTGTCCAATTTTTTGATGAATTACCAATGGGCTGAGACCCTAAAAGGTCCAATTCTTGTGGGTCCCATGGCAATGGTTTCGTTAATTTGGAAATTAATTCAGCCATACAACAAGCATCTGACATCTATTTTTTACAATTGCCTGTGCTATAATTTTTGAATTCTGACACATTTATCCCAGGAATCCCAATCAGACAAGTTCTAAAAGGGTTTCCTGCAGAGGTCATGGATAAACAGAAAGAATTTTGACCTGTCTCATTTGCCCATGTAACCCACATGTTCTGACGCACATCCATTTGGTGGAGGTTGCAATTTGTTCTACGCCACAGTAGACACATGACCATCCCAAAAATGAAGTGTGCAAACTTGCTTCTGCAATAGCACAAGCTTTGTTGAGTGCCCATTTTAACACAGCTAGTCATCTCTATTTTCTGACATCCAGTTTCTCAAATTCTGCTGGTCTCTAAACCCTATATAATCTCTACAATGTTGCTCAAATGTCTGCTGACTAAATTCTTCACTGCAATCAAAACAAATACAATGAGATCTAGGAAGCGATGTGCTATGTCTTTGAAAGGTATTAAAACAGCGACCACAGTGCAAAATTAAAGTTGCCGCAATGCAACAATGGCTACAACTTAAAGAACAACACTCCCTTAATTCTATTGATAAAGCTCTCTTTCCAAATAACTCCTCGTTAACCACTCGTGCTATATCTTCAGTAGACAATCTCTGGAACTGCAGTAAGTTGATCAGTCGTGCAACTGGTTCAGCAAGACACAGTGTTCGTCTCCACTGTTGTCTAGATTCTACTTTGTCCATGTAGGTTGTGTAAATCTGCTGGGCACCCACAACGGGCCTTCACCTGTGGAGACACACATATATCCAGGACCATTATAAAAAAACAGTGCAGGACCTTCCCAGATCCCTGTCTTAGGGTTCCGGTAGGTTACAGACAAATCAGGAAGACTTTGTGGTCGTCCACTTTTAACAGTCCAGTGATGAATAATAACAGGGGGTTTCTTCACGTCTGTCACGATCCGCTCGTACAAGCGGGGGTCGTGATGGTTCATTTACTGATCTCAGAGTGCAAAACACAACACAGAGGGGATTTCAGCATTAAAACAAATGCACCTTTTATTGATTGACCATAGCAAATGCGATAGGGGGATTAAGAGTGAGAGAGAGAGAGAGAGAAAGAGGTAGAGGAAAGGGGGGATATAGCTACCAAACGTGGAGACGGAGTCCTCGTGGTCCAGTCGATGGGTCCACCTGTCACGTCAGGGAGAGTCTCTCAAAATCTCTGGCTAACTCAGGGGTTTTTATTATAGTCCTCAATCACGGGGGGGAACAGGTAAATCTACTGAAGCCACCGAGGGGGAACAGGTAGTCCATGTTCTTAGCAGTAAGCAAGAGCCATTGTCTTCTTGGTCCAACGATCACGCCTCCAGGCAAACATCTCACTTCAGTTGAGTCAGCCCCCACCCCCTGTATTGGGGTTGTCAGGGTCTCATGTCTCAGTCCTTGAGAGGGGCTTCATATAGGGGTCTCAATCTCAGTCCTTGGAAGGGGGTTTTGATCTCTGTCTGTCACGGTGGTTGCAAAGCAGATGAAGGATTTTCTGTGGGGGACCCCCAAAGTTACCCCAAAAAGTCCACTTGGCCAAGAGGTGGGGAAATGCATAGGCTATTGTCGTGAAGCAGGGACCGTGCAGCAGGTGCAATCTTCAGGTACAGAACTACCATTACACTGCTCAAAGCCCGTGTACCGTGGCGTGGTGACACGGGAAAATGCACCTGCAGACGACTGGCAAGCATCCACCTCAAGCAGGCCAGAACTGCAGTGGGGTCCTCGGGGTCCTTATGACAATCGTGAGGCAAATGAGGGGAACTTCAGACAGACTCTTACATCACCCCGTGACTCATGATTGTCTTCAAGAGATCTTCAGCAGGGTTCCGTAGTGGCGTTGCTAAGTCTTCAGGACTCGTCAACGTTGGTAGTATATCCCGAGGAACAGAGGTAGTATGTAGAGAGGGAGAGGGAGAAAAAGGAGGAAAAGAAAAAGTAGAAAAGGAAACAATAATATTAATTCAGATTATCAAACAAATCACAGTTAATCAAACCAATAAAAACAATCAGTAATAATTAAAATAATGCTTTCAAAACAAATCACAAAAAATCAAAAGTAATTTTCACAAGATTACAAAATGAAATAATTTCAAAATATACATTCAAATTTTATAATCGCCTTGTGTCAGTAGTCTTGGGGATGTCCATAGGGGAGAGGACATTGGCCAGGTTATGAGCATTAATTATGGACGTCAACCGTGTTAACCATTTCATCATTCTCCAATTCATAATGAATAAGATTGCTGAAAAAAAAGAAAACCAATTAGAACTAAAATCAAAACGACAATGATAGGATGACACAATTTGTTCAAGGCACTTGTGGCAGTAGGTGACCACCCAAAAAGAGTATCCCACCACCTGTGCTCGACATCTTTTCTTACCCTTTCTATAACACGGTGTATTTCTTTCACATTATGATGAACAGTTATCAGGGTTTTCTGCCCATCTTTCTTGATCTTTTCCAAAATTTCTATTAAGTCCTGGTGAAGCAACAATTGCTTTACCAAAGTTAGGTTCATTCCAATGGGAGTAGGTGATAGTTTGTGAATCAATGTATAATTTGATTGCAAAAGGTAATGAGAAGTAACTGGAGCTTTATAAGAAAAATCACATCCTGTAATTTTAGTAAAATTGCAAGCAGAGAAGTTTGAATGATTTTTAGTGTCTACTACTATGTTTTCTACAAATACCATATCACAAATAGTTCTAAAGCATGCACAACCATTACCTATATATATAAGGACTGTTCCAGGGGCCTCATTAGGGTGAATTTCAAAATGACAGATATTTTGCTCTGTATCCAGACAAATATCTTGTGCTATAATTACATTACTTCCACAGATAAACCCTTGTTGTTCTCGGACAATACAGGATTCTAAGTTAACAGTTTGCCATTTCTCACCAATTTGACGGGCCCGTTCCCTATGCTCGGAAGGACAGAGAATAGCTCCATCATGATTCAATCCTAATGCAATGATCGGGAATATCAAATGTACTGAAGCATTACTTATGGTTAATACAAAAGCTGTAGCCATGTTTGTAAGGGGGTTGTAAGTAAAATTTACTAAATTCCACCAGGATTGGAATTCTCTTTCAAAGTCAGTGGCATTGTCCCAAATAATTTTCCAAATTTCAGTAGGAAAAGTGCTTTCTTCACCTTCTCTTATAATAGAGGCAGCAACTGACTGCATCCAGAATTGAGCTTGGATACAGCTGAAGGTCAAAGAAACATGGTTTTGTGTAGCATTGAGCGCATCAATTATCAATTTATGATTTTTACATTTACCTTTTCCCAATTTGGTAATATGTTTGATAACAACCACTGATGTGTTCCCAAAGCCAATAAGTATGACTGTAGTGGTTGTTGTAATTTAGCCAAATCTCTAGTTGTGGCAGCCAATCTATTAATTAATAATATTTAGGATTCCCAATCCTGTTCCCATAACACTGGTTATTTCTCTTAACGTCCGGAGCCAAGCATAACCGGTGGTTGGGTTGGAGTGGTGGTGGTATGAGCTGTAGTAGATTGGGCTGTGATATTTATTTTAAACTTGAAAGAAAGCCCTTCAGTATTTTTGGCCCAAAGACAAACTACTTCTACAGTTTGTGGCAGTGTGAAATTGTTCCAACAGTCCTGCACGCTTGGATGTGTGCAGACCTCTTTGTGCTTATATGTTTGGTTTGTCCGAACACTGATTGAGATTGCTTTACTATAGGTGGTTCCATTAATCATTCGGCACCCTATACTAATTTTTTCCCCACTATCCCTGGAAGCTGCCAGGTTTTTTGGTTTTCCCATTCCTGCCTTGTGTATATCTGATTTTCATGCATAACAAGAGTTGATAGGTTTAAATCTTCGACATTTTCCATGGATCCGGTAGAGTGAACAAAAGCTTGGGACCAAGGCCATTCAGAAAAATTCTGCCATGGGGTTGTGCTAGGATACAGAAAAGTATCACTAGTCTTATCATGGTTCAGATGATCTTTAATGTCCCTCGGAGTTCTCCTGTGAAAAGCAAACACAACAAAATCTGCCACTAAGAGGCAGAAAATTAGAATGATGGAATTGTCCAGCATGTAATTTATCTTTCCCTAGGGCATCAAAGACTATACATGCATAATTATTCAGAGGGATTTTCAGCACTAGGGGTACTGCCCCTACAGTAGGAAGGTTCACCAGAGCAGGTTGTCCAGGGTAATGTGCAGGATGCTCTAGGATCATCAGGTCCCTGTGGTGAGGGAATTATGCTTGGAGGTGTAGGGCAAAAAGCAGTGATTTTGTGGCACCCATTTACCACCCATTTGTCATTCACACCTTTCACAGCTTCTTCAGTTATTGAGAAGATGTTACAGTAATGTTCAATCTGAGCATACCACTTTCTTACTGAGGCCCCCTGGGCCACCCCATCAGGTGGGGGGGGGGGGATCCCAGTAGTGACTGTTTTAATAACTTCAAAAGGGTCTCTCAAGACAATTGGTTGTTGTTGTGCAACCTTCTCCACTTCTATGAGAGCTAAGCTAACCACAAAGAATCCTTTTTCCCAGGCAGTATTTTTTCAGCATATTTGAAACTATGGGACTAAAAACCAGCAGATCTCGTCAGACCCTCAGGACCATGCTGCCATATGTGTACGGATAGCCCTGAGGAGGCAAATCCCCATTCTACCTGGAAAGGGTCTGCAGGGTGAATAGGGCCCAGGGCTTGATGAGCTCTTACTTCAAAAATCAGCAAGTGCATTGCTTCCTCCTGAGAAGGGATCCAATCCCATTTCACCCCTTTCCTCAGCAAACCATAAAGGGGCCTGGCAATTATTGAGAAATCTGGAATGTGTTCTCTCCAGAACACTAATCGTCCTAGTGCTTGCCGAAGATCTTTCCTGGATTCAGGCATTTTAATCTGATCTAAAGAGGTTAGGGTATCCGGTGGAATACCTGTCATAGCTCCCTTCCACCAAATTCCCAAAAGCTTCCCTTCCTGAGAAGGTTTTTGAATTTTCTCTGAGGTAACCTGCAAATCAAGACTTTCTAAGTGAGAGATTATTTTCTGTTGGACACCTCCCACTTCTTCTATTTCATCTCCTCCCACAAGGATATCATCAATGTATTGATAGACAGCTACATTGTGACCTATGGGTAAGTTTTCTAACTCTTGGGCATCCTGAGCTAGGGTGAGGGAATGTTTGTACCCTTGGGAAAGCCTAATAGAAGTGTCCTCCGGGGTTTTTACAGGTCCATCCTTTTTACTGTAATTAATGAGATCCGCTGCAAGCTGATTCCCAGTCCAAACTTTATGATCACCGGCAGATGAATCAGATTGAGAAGCTGGCAGCTGAGAGGGGATTGAATATGGAGCAAACCCAGGATCGGTAGATCCAGTTTGGTTGCTTGGGTTTCCAAGGAATCTATCCAGCCTTTCCACAGGACCTAATGCCATTATGGTCTTTTGTAAAGTAATTGCTGTAGGTTTGAGTGATTCTGGAAGCCCCCGAATCAAAGGGGTCATCAGTTCTGGCTTCACTGGTAATTGCTTTGGTGATTCATAGCCAGAAATTAATTTTCTTTCATGTATCATTTGCAGACAAGCTTCTAGCAGTTGGTCAGGGCCACTGATTATAGCCAAAGGATCGCCCCTTTCCAAGGGGCTAAGCCCCCCCTGCCCAATAAGCTGCAAACTGAGTCAGGGACCACGGAATATGTTTATTTCCTGTCATCAAGAAACCTCCATGTCCCCGATATCCACTGGCCTCATGTTCAGTTAATTTAATTTGATCTCCACCAGTGAGGGACACTCAGAAGACATACTCTGTCTCCGATTCTTGTGGGAGGCGGCTGTATTCCTTTTTTAGCTTAGCCAGTTCAGTAGTGCTGTATGGTATATGTTTGGTTGTGATATGTGGTTCAAAATCTTCATCATTTATGTAATTATATTCTGTTTGAACTAAGAGTCTCAAGTGAGGACAGCAAATTTCCCCACAGTTTTTGACTGCTTCAAGTTCCTTATGGGGATAAATTTGATTAATGTGAGGAGTTTCCTTCTCTGTTTCCATAGAGGAATCAACATTATAGGAGTTTTTAACATGTTCCTCTCTAAGGGCAGCTCTCAGTGCATAGATCTCATTCCTTTCTTCATTTAATTGTTTTTGCAAAATTTCAACTAGGTTTTGAAGGGAGTCTATTACAGCTTTTTCCTCACTTCTTCGCTTGAAGTGACTTTCTACAGCTGCTGAAAGACAAGCTCCCAAAACTGAGCAGAGGATAGTTTTGGTTTTGCCCAGTTTAAATTTTGTTTCATGTTGTAAAGAGCATACTCTATCAATAATATTTTCCAAATTAAACCAATTACATTGTGCCCACTCCTCCCCTCCTGGAGAAGGCTCGGCATTGTGTTTAGCAAGTAGTACGTAAAATGCAGTTTTGTCTTTTGTACTAATATTTTCAGTCATTTTGTGAAGGGATCAAAACCACAACAGGGAGGAAATACTTAGTTACACACACACAGCTCGGCTGTGTCTCCCTTCGCTTCCCTGAGTGGGTGAAGAGACAAAATCTGCCTGGGAGGCCCTGCTTAGTTTCTTCAGGTTGTCCCTTCCTTCCCAGACAGTCCAGAGACATACACACACAAAACAGTTTCCCCTTTTTGCACTAAGAGATCTTTTGTGAAATTCTGAAGACAGAACCCTCAATTGAGTATGGGGGTGCTTATCACCTAGGCATGTGCAGTTTGTGGGAAGTTCGAGTCGTCCCCCCTTGCTTTCTAGCTCTGTTCAACCCTTTCGGGAATGACAGGCTAGGTGCAGCTGGAGCAGAATGTCCTTCCCCTATTACAGACTACACACAACCCTGCAAACCCCTCCGTCTATCAGAATCCTGTCCGTGATGCCAATTTAATGTCACGATCCGCTCATACAAGCGGGGGTCGTGATGGTTCGTTTACTGGTCTCACAGTGCAAAACACAACACAGAGGGGATTTCAGCATTAAAATAAATGCACCTTTTATTGATTGACCATAGCAAATGCGATAGGGGGATTAAGAGTGAGAGAGAGAGATAAAGAGGTAGAGGAAAGGGGGGATATAGCTACCAAACGTGGAGACGGAGTCCTCGTGGTCCAGTCAATGGGTCCGCCTGTCACGTCAGGGAGAGTCTCTCAAAATCTCTGGTTAACTCAGGGGTTTTTATTATAGTCCTCAATCACAGGGGGGAACAGGTAAATCTACTGAAGCCACCGAGGGGGAACAGGTAGTCCATGTTCTCTAGCAGTAAGCGAGAGCCATTGTCTTCTTGGTCCAACGATCACGCCTCCAGGCAAACATCTCGCTTCAGTTGAGTCAGCCCCCACCCCCTGGATTTGGGTTGTCGGGGTCTCATGTCTCAGCCCTTGAGAGGGGCTTCATATAGAGGTCTCAATCTCAGTCCTTGGAAGGGGGTTTTGATCTCTGTCTGTCACGGTGGTTGCAAAGCAGATGAAGGATTTTCTGTGGGGGACCCCCAAAGTTACCCCAGAAAGTTCCCTTGGCCAAGAGGTGGGGAAATTCATAGGCTATTGTCTTGAGGCAGGGACCGTGAAGCAGGTGCAATCTTCAGGTACAGAACTACCATTACACTGCTCAAAGCCCGTGTACCGTGGCGTGGTGACACAGGAAAATGCACCTGCAGACGATTGGCAAGCATCCACCTCGAGCAGGCCGGAACTGCAGTGGGGTCCTCGGGGTCCTTATGACGATCGTGAGGCAAATGAGGGAAACTTCAGACAGACTCTTACAACGTCTTTCTGTTAGACATAAAAAAATTATCATGAACAAGACTTTGTTCAGTCTCTGATGAGGATCTTTTTCTTCTCCTTTCTGCTTCAGTAAATAGCTTTTCAGGATCTGATGTGTGCGCTCAATGACAGCTTGACCAGTAGGAGAGTGTGGTATACCAGTGATGTGTTTCACACCCCATCGTCGCATGAACACCTTGACAGTTTCACTGATATAAGCAGGACCATTATCTGTCTTTACAGTTTCTGGAACACCCATAACAGCGAAGGAGGCGGTGAGGTGTTTGCATGCATGCTTTCCTTTTTCACCTGGTTGAGCAGTGGCCCACACCATTTTTGAATAGGTGTCTACAGATACATGTACATATTTCAGCCTTCCAAACTCTGCTACATGTGTAACATCCATTTGCCAGATCTCTAATGCTTTGAGACCTTTGGGGTTAACACCTAGACCAAGGCCTGGTCCAGGATGACTACACTGTGGGCAGGCACGAACAATTCCTTGTGCCTCCGCATGTGAAAGTCCAAACGGTCTTCGCAAGGCTCTTGCATTCCGATGGAATACATCATGACTGTTTCTTGCTTGACCAAACTGATCTTGAGGAGGCATGTGCCTAACTGTGCTCACAAGTGCATCAGCACAAGCATTTCCTTCTCCTAGACTTTGATCCAACTGATGACTTCAAATATGGATGATACAATATGGTTCTGTGCAACGTTCGACTGCACTTCTGAGTTGCATAAACAATTGTCCTAATCTTGGGGTTTTAGTTTCTCTTGGCAGAACATCTTCAATTTGTTGTGCTACTCCAACAACATAAAGAGAATCAGACACCATATTCAAAGGTTCTTGATGCCAAGTGGACATAGCCCAGCACACTGCTGAGAGTTCCACGGTCTGAAGCGAATCTCCAACATTTCCTTGGAGATGCTGAGATCTCCAGATATCTTCTTCCTTCCAAACACACACTGCTTTGTGTGAGGTTTTTCCAACATCAGTAAACACAGTTCTTCCTTTGGCCATTCAATCCACTGATTTTTCTTGATTATCTGCCATAGAGATCCTTTCAGTTGTTCAGAGTGAACCACACCTGAATATTCTAACAAAGCCTCTTGCAACGGACATGTGTGTCGAAGTTGCCATGTGAGGTCTTCTGCTCAGACAGGTATGCTGATGTCTGCAGGCTCTGTCCCAGAGATCTCAACAATTCTGTTCCGCCCCTTTCGAATGACAGCTCCGATAGCTTCTGTTCGAGGTAAAAGACCGATGGGTGGTGAGGTGGGCAGAAAGATCCATTCCAAAATGAAAAATTCAGGTTCATGTCTGAGTGCTTTTTTCTTTTGCTTCTTGCAGTCAGTGTCAATGGCATCAATGGCATCTGATCCCAGGTCACATTCCCCCTTTTTTTTTTGCCATTGACAGATGAGTGCAAAAGGACTATCTTCTGAGTTGACAATCAAGAGAGACAGAGGTACTTCTGGAAGTCGTCAAGAAGCCCAACCTGTCTGGAGTTTCTGACTTAACTTCCATAGGCATTCTTGCTGTTGAACAGATAGTTGACAAGATTGAGCAGCATCATGACCTCGCAACAGTGGCAGCAATGGGCGAAGGTATTCATTAGTAATTCCCACAATGGTCCGCACCCATTGCAAATCTCCTAAAAGCTGTTGGGCATCTCGCAAAGTTGAAATATTTGTAGAGAGAACAGTTTTTTGTGGGCATATCTGGGAGTCAGAAATGTTCCACCCCAAATACTTCCATGGTGCTGTTTGCTGAATTTTCTCAGGAGCTACAAGCAGTCCTTTGTTTGCTAATAAGGTACAAATGTCTTTGAGTTCTTGACTGCTGAAAGTCTGCTGTCGTGCAAATAAAACGTCATCCATATAATGATAAATGATGGCGTCTTTGAAATGCTGTCGAACTGGTTTCAGGGCCCAAGCGACGTAAAGTTGACAGAGGGTGGGCAAATTTTTCATGCCTTGGGGAAGGACCACCCACTCAAATCACTTGGCTGGTGCTCCTTTGTCTATAGATGGAACAGTGAAGGCAAATCATTGAGTGTCTTGAGTACAAAGTGGAATAGTGAAAAAACAATCCTTTAAATCAATAATTAGCAAAGGCCAGTTTTGTGGTAACATAACTAGAGATGGTCAACCTGGTTGCAAAGCTCCCATTGCTTGCATCTGTGAATTGACTTGTCATAAGTCATGCAACAGTCTCCACTTGCCTGACTTTTTGGGAATTATAAAAATGGACGTGTTCCATGGGTTGACTGCTGGTTTTATGTGTCCAGCAGCTAATTGTTCTTTGACTAGTTGCTGTGCAATTTGCAGCTTCTCAGTTATCATTGGCCACTGATCCACCCAAACTGGTGTATCTGTGAGCCATTTCAGGGGTGGAGTTGGAGGCTGCTCTTCAGTGGCCTGTTCTAAAAAGGTTGCAACGGTGCAGTTGTGATAACTCCAATTTGTGACAATACATCTCATCCAATCAGTCCTTCTAAATCTCCTGGCAAAGACATCACATAAGGTTGCAAAACCACTGTCCGTCCTTCAGAAAAACAAAAAGTCACTGGATGCACGCTGAGTTGAGGGGCAGTTGCACCACCCACGCCTAACACCTGTCCTGGTGGTGTTTGGACTGGCCATTCAGCTGGCCATTTCTGCTTACTTAGAATAGTTACATCCGCTCCCGTGTCAGACATTGCTGTAATTTTCTTTGTGTTTCCCATACATGTGAGGGTAAGAGTCTTTATAGGTCTCTGTAACATTGACTGTGTAAAACAAACTGCTGGTCCTGTGGAACCAAATCCTCCAGTTCCTCGCTGTTTTTTCCAAAAGTCCTTTTCATATTTTTGACTGGTACAGTGTGGTTGATTGTTAAAAATTGCAACTGTTTGAGCAATCTTGCTTCCCTTAGGTACAAACATTGGTGGATTCAAAGTATAAGCCATGATACAGATTTGTCCTTCAAAATCGCAATCAATGACACCTGGAATTACAATGAGTCCTTTTATACCAGCTGATGACCTTCCTACTAGGATCCCTCCAAGAATACTGTCTTGACTAGATAAAGGGCCTTTAGCATTTGATGGAATTTTCTGGACTGCAGTATTAGTTAAGGTGACATCTACTGTTGTTTCCACATCCACTCTGAGGCTCCCTCAGGTTGCTGGCAGTTGTTGGTGTAAAAATCCCAAGCAGGGGCTACTGTTGTCTTTGCGTGGCCTCCTTTCACGCTCTTGAATCCGTTTCCTGATTTCCGACAGGCTGTTGTAGCATGATTGTCATTTTGACATTTGTCACACCAGACAGTTTGAGTACAAGTTGTTCTTGAATGTCCTGACTGTCCACATCGATAGCATGTAATTTCTTTTTGTCGCTTTTTGGAACAAACAGTTGTTGAATGTTGTTCTCCTGTTTTAAAAGCGGCTGCTATTAATTTACTTTGTGATCCCACTGCTTCTTTCACTGCTTCTGCTACCGTAGCAGTCTGTGATTGCTGTTCTGCTCTGCTGACACGCAAGAGCATTTGATCAATGGGTGCTCCTTGTGGTAAATTTACTAAAATGAACTTCATTTTGCTGTTGGCATTGTCAAATGCAAGCACTCTAAAAAGATGATCCTTCATCTCAGTTGGTAAATCTGAATTATCTTTAATTGCTTCCCACAGACAATTGACAAAATGAGCGAAATTTTCATTAATTCCTTGTTTCACGTTGGAGAAATTTGGAGCTTTTTAATCTTGTGGTATATTAAACAAAGCATCTTGAGCAAGCTGAGCAGCCAAATGATGCAGGGCTAAAGGATATGATAATTGAGTTGCTGTAAATGAATAATTTCCTTTGCCTGTGATCATGTCTGCAGTAATTCTGAATAAATCATGACCTTGAGGCCACTGTTTGTTGGCCTCTATTTGTGCCTTTCTGTACCATTCACTTTCCCACATTAAAAATTCAGAGGGAGTCAGCAACAATCTTGCTAAATTCTGACAGTCCACAGGGGCCATGACATCTGCTGTGAAGATCCATGACAAAATTGATTTTGCAGCTTCAGATTTCAGTCCATGCTGAGTGACAGTTTGCTTTGCTTGTTGCAAAATCTTCTAATCATGTGGTCTCCATTCAGCTACCTGATTTGCATGGTCAGTTACAACTGGACAAGCTTCCCATTCTCCTTCAAGTATAACATCACAAATGACTCCTGACCACTGAGAGGGTGAATTTCTGTGTACTTGCATAGAATTTGATTGTGGTGCATATGGTTGAGGTCGATTTTCTAAATCCAAGCATTTTAATTCCTGAACATTTTGACATTGCTCTGTGCAGGTTGGCCAAGAAGGAGCTGTAGGTTTTTCTTGATGTTTGTCCTGTCCTTGTTGCTCCACAGTAAGGTCTTTTAATTTATTAGTAACTTCTTTCATCATAGCTTTTGTTGATTTTTTCTCAGGCTGACGAGAGGCAGCTGGAGTTTGTGAGCGGAATTCACTTGGTGACTGACTTGAACTGCTGGATCCACTGGATGGCAGTCGTGGATAAGTTTTTTGAGAATCACAGCTCCCTTCTCCCTGTTTCTGCATCTTGGGAGACACACTGTCAGTAGTTAATTCTGCATTTTGCTCATTCTCTGCCTGCAATGGTGCACACACTTCCTCCTTTTTTTCAACACGGCGTTGCACATCGGCAGCTGAACGACTCGGCACTGCAGCCATTCCCCTCATAGGTAACATGCGGCCAGCACCAAAAAGAGTTGCATGTTGTCCAGGTTTTTGTTTCTCAGCACCCATGGAGGGGTCCCAGGCTCAATGCTTGTGAAGCAATCATTGCTACCTGCTGCTCTGCTTTCATTTCACTCAGTGTTTCAGTCACTGACTTCCAAATGCTCCTATAAGTTTGAGCTTCCTTCCCAGCTTTTCCACCAGCTACTACAATCTGCCACAGACATTCCCCCACATCTTGCTATGCTGCAGGGCTGAACAGCAAGGAGATTTCTTTTAATTGCCCTTGCTTCCGTGCCCACTTCACTAAAGCGTGAAGGTTCTTAGCTTCTGCTGCTTTCCCTCTCTTAGAGAGAATACTTTCCAGCAGTTGAACTGCAGCCTCAAGTTCCATGTTCACAGTTCTTACCTTGCAGAAGTCTGAGGTGCACTCTCAGAATCCGGCTCCCACTTTTCCTCTGTGAGGCCACTTCTGCGTCTCCTTTCTTGCAGCTCCTGTCTCTGTTGTCCAGAGTTTTGAAGCTTCAATGCCAATTCTCCATCACGTCGTCGGTCACCATTTTGTTGCAAAAAAGAAATAACAGAAACTTTATCTCAATACAGTTATTAGTAGGGGCTGTTAGTTTCAAGATGTCGCAAGAAAGGAGCTGAGTATCAAACGGACATCAATGTGATTAGGTTTGATCTCTTTTATTGTTCTAAAAAGCCAATATTTTTGTGATTAGAGGCTAAAGCAGGCACTGCTAAACACTAGCTGATTGGTTAAAAACTTATGTTCCGACATTCTAAATAACTGTCCATTGGTCCACGTCTCTTGGCTGCATGGTCAGTTTTTGTTCTGTCCTGTGATCAGCATTTCTCTTCAGCATCCATGAGAAAGGACAGCAAGTTGTAACATGCCTTCCAGTATCCGTGAGAAAGCATCCATGAGAAAGACCTGTAAATTGTTACATTTGCTACTTTCTTGATAATTCTTGATAACACAGTGCAAAAGCAGCATAAGAACAATACAAGGCCTTATACCATACCCTGATAGCAAGGGTTGTTCAAACTTCCCATCACAAGATTGTGGCCTCGCTCTTCTAAAAATTCCTCTACTTCAAGAAGCTGAAATTATATTTTATCATTTGTTAGTGTGATATTAATACCATTGGGGAGCTGACAGCTTCAAAATATGATGTGTGATTTACTCTGGAAAAATTTTTAAAATGTCAGTCACATTTCAGTATGAAAAAAATAATGAATTTTTTTTTCTGGCCAAGTGCATTAATATCATTATGGCTTTATATAATATAGTTTTCCACTATCATATGTTGTCATGAACAGTAAATATCCACTTTTTTGATATAAAAAATTACAGTGTTGATAGCCATTATGATTTCAGCTTGGGCAAAAGGTAATGGCATACAATGCCTTTTCCCTCAAACATAATGATTTGAATTTTTGGTTACAGTTCTAAAGTGAGAATCATCAAATGTTTTTGGAAGGTGATGAAAGTGCCTGTCTTTAAATTATTATGGTGAGTTTATCCCAGGCACAGCATTCACATCTCAGGTATCTGTTACTAGCAGAAAAAATAAATAAATACAGAATGACCTTTTTAAAAAAGAAAAATAGGTAATTTTGAAAGTCCAGAGCTAATTTAATGAGGACTGCTTTCACGTGGTCCCAGCGGGTAAGGGAAGATGACAATTCAGATGTAACTGCTCCTGCAACAATGCTCTTAGATGGTTGGTCAGATCTCATGTTGCTTCCCTCTCCCATCACACTGAAAAAAGTTCCATAACTTGAAAGATACAGGACGTTCCAAGTGTAAAAGTTCAGCCAGATCTTTATGTCCACTTCAAGACCCTTGGCATTATTAGGATTGTGGAAATGAATTCTGAAATCACTCGCAGTCTTCTTGAAGTGATTCCTCAAAGTTTTTTTCTCATTTGGGGTTGGAACCAGATGATCTTTAAGGTCTGTTCCAACCTAAGACTTTATATGACTCTAGACTAGGTCCTTTTCTATGATTCTATGATAGAGAGAACTGCAAACAAATGAGTAACATGTCTGAGAGCACTTGCAAAGGCTCTTGCTCCCTGGAGTTGCTCCTTAGGGGGAAATTAATCTGCTTAGATTCCCTCTTAGCAGCAGACTGCCAGTCAGCCACATGAGCTGGCTTTGACATGGAAGATGCTTGTAACAGGACAAGCAGTCTGGGAAGAAAAGTTTCAGATGTAGCCCTGATATAACCTTAATGCCAACCCTAGCCATGCCCTCCTTTGCAGAGCTGAGGGTGGAGTCATGCTTTCTGCTGCTGCAAAGGAAAAAAAAAGAAAAAGCATGCTGCCACAATCAGCTGGGTTTTCATTCTGAATTTATATAAATACTCAGACCTTCTACCCAGGAAGGTAGAAGGAGAAACACCATACAATGGGGAGCCACTGACTGCTGTGTGGGTCTCTGAACAGCAGCATGGCACAGCAAGGACAGCTTCCATGTGAATTTGTTTTCACATCAACTTGTTCTTGGCATGCAAGATAACAAACAGTGCAACAGGCTCTGCTGTATAGTATATAGTGCTTATATTTGGCCACATGGAGTCTAATCACTTCACTGCTTTTGTATTAGATGAAGCTCAAGGATGAAGAAGTACATAGGTGCTTTTTTGAAAGTATCCTGAGAGGTGGTTTTGGATTTGATAATAGCAGCAAGGTTTTCTTGAGGTAATTTATAGCAATATTATAAGAAACACTTAGCATTATGAAGGTCAAGTTTCTGCTGCTGTTTTTCTGTGCTAGCATGCTGAAGATTCTTTCATTCAGTGTGCTATTCAGTCCAAGGACTGATTTAATTGTCAGAATTTGAAGTATGATTAGATGAAGTGGCTCTCTCTCCCTCAGAGCCCATGCTCCATTTTTGCTTTGGCTAGCTTGAGAGAGAAACCGTGCCAGAAGGAATTTTCCCTTCAGGGCCTTAAAGATCCCAGGGGCTGCAAACCCTTTTCTTTAGAGAGAGTAGGTGTCCGTCAATGGCAAAAGGAAAGAGTCTGCCCTTGGTCCAGAGAGGAATCATGGCTTTGTTCTGGGGTCCTGCCTCTGCAGCATCCGGCGCTCAGTCCGCTCCCCATCCCGGTCCCAAGAGCAAGCGAGAGATCTCCCCACATGGTCCCAGGGCTTTTACCCAGGGGGAAGGGGCTAGAGGCAGGGACAAGCCACTCCCTAATCAGGGATAAGGTGGGAGTGGAACAGAGTTGGGTTACATTCCAGCATGGGAGGATGGGCGGGGAGAAAAAACAGGGACAAACCTTGTGATACATTTTCCAAGGGAACAGGGTGGTACAGAAAAAACTATTACAAAACCCAATATAAAAATGAAATACAATATAAATCCAAATAATGCACTACAACAATTAGAGTTGATGAAATTAGTTCCCTGGTATCAGAAAGCTTTGAAGAACAGCATAATATGAATTCCAGTCATGTGTGACCCCTTTCACAAGTCACTATGGCTTGATGATAGCAGTATCCTCTAAATGTGAATTAGCATTGATCACTTGTTAGACAGGCACATGTGATACCTTTAATTATAGACCTTTTCCAATTCTTTTTCCCTCCTATGGTAATTAGGAATAATGCTAATTGAGGGTTAGTTGAGGGTTTACAGATCAAACAGATGTGAAAGATGCAAAAGAGTAAGTGTTGATATTTTTCTTTGGAGTTATTTAAGGTGATAATCAACAGTGCATATTAATATCCTTCTCTGATGCTCTTCCATCTCCTTCTCTTAATTTCCCAGAATCAGACTTTCAAATGATTTCTACATACAGTATTAATTTAAATTCACATCTGTGACTCTTCAGTGACAGGCACTTTTTTACTGCACTACCTCATGTTTCTAGCTCTGTTTATCATGGGCATATGCAGCCAGGATCTTGGTGCTTCCTGATGCAAATACCACTAAACATTTAACTCTCTATCCATACAAAGTAGCAGTACGGCTGAATTATTTCTATCATGTGAATGGAGACTCATACTCTCATGCTAGACTACACTTTAAAAAGTATAGTTTTGAAATGAATTTAACACCATTTCATCTTACTCCTGTTAAGGTGTAGGTCCACTATCACCTTTTGTATTCAGCAACACTGTATGAAAGATAAGCTGGGGGTCATCTCAGAAAACTTCAAGGTGGTGCAGACGAGTAATTTACGTCCAGGCTAGTGATTATCAAGCTCGTTTTTGGCCAGCAGAGAGGAGCAGACAGTTTTGGGGATGATTCATGTGACAGAATCTGCTTTAGGATGTGAAGAAGCAGTGTCTTGAGGTTGTGACCATGGTAGACACAGGTATCCACATTGCAAACATCAGCAACTATGTGACAAACCTCAGAATCATATTTTTATTTGGTTGTAAGCATGCAGACTGCTTGTGCTTATGAAGCAAATACGTGAAGAAAACCATTCCCCAGAGATCCTGAAGATATTAATGCGAGAGGGCTACAGATGGCTTAATAAGTTACTCATGTTTAGTGTCAGATGTAGCCACAGAGATAAATCAAATTGCAAGCTGTCTCACTGGAAGACAGGGCATTTCTGCAGATGAGAGATCTTTCTAGGCAGAAAATTCACTATCATAAAAAAAAAAAAACCAATCTTGAACTTGCTATAATTATTTATACTGGTAAGGAACAGCAGGCAGCACTTTTATATTCATCACCTGAGGCATAGAGGAGCTGAATGAAAATTCATCAGCTGGACTCCCAGGAGAAAGCTAGGCTCTGTCTGGATGATGCTTCTCCTAGAAACACTGACTTGCACCAAGTTTGAGATTTAGCAGTAATATAGCTGACCACTACTGCAATTAACTTGACAGTGAAATATAGGAATAATTGTTTCTTTCAGTGATCCATATAATGAAATTACAGGGCTTTCAGGCAATGATATGAGAAAAGGAGTAACAGTTTTTTACTAGTATGCATTTGTATAACAAGTATGCATACTAGCATACAAACAACAAAAATGGCAGCCACCACAAACAAAACCAGAACCCCTGTGACAGCCTTCTCCAAAAGGCTGCAGGCAGTTCCCCATTTGGTACAGTTCCGGTCACAGCCAGCAGGAGCTTAACAATTAGTTGAGTGCTGATGGAGTTTCTGACCATTATAGTCTGCTGTTTAACCATTTTAAGCAGATTATTTCAGAATAAAAAGCAGCTTTCAAAAGGGAATTACATCAGACTACAAAGCCAGCCTGTCAGCCTTCATCATTCTATTCTTGTTTGCATGAGCTGAAGATCCAGCTGTTGATTTTAGCTCCTTTTCAAGTTTTCAAAGACTTCACTACTTGTTTTATTTTGGTCATAAGCTAGATCTAGCTTTAGGGAAATTAGGTTATTTTCCAAATTTCTACCAGCACAAAAATTTCAAAGCCTGGATGTTGTATTGCATGAATTTTGCTATGCTTCAGGAGCAATGAGAGCAGTGCTAAGAACATATCTTTAGTGAAGTCATTAAGGTTCTACTTCACCATCCAAAGTCTGTGTCCACAGATGTCCTGCCAAAGGCATTGCAGTAGCCATTATAAAATATTTCAATAAAAGCAACGAATTTTCTTTCCTCAAAACTGTTCCACTGCAAACTAACTAAGACAGGATTAGCGTCAACAACAAAAGTCATTGGACCCTACAAAACAATGCAGTCAGTGAACAAGTAGCAGGTAAATACAAGGTTCTCCATTAAGTTTGGAGTCCCCAGACTTAATGGAGACTGTGGGTCTGAAACTACCAGACAGACTAAGTCTCCATCAGGTTTGGCTGATTTGATAATTTGGTATTGACTCAAGACTAGGAAGATTTCAGCAACTGAAGACTTACATTATTATTAGCAAACCTGGGTATTTTCGCTATGTAAAGCAAATAAATTCCTTCCTCTGTAAGAAACTACAAATAAAACCCACAAGAATTTGTGACCTGACTTTTCTTTTTCATAGCAGACATTCATCATGTGTCACTTTGCTCATTACTGCATAGCACTTACACAATCTGCATCATCCTCCTCCTGATTTCTTTCTTCAATAAATCTCCCAATGTATTTTAAACATTTGTTTAATGAGAAAGGAGAAAGTATTTTCTCTTTATCTTTTGAGGTACAAAATAAAGAATTATGCTGTAATAGAACAAGACAAGTGAAATTTTCAAAAATCATCTGAGAACTATAAGCCCAAAATGAGAAAGGATGCAAAAATCTCATAGCTTGTTTCATTTTGTTTTGTTTTGTTTTGTTTTGTTTTCATTAGAAGGGACCATTTTGCTGGAAGAAAGACTTTTCAGGAAAACACATCAAGTTTTGTGAAAAGCTTGATGCATACATTGATTTTCTCATTTCATTTCAACCATGTCATTTTGTTGCAACCAAGTAAAACTATTTCTTCAACGTGGTCATTTTATCAGTTCCATTAAAGTGGGGTTTTTTTACATATATAATTTAACATTTTTTCAATATTTGCAGAAATTTCATTAACTATGTCAATAGTATCTTTGGTGGCTTTATTGGAAAATGTTCCACTGTTGTAATGCATTAATTGGGTTTATATTGTGTTTCATTGGATTTGTAATCACGTGGTTTGTCCTTGCTCAGCTGTAACCCAACTCTGTTCCCCGCCCACTTTATCCCTGATTGGGCAGTGGTTTGTCCCTGTCTCTGGGCCCTGCCCCCTGGGAAAACAGCCCCGGCACGGGCGGGGCTGAGCTCTCTCTGGCACTGGTGAGCCAGCGGAAAGGTCTCCAGCCAGGCAGGGCAGGACTCGAGAAGAAAGCTGTTATATCCCACCCAGTGAGAGAGAGCAGACTCTTACTTTTGCCATCGGCGGTTGTCTGGTCTCATAAAGAAATACCTCATCTGGCGCCTAACGTGCAGCTCAAAGCCACAAGAGGTTCCCAGAAAGCTGGAAGAACCACTCGGGAAGCACGTGGCCGAGGAATATCACGCAAGTACGTGAGTCAAAAAACGTAGCCCACCCACACAGATACAGAGACCCGTAAGGCTTGGCATTCGCTGTGGAGTCTCTGAAACACAGGATTCCACAGGCAAGGCTGCAGTTTTCTCCTTTGGACTAAAAAATCCCATTGGAATGCTGTGAAGAAGCCCCCGACCAGCAGGCTGCTCCCAGGGAAGGTGACCACATGTTCGTGGAAAGATGACCCTGGGATCCAGGACTGGAAGCTCTTTTTGCACCAAAAAGGGTCAGTCTCAGGCAAAAGGAGTGATTGGTAAAGAAAGGAAAGGAACGCTGGAATTTTGGTGAGTACCACTTTCGGTTTTCTAAGGGAAAATCTTTTAAAGAGGCATTGAACCTCATGGAAAAGGGCTTTTTCCTTTTGGGGAAGGTTTTTGCTTTCAGAGTAAAAACCTTCAAGGTGCTTTCTTTTGGCAGCTGGGAGGGGGGTGGGGTGGGTAGAAAAGGAAACTGTTTCCCCTTTTTGGCTTTTTTTCTCTCCAGTGAGGGTTTTTTAACTTTCAGTTTCCCAGTCACAGTTAAAGGAGACACAGAAACTTAAAATCTGAGCCAGAAATGGGTGCTAGGCTGTCTGTGTTTCAAAGAAGAGTCTATTACCAAATTTTAAGTGCCTTAGATGATGGGGGGACCCATTGTTCAAAGAAACAGCTGAAAAAATTAATTTTGTGGTTGTTTTCTCAGTTTCCACATGTATTATTAGAGCAAATAAGCTTCCCAGAATTTTGGGAGGCTATAACCAAAAAAAAAAAAAAAAAAAAAGTTGAATCTGGCTCCTCTAATAATAAAGAAGATGAAAATTTTGCTTTTTATAGCTTAAAAATTAAGTTTGCATTGCAAAAGCAAAATAAAAAGGGGGAAAAAAGCCAGTTCTTGGTGAATTTTCCCCAGCTTTTACCTTTGCAGGCAGTCCGAGTGCCCAAACCTCCCATCTCAGTGGTCCCCAGGTGGGGGGGTCACAAGATGGAGGGGATTCCTTTGTCCAAAATGGCCGAAGCCATGTGCTCCTGAGCCATGAGCAGTCTCTCCCTTTGTCTGTCCCTCCTTCCCGCAATTCCTTCTTCTCCCCAGACCCCTCCTTCCCTTCGGTGCCGCCCCTGGCACTGCCCTCTCCTCTGACTCTGCCCCCTACCCTCAAACCTCTGCCCTCCAACTCCTCCCTGCGTGACTCAAGCCTCCAGCCCCTCCCTGCCCCTGGTTCCCACGGGTTCCCTGCCCACAGTCCCGGTTCCCGTGCCCCGGAGGGGGGGGGGATGGGGAAGCAGGGAACCCGGGAGCAGGAAATGATCCCAGCTTTTCTGCCACCCCTTTCACATACCAACAATCAAAAAGAGAGAGTGCTGGGACCCCTTCTCCCAACAAGCGATTCAGGGTTTATGCAAAGCTCAGGCCAAATTCAAATATGAAAGAGAATACTTTTGCAACTGTTTAAAAGCAAATTTAGCAAGAAATACTACAGTTCCCTTTGACCTCCAAAAATATTTACTTCTGGAGCTTTGGCAAAATCCTGAAACGGCTGTTGGTAATAAGAATCTGCCAATTCAATTAGCAACCCAGCCTGATAAGTCTTTCCAACCTTACAGTAAAATAAAGCAGCTTCCATCAGAACCTTTAGTAACATTTGTGGAGCGGTTAACCCGAGCTATCGAGTTACAGGTTAAGAATGAAGGAGCCCAGGAACAGGTCATGGAAGAGATGGCACTGACCAATGCAAATGAACAGTGCAAGGCAGCCATCCTCAGCCTGTCTATAGAACCGGCTCCAACTTTACATGACGTGCTCCAGGTGTGTGCCAGGAAGATTCCCTTCATAAAAGCTCATCAAAAGCACAGTTCCAGAGTCAAGCCGCCACAAAAAGCTGCTGCTGCAGACACCGTGCCTCCTGTACCTGTGCCACAGCCACTGCTCAAGAGAGGAACAACGTGTCTCCTGTGCGATCAGGCAGGACATTGGGTATCTCAATGCCCTTTAAAGAAGCAATTTCTGGACTTTTGGGACAATGGGGGCGGGAGGTCTCAAAGGTCCAAAGGGAATTTTTCAAAAAAAATAGAAAATGTAAATGTTAAACTAAATAATCCTGCTTTAACCAGTTCTACTTTTCAGCAGAGGTCACCAGATATGATAGTAAGGATCCAGTGACCAGAGAAACAAAAAGTCCTGATGATCAGGTCCCCTGGGATCGTGGGTATGCCTATGTGTCCACTCCCCCAGATCTCAAGTGGGTGACAGCTGAGTGGGTGAAACCTTTCATCCCCAAAACTGCAAAGCCACCTGCAGAGGGCCCACAAGTGGGCAGTGCTGCCTGGAGGAGGAGAAAGCGCCGAACCTTCTCCTTCTGATTATCATTATTCCTTAACAGTGTTTTTCTAGACAGTTTTATTTGCACTAAAGGTGATTTTTCTTTAACACCTTTAAAGGTACTCAAGGTCCAAACTCTGAGCATCTCCCATGAACCGAGCCTTCCTCTTTCTTAATTTAGTAAGAAAAGGGGAATACCACAGTCTCTCAAATGATATTCCACTGCTCAAACTGTACCATAGATAGGGATCATACCCAAATGTGCACTACATTCCAATCTATCTGCCTATAGTTTGCCACCCTGTAGATATTGTTTTTCTGCAGACTCCAGGAAGATGTGGATGAATGTAGACAAGAGACCTCTGAAGCTGGGTTTTAGAAGATGAGGTTTATTTTAAAGGATATGAGGCCTTGCTTTGAGCTGCCAGACTGCAGCTAGTGGCAAGGCCTAGGGAGGTGGGGGAAGGGAAAGGAAATTCCGAGAGAGAAAAGTCCTTGGGAAGGGTGCCAGGCAAAGAGAGAGTCCAGCCCCCTGGGGACCCCTTATCAGGGGGCTTCAAGGTGGGCTGGGACAGGATGTAGACAGGTTACAGATGCCTGATACTTCAGGGGAGGGTTACAGGTGTGGGGTGAACCATACATTGAGGGGTGAGACAGAACATTCCATCTGACCTCTGGGTCTGGCTGCAGGTGACTTCAGCTGGTCAGACATCAAAACTTGTTTTCAATTCTATCCCACCTATAGGTTTCACATTCTCAGAATCCAAGCAGTCATATTTATAGGGCTTTCTGGCTCCATCCTCCCCAACACCACCCCAACTTGATTTTCTCTGTTGAGAATTGAGAAAGAGTAAATAAGTGGTGCCTTCTTTTCTAATTAGAATAATCATCCTCAGTATTTTAATATGACCTATTTAGTTTCCTTAAGATGATTTGGACCATACAGCCTGAAGAAGTCATGGCTAGTTTGGATTAGAAGTACAACCAAATAAAATTACAAATCTTAAAACTATGGGGTGCACAATCAAATGCATTATATATGATTTATTGCGTTGTTTTTTCAAGAAAATTCAATATTTCTAACACAGAAGAAACTTTAAAGTACCCAAAAAGAACAGCATACAGCCAAACTGAAAAGTTATTCTGAAGCCCAAAATTTACTTGATCCCTAGAAAAAATGTAAGAACTTAAATGCCGAAGTGAATGTCATCAAATATTTAAGGACTCATGCTTTCTCCAGAAACTCATTCAGGCATTGGATTTTATAATTATGCTGGTTTAGATTTGACAGCAGTTCTGTCTGTCTGTGAATTATGTGTGAAAGGAACAGAGGTTTGGGAAAACCAGAGTGAGTTTTATACCATACCATAAATGAAACATGCTTTATTTTGCTTTCACATTATGTTCAAGTAACACAGAAACCCAGCCAATTCCTAATATGGATTCACAGCAATGTTTCCTTGCTTTTCTATTCTGTTTCAGTGATGCAGCTTCCACTCCTGGTCTGCACTCAGTAAAACTACAGAAAAAGTACATGTAGATTGGCTGTAGCCATCTGCAGGGAACGTTTTGCTTTGGGAGGACAATGTTGCCTGATGGGTGTGTAGAGAGACTCATGGAGGCACTGATGATGTTGGATCTGGCACCATGAAGCAATTGCCATCTAAGCTAGGATTTCACACAGGTCTGGGCAGGGGAACCTGTACTACCTGCAATGCATTTGGGGCCTTGACCAATTTGCTAACGTAACCTATACTGGAAAAAAATCGTGTAGCTATCAGGGAAGGGTTAAGGAAACAAAATAGATTCAGCTTCTAGCAAAAACAAATTTCTTGATGAATTACCTTTTCTTTACTCTGATGGATATTAGCCTTATGAGATTGCTGTTTCTAGTTTTATTTGTATTCAAATCAGTTCCCATTGCTAATGAAGTAGAAATGCAAAGAAAAATACATGAATTTGGAGACTTTTGAGACGTTAATTTTGAGGAACTAAGGATTTTTAGGAAAGTTAAGATAATAAGTTGCTGAATTAGCTGAAGTAGATAGGTCATCTTTGTTCACAGTTAACAGAAGCCGGATCTTAGATAAGCTACCCCGGATCTTGTAACTCATTGCTTGTCAGCTTTATGTTTATGTAGTTGTGCTTGTAATGAAAAACAAAATGTGGTAAATAGGACATAAGATAGCTGCAGATTTCCTGCTTAAAGGACCCATTGAACACAGGAAACTGTAAGTTCTACCAAGGATCCATTTGTCACAAATGCATTGAAAAGGTAGAAAGGTCAGAACGAGGAAGACTCATCTTACTTCCTCATTTTGGGTGACCCCTCCCCAAAATAGACTCCCGACTCATTTTAAGAAACAAAGTACACTTGCTTAATAGCCTTTTTTCCAATTAGCATACGAAGCGAGGAATGGGAGGTGACAGGGGTATGAATATGCATTTGTATTTTGGATATTCAACACTTTCGTTGTGGTGGTGTGAGAGTTGTTTTATTAAGTTATTAAGTTATTTTTGTAAGATTTTTTAGTTACTTTTGTAATGGTTTAGTTCACTGTATACCCCTGTGTTCTGTATTGGTTTTCCCCTTATGAGTTAGGTTGTTTAACTAGACGTTTTCTGTCAGTCATTCCTTCCCTGCACCTGTTCCTGTCAATCCCCCCCCCGCCCCGTGGTCACCCTGTCTGTCACTCGGAGACCCTTCCCTGGATTCTGGAAAACTCCAGGAAGGGCATCGAGTGATAGGCTGGGGCCCGGGAGACCCCCTCCCATCGTGTTGTGGTTGGTCCCCGGTTCTATGGTTCCCACCCCCGCTTCCACCCCACCTTAAACACTGCCGCGCACGTGCCCTCGGGGCTCTCCTGGGCAGCAGGTAGTGGGGTGCAGAGCTTCGCGCTCCCCCCCCATCAATAAACCCTCATTTATACCCTGCTCAAGAGAGTCTGCCTTTCAATCAGCTGCCGCGGTTGCTATTGCGTCATCGTGCCCGTCGCTGCTGTGGGGGATCCAAGTTCCCGCAGGGAGGAGGTGGCTCGCTCAGCCCGCCACCCCGACCTTACCACGTTGCCGCAGTGTGACCCACTGAGCTAGCTGTGGCTGCGCTGGTCAGCGCGAACCGGACACTGCGACATTTGTAAATAAAAGACTTTGTAATTACCTGTGAATTTCGCAGTGCGAATTAGGGAATTTTCCCGCGTGCTGCCCGGCCGTAATAAACATACACTTTCTAACTTTAAACTGTTAGAGAGTTTTTGTCCGTCGCAGTTGGGTATCGATACTAGATCAATACCCATATTTCTTTAATATGTCACTTTGTATGTTTGTGCCCCAGCAGTAATAAACAAAATGTATAAAAAAGGGTTTCCATGATACTTCACTTGATATAGACATGAAAGGACACTCCTTTATATCTTGTCTGAAGCAAACATTTTGTATAAAGGGAAAAGAGCAATTGCTTGCACAGAGTCAAAGTGAAAGCAAATTTTCCTTCCTTATCGGAATTCCTAAGGAAAAAAGGAGTCAAAGAGGGCAGCGGAGTCTCACAGTTTCAGAGGAAAGACCAATGGTCCCATGGGCACTTGATCTCCCTTTGGGTTGCAAAGTCAGCAGGAAACCTTCGACCACCGTGTAACAGCCTGTTTATGCACTTTGGAGCATTGTCCTCCAGCATTACCTGCCTTTTCTTCTGTTTAAGACACCACTTGAAGGCACAAAAGAATATGCAGACTATTCAAGAGCTCACTTCAGCTCTGTACTCAAGATCCCAAATAATTAGGCTCTTCTCTCATTCACTGTCAGTTTTTCAGAGGAGATGTGAAGTAGCTTCATATAGGAGATTACAGTTAGTCTGCAGAGTGGGATGCCTCAAAGTGCTCCTGCACAATCAGCATCTGCTGTGCCACATCTTAATGCTGAGTAATGACACCCAGAGCACATAGGACAAATAGTCATCTCTCATTTCTGAGAAGGAAGTTGTGCTTCTGGTACCTATCACCTAGCCTTTATATAAATAAGCACATTGCCTTTTTGCACCTCAATTGGCATCAAATTGTAGAGGAAGAAACAAGGGGAGAAAGAAGTTTGTCACCTCTGCAAAACTAAGTACTCTCAGAATCAGTTTCTAAAAGAGAGAACAGAAATTTCTTTGCACAAATGTCAATCCCACAAACTTGCTGTTTGGTGGCTCTGAAAACAGTCACAACAGACCAGAGGCACAATTCTAAGCACTTGAATGTAGCCTATAACACCTGATAGTACTAGCAACCATGGTTTTATAAGTTTCTTAGTCAAATTTCTAGGGAGAAATAGAAAGATGTGCTAGACAGTGTTGGAACATTCGATTTTGGATTTTTTAAAAAGCAATTTCCTATATATAGACTGTGGCTTTTATAGGATAATGAATATACAGAGGGTTTGATCTCTGTCCTGTGGTCATTTTTGAGTCAGAGCTGAGTTTGGGAAGCATCTATTGAATGTCCTTTATTCCAGGACTGGTGTTATGAAATATAAGCAATAAAACAAAACTTGGAATTTACTTGAATATATTTCTGATTTTTCTTCCTCTGGGGTAACAGCTTAGCTGGTCTGAATGTCTGCAACTGAATATTAAAAGCTCACAGTAGTGGGAAAACAAAACACACTTGTCAAGAGGGCGTGACCCGTCCATCCAGCAATATAAAATATTTATCCCCTTGCTCAAAATTAGTTTAAGAACTTTCATTAACTGAATCCAATCTGTTTTCAGAGACTCCTTTATAAAAGCATTGTAAAAAAACCATGCACTCCTATGTTACCCTGGTTTTTCTGAGTTTTTCTGAGCCTTTTGATTTTCTTAAATGGAGTCAGATCATTTTAGTTATTGTATGATATTAAGAGCAGTTTTCTACCTTCCTCACAGATGTAACATAAACAAATCCTTTGTTTTTCATTCTCTGTCCTTTGTTTTCGTATTTCTAACCTGAAAACAATTGTAACTGACAATTGGTCTGGCCACTGAGGCTGAGGGGTGGAAACCCCAAAAAGCCAATTTTCTGCTAGACCCAGAAATGTATAAAAAGTAAAAAAATAAACAAAGGGCTCTCTTCTTCTCTCGGCTCTCTCAGCTCTGATCTGGGATTGGAAGGACCTTTGTGAAAATCTCTTGTCTGTGTGTGACTGCTTTGTGTGTCTCGGTGACACTCCTAAGTATGCCTGCCAGTTGCAGACAGGGTTTCTATTTCAAATGAAATGGGAATTCCATGACAGTAAGTTCACAGACATTTGTTCAACAGGACACAGGGTTCTCTATCAGATGGTATCATATGAATTTGAAACAGCTAGAAGATAATGTATGAAAATAAGCAGGCTGCCAGACAGTGTCTTTCTGAATATTGTTCTTTTGCACTGAGGAACCTATAGGCAAATATAAATTACACAGGCTGTGAGATACTGTTACCAGACAAGGAAAGCTATTAATAGTTTGTAAGAGTATGAGGCAAATGGAGCAGGAGATTGCAAGAACAGATGTATCTGAATTTTCTTATTTAAAACTCCAGGTGTTATAGACAATTTTGCAAAATTTTATCATTTTCACTGGAACAAATGTGGTTTTGCATTATGTTTCTGATGCTTTTTAACAGACTATCCTCAGGCCATAATTGTCTAGAACTGGCTTCATCTTTTATGCTGAGAAATTACTGCGAAGTAATATTTTGGCTTTAAACCTTAAAATTACAAGTCAGTTGTTCCAGTCAGGGGTTGTGCTGGTGTTTGGCACTAGATTTTCCATGGTACTATCTTATATGTCACAGTGGCAGGTATTATGTACAATTAACTTTTGTTGTAAGTTGACTGTGATTCTTACAGTACTAGAAAAAGTTCTAAATTATTGTTAGGTATTGCTTCTGGTGTGACAAGTTTGGGTGGATGACACCAACAATGTTTGCGGCAAAGAAAATTGGCTCCCACCTGTTCCTGCCTCACCACCTTCATAGTAAAGAATTTCTTGCTAATATCTGATCTAACTATACTCCTTCAGTTTATAGCAAATCCCCCCTGTCCCAGCACTACAGACCCTGTGAAAACTCCCTCTCCTGCCTCCTTGTAAGCCTGTTTAGGTACTGAAAAGTATACTATAAAATATCCCCAAAGCCTTCTACAGGCTGAACAGCCCCAACTCTGTCAGCCTATCTTCATAGGAGAGGTGTTTCAGGCCTGTGACCAGCTTAGTGACTCTGGCCTTGTTCCAACAAGTTTCCTTTCACCTTGCTGTTGCCTCAAATAGTGTGTCTGAGTTGCTCACAGGTGTAGATTGCTGCTCCAGCTGCTGTTCTCCACTGTCACCATGTCTTCACATGTTTTGCTTTGGCCAGAAGCACTGGCCAAACCCACCAGAGTGACTCCCACCTCTGGGCTCTTCCAGGACTGCTGCATGAGGTGGCTCTCTCTCCTTCAGAGCCTGTGCTCCATTTTTGCTTCAGCTAGCTTGAGAGAGAATCCACGCCGGAAGGAATTTTCCTTTCAGGGTCCCAAAAGATACCAGAGGCTGCAAACCTTTTTCTTTAGAGAGAGCAGGTCCCCATCGATAAGAAAAGGAAAGAGTCTGCCCTTGGTCTGGGGGGAATCAAGGCTTTATTCAGTCTCTGCTCCTGCCCCCTCAGGATCAGGAGCCCAGTCCAGTTCCCATCCGTGTCCTGGTCTCAAGAGCCTGAGAGAGCTTTCCATGTGGTCCCAGGGCTCTTACCCAGGGGGAAGGGGCTAGAGGCAGGGACAAGCCACCACCCAGTCAGGGATAAGGTGGGAGTGGAACAGAGTTGGATTACATTCCAGTGTGGGAAGATCAGCGGGGAAAAGGAGCAGGGACAAACTTGTGATACATGGTGGTACAGAAGAAACCATTACAAAACCCAATATAAAAAATGAAATGCAATATAAACCCGAATAATGCACAACAGCTGCAGCTGGCACAAACACATTCACAGTCACAGGCAGATGAGCACCAGCTGATAGCCATAGCTGATTAATTTCTGAACACATAACAACCTTGTATTTCATGCTGTTTCCCTCCTTGAAGTTAATACTTCAGAAACAGAGCTGCCATACTCAGTATGGGACTTGTTGGGAGAGTTCACACCTGGCCTGTATTTCCATGGTATAGATAAATATTTGCACATATCCCATAGCCTCACACTTGAGAAACCATTTTGTCTTTTCCCTACTGGGCTCTTGCTAGAGGAGGTTTGTATTGGAATCTCCAGTCATCAGCTTATGAGTTTACATAATTTTCTTTGAGGCCCTAGAAGCATTTAAGAAAGGGATTTTCTATTTGTTGTATTCCTCCAGAAGTGAGTAATTACCCTATATAGTGCAGATTTGCTGACATCTTACTCAGCTTTGGCAGATTTGCCTCTGAAGCTGTCTTCCATTAAGGCAGAAAACACTCCTCAACTGGGCTCCCAATGTGTAACTGACCTCCTAAGGCTTGTCTGATGAGAAGCAGCAGTGTCGTTTATCAGAAAGTGTCAGAGCATTTTAGAGTTCTTGATCATAAGTTTACAAAGAAATCTCAGCCAATTCAGTCAGAGGAAAGATGGTAGAACTGAATCTTTTTTCAAGCACTCCTTAGTGTAAGCCCATAGATTTCCACAAAACCCCACAACAAATTCCTGTCTTGTTTTAAGTTATGCTTCCATCAGTGGTTTTCTGTTCTAATGGATTCTTAATAAAATTGAGGAAGAGAAGATGGTTGGGAGGGGAAGGAGTTAATAAGGCACATAAGAGCAGATTTTAGCATGACTGGCTCTGCTTTCAAACCTATATACATAATTTGTCCTGTTAACTGCATATTGGCCGTGTTGGCATGCTGGAATATCTTCTTCCCTGTGAATCACACTGCACAAGCAGTACCTGCAATTCCAGCTGCACATGAAATCCCATGCCTATAGCTTTTGATATTTGTCATCCAAGAGCTACATAAAATAAAGAAAATTGCTAATTATAGCCATTTTGACTGAAGAAATTTTTATATCTCTCCCAGGCAGGTTCTGGGCAGCAGGATGTGACCATTTTATCAGTTGTGCAGGGTAAAAGTAAACCAGAATGATTTCCAAAGTCAGAAATTCCTTTTTTATTTCCTCCCCATGATGACAGGGTGGGGCAAAGGGTCCACATAATCAAAACAGAAAGCAGGCACAGGAGCTTTTCAGTACCCTGCTGACTTTTGATTTGCTTCCCTCTGTCATCTCAAGCAGTGTGAAGCCAAAGGAGTGATCACAGCATCCTGGCACAGCATGGTCCCCTGCCCTGTGTTCCCCCAACAACAACTCTGAAAACAGATAGCAGGAGAGGAACCCTTTTAATTACATTTCAACACTGCAGGTGGGCCATAAGCTTCCATTTTGTCTGACTGTAGCCACCTGGATCCATCTGTATTTGGAATCTGTCTTGTATGTAGTATCCCCAGCAGGGTATTAGTAAAGTATGAACGGTGGCGGTGGTTGATCAACAAAGGGAAACAACTCAGAGCAATGCACAAAGGCAAAAAACTTCTTAAGAAATTGCTGCCTGAGTAAAAAGCTATCCGGTAGCTCCTCAGACAGTGTTTGGATTTTATGTCCTGTTAGAGGCCTTGCCAGGCCAGTCAGAAAGGTGGGAAAAAGTCAGATAATTCCATTTTTTGTAAAGACCACACATCTGACATATGTATCCCTAATCTGGAGCTTATCAAACCCTTAAAAGTTTGTCACTACTTTCCTGAAGCGGGCAAATGCTTTACTTCTTTGCAGTGTTCCCAGTCAGTATATCTGAAATATGCATCTTCATTTGTGTACATTTGTAAGAGGGATACTGGAGATTTTTTTTTAAAGTTCTAAACTTCTAAGTATTTTCTTTCAGTGTTTATGACGGGTAAATAACATCACAATATAAATGGTCTCAAAGCTATTCCATCCTGACAGATACAATATTCTAAGATGCCATGGGATCCTCTAAACTGTGATTGGCAGTTGTACCTGCAGGGTTCACGCAAAGTTCAGAATTCATTAAATCTGTGTAAACTGGGGGAAACTAAAACTGTTTAAAATAGAGGTGGCTCTGCTCCTGATTTTGGTGCTTCAGTTTTCATCCTTATGAGTTTTCATGAAAGCTTCTCCTTGTGTGGGCCTTACAGTCAGATAAGCCCAGAAAGGTTCTGGTTCCGGGCACACTAGCTCTGTGCTTTCCAGCCAGAAATGTTCACAGGAATCACAGAATCACAGAATCACAGAATCACAGAATAATGAGGTTGGAAGAGACCTCTAAGATCATCAAGTCCAACCTGTGCCTTAACACCTCAACTAGACTATAGCACTAAGTGCCATGTCCAGTCTTTTTTTAAACACATCCAGAGATGGTGACTCCACCACCTCCCTGGGAAGACAATTCCAGTGCTTTATTATTCTTTCAGTGAAAAATTTTTTCCTAATATCTGACCTGTACCTTCCCTGACGTAGCTTGAGACTGTGTCCCCTTGTTCTGTCAGTTGCTGCCCGGTGGAAGAGACCGACCCCCACCTGTCTACAACCTCCCTTCAGGAAGTTGTAGAGTAATAAGGTCACCTCTAAGACTCCTCTTCTCCAGGCTAAACAACCCCAGCTCCTTCAAACGTTCCTCATAGGCCTTGTGTTCCAAGCCCCTCACCAGCCTCGTTGCCTCCTCTGGACATGCTCAAGCATCTCAATATCCTTCCTAAACTGAGGGGCCCAGAACTGGACACAGCACTCAAGATGTGGTCTCACCAGTGCCGAGTACAGGGGAAGAATGACCTCCCTACTCCTGCTGGTCACACAATTCCTCACGCAGGCCAGGATGCCATTGGCCTTCTTGGCCACCAAGGCACATTGCTGGCTCATATCCAACCGGCTGTCGACCAGCACCCCCAGGTCCCTTTCCGCCTGAACACTGTCCAGCCACACTGTCCCCAGCCTGTAACGCTGTAGGGGATTTTTGTGGCCAAAATGTAGAACTCGACACTTAGACTTATTAAACTTCATGCTGTTGGACTCTGCCCATTCATCCAACCGATCTAGGTCTCTCTGCAGAGCCCTCCTCCCTTCCAACAGATCAACACAAGCTCCCAGCTTAGTGTCATCTGCAAATTTACTAATGAAGGACTCAATGCCCTCATCCATGTCGTCTATAAAAATATTAAATAGAACTGGTCCCAATACAGACCCCTGAGGGACACCACTGGTGCCTGGTCGCCAGCTGGATGCTGCACCATTCACCATCACTCTCTGGGCCCGGCCATCCAGCCAGTTCCTAACCCAGCACAGAGTGCTCCTGTCCAAGCCGTGGGCTGCCAGCTTATCTAGGAGTGTGCTGTGGGAGGCAGTATCAAAGGCCTTGCTGAAGTCTAAATAGACAACATCCACAGCCTTTCCTGCATCTACCAGACGAGTTACCTGGTCATAGAAGGAGACCAGGTTGGTCAGACATGACCTACCCTTTGTAAACCCATGTTGACTGGGTCTGATACCCTGGCCATCTTGTAAGTGCTGTGTGATAGCACTCAGTATGAACTGCTCCATTATCTTACCTGGTACTGAGCTCAGGCTAACTGGCCTGTAATTACCAGGATCCTCCTTCCTACCTTTTTGTTTGTAAACGGGTGTCACATTGGCCAGTTTCCAATCGCCTGGAACTTCGCCGGTGAGCCACAACTCCTGATAAATGATGGAGAGCGGCTTCGCAAGCTCATCTGCCAGCTCCCTCATCACCCTAGGGTGGATCCCATCTGGTCCCATTGATTTATAAATATCCAAGTGTCCCAGCAGTTCTCTGACTGCCTCCTCTTGGACAACAAGAGGACCATTCTGATCCCTGGCACCACCTACCAACCCCTGAGGACAGTTGTCTTGAGGATAAGCTGTCCTACCAATAAAGACTGAGGCAAAGAAGGCATTAAGCATTTCCGCTTTTTCCTCATCTTTAGTTACTAAGTTGCCTGCCTCATCCAATAAGGAGCCGAGGCTGGTTATACCCTTCCTTTTATTATTGATATATTTGTAAAAACTTCTTTTATTGTTTTTAACAGAAGTTGCCAGGTTAAGTTCAAACTGGGCTTTGGCCTCCCTGATTTTTTTTCTACATGCCCTAGCAGCTCCCTTAAATACTTCCTGAGAAATCAGTCCCTCCTTAAAAAGATGATACATATTTTTTTTATTTCTAAGTTCCTTCAAAACCTCATTGCTCATCCAGACTGGATGTTTGCCTCGTCGACTCGTCTTTCGGCACACAGGGACAGTCTGTTCCTGTGCCCTCAAGATTTCCGTCTTGAAGCACACCCATCTCTCCTGGACTCCTTTGTTTTCAAGGACTGTTTCCCAAGGAACTCTCTGAATAAGTCTCTTAAATAGGCCAAAGTCTGCCCTCCGGAAGTCCAGTGTAGAGATCTTATTGATATTTCTCCTTATTTCACCAATTATCGAGAATTCTATAATTTCATGATCACTGTGCCCCAAGCCGCCTCCAACCTCCACATCACCCACCAGCCCATCTCTATTTGTGAACAATAGGTCTGACATAGTCCCTCCCCTGGTGGGCTTGCTCACCAGTTGTGACAAAAAGTTATCCTCCACACACTCTAAAAACTTTCTAGATTGCTGTTTTTCTGCTGTATTAAGTTCCCAGCAGATGTTTGGTAGGTTGAAGTCACCTACAAGAACAAGAGCTGATGATCCTGAAACATGGTTCAGTTGCTTATAGAATAAGTTGTCCACCTCTTCATCCTGATTGTGTGGACGATAGCAGACTCCCAGGAGGATGTCAGACTTATTGGCTTTCCCCTTAATTTTTACCTATAGGGACTCTACTTCATCATCATTAGTTTCAATACCTGTGACATCCAAAACTCCCCTAATATAAAGGGCCACCCCTCCACCTCTTCTCCCTTTTCTGTCTCTTCTGAAGAGCTTGTAGCCATCTAGTGTAGTGCTCCAACTCTGTGAGTCATCCCCCCACGTTTCTGTGATGGCAACAATGTCATAGTTCCGCTGCTGCACCATGGCCTCTAGCTCTGCCTGTTTGTTACCCGTGCTGCGTGCATTGGTGTACGTGCACCTCAGCTGGGCTGCTGATTTCTCCCTTAACACAGTCTTATCATCCTTGGGCCTGCTTCCACACAGCCCAGCTGCATCCCCTTCCCCCTTCAAACCTAGTTTAAAGCCCTCTCAATAAGGTCTGCCAGTTCATGGGCTAAAAACCTCCTGCCCTTAACAGAGAGATGTATCCCATCTGATTCCAGTAGAGCAGGTGCCATAAAGGTTGCTCCATGATCAAAGAATCCAAAATTTTGCCGATAACACCAACCCTTGAGCCATTTGTTAAAGATGTGGGTTCTCCTATTTCTTTCATCATTTCTCTCTGCCACCAAAGGAACTGAGCAGAACACTACTTGTATACCTGTCCTATCAACCTCTTGACCCAGTGCCCTAAACTCCCTTTTCATGGCCTTGACACCCCTTTTTTCAATCTGATCACTGCCAGCCTGGAGTATCAGCAGTGGGTAATAATCAGAGGGCTGAATCAGCCTAGGAAGTCTCTCAGTAATGTTCCGTACCTGGGTTCCAGGGAGGCAGCACACCTCCCTGTGGGATGGGTCAGGTCGACATATGGGGCCTTCTGTCCCCCTCAGAAGGGAATCACCCACTACGACCACCCTTCTTTTTTTCTTGATGTTAGAGGTAATAATCCGTTTTTTAGACGAGTCGTAATTGGAAGTCTCACTGGGCAGATAATTTTCTTCTAAATTATCTGTCTGGCTCTCTAGATCCAGGGCCTCATACCTATTCTGAAGTGGCACGTGGCTAGGGGATGGAGGGCAGGAGGAACTGTTGTTATTACCACCCCGAGCAGGGACCCGTTCCCATTCCCCTTCATCTACCAGGTGCCCCTCTATTGCCTGAGAGTGGGAGGCATATGGGTCCTCTGACTCCTGGTGGGCCTCCCTTAAGGATGTAAGGGCTGAACTCCACCAGTCTATTTCCCTTTCACTATCTCTGATACTTCTTAATCTTTCAACTTCCTCCCTAAGCTCAGCCACTAGCAAAAGTAGGTCATTCACTTGTTCACACCGTAGGCAGGCCTTCTCCACAACATCCCCTGAAGCCACTGACAAGCTCAAACACTCCGGGCAGGAATGGGTCTGTACAGACACATTCTTTTTGGAGGGCTCTACTTGGTCAATCCGAAAAAGCCTATTTTTGTAGGCCATTGAAATATAAACTTGGGAAACAATTGGGAATTCACAGGTTTTTATATATGCCCAAGGCTCCATCAGCACTTTTGGGCAGGGATCTATTGGAACTATTAGAGGGGGAAAAAAAAAAAAAAAAAAAAAGGGAGAGATTATTTTGGAGGTTAAGGATCCACAATATGTGGAATTGTTAAGCTTGATGTAGATATGTCCTAGGTTACAATGTAAAATGTGCCCAAGGTGTGTATTCTATCACCGTCTACATAAAATGTTGAAACTATTGTTGTGCACCACTGTTTCCCTTGCCCCCTCCCTCCAGACTATCTTCTGTTAATGGCCCATCAATGCCTTCCTGCATGACTCATAGATAACTCCCTCCAGGAGCTATCTCTGTTTAATAGGCAATCAAGGACCCATTACAAAACTGATAAAATTATATCAGCCCATTGTGAGATGCTCCGCCCAGGGGGAGGAGCCAAGCATTCCCACCTGGATATAATCTGGGATTTGGGACAGCACAGGCAGCCTTACCCACTGGACTCCCAGAGGACAAGAGCTACCAGACCTTTCTGCAAGAACACTGCTTCAACAAGACCACTTCATCTGGACTGCTACCACCACGGTTTCAGGTTGTATTCTGACTCTGTCAGTGATCTTTTGTACCATTGCATGTGTTTTATTTTATTTTACTTTTTTTCCTCTCCTATTAAATTGTTTTTTCTGACTTGGAGTCTCTTGCTGGTTTTGCCTTCAAGCCAGCACAAGATAACTAATGAGGCTAAAATTAAAAGTGAAGGTGAGATTTACAGGAAAATAATGGATCAGGTATTTCCTGGGGTTTGAATTTCTAACATACCAGGAGAGCAAAGAATGCACCCCCAGTGCAAGTTAAGTTTAGGAAGAAAAACAACTAGAGTTAAGCAATAGCCCCTGAAGAAAAGTTAAGGGATTAGCCCAGTGATTGAATTTTTTTTTACCTGTTAAAAAGCCTGATGGATTATATTAGAGTATAAGATTTAAGAGCTGTTAATAGGATAACTGAGGATTTATACCCAGTGGTTGCCAATCCCTACATTTTCTTAACTTGTTTAACATGGTTTATTGTTTTAGATTTAAAGGATGCATTCTTTTGCTTTCCTCTCCATGAAGCCAGCCAGAAAATTTGAATAAAAAACTCAGCTCACATGGACAGTGCTTCTGCAGGAGTTAAAAAAAAATTGCCCACCTTGTTTGGAGAACAACTAGCAAAAGATCTGGAATCCTGGGAAGCTCCATCAGGAAGACAACTGTTACAGTATGTGGACGACCTCCTGATAGCTACCAAAACTCAAGAGGCATGTCTGGAGTGGATGGTAAGCCTCCGAAACTTTTTGGGCCTACAGGGGTATCGCATATCCCAGAAGAAAGCCCAGATGGTGAAGCAGACAGTGATTTACTTGGGCTACGAGGTTAGTACTGCACCAAGAACCTTAGGGCAGGATCACAAGGAAGCAATATGCCAGACCCCAAAACCCCAGACAGTAAAAGAACTGAGAACTTTTCTAGGCATGACAGGCTGGTGCAGACTGTGGATTTCTAACTGTGGGTTGTTTGTTAAACCTCTGTAAGCCCTGATCACGGAAGGGAGCAGGGATCTCCAAAAGAAGCAACTCGAGCCTTTGACCAGCTAAAGAAGGCCCTCATGTCAGCTCCAGCCCTGGGACTTCCAGATGTGAGTAAACCATTCTTTTTGTTTTCACATGAGAAGCAGGGGATTGCCTTGGGAATACCAGCACAAAACCTGGGCCCGTGTCACAGGGCAGTCGCCTAAGCAGCTGCATGCAGCAGCTAAGGAAGGGCCAGGGTGCCTCAGAGCCATTGCAGCAGTGGCAGTGAACACCCAAGAAGCACCCAAGTTCACCCTAGGCCAGGAGATGACCGTGCTAGTATCCCACACAGTGTCTGCAGTCCTAAAAGTGAAAGGGGGACATTGGCTCTCCCCACAGAGTTTCTGAAGTACCAAGCCATAATGGTAGAACAAGATGATGTTGAGATTGTGGTAACTAACACTGTGAATCCAGCTTCCTTCCTCAGCGGCAGTATGGGAGAACTGGTGATCCATGAGTGCCTGGAGGCCATCGAAGCCACCTGCTCCAGTTGCCCGGATCTGAAGGACACCCTGCTGGAGAATACTGAGACCTGGTCCACCGATGGAAGCAGCTGTGTCATCAGTGGAAGGAATGCTGGGTATGTGGTTACCATGAGCAGAGAGGTCACAGAGTCTGGACCATTACCAACCAACACCTCGGCACAGAAGGCTGAAATAACTGCCTGAACTCGGGCTTCAGAGCTGGCAAAAGGAAAGAAAGTTAATTTTTACATAGACTCAAGGTTTGAATTTAGGGTAGTTCATGCACATGGAGCCATCTGGGAAAAAAAAAAAAAAAAGACTGTTGAATTTACAAGAAAAAAGTATTAAACATGCACAAGAAATAATAAAACTGTTGGAGGCAGTCCAGCTCCCTGAAAATGTAGCCATCATGCATATCAAGGCACACCAGAAAGTGAGCTCTGAATTGGAGGAAGGAAATGACTCGGTGGACAGAAAAGTAAAAGAAGCAGCTAAAGGTGAGGTAACTTTTGAAACTGTTGAGGCAACCTTAATTCCAGATGAGCAAATTTTCATTGAAGGTAATCCAAAGCACAGTAGAAAGGACAAGAGGGGTGGGCTATTACAGATAAAAGGAAAGGAAGGCTTATGATCCCCTCTTACATGCTATAGTCATTAGTGACAGGAACATGAAAAAACACATTGGGGAATAGATGATTTGTATAATTATTTGAAAGATAGAATCATAGCTTGAAATTTGTATAGTAATTCAGGTGACTTGCCAATGTAGCCTTTGCCTCCATACTAATCCCAAAAATATTTCTAAATGAAAGCTTGGGCAAATTGGGAAAGGATATGGACCTGGGCAGCAATGGCAAAATGATTTTTCTGTACTACCCAGGAAAGGAGGGTACCAATACCTATTGGTATAAACAGATACCTTTTCAGGGTGGCCAGATGCTTTCCCTACCAGAACTGCCAAAGTGCAAAAGGTAACTAAAGCACTGTTACAATAAATAATACCATGCTTTGGAGTCCCAGCCACAATGTAGTTAGAAACCCAAACCCCAGGAAATACCTGATCCATTATTTTCCTTCTCTGTCACCAGCTAGTGGTGATTCCCCTCTGTGCTACTTTTCATGGGGGGATCATCTCACAGCCATCAATGAAACATTGATTAAAGTAGTGACAGAGGAAGGGATGTTGCCCACAGCCTTCAAGTGACACAGCTGAGACATCAGGTGTGCTGCCACTAGGAATAAGCTCATTCTTTGAGATGAGAAAAGCACCTTAATTTTCCAGGCTTTTATTTCTGTAAATTCACAGAATCACAGAATCACAGAATTTTTAGGTTGGAAGAGACGTTCAAGATCATCGAGTCCAACCCATCTCTAATACCTCAACTAAACCATGACACCAAGTGCCACATCCAGTCTTTTTTTAAACACATGCAGGGATGGTGACTCCACCACCTCCCCAGGCAAGCCATTCCAGTACTTTATCACTCTTTCAGTGAAAAACTTTTTCCTAATATCCAGCCTATATCTCTCTTGTCGCAGCTTGAGACTGTGTCCTCTTGTTCAGTCTGTTGTTGCCTGAAGAAAGAGACCAACCCCCAGCTGACTACAGCCACCCTTCAGGAAGTTGTAGAGAGTGATAAGGTCGCCTCTGAGTCTCCTTTTCTCCAGGCTAAACAACCCCAGTTCCCTCAGTCGTTCTTCATACGGCTTGTGCTCCAAGCCCTTCACCAGCCTTGCTGCTCTCCTCTGGACACGCTCAAGCATCTCAAAGTCCTTCCTAAACTGAGGGGCCCAGAACTGGACACAGCACTCCAGGTGTGGCCTCACCAGTGCCGAGTACAGGGGAAGAATGACCTCCCTGCTCCTGCTGGCCACACCATTCCTGATCCAGGCCAGGTGCCATTGGCCTACTTGGCCACCTGGGCACACTGCTGGCTCATGTCCAGCCACCTGCTGACCAGTACCTCCAGGTCCATTTCTGCCTGGGCACTGTCCAGCCACACCATCCCCAGCCTATAATGCTGCAGGGGGTTATTGTGGCCAAAGTGCAGGACTCGACACTTGGACTTATTAAAATTCATCTTGTTAGACTCTGCCCATCTGTCCAACCATTCCAAGTCTTTCTGCAAAGCCCTTCGTCCTTCCAACAGGTCGACACACGCTCCCAGCTTAGTGTCATCTGCAAATTTACTAATGAAAGACTCCATGCATTCATCCATGTCATCAATAAAAATATTGAACAGATCTGGCCCCAGCACAGACCCCTGAGGGACACCACTGGTGACTGGCTGCCAGCTGCATGCAGCACCGTTCCCCACCGTTCTAGCAAGCAAACATGCTCCTGCAGCATTTCTCTGCTTCTATCAGTGATTTCTGAGCTGCTGATGCTAGGGTGTCTGTTTTCCACATTTGCAACAAGTACAGCATGGATGCTGCACTCTGCTTGCTCTGTTTCCATGTTAGAAGCTGTATTTGATATTAAAAGCTGATATGAAACAGAAATGAAGACACAGTAAATCTGATGATTAAAAATTCCTTTATGGAGCTCTGTGCTTGTGGCGCTAAAGCATCCATATAACTGCAGAGATTGTCCTGAAAAATCCTTAGAAAAATATTTTCTAAGGACTACTTATGCATTTAACTTCAAATGTCACTGTTTCTCACGAGTATTAATTCTTCCATACATTTTTCCCATAATAATATTTGCCATATAAGCAACATATTGTTCATTGCATGTATTCTTAAGGTTCTGGGGTAAACTATAAATTAGTGGGGAAATTAAGTGTTTAAACTAATTCTTTAGCATAGCTGAAGTAAGAGTACTCTTTTATTTACAGCTGTTAGAGACCAAGACATTTTAGTCATCCGCTACACCAAATGGGAAATGGATTGAGCATCACTGGTGCTTTTAGCCTCTTTTTTAAGTAAACAGTGTTCCAGAGACATTATTTAGCCTTAGTGGTGCTGTCCCAGCTGTAAGATTATGAGTTTTTTTGTTTTTTTAATTGTTTTGTTAAGTTTTATTGACTTTTGGGGGGTCTTTTGGAATACTGATATTCTGTTCAGCAAAAACACCAGAATGGTGTGTGCAGTCATGATTTGCTAGTTCACTTCTAAACGTTTAATCTAAACTCCTTTCTGATGGTGACATTTTTTTAAAGTTACTTACCTGATTGATAGCCAGATGTTCTGTGCATATGAACTGCAGTGGTTGCTTTTGATTGCAGTGAGAGGTTGGCATCATCATTTAGTCTGACAGAAATATGTGTTGAAAGTCTGAGCTGGGAAAAATGTAGTTGATGTAGTATAACCTGCTGTTTTCATTCTTAGAAGCAATTCAGATGTTATTTTAAAGTAGTTGTTTGATTTCTCAGCTATGCTTTCATGCAGCACTTGTCTCATAGTGGATCTATAGGTTGCTAAAAGTGGCCTGAGGATTTCGTGCATGGATTCTTTGGGTTCTCTTTAAAGCAAAGGCTTCAACCTAATCTTGACTCAGCTTTCATTCTTGTCTGTTCAACCTCAGAACCATGGAGTTGGATTTGGAGCACAATTTGGTGTTCCCCTTAAAAAAACCACAACACCCACCCCCCCCCCACACACAAAAAACCCAAACCAACCAATCAACCAAAAAACAGACAAACAAAACCACCAAAAACATACAAACAACAACAACAAAAAATTGACTAGTTTGCATTTGAGAACACCAGTGTTCTTTTAAAGTCTTTTTATTAAACAAGTGCTTTGGTGTTGTTAATATATCATATATGGTCTGATGATCCCTGGGTTGGCCCTTCTGAGAGAAAGCCATGAGAGGAAACTTAAGGATGAGATGGAACCAGCTGTGTGCAGCCAGCAGCCTTCCAGAGCCACTGCATCCCAAGGCTCATGCTGCTTCTGTTCACTGCATCACTTTTGGTAGGAATGAGGAAGAAGTTCCCACCTTTCTTCTTGCTTCAAATTTTGGGATATCGGTGTTCTTGCCTGGCAACACAGTGCTGAATAGGAGCTATATTTTCAGGTGGCAGTCACAGACACCTGCATTTACTGTCTAAAAACCTACTTGGCTCCTTTGCTGTTCAGTGCAGTGACACAGCAGTGGTGGGAAGAAGGCAGAACTGGATGGGACTGCTTTTGTTTGAAGGTTAAGTGCAGCCTCCCCTGTATTGCCTGTTCTTCTTAGAGCCTGTTGTACAGAATGAAAGCAGTCTTCTGTGAGCAAGTTGAACGAATGCTGCACGAATTTAATTCATTCTGAAAAGCATATATGGTAAAATGCATTTGTTTACTTCATCCTGTGGAATGGGGCCTTTAAATCTGTTTCTAATTTATTCCAAGTTAGAAATATGAGGTAAACGCAAAAATCATGCATTAATAAAGTCTCTTTATGTTCCCAGCTGGCAGGAGGAATAACAGTTGTGGTTTGCTGAAAATTACTCTGGGCCAACAATTTTGATGTGATTTTAGGTTTTATTTTCAGCCATGCAGGAATTCTCCTGTCATGCTTTTTTTTTTTTTTTTTTTTTTTTTTTTTTTTGCTTTATGAGTAGGTAGTCTTTTTGTTCATCCCTAAAGAAGGCGTAAATAATTTTCTTTTATTTATTTTCTTTTTTTTTCCCCTTTTTTTTCCCCCTCCCCCCAGAAGAGAGCATCAGCAAAGTCAGTGTTTATCCAGTGTTTATCACCAATGGAAGAGCTAGTAAAAATAAATACATAAAATGAAAAGACACATTTGCAAGTAGTTATTTATGGAGCAGACAATGTCAGCGAATTATTTGGATCTGCCTAACAGCAAAATTTAGCAGCCACAAAATAGCCTTTATTTCTGAAATGCTTTCTTCTCTGCTTGGCATCAGAATTGTTTCTGTTCCCTGTCACCGAGACACACAAAGCAGTCACACGCAGACAAGAGATTTTCGCAGGGCAGAGGTCCTTCCGATCCAGCTCACACCTGAGACAGGTGGAGAGAGAGCCTCTTTGTTTTATTTCTTACTTTTTATACATTTGTGGGTCTAGCAGAAGATTGGCTTCTGGGGTTTTTCACCTTTCAGCCAAGTGGCTAAACTAACTGTCAGTTACAATTGTTTTCAGGTTAGAAATAGGCAAACAAAGGACAGAGAATGAAAAACAAAGGATTTGTTTATGTTACATCTGTGGGGAAAAGGTAGAAAACTGCTCTAATATTCTACAGTAACTAAAAAGATCTGACTCCATTTATGAAATTCAAAAGGCTTTAAAAAAACTCAGAAAAACCAGGGTAACAGATCCCATTCCCCTTCATTTCATCTCTCCATAGAACGTGCATCCTTCTGTAGAAATTGCTTCTTTCTCCTGCTGCTGAGGACTCCAGGACGGTGTAGATAAATGTAGATGAGAGATCTCTGAGGCTGGGTTTTAGGAGATGAGGTTTATTGTAAGGGATGTGGGGGCCTTGCTCTGAGCTGCCAGGCTGCAGCTCGTGGCAAGGCCAGGAAAGTGGGGGAAGGGAGAGGTAGGGAGAGGAAATTCCAAGAGAGGCAAAGAGCAAAAGAGTAATGAGCAAAAGAGAGCGAGCCACCTCGCAGCCCCCTGATAAGGGGTCTCGAGTTGGGCTGGAACTGGACCTGTGCCAATGGGGTCACAGATACCTGATACTTCAGGGGAGGGGTACAGGTGTGGGATGGACCATACATTGAGGGGTGAGACAGAACATTCCATTTGACCTCTGGGTCTGGTTGCAGGTAACCTTCAGATGGTCACCTAACTGTTTTCCCAGACATCCAGTATCTAATACATCTCAAACATCAAAACTTACTCTCAATTCTATCTCACATACAGGTTTCTCATTCTCAGAATATAGGCAATCATATTTATAGGGTTTCTTGGCTTCCTCCTCCCCAACATCCTTCCACTCCTTGTTTCTCTCCATCTTTTTCTCCCTGTGCCATTCCCTATTTTGCAATGTTGTCTAGCATCTTTATTTCTCCATTTCATGAATTTTTCCTCTTCTGGATCCTGTCTGCTCCACGAATTCCAGAAGTCCTGTGACTATCATAATTGCAACTTGACATTGCCAGAAAGAAACTTCTCCTTTAAGCTGCAACTTGACAGTGCTCATGTATTTGTATTTTCAACAGAAACTGTTCTGCCTTGTCAGTTTATACAATATTTTGTCAATGAGCTTGTTCCTATTGTGGAATATGGAAGAAGAGTGTGATTAGTATGCAAATTGACCTCTGAAATATGAAAATGTACAAGACCAGAATCTCATTTTCAATAAATCTTCGTATTTCCTTTGGAAATAGAGAACATCAGCAAGGAAAAGAGATAGCTCTATTTTAAAGAGAGAATATTATCTAGTAATTAAAATATTCAATGATTTTTTACTTCAATCTGATCTCCAGAGAGAGGTTTTTTAATGTATAGCAGAGCAAGTTAGTTGTTAGAAAGTCTATTTTGCTTCATCTCATTGCTCCCTAAATAAATGATGCGGTCATTTTCTTCTGTTCTGTTAGAACATGGACATAAGCACCTACTGCATCCCCACCAAAAGCTCCTTAAAATGCAGGATGAAGTCCATTGTTTTAAAGAGGTTTGAAACGGCTTTTTCCCCTCTCCTGAAGGAGAAAAATCTTCCTGATTTGCATCTTCATTGCCATGTTTGTAATGGCTGAGCATAAACCTCTACGGTTAATGACAGGGTAGTCCTTTCTGAGGCAACTCTCAAATACTCTAATACTCCTCTCTGAAGTCAGAGCCATGCCAGAGTCAAGGGTTGTTTGGTCCCTCAGTATTTCATCCTGCTGCTGAAGCCGTTAATGCCATGGGCAGTTATTTGTCTTACTATCAACTTAATCATTGTTGTTTTGAAAGCATTGTCTGACTTGAGCTGTACAACATGTAGTATTCTCTTAAAGATCTGTATGCAATTCTTCTGCACTGTTTAACTTGAAAATGCAATCTGAGCATCAAAATATTATTTCTCATGGGGCAATTGGTGAATCATGCTTTTGTTGTTCTTCAACATGTCAAAACAGATAACAGAATTCTGAAAATAGCTCAGAACTTTGCTGTCAGGGAAGTCAGGATTGAAACACTCTTCTGTTTTTCCAGCAATTCCACATTAGAGCCAATACTGTTAATAAATGCCAGCAAGTTCCACCCAGAATCATGATTTCTTGTGCTATTTTTTTGCTGAATGCAGTAAGGGATACTTTTTCCCTCGTGAAGGAAATTCCAATATATATAAGGTGAAAACTTAGGAAGATGATTTCCTGGAGAGAAAAATGCTCCAGAACTTCTCAAATAAATATGCACAGCATTTAGTTATCATTCAACAAAATGACATGGGTGTGGGTTTGTTTGTTTTGGGGTTTGTGTTTGGGTGTGGGTTTTTTTTTTTTTGTGTGTGTGTGTGTGTGTGTGTGTGTTTTGTTTGTTTGGTTTGGTTGTGGTTTTTGGGGTTTTTTTTGTTTGTTTGTTTGTTTTGTTTTATTTTTTTTTCAATTTTATTGCATGATAGTTGTCTATCTAACAACATTTTAAAAATGTTGCTTGAATTCTGCAAACATTTATTCCTGTTCAATAAGACTGGCACTTTTCCTATGTATTGATTGCACTTCTCTCTAGCTTTATTCCAGGTTTCTCACACAAGATTGGCAAGTGGCTTCAGCTTTTTCATCATAAATTCCCCATATGTAAAATGAATAGAATAATTCTTACCCCAGGGTGATCTTTGTGGCTTAGTTCATGAATAGGGGTAAGGGACTAAAGACAGAAAGGCACTGTAGAAGTTTGGAATGTCATTACTGATACAGCTGTGAGTCTACAGGCATTCAGTTGTCACAGACCAGAGGATGAGTGAATTCAAATCAAAGCCACAGTGCAAGTTTCTATAAATGCAGTCTACATCTGGAGTGAGAACAAATTCCTACATTATGTTCCCCAAAGAAATGTTTACTCAGCTGCAGAATATGTATTGTTTTAGCAAACATCAAAAATTACTGGAGTTTACAGCACTCTACTGCAGTAATCTAATTAACTCACTGTTGATGAAATATTTCAGATGCCAGAACCAAAATAATTATATCTGCAGTCTCAGCTGAGGACAGTATGCTGGGAAATAACATAGGGTCAGTTCTTAGACTAGTGTTCAATACCACAGATTTGTTGATTTTGATGGAGCCACACTGATTAACTGCAGCTGAGGGACTGGTCTGCCCCATTTCAGCTGGAAGCTAAAAGAGAGTTGGGCTTTTGAAAACAAGCTCAAGTCTTTTAAGCCGGAAAGGTTATACTTTTCACCAGCACTGAGTTTTGCAGAATATGCTGCACTGGAGGGGAAATTCTGGTTCTGAAGTGTGGGTGAAATACTGTGTCTGTTACTTTGTCCCCTGGGTTGATTAAAGTTGGAATATAACTAGCAGGGTATGCTGGTAATTACTCTCTCTCTGTTTACTCATCTTAAATGTGTATTGTGGGGTTTAATGCTTTAGTTGCTTGCTTTTCTTTTAACAAATTTATCATAACATGCTATCAATTATGGAGTGCATTATGATTATCTTATGAGATGCACTTAATCTAATGCTAAACTATGCCAGAGCATGTTTTGATTGAGAGGGAAAACCTCAAAATCGAGCCAGGACACGTCAGATTCTGATGGGGATCCCTGATGTCTCAGGCTCCTTGGGAGTGAACTTGACAAAACAAAGCAGAGAAAGGACAAAATCTGGATATCAGTAATGAATTTCTAACAGTTAAACTTTTTTTTTTTCCTCTTTTAATTGCTCCAAATGACTTTATATTATGAAATGTTGGCTAGGGAGTAATCACCATGCATGATTTAGGAAGCAAGTTTGAGTGTTCAACATAGACAAAACACTGTAAAAGCTGAGTCATGGCTTTGTAACTTCTTTGCTTGCTTAGAGTTCAGTGTGAAAGCCTCAAAAGTCAATTCCCAGCTTCTGGGCCATTGTTTGTCAGAACACAAGAACTTCAGAAACAGCAATAGAACATTTTATTTCATTGTGTTGGACTGCTGTCTCTTATCTCTTCAACACAGTCCTTGGCTGTTCGGCCTCACTCAGGTAATTGATTTGTTTGCGCAACTGTGATATTTTATAGGATTATTTCACACTATTAGGGAAGTTTATATCTCTTGAGTATTAAGTGATTTGCTTCAAGCTCAATCAAATTGCTGTTGTGAGAGTTTGCAGAAAAAAGAGATGGACACTTAAATACTGTTTTCCCCGGGAATGATTTAGTGGTGGAATCCAGGACTCTCCCAGCTATCATGCTTCATTGCCTTTCATCAATTCAAATGCTCCTCATTCAGCAATCTTTTTTTCCGGGCAGGGAGTTGGGGGTTCTTGGTTTGTTGGGTTTTATTTGTTGGGGTTTTTTTGAGGGTTTGTTTGGTTGGTTTGGGGAGGGGTTAATTTTGCATTTCCTTATGTATCTGCTGACAAAACATCTCAGCATTGTCTTATTTTCTGTTACTTTATGATGTTAGAATATTTGCCACACTTCTTCAAGTGGCAGGCTTTTCAGATGACACCTCCTCATGGCTCTCTTTCTTTCTGTAGAAGAAAGCACTAGAGAATTTCTAACAGCTATAGAATTAGCCCTTAGACAAAGGTGTTAATGGTGCCTTTTTTCCTTGTAAAGAGTACCTCAGAATGTGGACCAGCTAGTAAAATAAACACCCCTGTGTTCTTTGGCTTAGGATGTAATAACATCAAAGGGTAATTTATGGTTCTGTTTGCCAGGTGTCACCTTGTTCAAGGGGCTAATTGAAGTTGTGTGGGGATATATTGGTTAAAAAGTGGAAAGATCAATGAATTATTTATTGTGAACTGCTGTCACAAATGTTACCTTTTGCTGCAGTTAGCAGGCAGACTTTGTGTGTATTGGGGCATGAATGGGCATGGAGATTTACACAGGCCAGTCATGCTGCTAATTCTTTCAGCATTTTAGAAGAGGTTGAGCTTTTGATGGGATCTTTTTTCATATTTTTTGGCTATCAAGTTTCAGATAGAGGACAGAAATTGGTAACATGTGGAATGTGGTGTCTTACGGTCCCATGGTATCTATAGGCTTGGAGAAGAGACTTTATGTGGCTTTTTTGTGCTTTGGAGTGCCCCGGTTTTTACTGTTGTTGCGGCAATAATCATGGGGAGAAGGTTTTTCCTTGCTTTTAAGCCTCTCACTCTTCCCCTGTGGCCACAGTGTTGTTCAGCCCTACTGCAAAGGCTGTGGCACAGTCTCCCTAGAACTCTGTGTTATGGGCATTCAGGAATAGAATTCCTGCCCCATCCACCCAGATCTGTTGTGTAGAAACGCATGGAGCTGGGTATGATGCTCCAGTAAGAAGAATGTAGGGCTGAGCTCCCTGTACCCACCACAGGCCTTTTAGCTGTCTGGCAGCATCTTGGTGATAGCAGAGGAAATGTGGGGCTGATGCCAGGAGCGCTGCTGGTCACAGAAGTGGATACATGTATTGTTTTGGTATGGCCTGGTTTTTGCTAGCTGGGAGGCCTTAGAGGTGGCTCCCTGTGAGGAGCTGCAAGAAGCTGCCATCATGTCCGGCAGAGCCAATCCCTGATGGCTCTGAAGATGGACATGCTGCTGGCCAAGGCTGGGCCAATAAGAGAGGCTGGTAATACCTCTGTGCTGACATATTTAAGAAGAAATTAGAAAAAAAAAATCACAGGAGGCTTTCCTTTGAGTCAGAGAAGAGGAGGAGTTGAGAACATGTGAGGAGAAACAACATAGAGACACCCAGGTCAGTGCAGAAGTCAGGGTAGGAGGTGCTTCAGGTACCACAGCCGAGTCTCTACTGCAGGCCGTGGTGAAGCAGCTGTGCTCCTGAAGCCCCTGGGGATCCACAGAGCCTGTGGGAAACTATGGAGATTCAGAGATCCATGCACAGCACGTAGGGGTGGTGCCCATGCTAGACCATGTGCGTACCTGGAGGAGGCTGTGATTAAGTGGGAGATGTAGAGCAAGAGGGCCCTGATTGCAGCTAGAACAGCCTGGCCTTGGAGGACTGCACACCATAGGAATGTACTTTCCAGCCAAGGAGTGATGCTGTTTTCCCATTAACTGGGTGACTCCATTCCGGTTTTCTGGGGGAAATCCAGTCTGGGTTTTCCATCCAACCAGGAGACTCCATTCCAGTTTTCCAGGGATAATCCAGTCCGGGTTTTCCCTCCAACCAGGTGACTCCATTCCAGTTTTCATGTACAATCCAGTCCAGGTTTTCCCTCCAACCGGGAGACTCCATTCCAGTTTTCCAGGGGTAATCCAGTCCGGGTTTTCCCTCTAACCAGGATAATCCATTCCAGTTTTTGCCAGAAATCCAGTCCGGGTTTTCCCTCTAACCAGGAGAATCCATTCCAGTTTTTGCTAGAAATCCAGTCCGGGTTTTCCCTCCAACCAGGTGACTCCATTCCAGTTTTCAGGTTGAATCCAGTCCAGGTTTTCCCTCCAACCAGGAGAATCCATTCCAGTTTTTGCCAGAAATCCAGCCCGGGTTTTCCCTCCAACCAGGAGAATCCATTCCAGTTTTTGCCAGAACTCCAGTCCGGGTTTTCCTCCCAACTGGGAGAATCCATTCCAGTTCTTGCCAGAAATCCAGCCCGGGTTTTTCCCCCAACTTGGCAGCTGTTCTCTGTTTTTTCCCAGAAATTTGCTCAGGGTTTTCCCTCCAGATAGGCAACTCCATTCCAGTTTTTCAGGTGAAATTCGTCTCCAAATGGGCAGCTCCATTTCAGTTTTTAGGGGGAATCCCATCCAGGTTTTCCCTCCGACCAAGGCAACTTTCAGTGAGATCCGGTCTGGGTTTTCCTGCATGCTGGGCAGCTCCATTCCAAATTCTTGGGTAAATTGGGTCCAGGTTTTTAGGCATGTTATGCAACTCGCATCCAACACCTTGATGTTTTTCTGGGTATTTCATTTCGGCATTCCCTAGGAACTTGATGAAAAGGGCCTGTAATTACAAGGAAATAAAGATTCAAAGTAATGTGGCTACGCAATGAGAGGGAAGAGAAATCTGAAATGTTATATTTCACCAACAGTATTTAATTAATGGTTCAAGGGATTGATCATCCTGATTTTCAGAGTGAAAAATAAATAATGAAATACCAGTATTTAAAATCTGTGTTCAAAACTAGCTGCCTTGCTTTTCTGGTTTTTTTTGGGGGGGGGGGGGTTGTGGTTTTTTTTGTTGTTGTTTTTGTTTTTTTTTTTTTTTAAACCCTCGCAGTAAGACGAACTATTCCTCTGAAATGTGCCTGGTGAAAGCTCTTCATGCCAGGAGAGGAGCTGGGAAAACAGAAAATCAGACTGCCCCAGGGGAAGTTCCCGTGAACATTAAGGAAAAGGGAGTGTGTTTGCTTTTGCTGGCCAGATAATTGCAAGCTGGGGACTTATCCATCCGTCCTCCAGCAGACTCCTATTTCCCATGTTTTTCCTGGTGCATTGGCATGAAGTTATAGAGGTGTAGCAACTGCTGCTATGCTGACTGTGAAAAATTGCTGTGGGACGTGGCTGAAACAAAAAAGCTGTTTCTGCTCCCCCAGAACAAGTCCCATGGAGCTCACAGGGCAAAGCCAGATTGCCTCTCCTGGTTTACATCTATAGGTTTGAGGGTACTGGCAGAGTTTTCAAACATCTCTGGGTGATTCAGTGTATTAACCTGCTGAAAGCCAGCAGAGCCAAAGGGCAAAGGTTGCTTGGGCACTCCTGAAAATGTTAAGCTGTAACATTATTCTCAAAGATCAGAACCCCAAATTGGCTACACCAGCTTAAATGAAATTACCACTGCATGCCAATCTTCTCTCAAATCACTTTTGCTCCGGGGCATCATGTTTTGGTCAGAAAAAAATCTTTCTTATTTCTCATGCTGGAAATTGTACAGTAAGGGTCAAAATCTGGTCGGGCTCACCGGTGTCATGGTTTCAGCTGAGTTGATTAGGACGTGAATTAATCTTGCTAGCAGCAAAATTGAATCTAACTTATTTGGAAGCATCTGGCACTGACAAGGATGCTGGACCCTCAGTCTGTTTTGACATAGCAAAAACATCTCCTGTGTTTCAGAGCTGCAATTCACATACTTTGGATGCGAGCCCACGGTCAGTGGCCATCTCTTTGTGAGATTGCTGCTCAAGGCAAAGCTGCCTTAGTTCAAAAACTGTTTTGAACTAAACTCAGGGAAAATAATTCAGAGTTCAAGGTTTCTTAGAATCACAGGATGTTTTGGGTTGGAGGGGACCTTAAAGGTCACTTCATTCCAACTCTTGCTGCCATTGGCAGGGACACCTTCCCCTAGACCAGGTTGCTCAAAGCCTAGAAAAGCAGAAGGGAAGGAAATCCTTCCCAGATGTTGTTGCACAGAAGGCATGGGTAGGACTGGAGCTTCACCCCATGTCCAGCCACCACCTCTGTACATTAAGTCCCTGTACATCCTTCTCCTCCAGCCAAAGCTCCACTGGAGGGGAGAGAGCTGTGCATTATTCAGCACAGAACCCTCATCTTCATTTCCTCGAGCATATGCAGTTAGGGAGGGAGAAAAAGAGAGAGAGAAATTTTATATGTCTAAAAAACAGAAATACTTTATATTACATAAAATATAAATACTATAAAATACAATGCATTTTATAAAATTTATTGAATATAGATGCATACTATTTTATATTTAAAATAAACATATTAATGTATAAATACTTATATATAGCATACAGTAGCTGTCTTTGCAACTGTTGCAGTAATTTTGGTTTAAGCACAGGGGATTCCTATTACAAATTATATTCCTTATAGGAAAGAGAGGTTTGACTCTTCTTTTCATTACATTGGCTGGTACCACTGCACAGCTATTCCTCCTGTATAGATGTGTGCTCTTACCAAACTAATGTGTTTGCACCAGAATTAATTAAGGACTTCTTTCTGTTTCCACGGGAAGTTAATAAAAAATACTTCCTACTTTTTGCACGAGTTTTACACCTGAAAGTGCTGAATCAGAATCTGCTACGGTCAGAATAGTTTATAGCAGCAAGGTAGAAGTGTCCTATATAAATCCAGTTATAACAACTGCCTCGCGTATGTGCAGAGCTTTAGGAGGGTTCAGCTGATGTTTTATTTAGTAATGACACGATGAAATACTTACAGAACATGAATAATGCTGAATGCTCAGGCCGTACCAGCTTGCTGAATTCACAAACTCCTACGAGTCAAGCCCAAACCACTGAGGTAAAGGAATTCCTTTTATTCATCTGGCCAGATCGAGTTCTCAGAGCAAAGTTACCCTTATTTTAATTCCAACAATCTACAAACACAGTCTCCATACCTAAAATCACAACTAAGCTCTTGTCAAGGGTTTCTATTACTTCGTGGCAAACTGCTCTTGTCCTTTGTCTGTCCTCAGTCTGTTTCAAAAGCATTCACGCCTCAGCTCTCAGAGGCTAATCAACTCTTCAACCTCAGCATGTGCTGCACTTAAAACTCTTAACACAAGCTGGATGTTGCCTGAAAAATACAGTTACAGTGAATAACCAAAACACACACACCACAGTCACAGCAGGGAGGGGGCTTGAAGGGTTTTCATACACCTCACTCACTTTGTTTTTCCCCGACCGTTTCAGTCTCCTGAAAACGGAACCGTGGGTCCAAACTCCTCAATCGCTTCGTGCTGGTAGCACGTCTCAACAAACTCTCTCACAATCTTTCTCACAGTCAGGATGCATTCACACAGTGTAACAACCACAAATCAGGATTTGCCCTGACAATTGCTAGTCCTGGATTCTAGCAAACTGAGCCCTCTATGGCACAGCAAATGGCAAAATCCCCTTCTGCCAGCAACAACAATCCGAGCTCTCCACGGCCCGGTACAACAGCTTAACAGCTTTCTCTGCTGGCAACCAAGTACAACTGCCCAGATACCAATCAAGCTTGCAAGCACACGACAGAGGCACAAGTTGTGCGTGGGACGTCTCCCACGACTTACCAACAGCCTTTCCTGACCATGCCTGCGCCTTCCAGGTCAAATCACTTACGACACAAACTCTTACAAAACACAACACACATGGTGCACCAATAATTCTTCCACAGCCTAGACACGCAAACCCACAAAACACAAATCTGTGCACACTACACACACACCTGGCGTGCACAGAGCCGCAATCAGGATTTTCTGCGACCCACGACGGGACCCTTTGCATCTTAAAACTCAGGCTAGCCGCTTGAATTATGGATGACCAAGGTACCTTTAAACCACAAACTGACAACAAAACCGGTTGTCCTACTGCCGCTGTTGCCCCCACCACAGGACACTGATTATGAAGGCACAACAAGAACCAGTTGCCGCTCCCCACCATGGGACATGGGTTACCAAACCAAACCAAGCCAAACCAGGCTCTGCAGAGCTCTCACAACTTAGGCTTGCGTTGTGCACGACATGTCTCTCAGTGTCTTACCAAGCGCCTATACCAAAAGGGTACCTATTCTTCAAGTATAAACATACCTTTTGTCCGGAGTTTTAGTAGTCAGGAGTTCTTGTCTGCTGCTGGATGAACAGGTCGAGCAGCAGAGCCCACTCTTCCAGGAATATCCTGGGGGCGCCCTGGGGGGGTCCTCCACCCGAGCTGGTCCCACAGCCGAGCAGAACCTTCTCCTGCCTGACTCGCCAAATTGAGTCATTGAAAACCGATACAGTCACGGACAAAGACCCTCTAACTAATTAAAGTTAGAAAGTGGTATGTTTATTCACCTGCGGGGGGCACGGGAGTCATCTCCGAAAGGCGTGGCCGCCCCGAACAAGGCTCTTTGCTCTCTATTTATTTTCCAAGATCTTACCTACAATGCATATGCATAACCCCAGCACCTCCCATCCCCGCTCTGTAGCAAAATGAGGCTATCGGTCCTTCACGCGTGTGCAATCCTTCTCTTGAATTGGGTCAGTGGTCTCAAATTGGGTCAGTGGTCTCAAAGGATGAAGTCAGGAGAGTCTTCATAAGGTCTCTGTGACCCTCTGGCACTGTCCAAGGTCCCCTGCTTGGTGATTGATTGATACCAAGTCCAGGTGCTGGCCATTGTTCTTAGTGGTTTCAATCTGTTCTTATGACGCTTCACTTACTCCACTTTTTCTATCAACAAGCTCATAATAGAACAGTCAGCTCTAGCTTGGGCATCTAATAATCATTAACCTACCATTTCCTAATCTAACTTACATCTTGATCAATAGAAATTGCTTCTAACCCTTAGCTAAAATCTTAACTCTTTAAAGTCATGTCTCATGGGGGTGGGGATCATGGGAATAATGGGAATAATGGGAATAATGGGAATAATGGGAATGGGAATAACGGGGATGGGAATGGGAACAGGAACTGGACGCTGTGGTGAGGGTGCGGGGAGCAGGAAAATCCACAGGGAATTCTGGGAGAATGTGGGGAAAATCCATGGGGAATTCTGGGGGGTTTTGGAGAGGTTTTGGGGATTTGGGGGGATTTTTTTGGAGGTTTTTTAGGTGATTTTTTGGGGAATTTTTGGGGGACTTTTCTGGGAATTTCTTGGCAATTTTTAGTGGTTTTGATTTATTAAAGAAATATGGGTATTGATCTAGTATCGATACCCAACTGTGACGGACAAAAACTCTCTAACAGTTTAAAGTTAGAAAGTGGATGTTTATTACGGCCGGGCAGCACGCGGGATAGTTCCCTAATTCGCACTGCGAAATTCACAGGTAATTACAAAGTCTTCTATTTACAAAAGTGTTGAATATCCAAAATACAAATGCATATTCATACCCCTGTCACCTCCCATTCCTCGCTTCGTATGCTAATTGGCAAAAAGGCTATTAAGCATGCGTACTTTGCTTCTTAAAATGAGTCGGGGGTCTATTTTGGGGAGGGGTCACTCAAAATGAGGAAGTAAGATGAGTCTTCATCGTCCTGACCTTTCTACCTTTTCAATGCTTTCGTGACAAATGATTCCTTGGTAGAACTTACAGTTTCCTGTGTTCAATGGGTCCTTTAAGCAGGAAATCTGCAGCTATCTTATGTCCTATTTACCACATTTTGTTTTTCATTACAAGCACAACGACATAAACATAAAGCTGACAAGCAATGAGTTACAAGATCCGGGGTAGCTTATCTAAGATCCGGCTTCTGTTAACTGTGAACAAAGATGACCTATCTACTTCAGCTAATTCAGCAACTTATTATCTTAACTTTCCTAAAAATCCTTAGTTCCTCAAAATTAACGTCTCAGTTTGGGGGGATTTTTTGTGTAGATTTTTTTGGAAATTATTTTGGGAAATTTTTAGTGGGTTTTGGAGATTTTTTTTGCAGTTTTTGAGGATTTTTCTGGGAATTTTGGGGGGATTTTTTTTTGGTGGTTTTTTTTTTTAAGATACTTTTGTGGGGTTTAGGGGGGCAATTTTTGGTGTTTTTTTGAGGGATTTTTCAGTGATTTTTTGGGGGAGGTTTTTTGGGATATTTCAGGGATTTTGGGGGGAAATTTTTGGTCGGGGCCGTCCTCTCCGTGCCTCAGTTTCCTTCCCAGGAATCGGGGTGGCTCCCTTGGAAATTCCAGGAATTTGGGGAATTTTCTCACCGAGAAATCCTCTCCGTGCCTCAGTTTCCCTCCAAAATCGCAGTAGAGACCCCTCGCCCGCTCAGAATTCCAGGAATTTTGGAGAATTCTTTAATAAAAACCACTCCGTGCCTCAGTTTCCCCCTTGGAAGGTACAAAAAAAAAAAAAAATCCCAGCAGGAATTCTGGGAATTTCCTCCCTCTGGAACCACGCCGTGCCTCGCTTTCCCCTCCCCCGGGACAGGTATGATCCCTCCTTTCTCATTTTCCCTTAAATCCCGGCGGGAATTTTGGGGTAATTCGGGGAATTCTCGCCGCGCGCCTCACTTCGCTCCGTATATAAACGTGTAGCTGTGCATATCAATAAACGCGCGCTGATTGGCTCGCCCCGGCTGCCAATCACGTGTGCCAGCATCTGATTGGTTCATCCGCCTGTCAGTTAAAGCGGTGAGATGCGGTTGGCTGAGGGGCGGAGCGAGCGCAGGGCGGGAAGAGCCGCGCCCGCAGCTCCGCCTTCTGGGCCTCGGTGCGGGAGAAAGCGCGGGGCGGCGCGAGTGGAGCGAGCGCTTCCGCCTCCTCCCGGCCGCTTTCGACGCGCTGCTGTCGCGACTGAGGCCGGCGATCGGGCGGCGCGACACGGCCGTGAGGAGAGCGGTGCCGGACGAGGTGCGCCCGGCGCTCACCCTGTGGCGTCTGGGAGCCGTCACCGAGTACCGGGCGCCGGAAGCCGCCTTCGGAGTGTCCCGCAGCTCGGTGTGTAAAATCCTGTGCGACGTCTGCGGGGCCGTGGTGGCGATCCTGGGCCGGGACGGGGAGGAGCAGGAGGAGGAGGAGGAGGAAGGGGAGGAAGGGCCGAGGCTGCACCTGCCCAGGGACCCCGAGCGGAGCCGCAGCCTGGGCGGGGATTGGAGGCAGATGCTGGCGGGGAGCTGCGGCGACCCGGCGGCTCCTGGGGAGAAACAGCGGGACTGGGGGGAGAATTCCCGAATATCCACGGATTCTGGGCAAAAATCGGGACTTTGTGGGGAGAATTGCCAAATATCCACGGATTCCGGGCAGAAATCAGGACTGTGGGGAGAGAATTCCCAAATCCTGGAGGATTCTGGGCAAAATTTGCCAAGTCTGGGGGAGAAATCCCAAATATCAATGGAATCCAGGCAAAATTCGCAACTTTTGGGGTCGGGATCCGAAATTCCAGCGGACTCGAGCTTGAAATCCCAACTTTTGGGGGCAAAATCCCAAATCCTGGAGGATTCCGGCCAAAACTCACAGCTTTTGGGACCGGGATCCCAAATCCCAGCGGGAAGCTCCAGGAGGAGCGGCAGGAGGAGGAAAAACCCAGCGTGAAACACCCGGAAAAACCCAAAAATGTGGAATTCCGGCCAGGAGAGCCCCGGGAAGGAGGAGGAAAACTCAGGAATTCCACCGAAGAGGTCCTGGGAGGCCGGGATCGTGTGGGAGGACTTTGGGGAGTCCCGAGCGGCCCTGGAAAATTCCGGAAATCCATCGGAAATTTCCCGAAACCCACAGATCCCGTCTGGAAATCCCCAAATCCCGTCGGAAAATCCCCAAATTCCATTGGAAAATTCCGGAAACACCCGGATTCCATCGGGAAATCCCCAAATCCCATTGGAAGATCCCCACATTCCATCGGAAATCCCCAAATTCCATTGGAAAATTCCAGAAGCCCCCGGATTCCGTGGGGAAATCCCTAAATCCTGTCGGAAAATCCCCAAATTCCATCGGAAAATTCCGGAAACCCCCGGATTCCGTGGGGAAATCCCCAGATCGCATCGAAAAATCCCCAAATTCCATCGGAAAATTCCAGAAACCCCCGGATCCCATCGGGATACCCCCGATCCTGTCGGAAAAATCTCCAAATTCCGTCGGAAAAATCTGGAAACCCCCAAATCCCAGGGGAAATCCCCCCGGAGCCGGCCTCGGTCCCGAGATTCCTGGATTCCCTGGGATTGCCGGATTCCCTGGATTCCCCGTTCCTGCTGCCGCAGCTGGCAGGGTCCTGGCCCGGCTGCGGATCCCGATCCGGCCGCCCCCCGCCGGGTGCAGCTATCGCAATGATCGCAACGATCGGGGCGCGGCGGCACGCGCTGACGCTCCAGGCCACGGCGGACGCGCGGCTGCCTCTGGAACGTGGAATTCCAGCGGCCGGGAACGGCGCCGAGGCACTCAGCGCTCTTCTGACGCCTCCAGTGCCGGGGGGGATGGGAACACGCCGGGAATTCTGATGGAAATTCTGGGAGTTCGGGTGGAAAATCGGCAAATTCGGGGATTTTTGCTGGAAAATTGGGAAAATTTGGTGGAAATTTGGGGAATTTGTTGGAAATTCGGGACATTTGGCTGGAAATCTGGGGGATTGTGGAAATTCGGAGAATTCCCCTGGAAATTTGGGGAATGCTGCTGGAAATTGGGGAAATTTTGCTAAAAAATCAGGAAATTCTCTAAATCCCAGGGACCTCACTGAGAATACAGGAAATTCCGCCAGAAATCCCAGCAACCTAGCTAGAAATTTGGGAAACTCTGCTGGAGACTGGGGAAATTTTGCTGAAAATTTAGAAAATTCCACCGAAAACTTGGGGAATCTTACCGGAAATTCAGAGAGTTCCACCGGAAACTCGGGAAATTCCACTGGAAACTTGGGGAATTTTACCGGAAATTGAGGGAATTCCACTGGGAACTTGGGAAATTCCACTGGAAACTCGGGGAATCTTACTGGAAATTCAGGGAATTCTGCCAAAAACTCAGGATATTCCACCAAAAACTGGGGAAATCCCACTGAAAACCCCAGGAATTCCACCGGAAATCCCGGTGGGCGCCTCCCCTGCGGCGCTGCCGCCCTGCCCATCGCTCCCTATTTCCTGGGCTCCGCCCGGGATCCGCTCCTGCCCTGGCTGCTGCGGCCTTTCCGGGAGGGGGAGGGGCAGGGAGGGGCCTGGGGCGGGGGAGGGGCGGTTTAACCGCGCCGCAGCGCTGGCTGCACGGGAGGCGCGTGCGGCGCTGCGGCGGCTGCGCGGGCGCCGGCGCTGCCTGGGCGAGAGCAACGACACCGAGCTGCGGTTCCTGCCCACGCCGCTGCTGAGCTGCGTCCTGCTGCACAACCTGTGCCAGCTGCGTGGGGACCCGCTGCCGGCAGGGAGAAATGACGGGAGAACTGGGATAACAACCGGGAGAAACCATGGGATGGGAACAACTGGTGAACACACGGGAGAACCGGGATAGCCGGGAGAAGCCATGGGAGAACCGGGACAGCTGACCAGAGAAGCCATGGGGTAACAGGGACAGCCGGGGGAACCAACGGGAGAACAGGGAGAACCGGGATAACCGATGGGATGGGGACTGGGATAACCCATGAGAGAACCGGAATAAACCATGGGAGAACTGGGATAACCGATGGGAGAACAACCAGGATAGCCAACGGGGGAACAGGGATAACCGATGGGAGAACCGGGATAACCAACAGGATAATTGATGGGAGACCTGGGATAGACGGGGGAACTGGGACAGACGGGATAACCAATGGGGGAACAACTTGGATAACCCATGGGAGAACCAGGATAACCCATGGGAGAACAGGGATAATTGATGGGAGAACCGGGATAGACGGGGGAACCGGGATAATCGATGGGCTAACAACCAGGAGAACCCATGGGAGAACCCACAGGAGAACCGGGATAGACGGGATAACCGATGGGGGAACAGGGAGAACTCACAGGAGAACTGGGATAGATGGGATAACTGATGGGAGAACCGGGGGAACCAATGGGAGAACAGGGAGAACCCACAGGAGAACTGGGATAGACGGGGAACCAGTGGGAGAACCCACAGGAGAACAGGGATAACCGGGGGAACCGGGATAGCCGAGGGAACTGACAGGAGAACCCACAGGATGAGAACTCACGGGAGAACCGGGATAGACGGGATAGCCATGGGAACTGATGGGATAACCAACGGGAGAACCGGGATAACTGATGAGAGAACCCACAGGAGAACCGAGGCAATCCATGGGAGAACCGGGAGAACCGGGAGAACCAGCAGGATAAGAACCGGGAGAACCAATGGGAGAACCGGGATAGCTGGGGGAACCGGGAGAACTGATGGGAGAACTGGGAGAATCGACGGGAGAACCGATGGGAGAACTGGGATAACCGGGGGAACCGGGACTCATAGGATATCCGGGGTAACTGGGGCAACTGGGATAACTGGGACAGCCAGCACAGCTGGGGTAACTGGGATAACTGGGACACACGGGATAACCAGGGTAACCAGGACACATGGGATGACTGGGACACATGGGACAGCTGGGACACACGGGATACCCAGGGCACACAGGACACACGGGACACGCTGGGAGCCGCAGGCGGATCCGGGGGACACCGAGGAGGGCTGGAGGCTCTGGGTGGCTGTGGTGGTGGCGATGGAGTCCTGAGGGGTCGGGAACAGAACTTGGGGGTTCGGATCCAAAATTTGGGGGGCACGGACCTAAATTTGGGGAGTTTGAGGGGTCTGGATCCAAAATTTGGGGGGTTTGGAACTGAATTGGGGGGTGTTGAGGGGATTGGATCCAAAATTTGGGGGGTTTGGAACCAAACTTTAGATGGTTTGGACCCCAATCTGGGGGTTTGGGGGGTTTGAATCCAAAATTGGGGGGGGTTGCATCCAAAATTTGGGGGGGGTGGAACCAAAATTGAGGGAATTGTAGCCGAATTTGGGGGGCCTGGAGCTGAATTTGGGGGGGCCTGAGGGATTTGGATCCAAAATTTGGAGGGTTTGGACCTAAATTTGGGGAGCCTGAGAGGTCTGGATCCAAAATTTGAGATGCTTGGATGCAAAATTTGGGGGATTCAGAGCTGAATTTGGGGGTTTTGAGGGCTCCGGATCCAAAATTTTGGGGGTTTGGAAAAAAAATTGGGGAGTTTTACCCAAATTTGGGGGGTTCAGAGCTGAATTTGGGGGCTTGAGGGGTTCAGAACCAAATTTTGGGAAGCTCAGACCACAAATTTTGGGAGCTCAGATTCCAGGAGCCGAATTTGGGGATCCCAGGGGCTCGAGGGTGAAATTTTGGGGGGGTTCAGACCCAAATTCAGGGATCTTGAGGGGTTCGGAACCAAAATTTGGAAGGATTTTGTGGGATTTTGGTCATTTCGCTTCGATTTTGGGGATCCAGGACCCAAATTTTGAGGATTTTTGGGGATCGAAACCTAAATTTTGGTGTTTTCAGAGGTCCTGGACCCAAATTATGAGGATTTGGGGGTGTTTAACCCAATTTTGGCCGGCTCAGGACCCAAATTCCAGCTCCAAAAGTCCCAAAATTGCCGGAAAACACCCGGAATTTTCCCTCCACCGCTCCCCCCAGCCTGGATTGCCGATAAAATCCTTGGAATTTTGTCCCAAAATCGCTTTTATTTGAATAAATAAATGCTACAAAAGGGGGGTGGTGGACCGAAAAGTGACATTTATCCAAAATATAAAAACCCCAGAAAAAACCCCGGAAAAGTGATGTTTATCCAAAAAATAAAAATCCTGAAAAAGTCCTGGCCCTCTGCGGCCGATGCGGGAATTGTGGGAAAAACGGGAAACGAGAGGTTAATGGGGAAATGGACAAAAAATCCGGGAGGAAATGGGGATTTGGGGGGGAAAAAATGGGAAATTTGGGGGGAAAAAATCAGGATTTTATGGGGAAAATTTCGAGTTTTGACAGGGGAGATTGGGGGGTTAAAGAGGAAAAGAATGAAAAAGAATCTGCTGGAAAAATGGAATTTTTTGAGGGAGAAACTGGGATTTTATGGGGAAAAGATGGTGGGGAAATGATGGGAAAATCTGCTCCGAAAAATGAATTTTTTGGGGGGGAAAAAAAGGGATTTTTAAGGTAAATTTGGTGGGAAAATGAAGGAAAAATTCTGCTCAAAAAACGGGGTTTTGGGGGGAAAAAGAATCGTATTTCAGGGAAAAATCTGGTGGGAACCCCCCGCCCCTCCCCCACCCATCCAAACCTTTAAATTTTTGCAATTTCTCTCCAAATCCACCCAAAATTTGGGGTGGGTTTTTTTTTTCCCTCCCCCTCCCTTGGAGCCCCTCCCCATTTTCCCCTCCCCCACCCACTCAAACCTCCATTTTCTCCCAATTTCTCCCCCAAAACCTCTGGAATTCCGGGATTTTTCCCCTCCCCCACCCCTGAAGCCCCTCCCCTTCCAATCTGCCCCTCCCCCACCCATCCAAATCTTCATTTTCTCCCAATTTATCCCCAAATCGTCCCAGAATTCTGGGGGTTTTTCACCCTCCCCCACCCTTTGAGCCCCTCCCCCTCCCTTGGAGCCCCTCCCCCCGTTCTTCAGCCCCTCCCCCACCCTTAGCCCCCCCCCCCTCCAATCTGCCCCTCCCCCACCCATCCAAATGTACTGTTTTTTCCCCAATTTCTGCCCCAGAACCTCTGGAATTTTGGGGGTTTTTCCTCCTCCCCCACCCTTGAAGCCCCTCCCCCTCCAATCTGACCCTCCCCCACCCACCCAAACCTTCAATTTTTCCCAATTTCTCCCAAAATTCACCTAAAATTCCAGGGTTTTCCCCCCCTTCCCCATCTCCCCAGCCCCTCCTCCACCCTTGGAGCCCCTCCCACTCCAATCTTCCCCTCCCTCACCCACCCAAACCTCCATTTTTTCCCAATTTAAAGAATTCCCAAAAATTCCTGGAATTCTGAGGGGGCGAGGGGTCTCTACTGCAATTTTGGAGGGAAACTGAGGCACGGGGAGGATTTCCCGGTGAGAAAATTCCCCAAATTCCTGGGATTTCTGAGGGAGCCACCCTGATTCCTGGGAAGGAAACTGAGGCACAGAGAGGACGACCCCAGACCAAAAATTTCCCCCCAAAATCCCTGAAATATCCCCAAAAAACTCCCCCCAAAATTCCCAAAAAATCACTGAAAAATGCCCCCCAAAACCACCAAAAATTGCCCCCCTAAACCCCACAAAAGTATCTTAAAAAAACCCACAAAAAAATTCCCCCCAAAATTCCCAGAAAAATCCTCAAAAACTGCAAAAAAAAAAAAAAATCTCCAAAAACCGCTAAAATTTTCCAAAAAAAACCCTCCAAAAAATCTCCACAAATAATCCCCCCAAGCCACTAAAAATTGCCGAGAATTTCCCAGAAAAGTCCCCTAAAGATCCAAAAAAAATATCCCCAAAAAAATCACCTTAAAAACCTCCAAAAAATCCCCAAAACCTCTCCAAAACTCCCCAGCATTCCCCATGGATTTTCCCCACATCCCCCTATGGAATTCCATGCAGATTTTCCCCACTGCCCCCCAGAATTCCCCATGGATTTCCCCCCACATTCTCCCAGAATTCCCTGTGGATTTTCCTGCTCCCCGCAGCGTCCAGTTCCCGTTCCTACCCCCATTATTCCCATCCCCAGTCCCACCCCCATTTTTCCCGCCCCTCCAAACCCTCCCGCAGGGCGAATCCCGGGATTCCCGCTCCTCCCGGCGCCTGGAGCGGCCGCGGCCTCGGCTCCGGGATCATCTCCGCCGGCCCCGGGCCCCTCGCTCCCAACAGCGCCGCGCCGAGCGCTGCCGGCGCCGCCGGATCTCGGCCGCCTCCCGGCGCGGCCGCTCCTCTCCCTCCTGGTGCGCCCGGCACCGGAAGCTGCGGCTGAAATGGGAGTAGAGCGCCCGGACCAAGGAATTCCAAGCGCCGGCCGCCGCTCCCGCTCCGGCTCTGGAGGAACCCGGGAGTGGGCGTCGTGCGGGAAGATGCCGAGGGCGCGGCGCGGCCGGCACAGGCGGCGCCGCGGCGGCACCGGGACGCGTCGAAGCCAGCGGCACCGGCGGGAGACGCGCTCCGGGCGCGGCGGGATTCCCGGGATTTCCCACGGAGCTGCCGGCTGCGGCAGGCCCGAGTCGAAGCGCCGGGGGTGGCAGACGCAGCGGTTCCTGCGGAGGCCGCGGCGGAAGAAGCGCCGGGGGACGCCAGGAAGGCGCCGAGGGCCGGGCGCGGCGGAAGGCCGGAGCCGCGGCGCGGGAGCGGGAGAAGGAGGAAGGGCCCGAGGCGCCGGGGGCGCGCGCCAGGGAGAAGGAGAAGGAGTCGTTGGGCAGCACGCGCTGCACCCGGGGGACACAGATGGGGAAATGGGCTTCGGGCGGGTTATTCTGGGGCTTTTTTGGGGATTTTTTTTTTTTTTTTTTAGATTCCTTTTGGAATATTTTTGGATTTTTATCAGATTTTTTTTTCTGGTGGTTTTTTTTCAGATTTTTTTGGGATTCTTTTCTGATTTTTCCAGATATTTTTTCGGGGTTTTTTCAGTATTTTTTTTCCCCGGATTTTTTTCAAAAATTTTCAGGTGGTTTTTTTTGTTGTTGTTGGGTTTTTTTGCTGGGGGGGATTTTTTTTTTTTTTTTTTCCTGATTTTTTGATTTTTTTTTCAGACTTTCAGGGTTTTTTCAGATTTTTTTCCTGATTTTTTCAGATTTTTTTTCAAATTTTTTTCTGGTATTTTTCCGATTTTTTAAAAAATTCTTTTGGATCTTTTTCTCATTTGGGGGGTTTTTAACAGAAGAACGACGGGCCCAAGGTGCTGGGGTCATGCACGATGGAGAAGGAGTCGTTGGGCATCACGCGCTGCACCTGGGGGAGACGGGGAAAAACAGGGTTTGGAGATTTTTGGGGGGAGGGGGTTTGGATTTTTTCAGATTTTTTCCAGATTTTTGGGGGTTCTTTCGGAATTTTTTCATAGTGTTCCTGGTTTTTTTCAGATTTTTTTTTTTTTTAGATTTTTTTTTAAAACAATTCTTTTTTTTTTTTTTTTTTTTTTCTTTTTGGGGATTTTTCATGGGGTTCTTTTTTGGGATTTTTTGGTTTCTTTTCAGATTTTTTGGGTTTTTTTCAGTTTTTTTTTATTTTTTTCAGATTTTTTCGGGGTTTTTTTCAGATTTTTTTCTCTTGATTTTTTTCAGGGTTTTTTTTTTCCCCAGGTTTTTTTTAGGGGTTTTTTGGGATTTTTTGGGGATTTTTTCCTGATTTTTTTTTTTCCAGATTTTTTTTTTTTTAGATTTTTTTCCTGGTTTTGTTTGAATTTTTTTCAGGCTTTTTTTCAGATTTTTTTTCTGATTACTCCCCCCCCCCCCCCCCGCCCCCCCATTTTTTACTGTAATAACCTTGGGATTTTTTTAGGTTTTTTTCCTTCTTTTTCCCCAATTTTTCTGGATATATTTTTTTTAATTTAATTTAAAGTTATTCTAAGATGACCAAAAAGTTAAAAAAAAAAAAAAAAAAAAAAAAAATTCCAAAAAAAATTCCCCCAAAATTGCAAAAAAATCAAAAAAACCCCCAAACCCCCATTTTTCTGCCCAGAATTCCCATTTTTCTGCCCAGAATTCCCATTTTTTTCCCCAGAATTCCCATTTTTCCCCACCTCAGCCAGCTGGAAGCACATGTGGTGGCAGAGCAGATCCAGTCACTCCAACCCCCCAGGATTCCTGGTTTTTTCCCCAGAATTCCCATTTTTCCCCCAGAATTCTCATTTTTCTCTCAAAATTCCCATTTTTCCACCCAAAACTCTCATTTTTTTCCCAGAACTCCTGTTTTTTTCCCAAAACTCCCTTTTTTCCCCACAGAATTCCCATTTTTCTTCCCAATTATCCCATTTTTCCCTACCTCGGACAGCTGGAAGTGCATGTGGTGCAGAGCAGATCCAATTTCTCCCCTCCCAGCCGGAACCCACCTCCCGTTTTTCCCCCAGAATTCCCGTTTTCCCCCACCTCGGCCAGCTGGAAGCGCAGGTGGTGCAGAGCAGATGGAATTTCTCCCCCCAGGCCGGAATCCGCCGACGCTCTGGGCCCGGAACGGCTCCGGGGATCCGAACTGCTCCCGGCGGGGGAGGCGAAGCGCGGCCGTGGCGATTCCCCGTATCGCGACAGGACGTTCACCGCGCTGCCGCCGCCCGGCTCGTGCGTCTGCAGGAAAACCATGCGTGTGCGCGGCCGGCACGGCGCCGACGGCCCGGCGATATCGCGACACGGGCGCCGGAGAGCCGGAGGGATGGCGGGGTTTGGGGGTGAAATCCCGGGATTTGGGCGTGGAATTCCGGGATTTGGGCACGAAATTCCAGGATTTGTACTCGAAATCCTGGTTATTTCCTATCCTGATCTCAATATCTCGGTTTATATCGCGATATTGGCTCCCAAACCCCAATCGTGATAGCTGTACCCAAAATCCCGGGATTTGTACTCAAAATGTTGGTATTTCCCATCCTGATCTCGGCATCTTACGTTTATATCATGATTGGAATTGTGATAGTTGTACCCCAAATCCTGGGATTTGTATCCAAAATCCAGAGATTCCTCCTCTACATTCTGGTATTTCCTGTCCTGATCTTGGTATCTTACGTTTGTATCATGATTGGAATTGTGATAGTTGTACCCCAAATCCTGGGATGTGTCCCCAAAATCCAGAGATTTCCTGTCCTAATCTCGATATCTTACATTTATATCGCGATATTGGCTCCCAAACCCCATTGGAACCGTGACAGTTGTACCCAAAATCAAGGATTTGTACCCAAAATCCAGAGATTTGGACCTGAAATTTTGGGATTTGTATCCAAAATCCCTGGATTTGTACTCAAAATCCTGGTTATTTCCCGTCCTGATCTCGATACTGGCTCCCAAACCCCATTGGAATCATGACAGTTGTACCCAAAATCCCAGGATTTGTACCCAAAATCCCGGGATTTTTACCCAAAATCCAGATATTTGTCCTGAAATGACAAAATTTTCCATGGAGTTTTGGGAATTTTCCCTGATTTTCCCCACTGCCAAATTTTGATATTTTCCTGAAATTTGGGGGATTTTCCCAGGAATGTGGGGGTTTTTCCCTGGAATTGCAGAATCCCTCCCTCTGGAATTTGGGGATTTTTACCTGGAATTTTTGGAGCTTTCCTCAGAGTTTTGGGATATTCCCTGGAACTGTGGAACCTCTCCCTCTGGAATTCCGAGATTTTCCCTGAAATTTGAAGATTTTTCCTGGAATTTTTCAGGGTTTTCCCAGGAATAGGGGAACCCCTCCCTCAGGAATTTCAGGGGGTTTTCCCGGGAATTTTCAAGATTTTCCCAGGAATTTTTCAGGGTTTTCCCCCCGGAATTTTTCAGGGTTTTCCCCCGGAATTTTTTGAATTTTCCCAGGAATTTTGGGATTTTCCCAGGAATTCTCGGGGTTTTCCCAGGAATTCCGGTGTTTTTCCAGTGTTTCCCCAGTGCTCTCCCAGTGCTTTCCTGGTGTTTCCCTGGTCTATCCCAGGGTTTTCCCTGTGTTCTTCCTGTGCTTCCCAGTGTTTCCTGGGTGTTTCCCAGTGTTTTCTGCGTGTTTCCCAGTGTCCTGCTGTGTTCTCCTGGAGCTTTCCCTGTGTTCTCCCGGTGTTTTCCAAAGTTCTCCCTGTGCTCTCCTGGTGTTTCCCAGTGTTTCCCTGGTGTTTTCCCAGTCTATCCCGGTGTTTTCACTGTGTTCTCCCTGTGCTCTCCCGGTGTTTCTCAGTGTTTTCCCAGCGTTTCCTGGTCTATCCCATTGTTTCCCAGTGTTCCCCCTGTTTCCCGGTGTTTCCTGCTCTATCCCAGTGTTTCCCCAGTGTTCTCCCTGTGCTCTCCCTGTGCTCTCCCGGTGTTTTTCCCGGTGTTTTCCTGGGAATTCTCTCTCCCCTGTGGTGGAAGGGCGCCCCCAGCAGCCCCAGGGCGATTCCGAGCGCCAGTGCCGCTCCCAGCGGGGACGGACGGAGACAGCGCGGGAACGGGCGCGTCCCGGGACACGGACACACGGACACGGGGACACACGGACACGGGGACACACGGACACGGGACACGGACACACAGACATGGGGACACACGGACACAGGGACATGCGGGTGTGGGACGGACATGGGGATACAGGGGGATGGACACACGGACACGGGGACACACGGACACATGGGCGCGGGATGGACACACAGACGTGGGGATACATGGGGATGGACACACGGATAGGGATACGCGGATACACAGACACGTGGACACAGGGATGGACACGGGGATACACGGGATGGACACACGGACACAGGGATACGCAGGGATACACGGGATGGACACATGGACACAGGATGGACACATGGATACACGGACATGGGACAGACATGGGGATGGACACACGGACACGGGACGGACACATGGAAACACGGACACGGGATACAGGGATACACAGACACAGGATGGACATGGGGATGGACACATGGACATGGGATGGACATGTGGACACACAGACACGGGATGGACAAACGGACATGGATACACAGACACGGGATGGACAAACGGACATGGATACACAGACATGGGACGGACACGAGGATGGACAGACAGGGACACGGGGATACACAGGGATGGACACACGGACATGGGATGGACACGGGACGGACACACAGACACACAGATACACAGACAGGGACACGGGGACACAGACACGGGACAGATATAGGGATGGACACACGGATATGGGGACCGACAGGGGGACAGGGAGGGGACAGACGGGGATGGACAGACAGAGGGACAGGTGGACAGACAGAGGGACAGGAGGGGTCCAACAGAGGCACAGACAGAGGGACAGACAGACAGACAGAGGCACAGCGGCCTGGGGACACGCAGGGGTCGGCGCAGAAAGAAGGGGACGAATCCCAGCGTCACCAAACGCCGGCCTGGAAACGGAGTGACAGCACCAAATTCCCAGTGCTGGATCCCAAAAATCCCAGTGCTGGATCCCAAATCCCAGTGCTGGATCCCAAATTCCCAGTGCTGGATCCCAAATCCCAGTGCTGGATCCCAAAAATTCCTGTCCTGTATCCTCAAAATCCCAGGGCTGGATCCGAAAAATCCCAGTGCTGGATCCCAAAATCCCAGTGCCAGCACAAATTCCCAGTGCTGGATCCCAAAAATCCTAGTGCTGTACCCCAAAACCCGTCCTGTATCCCCAAAATCCCAGTGCCTGTGTCACCAATTCCCAGCTTTGTCCCCCAGTTCCCGATTTTCCCTCCCCGAATTCCCGATTTTTGCCCCCCCATTCCCTCTTTCCCAATTCCTGATTTCCCTCCCCAGCTCCCTCTTTCGCAATTCCCTCTTTCCCTCCCCGAATTCCCTGTTTTCCATCCCCAATTCCCGATCCCCTTTCTCACCGCGGCCTCGCTCAGCTCCGCCACATCCCGGGATCGGCTCCGGCCGGGGATTCCTGGCGATCCCAAAAACCTCCCCGGAATTCCCAAAAACCTCCCCGGAATTCCCAAAGGTTTTCCCGAAGTTCCCGATCCTTCTCTTCCCTGTCCACAAAACTTTTTTCCCTTTTGTCTCCGGCTCCGCCCCGGGGGACGGAGTTTGGAATTTGGGATTTGGGAATTTGGGATTTAGGATCGGGAATGCGATTGGCACCGGGATTTTTTGGGATCGGGATCGGGGCGGGGAATGGGATCGGAATGGGGTCAGGAATTTGGGTGGGGGAAGGGGGCCAGGAATGGGATTTGGGATCGGGAATGGGATCCAGACCCCCCCAGATCCCTCCAAATCCCAAATTCCCCCTCAGAATTCCCAGATTTTGGGGGGTTTTAGGAACCCCGATTCTATAGGAGTCCCCGAATCTACGGGGATCCCCCGACCCCCTACACCCCCCCCCCCCCAAATTCCCAGACCCCTCCCGGCCCCCTCCAAATCCCAAATTCGCCCTCAGAATTCCACATTTGGGGTTTTTTAAGGTTCCCCTCCTCTCCCGGCGCGGCCCCGCCGCGGTTTTGGCACCAAGAGTCACGTGACCGGTGAAACCACGCCGAGCCCACGGCCACCCCGCCCAGCTGGATCACGTGACACTGCGTGGCCACGCCCCCCGAGGCGCGGGCGCGGCCCGGCCGCCATTTTCTTTAGGGGCGAAGCGAGGCGCGCGTGAGGTTTGGGGTTCGCGCGGGGTTTTTGGGGGAGTTTTTGAGGCTTTTCGGGATTTTCAGCCCCGGCAAGGTGAGGGAAGGGTGCATGGGGGTTTGGTAGGTTCCTTGAAGAGGGGTTTGGGGTGAAAATTTGGGATTTTGAGGGGATTTTAAAAGGATTTTAGCTGAAAATTTGGGATTTTTCTGGATTTTGGGTGGGATTTTCAGGATTTTGTGTGGAATTTTGATGGAATTTTCAGGATTTGGGTGGATCCGGGCGAATTTTGGGTGGAATTTTGGGGATTTAGTGTGAATTTTGATGGAATTTTCAGGATTTGGGGTGGAATTTTGGGGGTTATGGGTGGAATTTTGATGGAATTCTCCGGGTTTTTGATGGGTTTGGTGAATTTTGGGTGGAATTTTGGACCAATTCCTGAAATTCCCAGCTCCGGAGCAGCAGGAGGAGCTGGAGCTGCTCTTGAACGGAATCTTCAACGGCGTCTTCAGATCGCTCCCGGTGAGGGAAAATCCCGGAATTCCGGAGGAGAAACCGGGAAAAATGGGGAAAAAATGGGGAAATTTGGGATGAAATGGGAAAAAAAAGGGGGGAATTTTGGATAAAAGGAGGAAAATTGGGATAAAAATGGGGGAATTTGGGATAAAAGGGTGGGGAAAACGGATTTTTGTGGATAAAACATTGGGAAAAGCTGGAATTCTGGGATAAATCTTTGGGAAAAGCTGGATTTTTGGGATAAAAGTTGGTGAAAATCAGGATTTTTTTAGGATAAAACATCAGGAAAAGTGGGAATTTTGGGATAAAACATTGGGAAAATCGGGATTTTTGGGGATGAAAGTTTGGGAAGATCAGGATTTTTTGGGATAAAAGTTTGGGAAAATTGGGATTTTTATGGATAAATTGGAGGGGAAAACTGGATTTTTATGGATAAAAGTTTGGGAAAGGCTGGAATTTCAGGATAAAACACTGGAAAATGGGGATCTTTTTGGGATAAAACATTGGGAAAAGCTGGAATTTTGGGATAAAACATTGGGAAAATTGGGATTTTTTGGGATAAACATTTGGGAAAAGCTGGAATTTCAGGATAAAGCTTTGGGAAAAGCTGGAATTTTATGGTTAAATTGATGGGAAAAGCTGGAATTCCGGGATAAAACATTGGGAACAGCTGGAATTTTGGGATAAAACATTGGGAAAAGCTGGAATTCTGGGCCGAAGCTTTGGGCAATGGGAATTCCGGGCTGAGCGCTGCCGCCCGCCCCAGGGCCGTGGTGCCCGAGAGGCGCGGGATTTGCACGGACGAGTCGGGAACGTGGAGCCGAAATTCCCAGGATCCTTCTGGAGCCACGGCACCTCAGGGACCTGGGCTGGAGCCGGCACGGCAGGGGAATGGGAAAAATGGGAAAACATGGGGAATATGGGGAATATGGGGAAAATGAGAAAAATGGGGGAAATATGGGGAATATGGGGAAAATGGGGGAAAATATGGAGAAAATAATGGGAAAAATGGGGGGGGAAATGGGGGAAAATGAGAAAAAAAAGGAAAAGTAATGGGGAAAATATGGGAAAAATGGGGGGAAATGGGAAAAATATTGGGGAATGGGAAAAAAAAACAGGAAAAATAATGGGAAAAATGGGGAGAAACAGGGAAAATGGAGAAATTTGAGAAAAAAAAAGGGGGGGGAAATGGGGAAAAATGGGGTGAATTATGGGAAAAAATGTGGGAAAATGGGGAAAAAACCAGGAAAAATATAGGGAAAAATGGGGAAAAATAATGGGGAAAACAGGGGGAAAATAGGGAAAAAATGAGAGGAAAGTGGGGAAAACCCCAGAAAAATACAGGGAAAAATGTGGGAAAATGGGGGGGAAATGAAAAAAACAGGGGAAAATGTGGGAAAATTAGGAAAAAGCCAGGAAAAACATGGGAAAAAAATGGGGGAAAATTGGGAAAAAAGGGGGAAAATTTGGGAGAAATCTGGGAAGAATGGAGAGAAATGGTAAATCCTAGAAAATTGGGAAAAACTGGGGGAAATTCTGGGAAAATCCTGGGGATATCTGGGAAAAGTTGGGAAAACTCCAGGGGAAATGTGGGGAAAGTCGGGAAATACTGGGAAAAAATTGGGTTGGGGTGAGGAAAAATGGGATTGGGAATGAGGAAAAGTGGGGAAAATTGAGTTGGGATGGGGAAAAATGAGAGAAAATGGAGGGGAAATGGGATTAGGGTGGGGAAGAATTCCCGGAATTCCCGGATTTTTCCCGGCTTTCCAGCAGGGAAATGTTTGGCTGCGCTGCTGAGAGCTCTGCAGGGAATTGCCGGAATTCCAAAGATAGCTCCGAACCTGGAGCTCTTCACTGAGAGGTTCAAGGTGGGAAAAATGGGGAAAAAAAGGGAAAATAGGAAAAAATTGGGAAAAATGTGAAAAAATAGGGAAAATTATGAGAAAATAGAATAAAAATGGGAAAAAACCCCAGGGAAAATGGGGAAAAAAAAGGGAAAAAAAATGTAAGAAAATAGGACAAAAATGGGAAAAACCCCTGGAAAAATGGAAAAAACCCCTGGAAAAATGGAAAAAACCCCTGGAAAAATGGGAAAAAAACCCTGGAAAAATGGGGGGGAAAGGAAAAAATGTGAGAAAATAGGACAAAAATGGGGAAAAATTTTGAAAAAATTGGGGGAAAATGTGGAAAAAATTGGGGAAAAGGGGGAAAATGGGGAAATGGGAAAGAAATTGGTTGGAATGAGAAAAAATGGGATAAGAACAGCCTGGAATTGGGGAAAAAGTGGGAAAGATGGGAAAAGTTTAGGCTGGAGCGGGGGAAAATGGGATTTAAAACCCTGGAATAATGGAAAATGATGGAAAATGGGGCTGGAACATGGAAAAATAGGATAAAAATGGAGCTGGAATTGGGGAAAAAGTGGGAAAAATAGGGGAAAATGGGATTAAAAACCCTGGAATGTTGGAAAATGTGGGAAAATTTGGTCTGGAATGAGGAAAAATGGGATTTAAAAAAGGCTGGAATGGGGGAAAAGTTGGGAACAATGGAGCTGAGGGTCTGGGAATCCTGGGAATTTGGGGAATTTGGGGAATTTTGGGAATTGCAGGCTCCTTTGGTGGCCGGGGCTCACGACAAAGAGCCCGAGGTGGCGCTGGAGGTGCTGAAGCTGCTGCCGGAGCTGGAGAGGGAAAATCCGGGATTTGGGGTAGTAATTTCGGGATTTGGGGTGGGAAATTTGGGATTGGGGGGGGGAAAATCCCAGATTTTGGGGGGAAATTTTGGGGAATTTGAGCGTGGGGAAGCGGGAATCGGGGACCCAGAATTCCCGGAATTCGCAGGAATCTGGAGGAGGCACTGTCGGATGAGGATTGCCGCAGCGTTTTCCCAGTTGTCTTTGTCTCCAGCCACACTCTGGCCTCGGAAATTCCTGTTCCAGAGGTAAAAAAACCGGGAATTCTGGCCCCAAAATCTGGGAATTTCAGCCCCAAAGTCCTGGAATTATGCCCCAAAACCCTGGGAATTACAGCCCCAAAAATCTGGGTCTTTTAGCCTCCAAATCCAGGAATTCCTGACCCAAACCCTGGGAATTTTGGCCCAAAAAATCCGGGAATTCTGGCCCCCAAATCCTGGGAATTCCAAGCTTTGAACTCGCAGAATTCCAGCCTGACAACCCTGGGAATTCCGAGCACAAATCCTCAGAATTCCAAGCCCTAAAATCCAGGAATTCCTGACTCAAAACCTTGGGAATTTTGGCCCCCAAAGTCCAGGAATTCTGGCCCCAAATCTGAGAATTCCAGCCCTAAAAAGCTGGGAATTTGAGCCCCAAAATCTGGGAATTCTGAGCTTTGAACTCACAGAATTCCAGCCTGAAAATCCTGGGAATTTCAGCCCCCAAATCCAGGAGTTCCTGAGC